>CM060919.1:482479479-484879479 GCA_030737875.1 Allium sativum | reverse complement strand
ATTTACCTAATGATTTAAAATAAAGATTAATAACTGTTTTAGTTCTCACACCAGTCACATGACTGACCTGGAGTTTATTGTTTTAACCTAAACTCTGGGTGCCCTTATTTTGACACGGGCAGCTAGTAGTTTTGGTTTTGCAGATTTATATTCACAGGATCCTGGTTTACAGCTGGAACGATATCCGGAAAGCTTTGTATCCGTATATCTACTTCTAGTTGTCTATTGTATTATTTTCCGCTGCTATGTATTTAAATGTAATTTAAATCTCTGATATTCCTGTGTAATATTCATTTATACTCTGTATATTCTTGTAATCTGATGCATTGTTGTAATATACAGTGAAATGTTCTTTTATATGCGTTCTGCTGTGGTTTGTTCTCGAACTATCCGACGCTTTCCTTTACGGGGAGTTGCGGGTTTTTACAATATTGTTGTGTGTGTATATATATATATTTATATATATATATATATATACGAGCGTAACGGCACGCGCTTCGCGCGTGATGATGGCAGGCGCTTCGCGCGTGGACCGTTGTACGACAAATATTATGTAATATACATATCCAAACAAATAATATAGCAAAACATAACAAAATTCAAAGTAATTCATATTATGTTTACGTACATGTACTGAAGTGCAATTTCCTAGCAACAATGAGGAATGAGGAAATATAATTATCTTCTGAAATAGTTAAAGAAAGGGCTGTTATTAGAATGGGGTTTTAATTAATAGTTACAGTGTTATTGTTGTTTTTTAGATCATTGCATCTTAGGTAAAATCAATTGGAAAGCCAACTGTACTTAATATGTGGATTTTAGTACCATTGATTTCTTTCAGTTACAGAAAAAGATCAATGAAGATCTGAGTACAAAGTTAAGCTTCGGAGCTTGGCTATTTTGAAATGCGAAATGTCTGCAGAAAATTTATTTATAATTTTGTCACCTTAGCAAGAGTTACTCATTTGATCCATTTTGTATCATTCTCTCTTCTTTGAAAATTTGTCCATTTTCACTGACTTTTCAAAATAAAGCACATGTATATTTGCATAACACACCAATCTAAATCAAAATCGAGCACTGCACGCTCATATAAGATGCTATTAAATTGTAAGTTGTTTCAGATCGAACAGTGCCACTGGTAAATGATTGCACTGGCTCGGATATCTAATCAGCGCCTTTTACATTGAACTTCATGCCTTACAATTATTCCATCAGACGTGTGCAAAGAACTTTTTTGATTGGGAAACAACCTATAGAAATTCATGTGAGATATTCATATAATTCACTATATGAATATAAATCAATTTAAGTAACAGTCCACCAAAGAACTTAATGTTAATGACTTCTTATAGCTTACCGTAACCACCTAACTGCAAGACATGTCAACATGTATACTCCTTATTACCCTAGCATTTATGTTTAAAAAATCTCCAACAATGTGCACATCAAAATGGACATGGACATGGAAATACAAATGCAAAATGCTTATTTTCGCACAAAATGGACATGGACTTGCATTGGCTTACCACCTTTCCGAATAACCCAACAGAAACTTCTAGTCTATATTTCTCCAACTTCCTTCATAAGTTAAATAGTCCAATAAAGAGTCATCCACTATAACAGTTAGGCGATAAAGATATCCATGAAGATCATCAAACTGGTGTGGCCATATAGACATTAGTTTTTCCAAATTATGCAGCAATCACAAAGGCTTTAAATGTTATAAAGGGTGGTGAGGTAGGATTGGGAGTTTATTAAGATTTTGGAATGTACTGCAAACACTAAAATACAGTAATCACAGCTCTATTCTCAAATTTTAATTCATATATGCATCCACAAAATTTCTTGATTGCTCAATCAAAGAGAAACTTGATTGCTACAAAATCAAAATATGCACATGCATAGATCTCTATTTCAGATAAAGGCAGTATGAAAATTTTATGGATCATTTTGAATGGCATGGATGAGGCTTTCTGACATTGCACCGGATTATTCCCATTGTTTAGCAAAAAAACATCGGTTTTTATATCCGTAAATGGCGGTTGATGTCATTGGTGCGTGATTCTTGTAATAAAAGATTTTATTTTTACGCTGGTACATATATGAATGAACAAACTGTTTTAGGAATAAAGTAGCATATAATTAAGCTAATATACATTGAACAAATGCAGTACATGAATTTTGAACACAAATATGAATCCAAGCATCCATTAAGAATGTTTTCTTGCTTTAAGTTAACTACTACTCGTTACATTGCAGGTATTTAAGATTTTTGAGATTCTGTCAGTGCTTTTGTGCTGCATTTAATGGAAAATATTTTTGTTATTCATCAAGCCATTGAATTTTTACTGTACTCTTAGCTGACATTTATCTTCTCATATGAATACTAATTGATGGTTGTTTATTCAATGAATTTTCTGCTGCATGTAATGGAAAAAAATATTATGTTATTCATCACATCATTAAATTGGTAACGTGGTCCTAATTGACAGTTACATTCATTGTACTTTTTACTATATCAATACCACTAATGGCAATTTGCAAAAAGTCAGGCACGAAATTCATATATCCATGCATTTAATGTGTTAAGGCCTTAACTATCTACTCATATCATACTGTGAATACATGCATAAAGAAAGAGAAGGCTGAAATTAATGCCCCAACCTCAGTTTCAGTGTCATACAACTAAAGTAGTGCTTTATGAACCACAACACCAACATTATTATTAGCTGAATGACCAACATACGCTTTTAAACAACATACTTGAAAAACATACCCATAGCCAACAACCTCCTTGCCCATTGCCGCCATCCAAGGGAGTGCCCTAGGCGGTCGCTTCCCAACCAGGCCTGAACATGAAAATATTATTAGTACATATATTATAAATAATATGTTTTTAGAATTCATGGTTTATTATTAGTGCATGTATTAATACAATGCATTAATAATAAATTAGTATGTTAATAAGTTAATATATAGTGAAGGAATGAAGTACATGAATCATAAATACATACATGAATCCAACTTTCATAAGGAACGTTTCCTTGCTTGGAATTAACTACGGACTCATCACATTGCAAGTATTATTTAATTTGTGTATGCAAAAAATGCAGAATGGTGAAGAGAGACAAAATGTCAGTGAAGGGAATGAAAACGCATTTCCATTAAGAAATGAACACAGTGCCTATCAAGTATACATATTAATAAATACAGGTATTGTTGTAGTTCAATCAGTACTATTATTTTTTCTTGTTGAAACCCAAATAAACATCATATGTCAGTAGGCCAAACTATGACATGTATAATTGGTGGTAGATGTGCTCTTATACAATATACACTGACAAATTTCACACACAAAAAAATTTATAAAATGACTTGAAGACTAAGAAAATAACCATCAAAATTGGTTAGGGTATTCCTTCAGTTCAATCAACTATACTAACCGAAGTTCGGCTGCTTTTTCCTTGTCATCTCAATGAAAAACTCTTGACTTCTTCATTTTCTCAAGTCATGCATCATCCACATGCGGCTGCAGTTGAAATATTATATAAAATTATATATAAAACATATACAGTTTAAGCACAATCAAGCCCAATATCATAGCACTCTTCATGCTGTATAAACTTTTCATATTTAGATAAGTCATAATCACTTGCAACCGTGAGACGTATCAGGAGAGGAAAGGAAAAATCCAACAAACTCATAAATCACAAACTCTTCATGTAGATAATCGGGGGTACCCAATTGCAGATAAATAGACACTTTATAATCAGATGTCATTAAAAATTAGGATTCATCACTTTACTTTCTTTTTTTTTTTAATTATAATTATGCGAAAGAAATTTGTGATAGTAAAGAATAAAAGAGAATGAGAAATTAAAGCAGAAACTTGCATAATAATTATCACCCAATTAAATGAAACTCAATAAGAATTTTTTCAGAAATAAGATTTCCAACGGATATACATCCAATGGTATAGAATTAAGTTGTCATGCCCTTGTAGCATTATGAAAATGACTAAGCATGCATAAATGATAGGACGAAGAAGTGCACGGTAAGATTGGAAATAAGATCACAAACATAAAAAATATACCATATATTATGAACTCAACAAAACAAATTTTTCTGAATTTACTGAAAATGAAAGTGGTGAATAATCAAAAAATTTAAATCAAAAGGGAAAATCCAAATGTAAAAGATGAAAAGCTATTTCGAAAGGTGGATAATCTATAGTTACTGACTGTTTATGTAAATTTAAGGGATTAATTACAGTATACGTACATCAGGCTCTCTATTTTGATTATAGTGGATGAATTATTTAGTAAGAACGTTTTGCTTATTGATCACCTAACATGTCAAAATGTTAAAAATGCAAAATATTATCAGAACAAAATCAAACCGATAATTTTTGCATATGGATACACCTATATCCAAATTTTATACCCATATTCCACAGGATTGTAAATTTATCCATTTTTAAAAT
Organism: Allium sativum; assembly: GCA_030737875.1. Taxonomy (NCBI): domain Eukaryota; kingdom Viridiplantae; phylum Streptophyta; class Magnoliopsida; order Asparagales; family Amaryllidaceae; genus Allium; species Allium sativum. The sequence goes on along the minus strand of CM060919.1, from coordinate 484,874,993 downwards.
ACAAATGTAGACAAATTTTGGAATTTTGAGCGTTTGACATCATTTAAAAAAAAATAAAGAACCGGAGTAGTGTATTGCATGTAAATTAGAGAAAATAATAAAACTTACAAACAAACATGGTAAGTTTGTTGACTGCTGCATGAAAATGTAAAATCAATTTTGTAGAAAAATTATTTCTATTTGCAGGTATTATCGTTGTAATTCATAAGATATGAGGCATGTACTGGCCTTACATATGCAAATAAAACATGAGCTAACTTTTTTCTCATCCAAAAACGATCAATTTTTCAGTGTTGGCGATGCGATTCTTATGAAAGTAATCGCCACTCAATCTAAAAATTGAAGTATAATTTAAAAATCTCAAATTATTGCAAACCATGCATGAACTCAAATCTTCGGAATATATGCATACCTGAAAGCCTTAAACACAATTAATGGTGCTTCTCCATCACTTTCTATGGTTAGTTGCAACCTAGGACAAAAGAGAACAACATATCAGTTAGAATATGATAAAGAATATCATTGTAAGAGTACTCAAATACAATAACTATTTAGTGAAGAGCACCAAAGTGTTAAAGTAAATATTACTACAAAAGCATTTCTCAATGATTGACCTCGGCTTGGATCCACGTGCTTCGGCCTTTACACTCTAGAGAAATACAGTGCGATGTTGCATTGAAGTTCGCATCTGATCTATAATTGAAATTGATAATAACCTAAGAACTGTCTTTTGGACAAACCTTTCGCTTAATGGCATTTCTCTGTATCTAGTCTTCCCACATCTTGATAACCTCCCCGTTTAAAAAGGATATTTTTATCAATCAACACTTCTAGGATGCCATTTGTATCTTATTTTCAAAAGCATCATTATGGGGGATGACCTGAAGGACATGTGCTCCCTTCTTCACGCAACTGCTTCGGTCGAACTAAAATCAAAATATGACAACTTCATATGAGAAAATCGTGGCAACCACTTTTTTCCATAAAGGCAAAGAGTAGTTAGATAAAATGAAGTAGAATCGAATCCCTTAATGTGCCGCTGAGGAACATGCATAGTGGGGAATTATTAGATATAATTTTATGAATAACAAATCAACTAATATATTTTCATTTACCATGACATCAATTTAGTTAATCAATCATATAGCAGAAAAACAAAGATCTTTAAATCATGAAGCAGGCATAAATCTTGGCAGTAATTGCAACTCAATAACCCAACTTGCATATCTATGGTTACGAAGACAACATAGAACAATATTCCAATCAAAATGACAGCCAGAACATGAGAAATTTATCAAATTGTAACAATTTAAAACTATTTTTTAGTACCTTCAACAATAGCTTTCTTTCTTTTTCCGAGGCTTCTAACGCTTCGACTATTGTCAGTAATAGCTAAATAGCGCTTGAAATTGTCGTTCAACTGTTGCTTCATTTCTTTCCCGGAGGTTTCCGATGCTTTGATTCTTTTAAGCGATAGTGAAAAGCGATTGGAATCAAAAGGTGAACCAATATCATATCTTCGAAATAAGTGTACAAACCTCTGGATTGTTCGATTGTGATGAGCAACTTTGAGGTCTTCAGTTGGTTTTTCACTTGCTATTGTCCTCCGCCTTAGAAAGACCTGAATCCAAAGAGCCATAAAAAAGTGTACTTGATGAGCTCGTGTACTTCTGTCCAACTGAACAAATAAGAACAAAAATTATATATAAAACATATACAGTTTAAGCACAATCAAGCCCAATATCATAGCACTCTTCATGCTGCATAAACTTTTCATATTTAGATAAGTCATAATCACTTGCAACCGTGCGACGTATCAGGAGAGGAAAGGCAAAATCCAACAAACTCATAAATCACAAACTCTTCATGTAGATAATCGGGGGTACCCAATTGCAGATAAATAGGCACTTTATAATCAGATGTCATTAAAAATTAGGATTCATCACTTTACTTTCTATTTTTTTTTAAATTATAATTATGCGAAAGAAATTTGTGATAGTAAAGAATAGAAGAGAATGAGAAATTAAAGCAGAAACTTGCATAATAATTATCACCCAATTAAATGAAACTCAATGAGAATTTTTTCGGAAATAAGATTTCCAACGGATATACATCCAATGGTATAGAATTAAGTTGTCATGCCCTTGTAGCATTATGAAAATGACTAAGCATGCATAAATGATAGGACGAAGAAGTGCACGGTAAGATTGGAAATAAGATCACAAACATAAAAAATATACCATATATTATGAACTCAACAAAACAAATTTTTCTGAATTTACTGAAAATGAAAGTGGTGAATAATCAAAAAATTTAAATCAAAAGGGAAAATCCAAATGTAAAAGATGAAAAGCTATTTCGAAAGGTGGATAATCTATAGTTACTGACTGTTTATGTAAATTTAAGGGATTAATTACAGTATACGTACATCAGGCTCTCTATTTTGATTATAGTGGATGAATTATTTAGTAAGAACGTTTTGCTTATTGATCACCTAACATGTCAAAATGTTAAAAATGCAAAATATTATCAGAACAAAATCAAACCGATAATTTTCGCATATGGATACACCTATATCCAAATTTTATACCCATATTCCACAGGATTGTAAATTTATCCATTTTTAAAATACAAATGTAGACAAATTTTGGAATTTTGAGCGTTTGACATCATTTAAAAAAAAATAAAGAACCGGAGTAGTGTATTGCATGTAAATTAGAGAAAATAATAAAACTTACAAACAAACATGGTAAGTTTGTTGACTGCTGCATGAAAATGTAAAATCAATTTTGTAGAAAAATTATTTCTATTTGCAGGTATTATCGTTGTAATTCATAAGATATGAGGCATGTACTGGCCCTACATATGCAAATAAAACATGAGCTAACTTTTTTCTCATCCAAAAACGATCAATTTTTCAGTGTTGGCGATGCGATTCTTATGAAAGTAATCGCCACTCAATCTCAAAATTGAAGTATAATTTAAAAATCTCAAATTATTGCAAACCATGCATGAACTCAAATCTTCGGAATATATGCATACCTGAAAGCCTTAAACACAATTAATGGTGCTTCTCCATCACTTTCTATGGTTAGTTGCAACCTAGGACAAAAGAGAACAACATATCAGTTAGAATATGATAAAGAATATCATTGTAAGAGTACTCAAATACAATAACTATTTAGTGAAGAGCACCAAAGTGTTAAAGTAAATATTACTACAAAAGCATTTCTCAATGATTGACCTCAGCTTGGATCCACGTGCTTCGGCCTTTACACTCTAGAGAAATACAGTGCGATGTTGCATTGAAGTTCGCATCTGATCTATAATTGAAATTGATAATAACCTAAGAACTGTCTTTTGGACAAACCTTTCGCTTAATGGCATTTCTCTGTATCTAGTCTTCCCACATCTTGATAACCTCCCCGTTTAAAAAGGATATTTTTATCAATCAACACTTCTAGGATGCCATTTGTATCTTATTTTCAAAAGCATCATTATGGGGGATGACCTGAAGGACATGTGCTCCCTTCTTCACGCAACTGCTTCGGTCGAACTAAAATCAAAATATGACAACTTCATATGAGAAAATCGTGGCAACCACTTTTTTCCATAAAGGCAAAGAGTAGTTAGATAAAATGAAGTAGAATCGAATCCCTTAATGTGCCGCTGAGGAACATGCATAGTGGGGAATTATTAGATATAATTTTATGAATAACAAATCAACTAATATATTTTCATTTACCATGACATCAATTTAGTTAATCAATCATATAGCAGAAAAACAAAGATCTTTAAATCATGAAGCAGGCATAAATCTTGGCAGTAATTGCAACTCAATAACCCAACTTGCATATCTATGGTTACGAAGACAACATAGAACAATATTCCAATCAAAATGACAGCCAGAACATGAGAAATTTATCAAATTGTAACAATTTAAAACTATTTTTTAGTACCTTCAACAATAGCTTTCTTTCTTTTTCCGAGGCTTCTAATGCTTCGACTATTGTCAGTAATAGCTAAATAGCGCTTGAAATTGTCGTTCAACTGTTGCTTCATTTCTTTCCCGGAGGTTTCCGATGCTTTGATTCTCTTAAGCGATAGTGAACAGCGATTGGAATCAAAAGGTGAACCAATATCATATCTTCGAAATAAGTGTACAAACCTCTGGATTGTTCGATTGTGATGAGCAACTTTGAGGTCTTCAGTTGGTTTTTCACTTGCTATTGTCCTCCGCCTTAGAAAGACCTGAATCCAAAGAGCCATAAAAAAGTGTACTTGATGAGCTCGTGTACTTTTGTCCAACTGAACAAATAAGAACAAAAATTGAATAAATCTTCCGAACTAAAAAAATATCTAATTTTGTACCTTCGTCGACGGAGTACTGCGCAGTTGCTGTCTCGAATGGGCTATGTGAATCGAGAGGACGGTCAGAAAGCGACAGATTAAAAATTGGGGTTTGGAGAAGGTCTGAAGCGGAAACAAAGGTCGGTTAAGCAGGAAGATGAGGAGAAGTTCACGTCTTCTTTTGCTGTGCTGAAACAGAAAGATGAGGAGATGAGGATTTTGCTTCCGGTTAAACGAAGAAGATGGGAAGAAACGTGGGGTTAAAGCGAGGAAGTTGGAAAAAACGGTCGGCGTAAGTGGGGTAGAAAGGAAGTGGCTGTTGTTTTGAAACGTGACCGTGGGTAAAGACAAATTAGACCCGGAGGATAGCTGCCGTTACCATATCAGGAAAGGATAGTTTGGACAATCCGAAAAAGGCTTCATTTGGAGAAGTATTTGCATTATATATAAGATATATATATATATATATATATATATATATATATATATATATATATATGGGCAGCAACATTGTAAATCAGCTGCTGGTTGTATGATTAGGCCCAAATATGGGATGTCATGGGCATGTTTGGAAGCCCAGCTAACGCACGGTTAAGAATTCAGGTAGGATGATGCCTTATAAATAAATGTTTTCTGCCATTTTTTCACATTTCCATATGGGACCTTGGCCCTAGCTGGCCTTGAGCTAGGTCCGCCCGTGGGTGGGGTTAACAATTACTCGCCCATATTGTGAATGCCAGATAAAGGACCAGAAATAGAAGGCGGAGCATTGCTAAATTGAATTATATTCTCAGATCTGATAGGACTTCAGTATCATCGTCAGTTCTAACAACAGGCGCAGAGGAACTCAATAAGGAAGGCCTGACCTTATAGCAAAGGCACGAAGCACGACAACACATGCAAATCTAGGTTTATCTTTACTATTCTTCGCCATGACAGGAGGCTAGTAGGCGTTGGTGAAGGGAAAAGAGGCACCAGATGAGAGAGACGTGGAGGGGGGAGAATGGGTTGGACGAGAAAGTGGGGTAGAGCATGAAAGTAGAGAGATTCAGATGAAAAAGTGGCCAGAGGGAGACTATCCTGTTGCCATTATCTCCAAATCACCTGATATGTTTTTTTTTGTATTATTTAAAATTGAGACTGCAGTTAATTTGAACATAATAAATATTTCCTACTTTAATGAAAATAATAAAACAGTGAAATTAAACTGGAAAGTCCATTTAAATAGAGACAAATAGATTAATGGGACATATTATAAAGGGTATAATAATGATTACTAATTGTAAATTTATAACAAAACAAAATGTCTTAATTCGATAATTATGATATGAAAATAAATGGGGATGATGGGTAATTAATATTTGAATAAGTATAATACTAAAATAAAACAGTTATAATCCATCTGAGGATAACTAATTGGACTTAGTGGATTAGTATTGCAAGGTCAATTGAGTTATTCGATAGAAGTTTTCCCTTCACTTTGGGCCAGCGGTTGGGTGTACTTACTCGTAATGACCTGCCATTTTAAACAATTCAGATCGACAATAAACCACATATGCCTAACACAAAATCGTGCAAAAAGAGAATTATTATTGGAACTTAAAAATAAGAAATAAAGTGATGAGAAGAAAAAAATGCATAATCTTAAAGCGGTAGGATAAAATATAATAGTTACATAAGTAAACCTTAAAATTGTTCATAGTATACATCGTACTATAATATCAAAGTTAAACAATCAATAAATATAATACCTCTAAGTTTATATAGCATTATTCATGAATCTAATTGGTTAAATTAAATAGGAATAATGGTCTAAATGAGGAAATGAGAATTGTGTTTTATAAATTAACTAGTAGGTGGGCCTTAGAAACAAAATAAATAATGCATATGGAAGGGTATAAGAGAGTGGAAAAAATGGTAAACCTACGGCCTCTATCTTCGAATATCCTACTACATTTGTTTCACTTCTCATTAACTTTCTAAAGATTAAAAGAACTTAAGGTGGCTGACCATTAAAGTTAAGGAAGAAGAAAAGAAAGAAGATTACAGCTTGAAACGTCAACAACAAATCCCACTACCTCAATTAGTCAAGGTGAATAATACTCTTACCTTTGTGTTTTGGTCATTGGATAAATAACCGAAAATGATTTTTGTTCATTATGATTTTTCAAGGTTGACATGATGCTAATTGGTGGTTAATTAATAACTATGTTTGACATGTTTATATAGTTTATATACATGAAAATGGGTAGGCTTTAGGGTAAAACCTATAGTTAAAAATCTCTAAATGCCATGGAATTTTGATATAATGTCTGCTATATGATTTTGGAAATGGTTTTCAAATTTTATAATTGTTCACAGTTATATGATTTAGTTATGAATTTTCTAAGTTTTAGTTGCTTAGGAAAAGCTTGCATGTTAAATAAAATAATTAAAATATCATAAAAATATTTTACACATGAAAGATACGAAAGTACTGTAAAGAGACTTTATACGGTCAGTATTTTAATTTATAAGCCAATAAGAATTTGATAAATGTGGTGGAGGTAAGTATAAAGTAGCATTTTATAAGGAAATAATTCAATATTATATGTATATACTATTAGTGCCATTGTTTTCCTGCAACAACGTTCTGATATTCTCTAAAGCCACCTTTCGGTAGCACTAAATACTTGGAATATTATATATGGAATTAGAAGTATCCATACATTAGTCGCTTATCTCATGGAGGAGCTTTGGTGTTGATATTTATACATTTTGAAAGTTAACTACTCTGCAAGAGGCTTTCGTCTCCACCCTTCCGGTAGGGACAAAAGGGGGTCTGTTATAAGAAAAGAACTGTTTTGTATAAGGATTTTACACCTTTCAGGAGAACCAAAAGGGAGTCCAAAACCCTTGAAGCCATTTCCCATGATGACATGCCTTTATAAAATTGTTTCCCTAAGCTTATTTCCTTGGATGTTGTTCACAGATCAAAAGGAGATCTTTCAATAAAGGATTTGAGGCTTAATCTAAATGGCTGTCATCGTCGATAATGACAATGCAAGGAGCTATGTTTTATATTTGTACAAAGGAGTTAAAGGCTTCTACCTTTATACCCTACCATCATGGTTTTGATCCTAGTTCTTGATTGATTGCTTAATTACATGGATCCAAAAGGGTACCTTTCAGATCCATTATATGGAGCTGGAGGAGGAGCCTCCAGAGTAAATGATTGTTTGTTTCATAAAATCGGAAGGGGTTACCTTTCGGAGACGAGTAATGAATAGTGACAAAGGGGTTTGCCTTCGGAGTAAAAGACCATTTGTCTAATTAAATCAAAAGGGCTTACCTTTAGGAGATGAGTTGAAACACCCCACCTCCGTTAGGGTCACTCTCAAAGGGAATGCCCTAATTTTGGTGGAGGTTTATAAGTATAAGTCACAGATATACAAGACAGATATAAGAACACATATTTGTAAACAGCGGAAAAACAAACAACTTTTATTTCATAAAAGAAGAAGCAAATACGTGTTACAGCAACATCACCATGATTGTCTTACATCCTTTCCAAAAACATAACATAACACTTTCATAATCTGTCTTGATTACATTATTTAAAGAAGCATAAAGAAAACATAAATAAACTGCAAAAGCCCCATAGTGGTTGTCCAAAGCCATAGTTCAAAACAAAAAGGTCCAAGCAATACATTTCTCCTCTTCAAGCTGGATGTGAAGGCTGGTCAAGCTGCAGAGTTCCCTCCCTGTGGACCTAGGGGGGGGGGGAACGGAAGGAAAGAAGACGAAAGAAAAGTAGAGTCAGACATAAAGCCTGAGTAAGTCTAGGACTATTTTGTCTATGAACAAAGAACTGGGTATGATAAGTATAAACAAGAAATGGGAAAGCACTATAAACTTGGTTAAGTTGTCTAGGGTCGAATATACTATCGTACCCCATGTTAATCTCTGAACCCATATAAACTAGTTCCCAACTGACACCCCATAATCAGGGTGAAGTGATCCATTCTATGATGATCGGCTCTTACTCGCATAGTTACATGTGTCTTACGGCCCCCGATGTCGTAGTTACCTATGCTGGTCCCACCATGGGGTGTATCAAGTCCCATGGCGGCGGCCCGACACAATCCTAGAATGCACAGGTATGCTACTGGTGCCCAGTGCCTTATTTTTCTGCGCCGGAGTGTGTGCACGCCCGCACCCCGTTAGAACCTACACTGCTGCACCACCGCCGTCGATTTGACCTCTTACAATCAGCCCAGTAATCGTGCCCCACCCTGCCTAGTTTCAGGGTATCATGATACACCTTATAGGGTTACTGCTGAAAAGGGTCCCCCGTTACTAGGTTTTCTATCTCTAGCCACATGCTAAGTTGGTTAAGTGTTTTCTAACCTAACCCCACCAGTCCGTTTAGTTTAGCAAGTTCCATTTTGATTAAGTCTTTAGTTCACTTAATCCTAACAATCCTGACTCAGCCTTAATTGTCTTATTAAAGCCTTGACCTCTCACATTAGACAGGTATTGTTGTGGCTGCCTGTTGCCGGTTGGTTCCGGGCAGTCTTACGCCACAACTCAGTCTAACCTCGGGTCCTTATTGGGCTCCATGTTTAACCACCCACATTGGATAGGTATTGTTGTGACTACTGGACAGCCGGGCGGTTCCGGGCAGGTTTACATCACAACTCAATCCAACCTCGGGTTAAACACATCGTATTTTCTACATTTACATATTTTGTCTTTCTTCTTTATTTATATGTAAATATTTGCGGCCCATTATTAAAAATCAATGGTGTAAAGGTTACACCAATCATGGGCCCAACCCATACTTGAATTTGGGCCCTTCTACTTTATATTTTCATTTATTAGTTAATTTAGCCCAACGTTATTTTCCCCCGTTTAATACGTTCGTTTATTATATATATATGTTGGGCTTAACCTTTTTAAGCCCAACTTAGCCATGCGAAAGAGGGGAGGCTTAAAGCGTGATTACATACACAAAAAGGGGAATGTGAACGCATGAACTTGCAACATAACGTCGGAATTACAAATTAGAAACTGGTGTACTTGCATAGCAGTAATGTATACTTTGGTCATAAAGCATAAGTGACATGAATCAAAGCATGTAAACTTGTAGTTAAGTTAAGAACATCACTATTGACACAGAGGCTTAACTACAACATAAACCTATATTTTATTTAGGCATAATGTCAAACATAAGCAAATCATGTTCACAAGATTTCTACATGTTTACGAAGGGGCTTACTTTTGTTACTAATACAAAAGTGTAGTTCAACTAGGATTATTCCAACCTAATCATGATTTTAAATCTATTCTCATAACCATGGCACACATATACTTATGGCATAAATATTTCTAACATGAAATCATGATTTTTACTTTAGTCATGCAAACTTGCAAATGGTATTTTGAATCTAACCTAGCTATGTACCACATATGTCATCATATAATTCCGGTTAACAATATAGACCTAACATGCTTTTCAATTAGGCATAATATCAAACATAGCCTAGTCATATTCATGAGTTCGCTAAGAGGTTTTCTAGTTGAAAAGTATGGCTTAATACATGGATCATGATGCCAAATTTACAGCATAATTTCCTATGGATTATAATAACCCAAATTTGTTCCAATTTCTCACAAAAATGCTTTTTGTACAAAAATACACATTATGATGGCATAGTGGCAAAACCACAAACTTGCATGAATTTCAATTAAACAACTATATCCATGTAGTTTCAACATGAATTACATAATTTACAAATATTCATAAGTTCACAAAGAGGTTTTCTAGTACAAAAGTATGGCTTAATACATGGATCATGATGCCAAATTTTCAACATAATTTCATATGGATTATAATAACCCAAATTTGTTCCAATTTCTCACAAAAATGTTTTTTGTACAAAAATACACATTATGATGGCATAGTGGCAAAACTACAAACTTGCATGAATTTCAATTGAACAACTATATCCATGTAGTTTCAACATGAATTACATAATTTACAAATATTCCAAACGTATACTTGCATAAAACTACCGCAAACATGTAGTTTTTATAATGAATAATATGCTTTGCGAATATCCAAACATATACTTGCATAAAACTACCGCAAACATGTAGTTTTTATAATGAATAACATAATTCGAGAATATCCAAACGTATACAATATTCCAAATCGATAGCAACACACAAATATGAATTACTTTATCGCCACAAATCAAGTATACAAACCAACACAATTATTTGTTCATACCAAAATAATACTCTACTTACAATCGTTGTGGCGAATTCTCTAATTTAGGAATTTAGAGATGCGACTCCTTTTGACGTAGGCGTTGATTTGATTTGCTTGAATTGCTTTACGCTTTAGAATTTGCCCCCTAATCTTCTCTCCAATTTGGTGGCTACTCTTAGTCGTTCCTCAGCAACATGGCGGCTTTGTTCTTATTTTTGAATGAATAGATTAGGGTTAGTCTAGGATCATTTTTATAGGGTTTATGAACTGATTAGAGCCATCGATGTTGCTAGGATTGATCGTAGCCATTCATTCGAAAGAGAGACCAATTAGAGCCTGCCACCTAGCCCTAATGACAAAGCAAGCTTCTGAAAATCGGCCAAACACAGACCTGGCCAGCCAGGGCTTGACCAGACCTGACCAACAGGTCATTTTTGACCTGGGCGCACTTGGCAGGTGCGCCAGGTCAAAAATGTACTGGCGCACTTCACAGGTGCGCCAGTGCATTTTTGTTCTGGCGCACTTCCCAAGTGCGCCAGTGCATTCTGACCCGCTTTCCGGTTTTTCGCCCAACTTCGTTCGTCCATAACTTCTTCATATGATATCCGTTTTACGCAAACTCAGACTCTATCTCAAGCAGAATTTTGAGACGAACGCAATGGCGTATCCCGTTTCCCTTAATTCTTTGATTTAAAATTAGTTATAGTTAATTTATGAATTTCACAGTTGTAAAATATACGGGATGTTACATTCTCCCCCACTTAAAAGGATTTCGTCCCCGAAATCTTCAAGTTAGGAGGAATGTACATCCTAACGTCCAAACATCCATCTACTCATCCATCAAACATGAGCATCCATTGTCCTTAAAAGACTTCTAATGCTTCATGATCATATGCGAAGTGTGTGTGTACATGTACTTATCTAATGCAAAATCAGGCGGTCTACTGATTCAGTTGACCTCCTTAATGCGAATTATGTAAGTGTCATGAATCCATCATGTATGCAAATTTTCCTATTCATGATTCTACATGAGTGCACAATCATTCAATACAAATGCAACATCCATATGATAACACATTAAAGTTCAACCATATACGAATGCAAACATATATATGCATATGCAATATGAAGTGACTGAGCCGATCTAAAACCTAGATTGTGTGTGTATATGCAACCACGAGCAACCACTAGCAATCACTTGCAACCACTTGCAACCATCATCCATAACATGTTTCAATTACATGTTTCCATCCAAAAGGGTTTCTACCTAAAAGATAGGGTCGAGGAGATATACCTAAAAAAAGATAGATAAAAGCACAACTTAAGGAAAAAGAAAGATCAAGGATGTACCCTCGAAAAGAAAAGGGTAGGCAGTGCGTATTCTAGCTTCAGTTTCCCAAGTCGCGTCTCCCTCGGCGTCGCTCCACTGAACTTTGACGAGCTTGACTTCGCGGTTGCGTAGCTTCTTCACTTCTGTTCCAAATATGCGGGTTGGAACTTTTCTCACGGTTGCTTCGCGCTCCACTTCAGCTTCTTCTAGGATATCTGGCTTTACCACTTCAGCAGACTCATGTAGACATTTTCGGAGATGTGAAACGTGAAAGACGTTGTGAACTCCGGCCAATTTTTTTCGGGTAGCTCTAATCTAAAGGTCATTTTCCAAATTTTCTCAATGATAGGAAATGGTCCTACCTAAAGGTATAGTCGAATGATAGAAGCAAGTAAAAACTTTGTGCCCCTTAGGCAATGTCAAAACTGGAAATCTATGCCACATATATATTGATTAGGAGAAGAACTCTCTAAGCATCAGCCCCGAAGACCGAAATCAACATCAGACTGACACCCAAAGAATTACTCAACCCAACCACCATATATGATTCTAGGAAACTAAGCATGATGGACTCCTTTTAGGTCACAAGGGAGTCCCTTCCTAAGACCAATCCGTATCCTATAAAACCCAAAAACTTTAGTCAAACCAATGAACACCCTCGAGCCCCAACATGTGTTACTAACAGATGAGTCATACTCCCTATGGGGTTTGCAACAGAAATTGGATTGAGAATGGGACCGAGAGGATATACACAAAAGATAGCATGCAAGTAAGCTCTGCAGGAAGAGAGGGATCAAGGACATACTCTTAAGAAGAGATATGATGCACGAATCTAGTCTTCAATCTTCTAAGTCGCATTTCCTTGAGCTTAACTCCATTATGCTTTGTCTGCCTTTAACTTCACAATTTCGTAGTTTCTTAATTCTTGTTTCCAAAATATGAGTTGGAACCTATGTCACTGTTTCCTCTCGTTCCTCTTTCACTTATTCTCCTTCTAGTATACTTGGCTCAAGCATAACTGCGTACTCATGGTTCCATGCAAGCTCTCCAAAATTCACTAGTGAATCTTGGATCTCGTCCACTCACTATTAGGTATTCCACGTAGATGAATTATCTCTTGAAAATAAACAAATGTCAACTATGTTGCCAAATGTACTTACTAAGGTGATTCTTTACAACTCATGCATAAGCGAAATGAACCTTCTACCTTAGTGGCGAACACTACTGGAGCGCCCCATTCTGAAATGCTCCTTCCAATGAACCCCTTTTCTAGAAGCTCTTTAATCTGTTTACTGAGCTCCTTCCTTTCTCGTGGAGCCATGTGTCTAACGGGCAACGCAACGGGCTTTGCATTATCTACAAGATATATGCGGAAGTCTATTTCCCGCTTCGGAGGCAAGCCCTTCACCTCTTCGAAGACATCCGGATATTCCCGGACCACTCTAACTGATTGCAAATTTTCAACAGAGGCATCTAACGATTCAAGATAACTAAGCATAACCGCATACGAGGGATTACAAGAAATTTCCAAAGTATTACCGAGCTGGGTTAGGAGCCTAACAACCCTTTTCTCACAATCAAGGATGGCCCCATTACTGGATAGCCAATTCATACCCAAAATCAAACGATATCACGAAAAGCCCAAAATAAAGGCACTACACTTAAGTTCTACGCTTAGAATAGAAATTTTCAATCTCAAACAGATCATAGACAAATGAACTGGGCCCCCAATTGGGTTTCAAACAATTAAGGGGTCCTCTACCATACTAGTTTTTAGGTGCAGAGATTCTACTAAAGCAGACGAGATAAAGGAGTTTGACGCGCAAGAATCAAATAAAGTGCGAACGGGGTGATCATAAAGATAAACTACACTTTCTACCGAAGTATTTATACCTCGCTGTTGCAAAGGTGGCGCTTCTAGCACATGAACCTGTGCCCTCTGCCCCTGTCCTCGTTTCTTTGGGCAGTCCTTAGCCATGTGGCCTGCCTCACCGCAAGAAAAGCACCCACCATTCGTCTTGGCCTTCTTTTTCCGGCAATCTTTCACTAAGTGCCCCACTTTGCCATAGAATTTACACTCCCTCTTCTCTCGGGACTTGTTGTCTTTCCCGCCCTTCTCAAAGTCTGTCTTCTAAGGGCAGTCTTTGCTGATGTGTCCAGTCTCCCCACAATGAAAACGTTCTCCTTGCTTTCTTTTCCGCTTTCTACAATCCTTGGCTATGTGCCCTTCCGTACCACAAAAATTACATTTCCTTTTTTCTCGTTTCTTATTATTACTGTTACGATCCTTTCTTGTTAGACTATTATTCGTCTTCCTACTCTGGGACTCTTCCGCTTGCTGGTTCACGTGGAGGAGGAGGAGTGAAAGCGTCAGCAGCTGGGGAGTAAGGTCTTCGGACATGCTGAAACAGAAAGGATAGATTCAAAACGAAGGATAGAAGATAGTACCTATGGCTTTGGGAGGGGACTTTGCCTTTTAAAATAAAATAATATTTTATCTTTTAAAAATGCTTCTTTAAATTTCCTTTTTGAAAATAAATTTTCAAAACTTTTTATCTTATCTGGTAAACCTATGCTCTGATACCAAGTGAAACACCCCACCTCCGTTAGGGTCACTCTCAAAGGGAATGCCCTAATTTTGGTGGAGGTTTATAAGTATAAGTCACAGATATACAAGACAGATATAAGAACACATATTTGTAAACAGCGGAAAAACAAACAACTTTTATTTCATAAAAGAAGAAGCAAATACGTGTTACAGCAACATCACCATGATTGTCTTACATCCTTTCCAAAAACATAACATAACACTTTCATAATCTGTCTTGATTACATTATTTAAAGAAGCATAAAGAAAACATAAATAAACTGCAAAAGCCCCATAGTGGTTGTCCAAAGCCATAATTCAAAACGAAAAGGTCCAAGCAATACATTTCTCCTCTTCAAGCTGGATGTGAAGGCTGGTCAAGCTGCAGAGTTCCCTCCCTGTGGACCTAGGGGGGGAACGGAAGGAAAGAAGACGAAAGAAAAGTAGAGTCAGACATAAAGCCTGAGTAAGTCTAGGACTATTTTGTCTATGAACAAAGAACTGGGTATGATAAGTATAAACAAGAAATGGGAAAGCACTATAAACTTGGTTAAGTTGTCTAGGGTCGAATATACTATCGTACCCCATGTTAATCTCTGAACCCATATAAACTAGTTCCCAACTGACACCCCATAATCAGGGTGAAGTGATCCATTCTATGATGATCGGCTCCTACTCGCATAGTTACATGTGTCTTACGGCCCCCGATGTCGTAGTTACCTATGCTGGTCCCACCATGGGGTGTATCAAGTCCCATGGCGGCGGCCCGACACAATCCTAGAATGCACAGGTATGCTACTGGTGCCCAGTGCCTTATTTTTCTGCGCCGGAGTGTGTGCACGCCCGCACCCCGTTAGAAACTACACTGCTGCACCACCGCCGTCGATTTGACCTCTTACAATCAGCCCAGTAATCGTGCCCCACCCTGCCTAGTTTCAGGGTATCATGATACACCTTATAGGGTTACTGCTGAAAAGGGTCCCCCGTTACTAGGTTTTCTATCTCTAGCCACATGCTAAGTTGGTTAAGTGTTTTCTAACCTAACCCCACCAGTCCGTTTAGTTTAGCAAGTTCCATTTTGATTAAGTCTTTAGTTCACTTAATCCTAACAATCCTGACTCAGCCTTAATTGTCTTATTAAAGCCTTGACCTCTCACATTAGACAGGTATTGTTGTGGCTGCCTGTTGCCGGTTGGTTCCGGGCAGTCTTACGCCACAACTCAGTCTAACCTCGGGTCCTTATTGGGCTCCATGTTTAACCACCCACATTGGATAGGTATTGTTGTGACTACTGGACAGCCGGGCGGTTCCGGGCAGGTTTACATCACAACTCAATCCAACCTCGGGTTAAACACATCGTATTTTCTACATTTACATATTTTGTCTTTCTTCTTTATTTATATGTAAATATTTGCGGCTCATTATTAAAAATCAATGGTGTAAAGGTTACACCAATCATGGGCCCAACCCATACTTGAATTTGGGCCCTTCTACTTTATATTTTCATTTATTAGTTAATTTAGCCCAACGTTATTTTCCCCCGTTTAATACGTTCGTTTATTATATATATATGTTGGGCTTAACCTTTTTAAGCCCAACTTAGCCATGCGAAAGAGGGGAGGCTTAAAGCGTGATTACATACACAAAAAGGGGAATGTGAACGCATGAACTTGCAACATAACGTCGGAATTACAAATTAGAAACTGGTGTACTTGCATAGCAGTAATGTATACTTTGGTCATAAAGCATAAGTGACATGAATCAAAGCATGTAAACTTGTAGTTAAGTTAAGAATATCACTATTGACACAGAGGCTTAACTACAACATAAACCTATATTTTATTTAGGCATAATGTCAAACATAAGCAAATCATGTTCACAAGATTTCTACATGTTTACGAAGGGGCTTACTTTTGTTACTAATATAAAAGTGTAGTTCAACTAGGATTATTCCAACCTAATCATGATTTTAAATCTATTCTCATAACCATGGCACACATATACTTATGGCATAAATATTTCTAACATGAAATCATGATTTTTACTTTAGTCATGCAAACTTGCAAATGGTATTTTGAATCTAACCTAGCTATGTACCACATATGTCATCATATAATTCCGGTTAACAATATAGACCTAACATGCTTTTCAATTAGGCATAATATCAAACATAGCCTAGTCATATTCATGAGTTCGCTAAGAGGTTTTCTAGTTGAAAAGTATGGCTTAATACATGGATCATGATGCCAAATTTACAGCATAATTTCCTATGGATTATAATAACCCAAATTTGTTCCAATTTCTCACAAAAATGCTTTTTGTACAAAAATACACATTATGATGGCATAGTGGCAAAACCACAAACTTGCATGAATTTCAATTAAAAAACTATATCCATGTAGTTTCAACATGAATTACATAATTTACAAATATTCATAAGTTCACAAAGAGGTTTTCTAGTACAAAAGTATGGCTTAATACATGGATCATGATGCCAAATTTTCAACATAATTTCATATGGATTATAATAACCCAAATTTGTTCCAATTTCTCACAAAAATGCTTTTTGTACAAAAATACACATTATGATGGCATAGTGGCAAAACTACAAACTTGCATGAATTTCAATTGAACAACTATATCCATGTAGTTTCAACATGAATTACATAATTTACAAATATTCCAAACGTATACTTGCATAAAACTACCGCAAACATGTAGTTTTTATAATGAATAATATGCTTTGCGAATATCCAAACATATACTTGCATAAAACTACCGCAAACATGTAGTTTTTATAATGAATAACATAATTCGAGAATATCCAAACGTATACAATATTCCAAATCGATAGCAACGCACAAATATGAATTACTTTATCGCCACAAATCAAGTATACAAACCAACACAATTATTTGTTCATACCAAAATAATACTCTACTTACAATCGTTGTGGCGAATTCTCTAATTTAGGAATTTAGAGATGCGACTCCTTTTGACGTAGGCGTTGATTTGATTTGCTTGAATTGCTTTAGGCTTTAGAATTTGCCCCCTAATCTTCTCTCCAATTTGGTGGCTACTCTTAGTCGTTCCTCAGCAACATGGCGGCTTTGTTCTTATTTTTGAATGAATAGATTAGGGTTAGTCTAGGATCATTTTTATAGGGTTTATGAACTGATTAGAGCCATCGATGTTGCTAGGATTGATCGTAGCCATTCATTCGAAAGAGAGACCAATTAGAGCCTGCCACCTAGCCCTAATGACAAAGCAAGCTTCTGAAAATCGGCCAAACACAGACCTGGCCAGCCAGGGCTTGACCAGACCTGACCAACAGGTCATTTTTGACCTGGGCGCACTTGGCAGGTGCGCCAGGTCAAAAATGTACTGGCGCACTTCACAGGTGCGCCAGTGCATTTTTGTTCTGGCGCACTTCCCAAGTGCGCCAGTGCATTCTGACCCGCTTTCCGGTTTTTCGCCCAACTTCGTTCGTCCATAACTTCTTCATATGATATCCGTTTTACGCAAACTCAGACTCTATCTCAAGCAGAATTTCGAGACGAACGCAATGGCGTATCCCGTTTCCCTTAATTCTTTGATTTAAAATTATTTATAGTTAATTTATGAATTTCACAGTTGTAAAATATACGGGGTGTTACATGAGTGCTTGTTGAATTTAGTAGGATACCATTGAAAGTTCCACATGTTATTTGGTGGATAACCATGGACATGATGTTTGCATTCATTGGAACATTTGGGGGGTGCCAGTGGGTGAAGTAAATGGGATGAAACAAATTAACTAAGAAGATAAGATTTCTGTCCTGTTGTCAGTAAGGGGTCATCTTATGAAGCATAGGGGATCAGAAAGAGGACTTCTGTTGCTTTGCGCAGTATGGAAATTTTAATAAGAAAATGGATTCATTGCTTCGTGCAGTTCGGAAGTCAAATGAACTAGAATGGATGGTTCGGTTGCCAACCAGGGATTACCTTGAGTTGCACTGTACGAGTACCAAGGAAAAGTCATCTAAAGTAATTTCTTTGTGCTGTGTGGGAGGTATTTCAGTTTCAAATGTTAACTAGGGGTTACCTTGCGAAACATGGAAGGGGAGCTGTATTAAAAGGATGAAAATGATGGTGAATCATAAGAAGCAATTAAAATGGGAAATCTAGAATAACAGGGATAGGGAATCCACTGTATATTGCATATTTCCCATTTTTAAAGTCACTTATATTGTTGTGGTTTTGTACTAACCACTGAAGTGCAGATGTTCAACGGTTGGTCCCGGAGGTAGCTCGATAATAGCGAGAGGAAAACCCATTCCACAATGCAGCGTGGTCCCGCTAGATATCTTTATGTCGGTTATAAAGGAATATTATTCACACTAGGCTTTGACTGGCCCGAAATTTTTGCTTTCCCTTTAACTCCTAGTTGCTCGTTTGAATAGTCTAAAGGTTTGGGTCTTTCATGAGCTTTGTCAAATAAGCTTCCGGAGGCGAGCAGGAGGCTATAACTATTTAAGAGTGTCATTGTTTGCTTTGTCTTTTGATAAATGTGTTAGCAAAATTGTAATTGACTATATATTTATACTTCGATCAACCGAGGGGGCATCGTCATATGTTTCTCTCGAAGTTTATTTTTTACAATTTGTATTTTATTTGAACGGGTTATACGGAAGGGGTGTATGAATGACACTACAAGTAATTTGTCCATTCACAACATTGAAAAAATGCTGTTACAGCCTTCAACAGCGTTTTGATGAACGTTGTCTACCAACAAGTTGTTATTGGCCATGGAAATATCACAATACATACCAAAACGCTTAGAAAATTGACATACTACAGCATTTAAAATGGTGTTGTTGTTAAGTTTACACAACAATTTATATTTTTTCAAAAATGTTGTCATCTTCCCTTTTCTACAGAATTTTGCCACATATCACAGCATTTTTGGAAGTTTACATGCATATTCTTTATTATACAGCGTCTACAACATATCACAGTGTTTTTTTTACATCTATCACATCATTTACATATTGTAGTATCAAAATATTCATCCACATACATATCACCAGCATATAAATATATATCAACCAACTAACATCAATAACATGTTCGAATCAAATACAAAAGCTATCGCATAAACATATAACTGTTAATCATTTAAATAAATTATATAACACAATATTCATAGACAAAGAAATCATCAATAAATCAAGTTTACATAATTTCCATAAACAAAAATAACATCATAAACTAATTTTACACAATATCCATCGAATAAAGCCACAATATTTATAAATAAAACAAAATATCCATAAAACAAGTTTGCATCGAATACCAACAAAATGAACAACTAAAAGTTACTGCTTTCTCCATAATCAGCTGCCATAAGCGGTCTTATTGTTGAAAGTCTTCAGAAGTGCCTAACGATATTTCGATTATAGCCGAATGCACAACGATGTCCATCTCCAATACCTATACGCATGTGTTCATGTTAGCATTTGGTCATGCTTACATATTAACAAGAAAACAATGTTCGACAACAAGAAAAAAGAATATAAGAAGGAGCAAGTCGAAGATAACAACATAGGATATGCATAAGATTGAAAAAGATAGGTCAAAGGCATGCATAGTTGTCACAGACATTTGAAAATTATATCGGACGTCTGAAATAATACCTGGGAAACTATCTGAAGTGCATTCAAACATCTGATATTACATCCCAGACTCTGAATTATTCCTCCGACTGAAAGATGAAGTTTGAAGAAACACTCATACGTCTGAATAAATTTTCAAGCGTCTAATTTTGATTTTTGTCAACCTAACTACATTTAATAAAATTATTTAATATTTATAAATCTTAATTAACTTATTATTATTATAAATCTTAGTTAATAATTATTATTGTTATTATTATTATAGAATACTTGGTAATATTTTATATTTTCACATACTTAGTTAACTTTTATAAACTAAACTTCATAATTTTTATAAAATTTGTAAAATTAATTAATTTTTTAAATTAGTTAGTTAATTTTTATAATAATTAGTTAATTTTTAATTGTTGCTATTATTATTATAGAATACTCGGTAATGCTTTATATTTTTATATACTTAGTTAACTTTTACAAACTAAACTTCTTAATTTTAATAAAATTAGTGAACTTAGTTAATTTTTTATAATACTTAGTTAATTTTTATAATACTTAGTTAATTTTTAATTATTGCTATTATTATTATAGAATACTTGGTAATATTATATATTTTCATATATCGAGTTAACTTTTATAAACTAAACTTCTTGTTTTTTATAAAATTAGTAAACTTGGTTAATTTTTTATAATAGTTAGTTAATTTTTATAATACTTAGTTATTTTTAATTATTATATTATTATAGAATACTTGGTGATATTTTTTTTATAGATTTAGTTAACTTTTATAAACTAAACTTCTTATTTTTTTATAAAATTAGTAAACTTAGTTAATTTTTTTATAATAGTTAGTTAATTTTTGTAATACTCAGTTAATTTTCATATGTTTATTTAATTTTTATAAATCTTAGTTAGTTTACTACTATTACAAATCTTATGTTATTACTATTGTAGAAGTTTTGTCATGTTTTGTATTTTTATGTACTTTGTTAATTTTTATAAATTAAACTTGTTAATTTTTATAAAAATCAATTAACCTACTTGATTTGGTTATTCTACAAACATATTTCTTATTACCCTAAATATTCGTCATATAACGTGTCAAAATTAACATCTGAGAAAATAAATATATATAAACATAACAATTCAGTTTGGTTATTCTACAAAGTGAAGCGATTGAAATAGAAATCAATACATCAACAAAGAAAATGAACCCGTAGGTTTTTCCTTAACTAGGTAATTGCCCGTGAATCTCATTGTGTACAAATAAAATTAAAACATATCAAAAAAGTGCACATTTCTAGTGTCAGTTCTATCTTGGAACAATCTAAACTATCGACCGTGGTTTCCAGCGGTCGATAGAAGGAAAACTAGAAACATCAACGATTTCAGACGTCTGAAATTGTTTTTAGACGTCTGACCTAGTTCAGACGTCTGAAAATAGGTTTCATATGTTTGAAATGGATTTCGGCCAACACCATGAGACTATTTCAGATGTTTTAAATTCATTTCAGATGTCTGATTCTCGGGCATCTCTATAATAGTCAGTCAAGATGCACAAAGAACTGGATGTATCATAATGCCGACATTGGATGAGTTTACTATAGGGGAAAATATGTACCTCAAGTTGTTCTGACTTATGGTCTTACATAATTTTTTGGCTTAACAATCCTTCAGACTTATCTTGGAGTGCTTGAGGAAGATCATATAGATGGTAAATCGTGATATGTGTTTGATTCCTACACACAAATTTGCAAAATCGTGAGGCTTAAAATTTACATTTGTTTTGTGAAGAAAAAAGCAGGACATCCTACCTTTACTCATGGATGATATTACATAATGTAATATCCTATTGGAAACCAATAGATAAGAAAAAAACATTAAAGCATTAACATCAACCATTCTGACAAAAAATGCAATATATATGTCTTTATGGATATGATTGTGGTATTACCAGCTCAATATCAGCCACACTGATAACATTATATTATAATGTGAAGCAAAAATACATGTGGGTAAGAAAGCTAGTACCCGAAGTTGGTGTAAAAAAATGCATTAAGAATTAGTGCGCAAATAACTGAATATATATAGCAAATACATAAGTCAAGATTTACACACGAATTGGGGTAGATGGACCAAAATAACATCAAAATAGTAGCAAACAATGTTGGAGAATGGAGTTTTGATGACAACAACCTTATTTCAATTATCATTGATTATAAAATACATACTAACACTTTTTTTCTATAATATATATATATACACACACACATATGCAGGATTCATATACATGAATTATTACCGAAGACTATATAGTTTCAAGATATTAGAGATTCAGAATTCAGAGATGATTCAAGACTCATGAGTATTCAAGGTTCCAAGAGTTCAAGACAAATATAGTAATAGAGTCTAGATTATGTAAGACTCTGAATTGCACTCAAGGTTCAAATTCAATAAATTCAAATTTTGTTTTTCAATTTCTGATTTCAAATTCTATTTTTGAATTCTATCTTTAATCTCTATCTTCTCTATTTTATTTTCTTTGCTTTACTTTTGATTTCAAACTCAAGTTTTATAAGTTTATACTTTTATATACTTCATATTTATATAGTTTTAACTCTATAATTTTATAAATATGATTATATAGTTTATTTTTATGTTTTCATATGATTTCCTACTTTATAATATTCATTTATATTACTGTGTTTTAATGCAAGAATTTCCAGAATCATATATATATATATATAACAAAACACTAGAAAAATGCTAAAAAATCAATTTTGAGCATGGGTATGTCGACATATATTTTGCCCTATGTCGTTTTTTCAAAATTGAAAGGAGTGTCTTTTCACTATTTGTGACGGTTCAGAAACATTGCAACCTTTCTAATGTTATAAATAAGGGCTGATTTTGAATTTTATTATCATTCTTCTTCTCCATCTTCGTTACTTTTCTTTACACCATTATATCTTATCATTTTTATGATTTCTACACTTATACTTTGCCAAATTCAATTCTATTTTCATTAAACTTCTTCTCTTCTCACTCTTTACTCATTACTCTTTAAATCAAGTGCTATTGAAGAGTTATAGGGTTGTTTGTAATTGTTTGGGTTGTGTGAAATTGGTGGTATCCCTTATTGCCGTGAAATCAATGAAGGGTAATTGGTGGTATCATTCGTAGCCGTGAAATCAAGGATGGATAATCGGCGGTATCCCTTGTAGCCGTGAAATCAAAGAGGGTATACTTGATCAAGTGTGTGTATGTGTGGAATCGGTGGTATCCATTGTAGCCGTGAAATCAAGGAGGATTGTAATTGGATATTGATATAGTAAGTGTTGCGTGGGACAGGACGTAAGAGCAATTCCGAACCAGTATAAAATCTAGAGTGTTCTTTCCTTTTCAGCACTTTAATTTTTTTATCTTTGTGTTTTGTTTTTTGATTCTGTGTCTGTGATTATTTCAGTGTTGTTTGATTCATATAGTATATCATATAAATTTTAGATTTTGTTTAAATTCCCAAAAACACTATTCACCCCCCTCTAGTGTTAGTTTTGCCTTAACGATCCATTCCGCAGTCCTTAACAATTGGTATCAGAGCAAGGTTTTTCAAAAAGTTCATAATTTGATTTTTGAAAATAGTGATAATGGCAACCAACACTGGTAGCAATAATAGTTCTTTTGTAGAGGGTCAGTCTACCGTTAGACCACCACTTTTTAATGGTAGTAATTATTCATGTTGGGCATGTAGAATGAAAATATATTTATAATCAATAGGATTAGACACATGGAATAGCACACAAAATGAATTTGTTGAACCCACTGCTGCTCTTGCACAATGGACAAATGAATAAAATACTGCTGCATAAAGCAATTCTAAAGCCATGAATATGTTATTCTGTTCATTAGATAGGAATGAGTTTAATAGAGTGTCAGTATGTAAAACTGCTTATGAAATTTTGAGAACTTTACAAGTTACTCATGAAGGAACTAGTAAAGTTAAACAAACTATAATAGCAATGTTAGTTAATCAATTTGAGTTATTCAAAATGAACGAGAATGAGTCTATCTATGATATATATTGCAGATTTAAAGAGACAGTGCATTCATTAATAGCACTTGGAAAAAGTTATTCTGAAGTAGATCAAGTCAGAAAAATACTGAGTTCATTGACTTCAGAATGGGATCAGAAAACCTTGGCAATTGAAGAAGCCAATGATGTTAATGAAATGAAGATTGAGGAGTTAATCAGAAATCTGATGTCTTATGAAGTCCAATTACAGAAGAGAAAAGAAAATAGGCCAACTGAGAAGAAATATATTGCATTAAAAGAAACAGCAAATGATTCTATCTCGAGTAGTGAAGATGATGAAGAAACAGCTCTTATGACAAGTCATTTTAGAAAACTTCTGAGATATAGAAGGAAAAATTGTACCTAAGGAAGTTCAAGAAGTAATGATGGTCGATGTTACTGTGCAGTTTATGCCCTACTATTACCCCGCAATATCCTCGCTATATCGTATAGCGTGTTTCAAATGCTACGCTATTTCCATATAGCCTCTGAAATAGCCTTTCCGCTTTAATCCCCGCTATATTCCGATATTCTCGATATATCCCGTTATTTCAGCTATATTCTGCTATATCTTCTGTAAGAAAAATGAATTAAAAATGACATTTATGCATTATAAAACTGTTTTTTGAATATAATTTTTTTACAAATATTTTTCAGAATATAAAATATTATAATATTCTATTAAATTTAGTCAAGCTAAATAAAACTTTACACTTATGTACATATATTTGCTTATGCTCTTATTTTAAATTAAGATACTTATTATAATTAATTTGAATGTTAATTTTTTATTTATTTATCATTTATATATTTATAAAATCATTAAATATAAGTTTTATATGCTATATTAGTCTCCTCCGCTATATCCCGCTATTTCCTCGCTTTAGCTCCGCTTCAACTTTTTGAGCCTCTGCCACATTGGATCCGCTGAGCGCATTAACTGCACATGAGCGATGTTATAACTGCAACAAACTAGGCCATATAAAGAAAATGTATCCATATCCAGATAAATCAACTCAACTAACAGACAACATCAATTCGTCAAGAAAGAGAAAGAAAGCATACGCAGCAACGCTAAATGATTCAGATTCATCATCAAGTGATGAAGGGCCAGAACTGGGAATTCGAATATGTTCTTTATGGAAATTCAGAATTCAGAAAATTTCGAAGAAAAGGATCTAAAAATCTGGTACGCCTTAATAAAATTTTAATATTATTTGGTTGAGTGGTTGCTTTGTTTGTTTGCTTTGTTTTGAATTTAAAACTTTAAAATTTAAACTTGAAATTCAAATTTGAATTTCGAAATTCAAAATAATAATATGGTAATAAATAATGAATAAAATAATAAAATAAAATTTTGAATGTTTGATAGGATTATAATTATTTCAGGAAATCATTA
Organism: Allium sativum; assembly: GCA_030737875.1. Taxonomy (NCBI): domain Eukaryota; kingdom Viridiplantae; phylum Streptophyta; class Magnoliopsida; order Asparagales; family Amaryllidaceae; genus Allium; species Allium sativum. Next base: position 484,849,351 of record CM060919.1, on the reverse strand, counting down.
AACCTAAAATATAAATCGATAATATAAATTTCAATTCATAAAAATTTAATTTCTTTTGAAAATAGGCACATATGTCGACATACATATGTCCATATGTTGACATATATGACTGGAAATTTGAAATTTGAATTTCAAAGGTTTAAACTTTCAAACTTCCCTCCAACTTTTCACCAACTTCCAAGGTCTGAAAAGGTGTCATTGACTGCCGGAAAGTTGTGTCTATTTAATTCATATCCATTTAATTTCTATATATACACTTATTCTTTATACCTTTCATTCACAAATCAAATCAATATTCTTCATATCTATTCTCTTCAAAACTATCAATTCAATGGCTTCCTCAATTCAGCTCAGAAATTGAAGTTAACCAAAACCATCAAAGGTTATCTTCATAATGACAAAGAAGCTATCAAGACTTATGTTAACTATGTAGCGAATGCTAAAGTTAACACGGGTGCTTTCGCCGTCTTTAGTGGTTTTCCGTCTTTTGATCTTACATCTCTCTTTCAACAAAATGAAGTCTTGAGTCTAATTGATTCACGGGATAATGACGAAGTATGTTATCCTAAGCCTGTCAAGATGTTCTATGCGAATCTTAATTGCGGATTTTATGAAGGCAACGAAGACCAAATTTGGTGTAGCGTCAATGGCACACAAATTGTTCTCGAGGCCGAACTCTTAGGCAATATCTTGAATTGTCGAAGCATAGGCTTGGATTTTTTGGATTTCGTTATCGATGAAACCAATTTAGAGACCTACTATGACATATTCGAAAGCGATGCTCACATGGATTTCAAAATTCGCTTTTTCCGTCCAAAGACAAGAATTGTCAACCTCCTCCTCCAACATACCATCACTTCCTGATCCAGAAACTTTAATAATCCAACTCTCAAAGTCCAAAAAAGTCCTCTTTGCTATTATGGGTGGCTATAACATTAATTGGGTCGATATGATCTTAAAAGAAATCAAACCCATAAAATTACCATCAAGAGAAAACACTCTCTACCATGGTGTTTATCTCACCCGCATCTTCAAATATTTTGGAGTTGATCTTAATTTAGAAGAATTTGTGCCTAGAAAAGTGTTTGACTCAACAAACTTACATCTCATGCAAATTCCTCTCACTTTCCAACCATATGAGATATTCGAATCCAAACAAGCCCGAATGAAACAAAAACAAGCGCCAATGGAAGTTAAAGAAGAAGAAGAAACTTATCTAGAAAGTGTTGAGTGTCCAACCAATACTAGACACATTTCCAAATAGACGATTGTTCAAAATCAAGTAAAGATTGCCAATAATCAAAAGAAGCTTAAGAAGAACTTTTAAAAAATGACCAAATTCATGGTCAAGATTGGAAGAAAGCTTGGAATCTCACCTCCCTCGTCATTATCCGAAAACTAGTCTATCTAGTTTAATTTATCTTTATGTATTAGCTTATGTATTTCTTATGTTTTGCTTTCGAATCTCGTATTTAGTGCGTCTTAATTAGTTGGATGTATTTGCTTTCTATTAAGTAATGAATTAATGGAGTTTTATTTATGCCAAAATCATCTTTAAGTTTCTGTAAAAACTTTAGAATTAATTATAGTTTAATATAAGTTCAAAAGATTCAAAATTTGAAAAATTCCAAATTTTTAAATAGGATACGTCGACATACATTTATGCATAATGTGGACATATAACTGCCAGATTTTCAAATTGTTTCAAATTTTAAAATTAAATAACTAACTCATATCTATTCAAAATCCAATGAATTCCAAACCCTAATTAAGCCTATTTCTTCTAGAAAAATTCATTATTCCATTTCTCCTTCTTCCTTATTCATTTCCTCTCAAATTCATGGCAAATCCAATTCATAATCTTAGTGAAAATCTTGAAGAAACCTTGAATTCTTTCAAGAATATCCTCTCTATAATTCTACGAAACTAGCGTCATCTCGAATTAAGCCAAATAAAGATGTTTGAACAACAAGAGAAGCATTTTGATGCAATTCGGTTGCAAATCTCTTGTCTTTTCAGAGATGAAGATAACAATCTCGCTGAGGCTCTACCAATCAAAGAAGATGAATATTTGGAAGTAATCAAGATGGATCCAATCTTTAGAGAAGACGGTCGAGTTGAAGTCTCAAGAAACATTTAACTAATTGGTATTATTGATTTGATTAATTTGTTTTGAATTTGAATTCTTTGACTTCAAACTTGTATATATTAGACATATGGTGTGGTGTGCTTTGATTTAGTTTTGTTTGTATATTTGATATCAAACAAATGTAATTATAATACTTAGATTGGTTTGTATTTGATAATCATGGTGTTAGGAATTCTGTTATAGGATTATATAGATTAAGGGGGAGTATTCTACTTTGATTTAGGAATTACTTAGTTGCTTATAGGTTTTATTTAGATAGTTATATGATTTAGCGGGAGTAGTTTTAGAATTTCTTTTTGGTAATGCTAAAGGGCGAGAAATATAAAATATAGACATAGTTTATAGGATTCATATAGACAGGGGAGTATTTGAAGGATCATCATAAACAGGTATGATATTTTATAAACTAAGGTTGTCATCATCAGAAAGGGGGAGATTGTTGGAGAATGGAATTTTGATGGCAACAACCTTATTTCAATTATCATTGATTATAAAATATATACTAACACTTTTTTCTAGAATATATATACACACATATATATATACATGCACACACACATATGTAGGATTCATATACAGGAATTATTACTGAAGACTTTACAGTCTAAAGATATTAGAGATTCATAATTCAGAGATGGTTCTAGACTCATGAGTATTCGATATTTCAAGAGTTCAAGGAAAATATAGTAATATAGTCCTGATTATGTAAGACACTGAATAGCACTCGAGGTTCAAATTCAAATTTAAATTCAAAATCTATTTTTCAGTTTTTGATTTCAAATTCTATTTTCAAATTTATCTTTAATCTTTATCTTCTCTATTTTATTTTCTATACTTTACTTTTAATTCCAAATTTAAGTTTTATAAGTTTATGCTTTTATATACTTCATATTTATATAGTTTTAACTCTATAATTTTATAAATATGATTATATAGTTTATATTTAAGTTTTCATATGATTTCCTACTTTATAATATTCATTTATAACACTATGTTTTAATTCAAGGAATATATATATAAACACTAGAAAAATGCTCAAAAATCAATTTTGAACAAGGGTATGTTGACATACATTTTGCCTTATGTCGACATATAACTATCATTTTTTCAAAATTGAAAGGAAGTGACACGACCCGAACTTCCCCGGTAAGGAAAGCACGGATTGCGTTGAGGACAAGACACATCGGAACGCAAACAGAAGAACGTTTCATTGTTTATTACAACAATTCCATCAGAATACAAGAATATACAGAGTATGAATAAATATTACACATTTGACAAATATCATAGATTACAATAAATTACATAGCAACGGAAAAATAATACAATACACAACTGAAAGTAATACACGAATACAGGGCTTTCCGAGTATCGTTCCAGCTGTAAATCAGGATCCTGTGAATATAAATCTGCAAAACCAAAACTACTAGCTGCCCGTGTCGAAAATAAGGGCACCCAGAGTTTAGGTTAAAACAATAAACTCCAGGTCAGTCCTGTGACTGGTGTGAGAACTAAAACAGTTATTAATCTTTATTTCAAAGTTAGGTAAATCGAGGGACCACGCCGTATAACACGGAACGGGTTTCCTCCCAAGAATACTAGTGCATATAACAAAGTAGCGCAATGCTTTTTGAAAAAATGAAGCTATTATAAGACCCAGGTCCCATCACACAATGCAACGCAAGCCGGAGGATAGGGTTTTCCCTTATAATAGCCAAACATGCTTGATACGTTTAAAACAAATCATTTGATACTATTATAAGTGTATAGTGTCAAAACACTTTCAATCATAAATATCAATCCTAGGCGGCATGGGTACCATCTACCATGTCGTCATACTAGGCTCTACAAATAAAACCGCAATATCACGTATTGGAAATTGGATTTCCGTCATGAGTCGAGGCAAGGGGCAAGCTCCTCTCCGTTCGAGACACTCTAGCAAATGTCTCAGGACCACACACAGCGATCCTTGGATCTTCAGGGTCGGTCCTCCCTTACTTTTGAGGATTGACAATTCCCGAGCACACGTTTCTCGATCCAAACAGACCTATATCCAAGGCGCCTCGCATTCCAAGAACCACACAGGTTAAAAGTATATAAATGTCAGCCAGTTTAAGCACTGACACCACCACTAGCTAGAAAGAAACGCCGTGCTCTCCCTGCAGTCACTATCGCGTTTTTGACTCATATCGATGTGTGAGGCTCGCGAATTAACGCTATACACAAAGTTGTGCCACACAGGCCGTGCTTTGATCATCAACCACAAGACTTTGCTTTTTAACAGAAGCCTTGATCATCTGGCACTCAGGCGTGCCACACAGGCAATTCACTCCATGCGACTGATGTCCATCGATATACAACTTTTGAGCTCGTACGTCTCAGAGAAAGGCGTTAAGCAAGAGAATAAATTCTCCGCCGCCAAACACATGTATAATTAATAGAGATCAATCAACACAGAATAAAATCCAATGTATGACACACAGTCCATTTACAAGTTCATTCTGGGTCTGAACGAAACCGGAGGCACTTTCCTCGCATATCCATCGATCTCCAAGTACGTCTGGACGATCACCAACTGATTCCCTCATCTTGGGTGTACAGCCCAATCAAGATCATCAGTAATCACCCAAAAGATGTGAAGACTTCCGGTCTTCAACCACCGTCTTAATCTTCGACTTATCGTCGAATCAGTTATTCAAAATGGGTATAAACCTGGCCTTTCCGAATAACCCGCGTATATAATAAACAAATGTTACACAAACACAACATACGCCTCATTCCAATTCAGAATATTCTTTTATTCAAATATTTGCATTCTTAGGGAAAGGTTCCCATTAATTTTATCAAAGATAAATTCTTTTAAATTTATTCTTTAATCTTCCTTTGGATATCATTTCAAACCATATTATGGTTTTCCAAACTAGTCGGGATTAGCGAACAACACTGAAGTAATTATTTATTTTATTTCCCAATCCCAACCTATTCACCCCATGGAGCAAAACTGGTAATATTCCATATCTAACACCACGGTGTTATCGGTAAGTATAATTACCATTTCACGTTCAAATCTAATTAAAGATTTAACTATCGCTTTGGAGCAAAACTGGTGGTACTCCATTCTCGATCACTTTTCAGATTTGATAATTTAATTATCAATTCACATTTCAGTCTATTTAAAGATTCATTAAAACTCCACTTAGTTTTAATCTTCCCAAAAATCAATATCCTGTCTTTAACTGGGTTAAAGAACCAATGTCATCTAGAACACGGTTCACGATAAACCCAAAATCACTTTCCATTGTTAATCAGGTTAAAGAACAAGTGTTATTCAAAACACTGCTCACGATAAACCCAAAAACCAATTTAAATTCAACTCCAATTAATATTATATAATTATTACACTTCATTAAATCTAAATAGAAATGTAAAGACCCGCAAATTCCCACCCTTTGAATCGACCATAAACCACACAGGTCTGACCCAAAAGGTGAAAATCTACGAATACTTTAACTTTGGGCATACAACACATCAGAACAAAAACACACAAGACTTTTATAACACTATGATAAATGTTACATCAGAGTACAGAATATACATATCAGAGTACATTGGAATAATACAGCGGAAGAAACATTTAAATTAAATTGAATACATTGCAGCGGAACTAATCTCGGTGGAAGGCTATCAACACTATGGCCACAGCTTCAATCTTCAATCCAGGATCTTGTTTTATCTATCTGTCAAATAAGCTACTCGACTGCCCGTGTGGAAAGAGGGCACCCGAGTTTGCAAAGTGAAACAAACTACAGGTCAGTCGTGGGACTGGTGTGAGAATTCTACTTAACCTATATAATATAATAAGACTAATCACAGGACCACGCCGCTAATGCGGAACGGGTTTTCTCCTATGGATTGCCAGTGCATGACTAAAGTAAGTCGTCAAAATAACGCAATGCTTTTTAGAAAAATGAAACCATTATAAGACCCAAGTCCCATCACACAATGCAACGCAAACTGGAGGATAGGGTTTTACCTTATAATGATCAAAAGATGCTTGATACGAGAAACACGGTATTACATAATAATAGTGTGCAACCAATTTGAAATACATCAAAGTAAATATATCAATCCTAGACGGCATGAGTGCCCCATCCCACTATGTCGCCATATATAGGTATACAATCAAAACCGCGTGATGTCGTATTGGAAATTTGGGTTTCCATCTGAGTCAAGGCTAGGGAGGAGATCCTTACCGATTCGAGACACTCTAGCAATGCCCCAGGATTGGTACTCTGTCCAACCCTTGGATCCTGCAGGGCCGGTCCACACTTACTTTTGTGGATTGGTTATGCCTGAACACACGCTTCCCGGTCCTTTTGGACCTATACTACGGCCAGTGGCGACCGCATAACCCCGAGGCCTCAAAAATCCAACAACCACAATGAATAAATGCCAGCGCTGGTAGGTCCCTGGCACCACTCTAGCTAGAGAGAAACGTGTGCACTCCCTGCGTTCCCTTCTCCCGTTTTAGACTCTACCGGGTTGTGAGGCTCGCGAAGTCACGATATACACAAAGCTATGCCTAAATAGACTGTGCTTTGATCATCAACCACAAGGCCTGCTTTTCAACAAAGCCTTGATCAATTGCATCTTAGCATGCCACATTGTCAGACTCTACCATATCATTGATCATCTACCAATATATATATAACCTCCAAGCTCATACGTCTTAGAGAAGGGTGTTAAACACCAAACAGAAATATATAATTAGTAGCGTTCAACAAATACAGTAGAAAAGAATACAATGTCAGACACGCAATCCATTTACAAGTCCGCTCTGGGTCTGAGCGAAACATCGTGTCCGTCGATCTCCATATGCGTTTGGACGATCATTACCAAATACCTTGCCTTGGAAGGCCAATCCCAATTCAAGATACTAGTCATCATCATCCCAACGATGTGAAAACCTTCGGTCTTCAATCACCGTCTTCGTCTTCGACTCTTGATCGTCGTGATGATTATTCAGAATGGGTTAAACCCGGTCTTTCTGAATAACTTGCGTATTTTGGGATTAAAAACAAGTATTGGAAAATTACACATTTCGTCACATCCCAACTCAGAATATTCTTTTTAATAAGATATTCAATTTAAAAGATTCTCATTAATTTTATCAAAGATAAATATTTAAAATAAAATCTATAAATCAATTTCTAAAAATATGGAATTCCACAGAAATCCAATCAGTACATATCCGATATAAATTTCTGTATCAGACTAATAGTATAAATGGAATAACGGCAAAGCCTCTTAAATTCCATATATAATATCGGTCTTCTTTTACAGAAGCCCATCTCAATTATTACCAATAGAATTTCCACTTAATTCCTATTTAATATATTAGTTGAAAAACTTGATTTATAGAAAATGTCTTTTTAAATCTATAAAATAGATTCATAGGTTCCAAATAATAATTTCAATGCAAATTGAATTAAAGGATAGATGTCGTTTAAAACATCGTCCACGGTAAACCCACTTCACATCTCAATTTATTTCATATCACAAAATATAATTGCAAATGCTAGTAATCTTTTAAAAACATATTTTAAAATAATCATAAAAATATTCTTTATATAAAAGATTCTAAATGAGAAGTATTCTTTATTTTACAAATCTTTATCTCCTACAAATATTCCTTGTTTTAACATATACTTAATTAAAAATCTATATTTTTAAAATATATATACTTTATATAAAAAGGATTTCTAATGTAAAAATAGTCTTATTTAAAAGAACACTTGAATCGAAATGCGACTCAAACATTTACCATATAATTTGGATTATATGGATTTCACACACATCATATATATGACAATAACAGTATAGTCATCAAGTCATCTATTACATCCAAAGTGTAATTTCCACTGTGTAAGCGTTAAAATTAAATAATAATGCTCATCACAGCCTGTCGATCTAACGATCAACATACAACTAAATATTGGGATTAGAGTATGTGGATTTTCATCCCAACACCCGTGTGGGGTTTCAACCAATCAAGCAAATGATAAACTAATTTGTGCACTTGGGCGATGTGTGAAAATTATCGTCCCAATCACATACACAAGTCGGGTAACTTGTGAATGGCAGTGTAATACACAATATATATCACGACGATAAAAATGTCTCTTTTAATTATATTCCTTTTATTGCCTATAAACGGTCAATAAAAATGTGATCTTTATTTCTATACTTTTTACTGTAATTTACATTTTTACTTAACAAAATGTCCTTTTTATTCTAACTTACATTTTGAATGTAATTTTTCTTTTTATTGTTTATTTACATCAAAATGTAAATGTTCCCTTTTTCATTGTTTATTATTAACAACAAAAGTCTCGTCTTCTATATTTATTCTTTTCAATGAAAGCAATTTTACATAAAATTGTAATTCTTTAATTTTATGCTTTTTATTGTCTCTAGAAAGACAATAAAATGTAACACAAATTTTTTTTTTTTTATCGCATCTAAAATGATGATAAAAATGTAACATTATCGTTGCTATTTTGTTATCGCATCAAAAATGCCGATAAAAATGAATCACTAACATTGTCTATTTTTATCGCACCAAAAATGTCGATAAAATGAATCACTAACATTGTCTATTTTTATCGCACCAAAAATGTCGATAAAAATGAATCACTAACATTGTCTATTTTTATCGCACCAAAAATGTCGATAAAAATGACAACATTAACCATTCTATTTTCACCGCATTCAAAATGACGATAAAATATTCAACATTAACAATTCTATTTTTACCGCATTCAAAATGACGATAAAATATTCAACATTAACAATTCTATTTTTACCGCATTCAAAATGACGATAAAATATTCCACATTAACAATTCTATTTTTACCGCATTCAAAATGACGATAAAATATTCCACATTAACAATTCTATTTTTACCGCATTCAAAATGACGATAAAATATTCAATATTAACAATTCTATTTTTACCGCATTCAAAATGACGATAAAATATTCAATATTAACAATTCTATTTTTTACCGCATTCAAAATGACGATAAAATATTATCATAAGAAATGAAAGCAAAATGTTCTTTTTATTACTAAAAGGAAAAACAACAAAAATGCTTCTTTTTATGCTAAAAAGAAACATGACATAAAAATGTTCTTTTAATGTTAAAAAGAAGAAGCGACAAAAATGACCCTTTTCATGTTAAAAAGAAAAGGTGACAAAATATGTTTTTAATTCTAAAAAGAAAAAGCGACAAAAAATTATCTTTTTATTCTAATGCAATATCTTTACAAAAGTGTTATTTTAATATCAATGCGGATTTTCAATTTCTTACTACATATAAAAATGTAAACTTTATTTTACATTGTATATCCCATCATAATTACATATAAAAATGTAAGTTTATTTTTTTATTGCAAATCCCCTTTCTAATTACATATAAAAAATGTACTTTTTATTTTACATTGTAAATTGCATAAAAAGGTAGGTTCTATCCTTATGTTGTATTTGCATTATAAAATGCAAATGAAAAGGTAAGTTTTATTTTCAATGTTATATTCGTATTATAAAGTGCAAATAAAAATGTAAATTTTATTTTCAAGTTTTATTATCATTATAGTATGCAAATAATAAAAATAGCTTTATCATCAAGTTATATTCACATCATGAAATGTTAACAAAAATGTAAGTTTTGTTTTCAAGTCTCATTTGCATTACAATATGCAAATAATAAAACAAGTTTGAGTTTTCAGGTAATATTTACATTATAAAATAAAAATAAAAAGGTAAGTTTTATTTTCAAGTGATATTTACATTATGAAATGTAAATAAATAAAATAAAAATAAAAAGGTAAGTTTCAAGTTCATTTGTGTCTTGAAAACACAAATAAAAATATAAATTTTAATGTAAATCTTTATTTCAATACTTTGTTCGCGTCAAGGGATGCAAACAAAATATAATTCTCTTTTTATTTAAACATTTTGTTTGCGTTGAGAAATGCAAGAAAAATATAATTCTTTTTATTTTAAATGTAAATCTATATTTTGTTATTTTGTTCGCATCAAGGGATGCAAACAAAATACAATCTTTTTGTTCCTTCGTACATTTCTGTTTGAGAAATGCAAACAAAACACAATCCTCTTTTTTTTTTAATATTGAATTGATATTTCACATCAATTCAAATAAAAGGAAAATTTCCCTTTTTTCTTTCATTTTCTTTTTCTTTTTCTTTTTCCCTTTTTTTTTCCAATGACAAAAGTATGGATTTTTGTTTCATCTTTATTCAATGACAAAAATATGAGTTCTTGTTTCATTTTACTCAACGACAAAAAATATGAATTTTTGTTTGTTAACTTTTAATGCAACAAAATTAAGAGTTTTTGTTTTCTTTTTATGCAACCAAAAATGAGAACTTTGTTAGTTAACCTTTAAGGCAAACAAAAAGAAATATATTTTATTCGTTGTTCATAGTCTATTGTAAACAAACAAATAAAAGTAATATTCTATTTGTCGTTCAAATTTCATTGTAACATCAACAAATAAAAATAAAGTTTTATTTGTCGTTCCATTTCTTTGTTCATTTCAGAAGAATGAAAATGACATTAAAATAAAATAAATTAGAACGTCTAGATTTGAATAAAATATGTTTTAAATCTAAATTTACATTTAATTTTCCAACTGCAATTTAAACTCAATAACATATGCAATATAAAGACGGATTTAAGCATAACATGAACAATAAGCACACCACAAGCAACAATCGATAATTCATACATACAAAACATTTCAGAACTAAATCATCATCATCATACAATTATTTTCATGTGGGAAAATAAATTAATAATTAATTAAATAATAGAATTTGAATTCTCACCTCAAATTTTGGCTAAAATCAACTGTCTCAGAATCAGGTGTGGTCTGTGCCATCGCGAAGAGCTCGGAAAGACGAGTCCAGCGCAATTTACGGTTTGTCAAACGGACCTCGTATGAGAGAGTTATGAATTTTTAAAGATCGGACAAATTAAATATTAAAATAAAATAAAATAATAAAATAATACTTCGGACCTTTCTTCCTCCACGAGATGTCTCGGCCGAAACCCATCCTTCACCGTCCAAAGCTTCTAGTCGCACCCCCCCCACGGACCACCAACCGCCGATCAGACACCGCCACACGAACCACCATGCCAAGAGCCGCCTACACCACCCACCGCCTGAAGCTCGGCCTCCCCTAGGACCCGCAAATCACTGAAAACCGCAGCCCCTTCTCGGCCAAAATTCGCGAAATCCGAGCACCAAAATCCGATCTTAACCGTATAGATTTGTAGCCCTCTGAATTCTCTTCGATTTGGTAGGTCATACGTCAATTTTCGTCGAACGGATCAAAAGTTATTAGCATTTGAAGTTGGAGCAATTCTGGCCATCAATTTCTGGGCGGCGGCTGGCCATTAGAGAATTAGGGTTAGGGTTTTCGGATTTTTATATTATTTTAATATTAAATTCCGAATTTCGTGAAATAAAGTGGATTTTTGGACTTTCTCGGATTTGGGCCTGCTTACTGTCGATCTTAACGTTTTGAGGCCTTCTGAACGCGATGGGCTATGTCCCAATGTCCAATTCTGATGTCTACACGTTTTATTTTCGGTTTTAATTGAAAATACAATATTAAATTAATTATTTAATTCCTACCGTACATTTAAATATGCCGAGGCCACATACGACCTCAGAAAATTCTAAAAAAAAATATTTTTAGCTTTCTTATGACGATACGAATCCAACAAAATTATTTTCGTCGAATTCTGAGACTGTTTGAAAAATGGCTATTTTTAAGGCGTTTAAATTTAACTGTAAATAGTCAAAACACATTTTATTTCGCCACGCTCACATATCAATTCGAAAAATTCTGAAAATTGAAACCTAGCAATAATTTGACATTCCGGTTCCAACAAAAGTGGTTTCGTCGAAAACGGAGGTCGTTTGAAAAATGACTATTTTCAAGGCCAATATATTTAATATTAAAAATATATTTTTAAACAAATAATTTTCGAAACTCAAAATATATAAGTGTTTATTGTTTTTCAATGCAGAAACGTCATTCCGAACTCAATGGAAGTGGTTTCGAGTCCAAATTCCTATATATGTGAAAAGTAGCCTTTCGGGCCCTATATATTCTACAGCGACCTTTCTAAAAATTGAATTGGCCATAACTTTTGATTTCCGTTATGAAATTTCGATTTTTCAGATTCGTTAGAAAGATATTTTTAAATAGATTCTAATATTTTTGGTTTCACTAAAATTCGTTAAATTTTGCATCCTGTACGGTCAGTCAAAGTTCAAGTTTGACTTTTCAAACTACCGCGCTATTTCTAACTCTTTTGTTAATTAAAATTAAATCATTCATTCCAACTTCGATTTAAATCAAATTTGTGATCATTATTATTTATATAAATTATTTATATTGTCAAAATTCATTACAATTTTCTAAAATAAAAATTTTAAATTGGTCCTGATTTTTGCGGGTTGTTACAATCGCCCCCACTTAAAAATCTTTTCGTCCTCGAAAAGGAACGTAGCTAAAAATTGTAAAATTAACTATCTCAATTTTAAATTTTTATGGTTGATTATCTTTTCAAAATATAAATAACTTTTTATATATAAATCATATTTCAAAGAATAGATTATAAATATCGAAAATACGTTAATTATAATTTCGTAACTCTTAACTCGTCCTAGGGCATTACTAACCCCATCTCTAACGAGCTCACTCATTCTAGGATACTGCTGATCCTATCTCTAATGAGTATTCTTATTGGACATTACTAATCCAATCTCTAATGAGTCTTCCGTCCAGTTCTAACAAGTTGTACCCCAAAGATTTGAGCTAACCTGGCTCTGATACCAACTGTAAAGACCCGCAAATTCCCACCCTTTGAATCGACCATAAACCACACAGGTCTGACCCAAAAGGTGAAAATCTACGAATACTTTAACTTTGGGCATACAACACATCAGAACAAAAACACAGAAGACTTTTATAACACTATGATAAATGTTACATCAGAGTACAGAATATACATATCAGAGTACATTGGAATAATACAGCGGAAGAAACATTTAAATTAAATTGAATACATTGCAGCGGAACTAATCTCGGTGGAAGGCTATCAACACTATGGCCACAGCTTCAATCTTCAATCCAGGATCTTGTTTTATCTATCTGTCAAATAAGCTACTCGACTGCCCGTGTGGAAAGAGGGCACCCGAGTTTGCAAAGTGAAACAAACTACAGGTCAGTCGTGGGACTGGTGTGAGAATTCTACTTAACCTATATAATATAATAAGACTAATCACAGGACCACGCCGCTAATGCGGAACGGGTTTTCTCCTATGGATTGCCAGTGCATGACTAAAGTAAGTCGTCAAAATAACGCAATGCTTTTTAGAAAAATGAAACCATTATAAGACCCAAGTCCCATCACACAATGCAACGCAAACTGGAGGATAGGGTTTTACCTTATAATGATCAAAAGATGCTTGATACGAGAAACACGGTATTACATAATAATAGTGTGCAACCAATTTGAAATACATCAAAGTAAATATATCAATCCTAGACGGCATGAGTGCCCCATCCCACTATGTCGCCATATATAGGTATACAATCAAAACCGCGTGATGTCGTATTGGAAATTTGGGTTTCCATCTGAGTCAAGGCTAGGGAGGAGATCCTTACCGATTCGAGACACTCTAGCAATGCCCCAGGATTGGTACTCTGTCCAACCCTTGGATCCTGCAGGGCCGGTCCACACTTACTTTTGTGGATTGGTTATGCCTGAACACACGCTTCCCGGTCCTTTTGGACCTATACTACGGCCAGTGGCGACCGCATAACCCCGAGGCCTCGAAAAATCCAACAACCACAATGAATAAATGCCAGCGCTGGTAGGTCCCTGGCACCACTCTAGCTAGAGAGAAACGTGTGCACTCCCTGCGTTCCCTTCTCCCGTTTTAGACTCTACCGGGTTGTGAGGCTCGCGAAGTCACGATATACACAAAGCTATGCCTAAATAGACTGTGCTTTGATCATCAACCACAAGGCCTGCTTTTCAACAAAGCCTTGATCAATTGCATCTTAGCATGCCACATTGTCAGACTCTACCATATCATTGATCATCTACCAATATATATATAACCTCCAAGCTCATACGTCTTAGAGAAGGGTGTTAAACACCAAACAGAAATATATAATTAGTAGCGTTCAACAAATACAGTAGAAAAGAATACAATGTCAGACACGCAATCCATTTACAAGTCCGCTCTGGGTCTGAGCGAAACATCGTGTCCGTCGATCTCCATATGCGTTTGGACGATCATTACCAAATACCTTGCCTTGGAAGGCCAATCCCAATTCAAGATACCAGTCATCATCATCCCAACGATGTGAAAACCTTCGGTCTTCAATCACCGTCTTCGTCTTCGACTCTTGATCGTCGTGATGATTATTCAGAATGGGTTAAACCCGGTCTTTCTGAATAACTTGCGTATTTTGGGATTAAAAACAAGTATTGGAAAATTACACATTTCGTCACATCCCAACTCAGAATATTCTTTTTAATAAGATATTCAATTTAAAAGATTCTCATTAATTTTATCAAAGATAAATATTTAAAATAAAATCTATAAATCAATTTCTAAAAATATGGAATTCCACAGAAATCCAATCAGTACATATCCGATATAAATTTCTGTATCAGACTAATAGTATAAATGGAATAACGGCAAAGCCTCTTAAATTCCATATATAATATCGGTCTTCTTTTACAGAAGCCCATCTCAATTATTACCAATAGAATTTCCACTTAATTCCTATTTAATATATTAGTTGAAAAACTTGATTTATAGAAAATGTCTTTTTAAATCTATAAAATAGATTCATAGGTTCCAAATAATAATTTCAATGCAAATTGAATTAAAGGATAGATGTCGTTTAAAACATCGTCCACGGTAAACCCACTTCACATCTCAATTTATTTCATATCACAAAATATAATTGCAAATGCTAGTAATCTTTTAAAAACATATTTTAAAATAATCATAAAAATATTCTTTATATAAAAGATTCTAAATGAGAAGTATTCTTTATTTTACAAATCTTTATCTCCTACAAATATTCCTTGTTTTAACATATACTTAATTAAAAATCTATATTTTTAAAATATATATACTTTATATAAAAAGGATTTCTAATGTAAAAATAGTCTTATTTAAAAGAACACTTGAATCGAAATGCGACTCAAACATTTACCATATAATTTGGATTATATGGATTTCACACACATCATATATATGACAATAACAGTATAGTCATCAAGTCATCTATTACATCCAAAGTGTAATTTCCACTGTGTAAGCGTTAAAATTAAATAATAATGCTCATCACAGCCTGTCGATCTAACGATCAACATACAACTAAATATTGGGATTAGAGTATGTGGATTTTCATCCCAACACCCGTGTGGGGTTTCAACCAATCAAGCAAATGATAAACTAATTTGTGCACTTGGGCGATGTGTGAAAATTATCGTCCCAATCACATACACAAGTCGGGTAACTTGTGAATGGCAGTGTAATACACAATATATATCACGACGATAAAAATGTCTCTTTTAATTATATTCCTTTTATTGCCTATAAACGGTCAATAAAAATGTGATCTTTATTTCTATACTTTTTACTGTAATTTACATTTTTACTTAACAAAATGTCCTTTTTATTCTAACTTACATTTTGAATGTAATTTTTCTTTTTATTGTTTATTTACATCAAAATGTAAATGTTCCCTTTTTCATTGTTTATTATTAACAACAAAAGTCTCGTCTTCTATATTTATTCTTTTCAATGAAAGCAATTTTACATAAAATTGTAATTCTTTAATTTTATGCTTTTTATTGTCTCTAGAAAGACAATAAAATGTAACACAAAAATATATTTTTTTTATCGCATCTAAAATGATGATAAAAATGTAACATTATCGTTGCTATTTTGTTATCGCATCAAAAATGCCGATAAAAATGAATCACTAACATTGTCTATTTTTATCGCACCAAAAATGTCGATAAAATGAATCACTAACATTGTCTATTTTTATCGCACCAAAAATGTCGATAAAAATGAATCACTAACATTGTCTATTTTTATCGCACCAAAAATGTCGATAAAAATGACAACATTAACCATTCTATTTTCACCGCATTCAAAATGACGATAAAATATTCAACATTAACAATTCTATTTTTACCGCATTCAAAATGACGATAAAATATTCAACATTAACAATTCTATTTTTACCGCATTCAAAATGACGATAAAATATTCCACATTAACAATTCTATTTTTACCGCATTCAAAATGACGATAAAATATTCCACATTAACAATTCTATTTTTACCGCATTCAAAATGACGATAAAATATTCAATATTAACAATTCTATTTTTACCGCATTCAAAATGACGATAAAATATTCAATATTAACAATTCTATTTTTTACCGCATTCAAAATGACGATAAAATATTATCATAAGAAATGAAAGCAAAATGTTCTTTTTATTACTAAAAGGAAAAACAACAAAAATGCTTCTTTTTATGCTAAAAAGAAACATGACATAAAAATGTTCTTTTAATGTTAAAAAGAAGAAGCGACAAAAATGACCCTTTTCATGTTAAAAAGAAAAGGTGACAAAATATGTTTTTAATTCTAAAAAGAAAAAGCGACAAAAAATTATCTTTTTATTCTAATGCAATATCTTTACAAAAATGTTATTTTAATATCAATGCGGATTTTCAATTTCTTACTACATATAAAATGTAAACTTTATTTTACATTGTATATCCCATCATAATTACATATAAAAATGTAAGTTTATTTTTTTATTGCAAATCCCCTTTCTAATTACATATAAAAAATGTACTTTTTATTTTACATTGTAAATTGCATAAAAAGGTAGGTTCTATCCTTATGTTGTATTTGCATTATAAAATGCAAATGAAAAGGTAAGTTTTATTTTCAATGTTATATTCGTATTATAAAGTGCAAATAAAAATGTAAATTTTATTTTCAAGTTTTATTATCATTATAGTATGCAAATAATAAAAATAGCTTTATCATCAAGTTATATTCACATCATGAAATGTTAACAAAAATGTAAGTTTTGTTTTCAAGTCTCATTTGCATTACAATATGCAAATAATAAAACAAGTTTGAGTTTTCAGGTAATATTTACATTATAAAATAAAAATAAAAAGGTAAGTTTTATTTTCAAGTGATATTTACATTATGAAATGTAAATAAATAAAATAAAAATAAAAAGGTAAGTTTCAAGTTCATTTGTGTCTTGAAAACACAAATAAAAATATAAATTTTAATGTAAATCTTTATTTCAATACTTTGTTCGCGTCAAGGGATGCATACAAAATATAATTCTCTTTTTATTTAAACATTTTGTTTGCGTTGAGAAATGCAAGAAAAATATAATTCTTTTTATTTTAAATGTAAATCTATATTTTGTTATTTTGTTCGCATCAAGGGATGCAAACAAAATACAATCTTTTTGTTCCTTCGTACATTTCTGTTTGAGAAATGCAAACAAAACACAATCCTCTTTTTTTTTTAATATTGAATTGATATTTCACATCAATTCAAATAAAAGGAAAATTTCCCTTTTTTCTTTCATTTTCTTTTTCTTTTTCTTTTTCCCTTTTTTTTTTCCAATGACAAAAGTATGGATTTTTGTTTCATCTTTATTCAATGACAAAAATATGAGTTCTTGTTTCATTTTACTCAACGACAAAAAATATGAATTTTTGTTTGTTAACTTTTAATGCAACAAAATTAAGAGTTTTTGTTTTCTTTTTATGCAACCAAAAATGAGAACTTTGTTAGTTAACCTTTAAGGCAAACAAAAAGAAATATATTTTATTCGTTGTTCATAGTCTATTGTAAACAAACAAATAAAAGTAATATTCTATTTGTCGTTCAAATTTCATTGTAACATCAACAAATAAAAATAAAGTTTTATTTGTTGTTCCATTTCTTTGTTCATTTCAGAAGAATGAAAATGACATTAAAATAAAATAAATTAGAACGTCTAGATTTGAATAAAATATGTTTTAAATCTAAATTTAGATTTAATTTTCCAACTGCAATTTAAACTCAATAACATATGCAATATAAAGACGGATTTAAGCATAACATGAACAATAAGCACACCACAAGCAACAATCGATAATTCATACATACAAAACATTTCAGAACTAAATCATCATCATCATACAATTATTTTCATGTGGGAAAATAAATTAATAATTAATTAAATAATAGAATTTGAATTCTCACCTCAAATTTTGGCTAAAAATCAACTGTCTCAGAATCAGGTGTGGTCTGTGCCATCGCGAAGAGCTCGGAAAGACGAGTCCAGCGCAATTTACGGTTTGTCAAACGGACCTCGTATGAGAGAGTTATGAATTTTTAAAGATCGGACAAATTAAATATTAAAATAAAATAAAATAATAAAATAATACTTCGGACCTTTCTTCCTCCACGAGATGTCTCGGCCGAAACCCATCCTTCACCGTCCAAAGCTTCTAGTCGCACCCCCCCACGGACCACCAACCGCCGATCAGACACCGCCGCACGAACCACCATGCCAAGAGCCGCCTACACCACCCACCGCCTGAAGCTCGGCCTCCCCTAGGACCCGCAAATCACTGAAAACCGCAGCCCCTTCTCGGCCAAAATTCGCGAAATCCGAGCACCAAAATCCGATCTTAACCGTATAGATTTGTAGCCCTCTGAATTCTCTTCGATTTGGTAGGTCATACGTCAATTTTCGTCGAACGGATCAAAAGTTATTAGCATTTGAAGTTGGAGCAATTCTGGCCATCAATTTCTGGGCGGCGGCTGGCCATTAGAGAATTAGGGTTAGGGTTTTTGGATTTTTATATTATATTAATATTAAATTCCGAATTTCGTGAAATAAAGTGGATTTTTGGACTTTCTCGGATTTGGGCCTGCTTACTGTCGATCTTAACGTTTTGAGGCCTTCTGAACGCGATGGGCTATGTCCCAATGTCCAATTCTGATGTCTACACGTTTTATTTTCGGTTTTAATTGAAAATACAATATTAAATTAATTATTTAATTCCTACCGTACATTTAAATATGCCGAGGCCACATACGACCTCAGAAAATTCTAAAAAAAATATTTTTAGCTTTCATATGACGATACGAATCCAACAAAATTATTTTCGTCGAATTCTGAGACTGTTTGAAAAATGGCTATTTTTAAGGCGTTTAAATTTAGGGTGCGTTTTTTACAGGTCCCTATTAAGTTTCAAAATATAAAAAAAACCCGGTGATAAAAAAAATAAAGAATACGTCCCTGTTTTTGAATTTCCGCTCAACAAATTCCTGATGTACCCTTACGCAGCTATCGCTCCTATCATCTCGGTCAAAAAATCTCGCTCAAAAAAAAAAAAAAAAAAAATTACTCAATCTACCGCTCCTATCATCTCGCTCAAATCATGTCGCTAAAAAAAAATGAGTACTCAGTCGATCGCTCCTATCAACTGCTCAAATCCCTAAACCTACAATTCTACAAAACCGTAGATCACTCCAGAACCTATTTGTAGACATGTACTCAGTCCGATCGCTCTTCTATCTCGCTCAAAACCCAAATTCCACGACTTTGCAGAATTCTGGATCAATAAAAATCAAAAACGTCCTGTTTTGCTTTGCTGTCGACATATTCAAGTACAAGAAACAGCGAAAAAAGTTATTAAGCTAATTGTTTTTTTCGTTCTGTATGATTGTAAGCAAGCACGCTTATGAATTAAATGTTTGAATGCATTTATTCGTAATAGAAGCACGTTGGAATTTTAGAATTAAACAATTCAGCAAAATAACAATAAAATCTGCATATTTATATGCATATATTCTGGATATGTGCATACATATATACATATATTCTATATGATTTTTGTCTGATTGCTTGATAAAAAGATACATACAGATATGCACATTTGTGTAAATTTAGTTTATAAGATATCACACAGTTGTAGTTTTAAGAAGAAAAAAAAATGATTCCTAGTTTATTTGAGTAATATTTGCATAATTTTGTGCAAGTTTGAAGAAAATGTGCATATATTTATGCAAATATCATTAAAAATTCGACCGTATACATATTTAATGTATGCATTTTTGTAGAATTTATAAATGTTTTGTAGAATGGTTGGAAAATTTTCTTCAGTAAATATATGCAGTTATTCATATTAATTGCATATTTGTATACTAAAATTTCATTAACTTAACAATATTAAATATAGAGGGTTAGAAAATTTGCATAAACTTGTGTAAACATTTAGAATACTTGCATAATATAATGCAAAATTTTGTTAAGTGAGTATAGTATGCGATTAATGAATTCAGTTGCATATACATGTGCAGATATGCTACAAAAATGCATATGTACGTACAATTATTAAACTTATATGCATGTATTATAACCACTTGTGTATTTATATATGTCGTTGCTTCGGTGAGTTTTTCTTCAATCCTTATATAAATAAGTTTTGTAAGTTCAAATTTTTATTGCCATTACACGGTGAATTTTCAAGGTTTTTATGCTAATAAATCCTGTAAGTCTTTTGTCTCCGACTTTTTTTTTTTTTATGAAAAACCAAACAATTAGATACAAATATTACATAAAATTGCATACATTTATGCAACTAAGTGAAATAATTGCATAATAAGATATCACACAGTTGTAGTTTTAAGAAAAAAAAATGATTCCTAGGTTATTTGAGTAATATTTGCATAATTTTGTGCAAGTTTGAAGAAAATGTGCATATATTTATGCAAGTATCATTAAAAATTCGACCGTATACATATTTAATGTATGCATTTTTGTAGAATTTATAAATTTTTTGTAGAATGGTTAAAAAAAATTCTTCAGTAAATGTATGCAGATATTCATATTAATTGCATATTTGTATACTAAATTTTCATTAACTTAACAATATCAAATATAGAGGGTTAGAAAATTTGCATAAACTTGTGTAAACATTTAGAATACTTGCATAATATGATGCAAAATTTTGTTAAGTTAGTATATTATGCGATTAATGAATTCAGTTGCATATACATGTGCAGATATGCTACAATAATGCATATGTACGTACAATTGTACTGCATATCTTGTAGCGTAAACTGTTGTGAATTTTTTCGTGTTGATTTAAATTTAGTTCAGTATTTAAATGATAATTCTGTGTTTTTAACAGTTATTATTATTCAGAATCTTTAGTTACGCATTTTTCCTATATAGTTGGGTAGAAATATGCAATTATTATGTATAGTTGCATAGATATATGCACTTATACTGCATATATATATCAACTTTGCCTATTTAGTGCATATGTGAATAAATGTTTGCATTTATAAGCCTACAAATTCACATTTATTTGTTTGCAGTTTTCCTGTTACATATTATGTAATACTTTTGCAGTTCTGTTCATACAGATAGAATTTTAAACATCAAAGACAACATCAGATAGTTGATTAATACGGCAAATATTTGCTGTTATGTAAGCAATTATTTTTGAAAAAATGCATAGGTGTATGCAAGTATTCAAAAAAATTCATAGATAAAAAATTTAGAGCATTTGCATATATGTATGCAACTAGAAGTAATACTTACGTACAGGTAAGTTTGAAAAAAACATCATCGTCTGTTGGAGTAATTATGCAGATATTTGTTGTTACGTAAGCAAGTATATTGAAAAAATGCATATAAGTATGCAAAATATTATGAATAAATGCACAGAAGAACACAACATTTCATACTGTCATAAGCAATTAGAACAACTCAATTTAATACATAAAATAACAAATTAATTCAATTTAAAAACTACATAATCATATCCACCAGTTCGAAAATAAAATATCAGTCGACATTGTATTAATGTATATAAACACCGCTTTACACCGTTTTAATCACTAGGTTTGTTTTCGTAATTACAGCTACTTCATAATTAATAATGCTCCCTCTTTTTCAACATTAGCACATGAACATCTTCTAGGATAGGTCTCTGTAATAAGAAGTGAAAAGTTAATAAATATAAAAAAGTTATAAATATGTGCGCACAAGTGTGCAAGCATTCTGAATATATGCACAAATATGTGCAAACATTCTGGATAAACTTAGGAAAGCTCGGAAATAATGTTGACACATACACACACGTGTGCAAATATTCCGAACATATGCACAATAGTGTAAAATTATAGTTAAAAAAAGCACAAGCACGTGTTTTAACAATATTTGCATATTAGTATGCTCATATTAAGAATATATGCAAAGCGTAATACACATGTTTTAACAATATCTGCATATTAGTATGCACATATTCACAACTTATGCATATTTTTATACATAAATATAGTGAAAATTTAACAAATAAAACTGAACGATCTATAATAACGTTAAAACTTTGTACAATAATTAATAAACAATTCATCAACAAAACTGTACAAATAAAGAAGATCATATTAATCAATCAACAAAGATCGAGTAATCCTGAATATATGCTCATCCGTATACACCAGTTATAACAATAGTTGCATATTTTTATGCAAATACTAACAAATTATGCATATTTATATACACATATTCAGAATATGTGAACAAATATATTGCCAACCTAAACAAATAAATCGGAGGGATCTGTAATAACACTAAAACTATATACAATATTGTCAATCGTCAAGTCTGTACAATTAGGCTCAGATTAGATTAATCAAATAACAGAGATCGAACAAAAAATGATAACCGTACAAAATAAAAATAATCAAAAAGTATAAATTACCTTGAAGAATAAACAATCAATATATTAATCAAGGATGGACGTCATTTAATTGCTGAACAAATTCTGAGCACCGTAAATTTTAGATCGACGGAAAGAGAAAATTGGGAACGATGGTGGCGCCGCCATGAAACAAAACAATATGATACTGGAAAAAAAATAAAACCCTAATACTTTTTCAAAATACATAAATGACGGCGTGTATTATGTAAAAAAGGGTAGTTCTGTAAAAAAACGTGCGGCTATTTGAAAATAGGGATGAAATTTATATGTTTCTAAAGGGGAGGATGTGAGCCTAATTAAGTTTGCTTTTAGGGATGTGTGCCTAATTTTCACTTAAATTTAACTGTAAATAGTCAAAACACATTTTATTTCGCCACGCTCACATATCAATTCGAAAAATTCTGAAAATTGAAACCTAGCAATAATTTGACATTCCGGTTCCAACAAAAGTGGTTTCGTCGAAAACGGAGGTCGTTTGAAAAATGACTATTTTCAAGGCCAATATATTTAATATTAAAAATATATTTTTAAACAAATAATTTTCGAAACTCAAAATATATAAGTGTTTACTGTTTTTCAATGCAGAAACTTCATTCCGAACTCAATGGAAGTGGTTTCGAGTCCAAATTCCTATATATGTGAAAAGTAGCCTTTCGGGCCCTATATATTCTACAGCGACCTTTCTAAAAATTGAATTGGCCATAACTTTTGATTTCCGTTATGAAATTTCGATTTTTCAGATTCGTTAGAAAGATATTTTTAAATAGATTCTAATATTTTTGGTTTCACTAAAATTCGTTAAATTTTGCATCCTGTACGGTCAGTCAAAGTTCAAGTTTGACTTTTCAAACTACCGCGCTATTTCTAACTCTTTTGTTAATTAAAATTAAATCATTCATTCCAACTTCGATTTAAATCAAATTTGTGATCATTATTATTTATATAAATTATTTATATTGTCAAAATTCATTACAATTTTCTAAAATAAAAATTTTAAATTGGTCCTGATTTTTGCGGGTTGTTACAAGAAAGATTTAATCTTTTTCTCAACAGGGTTTAAGAACAGTGTTAATGAAGACACCATTCACGACAAATCCAAATCACATTTGATATTAAATACAAGGCTCTAAAAAGAAAATATATCGGCTTATATTCAATATCAAATTCTACGACCAACAAATATCGTATTAGAAATAACGATATAAATATATCTTTCAAATTCCCATAACAATATATGTATAATCACGAAATCCAATCATCAAAATATTCCAAAGACAATTTCGATTCAAATCCATTTCCACTTTATATATTGGAAATTCGGGTTATTTTCAAAACCATTTGAAATCCCTTTTATTTAATTAAAAATAATTGGATTTTAATTCTAGTTCAAAACTAGTTCATTTCAATAAAAACCTATTTTTATCTTTTCAAATGTGGAATTTTTCATCCTAATTCTTCCCAAATCATTTCTTATGATTTTACACAAATTATTACTATTTTTAATAATTTTGTCAAAGCCCGTACAGTCGATTTCAATCAACGGCCATCGAACTGCACTTACAACGACCTTTTCCAAATTTGATTTGGACAAAATTCCAAATCCAACCGTTAGATTTCAAATTTCTAATATTCGTTGGAAAGCTCTTTTCGATACGAACCCAATGAATCCGGTTTCAGGAGAATCCGACGGTCGGATCTCCCGCAACGTCAATTCGAAGTCAATAGTCGAAATTCGCGAACTGCAGCGGCGCGGTGCGTTCTATTCAGGCCATTTAATATATATATTATATATATTTCGTCGATTTCAATTCAAAATGTACTTTATAAATCGTTTTAAATTCGTTTTCGAAACGATTTCAACTTCATATTCAATTTCGAATCAAAATCGAATATTTCATATCAATACTATGCGAATGATAATATTTTCAAAACGTTTTATTTTGAAATCACTTCCTTTTCTATAATCATTATAAAAACGAATATAATCGATATAAATATCGTTCGCGTCAAAATGGCGCATATCTAATCAACACAGCTTTCTATATTTCAAAAACTTCGTTATTATATTCAACAAATGAATATTTATTCTATTCAACACATGAATCTATATTTCTTTCAACACATGAATATTTTCAACACATGAGTATCGTCAACACATGACTATTTTTGTTATTTAATATATTTTATAAAATTATGGTATCTATCGTTTGATTTTTTATCAGACTCCAACCGTAAAGTAGTAAGAGAATGGTTCCTTAAGTATTAACCCCGAAGGTCGAAACCAACATCAGAACAATACCCAGGAAACCACTCATCTTATCTAGTTTCCAGTTAGTTTCTAATCTTAAATATGATAAAGATGTAAATTTTATTGTTAAAATATTTTACTCAACACATGATAAGTTTCAACACATGAATATATATTTCTCTCTATTCTTTATTTTCCGAATTGGAATGAGGCCCAATCAATTACCATATAATGTTAATTATATGGATTCCATACAACACATGTATATAATAGCAACGATAAATAATCAACCATCATCCAAAGTGCACCACACAACTGCATAAGCATTAAATATAAATAATTAACGCTTACACAGTCTGTTGACCAATCGATCGACATAAAACTAAATAATTGGGATGAGTGTATGCCAAATATCATCCCAACACCCGTGTGGGATTTCAATCCACAAACACTGAATATTATTTGTGCAGTTGGCCGATGTGTAAAATTTATCGTTCCAATCAATATCCTTCAAATAGGTGTACATAAACAAGCCGTCCGGTTTGTAAATGAATATTTATTTATTCATATTCACGTTAAAATTATATTTTTAAAGATAATTAATTTATTTCAACACATGAATGTTTTATTATTCATTTCACATTAATATCACAAACAAACTTCACAACACATCAAACAAGCATATAAGTCGTCCATGGTCTGTGGACGACGGGTGTCGGGTGCTGCTAAGCACCGTCTGCATCCTGATATATATTTTTAACTAGAAAACAAGATTTAAAGTGAGAAGTTCTCACCGACTAGCTAAACCAAACGCCACGACTCTTTTTTATGTAGAAATCTTCGTCGTGCTCGCCTTTTGTCAATTTCGTTGCCCGTAGCCACTACATATACAAAAATCACATTTTTATATTGTTGCTATGCATATAAAAAATCACATTTTTATACTGTTGCTATGTATATAAAAAATCACATTTTTATATGGCTACTATATAGATAAAAATTCTATTTTTATACCGGTGTTCATATAATAAAGATTATATTTTTCCCTTGCCATTCTCCATATAAAAATCACATTTTTATATATAGAGATCGTATTTTTATATCTCTACTACCTATGTAAAAATTACTCCTTTACAACGCTACTTCCATGATAAAAATTATATTTTTATCTTGCTAGTAATATAATAAAAATTATATTTTTATTACTCTACATGAATAAAAATCATATTTTTATTCTTCCTGTGATATAAAGATCGAATTTTTATTATCTACATTATTTAAGAATTATAATTTTAAACTTCATATCTAATTAAAAAAAATCGTATCTTTATATATGCTATACATGTATAAAAATCAAATCTTTCTACTTCAACTTCATATTAAATAAAATCACCTTTCTTCTTTATAAAAATCTCATCCTTTCTTCTTATACAAAGATCTAAATTTTCTAATTAAAAAATCTAACCTTTATATTCTATATATTTTTTTATATATATAATATTGATTTCATATAAATAAGAAACAAAACTGATTTATATTTCTAAATCTAATTACTTTAAGTAAAAACAAGGAGAAAACAAAATTAAATTAAAAATTACAGGGGGTTTTTCGGTGCAAAGGGAAGGAGGAAGAAGCGGGGAAGAGGAGGGTTGAGCGCGAGGGGGGAGGGGGTGTTAAGGAGGAGGGCGGTAGCCTGAATCGCGTGAGAGGGGGGGGGGCTGCGTCGATCAGGAAGAGGGGGGAGGACGGAGTCGCGCGAGGAGAGAGGAGGGGAGAAGAAGAAGGTGGAGGCGGCGGTGGGGTCTGCTCGTCGGGCGCGGCGACGCCACCCATCGGAAGAGCGACAGCTCCTCCGTCTTCTCCCTTTTTTTTCTAATCTCGATTGGAGAATCAAAGGGGGGCTGAGAGTATATAGGAGATGAAGGGTTATTTTTTTAATTTAATTAATTAATTTCAAAAAGCAACTTTTTATTTTGACTTCGAAATCGAACTCACCGACTGTCGTCCATAGCTAATTAACCCCATTCCGAACACAATGGGATATGTATCACAGGCTGATTCGACTGTTTCGATCAATTTTCGTCAAAATCAAAATATAACTCTATATATTGAATTTGAATACCGGGGCTACATACTAACTAGAAAAATCCCCAAAAAATATTTTCTAGCTTCGTATTGACGATACGGTCCTAACAAAACTAATTTCATCGAATTCTGAGACCATTTGAAAAATGGCTATTTTCCAGTCGATTAAAATCAACTAAAACTGGTCAAACGCGTTTTCCTTTGCCACGCTCACATATTGATTCGAAAAATTACGAATTTTGGAATCTAGCAATAACTCGACATCACGGATCCAACGAAAGTGGTTTCGTCGAAAACTGGGGTCGTTTGTAAAATTTCCATTTTTAAGGGTCGAAATTCCATAGCGACTATTCTGAATTTTCCACTGGACGTAACTTTTTATCCCCGCTATGAAATTTCAATTTTTCGGATTCGTTGGAAAGATATTCTCAGTTAGATTCTAATATTTTTGGTTTCGCCAAAATCCGGTTTATTTTGAATCATGTGCATTCATTTGAACTTTGAAATCGAATTATCGAACTACCGCGCCATTTTCAATTCCTTTTATAATTAAAATAAAATATTTATATTCTAACGTCGATTCAAATAAATATATACGTTCTAATTCTATTCAAATTAAATTTCTCGTCGATATTATTTAAAATAATTCATTTTAAATATTCAAACTTCATCAAAATTGCCAAAATAAAAAATTTAAATTGGCCCAGAATTTCCGGGTTGTTACAATCTCCCCCACTTAAAACGTTTCGTCCCCGAAAAGGAACGAAGCCGAAAGTTTTTTAACTAATCAACTCAACTTCCATTATTTTCATTACGGCTTAAGTTCTTAGACTTTTTAGTTTCTAAGAACTTTTCAAATTTTTCGAATTTTTTTTGGCTAACACCCTAAATGTTCAAAAAAATTCGCCATAACCTCCCCTGCACCGGGGACTTCGGGATATTTCATATAGCCTCCCATGGCATTCTTCAATCCAAAAGAAAGATAAAAAGCCAATCGGCTCATAAAATCATGCAAACCCAATAAATTTGTAAACATGTACCTATTTGTCGGGCAAACAATTTTATTCTTCTGCTCTAGCCTCCTTGGTATGACCTGTTCAATGTAAGTACATGTATATGCATGCATTTTCAAATAATTTTCCATACAGTTCAATATTTGATTCAATTAGGCTAAACGGTTCAAAATTATCAAACAAATAAACAAACAACACAACCAGCAATCAATTGGTGGATTAACGTTTCAAATTCATAATTTTGATATATATACAGAAAATCATGTTTTTGATGCCAAATCACAACAATAAACCTATCTAGTTTTGGTTCTCACACCAGTCTAATGGAAACATATAGATATCACACCTTCGAAACACGAACATAAATATTGGTGATGGAGCTCCATCATCAAAATCATCTCTGAGCGACTAGAGTGTGATTCTATATTTATCCAGTATATTAAAACCTCAAATATACGTTCATGACATGTATATGCAAAATATTTATATACTCGATTGTCCAAATTCGATACAGATAAAATATTCAAATACGTACACTTGAATTTAATTTTCAAAACAAAGTTTGTTTTCAAATTTATTTGAAAAAATATGCTCCTCACACTCGTTTTAGGATACTACTGATCCCATCTCTAACGAGTCATTCTAATTGGATATTACTAATCCAATATCTAATGAATTCTTTCGTTTGGTTCTAACGTGTCTTGTTCTCCGAGCTCTGTAAACCAAAGCTCAGATACCAAACTGACACGACCCGAGCTTCCCCGGTAAGGAAAGCACAGATTGCGTTGAGGACAAGATACATCGGAACGCAAAAAGAAGAACATTTCATTGTTTATTACAACAATTCCATCAGAATACAAGAATATACAGAGTATGAATAAATATTACACATTTGACAAATATCAGAGATTACAATAAATTATATAGCAGCGGAAAAATAATACAATACATAACTGGAAGTAATACACAGATACAGCGCTTTCCGAGTATCGTTCCAGCTGTAAATCAAGATCTTGTGAATATAAATCTGCAAAACCTAAACTACTAGCTGCCCGTGTCGAAAATAAGGGCACCCAGAGTTTAGGTTAAAACAATAAACTCCAGGTCAGTCATGTGACTGGTGTGAGAACTAAAACATTTATTAATCTTTATTTTAAAGTTAGGTAAATCAAGGGACCACGCCGTATAACACGGAACGGGTTTCCTCCCAAGAATACTAGTGCATATAACAAAACAGCGCAATGCTTTTTGGAAAAATGAAGTTATTATAAGACCCAGGTCCCATCACACAATGCAACGCAAGCCGGAGGATAGGGTTTTCCCTTATAATAGCCAAACATGCTTGGTACGTTTAAAACAAATCATTTGATACTATTATAAGTGTATAGTGTCAAAATAATTTCAATCATAAATATCAATCCTAGGCGGCATGGGTACCATCTATCATGTCGCCATACTAGGCTCTACAAATAAATCCGCAATATCTCGTATTGGAAATTGGATTTTCGTCATGAGTCGAGGCAAGGGGCAAGCTCCTCTCCATTCGAGACACTCTAGCAAATGTCTCAGGACCACACATAGCGATCCTTGGATCTTCAGGGTCGGTCCTCTCTTACTTTTGTGGATTGGCAATTCCTGAGCACACGTTTCCTGGCCCTAACAGACCTATATCTGAGGCGCCTCGCATTCCAACAACCATACAGGTGAAAAGTATATAAATGTTAGCCAGTTTAAGCACTGACACCGCCACTAGCTAGAAAGAAACGTCGTGCTCTCCCTACAGTCACTATCCCGTTTTTGATTCATACCGAGGTGTGAGGCTCGCGAATTAACGCTATACACAAAGCTGCGCCACACAGCCGTGCTTTGATCATCAACCACAAGACTTTGCTGTTCAACAGAAGCCTTGATCATCTGCCACTCAGGCGTGCCACACAGGCAATTCACTCCATGCGACTGATGTCCATCGATATACAACCTCTGAGCTCGTACGTCTCAGAGAAGGGCGTTAAGCAAGAGAATAAATTCTCCACCGCCAAATAGATGTATATTTAATAGAGATCAATCAACACAGAATAAAATCCAATGTCAGACACACAGTCCATTTATAAGTTCGTTCTGGGTCTGAACGAAACCGGAGGCACTTTCCTCGCATATCCATCGATCTCCAAGTACGTCTGGACGATCACCAACTGATTCCCTCATCTTGGGTGTATAGGCCAATCAAGATCATCAGTAATCACCCAAACGATGTGAAGACTTCCGGTCTTCAACCACCGTCTTCATCTTCGACTTATCGTCGAATCGGTTATTCAAAATGGGTATAAACCCGGCCTTTCCGAATAACCCGCGTATATAATAAACAAATGTTACACAAACACAACATACGCCTCATTCCAATTTAGAATATTCTTTTATTCAAATATTTGCATTCTTAGGGAAAGGTTCCCATTAATTTTATCAAAGATAAATTATTTTATATTTATTCTTTAATCTTCCTTTGGATATCATTTCAAACCATATTATGGTTTTCCAAACTAGTCGGGATTAGCGAACCACACCAAAGTAATTATTTAATTTATTTCCCAATCCCAACCTATTCATCCCATGGAGCAAAACTGGTAATATTCCATATCTAACACCACGGTGTTATCGGTAAGTATAATTACCATTTCACGTTTAAATCTAATTAAAGATTTAACTATCGCTTTGGAGCAAAACTGGTGGTACTCCATTCTCGATCTCTTTTCAGATTTGATAATTTACATTATCAATTCACACTTCAATCTATTTAAAGATTCATTAAAACTCCACTTAGTTTTAATCTTCCTAAAAATCAATATCTTGCCTCTAACTGGGTTAAAGAACCAATGTCATCTAAAACACGGTTCACGATAAACCCAAAATCACTTTCCATTGTTGATCGGGTTAGAGAACAAGTGTTATTCAAAACACCACTCACGATAAACCCAAAAACCAATTTAAATTCAACTCCAATTAATATTATTTAATTGATACACTTCATTAAATATAAATAGAAAGATTTAATCATTTTCTCAACTGGGTTTAAGAACAGTGTTAATGAAGACACCATTCACGACAAACCCAAATCACATTTGATATTAAATACAAGGCTCTGAATAGAAAATATATCGACTTATATTCAATATCAAATTCTATGACCAACAAATATCGTATTGGAAATAACGATATAAATACATCTTTCAAAATCCCATAACAATATCTGTATAATCACGAAATCCAATCATCGAAATATTCCAAAGACAATTTCGATTCAAATCCATTTCCACTTTATATATTGGAAATTCGGGTTATTTTCAAAACCATTTCAAATCCCTTTTATTTAATTAAAAATAATTGGATTTTAATTCTAGTTCAAAACTAGTTCATTTCGATAAAAATCTATTTTTATCTTTTCAAATGTGGAATTTTTCATCCTAATTCTTCCCAAATCATTTCTTATTATTTTACACAAATTATTACTATTTTTAATAATTTTATCAAAGCCTGTACCGTCGATATCCATCAACGGCCATCGAACTGCACTTACAGCGACCTTTTCCAAATTTGATTTGGACATAATTCCAAATCCAACCGTTAGATTTCAAATTTCTAATATTGATTGGAAATCTCTTTTCGATACGAACCCAACGGTTCCGATTTCAGGAGAATCTGACGGTCGGATCTCCCGCAATGTTAATTCAAAGTCAATGGTCGAAATTCGCGAACTGCAGCGGCGCGGCCCGTTCTATTCAGGCCATTTAATATATATATTATATATATTTCGTCGATTTCAATTCAAAACGTACTTTATAAATCGTTTTAAATTCGTTTTCGAAACGATTTCAACTTCATATTCAATTTCGAATCAAAATCGAATATTTCATATCATTACTATATGAATGATAATATTTTCAAAACATTATATTTTGAAATCACTTCCTTTTCTATAATCATTATAAAAACGAATATAATCGATATAAATATTGTTCGTGTCAAAATGGCGCATATCTAATCAACACG
Organism: Allium sativum; assembly: GCA_030737875.1. Lineage (NCBI taxonomy): Eukaryota > Viridiplantae > Streptophyta > Magnoliopsida > Asparagales > Amaryllidaceae > Allium > Allium sativum. The sequence continues at coordinate 484,816,860 of CM060919.1, read as the reverse complement.
ACTTTCTATATTTCAAAAACTTCGTTATTCTATTCAACAAACGAATATTTATTCTATTCAACACATGAATCTATATTTCTTTCAACACATGAATATTCTCAACACATGAGTATCGTCAACACATGACTATTTTTGTTATTTAATATATTTTATAAAATTATGGTATCTATCGTTTAATTTTTAATCAGACTCCAACCGTATAGTAAGAGAATGGTTCCCTAAGTATTAACCCTGAAGGCCGAAACCAACATCAGATCAATACCCAGGAAACCACTCATCTTATCTAGTTTCCAGTTAGTTTCTAATCTTAAATATGATAAAGATGTAAATTTTATTGTTAAAATATTTTACTCAACACATGAATATATATTTCTCTCTATTCTTTATTTTCCTAATTGGAATGAGGCCCAATCAATTACCATATAATGTTAATTATATGGATTCCATACAACACATGTATATAATAGCAACGATAAATAATCAACCATCATCCAAAGTGCACCACACAACTGCATAAGCATTAGATATAAATAATTAACGCTTACACAGTCTGTCGACCAATCGATCGACATACAACTAAATAATTGGGATCAGTGTACGCCAAATATCATCCCAACACCCGTGTGGGGTTTCAATTCACAAACACTGAATATTATTTGTGCAGTTGGCCGACGTGTAAAATTTATCGTCCCAATCAATATCCTTCAAATAGGTGTACATAAACAAACCGCCCGGTTTGTAAATGAATATTTATTTATTCATATTCACGTTAAAATTATATTTTTAACGATAATTAATTTATTTCAACACATGAATGTTTTATTATTCATTTCACATTAACATCACAAACAAACTTCACAACACATCAAACAACCATACAAGTCATCCACGGTCTGTGGACAACGGGTGTCGGGTGCTGCTAAGCACCGTCTGCATCCTAGTATATATTTTTAACTAGAAAACAAGATTTAAAGTGAGAAGTTCTCACTGACTAGCTAAACCAAACGTCATGATTCTTCTTATGTAGAAATCTTCGTCGTGCTCGCCTTTTGTCAATTTCGTTGCCCGTAGCCACTACATATACAAAAATCACATTTTTATATTGTTGCTATGTATATAAAAAATCACATTTTTATATTGTTGCTATGTATATAAAAAAGCACATTTTTATATGGCTACTATATAGATAAAAATTCTATTTTTATACCGGTGTTCATATAATAAAGATTATATTTTTCCCTCGCCATTCTCTATATCAAAATCACATTTTTATATATAGAGATCGTATTTTTATATCTCTACTACCTATGTAAAAATTATTCCTTTACAACGCTACTTCCATGATAAAAATTATATTTTTATCTTGCTAATAATATAATAAAAATTATATTTTTATTACTCTACATGAATAAAAATCATATTTTTATTCTTCCTATGATATAAAGATCGAATTTTTATTATCTACATTATATAAGAATTATATTTTTAATCTTCGTATCTAATAAAAAAAATCGTATCTTTATATATGCTATACATGTATAAAAATCAAATCTTTCTACTTCAACTTCATATTAAATAAAATCACCTTTCTTCTTTATAAAAATCTCATCCTTTCTTCTTATACAAAGATCTAAATTTTCTAATTAAAAAAATCTAACCTTTATATTCTATATATTTTTATATATATAATATTGATTTCATATAAATAAGAAACAAAACTGATTTATATTTCTAAATCTAATTACTTTAAGTAAAAACAAGGAGAAAACAAAATTAAATTAAAAATTACAGGGGGTTTTTCGGTGCAAAGGGAAGGAGGAAGAGGCGGGGAAGAGGAGAGTGGAGCGCGAGGGGAGGAGGGGGTGTCGAGGAGGAGGGCGGCAGCCTGAATCGCGTGAGGGGGGGGGGGGGGGGCGCTGCGTCGATCAGGAAGAGGGGGGAGGACGGAGTCGCGCGAGGAGAGAGGAGGGGAGAAGAAGAAGGTGGAGGCGGCGGTGGGTTCTGCTAGTCGGGCACGGCGGCGCCACCCATCGGAGGAGCGACGGCTCCTCCGTCTTCTCCCTTTTTTTAATCTCGATTGGATAATCAACGGGGGGGGAGGGAGGGCTGAGAGTATATAGGAGATGAAGGGTTATTTTTTTATTTAATTAATTAATTTCAAAAGCAACTTTTTATTTCGACTTCGAAATCGAACTCACCGACTGTCGTCCATAGCTAATTACCTTCATTCCGAACACAATGGGATATGTATCGCTGGCTGATTCGACTGTTTCGATCAGTTTTCATCAAAATCAAAATATAACTCTATATATTGTATTTGAACGCGCATTTCAATTTATCGGGGCTACACACTAACTAGAAAAATCCCCAAAAAATGTTTTCTAGCTTCGTATTGACGATACGGTCCTATTAAAACTAATTTCATCGAATTCTGAGACCGTTTGAAAAATGGCCATTTTCCAGTTGATTAAAATCAACTAAAACTGGTCAAACGCGTTTTCCTTTGCCACGCTCACATATTGATTCAAAAAATTACGAATTTTGGAATCTAGCAATAACTTGACATCACGGATCCAACGATAGTGGTTTCGTCGAAAACCGGGGTTGTTTGCAAAATTTCCATTTTTAAGGGTTGAAATTCCATAGCGACTATTCTGAATTTTCCACTGGACGTAATTTTTTATTCCTGCTTTGAAATTTCAATTTTTCGGATTCGTTGGAAATATATTCTCAATTAGATTCTAATATTTTTGGTTTCGCCAAAATCCGGTTTATTTTGAATCCTCTGCATTCATTTGAACTTTGAAATCGAATTATCGAACTACCGCGCCATTTTCAATTCCTTTTATAATTAAAATAAAATATTTATATTCTAACGTTGATTCAAATAAATATATGTGTGACGGCAAGGAATCTCGCTCGGTCCGAACCAGTCGCTAAACCGACCCCGACCGTTCGAAACGCCCTATCGTTTGAGAACACGACAAAACAAAACGCATACAGAAGAACATTTCATTGTATATTACAACAATGCATCAGATTACAAGAATATACAGAGTATAAATTAATATTACACAGAAATATCAGAGATTTAAATTACATTTAAATACATAGCAGCGGAAAATAATACAATACACAACTAGAAGAGATATACGGATACAAAGCTTTCCGGATATCGTTCCAGCTGTAAACCAGGATCCTGTGAATATAAATCTGCAAAGCCAAAACTACTAGCTGCCCGTGTCAAAATAAGGGCACCCAGAGTTTAGGTTAAAACAATAAACTCCAGGTCAGTCATGTGACTGGTGTGAGAACTAAAACAGTTAATCATTATTTTTAAAGGTAAATCAAGGGACCACGCCGTATAACACGGAACGGGTTTCCTCCCAAGAATACCAGTGCATAAAACAACATCGCAATGCTAAATAAAGAAAAATGAAGCTGTTATAAGACCCAGGTCCCATCACACAATGCAACGCAGTCGAGGATAGGGTTTTCCCTTATAACAGCCAAAGAATGCTTGATACGTTTAAAACAAATCATTTGATACCATAATAAGTGCAGAGTGTATAAAACAACTTCAAATCATAAGTATCAATCATAGGCGACATGAGCGTCCCATGCCACTATGTCGCCATAAATAGGTTTACAAATAAAACCGCAAATGGCACGTATTTGGAAATTGGATTTCCGTCTATGAACCGAGGCAAAAGATAGTCCTCAACCGATTCGAGACGCTCTAGCCCGCCCCTCAGGCACAGCCGCAACCGTACCTTGGATCGTCAGGGCCGGTCCACACGAAGTGGATTATAATGCCTGAACAATGCGTTTCTCCGCCCTTTGGGGCGTAAATGAGCCAACTAAATGACTCCATCGGTTCGAGAACGACCGATCAATCCGAGGCGCCTCGCAACAGCAACAACCACATAAGTCAAACTCGTCAGGGCGTGTAAAACCACTGACGCCACTTCTAGCTAGAAAGAAAACGCATGTCCCCCCTGAGGTCCGTCTCCCGTTTTTGATTCATACCGGGTGTGAAACTCGTGAATCAAACGTTACACAAAGCTACGCCACAAAGGCCTTGCTTTGATCATCACCACAAGACTTTGCTTTTCAACAGAAGCCTTGATCATTTGCATCTTAGCATGCCACACAGGCAAACCATCCTATGCAACCGATATCAGTCACACAGAATGAAATCCGATGTCAGACACACAGTCCATTTACAAGTCCGTCCTGGGTCTGAACGAAACCGGAGGCACCTAGTACCCCGCCTATCCATCGATCTCCAAGTACGTCTGGACGATCACTAACTGTTTCCATCTTCTTGGGTGTACAGCCCAATCAAGATCATCAGTAATTACCCAAACGACGTGAAGACCTCCGGTCTTCGACCGTCGTCTTCATCTTCGACTTATCGTCGTATCAGTTATTCAGAATGGGATAAACCCGGTCTTTCCGAATAACTCGCGTATATATTATAAAAGTGTTATACAAACACAACATACGCCTCATTCCAATTCATCAGTCACTAACCGTAAATTAATCGAGAGAATAATTTCCCAAATATTAACCCCGAAGGCCGAAACCAACATCAGATCAATATCCAGAAAACCATTCTGCTTGGCCAACCGACAGTTAGTTTCTAAATCTCACGTTCAAATCTAATTAAAGATTTAACTATCGCCTGGAGCAAAACTGGTGATACTCCATTCTCGATCTTTTCAATCTAATTAAAGATTCATTAAAACTCCACTTAGTTTTAATCTGTGACTGGGTTAAAGAATCAGTGTCATTTAAAAACACGGTTCACGATAAACCCAAAGTCACATCCCATTAATTATCGGGTTAAAGAACAAGTGTTATTTAAAATACTGTTCACGATAAACCCAAAAATCAATATCCATTCAATTCCAATTAAATATTATTTAATTGGTACACTTCATTAAATCTAAATAAAAAGATTTAATCTTTTCTCAACTGGGTTCAAGAACAGTGTTAGTGAAGACACCATTCACGACAAACCCAAATCACATTCATTAATTATCGGGTTAAAGAACAAGTGTTATTTAAAACACTGTTCACGATAAACCCAAAAATCAATATCCATTCAATTCCAATTAAATATTATTTAATTGGTACACTTCATTAAATCTAAATAAAAAGATTTAATCTTTTCTCAACTGGGTTCAAGAACAGTGTTAGTGAAGACACCATTCACGACAAACCCAAATCACATTCATTAATTATCGGGTTAAAGAACAAGTGTTATTTAAAACACTGTTCACGATAAACCCAAAAATCAATATCCATTCAATTCCAATTAAATATTATTTAATTGGTACACTTCATTAAATCTAAATAAAAAGATTTAATCTTTTCTCAACTGGGTTCAAGAACAGTGTTAGTGAAGACACCATTCACGACAAACCCAAATCCAACCGTTAGATTTCAAATTTCTAACATTCATTAGAAAGCTCTTTTCGATACGAACCCAACGGTTCCGGTTTTAGGAGAATCCGACGGTCGGATCTCCCGTAATGTCCGTTTGAAATAAATGGTCGAAATTCGCGAACTGCCGCGGCGCGGCGCGTTCTATTCAGGCCATTATATTATATATATATATATATATATATATATATATAATATATATTTCGTCGATTTCTATTTAAAACGAATTATATAAATAGTTTTAAAATCGTTTCAAAAGCTATTTCAACTTTCTTTTCAATTCAAATCAAAATTGAATTCTTCTTTATAAATTCGTTTTAAAATTCATTTCTATTCAATTCAAATTTCAATTCAATTTGAATTCATTTCAATTCACTTTCGATTCAATTTGAATTCGTTTTCAATTCAATTCATTTCGAAATCGTTTTCAATTCATTTCATTTCGAAATCGTTTTCAATTCATTTCATTTCGAAATCGTTTTCAATTCATTTCATTTCGAAATCGTTTTCAATTCAATTCATTTCGAAATCGTTTTCAATTCAATTCATTTCGAAATCGTTTTCAATTCAATTCATTTCGAAATCGTTTTCAATCGATATAAATATCGTTCACGTCAAAATGGCGTTAATCTAATCAACACGGCTTCATAAATTTCTATTTTCAAATATTCTATTTCAAATATTTCTTTTTCAAAATAGTTGTTATTATCAAAATATTTCGTTCAACACATGACCAATCTCAATGGATGAGTACTGTCAACAAATGAACTTTTATTTTATAATATTCTTTATTTTTCAAATTGGAATGAGGCCCAATCAATTACCATATAAAGTTAATTATATGGATTTTCATACAACACATGTATATAATAACATTGAAAATAATCAACCATCAACCAAAGTGCACTACACTGTATAAGCATCAAATATAGATATCTAACGCTTACAACAGCATGTCAATCAATCGATCGACATATTTAATCAATCAGGATGAGTGAACTTCAAATTTCATCCCAACACCCGTGTGGGGTTTCAAACAATCAAACACCTATTTTATTTGTGCTGTTGGGCGATGTGTAAAATTTATCGTCCCAATCAATGTCATTCAAATAGGTGTACATAAACAAACCGTCCGGTTTATAAATGAATATTTTATTTTATTCACTTCACGTTAAAAATTATATTTTTAACGATAAAACATTTTATTTCAATCTATGAATTTCTATTCAATTCATTTATTCTATAAAATGATATTTTTATTTTTCTAACATATTTTAGAAAATTTCGGCGGCATAACGGCACGATACTAGAAACGGGACAAGGCCCAGCCTTATCCCCGGTCTAGTGAAGGCCCACGCCATTCACACATCAATCAAATCAATTTCATTTTGTAAACCACAAAATTTGGAGTAAGAGTCTAACCTAGCCTTACTCCTTCGCCTTATAACGGCGCACGTCTAATCCTAACCAATTTATCGATTCGATTATTCACACCACAAACCACATTCAAACCAATATCGCAATCAATCACCAAACAGTCAAACAAACAAGTCCATGGTCTGTGGACGGGTGTCGGGTGCTACTAAGCACCGTCTGCATCCTAGTATATATATATATAACTAGAAAAATAAATTGAAAGGTGAGAAATTCTCACATATAGCTATCCTAGCTCCACGGCTCTTCATTTGCAGAAGTCTTCGTCGTTTCGCCTTTTTGTCAGCTTCGTCGCCCGTTTTCACTACATATACAAAAATCCCATTTTTACTTCGCTATTCAATATATAAAAATCGAATTTTTATTTTAAAGTTCAATATATAAAAATCGAATTTTTATTTCAAAGTTCAATATATAAAAATCGAATTTTTATTTCAAAGTTCGATATATGAAAATCGAATTTTTATTTCACTAGTTCTATTTACAAAACAAAGTATGTTTTTTTTTTCCTATTTTCAAACAAGGTATGTTTTTTTTCTATTTTCAAACAAGGTATGTTTTTTTTATTTTCAAACAAGGTATGTTTTTTCTATATTCTTTTCAAAATCCTGTTTTTAAAATTCTTTTAAAAATTTCTGTTTTACTTTCCTTTATAAAATTTCTGTTTTACTTTCTTTTATAAAATTTCTGTTTTACTTTCTTTTAAAAAAATTCTGTTTTACTTTCTTTTAAAAAAAACAGTTTTATACTTTCTTTAAAAAAACAGTTTTAAGCTTAATAAAAAAAACAGTATTTAAACTTAATAAAAAAAAAGATCAGTATTTTATAACTTCTTTTCAATTCAGTTTTTAATTTAAAAAAAATCAGGTTTTTAAAATTCTTTTCAAAAATTAGGTTTTTACTTTCTTAAAAAAAACAGTTTTTTATTCTTAAAACCAAATCAGTTTTTACAGAATTAATAAAAAAAAAAAAAATAATAATAATAATAAAAAAAAAGATATGCTCACCGCAGCTGCAAAGGGGGGGGGGGGGGGTTTCGCGAATCGTCGAAGCTGGAGGTGGCTTCGAGGCGCTGCAAGGCGGCAGGGGATTTCAGGCGACGTCAAGGCTTTGGGGGCGCCGCTGGTGATCGATCGAAGGGAGGGGGATCGAAGGGATTGCCGGAGGTAGCTGCGGCTGTGGGGGCGACATCAGGGTACGGCGTCGGAGGCAGGGCGAGCGGCGACGGGGAGCAGCGTTCAGGGTTTTTTTTTTTTTCTTTCTTCTCTGTCGATTTAATTTTAAAGAGGGGGGGGGGCAGCTGATAAAGGAGAGGAAGAGATATTATTTTTTTTATTTTTTATTTTTTTTATTATTTTATTTTGCTAATAGTTGACTTTTACATACGTCATCAAAACGAGGCCCACCGCCTGTCGTCCATAGCGTTTTACCCCCATTCCGAACACAATGGGATATGTATCGTAAGCTGATTCGATCGTTTGAATCAGTTTCCTTTGAATTTCCATTTAAATCACTATATTGAATTTTAAACGTACATTTCAAATTACCGGGGTCACATACTAACTCGAAAAATTCTCGAAAAATATTTTCTAGCTTCGTATTGACGATACGGTCCTAACAAAACTAATTTCGTCGAATTCTGAGACCGTTTGAAAAATGGTCAATTTCCAGTCGATTAAAATCAACTAAAACCGGTCAAACGCGTTTTCTTTTGCCACGCTCACATATTGATTCGAAAAATTACGAAATTTGAAACCTAGCAATAACTTGACATCACGGACCCAACAAAACTGGTCTCGTCGAAATCCGAGGTCGTTTGCAAAATGTCCATTTTTAAGGGCCTGAATTCCATAGCGACTATTCAGAATTTTCAACTGGACATATCTTTTGATTCCCGCTATGAAATTTCGATTATTCGGATTCGTTGGAAAGATATTATCAATTAGATCCTATCATTTCTGGTTTCACTAAAATCCGGATTGTTTTGCACCCGGTACATTCAATTGAAGTTTGAAATCGAATTATCGAACTACCGCGCCATTTTCAATTCTATTTATAATTATATATAAATATTTATATTCTAACGACGACGTATATAAATATATACGTTCGAATTATATTCAAAATAAATTTCCCCTCGTTTTATTTAAAATAATCTATTTTAAATATACTAAATTCGCCAAAATTGTCAAAATAAAAATTTTAAACTGGCCCAGATTTTACGGGTTGTTACAATCTCCCCCACTTAAAACTTTTCGTCCCCGAAAAGGAACAAAGTCGAAAGTGGTTTGATTATTGAGCACTACGATCGATCTGGCTTCCATTCTCCAACTCTTTAGTTTATGAGAATTTCTAAAATTTCAAAAATTTGGCTAACACCCTAAATTTTTGAAAAATTTCGCCATAACCTCCCCTGCACCGGGAGCATCGGGGAATTTCAAATAGCTTCCCCGGTCCTTCAGATCTCAAAAAGAAAAAGAAAAAGCCAAGCGGCTAGCCAATAGGCTCACAAAATCATCATCACCCAAACGAAACAGGAAATTATGTAGTAAACATGTACCTATTTGTCGGGCAAGCAAATTTTATTCTCTGGCTCTAGCCTCCTTGCTATGACCTGTTCAATGATATATATGTATATGCAAGCAAATGCAACCCATTTTCAATATAACTCAATATTTGATTCAATTAGGCATAATAGTTCAAAATTATCAAACAATTTAAACAAACCACACAATCATCAATCAATTATTGAATTAGAGTTTCAAATTCATAATTTTAATACATATACAAAAATCATGTTCTTGATGTCAAATCACAACAATAGGCCCTATCTAATTTTGGTTCTCACACCAGTCAATAGGAAGTATATAAATATCACACCTTCGACTCTCGAATATTAATTCTGATGATGTAGCTACAATCATCAGAATCACCTTCGGGCGACTAGAGTGTGAATCTATATCTATCCAATATATTAAAACTTCGAATACACGCGGATCAGACGTATACGCAAAATCTTTATATACTGGACTGTCCAACTCAATATAAATAGATAATCAGATACGAATAATTGATTTAAATTTTCAAAACAAAAATTGTTTTCATTTGAAAAATATACTCTTCACACTCGTTCTAGGATACTACTGATCCTATCTCTAACGAGTCATCCCATTGGATATTGCTAATCCAATATCTGATGAATTCTTTCGTAAGGTTCTAATGTGTCTTATTCTCTGAGCTTTGTAAACCAAAGCTCTGATACCAAATGTGACGGCAAGGAATCTCGCTCGGTCCGAACCAGTCGCTAAACCGACCCCGACCGTTCGAAACGCCCTATCGTTTGAGAACACGACAAAACAAAACGCATACAGAAGAACATTTCATTGTATATTACAACAATGCATCAGATTACAAGAATATACAGAGTATAAATTAATATTACACAGAAATATCAGAGATTTAAATTACATTTAAATACATAGCAGCGGAAAATAATACAATACACAACTAGAAGAGATATACGGATACAAAGCTTTCCGGATATCGTTCCAGCTGTAAACCAGGATCCTGTGAATATAAATCTGCAAAGCCAAAACTACTAGCTGCCCGTGTCAAAATAAGGGCACCCAGAGTTTAGGTTAAAACAATAAACTCCAGGTCAGTCATGTGACTGGTGTGAGAACTAAAACAGTTAATCATTATTTTTAAAGGTAAATCAAGGGACCACGCCGTATAACACGGAACGGGTTTCCTCCCAAGAATACCAGTGCATAAAACAACATCGCAATGCTAAATAAAGAAAAATGAAGCTGTTATAAGACCCAGGTCCCATCACACAATGCAACGCAGTCGAGGATAGGGTTTTCCCTTATAACAGCCAAAGAATGCTTGATACGTTTAAAACAAATCATTTGATACCATAATAAGTGCAGAGTGTATAAAACAACTTCAAATCATAAGTATCAATCATAGGCGACATGAGCGTCCCATGCCACTATGTCGCCATAAATAGGTTTACAAATAAAACCGCAAATGGCACGTATTTGGAAATTGGATTTCCGTCTATGAACCGAGGCAAAAGATAGTCCTCAACCGATTCGAGACGCTCTAGCCCGCCCCTCAGGCACAGCCGCAACCGTACCTTGGATCGTCAGGGCCGGTCCACACGAAGTGGATTATAATGCCTGAACAATGCGTTTCTCCGCCCTTTGGGGCGTAAATGAGCCAACTAAATGACTCCATCGGTTCGAGAACGACCGATCAATCCGAGGCGCCTCGCAACAGCAACAACCACATAAGTCAAACTCGTCAGGGCGTGTAAAACCACTGACGCCACTTCTAGCTAGAAAGAAAACGCATGTCCCCCCTGAGGTCCGTCTCCCGTTTTTGATTCATACCGGGTGTGAAACTCGCGAATCAAACGTTACACAAAGCTACGCCACAAAGGCCTTGCTTTGATCATCACCACAAGACTTTGCTTTTCAACAGAAGCCTTGATCATTTGCATCTTAGCATGCCACACAGGCAAACCATCCTATGCAACCGATATCAGTCACACAGAATGAAATCCGATGTCAGACACACAGTCCATTTACAAGTCCGTCCTGGGTCTGAACGAAACCGGAGGCACCTAGTACCCCGCCTATCCATCGATCTCCAAGTACGTCTGGACGATCACTAACTGTTTCCATCTTCTTGGGTGTACAGCCCAATCAAGATCATCAGTAATTACCCAAACGACGTGAAGACCTCCGGTCTTCGACCGTCGTCTTCATCTTCGACTTATCGTCGTATCAGTTATTCAGAATGGGATAAACCCGGTCTTTCCGAATAACTCGCGTATATATTATAAAAGTGTTACACAAACACAACATACGCCTCATTCCAATTCATCAGTCACTAACCGTAAATTAATCGAGAGAATAATTTCCCAAATATTAACCTCGAAGGCCGAAACCAACATCAGATCAATATCCAGAAAACCATTCTGCTTGGCCAACCGACAGTTAGTTTCTAAATCTCACGTTCAAATCTAATTAAAGATTTAACTATCGCCTGGAGCAAAACTGGTGATACTCCATTCTCGATCTTTTCAATCTAATTAAAGATTCATTAAAACTCCACTTAGTTTTAATCTGTGACTGGGTTAAAGAATCAGTGTCATTTAAAAACACGGTTCACGATAAACCCAAAGTCACATCCCATTAATTATCGGGTTAAAGAACAAGTGTTATTTAAAATACTGTTCACGATAAACCCAAAAATCAATATCCATTCAATTCCAATTAAATATTATTTAATTGGTACACTTCATTAAATCTAAATAAAAAGATTTAATCTTTTCTCAACTGGGTTCAAGAACAGTGTTAGTGAAGACACCATTCACGACAAACCCAAATCACATTCATTAATTATCGGGTTAAAGAACAAGTGTTATTTAAAACACTGTTCACGATAAACCCAAAAATCAATATCCATTCAATTCCAATTAAATATTATTTAATTGGTACACTTCATTAAATCTAAATAAAAAGATTTAATCTTTTCTCAACTGGGTTCAAGAACAGTGTTAGTGAAGACACCATTCACGACAAACCCAAATCACATTCATTAATTATCGGGTTAAAGAACAAGTGTTATTTAAAACACTGTTCACGATAAACCCAAAAATCAATATCCATTCAATTCCAATTAAATATTATTTAATTGGTACACTTCATTAAATCTAAATAAAAAGATTTAATCTTTTCTCAACTGGGTTCAAGAACAGTGTTAGTGAAGACACCATTCACGACAAACCCAAATCCAACCGTTAGATTTCAAATTTCTAACATTCATTAGAAAGCTCTTTTCGATACGAACCCAACGGTTCCGGTTTTAGGAGAATCCGACGGTCGGATCTCCCGTAATGTCCGTTTGAAATAAATGGTCGAAATTCGCGAACTGCCGCGGCGCGGCGCGTTCTATTCAGGCCATTATATTATATATATATATATATATAATATATATTTCGTCGATTTCTATTTAAAACGAATTATATAAATAGTTTTAAAATCGTTTCAAAAGCTATTTCAACTTTCTTTTCAATTCAAATCAAAATTGAATTCTTCTTTATAAATTCGTTTTAAAATTCATTTCTATTCAATTCAAATTTCAATTCAATTTGAATTCATTTCAATTCACTTTCGATTCAATTTGAATTCGTTTTCAATTCAATTCATTTCGAAATCGTTTTCAATTCATTTCATTTCGAAATCGTTTTCAATTCATTTCATTTCGAAATCGTTTTCAATTCATTTCATTTCGAAATCGTTTTCAATTCAATTCATTTCGAAATCGTTTTCAATTCAATTCATTTCGAAATCGTTTTCAATTCAATTCATTTCGAAATCGTTTTCAATTCAATTCATTTCGAAATCGTTTTCAATCGATATAAATATCGTTCACGTCAAAATGGCGTTAATCTAATCAACACGGCTTCATAAATTTCTATTTTCAAATATTCTATTTCAAATATTTCTTTTTCAAAATAGTTGTTATTATCAAAATATTTCGTTCAACACATGACCAATCTCAATGGATGAGTACTGTCAACAAATGAACTTTTATTTTATAATATTCTTTATTTTTCAAATTGGAATGAGGCCCAATCAATTACCATATAAAGTTAATTATATGGATTTTCATACAACACATGTATATAATAACATTGAAAATAATCAACCATCAACCAAAGTGCACTACACTGTATAAGCATCAAATATAGATATCTAACGCTTACAACAGCATGTCAATCAATCGATCGACATATTTAATCAATCAGGATGAGTGAACTTCAAATTTCATCCCAACACCCGTGTGGGGTTTCAAACAATCAAACACCTATTTTATTTGTGCTGTTGGGCGATGTGTAAAATTTATCGTCCCAATCAATGTCATTCAAATAGGTGTACATAAACAAACCGTCCGGTTTATAAATGAATATTTTATTTTATTCACTTCACGTTAAAAATTATATTTTTAACGATAAAACATTTTATTTCAATCTATGAATTTCTATTCAATTCATTTATTCTATAAAATGATATTTTTATTTTTCTAACATATTTTAGAAAATTTCGGCGGCATAACGGCACGATACTAGAAACGGGACAAGGCCCAGCCTTATCCCCGGTCTAGTGAAGGCCCACGCCATTCACACATCAATCAAATCAATTTCATTTTGTAAACCACAAAATTTGGAGTAAGAGTCTAACCTAGCCTTACTCCTTCGCCTTATAACGGCGCACGTCTAATCCTAACCAATTTATCGATTCGATTATTCACACCACAAACCACATTCAAACCAATATCGCAATCAATCACCAAACAGTCAAACAAACAAGTCCATGGTCTGTGGACGGGTGTCGGGTGCTACTAAGCACCGTCTGCATCCTAGTATATATATATATAACTAGAAAAATAAATTGAAAGGTGAGAAATTCTCACATATAGCTATCCTAGCTCCACGGCTCTTCATTTGCAGAAGTCTTCGTCGTTTCGCCTTTTTGTCAGCTTCGTCGCCCGTTTTCACTACATATACAAAAATCCCATTTTTACTTCGCTATTCAATATATAAAAATCGAATTTTTATTTCAAAGTTCAATATATAAAAATCGAATTTTTATTTCAAAGTTCAATATATAAAAATCGAATTTTTATTTCAAAGTTCGATATATGAAAATCGAATTTTTATTTCACTAGTTCTATTTACAAAACAAAGTATGTTTTTTTTTTTCCTATTTTCAAACAAGGTATGTTTTTTTTCTATTTTCAAACAAGGTATGTTTTTTTTATTTTCAAACAAGGTATGTTTTTTCTATATTCTTTTCAAAATCCTGTTTTTAAAATTCTTTTAAAAATTTCTGTTTTACTTTCCTTTATAAAATTTCTGTTTTACTTTCTTTTATAAAATTTCTGTTTTACTTTCTTTTAAAAAATTTCTGTTTTACTTTCTTTTAAAAAAAAACAGTTTTATACTTTCTTTAAAAAAACAGTTTTAAGCTTAATAAAAAAAACAGTATTTAAACTTAATAAAAAAAAAGATCAGTATTTTATAACTTCTTTTCAATTCAGTTTTTAATTTAAAAAAAATCAGGTTTTTAAAATTCTTTTCAAAAATTAGGTTTTTACTTTCTTAAAAAAAACAGTTTTTTATTCTTAAAACCAAATCAGTTTTTACAGAATTAATAAAAAAAAAAAAAAAAAAAAATAATAAAAAAAAAGATAATGCTCACCGCAGCTGCAAAGGGGGGGGGGGGGGGTTTCGCGAATCGTCGGAGCTGGAGGTGGCTTCGAGGCGCTGCAAGGCGGCAGGGGATTTCAGGCGACGTCAAGGCTTTGGGGGCGCCGCTGGTGATCGATCGAAGGGAGGGGGATCGAAGGGATTGCCGGAGGTAGCTGCGGCTGTGGGGGCGACATCAGGGTACGGCGTCGGAGGCAGGGCGAGCGGCGACGGGGAGCAGCGTTCAGGGTTTTTTTTTTCTTTCTTCTCTGTCGATTTAATTTTAAAGAGGGGGGGGGCCAGCTGATAAAGGAGAGGAAGAGATATTATTATTTTTTTTTTTTTTTTTATTATTTTATTTTGCTAATAGTTGACTTTTACATACGTCATCAAAACGAGGCCCACCGCCTGTCGTCCATAGCGTTTTACCCCCATTCCGAACACAATGGGATATGTATCGTAAGCTGATTCGATCGTTTGAATCAGTTTCCTTTGAATTTCCATTTAAATCACTATATTGAATTTTAAACGTACATTTCAAATTACCGGGGTCACATACTAACTCGAAAAATTCTCGAAAAATATTTTCTAGCTTCGTATTGACGATACGGTCCTAACAAAACTAATTTCGTCGAATTCTGAGACCGTTTGAAAAATGGTCAATTTCCAGTCGATTAAAATCAACTGAAACCAGTCAAACGCGTTTTCTTTTGCCACGCTCACATATTGATTCGAAAAATTACGAAATTTGAAACCTAGCAATAACTTGACATCACGGACCCAACAAAACTGGTCTCGTCGAAATCCGAGGTCGTTTGCAAAATGTCCATTTTTAAGGGCCTGAATTCCATAGCGACTATTCAGAATTTTCAACTGGACATATCTTTTGATTCCCGCTATGAAATTTCGATTATTCGGATTCGTTGGAAAGATATTATCAATTAGATCCTATCATTTCTGGTTTCACTAAAATCCGGATTGTTTTGCACCCGGTACATTCAATTGAAGTTTGAAATCGAATTATCGAACTACCGCGCCATTTTCAATTCTATTTATAATTATATATAAATATTTATATTCTAACGACGACGTATATAAATATATACGTTCGAATTATATTCAAAATAAATTTCCCCTCGTTTTATTTAAAATAATCTATTTTAAATATACTAAATTCGCCAAAATTGTCAAAATAAAAATTTTAAACTGGCCCAGATTTTACGGGTTGTTACAATATGCGTTCTAATTCTATTCAAATTAAATTTCTCGTCGATATTATTTAAAATAATTCATTTTAAATATTCAAACTTCATCAAAATTGCCAAAATAAAAATTTTAAACTGGCCCAGAATTTCCGGGTTGTTACAGGAAGTGTCTTTTAACTATTTGTGACAGTTGAGAAATGTTGCAACCTTTCAAATGTTGTAAATAGGGGCTGATTTCGAATTTTATTATCATTCTTCTTCTCTATCTTCATTCCCTTTCTTTACACCATTATATCTTCTCATTTTTATGATTTCTACACTTATACTCTGCCGAATTCAATTCTATTTTCATTAAACTTCTTCTCTTCTCACTCTCTACTCATTACTCTCTAAATGAAGTGCTATTGAAGAGTTATAGGGCTATTTGTAATTTTTTGGGTTATATGAAATCGGTGGTATCCCTTGTAGCCGTGAAATTAAGGACGGGTAATCGGTGGTATCTGTTGCAGCCGTGAAATAAAGGACGGGTAATCAGTGGTATCCCTTGTAGCCGTAAAATTAAGGAGGATTGTAATTGGATATTGATATAGTAATAAAACTCTGTGCAATCCAGCATTGCGTGGGACTGGACGTAGGAGCAATTCCAAATAAAATCCAGTGTGTTCTTTCCTTTTCTGCACTTTATTTTTGTTTATCTTTGTGTTTGTGTTTGATTATGTGTCTGTGATTGTTTTTATGGTGTTTGATTCATATAGTATATCATACAAGTTTTAGATTTTGTTTAAATTCCCAAAAATACTATTCAAACCCCCCCCTCCAGTGTTAGTTCTGCCTTAACAATCCAATCCAAATGAGAAGAAGTTAACACTTGTGAACACATACAAACGCGTATCAGAAGGTTGAATTTCCAAATGACAAAAGTTAACACTTGTACTAACCAAATAACAATTGTGAACAAATACAAACGGGTGCACAGCTGAATTCCTGCAACTTAATATGAGAAAAAGTTATTAAAAGAGAAACACGAATGGAAGGTGTATTGTATTTCTTAAAAGATGAATGAGTATTATTCTGTGTTAAGTATATGGTGTAAGTAACGAATTGTATATTTGAAAGTTTGTTATGGGGGTCTCTTAACCGTGAGATAAGATGATTTCTTTTCTTTGTTTTTATCTAATTTTTTTTAGCACTATGATGTGCTAGTGTGTACATAAGCAAAGAAAGTATATTGTTGCATTCAGGAAATTAACTTTATTCAAATTGCATCATGTTCCTTTTTGTTCAATATGTTCATCAGCTTCTCATGTTATTATCTTCCCCACCTTCTTACCATTGCTCTGACCTTAACCATGCCAAAACATTCCAAACCAAACCCAATAGAACCCTCACAATTACTATCAGATTCTACAATCCAGTAACTAGATGATCAACAATGATTCAAGTGAGGAATAGCTATTGGAATCATGGAAACTTCATCAAGAACAAATCAAAAAAAGATGTGAACTCGGATCTGTTATGTTTTAAGTTAGAATTCAGTAGAATAACAAATGAGATGACATATATCAAATAACTTTTAAACTCTTTGATGGAAAAAAGGAAAATAATCACTAACCTTCACACTGAACAAGCCAAATCAAACATCAATGCTGCGAGCACCTTAGATCCAACACCTCTTTCCTTTGATAAACAAATTCCCATTAAAGCTAGCCTTATTTGTTTGTGTTTAAATAAGGCATTTTCTATGGCTTTCCAAATGACTTGAGGATAAAACATATATGATAGTGAACCTACTAATATGATATTGAGAATTATATAAAGATAATAGTAACATACCTCTTTGAAAGCAAAGCTGTAAGGCTTCAGTTGTTTCATGTAAACTCTTATAAACACCACATCAATAAATACATATGAGCAAACTGTTTTGTATTTCAAGGGAAACTATGTATACTCTTATTTTAAGTTTTAGTATGACCACCAATCACCAATCAACTGAATTAATTGAGTTGTTTATCATATCAAAATAATAACAGCTAAGAAAAAATGGCATGGACAATAAACATTGAACAATTATCAAAATGAATATAAACATGAACCATCAACTACTAATTCATATATTCATTGTTGTATGTGTCGCTGAGCATGTGCAAATGGAATTATGAGAGGAAACTATGGTAAACTAATTTTATAGCAAGTAATTTATGAACCAGGATAAACTTACAATTGCAGATCCTTTAGCTTTGAGAGTAAGAATTTTGTAGCTCCTTCAATACTCTTTTTAAACTCCTCTGCCTTCTCAACACTAAATTTTGTTGGCAGAAGTTTAATGTACTTCTGCTTCACCCATGTTACAAATTGCTTTTTATCAAAAGCTAGTTGTTCCTATACAAAATACAAAAATGAACAGAGCATTGCCACAAATTTAGTGAACTGACAAGAGTGAATGGAAAAAATATAAGAAAAAACTTATAGTCGGAATGTGCCGACAATGTCAACAACTTTAACAGCCTGGTCATCAACACCCTCATCGTCTTCGATACCTTCAGCAATGAGGTTTGCACCAATGTCCATACCAACGACTCCTTGGACAACCCACTGTACAAGAAAATTATACATCAAATGATACGTTATGTAATTGACTAAAAAATAATAGTGTAAAGATTGCAGCTGAGTATTACAAAACAGAGTACACTATTACCTATTCACATACCAACATATGCTAATACCTTTGGCGTAACACAAAAGTGGACCAAGTTTAAGTAAATTAGAAGCAAATAGTAACAAAGAGATTACAAGCAAGTGCTTTTAAAATCACCTAGACAAATACCTAGCGTATTGCATCGAGGTTGTCGAGGCTTGCAAGCTTGAACGAAGAAATTCATAGAAAATGAGGATGGTATTTGTTGTGATGAAGAGATTAGAGAACCCATATCTCTAAACAAAATTGCATAAGTTTCATTTGCATTGTTGTCGTGAGAGACTGAAGTTATAGACAAGAATCCAACCTCTTAAATCACTGCCAACCTGTGAAAACACAAACAAACTCATACCTGTCTATGCAGTACATAAGTGGCCTAAGCCTAAGCTAGCTAGTGTTTTTTGAATATAGTCAGAAGACTTTTACTGCAACCTACATTATCTCTGACCTGGTATGAAGTTTACTGAATCATACACTGGTATATACATAAAACTAAACTATGCTGAAACTGCATGCTACACAAGGAGAAAGAGAGGAAGGGAAAGGGGGACATCGCTGACCTGATAAAGATACTTCTTCCCACTCCCCAACTCTTTCATAAAAATACTTCTTCCCGCTCATGTCTACATTTCTCACCAACAAAATTCATGCTAGCTAGAGCAGGGGGCTAACTAGTTTATTATTATTAGGAATCAATAATATAAATAAATTAGTGTTAAAATTGAAACATATATACAGCTTGGCTCTCCAAGTCCGATGTAATTTCCTTTTTTGCTGCCTCTGCCACTGAAGAATTAAGAGTCTCGTATTTTTATCCATTTGCCTTGTTTATCTGAAAATGTATAGTTAATAGAAGGCAATGTACATGTTTGAAAACAAATGCTTAATAATGTACAACTTATTAATATACAGTTAAAAAAATAGTACCTCAGCAAAATAGCAGAAGTTGTCTTATCAATGCTTTCATTGACGAATTTTGAAACATTTGCTGCTTCACCCAAGCTGCAATCAATTATGATTTTGGGATTCTCTTCTACTGTTTTAAATTTCTTTGAGTGGGCATTATCTGTTGATGAACAAAATAATATTTACTCAGTTATCTAGTTGATGGCTTTTATAAAACTTATCAGGTATAGATGAGTTCTAGACTGTACTTCAAAACAATATAATATGATATTAAATCTTAAACCGAAACAAAAAATATATTATTTTTACATTCATGAAGGTAGAAATTTTAATTGCAAGTAGTTCTAAAAAATAAATTAGCAATCAAAACCGTGAGCAATGGATATATAGCAATACCAACAATAACGCACTATCATTTTAAATAATTACATTCACATATACACATATGTATATACCTATATGAAAAGGTTGTGCCTTTCGATAAGACCAAATGTATGGAGCAATAGAAGAAATCAAAGTTACAGATCCAAGGATTAACCTGTACCAAATAAAAATGACTAGAAACTTTATCAGGTTTCCAATGACACTTCAGAAATTACACAGTTATCTATCACACATGTTATATTCCATATCTTCTTTTATTTGAAAAGTGCACCCAATCAAGGATATCAGTCAAGAACAGCAAGTAAACAAAGCATAAAATAACCAAATTGTAATCTTTCATCCCAAAAAATCTAATTGTTACATCCTGGTTGCCAATGATATACTGAAATGAATCAAAACTTTAAAATAAACCACTTATTGACTGTAAACTTTCACACTAACATTTCTATCTAGAATATAAATATATATATGCAGGTTGTGTATACAAGACTTAAATACTGAAGACTGTACAGTTTTAGAGTTTTAAGAGATTTAGAATTCAAGAGAGATACAAGACTCATGAGTAATCAAGACATCAAGAGTTCAAGATAAATATAGTAATAGAGTCTAGTTTAAATGTAAGACTCTGAACAACACTCCAGGTTCAAATTCTGTTTTTTAAATTTTAAATTTCAAATTCTGATTTTCATATTTCAAATTCTAATTTCAAATAAACCATATCAATATATAACAGTGCTAAAAATTTCCGGTTTTGTAAGTCCATTTAAAAAAACTCCAAAATAAACTGAAAATCATATATTTACCTTATAGTATATACAATCGATTTAGAAGCTTGCTTGAAGTTTCACTGGGTTCACAATCCTTTGAGCAAACAAAATATAGTAAAAGGATTAATCTGATTCAGCTTAAATTATATACGAAATCACAAAACAAAGTAGAACCTAACCTTTGCTCTTGAAAGCACAAACACTGATGCCTAATCGGGAGTTGTAACCCATGTTTATTTATTAGTAGCTGTGGATCTTTCTGAAGGAATATGAATTTTAGGGTTTTCATGTGGAAGCAAAGGTGGGAAAGCAAATTAGGCGAAGCGGGGGAAACAGAAGAAGCGGAGGAAACATAAGAAGCAGGGGAAACAGAAAAGGAAATAAGGAAAGAGTGTGGCCTATGAAAAATTGAAAGATAGCCATTTATTTTTGGGGTGCGTTAATTATACAATGTTTTGCTATGTTGTTTTGGATCTTCCTACTTACGAATAAGGTTCAACAATAACATCCAACTCAAAACGTAGATTTTTAGTATTGTTGATAGCCACTTTACTTGTAGTGTGAATGATTATGAATGAATATTTAGTGAACTTGCTCATACTCCTGTGGTTTCTGATGTTATTGTTTATTAACATCTGGTTTTCTATCGTCGAAAACTGATGCTAGAGATGAATGCAACATTTGTAAGGTTGTGCTTCCAATCTTGAATAATGGGGTGTTAAAAATTTAGTATCAAAGCACATGTTTAGGCAAATTTAATATAATTTTTTCTTCATAAGGATTTTTGTTAGGGAACGCGGAATGCGGATCTTAAGGCAAGAATAACACTAGAGGGGGTGAATAGTGTTTCTATGGAATCTACAGAAATCTTAAATTTAAATGATCTACTATATGAATCACACACAACAAAGATGATCACAGACACAAAATAAAACACAAATACAGAAACAGAAAAATATAAAATGCAGAAAAAGGAAAAAACACATCGAATTTTATACTGGTTCGGATTATTCCTTCGTCCAGTCCCACGCAACGCTGGATTGCGCAGAGTTTTATTAATGTCACTGTCCAAGTACAATCCCCTTGATTTCACGGCTACAAGGTTAACACCGTTCCAACCAATCTTGATTTCACGGCTACAAGATTACCACCGTTCCCTTACGTTGATTTCAAGGCTACAAGGAACACAACTTTTCCCAAACACTTTCCAAATGATTACAACAGCCCTATAACTCTTCAATAGCACTTCAATTCAGAGAGCAATGAGTAGAGAGAGAAAAGAAATTTTGTATAATTAGAGTAGAAATCGACAAATTTGAAGTGTAGAAATCAATAAAATAATAAATATTAATTGAGGGATAAAGTGGGTGTGTAGATGGAGAAGAAGAAATTAAAAAATTCGAAATCAACCCCTATTTATAAGATTTGAAAGGTTGCAACGCTTCTAGAGCGTTACAAATAGTGGAAAGACACTTCCTTTGAAAAATGAAAAAAATGACAGTTGTATGTCGACATAGACATATATGTATGTCGACATAAGCACGTATAAATTATTTTTTAAACTATTTTTCAAGTGTTTAAATATATATATTATTCTGGAAATTCTTGAATTAAAACTTAGTGCTATAAATGAGTATTATAAAGTATAAAATCATACAAAAACATAAATATATATTATATAAACATATTTATAAATTCATAAGGTTTAAAACTATATAACTACAAAACTATAAAAGTATATAACTATATAAACTAATATAAACTTTAAAACTTATATTTGAAATCATAAGTAAGATAGAAAACTATTTGAAATTGGAATTAGAATTTTGAAAATCAGAATTTGAAATTGAAAAACAGAATTTGAATTTGAACCTGGAGTGTTATTCGGAATCTTACATATAAATTAGACTCTATTACTATATTTGTCTTGAACTCTTGATAACTTGATTACTCATGAGTCTTGAATCTCCTCTGAATTCTGAGTCTCTTGAAACTCTAAAACTGTACGGTCTTCAATATTTAAATCATGTATACTAATCCTGCATATATGTGTGTGTGTGTGTATATATATTCTACATAGAGATAGTTGTATATATTTTACAATAAATGATAATTGAATTAAGGCTGGTGTCATCAAAACTCCATTCTCCAATAATCTCCCCCTTTTTGATGATGACAACCTTGATTTATAAAATATTCATACCTGTTCATACTTGTGGATCCTGATCCTTCTAATACTCCCCCTGTCATCATGAATCCTACATACTCTTCCTTAATATATGTTTAACTAATCCTTATTTTATAATTTCTCACCCTTTGTCATTATCAAAAAGAGATTCTAAATACACACCCTCTAAATCCTATATCTACATATCCTATAATATTTGATTTTATACTAAAGTACTAATATACATGACTCCCCCAAAATTTACGCCTATATTATACTATTATTTAGGTTAAAATCTAAAAACATACATTGTATGAATAATTCAAACATTTGTTTTACAATCCAAACAATTTCAAACTATACAAAGTACAACATTAAAACGAGAACATGTATTACAACGTTCATACTAATAAGCGAAAATCCTAAGCATCTAATGATTCTTCACGATCGGAGACTTATGAATTGGGCAATTTCGGTAATGGAGACAAAATTTCCCATTTCCCTCAATTATATTCCCTTCTCGATCGAAAGAAACTTCGCGAACGCATACGACTTGTGTAATGACCAGGACTTTTTACACATCTTTAACACTGATAATATTTGATCGTAAGTACGTATGTGTAAATACGATTTAAAATTTCATTCTTTAAAATTCTAATACATGTTAAAATATGTATGATAGCATTTGTATAAGCACAGCACTTACAAACACTTATCTTGCATATTCATGTATTATAGCACGGAATATATAGCGTTTGTTTACTTTTTTTTTCTTATGTATGGATTATAACACTTGTGTATAGCATTTTAAAATGCCATTTTTCCTTTCACTTGTGTTTTGTTTCTTTTAAAGGGGATTTTTAAAGCCTTATATTTCTAAGTTAATTTCTAGTTTTTTTTACAACAAAGCATTTTAACCAAGGATTTGTTAAAACCATGTTTTGTTGGCAAGAACAAGTGAGCATGTTTGTTTCACTCACAACATGAATACCCCATGAACACATATACCCTTGCAACCATGATTTCATGAGCACATTTATCTTGCAAACAACCTCATGAATATATGAACACCTAGATGAGACTACACAAGAAGGACCTACACTAGAACTACACTAAGAAGAGGATTTGAAAGCATTTGTACTTGCACATGGCAAACCATTTTGGTTACTGCATTTTCAGATTTTTCTGAAAATTTCTTTCTTTTATTTGTCCAAAAACCCATTCACTTTGTCAAAACCATGTGGAAAGATTTTGCCAAAATCTTGTACAATTTTTCAATGGATCTTTCCTACCCTAGTTAAACACCAAATGGGATGATTTTCCAAAGTGTTTTCATGCCAAAATATGACCTGGCCATGAGCAAACTGTGCAGGAAATTTCAGATTTTGCATACCTTGAAAGCCAAGGTATTGTATTATATAATTGTTGTTAAATCAACACATTTGCATAAGAAAGAGGTGAGCTAATGCATGTGAAAACTGAGCCTAGTTTGGTACAATAAGGACTTCTATTTTTGGCTAAAATCCTATGATAGCATTAGTGAAAGACATGAGATACAAAGTGCATTTAAATTGATAGTTCTTAGTGCACCAATGAATGTTCTTGCACAGGAAATATCTCCTATGAAAATGGCTGCTAAATCCATGTGAGTCCTAAGTTCATGTGTTGATGGTGTGAGAGAAAGGAATTTTTAAATGGTCTTTCAATTGTCAAGCACAGCCTGAAAACTGTTTAGCTCTTCTCCCCAAAACAGTAATAAATGCACTTCATATTTTATTGTTTTTCTTCTACTATATAAGGACATAGCATGCATCACTTTCATTCACAACTTCATACACTTTCTAGCAAGAGAAAACAGTAGAAGAAAATCAGAACACTTCTAAGCTAGGTGAGTAAAGTTTTAACTAAAATTCTTACTGCTCTTCTTATTTTGAAAGTGATCTTTGGTTGTGTTGAACAGGTATGAATGATAGGTTTTGATTACATGTTTTGATTGGAATCAAGCAATGGTTGGTTGTCACTCAAAATCTAAATTTCAAAACCTTTTCAGTTAAATGGTTTGAAAGAGAAAAAAAAACTGTTTGACACTTATCATGTCCTGTTTCTGTCCTATTTGATTTATGCACCATCTAATTGATCTGTTAATTCATGGTAGGGGTAGAAGTAAGATGCTACTCTGTTGCAAACCATTTCAGTAGCAAAAGAAAATAGTTAGGAGTAGCAAAGGATTTTAAATATACATTGTATGTTAAATACCAGAAAACACAGTATCTTCAATTTAAACTCTCTATTTATTAAAAATTTCAAAACTGTTGTTAAATCAAACTAGTTACATAAATCAATCTTAAGGAAAAGTGATGATTTTTAAAGGAGGTTTCGTGAGTTTTAATGGTATATGTTGCCGGGAATTTAAAGAAGATCAAAAATGCAAAGAGGGTAAATTCCGACCACCTGGTTCGTCGGAGGCCGTGGGGTTGAAGTTGAAGGTTCATCGGGGGTCAGTCAACCTCGGAAAAATGCCAAATAATATTTAAAATGATTTGATTAGGGAAATTAACAAAAATAGGGTTTATGCTGGTGTTTGGGTTCGGTCTGTATAATCGGAAGATGCTCTTCGTCGGAGCTATGATGGAGGCGCGGTCAGGGGGGAACCGGTGCGCCTGGGTCTGGTGATGGTACGGTGACAAGGCGGTGGCGGTTCATGGCCCTGACGAGGCGCAGCAGCCCTTTATTGGATGATGACAGTTTAGTGAAATTTTGGTGGCATGGTGATTTTCTGATCGACATAGAGGGAAAGCCACTGGGGGTTGATTTCGTGATCAGGGATGGGAAAGGGGTTGCGTGGTCGGTCGCTGGTGGATGGCGTCGCCAGAATCCTCTGTGCACGTGCACATCTCCAGGTGAATGAGGAAGAAGGACGCCCTTTGTTTTGTGAAGAAATACCGTGGTTCAGCGTTGGCACTCTGGTGTTTCGGGTTTGGCACTTTCATGACTTGGCACTTGATATTTTCAGACTTGGCACTTGGTGTTTTCAGCCTTAGCACTTGGTGTTTTCGGTCTTGGCATTTTGGATTACCAAGTCTTGGCGCTTTATTGATTACCAGGTCTTGGTACCTTAGTTTGGTACTTAGCACCTTGGGTTTTTTATAGGGTTTTTTAAAACTTTAGTTAACTTAAAATCCAAGTGATTAGGTTAATGAATTATGAAAGGGAAGAAGTAAAGTAAGATTTTTATACTTTAGATTAATTTAAGTTTTAAATAATAGTGATAATTTATATCATAATTAAAATAAACAAAGTGTAACAAACATTTTTGTAAGCCAAGGAAAAAGGGAGCAAGTGAATCAGGATTCGACGAAATGTTGTCGAGAAATACAGGAATGAGAAAATTATAAAATTTAGTCTATAATTACAAAATAATTCTCAAACATAAATAATGACTGAAAATTTTTTATATTTGGAGTAAAGCAAATAAAATAGTGATAAGTTATATACGCTGAGATTTTTCCAGTTCAAATCGTAAATATAAAATCCTTGTCTCAATATAATTGATACTGTACTGTTCTGAACTGATATAAACTGTACATAAACTAAATATTTGATCTGTTTAGATTTAATTGGAAGAGAGAATATTCGTAAATCATTTCAAAGAGGCCGGATAAAATTTCCACTTTGAATTGATTATACGCTATACGTCGGAGGTTTTAAATTTGAAGACGGCGTTTTACAAGGACTATTTTTAAATAGTACCTTCGGTTTGTTCAAACCCAGAACAACTTGTATGGACGAGTATCCAACAAAGTAATTCTAACTGGTCACGTACGTTGATCTTTTCAAACGTAATTATATGGTGGCAGAGGAATTCGTTTCTCTCGCCGTATACCTATAATCTATTTTTGAGGAAGTCAATTAGTGATCGGGAAGTCTTGACGATGTGGCACTCAAAGAAATAAACCAGTGTTGATGACGTAAGTCTAGCCTCAAGCCTCACACCCAGGAAAATGACAAAAATCGGGCAGGCAGCATAGCTATTTGGGTCGCTCCCATTAGGGTGTAGCATCACCTATCTAGAGAAATTCCTATTGTTTCTTAATCTATCGATTCTGCCCATTCGGGAATGGTTGCCGTACACAACCATTGGTGATTTACACTCGATACACTCAAGAGAAATGAGTGGTCGGTCATGTGAGGGCCGGGTTGCAAGACGTTCTTGCTGAACCCAGGTGTATTTGCCTCTAGAGATACATCATCGGGAGGTGATCCCATACCTTGTCATAGTTGGAAATCCAATTTCCATAAGTGCTAAGCAGTTTGTAACTGTATACTATATCAGAAAATGTGAGATGCAAGCATTTTCCTAGATTCTAAATTATTTGTGAAAACAAAGTGGACACTATAATAATATCTAGTTTTAAAGTATACAAAGTGTTTTGATCTCATAAGATAAAAACCCGTTCCGTATTCACGGCGTGGTCTTATGAGATGTTTTCTTTAAATTGTTTTAAACTGTTTACTCATACCAGTCCCTTGACTGACCCGGAGTTTATTTTCTGTGTTTTTCCCTTAAACTCTTGGGTATTCATAACACTTGTTATGAATAGACAAGTGAATCAGGATGTTGAACCTTATGAAGCTGAATGAAGACTTTCAGTATGCTGGCCTATCTATCTACCTACTGTATAATTATAAGTCTGCAAGTCAGTAGTGAATGTTATGTATAATTACTGATGTACTAGTAATGGGTTGTATCACTAGACATATGATGTTCTGATGTATCATTGACTGTTGTGTAATATTATAAAGTATTATCTTTTGTGAAAATTCCGCTGTGAGATTCTGATGTACTGTGTTTATCTCTTCTATTTATCCTTATTTCTCATTAATGGAACGACTTCCGATGTGTTCGAAAGTTAGGTCGTTACTGTTGGTATCAGAGCATAGGTTCTTGATTACCTAGGCTTTGGGTGAGTGTGAGAGAACGTATTTTTATATAAAATTTAAAATAAACTTAAAACAACTTGGATGTTATACCTAGGTTAGTTATACTCCATCAAGTCTCAATTGACCACATGTTATATTCAAGTAATCAAAATGAGTACCTGTGCACGAAGAGGTCGAGCTCGAGGATCTTCCGCTGTTACTATTCGTACTACTGGATCCCAAGACCAGGGTGAAACAGTAGAGGAAGTTGCACCTGTCCAACAGGACAAGAGCTTTGCAACTATTTGTAAGGAGTATACAACTCTGGGAGGAAAAGTTTTCAAGGGGACTGAGTCTTTTAGTGAAGTTCAAGCTTGGATGAGATCCTGTGAAAGGATTTTCAAAGGGTTAAAGTTGAATGATGATCAGAAACGTCTTTTGGCATCATGGCAACTTCAGGAAGCTGCTGGAACTTGGTGGGACGCTCAAACCGCTAATGTTCCTGAGGAAAGTTTTACTTGGGACAAATTCAAAGAGGCATTTGAAGCTCAATTTTTGCCTGCCGCTGGAAAGAGAAGGATGTATCGGGATTTTATTGACCTCAAGCAAGGGAATATGATAGTACCTGAATATGAGAACAAATTCAACTAGCTTTCTTGTTTTGGCCCAGAACTGATCAACACTACGCTTAAGAAGAATGAAATGTTCATAGCGGGATTGAAGGATAGTCTGCAAGTTCAGATGATTGGACATCTCAAGATTCCATTCGTTGATCTAGTAGATATGGCGGTCCGTTATGAGGCACTGGAGGGTAAGAAGCCAGTTGCTAAAGCAGCACAGACAGGAGGAACTAGTGGTGAGAATCCAAACAAAAGGAAGTTCAACCCGAACTGGAACAACAACAACAAAGGAGTGCCAAAGATGGGAGAAAAAGCTAAAAAGAGGTTCAAAGACACCAAATGCCACAACTGCTTACAAAAAGGACACATTGCTAAATTCTGTACCAAACCAGCCGCAAAGAAGCTGCAGCAAAACCAACAGCAACAACAACCATCTCAGCAACAACAGCAGAAACAGTCGCAAGGCCCTGGGCTTGCAATGGTGATGAAGAATCTGTGTTTCAACTGTCATCAGCCTGGGCACTTGGTTAAAGACTGTCCACTCATGAAAAGGGCACAACAACCCAAGGTGTATGCTATCAAAAGTGAACCATCAACCTCCCAAGATGTGAAAGGCAAGGGAGTCCTCGAAGGTACTTTTGATTTAAATGGCATTGATGTTCGTGTTTTATTTGACACTGGCGCCTCGAACAGTTTCATTTCATCTGGCATGGTTAGAAAATTCAGACTTACCCCAAAAATTTCCCCAAACCCAATTTGCGTAACTAATCCTATTGGCGGAAAAACTGAGTTAAAAATGTATTGCGATAGTGTGGCACTCTCATACCTTTCTCATTCCTTTCTCTTCGATTTCTACGTTTTGGATTTCAAAGGATTTAATTTTATACTTGGGATAGACTGGTTAAGTAAATTCCAAGCTGAGATTAAATGCAATAAGGAGATCGTAACTTTGATAACCAATATTGGGAGCAAAGGTAGGATACCGTGTGGGAAAACCGGTATTCATATGTGTAGTTTCCTATACGCTTTGGAAGCACCGCAAGAGAATTTGGAGACGTTAGAAGTAGTTAGAGATTTTGCCGGCGTATTCGAAGAAATTAAGAGTTTAACCCCATGTCGTGAGATAGAGTTTCGCATCGATCTGATTCCAGGAGCCAGACCGATCGTTCAGCTAAAAAGACGAATGGAACCAAAGGAAGTCGTGGAACTTGAGAAGCAAACTCAAGATTTACTAGCCAGAGGATAGATCAGGCCCAGTTTTTCTAGTTGGGGTTCAGCTGTAACACCCCGAATTTCGGTTAATGCTAAAATTCACTAATTGCAGAATAAATAATCTCAAATGTAAGAATTGGGGGAAACGGGCTGCGTCATTGCGTTCGTCTCGGAAAAATACGCAGAATAGAGTCCGAAGTTTGTAAATCGGAATCCGTATGGCCCAGTTATGGCCCAATGAAGTTTGCAGAAAATTCAAAGTTAAAAACAGATTTAAAATTCAGGTTTAAAATTCAAAGTTTGGGCCATTGGGCGCTGAAGGGAAAAACTCCCGCCCAGCTACCCGTGTCGACAGCCCTGTCGACAGGGCAGTCGACTGGGTGGGACCAGGTCGACCTCCCTGTCGACTTGGGTGTCGACAGGGGGTGCTCGACCAGTTAAACCTGGTGCACCATTTTAGGGTTTGGCTGTGTTTTGGGCTAATCTCTAGAAACTTCCTAAATCTGACGGACCTAATCTAACCTAGGGTTAATCCTATGGTCTAAAACACACCCTAATCCTATAAATACACCCTAATGCAAGCCTAATCCATACTAAAAATAGAAATGATGGCCTCATGCCGCCAAAATCAAACTTAAGAGGAGCCTCCACTAGTTTATGAAGGAAGTTGCAAGCTAATCAACCTCTAATCATCATCTCCTTCAAAGTATTGCAACTAGTTTTACTTCATAAGTTTGCTAATCTTGGTTTTGGTGAGTTCCTATGCCTTTAGCAAGTGATTGCTAAACTAATTAGGATAGGATATTAGAAGGCTATGGATGTAAATGTGGATTATGCAAGTTGTGGTTGTCATATGTTATAAGTTCATATGTAAACTTGCCTCTTTTATGATATGATGTGTCATGTAAGTTCATATGCAAGTTTTATGCAAATTTATATGTAAGACCATATGCAAGTTAGTCTCTTTTCATGATATGCATAACATATGCGAGTTTGCCTTTGTGATATGACATGATTCATGTGCAAGTTAGTCTCTTTTTATGATATGCATAACATATGCGAGTTTGCCTTTGTGATATGACATGATTCATGTGCAAGTTAGTCTCTTTTTATGATATGCATAACATATGCGAGTTTGCCTTTGTGATATGACATGATTCATGTGCAAGTTAGTCTCTTTTTATGATATGCATAACATATGCGAGTTTGCCTTTGTGATATGACATGATTCATGTGCAAGTTAGTCTCTTTTTATGATATGCATAACATATGCAAGTTTGCCTTTGTGATATGACATGATATGCAAGTTGATATGCAAGTTGATATGCAAGTTCATATGCAAGTTTTATGCAAGTTCATATGCAAGTTCATATGCAAGTTTATATGCAAGTTCATTTGCAAGTTCGTCTCTTTTTATGATGTACATAACATATGCAAGGTTGTCCCTATGTATGACATGTTATGTAAACGAATTACGTGGGAAACGATGGGGTTAATATGCATGATTATAAAAAGGTGTAAAGTTGTTAGGATTAAGCATAACATAAAATGAATGGACATAATTGGGAATTTACCTATTAAGTTAGGTCTACCCACATTATGGAGTTGGGAATTTACCTATTAAGTTAGGTCTACCCACACTATGGAATTGGGAATTTACCTATTGAGTTAGGTCTACCCATATTCTTAAAAATGTGTAATTAATTAGGGATAATTAATTATGGGGGTGATTAATTAGGTGTAATTAATCAACTAAGACACGAGGTTGGACCCTTTTGTAGCGGAAGTCTGCCCGGAACCGACCGGCCATCCAGCGGCTACAAACGATTGGCCCAATGTGAGAGGTCTTAGTCATAAATTAAATACGTGATTAAAGTAAAGACACGAGGTTAGACCCTTTTGATGACAGAAGTCTGCCCGGAACCAACCGGCATATCCAGCAGTCATTAAAAACGGTCTAATGTGAGAGGTCTTTATGAGGTCATGATCTTAATTAATTAAGAAACACTTAACCATATTAGCATGTAGAGGGACATGAGGGGTTAAGTGGGTGCCTTGGGTGGCATGTGGAAATCTAGTGGGTTGCCTTGGGTGTCAATAGAAAATACGATTAGAATACTTAACCAAGTGAAAACATGTAATTAAACATGATTAAAGGGTTAAGTGGGATGCACTAGAAAAAGGGACAAGCTTAGGTGGGTAGCTTGTGGGGGCCCATTTCAACCAGTAACCCATATGTATCTTATTGGGCTCGACCCATGTCGAGGACGGGACACGCGTACTGGGCTTGACTATAAGAGGCCAAAACGGGTTAGCGGTGGCAACGCAAGTCCAACGGGTTTCATATGTGTGTGTGGACCCGGGCTGGTAGGTAAGACGTTGTGGCATCGTGTAGATATAAGCCGTGCACCATTAATTATATCGGGTTGCCACTTTGGGGAGTGATACACCCCACTGTGGGGCCGGCACGGGTATCTACGGTAGGGAGCCGATCGCTTGGGAGTGGTGGGTACACCTAGTGGAGATAGGGGCAGACGGCACCTATGTAGTCAGCTAGGGGTATACGAAACTACTGGGTAAATTTTCTAAGTCCTTGAGAGGGATCAACCTTTAAGTAGGAATGACTGGTGTGGTGCAGTGTGGTAATTATCCTTGGATGGGTAAATGCGTCTTTATCGTTATCTTAGTTCACTCTAAGTCTGATTGGCTACTGAGTGTAGTCATTTATCCCCAGTCACACCGTACCAAGTTATATCATATCCTTATTACTTTAATGATTACATTGTTAAAGTTATAGGACTCGCTCAGACTTATGTCTGACCCCGTTGTTTTTACCTTTTTCCCAACCCTCAGGTTCTCAGAGTGGGCCCAGCACGAGTGGGCTTTGATCAGGCTGCTTTTATTACTCTCTTGGAGCTTGGACCCTAGATGTAGAGCTCAGCTTACCCTTTTCTTTTATGGCTATCAGTTCATGTATTGGGATTATGTATTTTTATTTATCATGATGGATATTTGTACTTGACTCCTATTATGGTTTTGTGATGTAACCAGACATGTTTTATTTTCCACTGCAATTGAAATGATGTTTTAAATTTTCAAGTATTACTTATATCTGTCTTGCTGTAATTACTCTGTTCTATATTCACTCAAAATACTCCACCGATGTTATGGCATTCCCTTAGAGAGTGACCATAGCGGGAGTGGGGTGTTACACGTGGTATCAGAGCGAGGTTACCGGAACAGATAAAACTTTTAGAAAACTATTTTTCTAAAAACATTTTTGGAAGAGATATTTTCAAAAACATGTCTTTAAAGAGAAAAGTTTGTGAAAGAAAAGCATAATCCCCAATAGCCATATCTTTATCTCTCAAATTCTCCGTTTTGAATCTTTCCTTTTTCGTTTCAGCATGGCTGAGGATCTTAACTTTCCGGAGGGTGTGACGATACCAGTATGGTATAGGAGAATAATGGAGGCTAGGGCCACCGCTGCGGGTCCAGCAAATGATCCTCCACCAACCGTGGCACCCGATCTTCCTCCTCCCCCTCCTCCTCGCATGGATACTTTTGCTAAGACTTGCAAGGAATTTAAAGCTATGGGAGGGAAACCTTTTCAAGGATCTGAAACTTTTGTGGAGGCTAGAGATTGGCTTAAGGAGGTGGAAGAGTTGATAGATATCTTTGAGATGGAAGAAGGAAAGAAAGTCAAGTTAGCTGCTTGGTTAATGAAGGGAGAGGCCTCATTCTGGTGGGAGGTCACTAATGGAGAACGCCCCGTTGACTCTTGGGCGGATTTTAGGCAAAGATTTGTGGCAAAGTTTCTCTCAAGGGCGGAGGAAAACTTGTACATGGAAAGATTCTTGACTCTAAAGCAAGGAAATCTCTCAGTGAAGGAATATGTCAACAAGTTTAATCAATTGGCAAGGTTTGGCCTAGACATGGTGAATACACCGGAGAAGAAGGCTTTGAGGTTCGTGAAAGGCTTGAATGAACCGATGCATGGGTTGGCTATGACTCATATCCCTATGGGGGCCACCTTCGAGAAGCTAGTTGACATGGCACTCATGCATGAAGAAGAGAAGGGTCCCAATGCTAATAAGGCACCCGAGAAGAAGGGAGATCAAAAGAGACCTCAGCAACAACAGCAAAACAAAGGTGGGAAAGGCAACGGTGGCAAGGGGAAGAAGAAGTGCTTCAATTGTGGGATACCAGGCCACATAAGCAAAGATTGTAGAAAGAAGAAGAAGACGGGTTGCTTTCACTGTGGCGAAGCAGGGAATTTAGTGAAGGATTGCCATAAGAAGGGGCAAAGGACAGGATCTACCTCAGGAGGACAGGTGCAAGCTCTTATGGCACCGGGTCAGGCTAGGGGGCAAGTACAGGCTCTCGCGGTTCCACCGATTCAGGAAAGAGGTAGAACTATTTCCGTTGAAAGTCTGGTTTTTCTATTTGATCATCCTGTCCGAACATTGTTTGATTCTGGCGCATCGCATTCGTTTATCTCATCATCATTAGTTGAGTCACTGCACTTAGACACCAGTCTGGTAGATGATCCCTTGGTTGTTTCAAACCCAATTGGGGGCTCCACTTACTTGTCCATGATATGTTTGGGTTTGAAGATTTCTATACTTAGCATTGAGTTTAGATGTGATGCTTTTGTGTTGGGCTTCACGGGCTATGGGTTGATTTTGGGCATGGACTGGTTATCCAGTAATGGTGCCATTCTTGATTGCGAAAGGAGAGTTGTTAGGCTCATGACCTGCTTGGATAACACTCTCGAGATCTCTTGTAATCCCATGGATTCTGTTATGCTAAGTTATCTTGAATCGCTTGACGCTTCGATCGAAAGTTTGCAATCTATTAGAGTGGTCCGGGAATACTCGGATGTGTTTGAGGAGGTGAAGGGCTTACCTCCGAAGCGGGAGATTGACTTCCGAATATATCTGGTGGATAATGCTAAACCTGTATCTTTACCAGTGCGCCACATGGCTCCTCGTGAGAGGAGGGAACTCCATAAGCAAGTAGGGGAGTTGCTTGAGAAGGGGTTCATAAGACGAAGTATATCGGAGTGGGGTGCTCCAGTAGTTTTTGCTACAAAGGCGGATGGGTCCCTCAGGCTTTGTGTAGACTATAGAGAACTCAACAAGCTCACAAAGAAGAATAGACACCCATTGCCGAGGATTGATGATCTTTTCGATCAATTGGTTGGCGCTTCAGTATTTTCTCAATTGGACTTAGCCACGGGGTTTCATCAGTTGAGGGTGGCTGAGGATAGCATAGACAAGACTGCCTTTAGAACTCCGGATGGTTTCTATGAGTGGCTGGTGATGCCATTTGGGTTGACGAACGCCCCTGCATACTTTGTTGATTTGATGAGTAGGGTGTTCAGGGAGTTCCTTAATAAGTTCGTGGTGGTCTTTGTGGATGATATCTTAGTATTTTCTAAGAGTGAAGAAGAGCATGCGTTACATCTTGGGAAGGTGTTGAAGACTCTTCGAGCACATAGCCTTAAGGCTAAATTCTCTAAATGTCACTTCTGGAGGAAGGAAGTGCGGTTCTTGGGGCACGTGGTCTCCAAGGAAGGGATAGCTGTGGATCCCGCAAAGGTACCGCAGTGAGAAGTTTCTTGGGTTTGGCGGGTTATTATAGGAAGTTTATTAAAGACTTCGCGAAGGTATCAGCCCCATTAACCCGCTTAACGAAGAAGAATCTTGTTTTCACATGGGACGTAGATTGTGATGATGCGTTCCGACGGTTAATGAGAGCTTTAACCACCGCTCCAGTTTTAGTGTTGCCAGATGGGAGTAAGCCATTTGTTGTCTATACCGATGCTTGTGGGACAGGACTAGGCGCAGTCTTAATGCAAGAGGGAAGGGTAATAGCCTATGGTGGAAGGCAGTTGAGAATGCATGAGAAAAATTACCCTACCCATGATTTAGAGTTGGCCGCTATTGTTTTCGCGCTTAAGATTTGGCGCCATTATCTTCTTGGTGAGAGATTCGAATTGTTCACTGACCACAAATCATTGAAGTACTTGTTTTCTCAGAAGGATTTGAATTTGAGACAGCAAAGGTGGATGGAGTTCTTAGCATCCTATGATTTCGAGATAGCGTATACCCCTGGCAAGGGTTACGTGGTGGCAGACGCCTTGAGCAGAAAGAGGTTGTCCTTGAGTCCATTGTTCGTGGAACGACGAAGCTTGGAATTTATCTCGATGTTTGATTTCAGACCTTCCATTGACTATATACCCGGTTTGCTAGCATCCTTGGAGGTCAGACCTGCTCTTTTGGGGCGGATTGGAGAAGCCCAGAAGGACGACCCACAGTTGGTTGAGTTGATAGAGAAGCTCATAAGGGGGGAGTCGTCCAGCCATTTGAGTAGGTACACCCTAGATGATAGGGGGTGCTTGCGTAGAGACAGTAGACTTTGCGTACCACACGACGAGGGTTTGAGGAAGGCTATTCTTGATGATGCACACCGTTCTAGGATGACCATTCATCCCGGTGGGGACAAGATGTACCAAGATATGAAGCGGGTTTTCTTCTGGGCCGGTATGAAGAAAGATGTGGCCGAATATGTCGCTCGATGCTTGGTCTGCCAACAAGTGAAAGCGGAGCAAAAGAAACCAGGTGGGTTGCTTCACCCATTGGAAGTTCCGCAATGGAAGTGGGATAGCGTCTCGATGGATTTTGTTGATGGGTTACCCAGATCAAGAAAGGGTAATACGGGAATTTGGGTTGCGGTAGACAGACTTACTAAAAGCGCCCATTTCATACCTGTGAAGAGCAAGAGGACTGCTCCATGGCTAGCTTCAGTATATCTTCGAGAGATAGTTCGATTGCATGGGGTACCCTCTAGCATAGTGAGTGATCGAGATCCTATCTTCACTAGCGAGTTCTGGAGAAGCTTGCAAGAAGCAGTAGGGACTCAATTGTGTCTGAGCACCGCATATCATCCTCAGACGGACGGCCAGACTGAGAGGGTGAATCGTGTCCTAGAAGACCTTTTGAGGCTTTGTATCTTGGATTTTGGAGGTACATGGGAAGAGCATCTTCCATTGGTGGAGTTCGCATATAATAATAGCTTTCAGTCCAGTATTGGTATGGCTCCTTTCGAAGCTCTTTATGGAAGGCCTTGTCGATCACCTGCATGTTGGTGGGAATCTACGGATAAGATCTTGCTTGGGCCTGATATGGTTAGGGAGACTTCTGAGAAGATTGACTTGATTCGAAGGAGGATGAAAGCAGCGCAGGATAGGCAAAAATCTTATGCGGACAAGAGAAGGACGGATCTTGAGTTTGAAGTTGGGGACATGGTCTTTGTCAAAGTGTCTCCGTTACGAAATGTGGTTCGCTTTGGATCTGTTGGGAAGTTAGCACCAAGATTCGTAGGGCCATTTCCTATTAAGGAAAGGATTGGACGGATGGCATATAGAGTGGAGTTGCCCGACAGACTTAGTGGTGTACATGATGTATTCCATGTGTCCCATTTGAGGAAATGCTTACATGAGACCGCAGAGGTGGTAGAGCCGAGCTTGCTTAAAGAAGTGGAAGTAGAGCGTGATGCGACTATTCGACGAGCTCCTACCCGCATCCTTGGGTCAGAGACTAGGAAATTGAGGAATCGAGAGGTTCAACTAGTCAAAGTACAATGGGGAGAAGACGAGAGCAACGCAACTTGGGAAACGGAAGCGAAGATGCGTTCATTGTACCCGTTCCTTTTTGAGGGTATGTGTTTTAACTTCTCCTTTATCGTTTGTCTAGTACTTATCTTATCTTTAGTATGTCCTCTCATTTGTACATTTGACCTTTAGATAGGGTAAACCTATAGTTG
Organism: Allium sativum; assembly: GCA_030737875.1. NCBI lineage: Eukaryota > Viridiplantae > Streptophyta > Magnoliopsida > Asparagales > Amaryllidaceae > Allium > Allium sativum. The sequence continues at coordinate 484,779,006 of CM060919.1, read as the reverse complement.
AAACATGTGTTTGAGACATGTTATGTTTGATGGATGCATGTGGATGCAAGTGGTTGCTAGTGGTTGCTCGTGGATGCATATACACACACTCTAGGCACTAGATCGGCTCAATCACTTCATATTGCATATTGCATAAAATTGTGTGTAGGAAGCTATATTTATGGATGTATAATGATTGTGTTATCATATGGATGATGCATTTTAGTGAATGATTGTGCACTCATGTAGATATTGTATGTGTCGATAGGGTTCTTTCGCATACATAATGGATGCATGGCACTATCATGGTTTGCATATGTTCATACATTAGATAGGGAACATATACACACACTTTTTGCATATGCTCATACATCATTAGAAATTGTTCTAAGGACAATGGATGCCCGTGTTTGATGGATTGAGTAGATGGTTGTTTGGATGGTAGGATATGCATTCTCCTTAGCTTAGAGATTTCGGGGATGAAATCCTGTAAGGAGGGGAGAATGTAACACCCCGAATTTCGGTTAATGCTAAAATTCACTAATTGCAGAATAAATAATCTCAAATGTAAGAATTGGGGGAAACGGGCTGCGTCATTGCGTTCGTCTCGGAAAAATACGCAGAATAGAGTCCGAAATTTTGTAAATCGGAGTCCGTATGGCCCAGTTATGGCCCAATGAAGTTTGCAGAAAATTCAAAGTTAAAAACAGATTTAAAATTCAGGTTTAAAATTCAAAGTTTGGGCCATTGGGCGCTGGAGGGAAAAACTCCCGCCCAGCTACCCGTGTCGTCAGCCCTGTCGACAGGGCAGTCGACTGGGTGGGACCAGGTCGACAGCCCTGTTGACTTGGGTGTCGACAGGGGGTGCTCGACCAGTTAAACCTGGTGCACCATTTTAGGGTTTGGCTGTGTTTTGGGCTAATCTCTAGAAACTTCCTAAATCTGACGGACCTAATCTAACCTAGGGTTAATCCTATGGTCTAAAACACACCCTAATCCTATAAATACACCCTAATGCAAGCCTAATCCATACTAAAAATAGAAATGATGGCCTCATGCCGCCAAAATCAAACTTAAGAGGAGCCTCCACTAGTTTATGAAGGAAGTTGCAAGCTAATCAACCTCTAATCATCATCTCCTTCAAAGTATTGCAATTAGTTTTACTTCATAAGTTTGCTAATCTTGGTTTTGGTGAGTTCCTATGTCTTTAGCAAGTGATTGCTAAACTAATTAGGATAGGATATTAGGAGGCTATGGATGTAAATGTGGATTATGCAAGTTGTGGTTGTCATATGTTATAAGTTCATATGTAAACTTGCCTCTTTTATGATATGATGTGTCATGTAAGTTCATATGCAAGTTTTATGCAAATTTATATGTAAGACCATATGCAAGTTAGTCTCTTTTCATGATATGCATAACATATGCGAGTTTGCCTTTGTGATATGACATGATTCATGTGCAAGTTAGTCTCTTTTTATGATATGCATAACATATGCGAGTTTGCCTTTGTGATATGACATGATTCATGTGCAAGTTAGTCTCTTTTTATGATATGCATAACATATGCGAGTTTGCCTTTGTGATATGACATGATTCATGTGCAAGTTAGTCTCTTTTTATGATATGCATAACATATGCGAGTTTGCCTTTGTGATATGACATGATTCATGTGCAAGTTAGTCTCTTTTTATGATATGCATAACATATGCAAGTTTGCCTTTGTGATATGACATGATATGCAAGTTGATATGCAAGTTCATATGCAAGTTTTATGCAAGTTCATATGCAAGTTCATATGCAAGTTTATATGCAAGTTCATATGCAAGTTCGTCTCTTTTTATGATGTACATAACATATGCAAGGTTGTCCCTATGTATGACATGTTATGTAAACGAATTACGTGGGAAACGATGGGGTTAATATGCATGATTATAAAAAGGTGTAAAGTTGTTAGGATTAAGCATAACATAAAATGAATGGACATAATTGGGAATTTACCTATTAAGTTAGGTCTACCCACATTATGGAGTTGGGAATTTACCTATTAAGTTAGGTCTACCCACACTATGGAATTGGGAATTTACCTATTGAGTTAGGTCTACCCATATTCTTAAAAATGTGTAATTAATTAGGGATAATTAATTATGGGGGTGATTAATTAGGTGTAATTAATCAACTAAGACACGAGGTTGGAACCTTTTGTAGCGGAAGTCTGCCCGGAACCGACCGGCCATCCAGCGGCTACAAACGATTGGCCCAATGTGAGAGATCTTAGTCATAAATTAAATACGTGATTAAAGTAAAGACACGAGGTTAGACCCTTTTGATGACAGAAGACTGCCCGGAACCAACCGGCATATCCAGCAGTCATAAAAGACGGTCTAATGTGAGAGGTCTTTATGAGGTCATGATCTTAATTAATTAAGAAACACTTAACCATATTAGCATGTAGAGGGACATGAGGGGTTAAGTGGGTGCCTTGGGTGGCATGTGGAAATCTAGTGGGTTGCCTTGGGTGGCAATAGAAAATACGATTAGAATACTTAACCAAGTGAAAACATGTAATTAAACATGATTAAAGGGTTAAGTGGGATGCACTAGAAAAAGGGACAAGCTTAGGTGGGTAGCTTGTGGGGGCCCATTTCAACCAGTAACCCATATGTATCTTATTGGGCTCGACCCATGTCAAGGACGGGACACGCGTATTGGGCTTGACTATAAGAGGCCAAAACGGGTTAGCGGTGGCAACGCAAGTCCAACGGGTTTCATATGCGTGTGTGGACCCGGGCTGGTAGGTAAGACGTTGTGGCATCGTGTAGATATAAGCCGTGCACCGTTAATTATATCGGGTTGCCACTTTGGGGAGTGATACACCCCACTGTGGGGCCGGCACGGGTATCTACGGTAGGGAGCCAATCGCTTGGGAGTAGTGGGTACACCTAGTGGAGATAGGGGCAGACGGCACCTATGTAGTCAGCTAGGGGTATACGAAACTACTGGGTAAATTTTCTAAGTCCTTGGGAGGGATCAACCTTTAAGTAGGAATGACTGGTGTGGTGCAGTGTGGTAATTATCCTTGGATGGGTAAATGCGTCTTTATCGTTATCTTAGTTCACTCTAAGTCTGATTGGCTACTGAGTGTAGTCATTTATCCCCAGTCACACCGTACCAAGTTATATCATATCCTTATTACTTTAATGATTACATTGTTAAAGTTATAGGACTCGCTCAGACTTATGTCTGACCCCGTTGTTTTTATCTTTTTCCCAACCCTCAGGTTCTCAGAGTGGGCCCAGCACGAGTGGGCTTTGATCAGGCTGCTTTTATTACTCTCTTGGAGCTTGGACCCTAGATGTAGAGCTCAGCTTATCCTTTTCTTTTATGGCTATCAGTTCATGTATTGGGATTATGTATTTTTATTTATCATGATGGATATTTGTACTTGACTCCTATTATGGTTTTGTGATGTAACCAGACATGTTTTATTTTCCGCTGCAATTGAAATGATGTTTTAAATTTTCAAGTATTACTTATATCTGTCTTGCTGTAATTACTCTGTTCTATATTCACTCAAAATACTCCACCGATATTATGGCATTCCCTTAGAGAGTGACCATAGCGGGAGTGGGGTGTTACATCAGCCGTAGTTTTTGTAGCTAAGTCTGATGGATCACTAAGGCTATGTGTTGACTGCAGGGAGTTGAATAATGTGACCATCAGGAATAAGTATCCTTTGCCGCGAATTGATGATCTTTTTGATCAGTTGAATGGAGCTACGGTGTTTTCTCAAATGGATCTCGCTACACGATTCCATCAGTTGAGGATCGCCGAAGATAATATTCCTTTAACTGCTTTCAGAGGCCTGGATTTCTTTTATGAATGGTTAGTTATGCCATTCGGGTTAACCAATGCACCTGCATAGTTTGTAGACTTGATGAATCGTGTCTTTCGGAAGATTATGAATAAGTTCGTCTTGGTTTTCATTGACGATACCTTGATCTTCTCAAAGACAGAAGAAGAACACTGATATCATCATAAAGTGGTATTGGAAACTCTGAGGACGAATGTTTTAAAGGCAAAATTTTCTAAATGTCATTTCTGGAAAATCAGAAGTTAGATTCTTGGGGCATATCGTAAATGGAGATGGTATTTCGGTAGACCCAATCAAGGTTGAGGCAGTACAACAATGGAAGCAGCCTAGAACACCAATGGAGGTCCGTAGTTTCTTGGGATTAGCTGGATATTACAGAAGGTTTATCCAAAATTATTCTAAGATTTTTTCTCATCTGACTAAGCTGACTAAGAAAGGTGAGAAATTTATATGGACTCCGAAGTGTGAAGAATCATTCAAGGAGTTGAAGAAGAAATTGACAGAAGCACCAGTTCTTGCTGTTCCTGATGGAAAAAGTAAATTTGAGGTTGATACTGATGCTTGTGGAGTGGGACTCGGTGCAGTACTAATGCAGAATGGACGAGTGGTTGCATATGCTAGTAGACAATTAAAGATTCATGAGAAGAATTATGCTACACACGATCTAGAGTTATTGGCCGTTGTTTTTGCATTAAAAATGTGGAGGCACTACTTGTTAGGAGGGAAGTTCGAGCTTTTCACAGATCAGAAACCATCAAATATCTGTTTTCTCAAAAAGATCTCAACCTGAGGCAACAAAGATGGTTGGAATTCCTTGCGTCATATGATTTGGATATTATCTATACGCCAGGGAAAGCAAATGTCGTAGCAGACGCTCTAAGCAGAAATGCGATCTTATCTCTTCTAGAAGCTACACCAACACTTCAGGGAAGGATAATGTCAAATCCACGAAGGGATGAGAATCTGGAGAAATTGATCCAAGGAGTTATAAAAGGAGGGGAGTCCGATTTTGAATTGGATGGCCAAGGTATTCTCCGAATCAATGGACGACTGTGTGTTCTAGATGTTGATGGTCTAAGGCAAGAGGTTTTGGTAGAATGACATGAATCAAAACTAAGTATTCATCCAAGGGTACACAAGATGTATAGGGATATGAGGCGAGTATTTTGGTGGCCTGGGATGAAGAGAGATATTCTGGCCTATGTGAATTAGTGTCTATGCTGCCAGCAGGTAAAAGGTGATAACCAAAAGACAGCAGGGCTACTGAAACCTTTGGAGATTCCTACCTGGAAGTGGGAGATGATATCAATGGATTTCGTCGAAGGTTTACCCAAGACCAGGAAAGGATATGAGGGAGTTTGGGTGATAGTTGATCGACTGACGATGAGTGCGCATTTCATTCCAGTAAAACCAACTCGGACTGCAGCTTCGTTGGCCGAGATCTTTATAAAGGAGATTGTACGATTGCATGGAGTTCCAGTAAGTTTTATAAGTGATAGAGATCCTATTTTTACCAGTAAATTCTAGGAGGCACTCCAAACAAATTTGGGGACCGAGCTAAACTTAAGTACCGCTTACCATCCCCAAACGGACGGCCAGATAGAAAGGGTAAACAATATTTTGGAGGATTTGTTGAGAGCGTGTATTCTGGACTTTGGAGGATCGTGGGAGGATCACCTACATCTAGTGGAGTTATCCTACAATAACAGCTATCAGGTAAGTATTGGCATGGCACCATATGAGGCTCTCTATGGAAAACCGTGCAGATCGCCGACTTGTTGGGTAGAGACAGGAAATAAGCTTGTTCTCGGACCAGATATGATTCGAGAAGCAACTGAGAAGGTAGAGTTGGTTAAAAGACGGATGAAGGAGGCCCAGGATCGACAGAAAAGCTATGCAGACCAAAGACGAAGGGAACTAAACTTTTCTGTTGGAGACTTTGTATTTGTGAAGATTTCACCGATCAAGGGAACAATCAGATTTGGTAAGACTGGGAAATTAGCTCCACGGTATGTGGGACCTTTCCGTATTCTTGAGAAGATTGGATCTCTTGCTTATCGAGTGGAGTTACCAGAGAGGATGGCGGGGATTCATAATGTTTTCCATGTGTCTCATGTCCGAAAGTGTGTTCACGACACATCTTTGATTCTAGAGCCATCGATTCAAGAAGATCTGGAGATTGAACCAAACTTGACTGTGGTTAGATATCCAGTCTATGTGGTGGACAAAGAAGAAAAGCAACTTCGGAATAAGGTCGTGAAACTACTCAAGATACAGTGGAGTGAGAATCCATATGACTGTACTTGGGATATGGAGAAGCACATCAGGGAGTTCTATCCGAATTTTGTTGTGGACTAGATGTTGGTTATCCTGTGTTTGATTATGATGTATGTGATGTATGATAGTAATGTATGACTTGTATGAATGCGTCTTTTGTCTGGAAATGGAATTGTGGGTTTTCCTCTCTATGGATTATGGATGTTATGAGGACTCAGCATTCGTAGGATTTATGAACTCTTTCAGTTTACTATCACTTGTATTGAAATATGTTCTTTGTTTCTTTTCCAGATGTCACTGATGTTCAAGAGGACCGCCAAAAAGAGACTGACCCCGCTACAGAGATTGAGGCAGTATACAGGCATTAGTATCCACGAGCTTACAGGTTCACAGGAGCATGAGGGTGAGAGTAGATACGTCGACTCTGAGGAGTCGGGCATATACCAGAGAGAGTCTTCCATTGAGGAGGACAGTAGGGACTCACCCCAGGAGCAGGATTATGAGGGAGAAGACGATCAGGTAAGATACTATGTGGGAGAGGGAGCAGATGATGGAGACGATAGTGATGATGACAGTAGCGATGACAGAGATGACATGGATGAGGGTGATGACGCAGAGGAGGATCCAGAGGATGACCCATAGGAGGATCCGGAGGATGACCCAGAGGATGAGCCAGAGGAGGAGCCCGAGGAGGATCCGGAGGAGGATATTCCACTTGAGGACATTCCACTTGCCCAGCCTCAACCGGAGGAGGACATTCCATTAGCACAGCCAGAGCTAGAGCCATGGGTTCACACACACCCGCCACCTATGGATGGACAGTTAGCAGTCCTTTGGGAGCAGTTAGCACAGGAGATGGCCCAGTATTTGGCCAATGGAGGGCATTTAGAGCCACTCGGGGATGATCCTTACCCCGACATGATGCTTCACCCACCCTCTCCAATTGAGGTTATAGAGATTTCAGATGATGTTGTTCGTGAGGAGGTTGAGGAGGCAGTTGAGGTGATCGAGATATCATACAGTGAGGATGTGATCACCATTTCTGAGGATGTGGATGTTGTTACCATCTCGGATGATGAAGAGATGATTGTTATCTCTGATGACGAGGACGTCATCGAGATTAGAAGGGGTTCTGAGTAGACAGACAGACTGGATAGTATTGTATATAGTAGTAGTGGTATGACGGATATGTATATTATGGTAGTCTATAACTCGACACTAGTCGAGTATAGTACGTGTATTTTGCTGTAGCCAGTTGACATATGGTATGATATATATGACCTTTTGCTTATCTTCTGTTTACAAATTTCGGGGATGAAATTTTTATAAGGGGGGTAGATTGTAATGACCCGAACTTTTTACACATCTTTAACACTGATAATATTTGATCGTAAGTACGTATGTGTAAATACGAGTTAAAATTTCATTCTTTAAAATTCTAATACATGTTAAAATATGTATGATAGCATTTGTATAAGCACAACACTTACGAACACTTATCTTGCATATTCATGTATTATAGCATGGAATATATAGCGTTTGTTCAAAAAAAAAATTCTTATGTATGGATTATAACACTTGTGTATAGCATTTTAAAATGCCATTTTTCCTTTCACTTGTGTTTTGTTTCTTTTAAAGGGGATTTTTAAAGCCTTATATTTCTAAGTTAATTTCTAGTTTTTTTTACAACAAAGCATTTTAACCAAGGATTTGTAAAAACCATGTTTTGTTGGCAAGAACAAGTGAGCATGTTTGTTTCACTCACAACATGAATACCCCATGAACACATATACCCTTGCAACCATGATTTCATGGGCACATTTATCTTGCAAACAACCTCATGAATATATGAACACCTAGATGAGACTACACAAGAAGAACCTACACTAGAACTACACTAAGAAGAGGATTTGAAAGCATTTGTACTTGCACATAGCAAACCATTTTGGTTACTGCATTTTCAGATTTTTCTGAAAATTTCTTTCTTTTATTTGTCCAAAACCCATTCACTTTGTCAAAACCATGTGGAAAGATTTTGCCAAAATCTTGTACAATTTTTTAATGGATCTTTCCTACCCTAGTTAAACACCAAATGGGATGATTTTCCAAAGTGTTTTCATGCCAAAACATGACCTGGACGTGAGCAAACTATGCAGGAAATTTCAGATTTTGCATACCTTGAAAGCTAAGGTATTGTATTATATAATTGTTGTTAAATCAGCACATTTTACATAAGAAAGAGGTGAGCTAATGCATGTGAAAACTGATCCTAGTTTGGTACAATAAGGACTTCTATTTTTGGCTAAAATCCTATGATAGCATTAGTGAAGGACATGAGGTACAAAGTGCATTTAAATTGATAGTTCTTAGTGCACCAATGAATGTTCTTGCGTAGGAAATATCTCCTATGAAAATGGATGCTAAAGCCATATGAGTCCTAGGTTCATGTGTTGATGGTGTGAGAGAAAGGAATATTTAAATTGTCTTTCAATTGTCAAGCATAGCTTGAAAACTGTTTTAGCTCTTCTCCCCAAAACATTAATAAATGCACTTCATATTTTATTGTTTTTCTTCTACTATATAAGGACATAGCATGCATCACTTTCATTCACAACTTCATACACTTTCTAGCAAAAGAAAACAGTAGAAGAAAATCAGAACACTTCTAAGCTAGGTGAGTAAAGTTTTAACTAAAATTCTTACTGATCCTCTTATTTTGAAAGTGATCTTTGGTTGTGTTGAAATGGTATGAATGATAGGTTTTGATTACATGTTTTGATTGGAATCAAGCAATGGTTGGTTGTCACTCAAAATCTGAATTTCAAAACCTTGTCAGCTAAATGGTTTGAAAGAGAAAAAAAACTGTTTGACACTTATCATGTCATGTTTCCGTCCTATTTGATTTATGCACCATCTAATTGATCTATTAATTCATGGTAGGGGTAGAAGTAAGATGCTACTCTGTTGCAAACCATTTCAGTAGCAAAAGAAAATAGTTAGGAGTAGCAAAGGATTTTAAATCTACACTGTATGTTAAATACCAGAAAACACAATATCATCAATTTAAACTCTCTGTTTATTAAAAATTTCAAAACTGTTGTTAAATCAAACTAGTTACATAAATTGAATCTTAAGGAAAAGTGATGATTTTTAAAGGAGGTTTTGTGATTTTTAATGGTATATGTTGCCGGGAATTTAAAGATGATCAAAAAATGCAAAGAGGGCAAATTCTGACCGCCTAGTTCGGCGGAGGCCGTGGGGTTGAAGGTGAAGGTTCATCGGGGGTCAGTCAACCTTGGAAAAATGCCAAATAATATTTAAAATGATTTGATTTAGGGAAATTAACAAAAATAGGGTTTATGCTGGTGTTTGGGTTCGGTCTGTATAATCGGAAGCTGCTCTTCGTCGGAGCTATTATGGAGGTGCGGTCAGGGGGGAACTAGTGCACCTGGGTCTGGTGATGGTACGGTGACAAGGCGGTGGCGGTTCGTGGCCCTGACGAGGCGCAGCAGCCCTTTCTTGGATGATGACAGTTTAGTGAAATTTTGGTGGCATGGTGATTTTCTGATCGACGTAGAGGGAAAGCCACTGGGGTTGATTTCATGATCAGGGAGGGGAAAGGAGTTTGTGTGGTCGGTCGCTGGTGGATGGCGTCGCCGGAATCCTCTGTGCACGTGCATAGCTCCAGGTGAACGAGGAAGAAGGACGCCTTTTGTTTTGTGAAGAAATCCCGTGGTTCAGCGTTGGCACTCTGGTGTTTTGGGTTTGGCACTTTCATGACTTAGCACTTGATATTTTCAGACTTGGCACTTGGTGTTTTCAGCCTTAGCACTTGGTGTTTTCGGTCTTGGCATTTTGGATTACCAAGTCTTGGCGCTTTATTGATTACCAGGTCTTGGTACCTTAGTTTGGTACTTAGCACCTTGGATTTTTTATTGGGTTTTTTAAAACTTTAGTTAACTTAAAATCCAAGTGATTAGGTTAATGAATTATGAAAGGGAAGAAGTAAAGTAAGATTTTTATACTTTAGATTAATTTAAGTTTTAAATAATAGTGATAATTTATATCATAATTAAAATAAACAAAGTGTAATAAACATTTTTGTAAGCCAAGGAAAAAGGGAGCAAGTGAATCAGGATTTGACGAAATGTTGTCGAGAAATACAGGAATGAGAAAATTATAAAATTTTGTCTATAATTAAAAAAAATCTTAAACATAAATAATGACTGTAAAATTTTTATATTTGGAGTAAAGCAAATAAAATAGTGATAAGTTATATACGCTGAGAATTTGCCAGTTCAAACCGTAAATCTAAAATCCTTGTCTTAATATAATTGATACTGTGCTGTTCTGAACTGATATAAACTGTATATAAACTGAATATTTTATCTGTTTAGATTTAATTGGAAAAGAGAATATTCGTAAATCATTTAAAGGAGGCCGGATATAATTTCCACTTTGAATTGATTATACGCTATACGTCGGAGGTTTTAAATTTGAAGACGGCGTTTTACAAGGACTATTTTTAAATAGTACCTTCGGTTTGTTCAAACCCAGAACAACTTGTATGGACGAGTATCCGACAAAGTAATTCTAACAGGTCACATACGTTGATCTTTTTAAACGTAATTATATGGTGGAAGAGGAATTCGTTTCTCTCGCCGTATACCTATAATCTATTTTTGAGGAAGTCAATTAGTGATCGGGAAGTCTTGACGATGTGGCACTCAAAGAAATAAACCAGTGTTGATGACGTATGTCTAGCCTCAAGCCTCATACCCAGGAAAATGACAAAAATCGGGCAGGCAGCATGGCTATGTGGGTCGCTCCCATTAGGGTGTAGCATCACCTATCTAGAGAAATTCCTATTGTTTCTTAATCTATCGATTCTGCCCATTCGGGAATGGTTGCCGTACATAACTATTGGTGATTTACACTCAATACACTCAAGAGAAATGAGTGGTCGGTCATGTGAGGGCCGGGTTGCAAGACATTCTTGCTGAACCCAGGTGTATTTGCCTCTAGAGATACATCATCGGGAGGTGGTCCCATACCTTGTCATAGTTGGAAATCCAATTTCCATAAGTGCCAAGCGGTTTGTAATTGTATACTATATCAGAAAATGTGAGATGCAAGCATTTTCCTAGATTCTAAATTATTTGTGAAAACAAAGTGGACACTATAATAATATCTAGTTTTAAAGTATACAAAGTGTTTTGATCTCATAAGATAAAAACCCGTTCCGTATTCACGGCGTGGTCTTATGAGATGTTTTCTTTAAACTGTTTACTCATACCAGTCCCCTGACTGATCCAGAGTTTATTTTCTGTGTTTTTCCTTTAAACTCTTGGGTATTCATAACACTTGTTATGAATAGACAAGTGAATCAGGATGTTGAACCTTATGAAGCTGAATGAAGACTTTCAGTATGTTGGCCTATCTATCTACATACTGTATAATTATAAGTCTGCAAGTCAGTAGTGAATGTTATGTATAATTACGGATGTACTAGTAATGGGTTGTATCACTAGACATATGATGTTCTGATGTATCAACTGTTGTGTAATATTATAAAGTATTATCTTTTGTGAAAATTCCGCTGTGAGATTCTGATGTACTGTGTTTATCTCTTCTATTTATCCTTGTTTCTCATTAATGGCACGACTTCCGATGTGTTCGAAAGTTGGTTCGTTACAACTTGATCATCCTCTTCCACGCCCTCTTGTTGTGCCTCTTCTTTTTCCTCCTTTCTACCATCTCTTCCTCTTCCTCTTCTACCGTTGGATTATCATCTTCGATGATGGTTGGATTTGCTTGATTATCCGTAACAAACTTTTATAAGTTTCTCATGATTTTCCCTTGCTTTACTTGCTCTTGATTCATTCTAATTTGTAGTACTCGAATCTCAGCAAGCATTTGAAGAACATACCCCATTTTATCCTCTAATTTTATCCTCCAATTTTATCACATGAGCGTGAGTAGAGCATTGAAATGGACCTTTGGGTGGTCCAACAAACAATTCGGGATTAATTTGGTCATTACAATTAGTGGAGGCCATGACTCAGTTTTGAGTTTTTCCAGTAGTAAAATGGGAGAATGAAGAAGAAAATTTGAAGTAGAAGGTTTAAATGGTTATTGTAACTAACTTTTGGTGGGAACTAATTTTTTAAAATTTGGCAGTTATATATCAAAATAGGCACATATGTATGTCGATATACATGCATTTTTAGTTTTATTTTTTCTAATTTTCCTTGTTATTCTTATATATATTAATATATTTAATTATTCTAATTCACTTAATGAAAAATTCCTAATTCTCTTCTAAATTTAGTGAGCATTGCTTCATTTAATGGTTTTTTTAATATATCTGTTATTTGTTTTTCTGTTTCTATAAATTTGAGTGAAATTTTCTCTTTACTTACTTACCTCTTAGAAAATGATGTCGTATATCTATATGTTTAGTTCTTGAATGATGAGCTGGATTTTTAGATATATTTATAGCACTCGTATTATCGCAGCTTATTAGTGATTTAATTAAAGTTAATCCAAAATCTTTTAAAGTTTGTTGCATGTATATTACTTGTGAGCAAGCCAGAGAAGAAGAGATATATTATGCTTTAGTTGTTAACAAAGATACTGTATTTTGCTTTTTACTAAACCACAAGACTAGTGAATGTCCTAAGAAATGACATGTTCCTCTAGTGCTTTTACGATCAGATTTATATCCCACATAATCAGCGTCACAATAACAAATTAAATCAAACGAATCATCATTTGGATAAAATAATCCAAAATATGATGTATGTTTTACATATCCTAGAATACGTTTTACGACTTTTTAATGTTTTCCTTAGGTTGCAATTGATATCTTGCATAGAGACATACACTATGCATTATATCTGGTCTACTAGCGATTATATATAATAATGATCCTATCGTACCTCTATATAATTTGTAATCAACGTCTTTTGATGTATCATCTTTACTTAAGGCTATATTAGTTGCCATTGGTGTTGGTCTCCCATTAGTTGTTAAATTATATTTGTTAATTAAATCTCTTGCGTATTTTTCTTGATTGATAATTATTCTATTCTTTAATTGGCGAATTTGTAATCCTAATAAGAATGTTAGTTCTCCCATATGACTCATCTCAAATTCTTTGGTCATATATCTGAAAGTTCTTTGTTCATCTTATTATTCGTCGATCTGAAAATTATGTCATCAACATATATTTGTACTAATTGTATATCTGTATTATTCCTTTTAATAAACAGAGTATTATCTAGTTTTCTTATTTCGAAGTTAGATTAGTAATTTCTTAATCAATCATACCAAGCTTTAGGAGCCTGTTTTAATCCATATAACGCTTTCTTTAGTTTATATAAGTAATTTGGTAGTTTTTCATCTTCAAAAAAGGTGGTTGCTCACATATACGTCTTCTTTAACATATCCATTTAGAAAAGCACTTTTAACATCCATTTGATATAATTTGCAATTATTGTGATTAGAAAATGCTAATAATATCCTAATTGCTTCTAATCTTGCTACAGAGGCAAACGTTTCATCGTAATCTATTCCTTCTTCTTGAGTATAACCTTGTGTTACTAATCGTGCCTTATTTCTTACGACCTCACCGTGTTCATTGATTTTATTTTTGTAAACCAATTTAATTCCTATTATAGTTTTATCTTCTGGTTAAGGAACAAGTTCCCATACATCACTCCGATTAAATTGATTCAATTCCTCTTGCATAGCAAGGATCCATGAATCATCAGATGATGCTTCCTTTGGATTCTTAGGTTCAATAGTTGAAATAAATCCTGAATTGCTCATATTATTTAATTGATTTTGAGTTCTAACAATGGATTCAATATCTCCTAAGATATTTTCTACACGGTGGTCTCTTAGTAACCTAATCCTTTTATTTGGTTCACTATCTTCATCATTTGTTTCATTAATCTCATTTTCACATTCATCTTCGTTGTGTTGTGTTATATTTCTATAATTTTCATCAAAGGATACATTTAAGGTTCCTTCTATAGTATTGGTTCTTGAATTAAAAACTCTATATGCTTTACTTGTTTTCGAATATCCAATAAATATTCCTTTATCAGATTTCGAGTCAAATTTGTCTAAATTTTCTTTAGAATTAAGAATAAAACATTTACTTCTAAATATTTTAAAATATGATACTTTTGGTTTCTTATTATACAAAAGTTCATAGGGTGTTTTATGAGTTAAGGGTCTTATAGAAATTCTATTTAAAATATAACAAGCTGTTGCAACTGCCTCAGTCCAAAAATTTCTTAATAAATTACTATCAGATAACATAGTTCTCGCACACTCTTGTATCGACCTATTTTTACATTCAACTACTTCGTTTTGTTGAGGGGTTCTAGGAAAATAAAAATTATGGGTTGTTCCCTTTTTATTACAAATATTTTCAAAAATTTCATTTTCAAATTCTCCACCGTGATCACTGTGTATTGTTTTGATTTTCAAGGATAATAAACTTTGAATTCTTTTGGCAAAGGTTTTAAATTGATCAAAAGCATCACTTTTATTTTTAAGAAACAAAGTCCAAATAAATCTTGAAAAATCGTCGACTATTACGTAAACATATTTATTGAGATTTAATGATTGAGTTTGGGATGGGCCGAAGAAATCTATGTGAATTAACTCAAATGGTTTCGATGTAGTAATTTCTACTTTTGATTTAAATGAACTCTTTTTAATTTTCCGAATTGACAAGCATCACGTAGGTTATTAACTTTAAATTTCATTTTGGATAATCCTCTAATTGAATCTAATTTAGAGATCCTAGAGATATATTTAAAATTTATATGACCGAATATCTTATGCCAGATCCAAGGGTCACTTGTATTGGCCATAAGACAAAGATTATCGCTAGAGGTTTTCATACTCAATATATAAATATTTTCTTTCTATCTCCTTCTAATATTATTTTTGAATTCCTATCTTCTATAAAGCATTTATCTTTTTCAAAGTTTATTTTATAGCCTTTATCCCAAAGTTGACTTATACTTAACAAATTATGTTTTAAATTCCTAGCTAAAAAAACATCAGAAATAGTAGGAGTTTCAGAATTATCGACATTGCCTATGCCAGCAATATATCCTTTAGAGTTATCTCAGATGTTGACCATTCCACTATCTTTATGTACCAGATTATTTAGTAATTCCAGATTTCCCGTCATGTGCCTTGAACAACCACTATCCAACATACATTTGTTCTTTTTTATTTCCACCACTTGTCCATCAGAGTTTGAATTATCAACAGCCATGTAACACAACATTTCGGAATTTGAATTTTCAACAGCCACATCACCCATCTTTTAAACTTTTGAATTTCCAATAGTCATGTACACATCTTTTTCTACAGGATAACACTTCGGTAGATCACTTGAATTTTCAACACAATTGAACGCAGACTCTTCAAACATTGATGTAATGCATGAATTGAAACTAGTGTTATAAATCATTCAAAATTTGCCATTTAATATTTCCAAAAATCAAATTATGAACTTTTTGAAAACCAGTGCACTTATACCAATTGTTAGGGAATACGGAATGCGGATCTTAAGGCAAGAATAACACTATAAGGGGGTGAATAGTGATTCTAAGGAATATACAAAAATCAAATTTAAACGATCTACTATACGAATCACACACAACAGAGTCACAAACACAGAACCAAACATAAACACAAAAACAAAAAAATATAAAATGCAGAAAAAGAAAAGAACACACCGGATTTATATTGGTTTGGATTATTCCTACGTCCAGTCCCGTGCAACGCTGGATTGCATAGAGTTTTATTATTATCACTATCCAACTACAATCCCCTTGATTTCATGGCTACAAGGTTAATACCGCTCAAACCACTCTTGATTTCACGGCTACAAGATTACCACCTCTCCCTTTCCTTGATTTCAAGGCTACAAGGAACGCACCTTTTCCCAAACACTTCCCATATGATTACAACAGCCCTATAACTCTTCAGCAACACTTCAATTCAGAAATTAATGAGTAGAGAGAGAGAAAAGAAGAAGTTTTATATAATTAGAGTAGAAATCGGCAAAGTAAAAGTGTAGAAATCAATAAATAAGAAATATCAATGGAGGGACGAAGAGGGGTGAAGATGGAGAAGAAGAATAAAAAAATCGAAATCAACCCCTATTTATAAGATTTGAAAGGTTGCAACGCTTATGGAACGTTACAAATAGTGAAAAGACACTTCCTTTGAAAATTGAAAAAATGGCAGTTGTATGTCAACATAGACATATATGTATGTCGACATAAGCATGTATAAAATATTATTTAAACTATTTTTCAAGTGTGTAACTATATATATATATATATATATATATATTATTCTAGAAATTCTTGAATTAAAACTTAGTGATATAAATTAATATTATAAAGTATAAAATCATAGGAAAACATAAATATATATTATACAAACATATTTATAAATTTATAAGGTTTAAAACTATATAACTATAAAACTATAAAAGTATATAACTATATAAACTTTAAAACTTATATTTGAAATCATAAGTAAGATAGAAAACTATTTGAATTTTAATTTTGAAAATCAGAATTTGAAAATAAGAATTTGAAATTTGAAAATCAGAATTTGAAAAACAGAATTTGATTTTGAACCTGGAGTGTTATTTAGAGCCTTACATATAAACTAGATTCTATCACAATATTTGTCTTGAACTCTTGAAAACTTGATTACTCATAAGTCCTGAATCTCCTTTGAAATATGAATCTCTTGAAACTCTAAAACCGTACAGTATTCAGTATTTAAATCCTGTATACAAATCCTGCATATATATATTGTAGATAGAGATGTTAGTATATATTTTACAATCAATATAATTGAATTATGGTTGTTGTCATCAAAACTCCATTCTCCAACAATTTCACTTTAAAAAAATGAAATATTCTA
This sequence comes from Allium sativum, assembly GCA_030737875.1. Taxonomy (NCBI): domain Eukaryota; kingdom Viridiplantae; phylum Streptophyta; class Magnoliopsida; order Asparagales; family Amaryllidaceae; genus Allium; species Allium sativum. The sequence continues at coordinate 484,761,899 of CM060919.1, read as the reverse complement.
AGGGTTGAGATAATGAAACTATTACATAATTGTATTTGTATTATATAAGAATGTATATACCCCCATATTCTTATTTGCACCTATAAGTATCTAACTAAAGTTTATCTACAAAAGGAAGAAGTAAGATATGGAAAGAAGAAGTGCAAGACTGCATATTGGTGGAGGAAGCACCACGATCAATAGAAATGTTCCACCCGGAGTAGGGGAATAAGGCCGAAGGGCCAAGGAGGGGGTGCTGTAAACCCATCGGTGAATACGGGAACTTGTTCCAGAGGTTTATCCAAATGCTGCAATGTTGGTCTCGAGAGAGTGAATCCCGAAGAGCAAGTTGGAGAAAATTATGCGAAATTGAGTAGGGATTACACTAGCTTGGGAGGAAAACCGTTTCTTGGAATGGAAGATGCTGTTGTTGTAGATACTTGGCTGCTACATTATGAAAGAGTCTTCGATGAATTATACTTGACTGATTAGCAGAAGAGAAGGCTGGCTTCGTGACAACTGTAGAGTAATGCTCTACACTGGCGGAACAGTGTATATAGCTTCGACAACAAATGATAGAATCACTTGGGAAGACTTCCGAAGGAGGCTAAGGGAAAGGTTTTTGTTAGAAGCATACCGATATATGATGATGAGGAAGTCTGCTATTTTGAAGTAAGTAGATATGACAGTGGTGGGGTATGCCGCCAGATTTGAAGAATTGTCTCGCTATGCTTGGGCCTTGGGGGCTGACACTATCATATTGAGGAATGAGAAATTCATTAAGGGGCAAAGGTTTGAGATTGTAAAACAACGATGGATCATTTGGGAGACACTAGTAATGTTGGGGTGTGGATGGACATTTGTAACAAAAAGATGCTTAGGGAAGGTGGTAACTAGGGCTATCAGGAAAAGGAAAGGAAATTCTTCATGGGTTGGAAGGCTCGGAAACTGGGAAAACCTAAGAAGAATAGGTCAGAAGTTGTTCGCTTTAAGTGTCACTAAAGGGTCATTATTCGATTGAGTGCAAGGTAACGGAAGCCAAGATCATTGTACGGAAGTAGAATGTTATGTGCTTCAATTGCAACTAGCTTGGGCGTTATAAGATAAATGTCTAGAAGCAGCCAAAGGAAAAGCGAAGGCTGTGGAACCTTCATCTTCCAAACATACTGCTGCGGAGAAAGGGAAGACAGTGGTGGAAGGTAAACTTTTGTTTCGTAGCATACTTATTATAGTTTTGTTTGACACAGGTGCATCGTATTCATTTATCACTAGATGTATAGTTGATAAATTTTCTTTGAACCATCATACCGTGTGACTTCCTCTGGGGTGGTTAATCCTATGGGGGGAGGGGGGAGGCAACTCTGGGTTTAAGATGCAATAACCTAGAATGTTAGTTGTATGTTATACATTTGTTTTTAATTTGTATATGTTTGATTTCGAGGGTTCCAGAATTATTTTGGGTATGGATTGGTTAAGTTATTATGATGCGAGAATATTGTGCCAAAGCAGAGAATTATCTTTGAGACATCCTGATAGCAACGACAGAAACACGTCCTTGGTAAAAAGAGCGATTCCATAAGCATTATCTTCGATAAGCATTTTAAAATTGAAAGAAATGGTATGTATCATTCCTATTATTAAGGAATTTGCTAACGTTGTCAAACCAGTAGAAGGAGTGCACCCGAAAAGATCTACTAAGTTTTGGAGTGATCTTATGCCAGGAGCTGAGCCAATGAGTAGGGTACCTAGTCGGATGAACCCTTCGAAGATGAAGGAGATAAAGGTGAAACTTGTTGAGTTGGAAGGTAAAAGCTTCATTCTTCCAAGTAGTTTGTCTTGAAGTGCACCGGCAGTATTCGTGAGGAAGCCTGATGGACCATTAAGAATGTGTATCGATTACAGAAAACTCAATGAAAGGACAGTGAAGAATAAGTATCTTTTGCCTCATAATGTTGATCTAATTGATCAGTTAAGCGGAGCGAAAGTATTTTATCTATTGGATTAGGATACCAGTTTCATCAGATGAGGGTGGGGGAAGAGAGTGTTTCATTGACAGCGTTACGTACTAGGTATGGATCATACAAATGGATGGTTATGCCATTTGGTTTGAACGTGTTAGCTTTCTTCGTGGATTTGATGAACTGAGGTTTCGATAACATCAGATAAATTTATGTTGCCTTTTATTGATGATATATTGGTATATTCGAAGAATGCGGAAGAACATAAAACTCACCTTCGGATAGTGCTGGAGATTTTGCGGAAGCACTATTTAAAAGCCAAATCTTCTAAGTGTTGGTTTGGGGAAAGGAAAGTGAAGTTCCTTGGTCATGTGGTTTCAGAAGAAGGATGGTCAGTAGATCCAAGTAAGGTTAATGCTATCGTTCATTGGAAGAGTCCTGAAAGCATGATGGAGGCCCGAAGCTTTCCGGGATTGGTCAGGTACTATTGAAAGTTTATCAAAGTCTTTTAGTAGATAACGACGCCGCTCACTAAGCTAACCAAGAAGAACGTTAAGTTTGTTTAGTATAATAAGTGTCAGGAAGCATTCCGAAATTTGAAATACTTATACACCAATGCTCTAGTGTTAGTGGTGCTGGAAGGAAACTAGGTTTGGTTGTTTATACCGATGCTCGCGAAATAGGGCCAGGTTCTTCTCTTATGCAGAAGGGAAGCGTTATTCCTTATCTTCCCGACAACTGAGACCTCATCAAGTCTGGTGCCCAACTCATGATATTTAGTTAGTTTCTGTTCTTTTTTCCTTAACGATTTGGAGGCATTACTTATTGGACGAAAGGTTCGTGTTATTCGCAGAACATAAGACCTTGATATATTTATTTTCTCAAAAGGAATTGAATATGCAACAATAGATATGGTTGGAGTTCTTATTGACATATGACTTCGGCACAGAGTATACTCATGTGAGATGGAGTAAGGTTGCTGACGCCCTTAATAAAAAACACCAAGGAATGGAGTTGGCTATGCCAAACAAATGGAAATACTTAGAAGCTTTATTCATATGTGAAGGGAGGATCAAGTCGATATTGAGTTCTAGCAGAAGTACACTTATGGTGTCGTGCTTAGATGTTCAACTAGCTTTGATTGAGAAGATTGCTTCTAGGCAAGAAGAGGATCCTTCATTAACCGAAAGGATCAGAGAGCTCAGAGCCGAAACAAAAGGAAATAGCCATGCAGAGTTCACTCTAGACCTGAAGGGTTGGCTATGACAGGACATAAAGTTATGTGTTTCGAAGGTTGGTAATCTAAGAAAGGAAGTTCCTAGAGAGTGTCATCATTCTAAGTTCATGATACATTTAAGAAGAACCAAGATGTACCACGACATAAAGAGAAGCTTCTTCTAGGAAGGTATGAAGAAGGTTGTTGGCTTATAGGTGAAACAATGTATAAACTACCAGCAGGTGAAAGCCGAACATCAAAATCCAAGTGGTTCGTTACGATCATTAGATATTCTTGTTTAGAAATGGGATTCAATATTTATGGATGTCATCTATGGACTGTCGAGATCAAGAAGAGGGAACACATGCATTTAAGTTGTCATGGATAGACTAACCAAGAGTGTTATTTTCATGAAGTTTGTTGGGATAGTACGGGTTTTGGCTGAGTTATTCATGAAGAATACAGTGAGGCTTCTTGGAGTTCCTAGTAGCTTCGTAAGTGACAAGGATCTCCGTTGTTTACGAGTGAGTTTTGGAAAAGTTTGCAGAAGGAAATAAGAACGAAACTCAATATAAGTACAACTTATCACCCACAAATAGATGAGAAAACCGAAAGGGTAATAATGTACTGGAATTGATGAGAGCTTCTATTCTGGACTTTGGTGGTTCTTGAAAGAACTATTTGAATTTAGGGGAATATTTCGATAATGATAATTTCAGGCTACAATAGAAGTTGCACCTTTCAAAACTTTATATGGAAGGTCATGTAATTCGCTATCATGTTGGCTGGAGATAGGCGACAAGCTAGTTCTTGGTCCATAATTAGTAAGAGAAGACAAATAAAAGTTTGAGATCATTCAAGGTTGGATGAAGGAAGCTCAATCCAGGCAAAAGAGCTACGTGAATAAAAGTCACAAGGATTGGGAATTATCTGTTGGAGAAAGGGTTTTCATCAAGGTATCACCGATGAAAGACGTGCTCCATTTCAGAAAAGTAGGGAAGCTTGCACCAAGGCCTACTGGACCTTTCCAGATACTACAAAGGATTGGGTTTGCCTATCGGGTGGAGCTACCTGATAGAATAGTGGGAGCCCATAATGTTTTTCATGTATCGCAATTACGGAAGTATGTACATACTGTCTATTTGATAAACAAGTTACCAACAAAGGAACTATAGTTTAAAAGCCCTACAGAGGTCTTAACCAAAGTGAAGCCAACATAAAGTGATTTTAAAAATGTTTGGGTGGTTGTGCATTCTCGCTTAAGACCATTTAACAAAAACAAACACAACTATAGATCTCTACCATATACGTTTCCTGAGTATGAAACTAATCATCAGGATTATAAGAGTCTAGATGGTAGTGGAAGAATATGTATATATCACGACATGTAGTATTTTATGAAAAAAAATCCCTTCAACGACTCTACTTATATAACCAAAAAGATAATTTATAACCCAAAATATTCTGTGTTACCTATTCCTGAACAAGCTAATGATGTTGTATATGTACCACATTCAACTGATAATGCAACACGCATAGGCAATCAGCTTACTTCAACAACTTAACACACTGTTTACAATCATGGAACAGGTGAATAATGTGGAGTACTTCCTGATAACATTTTTGCAGACTGTCAAAATCTTGCTGAAAACAATAGTCAAGGGAATGCTACAACAAATACTCAAGAAGAAGATAGTAGTAGTGATGTTCAAATGCAAAACAAGCATCACATGGTGATTAGAGAAAAAAGTGGTGTATTCAAACCTAAAATTTACTGTACTGAATTAAATTTAGCAGAATTATCCATTTATCAACAAGCTTTGCTTGATGATAAGTGGAGAACAACCATGAAAGAGGAATTTGATGCTCTGTCAAAAAAAACATGGTGCTTAGTACCATTACCCATAGATAAAAACATTATAGGGTGCAGGTGAACTTGTAAAATAAAAAGAAATGCTGATTTTACCATATCTAAGTAGGGCAAGGCTATTTGCTAAAGAGTATACACAACAATGTGGAATTGGTTTCAATGAAATATTCTCACCTAATGTGAAACCAACATCTATTAGAATTATACTAACCATTGTCTTGCGCAAATACTGGACCATCAAACAATTGGATGTAAATAATATTTTTTTCAAATTGTAAATCGCAAGAAGAAGTGTACATGGAACAACCCCAACAGTTCAAGCAAAAAGGAAATTAGGAGCTAGTGTGAAAATTGAATAAAGCAATATATAGACTCAAACAAGCTCTTAGAGTGTGGTTTGAAAAGCTCAAATCAACACGATCAAAACTTGGCTACATCCCTACTAAATCAGACAATACATTATTTATCAAATTTACCACTAACACTGTTACCGACGTGCTTATTTATGTTAATGATTTCATAATTACGTGCAGTAGTAAAAGTGAGATCAAGCACATTACCCAACATCTAAACAGTGAATTCTCAGTTAAAGACCTGGGGAATCTGGACTACTTTGTAGGAATAAAGGTGTCAAGGATCAATGATAATGAATTGCACTTAAATAGAAGAAATTACATCTCAGAAATCCTTTTCAAGTAAAAAATGTACAAGGCAAATCCACTTCCCACTCCTATGACTCGCAACTTTCATCTTAGTAAATAAAAGGAGAACCCACATTCAATGAAAAGCAATACAGGAGTATTGTTGGAGCACTTCAGTATGCAACTATTACAAGAGCAGACATCTCATATAGTGTAAACAAAGTAAGCCAGCTCATGCAAAAGCCCTAAAGTGAAATCTAGAGAGTAGTTTAAAGGATACTAAGTTATCTTAAAGGTACAATTAATCAAGGACTAGTCGTGGAATCAAGCAACAACTTCAATATTAATGCTTATTCAGATGCTGACTGCGCTAATGATTATGAAGATAGATAATCCACAAGTGGGTACTGTATATTCCTAGGTAAAAACACTATTTCATGATGTGCTAAGGAACAACAGCATAACCAATACTACGACCGAAATAATGTGGATACAATCATTTTTAAGTGAAATAAAGATTGATACAGATAGCATAGCAACAATCTGGTTTGAAATCTAAGTGCCACAGCCATAGCCCTAGCTATTAACAAAATGTTACATTTAAGAACAAAACACTTAGAACAGGACATCTTCTTCGTTAGAGTGATGGTATAAAAAGGAAAGATAGAAGTCATTCATGTGCCTTCCACATACCAAACCGTGAATATTCTGACCAAGCCTCTCTCAAGACACAGATTTAAAAGCCTCGGGGACAAGCTTTGAGTAAGAGATATTAATTGATTTTCATCTCCTAAAAATTTCAATCGATGCTACAACAATCACTTTGAAGTTGCAGGAAGCAAACGAGCATCAAAGACAAGTCAATTGCAACAGACACTACACCAAAACGGCCAATTTGGCACACCAGGATGTGGATATTTGATAGGGCTTTAAGCCGTTTCAAATTTGATAGGGCTTATAGCCGTATCAAATTTGATAAGCCGTATCAAATTTTCTTTTGCAATCCACACCACCTCTAATAGTTGAAATCTCACCCTAGATCTTGAATGGTTCGGATTAGTACTTTTTGATTGGGCTTGCAACCGTATCAAATTGGAATGGTAATTCTACCCGTTTCCGTGTCATTATTTTCTGCTTTCTCCTCTCTGCTTTTCCATTTCGGCCGCAACAAAATAAATTACCAAACCTAAAAAAAGGGCGAATCTCAATTCTTCGATCCAAATAAATTCCCGTAAACAAGCGGGTCGATCTCGCCCGTGGCTTTGGAATTTCCAGTCGATGATGCGATAAAGACATCGTCGGCTGTCAAAGTACCACGGAGGATCAGAAAGAGGCTTTTAGATGCTAGAATTGGAACCAGCCCTCCTTCTAGAAGCGTTGAGGAAATTGAGGCGAGGCTTAAAGAAGCCGATCTTAGAAGACAGGTATCTTTTCCATATTTTGCGTACTTATCTATCTTTTTTTCTTTTTAACAAGATTCAGAATGTATTAGCTGATGAAATTAAGCGCGTTTTTAGTCTAATTTTGTCATCTATTAGTGAAAAAAATACTTCACTTATATTTGAAGTTGTCTACAAGTTTTAGTTTTGACATCTTTGATGGAGTCGGCTGTGGCTGTTAAAAGGCGTAAAATTTGGTAAAGAATGAATCTGTGGTATTCTTTAACCGAGGAGGAGTTATGATATTTCTGTTTACTGATGTGCTGATTACTTGATCAAAATCTAAGCACATACAATTCAGTTTGTGAAGATTTACATTACAGAACTTAGTCTATGTGACTTATTTGTAAAGCTTAAGTATTATTAAAGACAATAAGTATAAGGTTCGTGTTATTTTACGATAAATTTATTTAAAGGTGGTTATGGATATTATTTTGTAAAGTTCATCTCTTAAGCTTTGCTATCACAGTCACTAGCTTTATTATAATTATTTTTGCATACTTTCCCGTGATAAAAACAATACTGGTTTAAAAAATTTATCTCTGAGTTGTCGTGTTAATACTTGCCATGCTGTAAAATTGTTATTGAGGCTGGATGTGTATAGTTTATTTTGCTCTCATTTAATTTGTTTTGTTTTTTGTGTAGCTTATAAAATCTATGTATAATAATCATATTTTGTTTAAACAGCAATTTCATGAGTTCTTGGCAAACAAAGCAAGGCCAAAGTCAAGAAGTCATTCTTGGTCATCTCAAGAAGAGGATCTTGGTCAGCGTCTTGAAGCAAAGCTTTATGCTGCCGAACAGAAAAGGTAAACTTCATGTATTTATGTGCAATATGAAAGTGTTCCTAGTCTAAACATGTAATTGGTTCCTTCCAACGAAGATGCAGTGATTTGTAGACTAATCTTGCAATGGGTGTTTTCTCACTTGGAACCGTGATTCGAGAGGACAGTTTGAGAATTTTGAGATGTTGTTGCTTAAAGTCTGTTGTTCTGTGACTTCGGTTATGAGGTTCTTTGTCGAAATTTAAAGGACTGAACTCAGTGCTAGTTGTTTGCAGCCTATCTGATTATCCGTATATATATTAGCTAAACAATTCTCTTCTATTACTTTCTGACTCAATTTTTGGTAGTACTCTTAGGTGGTACGCACATACTACTGTGGGCATGAATGATCAATCTTTGCACCTTTTTATAAGTACGTTCGTAGTTTGAAATATTGGTTATTTGTATTTATATCTATTATATTTGTAAAAAGGAAAAAAGGCATCAATCAGTATTAGATAAAATCCTTTGCGTTTTGCACTAACACTTGATATATTATGCCTAAATAAGTGAAGCTAATGGATGTTGTTATTCTATGCTGCCAACACAGTGAAGGCAAAAGCGCTGGTAACTACATTTGCTACAATCCAACACTCAGTAGGATTTATTGTAAAAATGGCTAATTTTAGCAGATATTCTACTTGTTACTGCATTAATATATGAGCCATTGCAGTTATAAACTTTTGTATAATTTAAACATCTTAGTCTTGTTGGTTCTGAAATAAGCTCTAACAGAATGTCATTGACTTTGAAATATGCAGTGGTAGAATGCAACTATAGGAAAGACATGTCGCTCAACAGTTTGCACACATTTCTTATCTATCGTTTAAATGTTGTTTTGTTGTCATTGTCAAATAGATAAGACCTGTCATTTTACTTGCATTTTCAAATAATTAAAATACAATTATGTTAATGAATGTTGTCTCAGAATCATGTACAATTAACAATGTTGGAGCCGGCAGAAACTTGGAAGATAAATAAATACTCTGAATATGTTTTTATGGTGATAAGGTTCAAGAATTATCTTCATCTATGGTTACATATATCTAGTGTAATTTCTGTAAGTGCTAGAGAAATTATGGAGAATGATTATTACCTACAAGATCGAATACATCTCCATCATCCATTTAGCGAGATGAATTACTATAAAGTCATATGTGTACTTATCTTGTAAGTAAGAAAAAAATTTGTAAGCAAAGTTTCTAACAGAGGCTATTCTCTCCTTTGTAATATATATTGCTCATTCCATACTTGCTGTCTAGTTCATTGATCTTCTTTTTATAAAATTTGCGGACATTAGTATGGGAGCTTGCTGCGGAAACAGCAAGCAAGCTTGCTGTTTCAAACAACAAGCTTGCTTGCTGTTTCACAGCAAGCTCAGGCTTGCAGAAACAGCAAGCCAGCTTGCTGCGGAAACTGCAAGCTTGCTTGCTGTTTCACAGCAAGCTCAGGCTTGCGAAAACAGCAAGCCAGCTTGCTGTTTGTTTCCACAAGCCATCTTGCTGCGGAAACAGCAAGCTCAGGCTTACGAAAACAGCAAGCCAGCTTGCTATTTTAGCAAGACGGACATATGTTTTGGTGCACATCATTGTTTGCGTTGAACTTGTGTGTGTTTTACTTCTTTGTAATATATATTGCTCATTCCATACTTGCTGTCTAGTTCATTGATCTTCTTTTTATAAAATTTGCGGACATTAGTATGGGAGCTTGCTGCGGAAACAGCAAGCCAGCTTGCTGCGGAAATAGCAAGCTTGCTTGCTGTTTCACAGCAAGCTCAGGCTTGCGGAAACAGCAAGCCAGCTTGCTGTTTGTTTCCACAAGCCAGCTTGCTGCGGAAACAGCAAGCTCAGGCTTACGAAAACAGCAAGCCAGCTTGCTATTTTAGCAAGACGGACATATGTTTTGGTGCACATCATTGTTTGCGTTGAACTTGTGTGTGTTTTACTTCTTTGTAATATATATTGCTCATTCCATACTTGCTGTCTAGTTCGTTGATCTTCTTTTTATAAAATTTGCGGACATTAGTATGGGAGCTTGCTGCGGAAACAGCAAGCAAGCTTGCTATTTCAAACAGCAAGCTTGCTTGCTGTTTCACAGCAAGCTTAGGCTTGCGGAAACAGTAAGCCAGCTTGTTGCGGAAACAGCAAGCTCAGGCTTGCGGAAACAGCAAGCCAGCTTGCTGTTTGTTTCCACAAGCCAGCTTGCTGCGGAAACAGCAAGCTCAGGCTTACGAAAACAGCAAGCCAGCTTGCTATTTTAGCAAGACAGACATATGTTTTGGTGCACATCATTGTTTGCGTTGAACTTGTGTGTGTTTTACTTCTTATATTAAATATGAATTGCATGTTTGAGTAGTTTTACTTTTAGCTGATGTGAATTGACTGAATGTGATAGAGTAGTAGAAAATAGGTTTGTTCTGGAAGTGGTTGTCTATCAAAGTGTTTGATCCTTTTTTCCCCTACTGTCCTCTTGCAGCTCTTTGGTCTGCCGTCCGCTTGCAGCTCTTTGGTCTCATTGGTATTCATGTGGCTTCTGGTCCTGCTGCATCAATATAACAAATTACAAATAATTGGTAATTTTACCAAGCTTTTTCTTATTCTTCTTCGCAGATCCACCCTGCAATTTCAGAAAAATTACAACCAGTGCTACATTGGTCGGAGATCAGGCCAGAATAAAAATTAAACGGTACTTTTTCCAGCCTTATTCTTATTTGTAGTTCATTTGGTCTGACTGTTATTTATGTTCTTCTGGCTATCGACATTGGGTACATAGGTTGCTATTGGCTATTGACCAGTTATTTGTGATTTAGGTCTGAGGTCTCTTATGCCTGAATCGTACATTCAGAGAGTAAGTTCTTCTCATAAGCCATCTTTGTTTCATTTATATTGGCCTGGTACATAGTTTTAAATTTAATGCTCATTAAAGACTATCATATGCATTGTCTTTAGTTTCCTTGACATGAATTTGACATAAACAGGATCATGCACATAGTTTTACTTTTCTTTTTTTCCTCATATTAACTTCTGCACACTTAAATGATGAGAACAATATTTAGATCCTCTGCTATGATATTTTATTAGACTTGAACCATCCAATTTTAAATTAGACAATTCAAATCCGGTTCCTATCTTAAGATGCATGTACAAAAAGAGAATGCATGCACAAAAAGAGAATGCATGCATATATACATTTAAATAGCACTTTTCTTTCTTTAACAGATGTTAATTCATTAATTGCAATCGAGGAATTTTATTGACTAGGGATACCTCATTCTATTTCAGGTTTCCTAATTTTTTGCTAATTCATAAAGTATGAAATGGTATTTTATTGATTGTTGTTGATTATCTGCAATTTAATTAGCTTTCGCATGAATTTGGATTCTCCTTCTACTCATTATTCATAAGCGGGTAAATCTAACTAATCTAGAGTTGAAAACAAAATTCATGGACAAAAAAAAAATAGTTTAAGCAAGAAGTGACTTCATGTTTTATTAAGGTAGAATTTGCAAAACCTGCTAGGTCACTTATTAGAGGAAGTGTTCTTGTTAGTTGACACGCTGAGTTTGAAAAAATACATCAGGTAGTATCTGAGCATTCGTACTCAATAGGAAAATGAAATGGGTTTTAATAGCATGAACTTATCCACTATTTTGAAAAAATACATCAGGTAGTATCTGAGCATTCATCACACACTTGCCATCCAACAGACAATGTCCAAATGATAATATCTTTTTATTTAGCTACTGTTTCAATAATAATTATGTGAGTCTTGGTTGTCAAATTAGAAGCAACATGATAAATGTAATTTGAAGATATAAGAACTTAACATATCACGTTTCAATGGCAGGTACTTTTTTGTAACTCGGAACTGGAAACATGTGCTTGAAAGTCAATTCTTGCTTCAGTTTTATTAACAAAGCAGAATCCATTAATTTTCAGTGCAACAGGTACCTTATTTGCTCATTGTTGCATAATCCATTAATTTTCAGTATTTAAGTATTCTTTTTCTATACAAATATGGTTGGACTTACATTGAGTAATGTGAACATTTTGAAGGCTTTGGATGAAAACAGACTGCACATGCTGGATTACCATGACATTTATCTTCCCTTCATCGATCGTATCAGGCTGCTAATATCTTGACCACCATTCGGGCAATCACAAATCTCTTCAAGCATTCACATTTTTACAAACGGTTACATTTGCACTACAGTGAGGTTGTTTCTTATGCCACCAGCTGATACATTGAAGCTCAATAGTGAGAAATCATTTAGTTAATTTCCTGTTGATTTTCTTCGTGCAGATTCTTGATGCAATATCCAGCTGCAAACTGTCCTTTACTAAGAGCGTCTATTTAGCTTATTCTACTTTGGTCCTTAAGTAAGTATCATTTTTCAAGTAACTAGATGATATCCTTTTGTATAACATGAGAAATGTGTACATACAGATACATATACTTTCTAAGAAAGTAAACACATGTTGATGCATAGATTAAAGTCCCTTCGATGCAAAACTATAGAAGCCAAAGTCATTAGAAATTGTCAGATGACCATTTGTGTTGTTAAACTATTAGATTGAGGCTTTGCAGTAGAAATTGTAACTACACAACATATTTTCAGACTTCAGTTTAATCTCTAGCTATTGTACTGAGTTCGCAAACTCAGTCCCGAACTGAGTTCGCAAACTCAGTCCCGGAACCGAGTTCGCAGCAAACTCGTTTCGAACCGAGTTCGCAGCAAACTCGTTTCGAACCGAGTTCGCGAACTCAGTCCGGAACCGAGTTCGCGAACTCAGTTCTGGAACTGAGTTTGCGAAGTCAGAAGTATGGAAAAGATTTCATTTTCATTCCACTTCATTTAAAATCGCAGACCGAATTACCCTTGTTTTGATTCATTTTCATTCCACTTCATTTAAAACCGCAGATGAGGACTGAGGAGAGGAGCAGTGGTGGGAGACCTGAAGTGGAGACATGTATGTTTCAGACTTTCAGCTTAGTACCATAGTAGTATCACTATATCAGTATGTAATATGTATCTGTATATTGTATCTTAGTAGTGAAACTGAAGTCTATGAGCCGTATCAATCCATTACATTATGTATTATTGTATGTAATATGTATTATTGTATCTTAGTATGTAATATGTATCATTGTATTATGTTTCAAGCTTTCAGGCTAATTGTATTATTTTTTTTAAATTTGAAACGGCTTTAAGCCGTATCAAATTATTAATTTGATACGGTTTAAACCCATATCAAATTAATCAACTGATATGGCTTAAAACCGTATCAAATTCATACTTTGATACGGTTTTAAGCCGTATAAAAATACCAATTTGATACGGTTTTAAACCGTATCATTTTATGAATTTGATACGGTTTTAAACCGTATCATTTTATGAATTTGATATGGTTTTAAGCTGTATCAAAACAACAGAGACGCCATTTTTTGATACGGCTTAAAACCGTATCAAATTCATTTTGATATGGCCATGAACACTGCCAAATTGGCATTTTTGGTGTAGTGAGATCCATCACTAATGGCCATGGATCTGCCACAGTCGCTGCCATCTCTTTAAAATCGAGCAACAATAACAACATGAGGAATTTGAAGAGTATCTCCAAAAATCTGAAGTGAATCAACGTATGTAACACCACACCTCCGCCAATGCCACTCTTGCAAGTGCACTGGCTTTGGGGGGGCGTTAAACGAGGTAAACATGCATGCAGATATCACAGGACAGAACATATAAGTGAAACAGAGTAGTAAAGCAGCGGATAAAACTAACATTTCAAAACCATAGTCAAGTTACATCAAAGTACCTGGTCATTATTTTCCCACAAAACAAAGTCTAGAGCATAAACTGAAAACTGGAAAAAACATAAAGTAACTATCCCCAAAGTAGAATAAAGCCATAGCATGCTCAAGTCCAAACCGTACATGAGCTATCCAGAAAACAGCTAAAGATCCAGCTAGGTACCAGTGTTCCCACCCTGTAAACCTGGGGGGGGGGGGAACGGAAGAAAAGAGGCGAATGAAAACGGGTCAATCAAAAAGACTGGTAAGTCCTATTTACTATTAGTATAAAAAATAATAAAGTTAACTGGACATGTGAAGTAGAGATGAAACATAGGGTGAAAACTGGCATGGTGAAAAGATAGATCAAGTGTGGCATCACATATACAAGGTTAAGTTGCACCAAGTGTGTACTAGTAATCTATGTCAAGTATCAACAAGGAAAAGATCCCTTGGGCCAATCTTGGCCCAATATCCCGAGATGACCTAGATCAAGGTCCAACAACACGGTCTAGTCGATCGGCTCCCTAAAAGCCTAACTCGTCAAATGTCGGTGTCATACGGCCCAAATCATGAAGTGTAGTCAAACTGTGCTAGGTCCACCCTAGGGTGTATCAAGCCCTAGGGTGCCAACCACGGACACAAATCAAGCACGCACAGTCTAAACCTACTGGTGCCCATGTCTACTTTTTCAACTCCGGACTATGTGCACGACCATAGTCCGCCTGAACCTACACCGGCGCACCTACTCAGCCGTCATTTTGGTCGCTTACATGTCAGCCCAGTAATCGAGCCCCACGCTAGCCTAGTCCCTAGGGTATCATGATACAATCAAGAGGGTTACTGGTGGAAAGGACCTCGTAACTAGGGTTTCCTAACGGGTTAAATGTGGTTAACCCGATCCAATTAAGTATCAAGTTGGTTAAGTGTACCCAAGGTTCATGACTTAACCTTATCAACCCATCGTGTTCATGTTGGTTAAGTGTTACGTGGTCCATGACTTAACCCTATCATGTGGCATTAATTAATTTAATGCACCTTAAGCTCTCACATTAGACCTTGTTGTGGTTACTAGTTAAGCCGGGCGGGTCCGGGTAGCTTTACACCACAACCTAGTCTAACCTCGGGTTTAAGCACAACATGACCAACTACTCACATTGGGTCCTATTGTTTGTAGCCACTAGTTAAGCCGGTCGGTTCCGGGTAAATTTATGCTACAAACTCAACCCAACCTCGAGTTGGCCACACTCATATTTTCTAAGTGTCATGTCCATCATTATGTTTACAAACATAATCATAAGTCAATGTTCATGTCATATTTTAAAACCATGTTTTCATGTCATTAATATTACCCAAACCCAACTCATTCCCATTGCATGTACGTTTCGCATAACATAACATAGATCAAAAGAGGGAACTTGGAAAAATCATGACAAAAAGGGCATAAGGTAATAAGGTTGGCCACAAGTTAAACATGGTGGCATATGAGGCATAAATATGTTCATTTAAACTTGCATGTTACATTATAAGCCTCAAAACATGCATAACATTCAAACTTAGCGAATAGGTGATACATGGTCCTCGATGACATAGAATGATTGCTAGAAGTTCACATATAACATTATATGTAAGTTATCATAAAGGTTATGAGAGTTCTCATGTTGCCTAATGCAACATTTCAACATAAAGCTTATAGCTTTTAGCCCACAAGGTCAAGGTGATAGCTTTACAAACATGCATAAAATAAACCTATGCATAACATGTTAGAATCAAAGCACATATCATACTTAGGCCCAAACTCAAACTTGCAACATGTCATATTTAACTTCATAGTTAGAATCTAAGAGTAGTATAGGGCTTACAATGCTATGAAGACTTATAAAATATTAATAAGATTGAGACGAAGCCACTAGCAACTCTAAAGACCCCCAAATAGCAAGCTTCAATGAAAACCCTTGAGAAATAAGAAGAAGATCCTTGCTTTGATGAAGAAAGATTGAACTTTGGCCTTAGAAACTCTCAAACAAGCTTAGGAACTCTCATATGAATGAAGATGGAGGCTATGACAAGAGGGTGGAGGCCATGATTAAACATTTTGGCATAGTTTAGTTGTAGGATTGATTTATGATGATTTAGGCTAGGTATTAGGGTCCTTTTATAGAAGATTAGGTTAGTTTAGACCATAGGATTAACCCTAATTCAGATCTGGGCCATCAATTCACGTCACTAGCCTCCAAACATGTCTTGAGAAACAAGTCAGGTGCACCCAGGCCAGACTGGCCGACCACCCAAGTCGACAGGGGTGTCGACTGGGCAGTCAACACAGACTGGGGTGTGTCGACTCCCAAGTCGACTTGGGGAGTGGCGGGATCTTTTCCCGCCTATCCTGCCCAGCTGAATTTGAAATCTGTTTTTAAATTTGAATTTTCTGAAAACTTCCATGGGCCTTAACTGGGTCATACAGACTCCGATTTTCGAAAACTCGGACTCTATTTCACGTATTTTTCCGAGACGAACGCAATGGCACAGCCCATTTCCCTTGATTCAGATTTTATCATTCAATTCTGCCTTGATTTATGTTATAACTTGTTATTCAAAATATGGGTTGTTACATCCTCCCCACCTTAAAGGATTTCGTCCCCGAAATCTATAAGTTAGGAAGAACGTATCCTACCATCCATCATCCATCTACTCAAAACATCATCCACGTGCGGTCAATATCCTTAACAAATTCTACATGCTGTATGATTTTATGCAAAGGTGTGTGTATATGTACTTATCTAATGCGAAAATCAGGCGGTTACTGATTCAGTAAACCCCCTTAATGCAAAGTATGTTAGTGAAATGAGTCCATATGTATGCAAAATCCTAACATAATTTATAATCTCTACATGAGTGCACATAACATGCATCCATATGCAACATCCACGTGATAGCATAACAGGTTTCATCCATGAATAAGTATAAGCACTCATGCATATGCAATATGAAAGTGTGTGAGCCGATCTTAGTGCCTAATGTGTATCATTCATCCACGAGTATCCACTTGCAAACACTTGCAACCACTTGCAAACATCAAGCATAACATGTTTCAAATACATGTTTCATCCAAAGGGTTTCTACCTAAGGTTCTCATGACAAGGTTAACAAGATAACAAGATAAACAGGATAAACATGGATAGCAAAAAGGAAGATATGCTAAAAAGGAAAAGAGATCGAGAATGCACCCTCAAAAAGAAATGGATAAAGCCCACGCATCTTCTCCTCGGTTTCCCAAGTTGCATCCTCTTCGGCTTCACTCCACTGAACTTTCACCAATTTGACTTCTTGATTTCTTAGCTTCTTGATCTCCGTTCCCAAGATACGAATCGGAGCTCTCCTCAAGGTTGCCTCTTTCTCTACTTCTACGTCTTCAAGAATGCTAGGTTCAACCACCTCAGCGGACTCATGTAAGCACTTTCGGAGATGCGAGACATGAAAGACATTATGCACTCCGGCTAGCTTCTCGGGCAATTCCACCTTATAAGCCATCTTTCCAATTCTCTCTATGATAGGGAAGGGTCCTACGAAACTTGGTGCCAGCTTCCCAACTGCTCCAAAACGTACCACATTACGCAAAGGAGAAACCTTCACGAAAACCATATCCCCAATCTCGAATTCCAAATCTGTCCTTCGCTTGTCAGCATAGGATTTCTGTCTGTCTTGAGCCGCTTTCATCCGTCTTCTCACCAATTCAACTTTCTCATATGTGTCCCGTATCATATCGGGCCCAAGTATAAGCCTATCCGTTGTCTCCCACCAACAAGATGGTGACCTACACGGCCTCCCATACAGAGCTTCAAATGGTGCCATCTCTATGCTAGCTTGGTAGCTATTATTATAAGCGAACTCTACAAGAGGAAGGTGGTCTTCCCAAGTACCACCAAAGTCAAGAACACAAAGCCTCAAAAGATCTTCTAGCACTCTATTCACCTTTTCGGTTTGGCCATCCGTCTGGGGGTGATAGGCTGTACTCAGATTCAATCGCGTACCCATCGCTTCTTGCAAACTATTCCAGAACTGGCTAGTGAAAATTGGGTCACGATCGCTAACTATGCTAGAAGGAACTCCATGCAACCGCACTATCTCTCAAAGATAAATAGATGCTAGCCATGATGCGGTCCTCTTGTTCTTCACTGGAATGAAATGAGCACTCTTCGTAAGTCTGTCAACTATGACCCATATGCTCGTATTCCCTTTCCTTGACCTAGGCAATCCATCCACAAAATCCATAGAAATACTTTCCCACTTCCATTGCGGGACCTCCAATGGATGTAATAGCCCTCCGGGTTTCTTCGACTCGGCTTTCACTTGTTGGCACACCATGCACTTTGAAACATACTCTGCCACATCTTTCTTCATTCCAGCCCAAAAGAAAATGCGCTTCATATCTCTATACATCTTATCTCCTCCAGGATGTATAGTCATCTTCGAGTGATGCGCTTCTTCGAGAACTTTATGCACCAAGTCTCCTACTTGTGGAACGCATAGCCTTCCATCACGCTTTAGCCAACCCCTGTCATCAATAGTATATCTAGCAAGGTGACTAGACGTCTCACCACGAATCAACTTGTCCATGACCTCGACAATCTGTGGTTCTCCTTTCTGCGAAGCCCCAACTTGATCAAGAAGTATAGGTCTAAGCTTAAGGGATGCTAACGAACCCGTCATCGACTCAACAGCTGTTGTGAAATCAAAGGTTGCCAAGAACTCTAGGCTCCTCATCTCAACAAACAAGGGACTCAAAGTCAACCTACTTCTGCTTAATGCATCTGCCACAACATTACCCTTGCCAGGGGTATAATCATCTCGAAGTCATAAGATGCCAAGAATTCCATCCACCTTTGCTGCCTTAGATTCAGATCTTTCTGCGAGAAGAGGTACTTGAGCGACTTGTGATCAGTATATAACTCAAACCTTTCGCCTAGAAGGTAGTGGCGCCAGGATTTGAGTGCAAAGACGATCGCTGCCAACTCCAAATCATGAGTGGGATAGTTCTTCTCATGAACTTTAAGTTGCCTACCCCCATAACATATCACTCTTCCTTCCTGCATCAGAACAACACCTAACCCCATGCCACATGCATCGGTGTACACGGTAAACATCTTACCACCATCGGGTAATGCCAAAACTGGAGTTGTAGTAAGGGCCCTCTTGAGCCTTTGAAAAGCAAGCTCACACTCTAAGTCCCATGCAAAGGCTAAGTTCTTCTTCGTCAACTTAGTAAGTGGGGCTGAAATCTTAGCGAAGTCCCTGATGAACTTCCTATAGTAGCCCGCCAGACCGAGAAAGCTTCTCACTTCGGTTGCATTCCTAGGAGTCTTCCAGTCTTGAACTGCAACCACTTTCGCGGGATCCACAGCTATGCCTTGCTTAGAGACTATATGTCCAAGAAACCGAACTTCCCTTCTCCAAAAATGGCATTTGGAGAACTTGGCTTTCAACTGATGAGCTCTGAGCGTATCCATCACTTCCTTGAGATGTCTGGCATGTTCTTCCTCATCCTTTGAGAAGATCAGAATATCATCCACGAAGACAACCATGAACTTGTTAAGGAACTCCCTGAACACCCTACTCATCAAATCTACGAAGTAGGCGGGTGCATTAGTCAAACCGAATAGCATGACAAGCCATTCAAAGAATCCATTTGGAGTCCTAAATGCAGTCTTATCAATACTATCCTCAGCCACTCTAAGCTGATGGAATCCGGTGGCTAGATCGAGTTGAGAGAAGACAGAAGCACCAACAAGCTGGTCAAAGAGGTCATCAATCCTTGGTAACGGGTGCCTATTCTTCTTTGTCTGCTTGTTCAACTCTTGATAATCAACACATAGACGAAGCGAACCATCCGCCTTAGTAGCGAATATCACAGGAGCACCCCATTCAGAAATGCTTCGCCTAATAAAATTCTTATCAAGCAACTCCTTGATTTGCTTACTGAGCTCTCTTCTTTCTCGTGGGGCCATGTGCCTAACGGGTAATGAAACTGGCTTGGCATTATCAACAAGATAAATGCGGAAATCTATCTCTCGTTTAGGGGGTAACCCCTTAACCTCTTCAAAGACATCAGGATAGTCTCGGACCACCCTTACAGATTGCAGATCATTGATGGACGAGTCAAGAGATTCAAGATAACATAACATGACGGGATATCTAGGGTTACAAGAAATTTCTAGGGTATTACCGAGGCGAGTCATGAGCCTCACCACCCTATGCTCACAATCAAGAATGGCTCCATAACTGGACAACCAATCCATGCCCAAGATCAACCCGTATCCCGTGAATCCGAGAACATAAGCATTACACGTGAATTCTATGGTCAAGATAGAAATCTTCAAATCACACAAATCATAGATAGATGGGCGGAACCCCCAATTGGATTTGAAACACTAACGGGATCGTCAACTAGACTAGTACTTAGGTGCAAACTTTCAAAAAGAACGGAAGAAATAAAACTATGCGATGCGCCAGAATCAAATAAGGTGCGAACAGGATAATCAAAAATAAAAACAAGGCTTTCTACAGAAATACTACCTCGGTCCTGAACTGGAGCGGTGTTGAGAGCATGCACTTGCCCTCCAGAAGGTCCTGCACGCTGAGTCTGCCCTTGCCCTTGTCCTTGCTTCTTGGGGCAATCCTTGCTAAGGTGTCCAGGCTCTCCACAGTGAAAGCATTCGCCCAACTTCCTCTTCTTCTTTCTGCAATCTTTGGCTATGTGCCCAACAATCCCACAGAAGTTGCATTTTCTTGGGTCCTTTGCCTTGTTGTTGTTGGCCTTATTGCCCTTGTTGTTCTTGTTGTTCTGATTGCTCTGATTTCCTCCCCACTTGGAGTCCGTCTTCTTGGTTTGAGTCTCATTAGTCTTGACTTCTTTCTTGCCATTCTTATCGTCTCCTTGAAGCAATGCCATGTCCACTAGGCCTTCAAAAGTGTCCCCCATGGGTATATGAGATAGGGCTAAACCTTGTAATGGCTCATTCAACCCTCGTGCAAAGCGTAAAGCCTTCTTCTGGGGAGTATTAACCATGTCCAAACCGAATCGAGCGAGCTGGTTAAACTTATTCACATACTCCCTCACTGTCATGTCCCCTTGCTACAAAGATATAAACTTCTCCAATTGCAGATTCGCCTCAGCAGATGATAGAAACTTAAGCCCAAACCTCGTCCTAAAGTCGGCCCAAGTCTCTATAGGCCTAGTAGCATTGGTGACCTCCCACCAATCAGTAGCTTCTTCTTTTAATAGCTATACTGCCAATAAAACCTTTCTACGGTCTTCCACATCAAAGATAGCGTAGAGATCTTCAGTTTCTTTCAACCAATTCCTCGCCTCCACAAAAGTCTCCGTCCCAATGAAATTCTTGCCACCCATCGCCTTAAAGTCCTTGCAAACCTTTGCGAAATCTGCTTGTGGATGCTGAGGAGGAGGAGGAGGAACCTCAGTTACGGTGGGGGTATTTGCTGGGCCCGCATCGTTGGCCCTAGCTTCCAAGTACCTCCGGAACCATCCGGGAATGGTTACTCCCTCGGGAAGATTAAGATCAGCCATGCTGAAAAAGGAAAAGATAGATTAAGAACGAGGAAACAAAGGATAGTGCTAATGGCTTTTGGGGAATAGCCTTTTAAAATAAACTAGACTTTTCTTGGAAAATAATTAATTGGTTTTGAAAATAGTTTTCCAAAAAGGTAAGTTTTAAAAACCCTTTTTGTTTAAATCTTGTAAACCTTATGCTCTGATACCAAATGTAACACCCCACCTCCGCCAATGCCACTCTTGCAAGTGCACTGGCTTTGGGGGGGCGTTAAACGAGGTAAACATGCATGCAGATATCACAGGACAGAACATATAAGTAAAACAGAGTAGTAAAGCAGCGGATAAAACTAACATTTCAAAACCATAATCAAGTTACATCAAAGTACTTGGTCATTATTTTCCCACAAAACAAAGTCTAGAGCATAAACTGAAAACTGGAAAAAAAACATAAAGTAACTATCCCCAAAGTAGAATAAAGCCATAGCATGCTCAAGTCCAAACCGTACATGAGCTATCCAGAAAAGCAGCTAAAGATCCAGCTAGGTACCAGTGTTCCCACCCTGTAAACCTTTGGGGGGGGGGAAACGGAAGAAAAGAGGCGAAAGAAAACGGGTCAGCCAAAAAGACTGGTAAGTCCTATCTACTATTAGTATAAAAATTAATAAAGTTAACTGGACATGTAAAGCAGAGATGAAACATAGGGTGAAAACTGGCATGGTGAAAAGATAGATCAAGTGTGGCATCGCATATACAAGGTTAAGTTGCACCAAGTGTGTACTAGTAATCTATGTCAAGTATCAACAAGGAAAAGATCCCTTGGCCCAATCTTGGCCCAATATCCCGAGATGACCTAGATCAAGGTCCAACCACACGGTCTAGTCGATCGGCTCCCTAAAAGCCTAACTCGTCAAGTGTCGGTGTCATACGGCCCAAATCATGAAGTGTAGTCAAACTGTGCTAGGTCCACCATAGGGTGTATCAAGCCCTAGGATGCCAACCACGGACACAAATCAAGCACGCACAGTCTAAACCTACTGGTGCCCGTGTCTGCTTTTTCAACTTCGGACTATGTGCACGACCATAGTCCGCCTGAACCTACACCGGCGCACCTACTCAGCCGACGTTTTGGTCGCTGACATGTCAGCCCAGTAATCGTGCCCCACCCTAGCCTAGTCCATAGGGTATCATGATACAATCAAGAGGGTTACTGGTGAAAAGGACCTCATAACTAGGGTTTCCTAACGGGTTAAATGTGGTTAACCCGATCCAATTAAGTATCAAGTTGGTTAAGTGTACCCAAGGTTCATGACTTAACCCTATCAACCCATCATGTTCATGTTGGTTAAGTGTTACATGGTCCATGACTTAACCCTATCATGTAGCATTAATTAATTTAATGCACCTTAACCTCTCACATTAGACCTTGTTGTGGTTACTAGTTAAGCCGGGCGGGTCCGGGTGGCTTTACACCACAACCTAGTCTAACCTCGGGTTTAAGCACAACATGACCAACTACTCACATTGGGTCCTATTGTTTGTAGCCACTAGTTAAGCCGGTCGGTTCCGAGTAGATTTATGCTACAAACTCAACCCAACCTCGAGTTGGCCACACTCATATTTTCTAAATGTCATGTCCATCATTATGTTTACAAACATAATCACAAGTCAATGTTCATGTCATATTTTAAAACCATGTTTTCATGTCATTAATATTACCCAAACCCAACTCATTCCCATCGCATGTACGTTTCGCATAACATAACATAGATCAAAAGAGGGAACTTGGCAAAAGCATGACAAAAAGGGCATAAGGTAATAAGGTTGGCCACAAGTTAAACATGGTGGCATATGAGGCATAAATATGTTCATTTAAACTTGCATGTTACATTATAAGCCTCAAAACATGCATAACATTCAAACTTAGCGAATAGGTGATACATGGTCCTCGATGACATAGAATGATTGCTAGAAGTTCGCATATAACATTATATGTAAGTTATCATAAAGGTTATGAGAGTTTTCATGTTGCCTAATGCAACATTTCAACATAAAGCTTATAGCTTTTAGCCCACAAGGTCAAGGTGATAGCTTTACAAACATGCATAGAATAAACCTATGCATAACATGTTAGAATCAAAGCACATATCATACTTAGGCCCAAACTCAAACTTGCAACATGTCATATTTAACTTCATAGTTAGAATCTAAGAGTAGTATAGGGCTTACAATGTAATGAAGACCTATAAAATATTAATAAGATTGAGACGAAGCCACTAGCAACTCTAAAGACCCCCAAATAGCAAGCTTCAATGAAACCCTTAAGAAATAAGAAGAAGATCCTTGCTTTGATGAAGAAAGATTGAACTTTGGCCTTAGAAACTCTCAAACAAGCTTAGGAACTCTCATATGAATGAAGATGGAGGCTATGACAAGAGGGTGGAGGCCATGATTAAACATTTTGGCATAGTTTAGTTGTAGGATTGATTTATGATGATTTAGGCTAGGTATTAGGGTCCTTTTATAGAAGATTAGGTTAGTTTAGACCATAGGATTAACCCTAATTCAGATCTGGGCCATCAATTCACGTCACTAGCCTCCAAATATGTCTTGAGAAACAAGTCAGGTGCACCCAGGCCAGACTGGCCGACCACCCAAGTCGACAGGGGTGTCGACTGGGCAGTCGACACAGACTGGGGTGTGTCGACTCCCAAGTCGACTCCCCAGTCGACTTGGGGAGTGGCGGGATCTTTTCCCGCCTATCCTGCCCAGCTGAATTTGAAATCTGTTTTTAAATTTGAATTTTCTGAAAACTTCCATGGGCCTTAACTGGGTCATACAGACTCCGATTTACGAAAACTTGGACTCTATGTCGCGTATTTTTCCGAGACGAAAGCAATGGCACAGCCCGTTTCCCCTGATTCAGATTTTATCATTTAATTCTGCCTTGATTTATGTTATAACTTGTTATTCAAAATATGGGTTGTTACAACGTAGATAGTTGTTGATTCTAGAGTTACCAGAGTATTGGCCGCGGAAGCCATTTTTTCTTCTCTCCAAACCCTAGCTCAATGTAGGGTTTGCGCACGGGGGAGGGGGTGTATGAGAAATAAAAAGTATCTCTTTATCATACAGGTATTATATTGTTATCGGATTGGTCCCAGTGGATCTAGTGGGTTGTCGTCACTATGTGTATGTGTGTCTACATCACTGTTTCAAATCTCGCAAATATCACCCGAGATCTCATTTTGGGCTACTTCCGAAACGAAACAGCAAATATCACTCTAAATCTCCTTTTGAATATATCGCCCAAGGTATTTCAATATCAAACGATATATCGACCGAGACGAAATACTGGAATATCGTCCGAGATCTTAATTTTTTTGGTTAAATTTTAAATTTGTGCCTAAACTAGAACTATAAAAAAACTCAAATCTAGCCATATCAATCTTTTGTTATTTTACATTTTGCATGTTAAATGACTATATTGTATGTTCGTATATGTTTTACAATGCTTATGATTTTCATATTCGTCTTTTACATATATGTTACTTATGAAATTATGTATTTTATGATCTATTTATGCTGAATTTTTTAATGTTTTGGATCTTTTTAATTTTTCATGCCTAACAATATTCCTGTTTTAAGCAAATTATGATTTAAAGTATGAATGATCTTTCGCAAAACAAAGAATAATAAAGTTATTTTGCATTTTAAGTTTAAGTTACTATGTTTTTGATAGCATTCATAAAAATCATTTTGTTAAAATATCATGTACCCCGAGACTGTCCCAATATGAACTTTCAGACCCAAGATGAAAATCCGAGACGAACTCCCGAGTTAGGCTCATCTCGTCCGAGATCTCCCTCGATATGAGACCGGGTCTATAAAATCCCTGAGATGAAACGCGACCGATATCCGAGATTTAAAACCTTGGTGTGTGTGTGTGTGTGTGTATATATATATAAGGCAGGTTCAATGGCACCCGTAGCAGTGTAGCACCCCATTTGCCCCTTAATTTCCTTCATTTTCTCTTCTCTCTCCTTTCACTAACTCTCTCACTTCCCACTCGCTTATTTCAATGAAAATGCGGAGCTGTTATCAGGGGGCATTTTGGGTTCTCCATTTTTAGAGTGCCATTGAAAACTTGTGTGTGTATATATATATGTGTGTATGTGTGTGTGTGTGGGGGGGGGGAGGGGCTATTTGAACACAAAATTAAACATAAAGAGTGAGACACGAAACCTCCACCGTTGGATTTGTTTGTCTTTATGTGGAGAGTGGAATTCATGTGAAGATTCAGTGGTTAAGATTTATTGTGTGCAATTTTGTGTCTTTATTTTGTGTCTAAAATGAGTTTCTCATATATATATATATATATATATGTGTGTGTGTGTGTGTGTGTGCGTGTGTGTATGTGTGTGTGTATATATATATATATGGCGAGCGTTCAATGGCACCCGAAACAGTGCAACACCCCTAAATGCCCTGATTTCCATACATATTTCGTTTCTCTCTCTCTCCACTCATTCTCTCACCTCCCACTCACTTATTCTAATATAAATATTTGGTTTATATAGGGGGCCAAATGAGGTGCTCACTATTTGGGGTGCCATTGAATGCTCCTCTCTATCTCTCTGTGTATATATAAGCATTCTGGCGCACCCCTGTTTTACATTATATCTTTAGCACACTTATCCTAACGTGAACTACACTAATCCAAATCTAACAAGATTTTGTAGATGTTCAATCCATATATATATATATATATATATATATATATATATATATAATCACATATCCAAAATTTGAGCTCGTTCCGACATTCATCATTTTCAAAATTCTAGCTCATTCACCGTTCAAACATTTTTTTTCAAATCGTTAAATTTAAACATCAAATATATTACTCTACGAATGTTGGAATGAATTCAAATTTTGGATAGATAATATATATATATGTGTGTGTGTGTGTGTGTGTGTAAGGGGGGTGGGGGGGGTGAGGGGGGGATTGAGTATCATTTTGTATTAAACTTTCACTTGACTTTAAGGCAATCAACCTTTGGGCAACTCATCTACTATATTGGACTCATACACTATACCCATGTTCTCATTTTAGCTATATTTAGGTGTTTAGTGCATCTTAGTCTGTAATTTATCTTTCACCAATGTTACAATGGATCATGTTATGTGGATTAAATATTTAAACAACAATGCTGGAATATCCGATTGTCTTTTTGTCAAATCTTACGGCTTAGAAACCAAAAAAATAGAAGGATCCACCACAAGCTGAGTCGAAATACTCATAATACCCCCTGAATTCCATGATTTCAACTATTTGGTCATTTTATCCACTTTTACAGTCGGACATACTAACAAAGTCCATATTTAAATGCGTGGTTATAGTTTGATCGATGGAGGGAGGGACATGGAGAATGAGGACATCGAGTTTATTGGAATAGGAACAACCCTTTGTAAAAGTAATAAAGTGACACGTTGTGGTGCTTAATGCTAGGATTAGAGCAACTCCAACAGTTTCCCCGAATTCCAAATTCCCGAAATCTACACCCATATTCAGCTCCAACGGCGTGTGGATTTTTCGCTCTGTTCCGAAATCGGGAAGAAAAGTTCCGAAATCCCCAAACTTCCCAAGCGCTTGTTGAACAAACGCCTGGTTCCAAGCGGGTGTTCAACAGACGCCTGATTCCAGGCGGGTGTTCAACAGACGCCTGAACCCAGGCGTCTGTTCAACACACGCGCAAGTATTATTTTTTAATTCTTCGTCCAACATACTGCCTTTTAAATTAAGTCCACATTTTTTAATTCTTCGTTCAGCATCCTCTCCAAACCATTTGCTCTCTCCAAACCATTTGCTTTCTCTCCAAACCATTTGCTGTCTCTCTAAACCGTGAATTGGAAAATAATATTTGTTGTCTCTCCAAACATCGTTCAACATCCTCTCCGTGAATTGAAGACTGGATTCGTGAATTGAAAAAGTGACGTGAGATGTTGGGATGGAACCCTTCCAGCAAAACGAAGTTGCTTTCTCTTGTTCACAACAAAGAACAACGGTCGCTGGAATTCCTTTCTCCTGTTCACAACAAAGAACAAAGACTTGAATTCCTTTCTCCTATTCACAACAATGACTACAAGCGTTTGTTCTGGCTTTCCTTTCTTCTATTCACTCCCTTCTTCTCAGATCTGTCACTCTCTAGCTTACGTTTTTTTACCGCTTCTCAGATCTGCATCGCCTCCAAAAGAGCTTCTCTCCAATCTGCTGCATCGCCTACTTTCATGCTGCAGAACAGTCATGAATTGCTGAAGCAGCGATTTTTTCCTTTATTTTTTTCTATTTTAGAGTTTGGTTTGGCTTTGCGTATGTGATGAATTGCTGAACAGTCATGAATTTTTGTAGAACAGTCATGAAGAGGGGGGTTCACAATTTTTCTGAAAAGAGTTTCCACGGGATGTAGTATGTGATGTTTTGGATGGAGAAGAAAGAAATTTGGCAAGAACAGACGAGCGGACCCACTATTTTTTTAGGCGGTTGTTTAACAAGCGTCTGGTTTCAGGCGGTTGTTCAATAAACGCCCAACCATTTTTTTTGTGCTGTGGCCCACGTTTGGCTCCAGGCGCTTGTTCAACAAGCGCCTGGACCTAAAAACTGTTGGGAATTCTTGTTTTTCGGAGTATGAAAAATCGTAATTTAAAAACCCACACTCCGGATTTGTTGGAGTTGCTCTTAGGAACTGTGGGAAGAAAAACCACGTGTGTGTGTATATATATAGCTGTACTCGTTAAAAACTACTATATAATACTTAACGTCAGTATCCTAAAGAGAGGAGTGCAAGTAAAATAACTACAAAGGCAGCTTAAATCATTCTTCTTCGACCCATCATCACAGTAAAATATATCACTCAGGTTGTATCTAACAAATCATGAAAGAAAACATTTTGCACTATCCTCCAACTCCTTTAAAACTCGAACAACTTCAGTCAAAACAACCGCAACATCGTTGCATTCTTTGATTCCGACCATCAAAGCCAACACTTTAATCTTCATCTTAACCTTCTCATCTTCAAACTTCGCCAATTCATCCTCTGTTAGTTCGTAATTCAGATCATCGCTTGCTATGTTTGTCGAATCCATCACCTGACTCAAAGCTCTGCTTACAAAAATAATGGATTCATCAGCAAGTGTACGCAAAAAGAATCCATTTCTACATTACAGATCAACTAATCAAAGTATAAACATGATCAGTACATAAATAAATAAAAAAATCTTTTGCACTATATTTATGTGTATGCATGTAGTCTAGAATCCAAGAAAGAAAATTAAATATTATGAAAGAAGGGTTAAAGTTCTCAAATTGAAAATAGATTTCTTATTAACATATTAAACATGCCTGTATTGATATTTTATCAAGAATGATTAGTAAAGAATAATATAGCTAATACTTCCATCTTACACCTAAAATAAAAATTACACTAGTTGGAACTTAAGATCAAGCAACAGAAAAGGGATGTTTGGAAGCAAAATATATAGAAGCAAACCTTCTGATCTCTTCAACTCGTACCATCTTGAGTAATTTTTAGTAGAGATGATATGTGATATCAAGGGACTATGTATGTTGTGCATACTTATATATCTTTATGGAGAATGTGATAGTATCATTGTGATGCAAATTCTTTATTTATTTTGGGTAATATAGATAAACAGAAAAAGCCAGAATGGGGAATGAGTAGGTTGATTGTGAGAATAAGCGTGCAGTAGATCTCAAGTGTGCACAACACTATCAAAACCACTAACCCATGTCAACTCTTTCTTTTACTAAACTATTTTGCACGCTCTCCTCCGAATCATGCTGTTTGTACCACAAATAATAATACACTAAACACTTTACACAATATCCATATCATCAACTTACTCCCCATTGTATTTAATGCTGTATTTTTATAGGTGCGCGTTTATGGTATCTTTTCATGCCTTGCGAGTGAAAAATATATTTTCTAGCAGGCCAACAATAATGCGTTTCTATACATATAACTTTCGTGCACAAAGCAAAGCTTATCCTCAAGAATTTTACCTTTTTGGCATGCATGTATGATGAAGCGTGTACAGAAATACGCTTGAAAGAATGATCGGTTTTGAATCATCATCCATTCAACCTGGCTGCAAGGTGAATCCATGGTAAAATTCGAGGTTGGGTAATGTAAAACTCTGAATTCAAGCTATGGTGAAATGGGAAGAATACATTTAGATTGTCGTTCTGATTTTGTAGTTGTGAAGAAGTACCACCTATGGATTGATTGCCACATAAGCTTAGATAGTGTCCCTACGTCCCACATTCAATGCTAACATAACAATGTTTTGACCTATTAGGATCTAGTTGTTCAAAATCGTACGAAGGCTATCACAATTTCTTATCTCAATAGGTCATATCGAATGGAAAATTAATTATGGGAATAGAGATATAATTAAGCTAGAACAGTGTAACTGATAGTTTAAAATTTGGTCTCATAACCCCGAATGATTGAATCCAAATTAGAGAATTAAAATAAAGGATTTCAACTTAAAAGGGCTTTTTAATTCAAAGTAACAAGTTTTAAGGATAGTTCTTCTAAAAAATTAGTTTAAAAGATAATTTACGGAAAAATAAATAAATAAATTTATCATTTTCAACTCAAAATGATATTGAAGTGTCCGTACAAGAATAAAAAAAAAATCTTGTACGAACACTTCAGTATTTATTTATTTATTTTTCCGAGTTGGAAATATAAATCTTGTATGGACATTTCAGTATTTATTTATTTATTTTTATTTACAAGTAATTGTTATAACATACAATTTGTTATACAAGAAAATTTAATAAGTAATTTTTATTTACAAGTAATTTAATAAGTAACTTTTTAATTAATAAAGTTTAAATAATTTTTGAACAAGTAGAATCAGCTATTGTTTAATAAAGTCAGCAACCAATCTAGTTAAATTAATAATAAAGTAAATCGTTTTACTTCAGTTATGGTGAAGTTAATTTCTATGTAATTAGTTTAATTAAAGTAATCGTTCTTAAATGGAATTCATTTAAGATAATATTGAGTTTGTATGAGATGTTTACCTGAATTAGATGAAATGATTCGAATGGAAAGTAAAATGTCAGAAGACGAAGAGCGTTAATGATTTTTGATAAAAAGAAGTTATAAATGGAATTGTATAAGTAAGATGAAGAAAAGAATTAATATTTAATATAAATAGTTATGAACAACCGAGTTTCAAAGTAAGGATATGGTGTTATAAAAACCGTATTCCAAATTAAGTGAGAAATACAGTTTAATGGATATTATAAATGATAAGCAGTTTAGAATTACGGACTTATATTTGTTCTAAGATAAGAACGTTGTCGATTAAGGTCTGAGAGGTAAATAAAATATCCCAACTTGAACGACTTCACTATTATCGAGGAATGGTATCAGTTTGTAATGGAAAGAAATGTCGAGGTTGATTATAAAGTGGAATATAGCAACGTATTGCAAGTCTTTGAACTATAATGATAAAATAACGTTGTTGACTAGGCTTAAGCGTGACTGTTATGTCGAGATTAGTTATAAAGGGGAATATTACAGCGTATGATAAATTTATTTTTTATATTAAAAATTACAGAAGGCCGAAAAAAGACAAAATACACAGATGGACCAAGGCCCGCTTCATATGTAAACCACTGTCATCATGACCGGACCGGACCTTCGGTCCGACCTTCAAAGCCACTGACCATTGGCTCAGGCGGTCCAGAGCTCATCAGAACCACTGTACACATCGGACCACGACTAACTGCCGAAAACGCCTTGGAACCTCCATTAAACCGCGGTTCATTGAGGTATACATGGGTGATTTGTGTTTATAATGCCTAATTTGGAAATCTACGTTTAAATTGGATTTGGGTATTGTCGGGAGGGAGGGAGAAGGAGAAGATGTCCGTGTTTTGAGTGAGAATTTTATGCTTAGAACATCTGTTGTGCTTATATTTCTGAATTGTATTTTAACATTTAACCCCAGCAAAGTATAAAACGATGGGACCTGTGATGTGGTTTCCTACATTATTTTCCACTTAACTAATTTATTGTAATAATAATGTATTTGATCTTTTATTTCTCAAATTTCGTCAAATAATGTATAAAACGCATGGTTCCGACAGCCCGACCGGTCGAACCCTCGAAATCTTAGATCTTAGGCCATCACGGCTCGATTGACGGTCTACTCATGATAACATTGATGTAAACGAAGTGATATATTCAGAGAGTAATTTCTAGAACGTCATTTGTTTTATTACCCCCTCTCAAATCAATATAGGATTTTCACTGCCCCTTCTTCACCGCTGCTGTCACAAACTCTCAGCTCTTCTCGTAATCTCAAAAAATTCTTTAACGAAAGCAGATTCATGAGGATGTTCGTTTTCGAGAAAAAGACAGGCACATGATTGACATCTAATTTCTTTGCACTTCTCTACTCACACACAAAGTACGTATCAATTTCGATGTGTTTTAGGCGTGCATGTTGGATTGGGTTGGCGGATAGAGATATGATGCTTAAATTGTCATACTAAATTGTCGGCTTCTTGCTGGATTGAAACCCTAGTTCGTGAGTGAGAGAGTTTATCCACATAATTTCGGTCGTTGTGCTCGCCACCGACCTATATTCTGCTTCAGTGCTCGAGCAAGAGATAGTTGGTTATTTCTTCGAGCACGGGTTTAGGCACATGAACACACTGTATCCTGCGGTGGATTTACGATCATCAGGATCGATGCCCAATCTACATCGCTGAAAGCTTGTATGTGTAATTCTCTGCTTGCTTTTAATGTTATACAGTAGTCAAGTGTTCCTTTTAGATACCGTAGAATATGCTTCACTGCACACCAGTGTTCTGATAGAGGTGATTGCATAAATTGACATACTTTATTGACATTAAGATACAGTTCTGCTCTGGTCACATTCATATATTGTAAAGCACCCACTATGCTTCTATATTGCTTGATATTCTTGATTGCTTCACCCCTGTATTTTGACAATCTTATATTACTAATCATAGGTGTTGGCATTGGTTTAGCTTTATCCATCTTAACACATATGATTAGTTCAGTGATATATTTCTTTTGAGATAGCAGGACTTCTGATTTGGATTTTTAGATGACTTGAATTCCTAAGAAGTAGTTTAGCATTTCCTAATCCTTGGTAGAGAATGCTTGATTTAGATTGCCAATTACATAGTTGATTTCAGTTGTGTTGCTTCCAGTAATGAATATATCATCAACATACACTAGAATATACATGACACTATCATCATTCCTTTCAATATGCAATGAGCTATTAGGTTTAGATGTAGTGAATCCTAACCTTCTAAGAGTGACTTTAAGTTTGTCATACCACACTCTTGAGGCTTGTTTCAACCCATATATAGCTCTGTGTAGCTTCTATAAAAGGGGTTTCCCTTTGACATTCTTGTACCCCTCTGGTTGCTATATGGAAACATCCTCTTGTAGGTCATCATTCATAAAAACGTTGCAGACATCAAGTTATCTTATGCACCACTATTTATGCAGTGCAATGTTGATGATAATTCTGATGCTTGTTGGCTTCACTATAATGGAAAAGTCTCATTAAAATCAAACCCAAATTCTTCGGTATATCCTTTTGCAACCAACCTAGCTTTGTACTTTAATATGCAGTCTTCTACTTTCCTTTTTAATTTATACGTCCATTTACATCTTGTTATATTTTTGTGACTGGGTGTTGGGACCAAACTGCATGTTTTATTCTTGATTAAAACGTTATATTCTTCATTCATGTCACTTTTCCACTTTTCACTTTTGATTGCCTCATTATAGTTGACTGGCTATCTACAACTAGTGTTGCAGCATATAATTTGGGTTTAAATATGTCACTTTTGACTTTTGTCATCATGTGATGTTTGTTTTGGTTGTGTGGTTAAATCTTCATCTTGACTACTTGTGCATGATGATTCATCAATGCCACTGTTAATAGTATGTGCATCCATGTTTTCTTGACTTGTATCATTGTGGTCTGCATGAAAACCGTCACTTACTGAACCAGTTGAGCTATAATTGGACCTTGTACTAGACACACTATAAACATCTTTACTTTTATTTTGATCTTCATGCTTGTCATTGTCCATCATGCACTCAACTAATTTGAGTGGTAGAATCAACAACTTTCAGAATTGATAAATCTTTTAGTTTTTTCGATTCCCTTCTCTGCAAAGAAAAAGAAACATTCTCATTAAACACTACATGTCTGGAAACATATAATTTTCCATCATTACTTAAACACTTGTACCATTTTTTGTTATTTGCATACCCCAAAAATGTACGTGGGGTAGATCTCAAACTTAATTTGTGCTTGTTATAAGGTTCGAGACAAGGAAAGCATAAACATTCATAAGCTTTTAATTCATGATAGTTTGACTTGACATTGAACACCATTTCATAAGAGCATTTATTTTTCAAAACTTTAGTGGGAATTCTGTTTAGTAAATAAACTGATGTTGCAAATGCCTTTGCCAGAATTCCAGTGGCAGAGATGCTTATGACATCAGAGTTAACATTGTCTCAACAATGTGTCTATGATTTCTTTCCACTTATTAACCATTTTGTTCAGATGTGTAGGGGCAGGTCATTCTATGCATGATACCCTTATTATCAAAGAAGTTTTTATGGTTTAAATTTTACACCACCACCAGTTTTGCCTAGTTTTAACAGTACATTTTGCTTGTTTTTCCACAAATATTACAAACTGTATTGTTACATTACATGCTTCTGACTTAATCTTACGAAAGTATATCCAAGTATGTCTTGTAAAGGCATCAACAAAGGAAAGTCTGACTTCATTATTGATGGGCCCCATAAATCTACGACAATTAACTTAAGTGTTCTACTATGTGATGTCTGATTTATAAAAAGGAAATTTGTGATTTTTGCCAATTTAACAATGTTTACAAACATAAAGCTCAAGTATGCATTCAAAATCAATTTTATTTTTATTCAAAACATGTTTTACAGCCTTTATGCTTGGATGACCCAACTTATAGTGCCAATCACCAAATACATTGATTAAACTTTTATTTACAGTAATAGTTTCAACATTATTGTACCGATTCCATTACCAGCATGTGTTGACTTCACATTCCTAAACTTGTACAAACCTTTATCCAAACTACCCTGTAATAATATATCTTTGTTTATTAAGTCTCTAAAAAGACAAAATTTTGGGTGAAACTCGAATCATACTTTATTGTCATTAGCAAATTGTGATACACTCATTAAGTTTTTCTTTTTCTTAGGTACTTTAAACAAATTATTAGGGTAGTGTTCCCTATTAACTCTAACGTAACCATAGCCAACACGTGATATAATAAAAGTTTCACCATTACTCATAGAAATAAAGTGCATACCTAAGTAATTTTTATTGTTAGATTTAAGTTATGAAGGTTACTTGTCATATGATTCATTGCACATGAATCAGGTTACCATTCGTCTACATTTATATCATTTGATTTGATCCTTGAGCTTTCTCCACTAATTCTTTGTTTCCCTAGTTGTGTCATATTAACATTTGGTTCCCTCCGATTGCTTTGACTTTGTTGATTTATATCGTAATCTGCATTAAATCTAAAGTAGTATCTGCTTGTTGCATGGCCTACCTTTTCACATGTTTGGCATTTAGCGTCATTGTTATTGTTATACCTACCATCTCTGCCTCTTCCCCTTTGAGTGGTATTACCTCTTTGAAATTAATTGTCATGCTTGCTTTTTTTACCAGAGTTATCTCTCTATTAACTTTTACTTCTTGTTGTGGAGGCATAGTTGATAGGATTATCAGACTATGACATTTTCTTCTATTCAACTCTTCCTTCATAAGCGAGGAGGGTCTCAGGTACAATTCTTTGTGATGCAATAAATGTCACAACTGACTCACCATCAAGCCCACCAATAATGTACAAAACTAGCTCACTTTTGAAAATATTGTATCCAGTTGCACCCAACTTTTCACACAATGTTTTAACCTTGATTACGTACTCACTCATAGACATTTCATCTTTCTTTAAATTCTGCAGTTGCTTTCTATAATGCATATTTCTTGTCGTAGACTGCAGTTGAAAACAAGCTCTACGGAATTCCATACTTCAAACGATGTGTTACATCCAATAATTTGTGATAGTAAACTTACACTAATAGATGATATCAACCAATATGCAAGTAGACTATCCGGCTTTTGTTATTTAACACATTATTCCTTGCGATAAGAATACCGTCCTTTTCTTGTATCATTGCAATGTTTGATGTAGTCTTGTATTCCATACCCTCTAACATTGTTTTAACCTGATACTTCCAAAGCATGTATTTATCTTCATCTAAAGGAATGGTAAATTACATTACTCTTGGGATTGATCAGCGTATGAGCGGATAGTGATGCTGCCATAGGGTTGATTGCAGAGGTTGCTGAACTGATGGTGTCATTGTTTTCAGCCATTAGAAATCAAAAATTGCAGAGAAGTATTTCTTGATATAGTGCGACAAGGGAATGAGATTCTTGGATGACAACGTATTATGCTGAAGTGATAAGCCTTTGAATCTGATCTCCATGTTAAAAATATGTGAATAGAAGAGAAAGAACACATACAAATTTTTATAGTGGTTTGACATTCGTCCATTTTATAGTTTATCGATAACTAAAGTTATTACAACCAAATTGCAAATTAGTTTTGAGAGTACAGTTGCTCTACTTCAAATTTGGTGGTTTCGTTGCAAAAATTAACCTAACACCATTTTTTAGCAATGAAGTTCGCTACTTTTAGATAGATCCATACATCAGAAATGCAATGTCTAGTTTTGAATTACCCAAATAGACATTTCTAAAAATGCAACAAGAAAAACAAGTTTAAATTGCACAAAATTTTATATTTAATGGACCAATATAAATCCACCCATGGATCAATATTGGTCCACACTTTTCTTTACTTTTTATTTTCTTCAAGTTAGCTTGATTCTTCCATCTTTGAGGACTCAATAGAAAAACAACATGCAAATCTATAATATAAGCCAAAATCAATAATTTTTCACCTTCTAATAGATCAGCACAATGTAGTAATCCAGCCTCTATTAATTTTCTCTCACTACTTATGGCTTGATATTTATCAAGTTTATAAATCCATTCTTCCATCATTCTTAGTCCATTTGCATCAGAACATTGCTTGGTTCATATAATAGATTACACTTGTCCTATAAAGTATGGCTTTATGAATGCAAAGCATGCTTTGAAGCATGACAAACGAATAGATCCAGATATGCATAAAGCTTCTATTTCTCAAGTTGTTTCTACAGGACAGTGTATCTTCTTTAAGGCAATTGACACACCGTTCTCAATAACAATCGAGCTATATCTTCATGACAAGTATAACTGTTGAAGTCTATCATCCATCAATGGTACATTACTAAGATCTATTAATGCCCATGGATTTATGGAGTTTCATCTTCATTTTCCATGTTTAGAAAATTCATTGTCTAATGGATCGATACCGATCCATTTGGATTAGTACCGATCAATTATGACCAAATAATATAAGTACTTTTGGGACTCTAAAAAATTCCTATCTTCTCATTCTAGCATTTGAGAAAACATGGTCTTCATTACCATCTCCAATTATAGACCTAATTCCAGTGCCGCCTTTAAGTCTAGACTAGATTTCTCAACATTGATCCAAAATAAGCTTGTAGAGTCACCTCTTTAATTTTCATTCTTAGTCGCTGACAACATCCTGGTTTCCAATGAATTTTAGCAACATGTCCTAGGATGTTGATCTTATCGACACTCGAATTTTCTTATTAAACGCCTTTTATTTGACAAAGACTGTATCATCACTCCAAGACTTCGCAACCGAGAGATAGACTTTTATACCTCGTAGTTCAGTTCAATCCACATATCCCCATTTCCTTATTAATTACTACACCCACCATTAGTGTTATTCAATCATTGAAGCGAAAACATGTCATGTCAACTTGCAAAGATCGTTTAAACATTAAAAAAGACACTAGCCACTGGAGGGGATGCACCTTCAAAGTCCATGCACTAGAAAAATTCATGAAATATAATGATTTATTTAATATAATAAATCGATTTTAAATAAATGGAATATTGGTTTAACGTGAAAATAAAATATCGTGTTTAAAATTCCTAGTTAGTATATTCTGGAAATGTTATATAATTCAGTTTGTGTATATTTATCCGATAATAATAATAATTTATTTGAATCAGTTAATATTCAATTGAATTTAATGTTAATCATCAGTTTAAAATAAATATCTTCTATATATGGTCAAATTAGACCGTGAAAACTATTCCAATGTGTTCAAAATGGTGGTAGAACCCTGGAAATGCCATTCGTTGCACTCAATCGAAACCGCAGGGTATTTTAATTTAGGTCACCATGATAATAAAATTAAATCAAAATATAAATAAATCAATCAATCTGAGTATAGAGGACGACATACATCTCCTAAACATAGGCTACTCTGTGAAAATTCAGCGTCTTCTCTTTTCATCTTTCCTTCCTTCTCCCCGAAGGCTCACAGTCAGGTACACTGGAAAGCTACAACCCTAATGTCAACGCCTAAAGCTACCTGTACTGTAGAAACGACGTCATTCCTATCCTCCCATCGCTTATCTATAAATCTATTGCATTCGTTATTCTGCTCATCTCAAACCAATGGAGCCTTTCAATTTCATGTCGTCCTCATTCTTTCCTTTCCAATCAAACAAGAAACGAATCATGCTTTCCTATTTTCTTTTCATTGGTAAAGCCACAAAAATAAACTAAAGCCATTTCCTTATGTTTTTATTTTCCTCTTTCAATGTTAAATCACAAAAATCATTCTTCGAAGGAAAAAAAATCGAAATCGTAAATTTAGAAATCGAAATACAAAATTAGAGAAAACGCAATATACATCACGTTGAAAATTTGAAGCTCGACTACATTGGAGTAGTCGCGATTTCTGTTCGTCATGGCATCGGAAAAACAAGAAGCTCGGAGATGTTCTGGAGGCGATAAGATCTGAAGCCCGAAACTGTTGAAATAGATGTGCGTTCAAAGAGGGGTGTGCTGCGAATTCATTTGAAACTGACATCTTATTAGTTCCAGCAATATGGTGGTTTGCGGGAGAATCGATAGTGGGTTGGACAAACGATGAGGGGGGAGTTGTGTGATATACCGGAGTGGAATTTGACAGCAAGTATTTAGGGTGAACGGATGTTGCGATGTGTTAATTTGGGATGCGATAAATGGAGAAACTGAGTTGTCTTGTAAGGGGTACGAGTCTTTATTTTGGGGTGATGAACAAGAGTATGATGTCTGGGTTGAACGACATGTTGGGTTATTGGGGGAGTGCGATCAGTGTTTGTTGAGGAGGTTTCTGTTTGATGATGAACAAGGAGGACTGGGATGCAATAGGATGGATGTAACTGGACTGGAGTAGTTCCATCTACTGATGAATGCACGGTGATGAACTTGAAGTTCGAATATGCTTTTATTGAACTGAGATGATTGGCAGTGAACAGTAGGAGAGTTGGATTTATTACTGACTGGATTAATGGTGAATTTAGCTAAATGAGGGTGGACTGGATGATTTGTTAGGCAATGGAGTTTTAGGTGTGAAGCTGTTGTCAGTGCGAGAAGGATGGGACTGGACAACATGTGAGGCATTGCGGCAGTATAGGTGTGTGGCAGTGGTGATGGAGTCAAGTGGGTAGAGTGACAACTGGTCATAAATGAAGATAATGTTCGTGAGGTGTTTGGCGAAATGTCGTAATAGGGATGAAGGTAGTTCTGGAGCTATTTGGAATTTATTTCGGGAAGTGATCGACATTTGTAAGCCAATTAAGGTATACAGTTTTTATGAAGATTAAATTACATAGAATAATGTATTTATTTATAGTAGTTAATTCAAATTAAAAAAATTAATCATAAAATAAAAACAAATTATCGTGGGTGCCAAATAAATTTATTTATGACGATTCAAGTAGAGGCGGTGCTGATTGATTTGGAATTAAACAGAATAGTCGACAAAGAAAATCCAGGTGAGTTAAACTCACTAGTTAATTATTGGGAACTATTTTCAATAGTTCAAAATTTTATTTATTGCTTTCTAGCTGCTAAATTGATTGATATAAAGTGATAATATTATTTAATAATATTATATAATAATAATATTGGTTATTAGTGATTGGATAATTCCTGCAGTACCATTAGCGGATGCCCGCAGTACCATTAGGGGATGATTTCCCTATGCGCCCCATAAGATATATAGTGGATGACCTTTTATACTGTGATATCCTGCCTCAAAGCAGGATGGGTATTATTATTGTTGACTAACATCTGTGGATGCAGGAAAAACTGGTTAGAGGGATCCAACTGGATCCCTGACATTTAAATTATTTGTTTTTACATATATGTTCATATATGATGTGTTTTATAACCTGTGATAGCTTATGGTATATTTGGTTGTGTTAGTAACACTTATCGTTAATTTTGGATATTTTGAAGATTATAAATAATACATAAATTTCAAATTAGAAAATTGAAATATAAAAAGAGTTTAAAGGAAATACCTACTTTTAAATAGAAATGTTCATTTGAAATCCAAATTATAATATAATTTAAAAGTAAAGGTTTGTTTTAAAAAATGTGTTAATGAGGCGATTTTATAAACAATGTTTATAAAGAAATTAAACAATTACCATTTGAGAATTTGGAAAAAATATGGATTTCAAAGTAGTAATTAAAGTATAAAGAAACCAGAAAAGGAAATAATTATAGAAACGTTTATTTGGAAACAAATTGAATATAATTCAAAAACAAAATATTTGTTTAAAATAAATGAGATGAAAAGGCAATTTTATAAGTGAAACTATTATTGGTGGAATTTTAGGAAATGTAAAGTATGTGTGCATTTGGGAAGGAAATGGGAACCGAATAATAAGCTGGTATTCTAAATAGATTTAAAATTTTCCAATTTCAAGGAAAATCATAAAAGAGGTTATATGAAGTAAATTTATAATTTGAAATTATAAATAGGATTTAAACTTGAAATTTCAAGTATGAATTCGGGTTGACTAAATGAGTCAAGTATGAATTAAGGAATATTATTCACGAGCGAGGTGAATAGGGGTTGAAGCAAATAGTTTGCAAAATGGGAATTTTAAAAGTAAGTTAGAAAGGGTTTGAAATTATAAATTCTAACTGAATATAAGTAGAACTAATTTGAATGGTATAATATAGTTTTATATAAGATTTATAATAATAAGAGTTACCAAATATACTTTTATATGAATATTTTAATGGAATGGAGTTTTTATTAAAATAAACTGAGATGAGTAGAATAAACATATACAGATGTTTATAAAGCTTTTTGTGGAGTCAAGACTTTATAGAAAACTAGATTTTACAAAGGTTAAAATGAAATTTAGTTGATAAATGGAAAGATATCGTTATAAGAAAAATCGTGGTTCCAGTTCTAAAAATGAATAATGTTAGCAAATGTTTGTAAATTATATTTGTAAGAAAAATATTTGAAATACGGATAAGCTGTAAAAACCTATAAAGATGTTATGAATATTATTTGTATAAAACTTTGTTTTACAAAGGTTAACTAAAATGTGAATTGATTAATGTAGTGATATCGTCATAAGAAAATGTTGTCCAGTTTAGAAATAAATAAATATTTAGCAAAACGTTTTGCAAATCATATCTTTAAATGGAATATTGGATACTGGTAGTAGTAAACGTTTTGTGATCATAGTCGTAAGTAAATGATCAAAATGGTAATAAGTTGAGATAAATATCTCGTTCAAAGTGATAAGGAATAATTGGAATTTTTATTCGTTAGAAGTTAAAAATGGAGTTAAGGAAATTAGTAGCAAACTGGGGATTAGTAAGTTGAATGATTTTCTGGGTATCGATCTAATGTTGGTTTCGGCCTGCGGGGTTGATACTTAAAGAATTATTCTCTTAGTAATTTACGGTTAGAAAATAATGACCAAGACGAGAAATGCGTGCTTAAAGGGATTTTAAAATGAAAGGGGCTTTTTGAATATGCTTATATATATACATATATAAAAAGAAAAATGAGTATTCCAATTATTGGAAAAATGAAGAAGATTCGAATTAACGAATGATAAATCAAAAGAGGCTAAAGTGATGGAAAATATTAAAATGGCGAATTCAATTTTCTTTTATGGATGAATGGTTGTTTTATTTTATAGTTAAATAACCGACTATTAATCTGGCCTGTACGCTTGTTGGTACGGAAAGACCGCAATCGAATATATTTGAAAACCATTCTGAACCAACAAATTCGAAAACGTAGAATATACGAATTAGAGATGGAGCAATGAAGACCATGGATCTTCATAAGCGAAAGGACTACTTGTCTAATTCTCTGAGTCGCGACCGGAGATATTTTGATGGTGATCCTGTTGTAGTTGAAATCGACGGATTGCAAGGACTACTCGCTACTGAACCATAGGGTGATTCCTAGGATGCAGTAGGAGAGTGTCTTCGGTTTTTCCAGTCCTAGGACAACTTGTATGGATGAATGTCTAATAGAGTATTTCCTAAAAATTTCATACGTTCATTTTTACAAATATACCGAGTTGGTGATAAAGAGGGGCACTTCTTTTAAACATCCAGAGTACATTTGTGGACGTCAATTCGTGATTTGACGGGTCTGATAATATGGCATTCAAAGTAAATGGAGGCCAGATATTCTAAAAAGATAATTTTAAACCTCAAGCCTCACAACCGGGAAATGGAAAAAATTGGGCAGGCAGCATAGCTATGTGGGTCTCCCCATTAGGGTATATTGTCACCATCTGGAGAATATTCAATTTGTTACTTCTTTTCACTTATGTATCTCCCGAGAATGGTTATGTTGCTAGCAACCGTAGGTGACAATATATTCGATACACTCAAGAGAAATGAGTGGTCGGTCATGTGTGGCCGGTTGCAAAACTTTATTGTTGAACCAGTGTATTCCCCTCTAGAGATACACTATCGGTAGTTGGTCCCATACCTTGTCATAGTCGGAATCCAATCTCCAATAAGCGCATGTGGTTTTGATTGTACACTATATATGTAGAGCGTGAGATGCAAGCGTTCTACTAGATTGATATTTATTTGTATTTAAACATTATTATAATATCAGAAAAGATACTGATTTCAAAATGTTTTGGGTTATCGTAAGGTAAACCGTCCGTGTTTATGTGTGGATTAGTCTTACATCCTTTTCTTTCAAAAAATGATTTTTAACTTTAAATTCAAGATGGATGATACCAATAATTTAGTGGGTTTTTTCTCATGCTGGTTCACCAGACTGACCTGTGGCATTTGTAATGCTCGGGTCAGACCCAGTTGGGTCGGAACCAGTTGTACTGGTGCAGGATAAGATGATACAAATTTCAGGAGACAAGCAGGAGGAGTTCAGACGTATTATATATTTAGATATTATTTTACTGTGTGTTGAAAATGAGGACAGACTGTTATAACTATCCAAATGAATTGAATGGTCTCTGTACTCTTATAAATTGTAAGTTTTTAAAAATAATGATTTATTCCTGTATTATACTTTATTCTGCTGCGATGTGAGACTCTGATATTGTGTTTAGTTCTTCTTGTTCTATTCTAATATTTCTTTCTTTCTTATCTC
Source organism: Allium sativum (assembly GCA_030737875.1). Lineage (NCBI taxonomy): Eukaryota > Viridiplantae > Streptophyta > Magnoliopsida > Asparagales > Amaryllidaceae > Allium > Allium sativum. Next base: position 484,718,848 of record CM060919.1, on the reverse strand, counting down.
ACCCTCTAACTTCTTTCTTTAACATTCTGGATTTTCGATACTTGAGTTTTGGACATGGGATATATTTGTGTCGAAAATTCGAGCATCGAATTTTAGCGAATTTTGATTATTTAAAATGAATTATTTTAAATAATAACGACGAAAAATTTATTTTGAATAGAATTCGAACGTATATATTTATATAAATCGTCGTTAGAATATAAATAATTTATTTTAATTATATAACGAGCCTGAAATGGCGTGGTAGTTCGATAATTCGATTTCAAAGTTCAAATGAATGTACAGGATTCAAAATAAAACGAATTTTAGTGAAACCAAAAATAATAGAATCTATTTGAGAATATCTTTTCAACGAATCCGAAAAATCAAAATTTCATAGCGGGAATCAAAATTTATGTCCAGTTAAAAATTCAGAATAGACGCTATGAAATTCTGGCCCCAGTAAATTGAAATGTGCGTTCAAAATCAATATACAGATTTATATTTTGATTTTGACCGAAACTGATCGAAACGGTTGAATCAGCCTACGATATATATCCCATTGTGTTTGGAATGAGGGTAATTAGCTATGGGCGACAGTCGTTGGGTTCGATTTGGGATTCGAAAGAAAAGTCAACTTTAAGTGAATAATAAAATAAAATAAATAATATATTTACTCCCCCTTCTTCCCTCTTCTCTCTCCAGACACAAATCAAATCAAAAGAAAAAACAAAAAGAAAGTCGCGGTGCGCCCCCTGTTTCACGTCGATGCTCCACCCGCCGTGCCTCTTCAGGCTGCGGCGCGCCTCCCCCTCCGACCACTCTCCCTCTACGACCTCTCTCCTCCTCCTTCTTCTTCAATTAGCCCCCAAAAACCACGCCCTAGCAGCCCCGTTGACCCGCTCAGCCCCCCCGACAGATATCGACTTCCGCGACCGCCCCCCTCTTCGGTGACTGCGCTGCCACTTCTTCCTCCTGAAGCCGTAGATCCGAAACCTGTGCCACCACCACACCCCACCTCCAACCGCCAGCGACGAACTCCGACACCCGTCGTCCACAGACCATGGATGACTTGTTTGTTTGATTGCTGTGTTGTGAAATTTTATTGTGTGATGTGGAATGAAATAAAATATTTTACAGTGGAAAATATTTTATAGTTAAAAATATAATTTTTAACGTGTATATAAAATAAATATTTATAAACAAATCGGACGATTCGTTTATATACACTTATTTGACTGATATTGATTGGGACGATAAATTTTACACATCGCCCAACCGCACAAATAAAATATGTGTTTGTTGATTTGAAACCCCACACGGGTATTGGGATGATATTTGATGTACACTAATCCCGATTGTTTACTTTTATGTCAATCGATGGGTTGACAGACTGTGTAAGCGTTAATTATTTATATTTAATGCTTATGCAGTTGTGTGGTGCACTCTGGATGACGGTTGATTATTTGTCGTTGCTATTATATACATGTGTTGTAGAAAATCCATATAATTAACATTATATGGTAATTGATTGGGCCTCATTCCAATTTAGAAAATATATTCATGTGTTGAACAGAAGTATAAATTCATGTGTTGAATAGAAAAATAAATATTCATGTGTTGAATAGAATAAATATTCATGTGTTGAATAGAAGTATAAATTCATGTGTTGAATGGAAAAATAAATATTTATGTGCTGAAGAAATTATTCATTTGTTGAATAGAATCACGAATATATTGAAATATATAAAGCCGTGTTGATTAGAGATGCGCCATTTTGACATGAACGATATTTATATCGATTTTATTCATTTTTTATAACGAATAATGAAAAGGAAGTGATTTCAAAATATAACGTTTTGAAAATATTATCATTTGTGTATCGATGATGTGGAATATTCAATTTTGATTAGAAATTGAATATGAAGTTGAAATCGTTTCGAAAACGAATTTAAAACGATTTATAAAACACGTTTTAAAATGAAATCGACGAAGTATATATTATATATATAATATAATGTCATGAATAGAACGCGCCGCGGCAGTTCGCGATTTCGACCATTGACTTCGAATGGATATTACGGGAGATCCGACCGTCGAATTCTCCTAAAACCGGAACCGTTGAGTTTGTATCGAAAAGAGCTTTCTAACAAATATTAGAGATTTGAAATCTAATGGTTGGATTTGGAATTATGTCCAAATCAAATTTGGAAAAGGTCGTTGTAAGTGCAGGTCGATGGCCGTTGGTGGAAATCGACTGAACAGGCCTTGATAAAATTATTAAAAATAGTAACAATTTGTGTAGAATCATAAGAAACGATTTGTGAAGAATTGGGATGAAAATTTCCATATTTGAAAAGGTAAAAATAGATTTTTATCGAAATGAACTAGTTTTGAACTAGAATTATAATTCTATTTATTTTTAAATAAATAAAGTTGATTTGTAATGGTTTTAGAAGTAACCAGAATTTCCAATAATTGAATTGGAAGGGATTTGAATCGAAATTGTCTTTGGAATATTTCGATGTTGGATTTCGTGATTATACAGATATTGTTATGGGAATTTGAAAGATATATTTATATCGTTATTTCCAATACAATATTTGTTGGTCGTAGAATTTGATATTTAATATAAGCCGATATATTTTCTATTCAGAGCCCTGTATTTAATATCAAATGGGATTTGGGTTTGTCGTGAATGGTCTCTTCATTAACACTGTTCTTAAACCCAGTTGAGAAAAAGATTAAATCTTTTTATTTAGATTTAATGAAGTGTACCAATTAAATGGTATTTAATTGGAATTGAATTTGAATTGATTTTTGGGTTTATTGTGAACGGTGTATGAAATAACACTTTTTGTTTAACCCGTTAATTAATGGAATGTGATTTTGGGTTTATAGTGAACTGTGTTTTAAATGACATTGGTTCTTTAACCCAGTTGAAGACAGAAGGTGATTTACTAAGTTAAATAATCATTAAAATTGATTTTTGGGAATATTAAAACCAAGTGGAGTTTTAATGAATCTTTAATTAGATTGGAATGGTCGAGAATGGAGTATCACCAATTCTGCTCCAGGCGATAGTTAAATCTTTAATTAGATTTGAACGTGAAATGGTAATTGAATTTACCGATAACACCGTGGTGTTAGATATGAAGTGTTCCCAGTTTTACTTCATGGGATGAATAGGTTGGGATTGGGAAAAAAAATAAATGATTACTTCGGTGTGGTTCGCTAATCCCGACTAGTTTGATTTGATATTCAAAGGAAGATTAAAGAATAAATTTAAAAGAATTTCTCTTTGATAAAATTAATGGGAACCTTTCCCTGAGAATGTGAAATTTAGAAACTAACTGTAGGTTAGCTAAGAAGAATGGTTTCCTGGGTATTGAGCTGATGTTGGTTTCGGCCTTCGGGTTTAATATTTGGTGAATTATTCTCTTGCTAATTTATGGTTAGTGACTGATGAATTGGAATGAGGCGTATGTTGTTTTTGTGTAACACTTGTTTATCATATACGCGAGTTATTCAGAAAGACCGAGTTTATCCCATTCTGAATAACTGATTCGACGTGGTGTCGAGGATGAAAACGGTGGTCGAAGGCCGGAGGTCTTCACGTCGTTTGGGTGATTACTGATGATCTTGATTGGGCCGTACACCCAACAGGAGGGAATCTGTTAGTGATTGTCTAGACGTACTTGGAGATCGATGGATATGAGAGGTACAAGGTGCCTCCGGTTTCGTTCAGACCCAGAATGGACTCGTAAATGGACTGTGTGTCTGACATGGATTTTATTATGTGTGGTTGATTTCTAGTAAATATATATCTGTTTGGCGACGGAGAATTTATTCTCTTGCTTAATGCCCTTATCTGAGACGTACGAGCTCAGAGGTTATATATTGATGGATATCAAACGCATGGAGTGAATTGCCTGTGTGGCATGCCTAAGTGGCAATATGATCAAGGCTTCTGTTGGAAAGCAGAGTCTTGTGGTTGATGATCAAATCACGGCCTGTGTGGCATAGCTTTGTGTAACGTTGATTCGCGAGCCTCACACCCCGGTTGTGAACCAGAAACGGGAGAAGGACCTCAGGGAGGACATGCGTTTCTTTCTAGTTAGAAGTGGCGTCAGTGGTTATACACGCCCTGACGAGTTTGACTTATGTGGTTGTTGCTGTTGCGAGGCGCCTCGGATATATCTGTAACTGTGTGAAGTCGATTGAGTCATTTAGCTCATTTACGCCCCAAAGGGCGAGGAAACGTAGTGTTCAGGCATAATAATCTACATCGGTGGACCGACCCTGACGATCCAAGGGGCAGTTGCAGCTATTCCTGAGGGCCGGACTAGAGGCTCTCGAATTCGGTGAGGACTATCTTTTGCCTCGGTTCACAGATGGAAATCCAGCTTCCAATACGTGATTCTGCAGTTTTATTTGTAGAGCCTAGTATGGAAACATAGTGGAATGGGGCACTCATGCCGTCTATGATTGATACTTATGATTGAAATTGTTTTATACACTATACACTTATCATAGTATCAAATGATTTGTTTTTAGCGTATCAAGCATTCTTTGGCTATTATAAGGTAAAAACCCTATCCTCCGGCTTGCGTTGCATTGTGTGATGGGACCTGGGTCTTATACTAGCTTCATTTTTCTTTATTTAGCATTGCGCTGTTGTTTTATGCACTGGTGTTCTTGGGAGGAAACTCGTTCCGTGTTATACGGCGTGGTCCCTTGATTTACCTAACTTTAAAATAAAGATTAATAACTGTTTTAGTTCTCATACCAGTCACATGACTGACCTGGAGTTTATTGTTTTAACCTAAACTCCGGGTGCCCTTATTTTGACACGGGCAGCTAGTAGTTTTGGTTTTGCAGATTTATATTCACAGGATCCTGATTTACAGCTGGAATGATACTCGGAAAGCTCTGTATCCGTGTATTACTTCCAGTTGTGTATTGTGTTATTTTCCGCTGCTATGCAATGTATTGTAATCTCTTATATTTTATAATGTGTAATATTGATTCATACTCTGTATATTCTTGTATTCTGATGGAATTGTTGTAATAAACAATGAAATGTTCTTCTGTCTGCGTTCTTTTGTGTGTTGTTCTCAAAGTATCCGCTCTTTGCTTACCGGGGAAGTTACGGGTCTTGACATTTGGTATCAGAGCTTTGGTTTACAAAGCTCAGAGAACAAGGCATGTTAGAACCAAACGAAAGAATTCATCAGAGGTTGGATTAGCAATATCCAATGAGAATGACTCGTTAGAGATGGGATCAGTAGTTCTAGGACAAGTGTGAAGAGTAGTGTTTTAGAAATGAAATTGAAAACAATTTTTGTTTTGAAAATTTAAATCAATTATTCGTATTTGATTATTTATTTTAAATTAATTTGGACAATCCAATATATAAAGATTTTACATACACATCTGATCCACGGGTATTCGAAGTTTTAATATACTGGATAGATGTAGAATCACACTCTAGTCGCCCGGGTCTGATTCTAATGATGGCGTGCCATCATCAGTGTTTATATTCGAGTGCCGAAAGTGGGATTTCTACATATTTCCAATTGACTGGTGTGAGAACCAAAATTAGATAGGGCTTAGTGTTGTGATTTGGCATCAAAAATGTGATTTTTGACTATATATCAAAGTTATGAATTTGAAACGTTAATCAACTAATTGATTGATGATTGTGTTGTTTGATTATTTGTTTGATTCATTAAATTTGAACCATTTAGCCAAATTGTACCAAATAGTGAAGTGTATTGAAAATTTGTCGCATTTGCATGCATATACATGTACTTACATTGAACAGGTCATAACAAGGAGGCTAGAGAAGAGGAATAAAATTTTTTGCCCGACAAATAGGTACATGTTTACAAATTTCTTGGGTTTTGGATGATTTTATAAGCCGCTTGGCTGTTTCTTTTTCTTTTTGGATTGATAAGGGCCATGGGAGGCTATATGAAATATCCCGAAGTCCCCGGTGCAGGGGAGGTTATGGCGAAATTTTTCAAAAATTTAGGGTGTTAGCCAAATTTTTGAAAAATTTGAAAAGTTCTTAGAAACTGAAAAGTTAAAGAACTTAAGCCGTAATGGAAATAGAGAAAGTTGAGTTGGTTTGTGAAACAACTTTCGGCTTCGTTCCTTTTCGGGGACGAAAAGTTTTAAGTTGGTGAGATTGTTATAACCCGGAAATCCGAGCCAATTTAAAAAAATTTATTTTGGCAATTTTAGCGAATTTTGATTATTTAAAATGAATTATTTTAAATAATAATGACGAAAAATTTATTTTGAATAGAATTCGGACGTATATATTTATATAGATCGTCGTTAGAATATAAATAATTTATTTTAATTATATAACGAGCCTGAAATGGCGTGGTAGTTCGATAATTCGATTTCAAAGTTCAAATGAATGTACAGGATTCAAAATAAACCGAATTTTAGTGAAACCAAAAATAATAGAATCTATTTGAGAATATCTTTCCAACGAATCCGAAAAATCAAAATTTCATAGCGGGAATCAAAAGTTATGTCCAGTTGAAAATTCAGAATAGTCGCTTTGGAATTCTGGCCCCAGTAAATTGAAATGTGCGTTCAAAATCAATATATAGATTTATACTTTGATTTTGATGGAAACTGATCGAAACGGTCGAATCAGCCCACGATACATATCCCATTGTGTTCGGAATAGGGGTAATTGGCTATGGGCGACAGTCATTGGGTTCGATTTGGGATTCGAAAGAAAAGTCAACTTTAAGTGAATAATAAAATAAAATAAATAATATGTTTACTCCCCCCACTCTTCCCTCTTCCCTCTCCAGACACAAATTAAATCAAAAGAAAAAGAAAAAGAAAATCGCGGTGCCCCCCTTGTTTCACGTCGATGCTCCACCCGTCGTGCCTCCTCAGGCGGCGGCGCGCCTCCCCCTCCGACCCCTCTCCCTCCACGACCTCTCTCCTCCTCCTTCTTCTTCAATTAGCCCCAAAAACCACGCCCTAGCAGCCCCATTGACCCGCTCAGCCACCCCCCCCGATATCGACTTCCGCGACCCCCCCTCTTCGGTGATTGTGCCGCCACTTCTCCCTCCTGAAGCCGCAGATCCGAACCCTGTGCCACCACCACACCCCACCTCCAGCCGCCAGCGACGAACTCCGACACCCGTCGTCCACAGACCATGGATGACTTGTTTGTTTGATTGCTGTGCTGTGAAATTTTATTGTGTGAAGTGGAATGAAATAAAATATTTTATAGCGGAAAATATTTTATAGTTAAAAATATAATTTTTAACGTGTATATAAAATAAACATTTATAAACAAATCGGACGATTCATTTATATACACTGATTTGACTGATATTGATTGGGACGATAAATTTTACACATCGCCCAACCGCACAAATAGAATATGTGTTTGTTGATTTGAAACCCCACACAGGTATTGGGATGATATTTGACGTACACTAATCCCGATTGTTTAGTTGTATGTCAATCGATGGGTTGACAGACTGTGTAAGCGTTAATTATTTATATTTAATGCTTATGCAATTGTGTGGTGCACTCTGGATGATGGTTGATTATTTTTCGTTGCTGTTATATACATGTGTTGTAGAAAATCCATATAATTAACATTATATGGCAATTGATTGGGCCTCATTCCAATTTAGAAAATATACTCATGTGTTGAATAGAAGTATAAATTCATGTGTTGAATAGAAAAATAAATATTCATGTGTTGAATAGAATAAATATTCATGTGTTGAATAGAAGTATAAATTCATGCGTTGAATGGAAAAATAAATATTTATGTGTTGAAGAATTTATTCATTTGTTGAATAGAATAACGAAGTTATTGAAATATATAAAGCCATGTTGATTAGAGATGCGCCATTTTGACGTGAACGATATTTATATCGATTTTATTCGTTTTTCATAATGAATATAGAAAAGGAAGTGATTTCAAAATATAACGTTTTGAAAATATTATCATTTCTGTATCGATGATGTGGAATATCCAATTTTGATTAGAAATCAAATATGAAGTTGAAATCGTTTCGAAAACGAATTTAAAACGATTTATAAAATATGTTTTAAAAGAAAATCGACGAAGTATATATTATATATATTGTATATATAATATAATGGCTTGAATAGAACGCGTCGCGCCGCGGCAGTTCGCAAATTTCGACCATTGACTTCGAATGGATATTACGGGAGATCCGACCGTCGGATTCTCCTAAAACCGGAAACGTTGGGTTCGTATCGAAAAGAGCTTTCTAACGAATATTAGAGATTTGAAATCTAATGGTTGGATTTGGAATTATGTCCAAATCAAATTTGGAAAAGGTCATTGTAAGTGCAGTTCAATGGCCGTTGGTGGAAATCGACTGAACGGGCCTTGATAAAATTATTAAAAATAGTAATAATTTGTGTAAAATCATAAGAAACGATTTGTGAAGAATTGGGATGAATTCCATATTTTAAAAGTTAAAAGTAGAATTTTATCAAAATGAACTAGTTTTGAACTAGATTTATAATTCTATTTATTTTTAAATAAATAAAGTGAATTTGAAATGGTTTTAAAAATAACCAGGATTTCCAATAATTGAATTGGAAGGGATGTGAATCGAAATTGTCTTTGGAATATTTCGATGTTGGATTTCGTGATTATACAGATATTGTTATGGGAATTTGAAAGATATATTTATATCGTTATTTTAAATACGATATTTGTTAGTCGTAGAATTTGATATTGAATATAAGCCGATATATTTCTATTCAGAGCCTTGTATTTAATATCAAATGGGATTTGGGTTTGTCGTGAATGGTGTCTTCATTAACACTGTTCTTAAACCCAGTTGAGAAAAAGATTAAATCTTTTTATTTAGATTTAATGAAGTGTACCAATTAAATGGTATTTAATTGGAATTGAATTTGAATTGATTTTTAGGTTTATCGTGAACGGTGTTTTAAATAACACTTGTTCTTTAACCCGATAATTAATGGAAAGTGATTTTGGGTTTATAGTGAACCGTGTTTTAAATGACATTTGTTCTTTAACCTAGTTAAAGACAGGAGGCGATTTCCCCAGTTAAATAATCATTAATATTGATTTTTGGGGAGATTAAAACCGAGTGGAGTTTTAATGAATCTTTAATTAGATTGGAATGGTCGAGAATGGAGTATCACCAATTCAGCTTCAGGTGATAGTTAAATCTTTAATTAGATTTGAATATGAAATGGTAATTGAATTTACCGATAACACCATGGTGTTAGATATGAAGTGTTACCAGTTTTACTTCATGGGATGAATAGGTTGGGATTGGGAAATAAAATAAATGATTACTTCGGTGTGGTTCGCTAATCCCGACTAGTTTGATTTGATATTCAAAGGAAGATTAAAGAATAAATTTAAAAGATTTTATCTTTGATAAAATTAATGGGAACCTTTCCCTAAGAATGTGAAATTTAGAAACTAATTGTAGGTTAGCTAAGAAGAATGGTTTCCTGGGTATTGATCTGATGTTGGTTTCGGCCTTCGGGGTAAATATTTGGGGAATTATTCTCTTGCTAATTTATGGTTAGTGACTGATGAATTGGAATGAGGCGTATGTTGTGTTTGTGTAACATTTGTTTATCATGTACGCGAGTTATTCAGAAGGACCGGGTTTATCCCATTCTGAATAACTGATTCGATGTGGTGTCGAGGATGAAGACGGTGGTCGAAGACCGGAGGTCTTCACGTCGTTTGGGTAATTACTGACGATCTTGATTGGGCTATACAGCCAAGAGGAGGGAATCAGTTTTTGATCGTCCAGACGTACTTGGAAATCGATGGATATGCGAGGTACAAGGTGCCTCCGGTTTCGTTCAGACCCAGAACGAACTTGTAAATGGACTGTGTGTCTGACATTGGATTTTATTCAGTGTGGTTGATTTATATTAAATATATATCTATTTGGCGGCGGAGAATTTATTCTCTTGCTTAACGCCCTTCTCTGAGACGTACGAGCTCAGAGGTTATATATTGATGGATATCAAACGCATGGAGTGAATTGCCTGTGTGGCATGCCTAAGTGGCAATATGATCAAGGCTTCTATTGAAAAGCAGAGTCTTGTGGTTGGTAATCAAAGTACGGCCTGTGTGGCATAGCTTTGTGTAACGTTGATTCGCGAGCCTCAAACCCTGGTTGTGAACCAGAAACGAGAGAAGTACCTCAGGGAGGTCTTGCGTTTCTTCCTATTTAGAAGTGGCATCAGTGGTTTTACACGCCCTGACAAGTTTGACATATGTGGTTGTTGCTGTTGCGAGGCGCCTCGGATATATCGATAACTGTGTGAAGCCGATGGAGTCATTTGGCTCATTTACGCCCCAAAGGGCGGGGAAACGTAGTGTTCAGGCATAATAATCCACATCGGTGGATTGGCCCTGACGATCCAAGGGGCATTTGCGGCTGTTCCTGAGGGGCGGACTAGAGGCTCTTGAATTCGGTGAGGACTATCTTTTGCCTCGGTTCACAGATGGAAACCCAGCTTCCAATACGTGATTCTGCGGTTTTATTTGTAGAGCCTAGTATGGCGACATAGTGGGATGGGGCACTCATGCCGTCTATGATTGATACTTATGATTGAAATTGTTTTATACACTATGCACTCATAATAGTTTCAAATGATTTGTTTTTAGCGTATCAAGCATTCTTTGGCTATTATAAGGTAAAAAACCCTATCCTCCGGCTTGCGTTGCATTGTGTGATGGGGCCTGGGTCTTATAATAGCTTCATTTTTCTTTATTTAGTATTGCACTGTTGTTTTATGCACCGGTGTTCTTGGGAGGAAACCCGTTCCGTGTTATATGGTGTGGTCCCTTGATTTACCTAACTTTAAAATAAAGTTTAATAACTGTTTTAGTTCTCACACCAGTCACATGACTGACCTGAAGTTTATTGTTTTAACCTAAACTCTGGGTGCCCTTATTTTGACACGGGCAGCTAGTAGTTTTGGTTTTGCAAATTTATATTCATAGGATCCTAATTTTACAGCTGGAACGATACTCGGAAAGCTCTGTATCTGTTTATTACTTCTAGTTGTGTATTGTATTATTTTCCGCTGCTATGTAATGTATTGTAATCTCTGATATTTTATAATGTGTAATATTGATTCATAATCTGTACATTCTTGTATTCTGATGGAATTGTTGTAATAAACAATGAATTGCTCTTCTGTCTGCGTTCTTTTGTGTGTTGTTCTCAAAGTATCCGCTATTTCCTTACCGGGGAAGTTACGCGTCTTGACATTTGGATTTCATTGTACGTAGCCACTACATATATAAAAATTACATTCTGTATATTCGTATTCTACCCCCCCCAGCCCAGCGACTCCACTAGCGACCCCCTTGACGACGAGCACCACCAGCGAATTTTCCAAGGCTAGAAATGCTGTAAGATTGTATTCATTTTCTTTATTTATTTAAAACTGAAAACATAAGAACTTTAAAACCAAAAAGATGTGAATTTTAAAATAGAAAAGCTTTAATTTTTATTTTAAAAATCTTTGATTTTTTTATTTTTGAAAAGCTTTGATTTTTAATAATATAAAGATTTGATTTTTTTAAAATATAAAGCTAGGATTTTTACATGAATGAATCATTTTAAAGAAATGATTTTTACATGAATGAACAACATTTTGAAGAAGCGATTTTTACATGAACGATATCATCATAAAGATGTGGTTTTTATCAACATAAAGATGTGGTTTTTATCAAAATAAAGATATGATTTTTATTTAAGTATGAGGTTAAAAAATATAATTTTTATATTATAGAAAGGTTAAAAATATAATTTTTATATTATAGAAAGGTTAAAAATATAATTTCTATATAGTAGTGATATAAAAATAAAATCTTTATCTATATCGTAGCGGTATAAAAATAGAATTTTTATCCATGTAGCGTAGTTATAAAAATGTGATTTTTATATACATAGCAACAATATAAAAATGGGATTTTTATATATGTAGTGGCTACAGACAATGAAAATGACAAAAGGCGAGCACGACGAAGATTTCCTACATAAGAAGAGTCGTGGCGTTTGGTTTACCTATTCGGTGAGAACTCCTCACTTTTAATTTTATTTCTAGTTGAAATATATACTAGGATGTAGACGGTGCTTAGTAGCACCCGACACCCGTCGTCCGCAGACCATGGATGACCTGTTTGTTTGATTGCTGTGTTGTGAAATTTGATTGTGTGAAGAAGAATGAAATAAAATATTTTATAGTGGAAAATATTTTATAGTTCAAAACATGATTTTTAATGTGTATATAAAATAAATATTTATAAACAAATCGGAGATTTGTTTATATACACTGATTTGATTGAAATTGATTGGGACGATAAATTTTACACATCGCCCAACCTCACAAATAAAATCTGTGTTTGTTGATTTGAAACCCCACACGGGTATTGGGAGGGGAGAGATAACGAGAGTTTAGATAATATATATTTATTTTATTAATTTATAATCTATAAAGTTACTTTTTTTTCGACCTCGAAATCAAGCCCACTGACTGTCGTCCATAGCTAACTACCCCCATTCCGAACACAATGAGATATGCATCGTAAGCCAGTTCAGCTGTTTCGATCAGTTTCCATCAAAATCAAAATATAAATCTATATATTGAATTTGAACGCATATTTCAATTTATCGGGGCCACATACTGACTCTAAAATTCCAAAAAATATATTTTCTAGCTTCGTATTGACGATACGGTCCTAGCAAAACTTATTTCATCAAATTCTGAGACCGTCTGAAAAATGGCCATTTTCCAGTCGATTAAAATCAACCGAAACTGGTCAAACGCGTTTTCCTTCGCCGCGCTCACATATTGATTCGAAAAATTACGAATTTTGAAATCTAGCAATAACTTGGCATCACGGATCCAACAAAAGTGGTTTCGTCGAAAACCGAGGTCGTTTGCAAAATTTCCATTTTTAAGGGCCAGAATTTCGTAGCGACTGTTCTGAATTTTCAACTGGACGTAACTTTTTATTCCCGCTATGAAATTTCGATTTTTTGGATTCGTCGGAAAGATATTCTCAATTAGATTCTAATATTTTTGGTTTCACTAAAATCCGGTTTATTATGAATGTTGTACATTCATTTGAAATTTGAAATCGAATTTTCAAACTACCACCCCGTTTTCAATTCCTTTTATAATTATAAATAAATATTTATATTCTAACGACGACGTATATAAATATATACGTTCTAATTCTATTCAAAATAAATTTCTCATCGTTATTATTTAAAATAATTCATTTTAAATATTCAAAATTCACTAAAATTGCCAAAATAAAAAAAATTAAAATTGGCTTAGATTTCCGGGTTATTACAATCTCCCCCACTTAAAACTTTTCGTCCCCGAAAAGGAATGAAGCCGAAAGTTGTTTAACTAATCAACTCAACTTTCATTGTTTTCTTTACGGCTTAAGTTCTTCAACTTTTCAGTTTCTAAGAACTTTTCAAATTTTTCAAAAATTTGGCTAACACCCAAAATTTTCAAAAAATTTCGCCATAACTCCCTTGCACTGGGGACTTCGGGATATTTCAAATAGCCTCCCATGGCCCTCATCAATCCAAAAAGAAAAATAAACAGCCAAGCGGCTAGCCAATCGGCTCATAAAATCATTAAAATCCCAATAAATTTGTAAAAATGTACCTGTTTGTCGGGCAAACAATTTTATTCTTCTGCTCTAGCCTCCTCGCTATGACCTGTTCAATGTGAGTACATGTATATGCATGCAATTGCGACTAATTTTCAATACAATTCACTATTTGGTTCGATTTGGCTAAAGGTTCAACATTTAATTAATCAAACAATAATCACACAACACAACTATCAATCAATTAGTGAATTATCATTTCAAACACATAATTTTGATATATGGTCAAAAAATTAGATTTTTGATGCCAAATCACAACAATAAGCCCTATCTAGTTTTGGTTCTCACACCAGTCAATTGGAACCATATAAGTATCACACCTTCGAAACTCGAGCATAAATACTGGTAATGTGATCACAATTACCTATATCATCCCTGGGCGACTAGAGTGTGATTCTATATCTATCCAGTATATTAAAACTTCAAATACACGCGGATCAGACGTATATGCAAAATCTTTATATACTGGATTCTCCAAATCAATACAAATAAATATTCAATAACGAATAATTGAATTAAATTTTCAAAGCAAAATTTGTTTTCATTTTAAAAACACACTCTTCACACTCGTTCTAGGATACTACTGATCCCATCTCTAACGAGTCATTCTCATTGGATATTACTAATCCAATCTCTGATGAATTCTTTTGTATGGTTCTAATGTGTCTTGTTCTCTGAGCTTTGTAAACCAAAGCTCTGATACCAAGCTGGAACGACCATGAATTTCGCTCGATCCGAATCAGTCGCTAAACCAACCAAGACCGTTCGAAACCCCTGATTGTTTTGAGAACACGACACATTGGGACGCAAAAAGAAGAACATTTCATTGTTAACTACAACAGTTCATCAGAATACAAGAATATACAGAGTATAAATAAATATTACACATTCGATAAAAATCAGAGATTACAATACATTACATAGCAGCGGAAAATAATACAAAGCACAACTGAAGGAGATATACGGATACAGAGCTTTCCGGATATCGTTCCAGCTGTAAATCAGGATCCTGTGAATATAAATCTGCAAAACCAAAACAACAAGCTGCCCGTGTCAAAATAAGGGAACCCAGAGTTTAGGTTAAAACAATAAACTCCAGGTCAGTCATGTGACTGGTGTGAGAACTAAAACAGTTATTAATCTTTATTTTAAAGTTAGGTAAATCAAGGGACCACGCCGTAAAACACGGAACGGGTTTCCTCCCAAGAATACCAATGCATAAAACAACAGCGCAATGCTAAATAAAGAACAACGAATCTATTATAAGACCCAGGTCCCATCACACAATGCAACGCAAGCCGGAGGATAGGGTTTTTACCTTATAATAGCCAAGAATGCTTGGTACGTGAAATTTCATGTTTTATTATTACTATAAGTGTATAGTGCCAAAACAATTTCAAATCATAAGTATCAATCATAGACGACATAAGCGCCTCATACCACTATGTCGCCATACTAGGCTCTACAATCAAAAACCGCAAAGTCACGTATTGGAAGTTGGGTTTCCATCTATGAACCGAGGCAAGGGATCGTCCTCACTGGCTTCGAGACAATCAAGCCCATGTCTTAGGAACAGCCGCAACTGCCCCATGGATCGTCAGGGCCGGTCACCAATGTGGATTATTATGCCTGAACACTACGTTTCCCCGCCCTTTGGGGCGTAAATGAGCCAACGAATGACTCCATCGGTCCCGGATCGACCGATATAACCTATGCTCCTCGCAACAGCAATAACCACACAGGTGAAAATAATATAAATGTCAGCCAGTTTAAGCACTGACACCACCTCTAGCTAGAAAGAAACGCATGTCCTCCCTGAGGTCCTCTCCCGTTTCTAATTCACAACCGGGATGTGAGGCTCGCGAATCAACGCTACACAAAGCTATGCCACACAGGCTGTGCTTTGATCATCAACCATAAGACTTTGCTTTTCAACAGAAGCCTTGATCATTTGCCACTTAGGCATGCCACACAGGCCTTTCATTCCATGCGATTGATATCCATCAATATTTAACCCCTGAGCTCGTACGTCTCAGAGAAGGGCGTTAGGCAAGAGAATAAATTCTCCATCGCCAAACAAATATATATTTAATAGAAATCAATCACACAGAATAAAATCCAATGTCAGACACACAGTCCATTTACAAGTTCGTTCTAGGTCTGAACGAAATTGGGGGCACCCTGTACCTCGCATATCCATCGATCTCCAAGTACGTCTGGACGATCACCAACTGATTCCCTCCTCTTGGGTGTATAGCCCAATCAAGATCATCAGTAATCATCCAAACGACGTGAAGACCTCCGGTCTTCAACCACCATCTTCCTCTTCGATACCACGTCGATTCAGTTATTCAGAATGGGATAAACCCGGTATTTCTGAATAACTTGCGTATATAATAAACAAATGTTACACAAACACAACATATGCCTCATTCCAATTCATCAGTCACTAACCGTAAATTAGCAAGAGAATAATTCCCCAAACATTAACCCCGAAGGCCGAAACCAACATAAAATCAACACCCAGGAAACCATTCTTCTTAGCTAACCTACATTTAATTTCTAAATTTCACATTCTTAGGGAAAGGTTCACATTAATTTTATCAAAGATAAATTCTTTTAAATTTATCCTTTAATCTTCCTTTGAATGTCACTTCAAACTAGTCGGGATTAGCGAACCACGTCGAAGTAATTATTTATTTTATTTCCCAGTCCCAACCTATTCATCCCATGAAGTAAAACTGGTAATACTTCATATCTAACACCACGATGTTATCGGTAAATTCAATTACCATTTCACGTTCAAATCTAATTAAAGATTTAACTATCGCTTGGAGCAAAAGCGATGATACTCCATTCTCGATCACTTCAATCTAATTAAAGATTCATTAAAACTCCACTTGGTTTTAATCTTCCCAAAAATCAATATCAATGATTATTTAACCAGGGAAATCCCATCCAGTCTTTAACTGGGTTAAAGAACCTATGTCATTTAAAACACGGTTCACGATAAACCCAAAATCGCATTCCATTAATTATCGAGTTAAAGAACCAGTGTTATTTAAAACACCATTCACGATAAACCCAAAAATCAATCCCAATTCAATTCCAATTAAATATTATTTAATTGGTACATTCATTAAATCTAAATAAAAAGATTAAATCTTTTCCTTAACTGGGTTTAAGAACAGTGTTAATGAAGACACCATTCACGACAAACCCAAATCACATTTGATATTAAATACAAGGCTCTGAATAGAAAATATATCGGCTTATATTCAATATCAAATTCTACGATGAACAAGTATCGTATTGGGAATAACGATATAAATATATCTTTCAAATTTCCATAACAATATCTGTATAATCATGAAATCCAACATCGAAATATTCCAAAGATAATTTCGATTCCAATCCATTGCAATTCAATAATTGGAAATTCTATTTATTTTCAAATCCACTTTATTTATTTTAAAAATAAATAGAATTATAATTCTAGTTTAAAACTAGTTCATTTCAATAAAAATCTATTTTTAACGTGTATATAAAATAAATATTTATAAACAAATCAGAGATTTGTTTATATACAATGATTTGATTGATATTGATTGGGATGATAAATTTTACACATCGCCCAACCTCACAAATAAAATCTGTGTTTGTTGATTTGAAACCCCACACGGGTATTGGGATGAGATTTGACATACACTAATCCCAATTGTTTAGTTGTATGTCAATCGATGGATTGACAGACTGTGTAAGCGTTAATTATTTGTATTTAATGCTTGTGCAGTTGTGTGGTGCACTCTGGATGATGGTTGATTATTGACCGTTGCTGTTATATACATGTGTTGTAGAAAATCCATATAATTAACGTTATATGGTAATTGATTGGGCCTCTTTCCAATTTAGAAAATAAATTCATGCGTTGTATTGAAAATAGATTCATTTGTTGAATTGAAAATAAATTCATGTGTTGAATAGAAAATAATTTCATGTGTTGAAAGAAAATAAATTCATGTGTTGAATTGGAAATAAATTCATGTGTCGAATTGAAAATAAATTCATGTGTTGAATAGAAAATAATTTCATGTGTTGAAATAAAATAATTTCATGTGTTGAATAAAAGCCGTGTTGATTAGACTGACGCCATTTTGACGTGAACGATATTTATATTGATTTTATTCATTTTTATAATGAATACAGAAAAGGAAGTAATTTCAAAACATAACACTTTGAAAATATTATCATTTGTATATCGATGATGTGGAATATTCAATTTTGATTAGAAATTGAATATGAAGTTGAATTCGTTTTGAAAACGAATTTAAAACGATTTATAAAATACGTTTTAAAAGGAAATCAACGAAATATATATATATATATATAATATATATTATATATATAATGGCCTGATAGAACGCGCCGCGCCACGGTATTTCGCGAATTTCGACCATTGACTTCGAATGGATATCACGGGAGATCCGACCGTCGGATTCTTTAAAAACTAGAACCGTTGGTTTCGTATCGAAAAGAGCTTTCCAAAAAATATTAGAGATTTGAAATCTAATGGTTGGATTTGGAATTATGTCCAAATCAAATTTGGAAGGTCGTTGTAAGTGCAGTTCGATGGCCATTGATGGAAATCGACTGTACGGGCCTTGATAAAATTATTAAAAATAGTAATAATTTATGAAAAATCATATGAAATGATTTGGGAAGAATTAGGATGAAAAACTCCATGTTTGAAAAGATAAAAATAGATTTTTATCGAAATGAACTAGTTTTGAACTAGAATTATAATTCTATTTATTTTTAAAATAAATAAAGTGGATTTGAAAATAAATAGAATTTCCAATAATTGAATTGGAATGGATTGGAATCGAAATTATCTTTGGAATATTTCGATGTTGGATTTTGTGATTATACAGATATTGTTATGGAAATTTGAAAGATATATTTATATCGTTATTTCCAATACGATATTTGTTGGTCGTAGAATTTGATATTGAATATAAGTCGATATATTTTCTATTCAGAGCCTTGTATTTAATATCAAATGTGATTTGGGTTTGTCATGAATGGTGTCTTCATTAACACTGTTCTTAAACCCAGTTGAGGAAAAGATTAAATCTTTTTATTTAGATTTAATGAAGTGTACCAATTAAATAATATTTAATTGGAATTGAACTGGGATTGATTTTTGGGTTTATCGTGAACGGTGTTTTAAATAACACTGTTTCTTTAACCTGATAATTAATGGAATGTGATTTTTTGTTTATCATGAACCGTGTTTTAAATGTCATTGGTTCTTTAACCCAGTTAAAAACAGGATGTGATTTCCTAAGTCAAATAATCATTGATATTGATTTTTGGGAAGATTAAAACCAAGTGGAGTTTTAATGAATCTTTAATTAGATTGAAGTGATCGAGAATGGGGTATCATTAGTTTTGCTCTAGGCGATAGTTGAATCTTTAATTAGATTTAAACGTGAAATGGTAATTGAATTTACCGACAACACCGTGGTTTTAGATATGAAGTATTACCAGTTTTACTTCATGGGATGAATAGGTTGGGATTGAGAAATAAAATAAATAATTACTTCCATGTGGTTCGCTAATCCCTACTAGTTTGAAGTGACATTCAATGGAAGATTAAAGGATAAATTTTAATGAATTTATCTTTGATAAAATTAATGGGAACCTTTCCTTAAGAATGTGAAATTTAGAAACTAACTATAGGTTAGCTAAGAAGAATGGTTTCCTGAGTATTGATCTTTGTTGGTTTCGGCCTTCGAGGTTAATGTTTGGGGAATTATTCTCTTGCTAATTTACGGTTAGTAACTGATGAATTGGAATGAGGCGTATGTTGTGTTTGTGTAACATTTGTTTATTATACACGCAAGTTATTCAGAAAGACCGGGTTTATCCCATTCTGAATAAATGATTCAACGTGGTGTCGAAGAGGAATATGGTGGTTGAAGACCAGAGGTCTTCACGTCGTTTGGGTGATTACTGATGATCTTGATTGGGCTGTACACCCAAGAGGAGGGAATCAGTTGGTGATCGTCCAAACGTACTTGGAGATCGATGGATATGCGAGGTACAAGGTGCCTTCGGTTTCGTTCAGACCCAGAACGAACTTGTAAATGGACTGTGTGTCTGACATTGGTTTTTATTCTGTGTGATTGATTTCTATTAAATATATATCTATTTGGCGGCGGAGAATTTATGCTCTTTCTTAACGCCCTTCTCTGAGACGTACGAGCTCAGGGGCTATATATTGATGGATATCAATCACATGGAGTGAATGGCCTGTGTGGCATGCCTAAGTGGCAAATAATCAAAGCTTTTGTTGAAAAGCAAAGTCTTGTGGTTGATGATCAAAGCACGGCCTGTGTGGCATAGCTTTGTGTAGCGTTGATTCACGAGCCTCACACCCCGGTTGTGAACCAGAAACGGGAGAGGACCTCAGGGAGGATATGCGTTTCTTTCTGGCTAGAGGTGGTGTCAGTGCTTAAACTAGCTAACATTCATATTATTTTCACCTGTGTGGTTGTTGTTGTTGCGAGGCACCTCGGTTATATCGGTCGATCCGGGACCGATGGAGTCATTCGTTGGCTCATTTACGCCCTAAAGGACGGGGAAACGTAGTGTTCAGGCATAATAATCCACATCGGTGGACCGGCCCTGATGATCCATGGGGCAGTTACGGCTGTTCCTAAGACATGGGCTAGATTGTCTCGAAGCCGGTGAGGACGATCCCTTGCCTCGGTTCATAGATGGAAACCCAACTTCCAATACGTGACTTTGCGGTTTTTGATTGTAGAGCCTAGTATGGTGACATAGTGGTATGGGGCGCTTATACCGTCTATGATTGATACTTATGATTTGAAATTGTTTTGACACTATACACTTATAGTAATAATAAAACATGAAATTTCACGTGCCAAGCATTCTTGGCTATTATAAGGTAAAAACCCTATCCTCCGGCTTGCGTTTCATTGTGTGATGGGACCTGGGTCTTATAATAGCTTCATTGTTCTTTATTTAGCATTGCGCTGTTGTTTTATGCACTGGTATTCTTGGGAGGAAACCCATTCCGTGTTTTATGGCGTGGTCCCTTGATTTACCTAACTTTAAAATAAAGATTAATAACTGTTTTAGTTCTCACACCAGTCACATGACTGACCTGGAGTTTATTGTTTTAACCTAAACTCTGGGTGCCCTTATTTTGACACGGGCAGCTAGTAGTTTTGGTTTTGCAGATTTACATTCACAGGATCCTGATTTACAGCTGGAACGATATCCGGAAAGCTCTATATCCGTATATCTCCTTCAGTTGTGCTTTGTATTATTTTCCGCTGCTATGTAATGTATTGTAATCTCTGATTTTTGTTGAATGTGTAATATTTATTTATACTCTGTATATTCTTGTATTCTGATGAATTGTTGTAATTAACAATGTAATGTTCTTCTGTTTGCGTCCCGATGTGTCGTGTTCTCAAAACAATCTGGGGTTTCGAATGGTCTTTGTCGGTTTAGCGACTGATTCGGACGATAAATATTTATTTTCAATTTATTAAAGGAATTGAAATGGCGCAGTAGTTCGAAAATTCGATTTCTAAATTCAAATGAATGTGCAGGATTCAAAATAAACCGGATTTTAGTGAAACCAAGAATATTATAATCTAATTGAGAATATCTTTCCAACGAATCTGAAAAATCGAAATTTCATAGCGGGAATCAAAAGATACGTCCAGTTGAAAATTCAGAATAATCTATGGAATTCTAGCCCTTGAAAATGGAAATTTTGCAAACGACCTCGGTTTTTGAACAAACCACTTTTGTTGGATCCGTGATGTCAAATTATTGCTAGGTTTCAAAATTCGTAATTTTTCGAATCAATATGTGAGCGTGGCAAAGGAAAACGTGTTTGACCAGTTTCGGTCAATTTCGATCGACTGGAAAATGGCCATTTTTCAAACGGTCTCATAATTCGATGAAATTAGTTTTGTTAGGACCGTATCGTCAATATGAAGCTATAAAATATTTTTTAGGAATTTTTAGAGTCCGTATGTGGCCCCGGTAAATTGAAATGTGCGTTCAAATTCAATATATAGAGTTATATTTTGATTTTAACGAAAACTGATCGAAACAGCCAAATCAGCCTACGATACATATCCCATTGTGTTCGGAATGGGGGTAATTAGCTATGGACGACAGTCGGTGGGTTCGATTTCGAGGTTGAAATAAAAAGTTACTTTTTGAAATTAAATAATTAAATAAAAAAATCTCCCTTCATCTCCTATACCCTCAGCCCCCCCTTCAGATTCACTTCAGAGAAAGATAAAAAGAAAGAAAAAAAGAAAAAAAATTACGATCGCGCCTCCGCCGGGGGGACCGCCGCCGCCACCTGGAATTGTAATAACCCTGAAATCCGAGCCAATTTAAAATTTTTATTTTGGCAATTTTAGCGAATTTTTAATATTTAAAATGAATTATTTTAAATAATAATAACAAGAAATTTATTTTGAATAGAATTCGAATGTATATACTTATATAGATCGTTGTTAGAATAGAAATATTTTATTTTAAATATAAAAGGAATTGAAAATGGCGCGGTAGTTCGAAAATTCGATTACGAAGTTCAATTGAATGTACAGGATTCAAAATAAACCGGATTTTAGTGAAACCAAAAATATTTGAATCTATTTGGGAACATCTTTCCAACGAATCTGAAAAATTAAAATTTCATAGCTGGAATCAAAAGATACGTTCAGTTGAAAATTCAGAATAGTCGCTATGGAATTTCAGCCCTTAAAAAATGGAAATTTTGCAAATGACCTCAGTTTTTGACGAAACCACTTTTGTTGGATCCGTGATGTCAAGTTATTGCTAGGTTTCAAAATTCGTAATTTTCTGAATCAATATGTGTGCGTGGCAAAGGAAAACGCGTTTGACCAGTTTCAGTTGATTTTAATCGACTGGAAAATGGCCATTTTTCAAACGATCTCAGAATTGACGAAATTAGTTTGATTAGGACAGCATCGTCAATACGAAGCTAGAAATAATTTTTCTGGAATTTTTCGGGTCCGTATTTGGCCCCGGTAAATTGAAATGTACATTAAAATCAAATTTGAACGTTATATTAATTTATATTTTAAATTTGATGAAAACAGATCGTAACGATCGAATTGGCTTACGTGGCATATCCCATTGCGTTCGAAATGGGGGTAATTAGCTAGGGATGATAGTCGATGGGTCTCGATTGGAGGTCGAAATAAAAAGTACCTTTATGGATGCTTAAATAATTAAATATATTTTTATATAAAAGCCCTTTAACCCCAACTCTCTCTATCGTTGACCAAAAAAAAGGGGCCCGATCTCAGAGCCGTCGCCCCCCCTTCACGTCGCGCCACCGCTGGACTCCTGGCACGCCGCCGTCGGAGGGTGAGCCCCCTCTCCCCGTTTCCCCCTTTCCTCCGCCTTCTCCCCCTCCTCCAAATCGACAGCGCGCAAACCCGCAACCCCCACCACATCGCGCCGCCACCACTCCAGTCCGCCTCCAACGAACAGCAAGCCGCAGTTCCCCCTTCTCCCCCTCAGACCTGATTCTGCCGGCGAGCAGTAAGTCTATTTTTATATATATTTAAATCTAAGTTTTTATTTTAGCATATATAAAATCAGTTTTAATTAATAAACACATTTTGAAATCAGTTTATAAGTGTTTAACATTATTTTAAAAAATGAAAAGGTGGTACCTTTAGAAATAATCAAGATGTAATTTTTATATTGTAGAAATAATAAAGAAGCGATTTTTGTATAGTAGAAATAATAAAGATGCGATTTTTATATAGTAGAAATAATAAAGATGTGATTTTTATATAGTAGAGATAGAAAAGGTCGGATTTTTATATTATATAGATATTAAAAATTCGATCTTTATATAAGAATTAGAAATATAAAAATATAATTTTTATATAGGAAGAAGCATTGTAAAAATATATGAAGAAGATATAAAAATATGATTTTTATTTGTTGAAATAGCGTGATAAAAATATATTTTTTATTATAATACTGAAGGTATAAAAATAGAATTTTTATCTATATAGTAGCGGTATAAAAATAGAATTTTTATCTATATAGTAGCGGTATAAAAATAGAATTTCCAATATTTTGAAATAAATAAATTGAATTTGAAAAGGGTTTTAAAAGTAACCAGAATTTCCAATAATTGAATTGGAATGGATTTGAATCGAAATTGTCTTTGGAATATTTCGATGTTGGATTTCGTGATTATACAGATATTGTTTTGGAAATTTGAAAGATATATTTATATCATTATTTCCAATACGATATTTGTTGGTCGTAGAATTTGATATTTAATATAAGCCGATATATTTTCTATTCAGAGCCTTGTATTTAATATCAAATGTGATTTTGGTTTTTCGTGAAAGGTATCTTCATTAACACTGTTCTTAAACCCAGTTGAGAAAAAGATTAAATCTTTTTATTTAGATTTAATGAAGTGTGCCAATTAAATGGTATTATATTGGAATTGAATTTGAATGTGATTTTGGGTTTATCGTGAACGGTGTTTCAAATAACACTTGTTCTTTAACACGATAATTAATGGAATGTGATTTTGGGCTGTCGTGAACAGTATCTTCAATAATACTGTTCTAAGACCCAATGGAGTTAAGAAAATCAGAAACTAACCGGAGATTAGTTAAGTTGAATGGTTTCTTGGGTATTGATCTGATGTTGGTTTCGGCCTTCGGGGTTAGTACTTAGGGAATTGCTCACTTGCTATTTTACGGTTAAAGGCTGATAGAATGGAATGTGATTTTGGGTTTATTGTGAACCATGTTTTAAATGACATTGATTATTTAACCTTATTAAAGATTAAAACTAAGTGGAGTTTTAATGAATCTTTAATTAAATTGAAAAGATCGAGAATGGAGTATCACCAGTTTTGCTCCAGGAGATAGTTAAATCTTTAATTAGATTTGAACGTGAAATGGTAATTGAATCTAACGATAACACCATGGTGTTAGATATGAAGTATGACCAGTTTTACTTCATGGAATGAATAGGTTGGAATTGGGAAATAAAGTAAATGATTACTTCAGTGTGGTTCGCTAATCCTGACTAGTTGAATTGATATTCAAAAGAAGATTAGAGAATAAATCTTAGGAATTTATCTTTGATAAAATTAATGGGAACCTATCCTTAAGAATGTGAAATTTAGCAACTAACTGAAGATTAGTTAAGATGAATGGTTTCCTGGGTATTGATCTGATGTTGGTTTCGGCCTTCGGGGTTAATATTTGGGGAATTGTTCCCTTACTAATTTACGGTTAGTTACTGATGAATTGGAATGAGGCGTATGTTGTAATTAATTTAATTTCTAGTTGAAATATATACTAGGATGCAGACGGTGCTCAGTAGCACCCGACATCCGTCGTCCACAGACCATGGATGACTTGTTTGTTTGATTTCTGTGTTGTGAAATTTGATTGTGTGATGTGAAATGAAATAAAATATTTTGTAGCGGAAAATATTTTATAGTTAAAAATATGATTTTTAACGTTTATATAAAATAAATATTTATAAACAAATCAGACGATTTGTTTATATACACTGATTTGACTGATATTGATTGGGACGATAAATTTTACACATGCCCAACTGCACAAATAAAATATGTGTTTGTTGATTTGAAACCACATACGGGTATTGGGATGATATTTGACATACACTAATCCCGATTGTTTAGTTGTATGTCGATCGATGGATTGACAGACTGTGTTTGCGTTAATTATTTATATTTAATGCTTATTCAGTTGTGTGGTGCACTCTGGATGATGGTTGATTATTTATCGTTGTTATTATATACATGTGTTATAGAAAATCCATATAATTAACATTATATGGTAATTGATTGGGCCTCATTCCAATTTAGAAAATAAATTCATGTGTTGAGTAGAAAATAAATTCATGTGTTGAATTGAAAATAAATTCATGTGTTGAATTGAAAATAAATTCATTTGTTGAATAGAAAATAAATTCATGTGTTGAATAGAATAAACATTCATGTGTTGAATAAAAGCCGTGTTGATTAGATTGACGCCATTTTGACGTGAACGATATTTATATCGATTTTATTCGTTTTTATAATGAATATAGAAAAGAACGTGATTTCAAAATATAACGTTTTGAAAATATTATCATTTGTATGTCGATGATGTGGAATATTCAGTTTTGATTTGAAATTGAATTTGAAGTTGAAATCGTTTCGAAAACGAATTTAAAACGATTTATAAAATACGTTTTGAAAGGAAATCGACGAAGTATATGTTATATATATTATATATATAATATAATGGCCTGAATAGAAATAAATATAATAAACCCAGAGTTTTAAAATCAATTTTATTTATAGCCATTTACTATTTTTGTTTTAAATCAATTTTATTTTTGTTTTCAAATCAATTCTAGAAATAATTGATAAGAGGAGGGAATCAGTTATATATATAAAACCGGAACCGTTGGGTTCGTATCAAAAAGAGCTTTCCAACGAATATGAGAAATTAGAAATCTAACGGTTGGATTTGGAATTATGTCCAAATCAAATTTGGAAAAGGTCGCTGTAAGTGCATTTCGATGGCCGTTGATGGAAATCGACTGTATAGACCTTGATAAAATTATTAAAAATAGTAATAATTTGTGTAAAATCATAAGAAATGATTTGTGAAGAATTTGGAAGATATCGATATCGTTATTCCCAATATGATATCTGTTGGTTTCAGGATTTGATGTTGAATATAAGTCGATACTATCTCTGTTCAAAACCTTATATTTAATGTCAAATTGGACTAATTGATTGCTTGGATTGTGATCGACGAGTTTATAAGCAAGATATGCTCTTACATTTAGCATTGGGTTGGGTAGAAATACTGGTAGGCTAACACCTTGTGAAACACTTCACGATTTGACGGTAAGGTGTTTAGCGATGTGTTCATTTCAAATTTAATGAATGATTGTGAAATGATATTTTTCTTAAGTGAAAAGAATGTATTCCCGATTTTGGACAAGGGATGTTTTATAAAAATGTTTTATAAAACAGAAAGAATTTCGAGGGCAAAAATCCGATTGTTTCGAAATTGTTTGGAAATGTATTATGGTTTTACATTGTAGTTCATCACATATTTGATTAGTTGCTATTAATGATGTATCTATTTGGTGGCGGAGAATTTATTCTCTTGCTTAACATCCTTCTTTGAGACATACGAGCTCAAAGGTTATGTGATTAATAGTGACTAATCATATTTGTGAATTGCTGATGTGAAGTACTATATTTTGAAAGTACTTGTGGTTATTATGTTGTGAAATTATTTTCCCCACTTCGGGATATAAAAATGATTTAGTGCATGGCTAAAGATTCTGGTATGAGAGCTTTGGTTTACAAAGCTAGAGAACAAGACACATTAGAACCATACGAAAGAATTCATCAGAGATTGGATTAGTAATATCCAACGAGAATGACTTGTTAGATATAGGATCAGTATTATCCTAGAACGAGTGTGAAGAGTAGTGTTTTTGAAATAAAAGTGAAAACAATTTTGTTTTGAAAAATTTAAATTAATTATTCGTATTTGAATATTTATTTTAAATTTATTTGGATAATTTAGTATATAAAGATTTTGCATATACGCCTAGCTAGCGTGTATTCGAAGTTTTAATATACTGGATAGATATAGAATCGCACTCTAGTATCGCGGAGATGTTCTGATGGTGGTTCAAAACATCATCAGCATTTATGTTCGAGCTTTGAAAGTGAGATATCTATATATTTCCATTAGACTGGTGTGAGAACCAAAGCTAGATAGGGGTTATTGTTGTGATTTGGCATAAAAAATCTAATTTTTGGACTATATATCAAGATTATGAATTTGAAACATTAATCAACTAATTGATTGTTGATTGTGTCGTTTGATTATTGTTTGATTAATTAAATGTTGAACCTTTAGCCCAATTGAATCAAATAGTGGATTGTATTGAAAATTTATCGCATATGCATGCATGCACATGTACTTACATTGAACAGGTCATCGCAAGGAGGCTAGAGCAGAGAAATAAAATTGTTTGCCTGACAAATAGGTACATGTTTATTGTATTTCTTGGGTTTTGGATGATTTTATGAGCCGATTGGCTTTTTCTTTTTCTTTTTGGATTGGAGAGGCCTGTATGGCAATTTCGGGATTTTCCCGGTGCTCCCGGTGCAGAGAAGGTTATGGCGAAATTTTTCGAAAATTTAGGGTGTCAGCCAAAATTTTGGAAAATTTGAAAAGTTCTTAGAAACTGAAAATTTGAAGAACTTAAGCCGTAATGAAAATAATGGAAGTTGAGTTGATTAGTTAAACAGCTTTCAACTTCGTTCCTTTTCGGGGACGAAAAGTTTTAAGTGGGGGAGATTGTAACAACCCGGAAATCTGAGCCAATTTAAAAATTTTATTTTGGAAATTTTGAATATTTAAAATGGATTATTTTAAATAATAACGGCTAAAAATTTATTTTCGATGAAGTTAAAATGAATAATTTTATTTTAATTATATAACAAGCCTAAAATGGCGCGGTAGTTTGAAAATTCGATTTCGAATTTCAAATGAATATATAGAATTCGTTTTAGGTCGGAATTGAATGAAACAAGAAATATTTGAATCTGTTTAATCATATCTTTCTAACGGATGTAAGAAACTGAGATTTCGATTTATAAGTTGAGATTTATGTCCAGTTTAAAATTCAGAAAAGTCGCTGTGGAATTTATATATTTTTTAATATATATAAAGGCCTTTGAAAAAGGAAATTTTGCAAACGATCTCTGTTTTCGACGAAACCACTTTTGTTGGATCCGGGATTCATAATTTTTGAAGTTAATATGTGAGCGTAGCAAAGGAAAATGTGTGTGGTCGATTTTTGTTCAAATGGATCGACCAGCAAAGGGCCATTTTTCAAACGGTCTCAGAATTCGACGAAACTAGTTTTGTTGGGACCGTATCGTCGAAATATAGCTAGATTTATTTTTCTGGAATTTTTGGGATCGGTATGTGGCCCCGACAAATTTAAATGTACGTTCAAATCAAATATTGAATGTTTTATATTTTAATTTGAAGAGAAAACTGATCGAAACGATAGAATTGGCTTATGAAACATATCCCATTGTGTTCGGAATGGGGGTATTTAGCTAGGGGCGACCGTCGTTGGGTTCGATTTGGAGTTCATAACTGTGTTGGAATAATTTTTGAATAAAATAATATTAAATCTTTTGAATATCAATTCAAACCAAATTATGGTTTATCCTATTCAATTTCAAATCAAAATTGAATATTTCACATCATCGATATACAAATGATAATATTTTCAAAATGTTATATTTTGAAATCACTTTCTTTTCTATATTCATTATAAAAACGAATAAAATCGATATAAATATCGTTCACGTCAAAATGACGTCAATCTAATCAACACGGCTTTTGTTCAACACATGAGTGTTTATTCTATTCAACACATGAATTTATTTTCTATTCAACACATGAATTTATTTTCAATTCAACACATGAATTTATTTTCAATTCAACACATGAATATATTTTCAATTCAACACATGAATTTATTTTCTATTCAACACATGAATTTATTTTCTAAATTGGAATGAGGCCCAATCAATTACCATATAATGTTAATTATATGGATTTTCTACAACACATGTATATAATAGCAACGATAAATAATCAACCATCATCCAGAGTGCACCACACAACTGCATAAGCATAAAATATAAATAATTAACTCTTACACAGTTTGTCAATCCATCGATTGACATACAACTAAACATTCGGGATTAGTGTACGTCAAATATCATCCCAATACCCATGTGGGGTTTCAAACCAACAAACACATATTTTATTTGTGCAGTTGGACGATGTGTAAAATTTATCGTCCCAATCAGTATCAGTCAAATCAGTGTATATAAACAAATCGTTCGATTTGTTTATAAATATTTATTTTATATACACGTAAAAATTATATTTTTAACTATAAAATATTTTCCACCACAAAACATTTTATTTCATTCCACTTCACACAATTAAATTTCACAACACAGCAACCAATACAAACAAGTCATCCATGGTCTGTGGACGACGGGTGTCGGGTGCTGCTAAGCACCGTCTGCATCCTAGTATATATTTCAAACTAGAAATAAAAATAAAAGTGAGGACTTCTCACCGATTAGCTAAACCAATACCACGACTCTTCTCGTCATCTGTGGCCACTACATATATAAAAATCACATTTTTATACTGCTATCTTTAAGAAAAAATCACATTTTTATTTGTTCACTTCCAATTTAAAAATCATATTTTTCCTTAACCATTCTAATGATAAAAATCGTATTTTTACTTTGCTATTTATATGATAAAAATCACGTTTTTTTATTCGCTACTTCATACAAGGAAAAATTATATTTTTACAATGCTATTCTATATTAAAAGATTATATTTTTACAATGCTATTCTATATAAAAAGATCATATTTTTACAATGCTATTCTACATAAAAAGATCATATTTTTACAATGAATATAGAAAAGGAAGTGATTTCAAAATATAACGTTTTGAAAATATTATCATTTGTATATCGATGATGTAGAATATTCAATTTTGATTCAAAATTGAATATGAAGTTGAAATTATTTCGAAAACGAGTTTAAAACGATTATAAAATACGTTTTGAAAGGAAATCGACGAAATATTTAAAACATATATATATATATATATGTATTATATATATAATGGCCTGAATAGAATGCGCCGCGGCAGTTTGCGAATTTCGACCATTGACTTCGAACAGATATTACGGGAGATCCGACCGTCGGATTCTCCTAAAACCGGAACCGTTGGGTTCGTATCAAAAAGAGCGTTCTAAAGAATATTAGAAATTATAAATCTAACGGTTGGATTTGGAATTATGTCCAAAACAAATTTGGAAAAGGTCGTTGTAAGTGCAGTTCGATGGCCGTTAATGGAAATCGACTGTACGGGCCTTGATAAAATTATTTAAAATAGTAATAATTTGTGTAAAATCATAAGAAATGATTAGTGAAGAATTAGGATGAAAATTTCCATATTCGAAAAGATAAAAATAGATTTTTATCGAAATGAACTAGTTTTGAACTAGAATTGTAATTCTATTTATTTTTAAAATAAATAAAGTGGATTTGAAATAGTTTGGAAAATAAACAGAAATTCCAATAATTGAATTGGATGGGATGCGAATCGAAATTATCTTTGGAACATTTCGATGTTGGATTTTGTGATTATACAGATATTGTTATGGAAATTTGAAAGATATATTTATATCATTATTTCCAATACGATAATTATTGGTCGTAGAATTTGATATTGAATATAAGCCGATATATTTTCTATTCAGAGCCTTGTATTTAATATCAAATGTGATTTGGGTTTGTCGTGAATGGTGTCTTCATTAACACTATTCTTAAACCCAGTTGAGAAAAAGATTAAATCTTTTTATTTAGATTTGATGAAGTGTACCAATTAAATGGTATTTAATTGGAATTGAATTTGAATTGATTTTTGGGTTTATCGTGAACGGTATTTTAAATAACACATGTTCTTTAACCCGATAATTAATGGAATGTGATTTTGGGTTGTCGTGAATGGTACCTTCAATAATACTATTCTTAGACCCAACGGAGTTAAGAAAATCAGAAACTAACTGGAGATTAGTTAAGTTGAATGGTTTCTTGGGTATTGATCTGATGTTGGTTTCGGCCTTCGGGGTTAATACTTAGGGAATTTCCCATTTGCTATTTTACGGTTAAAAACTGATAGAATGGAATGTGATTTTGGGTTTATCACGAACCATGTTTTAAATGACATTGGTTCTTTAACCC
Organism: Allium sativum; assembly: GCA_030737875.1. Taxonomy (NCBI): domain Eukaryota; kingdom Viridiplantae; phylum Streptophyta; class Magnoliopsida; order Asparagales; family Amaryllidaceae; genus Allium; species Allium sativum. Next base: position 484,687,152 of record CM060919.1, on the reverse strand, counting down.
AGTTAAAGATTAAAACTAAGTGGAGTTTTAATGAATCTTTAATTAGATTGAAGTGATCGAGAATGGAGTATCACCAGTTTTGCTCCAGGCGATAGTTAAATCTTTAATTAGATTTGAACATGAAATGTTAATTGAATTTACTGATAACACTGTGGTGTTAGATATGAAGTATGACCAGTTTTACTTCATGGGATGAATAGGTTGGGATTTGGAAATAAAATAAATGATTACTTCGGTGTGGTTCGCTAATCCCGACTAGTTGAATCGATATTCAAAAGAAGATTAAAGAATAAATTTAAGGAATTTATCTTTGATAAAATTAATGGGAACCTCTCCCTAAGAATGTGAAATTTAACAACTAACTGAAGATTAGTTAAGTTGAATGGTTTCCTGTGTATTGATCTGATGTTGGTTTCGGCCTTCGGGGTTAATATTTGGGGAATTGTTCTCTTAGTAATTTACGGTTAGTGACTGGTGAATTGGAATGAGGCGTATGTTGTGTTTGTGTAACACTTGTTTATTATATACGCGAGTTGTTCAGAAAGACCAGGTTTATCCCATTCTGAATAACTGATTCGACGTGGTGTCGAAGAAGAAGACGGTGGTTGAAGAATGGAGGTCTTCACGTCGTTTGGCTGATTACTGATGATCTTGATTGGGTTGTACACCCAAGAGGAGGGAATCAGTTGGTGATCGTCCAGACGTACTTGGAGATCAATGGATATGCGAGGAATAAGGTTCTTCCGGTTTCGTTCAGGCCCAGAATGGACTTGTAAATGGATGTGTGTCTGACATCGGATTTCATTCTGTGTGATTGATATCGGTTGCATAGCGTGAATTGCCTGTGTGGCATGCTGAGATGCAAATGATCAAGGCTTCTGTTGAAAAGCAGAGTCTTGTGGTTGATTATCAAAGCACGGCCTGTGTAGCATAGCTTTGTATAGCGTTGATTCGCGAGCCTCACACCCCAGTTGTGAACCAGAAACGGGAGAAGGACCTCAGGGAGGACATGCGTTTCTTTCTAACCTGGAGTTTATTATTTTAACCTAAACTCTGGGTGCCCTTATTTTGACACAAGAAGCTAGTAGTTTTGGTTTTGCAGATTTATATTCACAGGATCCTGCTTTACAGCTGGAACGATACTCAGAAAGCTCTGTCTCCGTGTATTACTTCTAATTGTGTTTTGTATTATTTTCCGCTGTTATGTAATTTATTATAATCTCTGATATTTGTCGAATGTGTAATATTTATTTATACTCTGTATATTCTTGTATTCTGATGAATTATTGTAATTAACAATGAAATGTTCTTCTGTCTGTGTTCCGATGTGGCTTGTTCTCAACTCAATCTGTGATTTCCCGTAAGGGGGATTTCGGGTCGTTAATTTCAATCAATTTTAATCTTTAATTAGATTTGAACGTGAAATGGTAATTGAATTTACCGATAACACCGTGGTGTTAAATATGAAGTATGACCAGTTTTACTTCATGGGATGAATAGGTTGGGATTGGGAAATAAAATAAATGATTACTTCGGTGTGGTTCGCTAATCCCACTAGTTTGAAGTGATATTCAAAGGATATTTTCCACTATAAAAATGAATAAAATCGATATAAATATCGTTCACGTCAAAATAGCATCAATCTAATCAACACGACTTTTTATATTTCAAAAACTTCGTTATTCTATTCAACAAATTAATATTTTCTTCAATACATGAATATTTATTTCTTTATTCAACACATGAATTTATATTTCTATTCAACTAATGAATTTATACTTCTATTCAATACATGAATTTATATTTCTTACTTCTATTCAACACATGAATTTATATTTCTACTTTCCAAATTGGAATGAGGCCCAATCAATTACCATATAATGTTAATCATATGGTTTCCCTACAACACATGTATATAACAGCAACGATAAATCATCAACCATCATCCAGAGTGCACCACACAACTGCATAAGCATTAAATATAAATAATTAATGCTTACACAGTCTGTAAACCCATAGATTGACATATAACTAAACAATCGGGATTAGTGTAAGTCAAATATCATCCCAATACCCGTGTGGGGTTTCAAATCAACAAACACATATTTTATTTGTGAGATTGGGCGATATGTAAAATTTATCATCCCAATCAATATCAATCAAATCAGTGTATATAAACAAATCTCTGATTTGTTTATAAACATTTATTTTATATACACATTAAAAATCGTATTTTTAACTATAAAATATTTTATTTCATTTCACATCACACAACCAAATTCCACAACACAACAATCAATCAAACAAGTCATCCATGGTCTGTGACGACGGGTGTCGGGTGCAACTAAACACCATCTACATCCTAGTATATATATTTCAAACTAGAAATAAATTAAAGGTGAAGAGTTCTCACCGATTTGCTAAACCAATTCACCGCGACTCTACATGTGTAGAAATCTTCGTCCTGCTCGCCTTTTGTCAAATTCATTGTCCTAGCCACTACATATATAGAAAATCACATTTTTACTATCTATATAATATAAAAATTGTATCTTTATTCTTTCTATACTATAAAAATCATATTTTTATTTTCTGCCTTATATAAAAATCATATTTTTAATATCTACCGTATATAAAAATCATATTTTTAATATCTTCTATAAATGAAAAATCGAATTTTTATATTCTTTCTAAAATATAAAAATCATATTTTTATAAATAAAATATAATCTTTTCACTTTTAATCAAATCTTTTTAGAAGCAAAAATCATTTCTTTTCTTTGTCAAAAATCATATCCTTTCTTAACTAAAAATTAAATCTTTATATAATTAAAAATCCCGTCTTTATATGCTAACTATATAAATAAAAATCACTTCTTTTATATGTTAACTTCATATAATAAAAATCCAATTTTTATCGCTCTTTCTATATAAAGATTATATTTTTATTTCTACCTCCTATATGTAAAAATCATTCCTTTATATGTTTCATATATAAAGAAAAATCAAACCCTTACTATAACAATCATATCTTCACTCCATAACTATGTAAATAAAAATTGTATATTTCTTCCATCATTTTAAAGCCTATTTACAGTAAATAAATAAAGAAAAATAATAAATAAAATAACAAAAACACTTACAGCGGAGGTGAGAGGGTGGGGGATGGTGTTGGTGGTCGGAGGAGGTGCGTTGGGTGCCGGGGAGGTGATGGGGGTGGTCTAGGTCTCCGCGGTGGCCTTTGGGCACGGGATTCGATCACATAAGGGGAGACAGAGAGAGGAGCGACGGTCTAAAAGGGGGAGGGCATGGTGGCGGATCCGGTGGGACAGCGATGGCGGTCGGCGAACGCAGGTGGAGGAGGGCATGGCGGCTTCGATCCATCGATGTTCGGTTTCCCCTTTTTTATTCTCTGTTGAAAGTCGGGTTTGGACGATGGATTAGGGGAAAGGGGCTTGACCGGTCTTATAGAGGAAAAGGGAGACCAAATGTAAAGACCCGTAACTTCCCCGGTAAGGAAAGCCCGGATACTTCGAGAACAACACACATCGGAACACAGACAGAAGAACATTTCATCGCTTATTACAACAATTTCATCAGAATACAAGAATGTACAGAGTATAAACAAATATTACACATTCGATAAACATCAAAGATTTAAATACATTACTGCAGCGGAAAAGTAATACAATACACAACTAAAAGGAATATACGGATACAGAGCTTTCCAAATATCATTCCAGATGTAAACCAGGTTCCTGTGAATATAAATCTGCAAAACCAAAACTACTAGCTGCCCGTGCTCAAGATCGAGTTGGGTGTGTATATATAAGAGAGCGTATTTATATATTTTATGAAAATGTTTTGTATTGTGTCACTTGATCGTTTCATTTTTGAACTGGAAACTGATACAATATTATTTTATAAAGCGGCTACATGAAATAATTTTGCGCAAATTTATTTTTGTATATAAAAGAAATAATTTTCATAAATTTTATTGGTATTATGAAAGTCAAATGGAATTATGGAATTAGAATGGTTTAATCTAACCAGAAGATGAAGTAAATGATTTTTGAAATAAAAATCAAAACTTGGGTATAAATTTGAAACTAAGGAAAACAAATTTCAATATGAATCGAATGGAGTAAAACTTGAATTGAGAGTAAGTTAAAAGGATTTGGTTTGAATTAAAACCATATTAAGCTAAAACGAACTAATAAATCAATATCGGTTGAAAATTCTTGAATTTAGGTTGAAATACTAGTTAACTAAATGTTGATAATCTAAATATAGCTCGATGCATATAGCTTGAATGTATCGAGTGGAATAAGAAATGAGTTAAAATAAATCCAGTTTGAGTAGAAATAATTGAAGATGACTTGAAATATTATTAAAATAAGCTTAGGCTATGAAACCAAGTCTTGAAATAAAAATGAATGGTGTATATATATTGAATAGTGAATATAAACATGGATTTTATAAACTTGAGGTGAATAAAAATTGAATGGAGAATAAATCAAATTAAGTTTGATTGAGATGAGAACTTGAACTCAAAATTTGTATGGACTCGTAAATTAAAAATAAAACTTGGAACTCAAGTGAAAAATTAAAAGAACTTGTGAACTAAAAATTTACCTAGAACTTAAGTTATAATAAAACTCGATTTGGTGGTAAGCAAAAGTATATATGAAAACATGGTTGGTAAGATTGTCACAAGTGAAGCAAGAAAACCAATAAATGGATAAATTGACAAAGTGGAAGTAAAAAAAGTTAAATTGGTTGTAATCGAATAGAAATGGAAGTGTATGTGATTGAACAGGTTTATGAGATGGAAGGAAGTGTGAAGAATAAATATGAGATCCCCGACAAAAAGGTACTAGTTTAATCCAATATGGGATTTTCTGAGCCTACCTGGCAAGCTGCTTGGCTTTTTAATTTTCTTTTTGATTGGGGAAGGACCAGAGAGGCATTTTGTAGTTGTACTGATCAACCCGTACAAAGGAGGTGTTAGCGAAATTTTCCAAAAATTTAGGGAGTTAGAAAAATATTCAATAGTTTTGAAATTTTTTGTTAACAAAAAGTTAATTGGAGTTAAGAATTTTTGAGTGAAATTGGAAACTAGTGAGTTGGCCAAATAGAAATGGTATTGAAGTAAATGTCCAGTTGCATGAGTGGAATGTGGGAAGGTAATGAGATATAACTATTTTTTCCTACTAGTAATTTCAGTGATGAAATTCTTTTAAGGGGAAGGAATGTAACGTACCGCATTTTTCATCGATTTACATTTGAATATTTAAATTAGTTTAAATGTTGAATTCATAATATAAATGGATTTTTATATTAGTTAAACGAAGTTTGAAACGTATAAATGTATATAATATAAACGAGCTCGAAATGGCGCGGTAGTTCATAATTTACGATTTGAACTTCAATTGATTGTACGAGATCCATTATAAATCGGAATTCGCTGAAACAAGAAATATTTGAATCTATTAAACTATAATTTTGTCATGAAAGAGAAAAATTAGAATTTTGTAATTTATATTGTCAGTTACGGCCAAATCAAAATTTCAAATAGTCATTGTGAAATCCTTTGTAAACAATAACGATTTATTTAATATAATAAATCGATTTTAAATAAATGGAATATTGGTTTAACGTGAAAATAAAATATCGGGTTTAAAATTCCGAGTCAGTGTATTCTGGAAATTTCATATAATTCAGTTTGTGTATATTTATCTAATAATAATAATAATTTATTTGAATCAGTTTATATTGAATTGAATTTAACATTAATCGTCAGTTTAAAATAAATATCTTCCGTATATGGTCAAATTAGACTGTGAAAACTGTTCCAGTGTGTTCAAAATGGTGGTAGAACCCTGGGAATGCCATTCGAATATGGGATCGAAACCGTAGGGTATTTTAATTTAAGTCATCGTGATAATAAAATTAAATCAAAATATAAATAAATAAATCAGTCTGAGTATAGAGGACGACTACATCTCCTAAACATAGGCTATTCTACAAAAATTCAGCGTCTTCACTTTTCATCTTTTATTCCTTCTCCCTGAAGGCTCACAGTCAGGTACACTGGAAAGCTATAACCCTAATGTCAACGCCTAAAGCTACCTGTACTTTAGAAACGACGTCGTTCCTATCCTTCCATCGCTTATCTATAAATTGAGCTATTGAGTTCGTTATTTTGCTCATCTCAAACCATTGAAGCCTTTCAATTTCATGCCGTCCTCATTCTTTCCTTTCCAGTCAAACAAGAAACGAATCATGCTATCCTATTTTCTTTTCATTGGTAAAGCCACGAAAATAAACCAAAGCCATTTCCTTATATTTTTATTTCCCTCTTTCAATGTTAAATCACGAAAATCATTTTTCGAAGAAAAAAAAATCGAAACCAGAAATTTAGAAATAGAAATACAAAATTAGAGAAAATGCGATATAAGTCTACGCATAAAATTTGATGCTCGACTACATTGGAGTAGTAGCGATTTTTGTTCCTCATGCCATTGGAAAAACAAGAAGCTCGGAGATGTTCTGGAGGCGATAAGATCTAGAGATCAAAACTGTTGAAATGGATGTGCATTCAAAGAGGGGTGTGCTTCGAATTCATTTGAAATCGACGCCGTATTGGTTGTAGCAATATGGTGGCTTGGGGGAGAATCGACAGTGGGTTAGACTAACGATGAGGGAGGAGTTGTGCGATATACTGGAGTGGAATTTGACAGCAAGTATTTAGGGTGAACGGATGTTGCGATGTGTTAATTTGGGATGCGATAAATGGAGAAATAGAGTTGTCTTGTAAGGGGTACATGTCTTTATTTTGGAATGATGAGCACGAGTATGATGTCTGGGTTGAACCGCATGCTGGTTATTGGGGGTGTGCGATCAGTGTTTGTTGAGGAGGTTTCTGTTTGATGATGAACAAGGAGGACTCAGTCGCAATAGGATGGATGTAACTGGACTGGAGTAGTTCCATCTACTGATGAATGCACGGTGATGAACTTGAAGTTCGAATATGCTGTTGTTGAACTGAGATGAATTGTAGTGAATAGTGGTAGATTTGGATTTACTACTGACTGGAGTAATGGTGAATTTTGTTGTATATAACGGTGTTGTATACACAATTATATGATTTTTGTTTGATGATAACAACCAAATAAATATTATTTTAATGTGTTTGATGTTGTTCTGTTTCATTTACTCATCACAGACAGGAGTATGATATTCATATTTAAACAGAATACACCAGTACGGAAATCCAAATTTTTACACAGTATTTTGTTTAAATATAATGTTTTATTTCAATATTTAAACAGTACAATTTGATAACTCCGCTATTTGTTTATCTCAGTAATACATCACATTGCATATACTTTTCATTTACAGTACACAGCTCCTCTCATACTCAGTTACATATATACATATACATTCACTCATATACACAATCAACACTGTCTTGTTGTTTTTCATCTTCTGTCTTCAAGCTTCAGTCTTCACAGCATCCTTCAGTCAGTCCAGTCTTCATACCTGTCATATACATGAACACACACACAGTACACTGCAATAGAAATAATACTGAATATATATGCGGATATAAATTTTATTTTTAAAATTTTATTTGCCTCAGATTTCGGTGTGTTTCTCATCATTTTTCATGACTTGATCTGATTCATCTATGTCTAGTTTGTATATATACAGTACAGGGACAGAAAAACTCGCCTGATGGCTGCATGTACACACGTGCATATATATACACGTGTGCACTGCCTCGCCGATCAGTGTACAACTGAGGAGTAGCCACGTGGACCTGCTCGACTCAGTGCATATGGAGCCAAAGTCAACATGAAGCCAAAAATACAAAAAGTCAAATCAGCAAGTCCATAAATCAAGCAGCAAATTGCTTCAGCAAAAATGGTTCAAAACAGTGGTGCATGCCAAGTCGACATGGTCAAGCAACATGAAAGTCCAAAATATCACATGGAATTCAAATCAACAAAGGTGCAACAAGCTTCAAGTGCAAATATTTCCAGATCAGCAAAGATAGGACTGACCAACATTGGAGATCAACTCAAGATCAAGCATTTATACATGGCAAATCATTCTTTTTAAATCAAAAAAAGCATGGGTTCAGTTTTTTTTTAATGGTCGAGAGTGTGCAAAAAAAAAAAGATGCACCCAGCAATTTATGGTCAAGCAAAATTAATATGGCAGCAGCAAAGTCAACAAGCATGGTGATTTACATGGTTCAACAAAGTAGAGCAAGGCAGTATACACATCAGGGAAGTGTTAACAGTGTACATTGGAGCAACATAAGTACAAGCAGCAAAGATTTAGGATGATATAGCATGCACAGGGACAAGAGCATGGAGATGAGTACATGGTGGTACATACAACAAAATCTGTTTGCATGATGGAGTATACATGAATGGCCAATAACAAAACTGAGTACAAGTGTCATGGACAAAAGCTGTATGGTCGAGTATACTCAATAAAAAACTAAATGGTGGATCTCAGGTCAAACAAACATGATCTAGCCAATATGATCTACTCAGCTGCATGGGCACAAGTAGTTCAGTGTACAAGCAAGTGATCAATCCAAGAATTGGTGCAATTCAGTGAGAAATATGGTGCAAGTAAACCATGCGTGGGTGTATGGTGCAAACTACAGCATGAAAGACTTTTTAGACAAGTTTTAAATGCAAGTTTATTCGACAGTTTTTTTTTGTAAATCATTGCAGAAATCAATTCTCAGAAATAGCCGAAAAATGACCAAGCAAAACTGCACATATATGGTAATGAATACAAGGCAAGGTTGCAAACTAAATGGTTCAAATAAGTGATTCATTTCAGAATTCACAATTTGCTTTGGCAAGTCTTAAATCAAGGAAATCAACATTCAGCAAGTCATTTTCAAGCAATTGCAAATTTGTTTCCTGTTTTGCAATGGTGTAAGGAAGAGCAAAAATCAGACAAGAGACAGCATGTCAATTATATTCCATATTCATTGAAGATTTTTTTTTAAGGTGAAATTTGGCAAGGTTCAGAAACATTATTCAGGTAAATTTCATCAGGTGCAAATTTGTCAAGATTTATTTTCCTGAGAATTACGGTTCTGTTTTTAAATCAAGCACCAAACAAGGGAGCAAAACAAGTAAGTCAGCAAGTATGAATGTGTGCAAACAAAGGTTCAAGAGCACAGTTACATAATCGGTGGGACAGAGAACATATATGGGAAGCACAATATTTTTCCAGATAAAAAGGCAACAATTTATTTTCAGGTTCATAAAAACAAATCAGGAAAGCCATTTAAAACCAAGAATTTCAAAAGCAGAATTCACGCAAGATTTTTCAAGGGGCAATATATTTCCTAATTCACAAGGCTCAGAATTAAGTCCAGATTCATCACAAAATCACGCAAGACAAACAAGCCGATTTTATCAAGGACAGCAAAAGGGGAAAGCAACGAAAAATCAGTGCAACTCATTAAACGAAATCAGAGAGTAATTTGGGTTTCGTTTTACCCTATAAATCACCATATCATCATTGGCTCATATCTATCGAAAACAAACAACAAAAAAATTCAAGACCAAAATCGAATTTATATTACTCACAAGTTTTTTCGATCAACAGTCAGAGGTAAAAAATCCCAAATCGGTGACGAGAGAGAGAGAGCCAAGCATTCAACCGAAGACGCAAGCAATCAGAGATCTCATCAATCAGATTCAAGCAACCGAGATTCAATTTCGATTTGGGATTCAAAGAGAAACCCTAATATTTTTTTTACGCCGCCATTTTTGCTTTTCCAGAGAGATCGGGCAAATGAAAAGGATAATGGGCCGGCCAACTTTTTAATTAGAAAAGGGGATGACCCATCATTTTAAACTCCTTGTTTTTTTCTCTAGGTTTTTTTTTTGTTTATTTTAATTGTTTTGTTTTTAGTTTGTGTTGTAAAAATCAAACGAACAGGTGTCTAGATCTGTAAAGTCTAGGTAAAACAGTCAGGGTGTTGACTGTCAGTTTCAGAGTCTGTAAAATTCTGGGATACGGATTACAGGGTTGTAATTCGGGGAAATCTGATCGAGGGAACACCGGTCAGTCTACGGTTTTGAGCGTAGGGTTAGAATAGGAGCAGGGTTTGCGAGTGTACATGGTCTTGTATGCGGGATCTGTTCTGTCACCTAGTAGAAACCTTAGGAATGCAGCAGTAGGCAGAGTTTTGCCGAAGCTGGGTATCTCTGTGTGTGATTTATTTTCTGCACTTTTATTTCTGCTGCATTCTGTGATCTGTTTATTATTTTAATATCCTGTCAGTTTTCAATTCAGGTAAAAATTGTAATTAACCCTATTCACCCCCCCTCTAGTGTTAATCTAGATCCAACATTTGGTATCAGAGCCTGGTTTTTGATTAACTCTAGAATCATGTTTTCCCCTTGCTGTCAGTCTTCTAAGAGTCAGTCCAGTGATATCCCATTTATTTTCAATGGAACAGATTTTCAAATATGGAAATCAAATTTTGAATTATATTTAAAATCTGTTAATTCTGAGTATTGGAATATTATTGAAAATATGGGAGACTTGTTAGACAAGAGGAATAAGGTCTTAAATGCTCGCGTCATGCATATTATTTATTCCTGTCTTGATAATGATCAATTAAAATTTATCTCTCATTGTTTAACCGCGCAGGATATCTGGAAAACTCTCAACACGTTGTATGGAAAATCTGACAGCTGTTCAAAACTCTCAACTGCCAACTCAGATTCAGATCTGTGCTTAGCTGGAGCTATTCATGACGACTCAGACGATGTGGACTTATCATATGAAGATTTGATATCTCTTTGTAATAATTTAACAAGAACCGTTGATCGCCTCAAACGGAAAAACAAGTCTTTGAAATCTTTAAATTCTGAGTTGACCCACAATAACAATATGTTGAAATTAAAATTTGAAGACTCTGAGTGTAAGAATTGTTTTAACTTGAAAACTGATTTAGCTCAACTTAATGAGAATTCTAGAAAGATTGAAAATGAATTTTTGATTTTGAAAAATCAAGAAGATGAGCTAATTCATGAAAACAACACTTTGCAGAAGGAGTTGGATAAGGTTAATTTCGAACATGAAAATTTTGAAATGGAAAATTTGTTGAAATCAGAATCTGCTTTAAAGGAACTTGAAAATGAAATTGAAAAATTCAAGATTTTTGAAATTGAAAAACAAAAGCTCTTTGATTCTGAGATTTCTGAATATAAAGGCAAAATTGAGAAGCTTTTAAACGAGAATGATCTTCTGAAATCCAAAATCAATGATCTTGAGTTGAGTCTGAAACGTTTTTCTTTCGGAGAAAAATCTTTGAATATGCTTTTGAATAATCAGTTCTCTCATGGAAATAAAAGAGGTCTCGGCTTTGGAAAAAATAATGTTTTTGAAAAACGTAATTCAAATGAGTTGAGAAGTCCCTCAAACTGCTTTGGAAATAGTTGTTTTGATAATTTGAACTTTGACAATTCCAAAGGATTTTTGAATCAAAAGCAAAATGTGAATTTGTTTTGTAATAAACCATTTAAACATTCTTGGATCCCAAATGAAAATAAAACGGGTTTTGTTAGATTCAAATCGATTTGGGTTCCTAAGGGTACAAAAGTTAATTCTAATGGTTTGTTGTACAGACAAGTCTGGGTACCTAAAGCGGTGAACAAAACTGTGAGTGGTTTTACAAATTTTGTTAGACCACTCGATTCTCAAATCTGTTAGGTACCGGAGGAGACTGAGGAACTGTTGGGCAAAAGAGATTTGGATTCAAGTTGCTCAATACTTCTGAAATCATTCACAGTTCCTTAGCCACATCTGTTGAGTTAGAGATTCTGGTTTACACTGATTTCAGGTATGATCTCTGAACTTGTCCTTGTAAATATTCTCTGTTTTTAATCTCTTGTTTATTTCTTCTTCTATCTCTCTTCTGTTTATGTTCTCTGTTTGTTTGATTTGTCACTGTCGTATCATTATAACTTCTTGGGCTTCCTTAACTTCCAATTGCAGTAATCATGATCTTCTGGAAATTTGCTTTGTTTGAATATAACTCTGATGTTATACTCTTTCATATCTTGAATTTTTAACTTTGTAAATATCTGAAATTGTTGCGAAGTTTATTTTCTGTTCTTTTGAATTCATAACAGTGTTGATGTATTCTTGTCATATCTTGAACACTGTTAATTTGAATTCTAAATTTTTGAAGATCTGAAAGTTTAATGGAAATTCACACAACGTTGCTGTTTTGAGATTCTTCTAATTCATTTTAGAAAAGCTTGAAATATTACACTCATTACAGCACTCTATTATTTATTAGTAGTGATATTTTCATTATTTTTCAGATTGGCTTGGAAAATTTAAATTGTCTAGAATCTCAGTGATACATCTTGAAAATCATTGTTATTCATGATCATCATGGTTAGAATTTGTTTGCTTGAAATCTTCTGAAATCATTAATATTTTGAATAATCACACACTTCCTAAATTTGAAATTATCAACCTTGTGTGACTGATTCATTATATTTCAAAACTTGACATTGATTCAAGTGATTTCAAATAAATTATTTTGGATCATTAATATCTATCAAACCTGATGTAAATGATCTGTTTTTTTTGTCAGAAATACTTGTGAAAATTTCTTTGAAAATATGGTCTTAAAATTCTTTGTTATTTCATGGTTATGTGATTTAAATATTTGTTTGTTTAAAATCATTTGAAATTATTGATTTATTAAATCTCACACATATCTCAATTCAAGAATTTATAAATTGGTGTGATTGATTTATTAAATCCTGATATTTTCATATTTCTTCAAATGATTTAAAATAAGCGGTATTTTTAATCTTGGATCGTGAATCATATTCTGTGACCATCAGAAATGTCTTGACAAGTGTGCTTTGAAACTAATTTTGTGCTACTCTGATACTGTTTTGAAAAATGTTTGTTCTGGAATCATGCTGCTCTGATTAGAAGAAATTGACTTGAAAAGATTTGTTGATGACTGCTTGTTTTGGTATCAAATACATACCATGCTCTGATACATGAAATTAATTTGCTTGATCTGCCTGGGCTTTGTATTTAAAATTCTTTTTGTCTGTGATATACTTGTTTGTCTCCAATGTCTTGTTACCATCCTCATAAATAAAGACACCAAGTGGTATCAGAAGTACTTATATTTGTTTCACCCATCTGTACTGAGATTCAATTTTTCACCTTGTATAGATCCATATTTTTTTTTCCCTTATACAAATAAATGTGCTGGGTTTGTGTGTAAAGTTCTTTGGTGTGAGATGTCCATGTTAGTCCATCAGGGTGTAATTAAATTCCTCGATAAGCGAGAACATTTGGTATCAGCCTTTTTCACTCATCTGTTTTTTGAATTATCACCCTGTATAGATTCAATTTTTTTTTATAAATCTATTTAATTTCTTCTTGTAATTGTTTTTCAATTTTAAAATTATCTATTTTTTTATTCATTCAGAAATTGAAATCAATATCCAATTTGTGCTGTGTTTATAATTCATCAAAATTATTATCAGTTTTTGAAATTGTGATGAATTGTGACTGCAGTGTATTTCACAACAAGAGGAGATTTTATTTGGATTTTCATGACGGTTGAATATTAATTATAATATCTTTGAACTGGCAAATATTTCACAACCATCTCCTGTATTTATCTCCCGTCTGCCATCCATCATGATTTTATATTAATGTAGAGAGTTTATTTTTAAAAAGAAAAATCATCTTGTTTAAAACAGTGAAAATTATTTGTGATAGAAATGGGACTATATTATTTTTCAGAATTAGTGATAATTGAAATTTTCAATAATCCCGGTTCAGTCGAGCTTACTTCATAATATAATTAATTTAGAAATTTATTTTCACAGTCCATCTCTGTACCTACCCCATTTTCTATCATTCATATATTGGTTTTACATACTGAGGAGTTTTTTCCTTTAAATGCTGAAAATAATAAATATAATTAATATATAAGTGTGTCTCTAACCTCATTTAAAAATCTAAGCTCTGGTCATGCATGGTTAAGAGACAACTTATAATTTAAGCTGCAACTGAGCTCATTTAAAAATCCAAGCTCTGGTTATGCATGGTCAGTGTGCTCTTAAATAAAAATAAAAGAAAAAGGAATAATGTGCTATAAATTGAAATAAACTTGAAATTCTCCTTTGTGTATAAAAGCCAGCTTACCAATTCATTTTCTAATCTGTGAAATGTGTTAATATTTTATGACGTATTATGATTTGCTGATTGATGGGTATTGGGATTAGAGATTATTCGATCTTGTCACTTAAATTGAATTATTAATTATAGTCCAAATCCATCACTGCTTTTGTGATTTTTTTTAAATCCTTTGAAAATAATTGGAAATGAATTTTTTTTTAAGACTCTCCATTTTATATAAAATTCATTGTATATTTGTCATTCTCTAAAATGTGAAATATGCCACCTGTTCTCAGAATATTATGATTTTTGTTTGACTGATTGAGATTTATGATGATCGTTCTTCCTCTTAAGCTGAAATTATATCTCTAGTCATTTTTCATTTGTATTTTAAATTCTGTATCCTTTTGATGATAACAAAAGGGGGAGAATGGATAGAGATTTTGATTTATGAGTGAATATTTTATAAATATTTTCAATTTTGAAAATTTATTATTATTCATACATTTCACTCATGCACAGTTATAGGGGGAGCTGTCTGTTGTAGGGGGAGCTAATAAATAGGGGGAGTTCAATATTCACTGTCAAACACATCTATTGTATACAAAATCTTTTATTTGTTTGTCATCATCAAAAGGGGGAGATTGTTGTATATAACGGTGTTGTATACACAATTATATGATTTTTGTTTGATGATAACAACCAAATAAATATTATTTTAATGTGTTTGATGTTGTTCTGTTTCATTTACTCATCACAGACAGGAGTATGATATTCATATTTAAACAGAATACACCAGTACGGAAATCCAAATTTTTACACAGTATTTTGTTTAAATATAATGTTTTATTTCAATATTTAAACAGTACAATTTGATAACTCCGCTATTTGTTTATCTCAGTAATACATCACATTGCATATACTTTTCATTTACAGTACACAGCTCCTCTCATACTCAGTTACATATATACATATACATTCACTCATATACACAATCAACACTGTCTTGTTGTTTTTCATCTTCTGTCTTCAAGCTTCAGTCTTCACAGCATCCTTCAGTCAGTCCAGTCTTCATACCTGTCATATACATGAACACACACACAGTACACTGCAATAGAAATAATACTGAATATATGCGGATATAAATTTTATTTTTAAAATTTTATTTGCCTCAGATTTCGGTGTGTTTCTCATCATTTTTCATGACTTGATCTGATTCATCTATGTCTAGTTTGTATATATACAGTACAGGGACAGAAAAACTCGCCTGATGGCTGCATGTACACACGTGCATATATATACACGTGTGCACTGCCTCGCCGATCAGTGTACAACTGAGGAGTAGCCACGTGGACCTGCTCGACTCAGTGCATATGGAGCCAAAGTCAACATGAAGCCAAAAATACAAAAAGTCAAATCAGCAAGTCCATAAATCAAGCAGCAAATTGCTTCAGCAAAAATGGTTCAAAACAGTGGTGCATGCCAAGTCGACATGGTCAAGCAACATGAAAGTCCAAAATATCACATGGAATTCAAATCAACAAAGGTGCAACAAGCTTCAAGTGCAAATATTTCCAGATCAGCAAAGATAGGACTGACCAACATTGGAGATCAACTCAAGATCAAGCATTTATACATGGCAAATCATTCTTTTTAAATCAAAAAAAGCATGGGTTCAGTTTTTTTTTAATGGTCGAGAGTGTGCAAAAAAAAAAAGATGCACCCAGCAATTTATGGTCAAGCAAAATTAATATGGCAGCAGCAAAGTCAACAAGCATGGTGATTTACATGGTTCAACAAAGTAGAGCAAGGCAGTATACACATCAGGGAAGTGTTAACAGTGTACATTGGAGCAACATAAGTACAAGCAGCAAAGATTTAGGATGATATAGCATGCACAGGGACAAGAGCATGGAGATGAGTACATGGTGGTACATACAACAAAATCTGTTTGCATGATGGAGTATACATGAATGGCCAATAACAAAACTGAGTACAAGTGTCATGGACAAAAGCTGTATGGTCGAGTATACTCAATAAAAAACTAAATGGTGGATCTCAGGTCAAACAAACATGATCTAGCCAATATGATCTACTCAGCTGCATGGGCACAAGTAGTTCAGTGTACAAGCAAGTGATCAATCCAAGAATTGGTGCAATTCAGTGAGAAATATGGTGCAAGTAAACCATGCGTGGGTGTATGGTGCAAACTACAGCATGAAAGACTTTTTAGACAAGTTTTAAATGCAAGTTTATTCGACAGTTTTTTTTTTGTAAATCATTGCAGAAATCAATTCTCAGAAATAGCCGAAAAATGACCAAGCAAAACTGCACATATATGGTAATGAATACAAGGCAAGGTTGCAAACTAAATGGTTCAAATAAGTGATTCATTTCAGAATTCACAATTTGCTTTGGCAAGTCTTAAATCAAGGAAATCAACATTCAGCAAGTCATTTTCAAGCAATTGCAAATTTGTTTCCTGTTTTGCAATGGTGTAAGGAAGAGCAAAAATCAGACAAGAGACAGCATGTCAATTATATTCCATATTCATTGAAGATTTTTTTTTAAGGTGAAATTTGGCAAGGTTCAGAAACATTATTCAGGTAAATTTCATCAGGTGCAAATTTGTCAAGATTTATTTTCCTGAGAATTACGGTTCTGTTTTTAAATCAAGCACCAAACAAGGGAGCAAAACAAGTAAGTCAGCAAGTATGAATGTGTGCAAACAAAGGTTCAAGAGCACAGTTACATAATCGGTGGGACAGAGAACATATATGGGAAGCACAATATTTTTCCAGATAAAAAGGCAACAATTTATTTTCAGGTTCATAAAAACAAATCAGGAAAGCCATTTAAAACCAAGAATTTCAAAAGCAGAATTCACGCAAGATTTTTCAAGGGGCAATATATTTCCTAATTCATAAGGCTCAGAATTAAGTCCAGATTCATCACAAAATCACGCAAGACAAACAAGCCGATTTTATCAAGGACAACAAAAGGGGAAAGCAACGAAAAATCAGTGCAACTCATTAAACGAAATCAGAGAGTAATTTGGGTTTCGTTTTACCCTATAAATCACCATATCATCATTGGCTCATATCTATCGAAAACAAACAACAAAAAAATTCAAGACCAAAATCGAATTTATATTACTCACAAGTTTTTTCGATCAACAGTCAGAGGTAAAAAATCCCAAATCGGTGACGAGAGAGAGAGAGCCAAGCATTCAACCGAAGACGCAAGCAATCAGAGATCTCATCAATCAGATTCAAGCAACCGAGATTCAATTTCGATTTGGGATTCAAAGAGAAACCCTAATATTTTTTTTACGCCGCCATTTTTGCTTTTCCAGAGAGATCGGGCAAATGAAAAGGATAATGGGCCGGCCAACTTTTTAATTAGAAAAGGGGATGACCCATCATTTTAAACTCCTTGTTTTTTTCTCTAGGGTTTTTTTTTGTTTATTTTAATTGTTTTGTTTTTAGTTTGTGTTGTAAAAATCAAACGAACAGGTGTCTAGATCTGTAAAGTCTAGGTAAAACAGTCAGGGTGTTGACTGTCAGTTTCAGAGTCTGTAAAATTCTGGGATACGGATTACGGGGTTGTAATTCGGGGAAATCTGATCGAGGGAACATCGGTCAGTCTACGGTTTTGAGCGTAGGGTTAGAATAGGAGCAGGGTTTGCGAGTGTACATGGTCTTGTATGCGGGATCTGTTCTGTCACCTAGTAGAAACCTTAGGAATGCAGCAGTAGGCAGAGTTTTGCCGAAGCTGGGTATCTCTGTGTGTGATTTATTTTCTGCACTTTTATTTCTGCTGCATTCTGTGATCTGTTTATTATTTTAATATCCTGTCAGTTTTCAATTCAGGTAAAAATTGTAATTAACCCTATTCACCCCCCCTCTAGTGTTAATCTAGATCCAACAAATTTAGCTAAACGGGGGTGGACTGGATGATTTGTTCGCAATGGAGTTTTGGGGTGTGAAGCTGTTGTCAGTGCGAGAAGGATGGGACTGGGTAAAATGTGAGGCATTGCAACAGTACGGGTGTGTGGGAGTGATGATGGAGTCAAGTGGGTAGAGTGGAAACTAGTCATAAATGAAAATAATGTCCATGAGGTGTTTGTCGAAATGTCGTAGTAAGGCTAAAGGCAGTTCTAGAGCTATTTGGAATTTATTTCAAGAAGTGATCGACATTTGCAAGCCAATTAAGGTATACTGTTTTTAGGAAGATTAAATTACATAGAGTAATGTATTTATTTATAGTAGTTAATTCAAATTAAAATATGTTAATCGTAAAATAAAAATAAATTATCATAGGTGCCAAATAAATTAATTTATGATGATTCAAGTAGAGGCGGTGCTGATTGATTTGGAATTAAACAGAATAGTCGAAAAAGAAAATCTAGGTGAGTTAAACTCACTCAGATAATTATTGGGAACTATTTTTAATAGTTCAAAATTTTATCTATTTCTTGCTGGCTGCTAAATTTATTGATATAAAGTAATAATACTATATAATAATAATATTGTGACTGGTGATTGGCTAATTCCCGTAGTACCATTAGCAGATGCCTGCGGTGCCATTAGCGGATGATTTCCCTATGCGCCCCCACAATATATATAGTGGATGACCACGATATCCTGCCTCGAAGCAGGATGGGTATTATTATTGTTGACTAACATTTGTGGATGCAGGAAAAACAGGTTGGAGGGATCCAACTAGATCCTTCACATTTAAATTATTTGTTTTTACGTATATGCTCATATATGATGTGTTTTATAACCTGTGATAGCTTATGGTATATTTAGTTGTGTCAGTAACACTTATCGTTAATTTTGGATATTTTGAAGATTATAAATAGTATATGGATTTCAAATTAGAAAATTGAAATATAAAAAGAGTTTAAAGGAAATATCTACTTTTAAATAGAAATGTTCATTTGAAATCCAAATTATAATATAATTTAAAAGTAAAGTTTTTTTAAACAAATGTGTTAATGAGGCGATTTTGTAAACAATGTTTATAAAGAAATGAAACGATTACCATTTGAGAATTTAGAAAAAAATATGGATTTCAAAGTAGTAATTAAATTATAAAGAAAGCTGAAAAGGAAATAATTATAGAAACGTTTATTTGGAAACCAAATTAAATATAATTCAAAAATAAAATATTTGTTTAAAACAAATGAGATGAAAAGGCAATTTTATAAGTGAAACTATTATTGGTGGAATTTGAGGAAATGTAAAGTATGTGTGAATTTGGGAAGGAAATGAGAATTGAATAATAAGCCGATATTTTAAATAGATTTAAAATTTCCCAATTTCAAGGAAAATTATAGAAGAGGTTATATGAAGTAAATTTATAATTTGAATTATAAATAGGATTTAAACTTGAAATTTCAAGTATGAATTCAGGTTGACTAAATGATTCAAGTATGAATTAAGGATTATTATTCACGAGCGAGGTGAATAGGCATTGAAGCAAATAGTTTGCAAAATGGGAATTTTAAAAGTAAGTTAGAAAGGGTTTGAAATTATAAATTCTAACTGAATATAAGTAGAACTAATTTGAATGGTATAATATAGTTTTATATAAGATTTATAATAATAAGAATTACCAAATGATACTTTTATACGAATATTTTAATGGAATGGAGTTTTTATTAAAATAACCTGAGATGAGTAGAGTAAACATATACACATGTTTATAAAGCTTTTTGTGGAGTCAAGACTTTATACAAAACCGATTTTACAAAGGTTAAAATGTAGTTTAGTTGATAAATGGAAAGATATAGTTATAAGAAAAATCTGGGTTCCAGTTCTAATAATGAATAATGTTAGCAAACGTTTGTAAATTATATTTGTAAGCAAAATATTTGAAATACGGATAAGCTGAGATGAGTTGTAAAAACCTATAAAGATGTTATGAATATTATTCGTATAAAACATTGTTTTACAAAGGTTAACCAAAATGTGAATTGATTAATGTAGTGATATCGTCATAAGAAAATGTTGTCCAGTTAAGAAATAAATAAATATTTAGCAAAAAGTTTTGCAAATCATATCTTTAAACGGAATATTGGATACTGGTGGTAGTAAACATTTTGAGATCATAGTCGTAAGTAAATGATTAAAATGGTAATAAGTTAAGATAAATATCTCGTTCAAAGTGATAAGGAATAATTGGAATTTTTATTTGTTAGAAGTTAAAAATGGAGTTAAGGAATAGCTAACT
Source organism: Allium sativum (assembly GCA_030737875.1). Taxonomy (NCBI): domain Eukaryota; kingdom Viridiplantae; phylum Streptophyta; class Magnoliopsida; order Asparagales; family Amaryllidaceae; genus Allium; species Allium sativum. The sequence continues at coordinate 484,666,692 of CM060919.1, read as the reverse complement.
GGGGATTAGCACGTTGAATGATTTTCTGGGTATCGATCTAATGTTGGTTTCGGCATTGGGGGTTGATACTTAGGGAATTATTCCCTTACTAATTTACGGTTAGAAAATAATGACCAAGATGAGAAATGCGTGCTTAAAGAGATTTAAAAATGAAAGGGGCTTTTTGAATATGCTTACATATATACATATATAAAAAGAAAAATAAGTATTCCATTTATTGGAAAAATGGAGAAGCTTTGAATTAACGAATGATAAATCAAAAGAGGCCAAAATGATGGAAGATATTAAAATAGTGAATTAAATTTTCTTTTATGGATGAATGGTTGTTTTATTTTATAGTTAAATAACCGACTATCAAATCTGGCCTATACACTTGTTGGTACGGAAAGTCCGCGATCGAATATATTCGAAAACCATTCCGAAGCAACATATATGAAAACGTAGAATATACGATTTGAAGATGGAGCAATGAAGACCATGGATCTTCATAAGCGGAAGGACTACTTTTCGAATTCTCTGGAGTCGCGCCCAGAGATATTTTGATGGTGATCCTATCATGGTTGAAATCGACAGATTGCAAGGACTACTCGCTACTGAACCATAGGTTGATTCCTAGGATGCAGTAGGAGAGTGCCTTTGGTTTGTCCAGTCCCAGGACAACTTGTATGGACGAACGCCTGACAGAGTATTTCCTAAAAAAAATGTACGTTGTTTTTTACAAATATACCGAGTTGGTGATAAAGAGGGGCACTTCTTTTAAACACCCAGAGTACATTTGTGGACATCAATTAGTGATTTGTCGGGTCTAACAATGTGGCACTCAATGTATATGGTGGCCAGATATTCAAAAAAGATAAGTTTAAACCTCAAGCCTCACAACCGGGAAATGACAAAAATCGGGCAGGCAACACGGCTATGTGGGTCGCCCCCTTTAGGGTATATTACCACCATCTAGAGAATATTCAGTTTGTTACTTCTATTCACTTCTGTATCTCCCGGCAATGGTTATGTTGCTAGCAACCGTAGGTGACTATATATTCGATACACTCAAGAGAAATGAGTGGTCGGTCATGTGTTGACTGGGTTGCAAAGTATTCTAGTTGAACACAGTGTATTCCCCTCTAGAGATACACTATCGGCAGGTGGTCCCATACCTTGTCATAGTCGGAATCCAATCACCAATAAGCGCCTGTGGTTTTGATTGTATACTGTATATGTAGAGAATGAGATGCAATCGTTCTACTAGATTGATATTTATTTGTATTTAGACATTATTATAATATCAGAAAAAATACCGATTTCAAAAATGTTTTGGGTTATCGTAAGGTAAAAACTGTCCGTGTTTATGTGTAGATTGGTCTTACGATTATCCTTTTCTTTCAAAAAATGATTTTTAACTTTAAAATCAAGACGGATGATATTAATAATTTACTGGTTTTTTTCTCACGTTGGTTCACCGGACTGACCGGTGGCGTTTGTAATGCTCGGGTCAGACCCAGTTGGGTCGGACCAAGTTGTACAGGTGCAGGATAAGATGATACAAATTTCAGGAGATAAGCTGGAGGAGTTTAGACATATTATATATTTAGATATTATTTTGCTGTGTGTTGAAAATGTGGATAGACTGTTATAACTGTCCAGATGAATTGAATGGTTGTCGTACTCTGATAAATTGTAAATTTTTAAAAATAAGATTTATTCATGTATTATATTTTATTCCGCTGCGATGTGAGACCCTTATATTGTGTTTAGTTCTTCTTCTTCTTCTTTTCTAATATTTCTTTCTTTCTTTATTATCTCACCCTCCAACTTCTTTCTTTAACATTCTGGATTTTTGGTACTCAAGTTTTGGATACGGGATATATTTGTGTCAAAAATTCGAGCATCGAATTTTCTGGTTCGTTACACAAAACTTCAAATGCCCATTTTTCATGCATATATATATATATACATACATACATTCAACTCTTCTAACATTTTCAAAATTCAAACGGCGTTATGCCATCATTTAATTTTTACCTATTTTCATAGATTGCAGGTTTATTTTGAATTTCTCTCTTGTGTATATATACACACACACATATACAAGAGAGAATTTCTCTCTTGTATATATATATACATACATACGCATATATTTACATATGCATGCATACATAAATTTCAGTACTTCCTTTTATGTATAATTTTCCTTATATGTGCATTTATACCTAGTTTTCTGTTAGAACATGTATTATTTTTGCCTTTCAAAAAATAAAATTCCAATCTTATTAACCTTATATGAAAATAAAATTCCAATCCTATGCCTCCCTATAGCCTTGTGACTGCCCACTATCTTGGCAATCAAGGTATACTCACCGGGAAGTAACACGCAGACCAACCTCTGCGAGCACAGCGTAAACGCTGCCAACTTACAGAGGACTACCAGGAGTACCCTCCACGTCCCCTTTTTCACACACACACACACACACACATATATATATATATATATGTGCAACTCTTCTTGCTTATTAATTTCAGTTATACAACTTAGCCCATTTAAGTTCATTAATAAGCCTTTAACATGTTATTCTTATCTGCATATTTCAGATTCTCAGGTTTTCAGATAACATGTTCTTCTTTTTAGCAGGATTCAGATTATCAGGTTTACAGATTACTTAATTTATATTTGAGTACAACATATTGCATTTCATAATTTTTCCCTTCTCTTCTCTCTCCAAACCTTTTCAGAAACTAAATTACTAGTTCTTAGGCTTTAGATTCAAGATTTGAAGATAAGAGATTGAAATCGATAGTGTAGGCGTCTAGAATTCTGATCGGAGTAAGGTAAATTTTTGGATCTGGTTAATTTAGATTTCTCTTCTTTTTCCCCTTTTCTTTTAGCTTTAGAATTATGAATCCATGGTTATTTAGATTCTAGATTCAGTTAGAAGAGCAATGGAATGCTAGGTCTGGACTAGAATCATGAATTGGAAAGCTATTAAGTGAGTGGATTTAAGTTATACCTTTTGATAATGGTATATCTATCGTTTGGTATCCCCATTAATATGTATAATAAATCTGCTGAAACGGTTAACCTGCTGTAATCTGCTAAAATGATTAATCTGCGAAATGTTTAACCTGTAGTAACATGCTGAAATGTAAACCTACCGAAATATTTAATCTGCTGAAATAATTAATCTGCTGAAATGTTTAACCTGTTGAAATCCGTTGAAATTAGTTCTATTGTAACTAAAACTAAATTGTATCCTTCGTATAAATGATGAAACTTCTACAGTACTGTAATCTTGAAACCTCAACTGAGAACATTTCTGTTGTATAAAGCCTATTTCCATTAATCGCCTGTCTGAATTGGGAATCTCTGTGAATGTTGTAATTATGGGATTTACAATGAACATGAGTATTTTTTTAATAGAATTATTATAATAAAAAGGTTGTAAATAAAATTACAGTAAAATTTAGGAATAATGAGAAAGAACAGACATGCTCGATTTGTATGGTATAATAATTATGAAATTGTGAATAACCGCATGAAGACACGAGGTTAAGTTCAACTTGTGGTAGAAGCCTTCTCGGAACCGCCTGACAAATCCAACATCCACAAGTGGTCAACTTAATGTGAGGGTTTGGTGCATTAACATACATGAATATATAAATGGAAAGAATTAAATGGCATTAATTGTAATTAATGGAAATGAATGAATCTTACAACAGTAAAAGAATTGGAATGAATGGTGTGACGACCCAAACTTCCCCGTAAAGGAAAGCCTGGATTGCTTTGAGAACAACACTCATCAGAACACAAACAGAAGAACATTTTCACTGCTATTACAATAATTACACTAGAGTACAAGAATATAACAGAGTATGAATAAATATTTTACATTTGATAAATGCAATATCAGAGATTTAAATTACATTTAAATAGCATCAGAAGAATAATACAAATATAAAATCGAAAGGAATACATGGATATAGAGCTTTCCGAATATCGCTTCAGCCAGGATCCTGTAAATATATCTGCAAAAAGCTGCTCGACTGCCTATGTGGAAAATATGGGCACCTGAGTTTGCCAGTGAAACAAACTACAGGTTAGTCTTGGGACTGGTATGAGAAATCTAACTTAACTTAACTAATAATAAGGCTAATCACAGGACCACGCCGCTAACACGGAACGGGTTTACTCCATTGGATTGCCAGTGCATAAATAAAGTAAATCGTTAAACAACGCAATGCTTTTCAGAAAAATGAAACCATTATAAGACTCAAGTCCCATCACACAATGCAACGCAAATAGGAGGATAGAGTTTTACCTTATAATGGTCAAAAGATGCTTGATACGATAAAACGGGTTTGATATTATTATTAGTGTATATAGGTCTTAAAAACAATTTCAATCATAATGTATCAATCAAAACGGCATAGCTACCATATACTATGTCGCCATGCTGGTTATACAATCAAAACCGCATGATGTCGTATTGGAAGTTGGATTACCATCATGAGTCAAGGCTAGGAACGATCTCTTGACTGATTCGAGACACTCTAGCAATGTTTCAGGATTCAGATGCTGGCGAACCCTTGGATACAGCAGGGCCGGTCCACAAATACTTTAGTTGATTGGTTAGGCCTGAACACACGCTTCCTGATCCTATTGGACCTATAAATTGGCCATTGGCGACCAATAAAAATAATCCGAGGCGCCTCAATAATCCATCAACCACATAAGTAAACTGTCAGGGCTGGTAAGTCACGAACACCACTTCTAGCTAGCTAGAAAGAAGCGTGTGCACTCCCCGTGTTCCCTTGCTCCGTTTTTGACTCTACCGGGGTGTGAGGCTCGTGAAGTAACTATACACAAAGCTATGCCAAAATAGGCTATGCTTTGATCATCCCACAAGGCTGTGCTTTTCAACAAAAGCCTTGATCATTTGCATCTTGGCGTGCCACATTGACGATTCACGCCATGCGATTGATAACTATCAACACACAACCTCTAAGGGTGTTAAGTAAGAGAATAAATCCTCCACCATCAATGGTTGTATATTAATAGAAATCAATTTACATAGAACGAAATTCAACGTCAGACACACATCCATTTACAAGTCTGTTCTGGGTCTGAACGGAACCGGAGACACCTGAGAGGTTCTCACACATCCGGGCAATCAACACGTACGTCTACACAACTACCACTGAAGCCCTTTCAAAGTAGCTACTCAAATCATGGGCATCAGTAGCAACACGACCATTCAATGTGAAGATCGTCAGTCTTCAACCACCGTCTTCATCTTCGACTCTTCATCGTCGTAGTAATTATTCGGAATGGGTTAAATCCGGTCTTTCAGAATAACTTGCGTATTTTTATAATTAAAAAAATCAAGTGCTATAAAAACACATCCAACGTCTCATTCCAATTCAGAAAATTCCTTTAATAGAATATAGATATTATAGGGAAAGATTCCCATAATTTATATCAAATATAAATTCTTATAAATTTATTCTTTTAAACATTCATTAATACTCCAATTTGATTTTAATATCAAAAATCATTAATTTATAATTATTCAACTTTCAAGGAATTAACCTTGTCTTTAATTGGGTTAAAGAATCAACGTCATTTAAAAACATTGTTCATGATAAACCCAAAATCATCTTCCATTGAATATGGAATTTTCAAAGAAATCAAGTCAATATATAATCGATATAAATTCCTGTATTAGACCGATAATATAAATGGAATAACGGCAAAGCCTTTTAAATTCCATATATAGTAATAGTCTTCTTTTATAGAAGCCTATCTCGATTATTATCAAATCGAATTCCCACTCAATTCCAATTTAATATATTAAATTGGGAAACTTGACTTTGGAAAAGAAATAAATCTTAATAAAAGATTTATAAATTTTAAATCATATTTCACTGTTAATTGGGTTAAAGAACAAATGTCGTTTAAAACACAGTTTACGATAAACCCAATTCACATATCAATTCATTCCAATTACCAAATATAATAAAAACTCTAAAAATCTTAATTTAAAAGATTTATTCTTTGATACAGGGTTTAAGAACAGTGTTATTTAAGACACCATCCACGACAACCCAAAATTTAATTCCAATTAAATATCAGTAAATTAGAAGTCTTCCTTAAATCTTGATTCAAAAGATTTATTCTAATTGATAATTAGTTCTTTTCAATAGAAATATATTTTTATCCTTTGTCCATACAAGAACGGACATAGAAATCATCACTTTATTCTCCATTCAATATTATTTTAAGATATTCATTATTTTAAAAATATCCTTTATATAAAAAGGTTTTTTGTATTGAAATATTCTTTATAGTACAATATTCTTTACATTATAATATTCTTTATAAAAAGATAATCTTTATTTAAATTATTCTTTATTTAAAATATCCTTTGTTTAAAAGAAATCCTGAAACAGAATGTGACTCAATCAGTTACCATATAATTTCAATTATATGGATTTTATACATTGCATGTATATGACAATAATAATGATAAATAATCATTAAACATCCAAATAACAACCAGAGTGCATTTTACAACTAAATATTGGGATTAGTGTATGTCAATTATCATCCCAATACCCGTGTGGTGTTCCATCCAACAAACTAATAATAAATTATTTGTGCATTTGGCCTATGTGTGAAAATTATCGTCCCAATCACATAAACAAGTCGGGTAACTTGTAAATGGAAGTGTAAGATACAATATATAACACGACGATAAAAATGTCTCTTTTATATTGTACACAATTCTATTACAATGAACGAATGAGAATAATAACTTTGTCTTTTTTGACAACTTCTATTTTGTTAATCCTAATTCAACAAAAAAATGGTTATTTTATTTTGGCAATTCAAAGGCGACAAAAATGATAATTTTTGTTTTTGACCAATCTAATGCGACAAAATTACAATAAAAATATAATATTAAATTTTTATATTCTTTTCAATGAACAATATTACCATAAAAAGGTAATCTTCATTTTTTAATCTTTTCATTATAACAAAATAACAAATAAAAATATAATCTTTTTATTTTAATCTTTTAAATGCAATCTAAACTACATTAAAAATGTAATTTTTAATGTACAATCTTTTTTATTGTCTCCAATTTAAAAGTAAAAAATGATACTTTTAATCTTATTCTCTTATTTACATCTAAAGTGTAAATAAAAATATAACTTCTTAAACTATGTTTTTATTCGCATCTAAAATGCAAATATGTGACGATCCCAAAACCCCGTGACACGGTGTTAAGGATAATCATTGGAATATAACACATTAATCATCATTAGCAGATCACAGATAATAGCACAAATAGAAAGTGGAATAATTTACACACATATGACAGTGGAATCATATAGATATCATCACCTCAGAGAGCACAGTGCAGGATACAACTTAGTGCATAATAAACATAATCAGTCACCATCGCCAGAGGCGGAATCATACATAAAGAGTACACAAAATAAATATCAGTCTACATCGCCGATGGCGGAAACATAATACATATACTAAAACAGCGGAAAGAGTCAAAGTCAGCACGGTGTAGTCAAGCCTCGCCATGAGCCAAAAGTGCGCCAGATACCTGTAACTAGGCTGCCTGTGTGAAAATGAGGGCACCCGAGTTTGCAAGGTGAAACAAACTACGAGTCAGTCATGGGACTGGTATGAGAAATCTACTTAACTTATTAACAACAATAATAAGGCAAATCAAAGGACCATGCCACTTTCGCGGAATGGGTTTACTCCAATGAGTGCTAGTGCATGAAATAAAGTAAATGATTAGATCATCGTAATGCTTTTTATAAAATGAAGCCATTATAAGACTCAGGTCCCATCACACAATGCAACGCAAGCCGGAGGATAGAGTTTTACCTTATAATGGCCAAAAATGCTTCATACGAATAAAACAAAAGTGTTTGATATTATTACTAGTGCATATATGTTTCAAAAGCGATTTCAATCATAAATATCAATCCTAGGCGGCATAGCTACCATCTACTATGTCGCCATACTAGTAATACAATCACGTCCGCATATTTCGTATTGGAAATTGGATTCCTTCATGAGTCGAGGCAAGGGGCAAGCTCCTCTCCGAATCGAGACACTCAAGCAAATGTCCCAGGACCCCACTATGATCCTTGGATCTTCAGGGCTGGTCCTCTCTTACTTTTGAAGATTAGTTACTCCTGAACACACGTTTCCCGGTCCTTACAGACCTATAACCGAGGTGCCTCGTATTCCAACAACCACACAGGTGAAAAGTATATATAATGTCAGGGCTGGTAGGTCACTGACACCACCTTAGCTAGAAAGAAACGTCGTGCTCTCCCTACAGTCACTATCCCGTTTTTGACTCATACCGAGGTGTGAGGTTCGCGAATCCACGTTATACACAAAGCTACGTCACACAGACCATGCTTTGATCATCAACCACAAGACTTTGCTTTGCAATAGAAGCCTTGATCATATGCCACTTAGGCGTGCCACACAGGCAATCCACTCCATGCGACTGATTTCTATCAATACATAACCTCTAAGCTCGTACGTCTCAGAGAAGGGCGTTAAGCAAGAGAATAAATTCTCCGCCGCCAAACAAATATATATTTAACAGAGATCAATTAGCATAGAACAAAATCCAATGTCAGACACACAGTCCATTCACAAGTCCGTTCTGGGTCTGAACGAAACCAGAGGCACCAATTCCTCGCATATCCGTACAATCAACAATAAGTTTGGACGGCTACTACTTTAGCTCCTTCACGGTAGCTACTCCAATCACGAGCATCAGTAGCGCCCATCCATCCAATGTGAAGATCGTCGGTCTTCAACCGTCTTCGACTCTTCGACTTCTCAACGACGATCGATTATTTGAAATGAGATGAACTCGGCCTTTTCAAATAACCAACGTATATTTATATTTTCAAATCAATTAATCACATGGTTGGACTATTCAACATTCATATTTCAGTTCTTTAGTTATAATTTTCATGTTAAATACATTCCACCATCACATATCAAGCAAACACAAAAAAATTGGTGCATTTCCACTCCATATCGTCTATGGTATTTTATAACGATATATCGCCATTTTTATTTATTTAAAACGGCCATTTTTAATTAAACGACGCTTCAGGTCGAGCCGATGCACTGGCGCTGTTTTTCACTATATTTGTTTTACACATGTCTGAAAATCTAACCGTTGGATCTTCAAAAATTTTACTTCATTAGAAAGATCATTTCAAAACGAATCCAATGGTTTCAGTTTTGGGAAAATCCGACGGTCGGATCTTCCACACTAGCCATTTGAAGTTACGATTTCAATTTACGAACTGCAGCGTCGTTATTCGATTTAATTTAATTATATTTATATATATATATATATAAATATAATCGTTTCTGGCGCTGTTTTTCTTCAGATTTGAATTAAACATTCCAGACAATCCAACCGTCGGATCTTCACAAAGTTGGTGCCGTTGGAAAGATATTTCCAAGGCGAACCCAACGGTTGCGGTTTCGGGAAAATCCAATGGTCGGATTTCCCGCACTAGTCGTTTGAAATCACGGTTTCAAAACACGAACTGCACGGCCACGTTTCCTTTTAATTTTATTTATATTTATATATTTATATAAATATAGTTCATTCAAAAATTCCTATATCGTTTTCACTTCAAATATTTCACTAACGCCTTTAAATTTTGGAAAATTTCGCCATAACCTCCTTTGTACGGGAGGGGCTGGGAAAATTCCAAAATAGCCACACGGGCGTCTCATGTCAAAAAGAAAAAGAAAAAGCCAAGCGGCTAGCCAACAGGCTCATAAAATCATCACCCAAACAAAACAGTAAATGTGTACCTATTTGTCAGGCACAAAATTTTATTCCTCTTCTCTAGCCCCTTTGCTATAACCTGTTCAATAAATATGCATGTACATATATGCAATCCTCATCACTTATCATTTTCCATTCAACTTCATATTTGATTTACTTCGGTTTAAAAACACCATTCATTCTAATGTTGCATGCATAGGCAAAAATCATATCATTAGCTAATTAATGTATATTTTAACTCATGCATATTTATTTGAACAAGTGGCTATTTTTAACACTTCACATTTCAAAGATGATAATTTTGGCGAACTAAAATACATTTCAACACATGACTATTTTATTTAGTTCCTATGCATGTTAAAAATAATATTTCTTTCACAGATATTCATTTCAACGCTCGCATATTTTTAGCATATCACATACATGATAAAAATGATATTTTTATCATTTGATTTATTTATTCAACACATGAATGTTTCAACACTTTATAATTTCAATAAAAACATAATTTTTATTGTTCGATCATTTTACTCAACACATGAACTTTTCCAATACACACACTTCTCAACACATGCGCACCTCCACACATGGATATTTTATATATGTTGTTCATATAAGAAAGATGAAATTTTTATTGTTGAAACTATTTATATATAAGGCGAATATTTTTCATACTTCATATATATTATAAAAATGTGATTTCTATTGTTTAAACACTTCATTCACTCACAAATGAATTTAATTTTCACACATCACTTTTCAACACATGAACATTTCCACACATGGATATAGTTTCAGCATATGACTTTAATTTCAACGCATGAAGATAATTTCAACATATGAACATAATTCTAACACATGGATATTATTCAAAATTTCGGCAGCATAACAGTAGGGTAGTTAAAACCGACACCGTCCCTAGTACGGCTCCTCGCTCTACCTTAAAACCTCGCGGTTTTTGACAATGGGGATTCATGCATCTAATTCGCACGCAGGCGGCATGTTTTATTTTTATTTCCACAATTATTTCCAATTCATTTCAATCACCAATGGGTATTTTTCAACCACAACCATTCAATATCAACCACAAACAATTATTCAACCATTCGCATTTTTCATCCAATGTTTCACACCAATTCACAACAATAAATATTGTCCATGGTTTGTGGACGAGGGGAGTGTATATATATAAATATATATATATATTATTGCCATATTTCACTTGCATTTGAACACATATATCAATTATACTATGCATGTATAATTTATACTTCGCTTATATATCTTACACATCGCATGTACATGAGGTATACAACATGTGTGTAATTTATATTTTGCTTATATAATTTATACACGACATTTTCCATTCAAATTCATTTAATTTAGATTTCTCACATTGGTTTTCGGAGTGCTAAAAATCGTAGATGACTCAGAAAAATCCGCGGTCTCTTCTATGTGGTAGAGAGCTTCCTTGCGGTCCCGATGTTTCTTGTTTCATCGAATTTCGTCAACACACCATAAAGATATGATTTTTCAAAGTGCAAACATAAAAAAGAACTCACCTTTCACGATGGTTCAAAACTAGGGTTGCAGTTTTCGCGAAAACCAAGGCACGAGGGGATGATCGGAGGTGCTGACGTGGAAGAGGAAGGAGAGGGGAGTCGGTCGGTGGCGGTTTTGGGTGGTTCGGTGGTCGGTGGCGATCGGGGCGGCGCTGGGAAGTGTCGGACTTCCTGGGCCTCGTTCTCGTCGATGGGGAGGAGGGAGGTGACGAGGGTAGGTCAGATTGGAAGAGGGGAGGCGGCGGCGTCGATTGGTGGTGGCGGCGGCGGCGATAGGGGGCTGAGGCGGCGGCGATTTGAAGGGGAAGGTTGGAGCTCACGTCGCCGTCGACCGGGGAAGAAAGAAAAGGGTTTCTTTGTTTTTTTTAAAAAAAAATAATGAATGGCTAATTTTGATTGGCCCATGGTTTTATTATATTTTAAAATACTGTTTCTCCACATGGACACCAATTCAAACCCAACGACTGTCGCCCCTAGCTAAATACCCCCATCCCGGACACAATGGGATATGTTTCGTTGGCCAATTCGACTATTACGGTTAGTTATTTTTCAAACTAAAGTATAAAACATTTAATTTTAACTTTGAGCGTACATTTCAATTTGCCAGGGCCACAAACTAATTCAAAAAATTCCAAAAAATAATTCTAGCTATGTTTTGACGCTACGGTCCCAACAAAACTAGTTACGTCGAATTCTGAGATCGTTGAAAAATGGCCATTTTCTGGTCGATCCAATTTAACAGAAATTGACCAAACACATTTTCTTTTGCCACGCTCACATACTAGCTTCAAAAATTATGAAATTTGAAACCTAGTAATAATTTGACATCCCAGACCCAACAAAAGTGGTTTCGTCGAATTCCGAGGTCGTTTGCAAAATATCAATTTTCCAGGGCTATATATTCTATATAGCGACCTTTCTGAAAATTCTTTTGGCCATAACTTTTGATTTCCGTTATGAAACTTTGATTTTTCAGATTCGTTAGAAAGGTATTGATAAACAGATTTAAATATTTTTGGTCTCACTAAAATCCGTAATATTTTTCACCCTGCACAGTCAGTCAAAGTTTGAATTCAAATTTTCAAACTGACTCACTATTTCTAATTCACTATTTTATTGAAATATTCAATTTCAATTGTTCAAATTTCTTTGAAATGACCAATTTAAATTTTTTAAATTGGCTTGTATTTTCCGGGTTGTTACAATCTCCCCCACTTAAAACTTTTCGTCCTCGAAAAGGAAACAACAGTAAAGTAGGAAACAAAATGTAAATGCAAAGTATTGTAAAGGTACCTTGCACCGAAGTTAGTCAGAGATGTCCACTCTGCATTTGGGGTAAGCTTGCTTAATGCTTTCCTCAGTCTCCCAAGTAAAGTCTCTAGGATCACTACTCCACTGCACTTTAACCAAATGAACCTTTTTGCTTCTTAGTTCTCTAGTTTCTTTGCCAACAATCTTTAATGGCTCTCTTCTGACTGCTAATTCTGGAGTTATGTCTATATCCTGTTGCGCTGCTTCTTCTACAACAAGATCCGGATCATGCACATGTCTTCTAAGTTGAGATACATGAAATACATCATGCACTCCAGGCAACCAATCTGGTAATTGAACCCTATAAACAAGAGTTCCAATTCGTTCGAGTATAGGAAAGGGACTAATAAATCTCGGTGCCAACTTCCCAGTTTTGCCAAATCTGATTACTCCTCTCATCGGAGAAACTTTCAAATAAACATGATCACCAACAGCAAATGTCAAATCTCTTCTTCTAGAATCTGCATAATTTTTCTATCGGCTTTGCGCGGTTCTCAATCGCTTTTTGATGAAGTAGACTTTATTAGACGCTTCTCTTATCATATCGGGTCCTAACACAAGTATATTGCCAGGTTCTACCCGACATGCTGGAGATCTGCACGGTCTGCCATATAATGCTTCAAATGGTGACATTCTCAAACTCGCTTGATAGCTATTGTTATATGAGAATTCTGCCAAATGCAAGTGATCTTCCCATGACCCACCAAAATCAATTATACAAGCCCACAATAAATCTTCTAGAATTCTATTCACCCGCTCAGTTTGGCCATCTGTTTGAGGGTGATAAGCGGTGCTCATATTCAGTTTCGTTCCCAATTCTGTTTGGAATGCCTCCCAGAATTTGCTAGCAAATATTGGGTCTCTATCACTGACTATGCTGATGGGAATTCCATGCAGCTTAACGATTTCTTTGAAATATATCTATGCTAGACTTTGAGCGGTTCTATTGGACCTGACATGTATAAAATGGGCAGTCTTCGTGAAGCGATCTACGATTACCCAAATGCTGTCATTACCTTTTTTGGTTCGTGGCAAACCATCTATGAAATCCATGGAAATCTGTTCCCATTTCCAACCTGGGACTTCCAACGGTTGCAGCAATCCAGCTAGCTTCTGTTGGTCGCTCTTAACCAATTGACAAGTAGGGCATCTGCTAACATACAAAGAAATATCCCTCTTTATTGCCTTCCACCAGAAAGTGCGTTTGATATCGTTGTACATTTTACTCACACCAGGATGAATGCAAAATTTGGATTTATGGCATTCGTCTAGCACTTCTCTTCGAAGGCCTGAAATATTTGGAATGCAAATCCTATCATTTAACCTGAGAACACCCTTATCGTCAATACAGAAACTTGTGGTTTCACCTTCCTTGACCCTCTGACTGATTCTCTGAATGAATTCATTGTCTTTTTGAAGGGCTGAAATCTTATCAATCAATCCAGGCATAATTATAAGATTGTCAATGATTGCGGTTTTTCTACTAAGCGCATCCGCTACAACGTTAGCCCTTCCCGGCGTATACAGGATATTAAGATCATACGCTGCAAGAAATTCTAGCCAACGCTGCTGTCTCGAATTCAAATCTTTCTGGGTGTATAAATACTTCAATGATTGATGATCTGTGTACAACACAAATTTCTTGCCCAATAAATAATGTCTCCAGATATTCAATGCAAAAGCGATAGCTAGCAACTCAAGATCATGAGTTACATAATTCTTCTCATGCGGTTTCAGTTGGCGGCTTGCATAAGCGACTACTTGGCCTCTTTGAATTAACACTGCACCAAGACCTCTAATAGAAGCATCTGTCCAAACCGTTAAATCCTGATTGCCATCAATAATGGTTAACACTGGAGCAGTTGTCAGTTTCAATTTCAATTCCTGGAAAGCTTCTTCACAGTCGGAAGTCCACTTAAATTTCTCATGCTTCTTCGTGAGCTTCGTTAACGGACCGGATATTTTCGAAAAGTCTTTAATAAACTTTCGATAATAACTAGCCAACCCTATAAAACTTCTAACCTCTGTGGGTGTATTGGGTTGTTTCCAGTCTTGAATCGCTGTTATTTTGCTTGGATCTACAGAAATCCCTTTCTCTGACACGACATAGCCAAGAGACTTCACTTCTTCTTGCCAGAAGACACATTTAGAGAATTTGGCTTTGAAGACGTTCTTTCTTAGAATCTCCAATACTTGTTCTAAGTGTTTTTCAAGCTCGGGTTTTGATTTGGAGTAGATTAAAATATCATCGATGAATACGAGGACAAATTTATTCAGAACTCCCCTGAACACTCTATTCATTAGATCGACAAAGTATGCTAGAGCGTTGCACAAGCCGAACGACATTACTAACCATTCATAAAATATGTCCGGACCTCTGAAAGCTGTCAAAGGAACACACTCTTCTGCTATTCTCAATTGATGAAAACCTGTAGCTAGGTCCATTCGGGAAAATACTCTCGCCCCATTCAATTGGTCTAGCAAATCATCGATGCGGGGTAATGTATATTTATTTTTGAGCGTCTGTTTTTTGAGGTCTCGATAATCAACACATAATCGAAGAGTACCGTCTGACTTTGGGACAAACACAACAGCTGCACCCCAATTAGAAAAGCTAGGTCTAATTAGACCCTTCCACAATAATTGACGAGTTCGCCTAATTCTTCTTTTTCCTTTGGAGTCATTCTGCGAATTGGACGCACCACTGGTCTGGCATTGGGAATTAGATCGATTCTGAATTCTATTTCCCTTTGCGGAGGTAAGTTTTCAACTTCTTCAAACACATCCGCATAGCTTCTGACAATTGGAATCTTTTCTAGGGAAGTGGGGATAAGTTCTAATGCCGAACAAAATTCTTTTCTATCTGGATTCAAACCATGACATGGTACCATAATATATCCAAGCTTCGTTCGAATTTTAACGATTCTTTCCGCACACTTTACTTCGGCTTCGTATTTCGTCAACCAATCAAGTCCGAGAATGATATCGAATTCAGGAAAATCCATAACGACTAGATTGAAAGAAAATTTATAGGAAGAATAAGAGATTGGCACTCTACAACATGAACTGAGAATAAGAGATCCTCCTGTCGGGTTATTTACTTCAACCGAATCTTTAAGTTTTCTCTGTTTTAACTTTAATTTGTGCACTGTGTTACTAGCAATAAAACTACATGATGCACCCGTGTCAAACAATACAGAGACAGGAATATTTTTAATTGTAAGGGTACCTCCCAAAACATCGGGTTTACCTGCTCCATCGGAAGCAGCTGGCGGGCTCGACCTGTCATACACGTGAGCTACTGCGGCCTTCTTCAGCAAAGGACAGTCTTTGACTAGATGATTCGTCTTGCGGCAATTAAAGCAGAAGCGAGGGTTCTGAGAACCCTGGCTTGAACCTTGTGAATTTGTCTTCTGCCTCTTTGGGGTTGTGCACACATTAGAGAAGTTCCCCATTTTGCCACAGTTATAGCAGCTTCCTCTTGGCGGCTTGCCAGTCTGAGGTTCCGAGGATGCTGCTTGGCTTGACTCAGCTTAATTCCCAGCAGACTTGCGTTTGTTCCCGGCTTGGCTTTTAGCGCGATCCTACTCCAAATGCCTTTGGTCAAGGTCTTCGTAGTTGCATGTCATTTCCACCAATTCATTAAATTCCAGCTTGACGTGGGCCATGGCTCTATCATGATACTGTCGCTTTAGCCCGAGGATAAACCTCTTATTTTTGGACTTTGCAGTGGCAACAAGCTCCGGTGCATAGGGCGACAACTGTGTAAATTTATTCAGATAATCCTGCACTGAAAGATCCCACTGTTGGAGGTTAGCGAAGTCATCGTGCATTCGTTCTAGTGCTTGTTCTGGGACATATGTCTCCTTGAAGAGTTATTTGAATCCATCCCAGGTCCTTCCAGCTTCTCTATTCCCGGCGGTGAGAGATTCCCACCATAGTTCAGCTTGTTCCTGCATAAGCCAGGCGCCCATAATAGCTTTATCTTGATCTCCAAGCCTTAGGCCTTCTAGTATTTTCTCGCATGTTTTGAGCCATGCAAGGGCCTCTATTACTGTGCCAGTTCCCAAGAAGGTCTTGCCTCCTAGGTTTTTGTATCTCTTGGTCTCGCTCGAAGTATTGAGCGGCCGGGGGTTGTATCAAAGGTCCTTCTTCAACTGGGGCTTCTCCCCGTCCTTTGCCACGGACGGCACGGCCTCCTCTAGCGGCGGCTGCTCTGGTAGCCATTTTTCAAATTCTGCATAAGAAAGAAAAGAGTCAGCTTATAGAAATGATAATTCATTGCATGGTTAAGCTGAAAATTTAAGGAAAGATAACGATGGACTGATCAAATTGTTTTAGCTATTCTGCTGGGCTCATCCTAGGACTTTACTAGTCCTATCTCTAATGAGCTATTCGCCTTAGAATACTACTGATTATATTTTAACGAAGTGTTTAATGTGTTAGACTCCAGAACTAAGGTTAACTAAAGCTCTGATACCAGCTGTGACGATCCCAAAACCCCATGACACGGTGTTAAGGATAATCATTGGAATATAACACATTAATCATCATTAGCAGATCACAGATAATAGCACAAATAGAAAGTGGAATAATTTACACACATATGACAGTGGAATCATATAGATATCATCACCTCAGAGAGCACAGTGCAGGATACAACTTAGTGCATAATATACATAATCAGTCACCATCGCCAGAGGCGGAATCATACATAAAGAGTACACAAAATAAATATCAGTCTACATCGCCGATGGCGGAATCATAATACATATACTAAAACAGCGGAAAGAGTCAAAGTCAGCACGGTGTAGTCAAGCCTCGCCATGAGCCAAAAGTGCGCCAGATACCTGTAACTAGGCTGCCCGTGTGAAAATGAGGGCACCCAAGTTTGCAAGGTGAAATAAACTACGAGTCAATCATGGGACTGGTATGATAAATCTACTTAACTTATTAACAACAATAATAAGGCAAATCAAAGGACCACGCCACTTTCGCGGAACGGGTTTACTCCAATGAGTGATAGTGCATGAAATAAAGTAAATGATTAAATCATCGCAATGCTTTTTATAAATGAAGCCATTATAAGACTCAGGTCCCATCACACAATGCAACGCAAGCCGGAGGATAGAGTTTTACCTTATAATGGCCAAAAATGCTTCATACGAATAAAACAAAAGTGTTTGATATTATTACTAGTGAATATATGTTTCAAAAGCGATTTCAATCATAAAAATCAATCCTAGGCGACATAGCTACCATCTACTTTGTCGCCATACTAGTAATCCAATCACGTCCGCATATTTCGTAATGGAAATTGGATTCCTTCATGAGTCGAGGCAAGGGGCAAGCTCCTCTCCGATTCGAGACACTCTAGCAAAAGTCCCAGGACCCCACTATGATCCTTGGATCTTCAGGGTCGGTCCTCTCTTACTTTGGAGGATTAGTTATTCCTGAACACACGTTTCCCAGTCCTCACAGACCTATAACCGAGGCGCCTCGTATTCCAACAACCACACAGGTGAAAGGTATATATAATGTCAGGGCTGGTAGGTCACTGACACCACCTTATCTAGAAAGAAACGTCGTGCTCTCCCTGCAGTCACTATCCCGTTTTTGACTCATACCGAGGTGTGAGGTTCGCGAATCCACGTTATACACAAAGCTACGTCACACAGACCATGCTTTGATCATCAACCATAAGACTTTGCTTTGCAACAGAAGCCTTGATCATATGCCACTTAGGCGTGCCACACAGGCAATCCACTCCATGCGACTGATTTCTATCAATACATAACCTCTGAGCTCGTACGTCTCAGAGAAGGGCGTTAAGCAAGAGAATAAATTCCCCACCGCCAAACAGATATATATTTAACAGAGATCAATCAGCATAGAACAAAATCCAATGTCAGACACACAGTCCATTCACAAATCCGTTCTGGGTCTGAACGAAACCGGAGGCACTAATTCCTCGCATATCCGTACAATCAACAGTATGTTTGGACGGCTACTACTTCAGCTCCTTCACGGTAGCTACTCCAATCACGAGCATCAGTAGCGCCCATCCATCCAATGTGAAGATCGTCGGTCTTCAACCGTCTTCGACTCTTCGACTTCTCAACGACGATCGGTTATTTGAAATGAGATGAACTCGGCCTTTTCAAATAACCAACGTATATTTATGTTTTCAAATCAATTAATCACATGGTTGGACTATTCAACATTCACATTTCAGTTCTTTAGTTATAATTTTCATGTTAAATACATTCCACCATCACATATCAAGCAAACACAACAAAATTGGTGTATTTCCACTCCATATTGTCTATGGTATTTTATAACGATATATCGCCATTTTTATTTATTTAAAACGACCATTTTTAATTAAACGACGCTTCAGGTCATGCCGATGCACTGGCGCTGTTTTTCACTATATTTGTTTTACACATATCTGAAAATCTAACCGTTGGATCTTCACAAATTTTACATCATTAGAAAGACCATTTCAAAACGAATCCAACGGTTTCAGTTTTGGGAAAATCCAACAGTCGGATCTTCCACACTAGCCATTTGAAGTTACAATTTCAATTTACGAACTGCAGCGTCGTTATTCAATTTAATTTAATTATATTTATATGTATATAAATATAATCGTTTCTGGCGCTGTTTTTCTTAATATTTGAATTAAACATTCCAGACAATCCAACCGTCGGATCTTCACAATGTTGGTGCCGTCGGAAAGATATTTCCAAGGCGAACCCAACGGTTGCGGTTTCGGGAAAATCCAATGGTCGGATTTCCCGCACTAGTCGTTTGAAATCACGGTTTCAAAACACGAACTGCACGGCCACGTTTCCTTTTAATTTTATTTATATTTATATATTTATATAAATATAGTTCATTCAAAAATTCCTATATCGTTTTCACTTCAAATATTTCACTAACGCCTTTAAATTTTGGAAAATTTCGCCATAACCTCCTTTGTACGGGAGGGGCTGAGAAAATTCCCAAATAGCCACACGGGCGTCTCATGTCAAAAAGAAAAAGAAAAAGCCAAGCGGCTAGCCAACAGGCTCATAAAATCATCACCCAAACAAAACAGTAAATGTGTACCTATTTGTCGGGCACAAAATTTTATTCCCCTTCTTTAGCCCCTTTGCTATAACCTGTTCAATAAATATGCATGTACATATATGCAATCCACATCACTTATCATTTTCCACTCAACTTCATATTTGATTCACTTTGGTTTAAAAACACCATTCATTCTAATGTTGCATGCATAGGCAAAAATCATATCATTAGCTAATTAATGTATATTTCAACTTATGCATATTTATTTGAACAAGTGGCTATTTTTAACACTTCACATTTCAAAGATGATAATTTTGGCGAACTAAAATACATTTCAACACATGACTATTTTATTTAGTTCCTATGCATGTTAAAAATAATATTTCTTTCACAAATATTCATTTCAACGCTCGCATATTTTTAGCATATCACATACATGATAAAAATGATATTTTTATCATTTGAATTATTTATTCAACACATGAATGTTTCAACACTTTATAATTTCAATAAAAATGTAATTTTTATTGTTCGATCTTTTTATTCAACACATGAACTTTTCCAATACACACACTTCTCAACACATGAGCACCTCCACACATGGATATTTTATATATGTTGTTCATATAAGAAAAATGAAATTTTTATTGTTGAAACTATTTATATATAAGGCGAATATTTTTCATACTTCATATATATTATAAAAATGTGATTTTTATTGTTTAAACACTTCATTCACTCACAAATGAATTTAATTTTCACACATCACTTTTCAACACATGAACATTTCCAAACATGGATATAGTTTCAGCATAGACTTTAATTTCAAAGCATGAAGATAATTTCCACATATGAAAATAATTCTAACACATGGATATTATTCAAAATTTCAGCAGCATAACGGCAGGGTAATTAAAACCGGCACCGTCCCTAGTACGGCTTCTCGATCTACCTTAAAATCTCGCGGTTTTTGACAATGGGGATTCATGCATCTAATTCGCACGTAGGCGACATGTTTTATTTTTATTTCCACAATTATTTCCAATTAATTTCAATCACCAATGGGTATTTTTCAACCACAACCAATCAATATCAACCACAAACAATTATTCAACCATTCACATTTTTCATCCAATGTTTCACACCAATTCATAACAATAAATATCGTCCATGGTTTGTGGACGAGGGGAGTATATATATATATTATTGCTATATTTCACTTGCATTTCAACACATATATCAATTATACTATGCATGTATAATTCATACTTCGCTTATATAGCTTACACATCGCATGTACATGAGGTATACAACACGTGTGTAATTTATATTTCGCTTATATAATTTATACACGACATTTTCCATTCAAATTCATTTAATTTAGATTTCTCACATTGGTTTTCGGAGTGCTAAAAATCGTAGATGACTCAGAAAAATCCGCGGTCTCTTCTATGTGGTAGAGAGCTTCCTTGCGGTCCCGATGTTTCCTCTTTCATCGAATTTCGTCAACACACCATAAAGATATGATTTTTCAAAGATCAAACATCAAAATGAACTCTCCTTTCACGATGGTTCAAAACTAGGGTTGCAGTTTTCGCGAAAACCAAGGCACGAGGGGATGATCGGAGGTGCTGACGTGGAAGAGGAAGGAGAGGGGAGTCGGTCGGTGGCAATTTGGGGTGGTTCGGTGGTCGGTGGCGATCGGGGCGGCGCTGGGAAGTGTCGGACTTCCTGGGCCTCGTTCTCGTTGATGGGGAGGAGGGAGGTGACGAGGGTAGGCCGGATTGGAAGAGGGCAGGCGGTGGCGTCCACTAGTGGTGGTGGCGGCGGCGATAGAGGGCTGAGGCGGCGGCGATTTGAAGGGGAAGGTTGGAGCTCGCGTTGCCGTCGATCGAGGAAGAAAGAAAAGGGTTTCTTCGTTTTTTATTTAAAATAATGAATGGCTAATTTTGATTGGCCCATGGTTTTATTATATTTTAAAATACTGTTTCTCCACACGGACACCAATTCAAACCCAACGACTGTCGCCCCTACCTAAATACCCCCATCCCGGACACATTGGGATATGTTTATTTGGCCAATTCGACTGTTACAGTCAGTTATTTTTCAAATTAAAGTAAAAAACATTTAATTTTAACTTTGAGCGTACATTTCAATTTGCCAGGGCCACAAACTGATTCGAAAAATTCCAGAAAAGTAATTCTAGCTATGTTTTGAAGCTATGGTCCCAACAAAACTAGTTTCTTCGAATTCAGAGATCGTTTGAAAAATGGCCATTTTCTGGTCGATCCAATTTAACATAAATTAACCAAACACATTTTCTTTTGCCACGCTCACATACTAGCTTCAAAAATTATGAAATTTGAAACCTAGCAATAATTTGACATTCCGGACCCAACAAAAGTGGTTTCGTCGATTTCCGAGGTCGTTTGCAAAATAAAATTTTTCCAGGGCTATATAGCGACCTTTCTGAAAATTCATTCGGCCATAACTTTTGATTCCCGTTATGAAACTTCGATTTTTCAGATTCGTTAGAAAGGTATTGATAAACAGATTTAAATATTTTTGGTCTCACTAAAATCCGTTATATTTTCCACCCTGCACAGTCAGTCAAAGTTTGAATTCAAATTTTCAAACTGACTCACTATTTCTAATTCACTATTTTATTGAAATATTCAATTTCAATTGTTCAAATTTCTTTGAAATGACCAATTTAAATTTTTTTAATTGGCTCATATTTTCCGGGTTGTTACAAAATAAAAATGTACCCTTTTTAAACTGTGTTTTCATTTACAGCTAAGATACAAATAGAATTGTAACTTTTTAAATTCATGTTTTATTTGCATCAAGAAATGCAAATAAACATGCAACTTCTAATTTTCATGTTTTATTTGCATCAGGGAATGCAAATAAAAATACAACTTTTGCTACGATGTTTATTTGTATCTAAATAACAAATAAAAATGTAACTTTTTATATGTACAAAAATGTTTATTTTTATCTAGTTTTTTTTAATGTATAAAAATGAGTAACTTGGTTTCAATCTTTTAAAATGACCAAAATGAGTAATTTGTTTTCAATCTTTTAAAATGACCAAAATGAGTAATTTGGTTTCAATCTTTTAAAATGACCAAAATGAGTAATTTGGTTTCAAAATGAGTAATTTGGTTTCAATCTTTTAAAGTGACCAAAAATGTCTACTTTAACTCATTCTTTAAAGTGACAAAAATGTTATTTTTATTCACATGACATGTTTAAGATTCTAATGTCTAAATAAAAGAAGTATTTGTTCACATAACATATTTTGATGTTTACATGACAAATAAAAGAAAAATTTACTTACATACATACATATTTCCATGTATTCTAATGAGAAATAAAAGGTAAATTTTATTTGTATATAAATTCCAAGTTTCTAATGACAAATAAAAAGTGATTTTTATTTGTATAACAAATTCTAAGTTTCAAATGACAAATAAAAAGTGAATTTTAATTGTATAACAAATTCTAAGTTTCAAATGACAAAAAAAGTGAATTTTATTTATCTAATAAATCTTAAGTTTCAAATGACAAATAAAAAGTAAGTTTTATTTGTCTAAAAATCCTATACTTCTAATCCAATCTTAACAAATAAAAATGATGATTTTATTTGTTTAAAGAAAAAATCCTATTTAAAAAAAATGACAATTTTACATTGTCAATTCTAAGTTTAACAAAAAGGACAATTTTATATTGTCAATTCTAATTCACATAAATGACATGTTTGTTTTGTCAATTTTGATTCAACAATAATGACATGATTTATATTATCAATTTTAATACACAAAATTGACATTTTTATTTCTAAAATAACATGATTCCACCAAAATAATATTTTTAATATAACATGAATATCCTTTTATACACAATAAAAATATAATTTTTATTGATCAACATATTTTTATCACAAGCATGAATATATATAAATACAATAAAAATTTGATTTTTATTGTAAGCAGAGTCTAGGTCCACACAATTCAATCCAATTTATTCATCTTGACCACAAACAATTCAACATTGAAATAATGTATACAACATCAACATGAAATTTAAATAGAATAAATATAAATTTCGCAGTGAAATGAATAATTAATTTTATTTTTAAAATAGAAATCTCATCTCGATTTTTCTGAATTTTCAAAATGCTCAGTTTCATCTTTAGTCAGCTTCATAGCGTAGATCTGATTCATACGAGTCCAATGCTTTTAGTTTCGTTCGATTCTGATTCAGTTTGCAAAAGTTATAGCCTTTTAAATATTGATTATATTATTTAACAATTAAATATTATTTAATTAAAATAGATTAGAGAATAACCCTTTCTTCCTCCTCAGACAAATTAAGGTCGCGACCTTCAAGTTTAGTTCGATGCTAGGTCTTGGATTCGCGACCAAACAGTGCAACGATTCGAAGATCGGATGTTGCGACGTCGGAGGGGCTCGAGCCGCGC
This sequence comes from Allium sativum, assembly GCA_030737875.1. Classification (NCBI taxonomy): domain Eukaryota; kingdom Viridiplantae; phylum Streptophyta; class Magnoliopsida; order Asparagales; family Amaryllidaceae; genus Allium; species Allium sativum. The sequence goes on along the minus strand of CM060919.1, from coordinate 484,642,402 downwards.
ACGCAGGGGGGCCCACGCGAGGAGGTGCGATCACACCTGGAGGGGTGGCCGACGGTCGAAACGCGACTATTTTGGAGAGCTGGAATTCGAGCTATGGGCGGTTTCAGGGGTGGTTAGCCGTATGGATGTGGAGCTTATAAAAATCTCTACGAAAGCTTGGACTGGAGTTAGGGATTTCGTGAGAGAACTACAAGTAATTAATTGGAAAAGTAAGAAGAAACTTCAGCCATGAACGACAAAGGTAGCGGCAGCTGCAGTAAAGAGGGGTTCTGAAAAGGACAAAGTGGATTTATAATATTTTAATCCTTATTATTGGGTTTAAGTCCGTTTATCCTTAACCGTTTCAATTTCAGTCCAACAGGAGTTGAACCCACCTAGTAGCCCCCGTTTTGGATCTATCGTCAGCCCAAATGACTGTTTGTGGCCTGGATTCTTTAATTTAATATTTAAATCCTTTATTAAATTAATTCGATCATATGTTTAAATTCACCGGGGCCACATACGGACTCAGAAAATTAGAGAAAAATTATTTCTGGCTTTGTTTTAACGATACGGTCCTAACAAAACTAATTTCATCGAATTCTGAGACAGTTTGAAAAATGGCCATTTTCAAGTCGATTAAAATTGACTGAAACTGACAAAATACATTTTCTTTTGCCACGCTCACATGTTAATTCTAAAAATCCTGGAAAATTAAACTTAGCAATAATTTAACATTCCGGTTCCAACTAAAGTGGTTTCGTTGAAAACAGAGGTCGTTTGCAAAATGACTATTTTTAAGGCTAATATATTATATTAAAATATATATAAATTCTGCAGCGACTTATCTCAATTTTAAACTGGACATAACTTACAACTTTCAAAGTGAAATTTCAGTTTCTTATATTCGTTAGAAAGATATGATTAAACAGGTTTAAATATTTCTTATTTCGCTCAATTCTGATTTATTTTGAATCCTGTACATTCAATTAAAGTTTAAAATCAAAATTTCAAACTGTAGCGCTGTTTCTAACTCCTTTTATAATTAAATTGAATTTATTCGTTTTAACTTCAATTAAAATAAATTTTTAGCTGTTATTATTTAAAATAAACTATTTTAAATATCCAAAATCCTTTAAAAATTCTAAAATAAAAAATTTTAATTGGTTCAGAATTTGCGGGTTGTTACAAATTGGGAATGATAATAACCTATTATGAATAAACTTGAATGGGAAAAGGAAAGATAGTAGGTAGGTTTGTCCTGGGGACAAGTGGAAATTATAGCTTAGGTTATGATAAACCATAGAGAAAATGAGATAACTTATGGAATAAGGAAAGTTGTACTTAATTATAAATTAAGTAATATGTAAATCTGGAAACCTGAAACCTGTTGTTTGTAATATGTAGAGAAAAGAAGGGAAAACTTATGAAATGCAATAAGTTGTACTTAATTATAAATTAAGCAATTATAAACCTGAGAATCTGAATCCTGTTGATAAGAAGAACATGTTAACTGAAAACCTAAGAATCTGAAATCTACTGATAAAAATAACATACTAAAGTCTTATTAATGAACTTAAATCGGGTAAGTTATATAACTAAAATTAATAAGCTAGTAGAACTTAGTAACCTAAATAAGAAGTTAATGTGATTTGAAATAACCAAGTTAACTGGAAATCTAATGAGGTAGAGCAAGCACATAACTAAACGTTTGGACGTTAGGCCTAATGACATGTTAGCCCGAGGTGCTTGAACCAGTCCGTATGTCTGAAATTGAAGAACCCAATGGGGTAGATCATCGTGGTATCACGAGTCACGAGGGGAGCGCATGTCCATCTGATTATTCTACCTGTTCTTCCTGTTGTCATGTTGATATTTTGCTGGTTCCGAAGGATTGGAAGGGGAAGCACGCGAATTCCTAGGACGTGCAGGGTACTCCTTGGTAGTCTTCTGTGAGGTGGTAGCATTTAGGCTGTACTCGCAGAGATTGGGTTTGCCTGTTACTACCTGGTGAGTATCCCTTGATTGCCACAATAATGTGTAGTCAAAAGGCTATAGGGTGGCGTACGCGATTCGATTAATTTGGTGCCTTGTGACTAGGAGGGTTACAACCATCTCATCTGTTTGCCTTAGGAGGGTCTAACCATCTGATTGATAGTAATCGTTGGGTACTGGTCATTGACAGTCAACATGATACGAAAAGGAAGAGAGCTAAACCAAAAGACCATTGACCTTTTACTATCAAGGATTTTTTTATGGGACACGCCAATTAGGATGTAGATTGTTTGTTAGGGCACGTTACTAGCTCTCATATTTGTTTGCCTTTCACCAGTTAAGGGAGGGGTCGGTTGAGACCATAGCATCTATCTATACAGATATCTGAAAAGTCTCCTGGCCAAGTTCCATGTATCTGATATAGCCTAGTTACAGAACTCAGTGCACAGTTGATAACACGTGCGTATACATGCATACCATTTTTGGATGGTGTATCATCAAGGTTGAGGCGTAGAGTATGATTAACGAGACATACGTAAGAAAGTATAGATACATGCATGTCTGCTTCGGGTGGTGTATCGTAGACTCTAGGGCATTGCTTTGTGATGGAATCTGATTTGATCGAATGGTTCGAAGGTGGCAGCCCGTACGCTTATGTAGCACGACGATGGCAGTTTTATGCGGATGGTAGCGTTGTTATATGGCGATGAGCTCTGATATGTTTATTATTTCTGTCTTTTCTGCAGGATTCCAGACTAACCAATTCGGGTTTCGCCAGGTTGGATTTAAAAAAAAATCGGTCTGTCAAATTTCGGGAGGTTATATTTTCAAAACGCACATAAAATAATACATGTTATCTGAAAACATGCTCTAATACCAAATGTAACAACCCAAATTCTGACAGACCGATTTTTTTTCAAAATTCTAATCTATCGAAACTCGTGTTGTTTTGTCTGGTATCCTGCAAAAAAGACAAAGATAATAAACATATTAGAGCTCAGAAAACATCTTACAGTGGAATGGGATAAATTATAATATAAACAAATATACCCTTACCTATATAATAATACTACCTAATCAGTATCCAAAGATATCATATCTCTTTTACAAGTCTAACCTGCGAGTATGTTACAAGACGGAGGGTCAGAATACAAGTTCTAATGACTGGATTTAAACCGCACATCTTGAATAACCCTTCATATACCGTTCAATTACATTATCTTATTTATTAGGTTACTTGTGTTAATAGCACTCAAGGCTTACACATATGTTATGCCCATCTACTCCCCAACAGATTAACCTAATACAGTATATATATGTAGCTACACCAATATTAAGGTACACCCCATGGTACCTCACTCGCATGACCTCCACCGTAACACCACAGAAATATATGCGCCCTCATCCTACGTCGGAGCGACATACGAAACCCAATATAACAATGCTATGCTCTGCATAAAACCACCATCATCATGCTACGTAAGCGTACGGACTGCCACCTTAGAACCATTCAATAGAATCAGATTCCATCACAGAGTAATGCCTTAGACTTTACGATACACCACCCAGAGCAAACATGCATGTATCTAGACTTTCTCACGTACGTATCGCTAATCGTACTCGATGCCTCAACTTCGATGATACACCATCTGAAAACGGTATGCATTATCCATACGTGTAATCTATTGTGCACCGATTTCCATAACAGGGTTATATCAGATACACAGAACTCGGTCTGAAGCCTTTTCAGATATCTGCATACACAAATGCTATGGTCTATAATTTCACAATGGCTCTGGTCTCACCCGACCCCTCCCTCAACTAGTGAAAGGCCAACATATATGATAACTAGTGATGTTCCCCTAACAAACAATCTACATCCAAATTGGTGTGTCCCGCAACCAAAGCCTCGATAGTAAAAGTTTAATGGTATTTTGGTTTAGCCTCCGCCTTTTCGCATCGCGCTGACTGTTGACGAGTGGTACCCGACAATTATTATCAATCAAATGGTTAGGCCCGCCTATGGAAAACAGATGAGATGGTCATAACCCGCCAAATTCTCTGATAGATTCTCAGAGCACACCGTCTTAAGACGAAATTCTCCAAGTGTCACTTTTATAGAAAGAAGGTAAGATATCTAGGGCATGTGGTCTCCACGGATGGGATAGCGGTGGATCCCACGAAAATAGTTTCAATTCAAAATTGGAAGGTTCCAAAGAATGAAATGGAGCGGAGAAGTTTTCTTGGTTTAGAGGGATTTAATATGAATTTTATCAAGGACCTTGCAAAGATATCAGTCCCACTCACCAGACTGGCGAAGAAGAATCTGATCTTTTCTTGAAGTATTGATTATGAGGAAGCTTTTCAGCAATTGAAGAAGGCTTTGACAAAAGGCCAAGTTTTGACATTTCTTGATGGGAATAAAGTGTTCACATTGCATACTAATGCATATGGTACAGGGCTTGGTGTCGTCTTGACGCAAGAGGGAAGGGTAGTACGCTATGGAAGTAGACAGCTGAGAGTTCATGAGAGGAACTACCCTACCCATGATTTGGAGTTGGCTGATATAGTGTTCGCACTTATGACTTGGCGGCATTATCTACTTGGAGAAAGGTTCGAGTTATATATGGACCATAAGTTGCTCCAGTATCTGCCCTTGCAGAAGGATCTCAATTTGAGGCAACAAAGATAGATGGAATTCCTGGCATCCTATGACTTTTAGATTGCTTATACCCCTGGAAAGGGTATTATAGTGGCGGACGCATTGAGTAGGCAGAGGATGACCTTGAGTCCTTTATTTGTAGAGAGGCAGGGTTTAGAGTACATATCAACCTTCGATTTTAGGCCATCTACAGATCTTACACCTAGTTTGTTGGCTTCTTTTGAGATGCGACCTACTCTTATGGATTGGATAGGATCTTCGCAACATGAGGATCCACAAATATTAGACATCTTGAATAGGCTCTGTAGAGAGGAGATTTCTAGTCACCTTAGTACAAATTCCGCGAATGATATAGGGTGGCTACGACGAGATGTGAAGCTTTGTGTACCCCGAGTTGGAGATTTGTTGAGGACAGTCCTTGAGGAATCCCATCATTTTAGGATGACTATCCATCTATGTGGCGATAAGATGTATCGAGATATGAAGAGAGTTTTCTTTTGGGTTAGGGTGAAGAAAGATGTAGCTGAGTTTGTAGATTGATGCTTAGTTTTCCAACAAGTAAAAGCTGAACAAAAGAAGCCTGGTGGTTTGTTTCACCCTTTGGAGAACCCACAATGGAAGTGGGAGAGTGTCTCTATGGATTTCATCGATGATTTTCCTAGATCGAGGAGAGGCAACACCAGTATCTGGGTTATAGTGGACAGGCTTACTAAGAGCGCTCATTTCATTCCTGTTATGAGCAACAGAACAGCAACATGGTTGGCATTAGTTTATCTTCGTGAGATAGTCCGTCCACATAGAGTACCTTCTAGCATAGTGAGTGATTGTGACCACATCTTCACTAGTGCGTTTTGGAATAGATGCACTAGGTACACAGTTATGTTTAAGCATAACATATCTCCCTCAGACGGATGGACAGACTGATAGGGTGAATAGGGTTCTTGAGGATCTTTTTAGATTGTGTACTCTAGACTTCGGAGGGACTCAGGAGGAACATCTCCCATTAGTGGAGTTCGCATACAACAACAATTATCAAACTAGTATAGGAATGGCACCCTTTGAAGCTTTATACCAGATCACCAACTTGTTGGTGGGAGTCTACCGATAGACTTCTACTTGGACCTAAGATGATTATAGAGACTATAGAAAAGATTGATCTTATCCGCCGACTTATGAAGACAGTTCAGGACAGGCAGAGGTCCAACGTAGATAAGAGAAGGACCGACATTGATTTTGAGGTAGGAGACATGGTTTTCGTCAAAGTATCACCTCTGAGGAATATGGTTCGCTTTGGATCTGACTAAAGATTAGCGCCAAGGTTTGTGAGGTCATTTCCCATAGTAAAGAGGATAGGTTAGATGACACACAGGGTGAGATTATCTGAGAGAATGGCAGGTGTTCATTACATTGTCCACATTTTCCATTTGCGGAAGTGTCTTCACGATACAACAGAGGTAGTTGAGCCAAGCATGCTTAAGGAACTAGAGGCAATAGTTAGACAAGTTCCTACCCAAAAATTGGATCAGAGGTTAAGTAACTGCGCAACAAAGAGGTTAAGTTAATAAAAGTGCAATGGGGAGAAGACCGTGAAGATGCAACTTGAGATATTAAAGAAAAAATTTGTGCTTCGTACCCTTTTCTTTTCAAGAGTATATTCTTAACTTCTTTTTCCAAGCTTTTACTAGTACTTGCTTCTTTCTTTCGAGTAATATCATATCGATCGAATCTTCGACCTTTAGGTAGAAAACCAATGGGTGTAAACATGTGTTTGAGACATGTTATATTTGATGGATGAAAGTATTTGCTAGTGGTTGCTCATGGATGAATGTATACATACTAGGCACTAGATCGGCTCAAACACTCTCATACTACATATGGATGTATATGCATTTCACTTTTTAATAGGTGGAAATGGATGTATCATATGGAAGTTGCATTTGGACAGATGATTGTGCACACATTTAGAGTTTACATGATATACTAGGACAATTTGCATACATTTTTGTTTCATGACACCAACACATATTGCATTAAGTAGGTCGACTGAATTAGTAGACCGCCTGATTTTCGCATTAGGTTAAGGACATATACACATACTACACTTTGCGTAAAGTTCATACAAGCATTAGAAATCTCTTAAGGACAATGGATGCTTATGGATGATGGATGAGTAGATGGTTGTAGGAGGATGTTAGGATAGTAACATTCTCCTAAACTTGGAGATTTCAGGATGAAATCCTTTAAGTAGGGGAGAATGTAACACCTGGTAATTTTAAAGAACATTATTGACAATAAACTAAAGGATACTTAATTAAATATAGGAAATTAAGTAAAACAGACTGTACATTGTGTAAGTAACATGTGGAATCATTTAAATCTTTGAGGTTAAGTAAACCTGTTAAATCTATGGGGTTATATGAACCTGTAAATATGTAAGACTTAACCTGTTAAAATTCTAGTTAATTGGGACATTTGCTTAGGCATTTGTCTTGTGTCAACTGCTGTGTAGGGCCTATATTAGTCAGTAACCCATTCTGGTATTAAACAGGAACCCCACATTTGGCAGGGGTTAGGACACACATACTGAACTAATAGTAAGAGGTTCATCTGAAACGGGGTACATAGGGGCGCGTTCCAACGGAGTCACGAGCATGCATAGGTCTGATCTATAAGGGAAAACAAGCCGCTGTAGCACCAGAAAATAGGTTTGCGTCCTTCTGTAGGTTGCCACTTTAGGAAGTAATACACCCTACTGTGGGACCGACACAGGGTATTTACACACTAGAGAGCCGATAGCTTAGGTTAGTAATTAGGGTACATCTATTCGTGCCTATTTCTGTTAGGGTACTGTTATTTCTGTTTGGGGGTAACACCTGTTATTTTTGTTGAGGTACCTGTTATTTATGTTTGGGGTAAAACCCGTTATGTAAGTAGAGTACACCTAAACCTATCATTATGCTTCTATTGGGATCATTCTATTTCTGTTATATAATTAGGGAACACCTAATCCTATCATAACTCATGTTATACTAGTATTGGTGCAGAGAATTAAGTGAGAAGCATAGCTTGGTCCATATTATCCTGTTTATTCTGCTTATCCTATTCACCCTGTTTATACCTGTTATATGATACTGTTACCTCTCATCCAGTTTTATTTACCTGTCTTGATACTTTTATTTCTTTATATGCTAAAAGTCACTGGACTTGCCAGACTTTATGTTTGACCCTTTGTGTTTCCATTTCTCTCTTTCCTTTCCCCACGGGTTCTCAGGGTGGGAACGCTCAGTCGTGATTAGGACTTTCTCCCTCTTCTGTTTCTGCTTGGATATGGATCTGCTTTGATGTATCACTTCGACTACTTGTCCACTTTGTTATGGCTACTTGTGGGGATTATGACTTTACATTTACGTACTTTGATGGTTTTTAACGCAAGACAGATGTTTTGGTTTGACGTATTTGGTTTCAGTATTTTAGCCTGATGTTGTAACTATTTTTGAGACTACGATGTTTTCCTGTTGAATAATGAAGTTTTAAATTTCCATTGCTATTTTTATATCTGCCTTGTGAGATTATGTTCCTATTTACCTATAACGCTTCACAAAACTTAATGCATTTTGATAAAGAATGACATTAACGGATGTGGGGTGTCACAATTTGTATCAGAGCCTAAGGTTACAAGATCAGAATAAAAGTTTTGAAAAGTTGTTTTCAAAACCAAAGTACTTTCAAATAAAAACCTATTTTGAAAAAAAATCCAAGGCCATATAAAATATATTTTGATTCTCTGTTTGAACCATTTTACTTTTCTTTTCATCATATTTGGGGAACTGAATCTTCCCGAGGGCGTTCAGATACCGGCTTGGTTCCGTAGATGTCTTGAGGCTACGGCTCCTAACGTAGGCCAAGCAGATACCCCTCCCTTAGCAGCGACCGCTGTTCCTCCACCTCCGCGAGTTGATAATTTCTCTAAGATATGCAAGGACTTATGTGCTACGGGAGGAAAACCATTTTGTGGAACTAAAAACTTTGTGGAAGCATGGAATTGGCTATGAGAGACAGAGAACTTATTTGGGCTTTTTGAGGTCAATGACCGTAGGAAGATACAGTTGGTTTTGTGGTAGCTTAAGGACAAGGCTTCGTTTTGGTGGGAGGTGACACAAGCAGGACGTCCAATAGATACTTGGGCTGATTTCTGACAGAGATTCGAGACGAAGTTTCTCTCTCAGGAAAAACAGAGTATGAAGATGGGGAAATTATTAGCACTTAAGCAACGAAGTATGTCTGTTAAAGAGTCTGTCAATAAGTTCAATCAGTTAGCAAGGTTTAGTCTGCAATTGGTTAACACCCCGCACAAGAAAGCTTTAAGGTTTGCAAGATTATTAAATCAACCTCTCCAAGCATTGGCATTGTCCCATATACCAATAAGGGCAACTTTTAAGAGACTTGTTGACATGGCATTAATGCATGAAGATGGTTACAATGAGAAGAAAGAGGTTAAGACTGATGAGACGCAAAACAAGAAAGTGTAGCCCAAGAAAGAATCGTAAAAGAAGGGTGGAAAGAACGACAAGGCTTAGAGCAAGAAGAATGTCATGGTTGTGGGAGCTTGGGTCATTTGGTCAAGGATTGTAGAAAAAGGAAAAATGCTTGTTTCAACTGTGGTGAAGTTGGACACTATACTAGGGAGTGCCTGAATAAGCAAGGACAGGGAAAAGGGCAGGATCTTTTAGAGGGAAGGTGCATGCTCCCGGAAAGAGGTCGGAAAGATTCTGTTTAAGGTTTGATTTCCCTTTCCAATCTTCCAGTTATGACTCTTTTTTATTCTGGCGCTTCTCATCCTTTTATATCAGATTCTATGATTTAGTCTCTACACCTTAGTACTAGTATTGTTTTTGATCCCATTATCTTCTCAAACCCCATTGGGGGTACAACTCATCTGTTTATGAAATGTCGGAGTTTGAGGATATCTGTGTTAGGCGTCCAGTTTGAGTGCCATGCGTATGTGCTTGGTTTTATGGGCTATGGTCTAATTCTAGGGAAGGATTGGCTAGCCATATATGGTGCCATCCTAGACTGTGAAAGGAGGGTCGTTAGACTTTTGACTTGCCGAGGGAGGACTCTTTAGGTCTCCTGTGACCCAAAGGGGTCTGTTATGCTTAGTTTACTAGAATCACTTGATGCTTCTATCGATGATTTACGATCTGTACCCATAGTCTACACGTATCTGGACGTTTTTGATGAAGTTAGAGGTTTACCTCCAAGGCGTGAGATTGATTTTCGGATATACTTGTTGGATGATGCGAATCCAGTCGCGTTGCCTGTGCACCAAATGGCTCCTAGAGAGAGAAGGGACTTAGCAAGCAAGTTGGGGAGGTACTTGAGAAGGGGTTTATTAAACGAAGTGTATCCGAATGGTTTGACCCAGTCGTCTTCGCTATCAAGGATGATGGCTCACTTCATCTATGTGTGGATTACATGGAGTTGAATAAGCTCACCAAAAAGAATAGACACCAACTCCTAATGATTGACGATATGTTAGGCCATCTTGTTGGCGCATCTGTTTTCTCATAGTTAGATCAGGCCATGAGATTTCATTAGTTGAGGGTGGCTGAGGATAATATAGATAAGACCTGTTTCAAAACTCTGGAAGGCTTCTTTGAGTGACTGTTCATGCCTTTTGGGTTAACGAATGCACCTGCGTATTTTGTGGATCTGACGAGTAGCATGTTTAGGGAGTTTCTGGACGAGTTCGTGGTGGTCTTTATGGATGACATCCTGATCTTCTCAAAAAGCAAGGAAGGACATGCCCAACATTTAGGACAGGTTTCGAGGACTCTCAAAGCACACCAACTTAGGGCGAAATTCACCAAATGTCAACTTTTGGAGAAAGGAGGTAAGATTTCTAGGGCATGTGGTCTCCAATGATGGGATAGTGGTGGATCCCACGAAAGTATTTGCAATTCAAGATTGGAAGGTTCCAAAGAGTGCAACAGAGGTGAGGAGTTTTTCTTGGTTTAGCAGGCTATTAAAGGAAGTTTATCAAGGACTTTTCAAAGATATCAGCCCCACTCACTAGACTGACGACGAAGAATCCGACCTTTTCTTGGAGTATTGATTGTGGGGATGTTTTTTAGTGGCTGAAGAAGGCTCTGATAACAGCCCCAGTTTTGACATTGCCTGATAGGAGCAAAGTGTTCACAGTATACACTGATGCATGTGGTAAAGGGTTTGGTGCCTTCTTGATAGTAAGCTTTGGAAGTAGACAAATGAGAGTTCATGAGAGGAACTATCCTACCCATGATTTGGAGTTGGATAGTACAGTGTTCGCACTTAAGACATAGCGACATTATCTACTTGGAGAAAGGTTCAAGTTATACACAGACCATAAGTCACTCATATATATGTCCTCGCAGAAGGATCTCAATTTGAGGAAACAAAGTTGGATGAAGTTTCTGGCGTCCTATGAATTTGAGATTGCTTATGCCTCTAGAAAGGGGAATGTAGTGGCGTTTGCGTTGAGTAGGAAGAGGATGACCTTGAGTCCTTTATTAGTAGAGAGGCAGGGTTTGGAGTACATATCGACCTTCGATTTTAGGCCATCTACAAATCTTACACCTAGTTTGTTGGCATCTTTAGAGGTGTGACCTACTTTTATGGATCAGATAGGATCTACGCAACATAAGGATCCACAAATAGCAGACATCTTGGGTAGGCTTAGTAGAAGGGAGATTTCTAGTCACCTTAGTAGATATTCCGCGGATGATAAAGGGTGGCTACGATGAGATGATAGGCTTTGTGTACCCTGAGTTGGAGATTTGTTGAGGACAGTCCTTGGGAAAGCCCATCATTCTAGGATGATTATCCATCCGGGCAGCGATAAGATGTATTTAGACATGAAGAGGGTTTTCTTTTAGGCCGGGATGAAGAAATATGTAGCGGAGTTTGTTGCTCGATGCTTTGTTTGCCAACAAGTAAAAACCGAACTAAAGAAGCCTGGTTGTTTGATTCATCCTTTGGAGGTCCCACAATGGAAGTGGGAGAGCGTCTCTATGGATTTCATCGATGATTTGCCTAGATCGAGGAAAGGCAACACCAGTATCTGGGTTACAGTGGATAGGCTTACTAAGAGCGCTCATTTCATTCCTGTTAAGAGCAAGAGAAAAGAAGCATAGTTGGCATCAGTTTATCTTCGTGAGATAGTCCGTCTACATGGAGTACCTTTTAGCATAGTGAGTGATCGTGAACCTGTCTTCACTAGTGAGTTTTGGAAAAGATGCACTAGGTACACAGTTATGTTTAAGCACCGCATATCACCCTCAGACGGATGGACAGACCGAGAGGGTGAATAGGGTTCTTGAGGATCTTTTGAGGCTGTGTACCCTAGACTTTGGAGGTATTTGGGAGGAGAATCTCCCATTGACGATATAACCTACAACAATATTTATCAGACTAGTATAGGCATGGCACCCTTCTAGGCATTATACGGCCGGCCTTGCAGATCACCGACTTGTTGGTGGGAGTCTATGGATAGGCTTCTACTTGGACCTGAGATGATTAAAGAGACTTCAGAAAAGATTGATCTTATCCAGTGATGTATGAAGACAGCTCAGGACAGGTAGAATTCCTATGCAAATAAGAGAAGGACTGACATTGAGTTTGAGGTAGAAGACATGGTTTTCATCAAAGTATCACCTCCGAGGAATGTGGTTCACTTTGGATCTGTAGGGAAATTGGTGCCAAGGTTTGTAGGGCCATTTCCTATAGTAGAGAGGATAGGTCAGATTGCCTATAGGGTGAGTTCACCAGATAGATTGGTGGGTGTTCAAGACATTTTTCATGCTTCCCATTTGTGGAAGTGTCTTCACGATACAGAAGAGGTGGTTGAAACGAACATGCTTAAGGAAGTGGAGGTAGAAAAGGAGGCGACAGTTAGACAAGTTCCTACCTGAATACTTGGATCATAGGTTAAGATGCTACGCAACAGAGATGTTAAGTTAATAAAAGTGCAATGGGGAGAAGACCACAAAGATGAAACTTGGGAGACTGAAGAAAAGATTCGCGCTTCGAACCTTTTTCTTTTCAAGAGTATGTTCTAAACTTTTTTTTCCAAGCTTTTATTCGTACTTGCTTCTATCATTCGAGTATATCCTATCAATCGAATCTTTAACCTTTAAGTAGAAAATCAATGGGTGTAAACTTGTGTTTGAGACATTTTATGTTTAATGGGTGCAAGTGGATGCAAGTGTTTGCTAGTGGTTTCCATTGGATGCATGTACACACACTAGGCACTAGATCGGCTGAAACACTCTCATACTGCATATGGATATGTGTGCATTTTACTTTTTAGTGGGTGGAAATGGATGAATCACCATATGGATGTTGCATTGGACGGATGATTGTGCACACATATAGAGTTTACATGATACACTAGGACTATTTGCATACATTTTGGATTCATGACACCAACACATATCGCATTAAGAAGATCGACTGAATTAGTAGACCGCCTTATTTTTGCATTAGGTTAAGGACATATGCACACACAAATCTTTTCTTAAAGTTCATACAATAATTACAAATCTATTAAGGACAATGGATGCCTGTGAATGATGGATGAGTAGATGTTTGTAGGTGGATGTTAGGATAGTAATATTCTCTTAGACTTGGAGATTTCGGGGACGAAATCCTTTAAGTAGGAGAGAGTGCAACACCCTACAGTTTTAAAGAACATTATCTACAATAAATTAAAGGATACTTAATTAAATATTGGGACTTAAGTAAAAACGGACTATACTAGTGTGTTGATCTTGGAATTCTGGTTCAAATAGACCCCAAGTTCGCGTAAAACAGACAACGTATGAAGAAGTTATGGGCTCTAGAAGTTTGTATACATATAAGAGGTTAACATATAAATAAGTCAGAATAATTCAAAATAAATCAAACGAATGAGCAGGAAACAGTAGTGGGAAATTATCCTGTTAAGGGACAACCCGCTCCAGACTGGGTCGACCTATGGGTTTACCCATAGGAGGCTGGTCGACCCAAGGGTAGGTGGGTCGACCCCACCTGGATCCATCCGAATTCTTCTAAGAGAACCTGGCCTATTTTGTTAACCAGGTTCATTATTTTACTGAGCAATTGGATTTAATAAAACCTGGGATCTGATGGTTAAGGATTGTCTTGTGAACTCTATATAAAGGCATGCACTCCTATCAAATCAATTACACTTCTTCATACTTCTTCCTCAAACATATGTCCTAAAAAATTTAAGATGAAGATATGGAGATGCATTGAATCAAGACAATTCTTATCTGACTTATACAAGATTCCCTTCTGCAACATCAGCATATTATCTTCTGCTCTTTAAATCCAATCTCTATGAGTTCATGTTACTTTTAGATATAAAATTTAACAGTAATCCTGACTTGTTAATAAACCTGGATCTGAGCCTATGCCTATTAATAAACTGATTCATATCTAAATAGTTTTTCTGTAATTACATGTATTTTTCTACAACCCTTTTCTGTTGTTCAGTTGTTATTATATCCATATTTCTGTTCTTCTTCCTCTCTCTTTCCCTTTTTATTTTATAAGTTTAGGGTACCTTCGAGCCTAGGCCAATCTCGTAAGAGACATATGTATGAACCAAATTGTGACAATTGGGGAATGTTTGGGAATGAAAATAAAAAGTGAAATTTGTGGAATATCTTGTATTGTGGAATATGACTAAAAATTTGGGGCTGTACGAACATGTAAATGTGTAGGCTTAATTCAAAGATTAACTAGAACATGTTAATGAAACTGCAAGTAACCTTTGGAATCTATTAAATATGTGAGGTTAAGTAAACTTGTTAAATCTATGAGTGTTATATGAACCTATTAATCTATAAGACTTAACCTGTTAAAATCCTAGTTAATTGGGGACACAAGCTTAGGCGTATGGCTTGTGTCATATGTTGTGTGAGGCCCATATCGGTCAGTAACCCGTACAGATATTAAACGAGAACCCCGCACTAGTAGGGGTCAGGGCACGCATACTGAACTGATATTAAGAGGTTCATCTAAAAGATAGTGTGTTTGGGCGCACTCCAACGGAGTTATGAGCGTGCATGAGTCCGATCTGTAGGGAAAATAAGTCGTTGTAGCACCAGTAAATAGGTCTGTGTCCTTTTGGACGTTGCCACTTTAGGAAGTAATACACCCTACCGTGGGACCGACATAAGGTATCTACACATTAGGGAGTCGATCACTTGGAGGTAGTAATTAGGGTACATCTAGTCCTACCTATTTCTGTGAGCGTACCTGTGATTTCTGTTTGGGGGTAACACCCGTTATTTCTGTTGAGGTATCTATTATTTCTTTTTGGGGTAAAACCCATTATGTAACTAGAGTACACCTAAACCTACCAGTATGCTTCTATTGGGATAATTCTATTACTTTTGTATAATTAGGGAACACCTAATCCTGTCATAAATCCTGTTATATTAGTATTGGTTTAGAGAAAAGTAAGTGAGAAGCATAGCTTGGTTCATATTATTCTGTTTATTCTGCTTATCGAGTTCACCCTGTTTATACCTGTTATATGATACTGTTATCTCTTATCCAGTTTTTTTAACCAATCTTGATACTTTTATTTCTTCATATACTAAAAGTCACTGGACTCGCCAGACTTTTATGTCCGACTCCTTTTCGTTTCCCTTTCTCTCTTTCCTCCCCCCCCAGGTTCTCAAGGTAGGAACGCTCAGTCATGATTATGATTTTCTCCCTCTTTTGTTTTTGCTTGGATCTGGATATGCTTTGATGTATCGCTTCGACTACTTGTCTACTTTATTATGGCTGCTTATGAGGCTTATGACTTTATATTTATGCACTCTGATGGTTTTTAGTGCAAGATAGATGTTTTGTTTGATGTATTTGGTTTCAGTATTTTAGCCTGATGTTGTAACTGTTTTTGAGACTACGATGTTTTTCTGTTGAATAATGAAATTTTAAATTTCCGCTGCTATTTTTATATCTGTTGTGAGATTACGTTTCTGTTTACCTCTAACGCTTCATGAGACTTAATGTATTCTAATAAAGATTGACATTAACAGAAGTGGGGTGTCACAATCTACTAATTCAGAACTTACTTTGGGAGCCATATTTTGACCCGAGCATTTTCGGGATGCCCATAATAACCAACGAATGGCAAGTGCTTTTCCCTGTGTAATCCTATTTCAGTAGGAACTTGATGGGTCAACCTGCCTACTTGTCTTTCTTTTAATAATGTATTGGGAGTTTCTCCAAGTATAGTTTGTAAAATGGATAATGGATTTGTTTTCATCTTTTTTTGATTCTTTTTCATAGCTTGATAAATAAGATGAAAGGCTTACAACTTTTTAAATAAATATTTTGTATTTTTTCTTTGAATTTTATCCTTGATGAAATTGATTTTTTTTTCAAAGGGAATCTATCAAATCATTTGTATCTTCATTCTATGATTTATAAATTATATCT
The DNA here is from genome assembly GCA_030737875.1 of Allium sativum. Classification (NCBI taxonomy): domain Eukaryota; kingdom Viridiplantae; phylum Streptophyta; class Magnoliopsida; order Asparagales; family Amaryllidaceae; genus Allium; species Allium sativum. The sequence goes on along the minus strand of CM060919.1, from coordinate 484,626,270 downwards.
CCCTGGTAGCCTTACATATATTTTGATTCTATCCCCCCGTAGTGTTTATACCAAACTACGTTGAATCTTCCTCGAAGTAAAAATAGAACTAGATCTTCATTATATAAAATGCAACGGATTCGGAAAACATAACATTAAGGAATCATCCAGTAATTAAACCTTTATAAATCATTTTTTCTCCATGCATTACTAGTAAAGTATGTGTTTGTGTATGTCCTAAAGATCTACTCGTTGATTGGAGGTTTAAAAGAGAGATTAAAGTGAAACAATCGTTTAATTATAGTATTTATTATGGAATATGTATATTTTGGGGTAATTATGTCAAGTACTATCCAAAAATTGTTCAACGATGACTGAAGAATATGAACCTTCAACCTATGATCATTACAAATTAAATTATAATCAAACTGCATTAGGTCGGTTACCAATGTTAGTAACTAGAGATTACTCAATTCAAACAATTATGAATTTGTGAAAACCCGTAACTTCCCCGTGAAGCAAAGCGCGGATAGTTCGAGAACAAGCCAAAACAGAACGCAGACGGAGGAACATTTCATTGTATATTACAACAATTCCATCAGAATACAAGAATATACAGAGTATAAATGAATATTACACAGAAATATCAGAGATTTAAATTACATTAAATACATAGCAGCGGAAAATAATACAACGCACAACTAGAAGAGATATGCGGATACAAAGCTTTCCAGATATCATTCCAGCTGTAAATCAGGATCCTGTGAATATAAATCTGCAAAACCAAAACTACTAGCTGCCCGTGTCAAAATAAGGGCACCCAGAGTTTAGGAAAACAATGAACTCCAGGTTAGTCATGTGACTGGTGTGAGAACTAAAACAGTTATTAATCTTTATTTTTAAAGTTAGGTAAATCAAGGGACCACGCCGTAAAACACGGAACGGGTTTCCTCCCAAGAATACCAGTGCATAAAACAAACATCGCAATGCTAAATAAAGAAAAATGAAGCTATTATAAGACCCCGGTCCCATCACACAATGCAATGCAAGCCGGAGGATAGGGTTTTTACCTTATAACAGCCAAGAATGCTTGATACGTTTAAAACAAATCATTTGATACTATTATAAGTACAAAGTGTATAAAACAACTTCAAATCATAAGTATCAATCACAGGCGACATGAGCATCCTATGCCACTATGTCGCTATATATAGGTTTACAAATAAAACCGCAAATGTCACGTATTTGGAAATTGGATTTCCATCTATGAACCGAGGCAAAAGATAGTCCTCAACCGATTCGAGACAATCTTGCCTACCATGTCTCAGGAACAACCGCAACTGCCTCTGGATCGTCAGGGCCGGTCCACCGATGTGGATTATTATGCCTGAACAATACGTCTCCCCGCCCTTTGGGGCGCAAATGAGCCAACAAATGACTCCATTGGACCCGGATCGTCCGATCAAACCGAGGCGCCTCGCAGCAGCAACAACCACATAAGTCAAACTCGTCAGGGCGTGTAAAACCACTGATGCCACTTTTAGCTAGAAAGAAACGCATGTCCTCCCTGAGGTCCTTCTCCCGTTTCTAGTTCATACCAGGTGTGAAACTCCCGAGGTAAGCGTTACACAAAGCTACTCCACAAAGGCCGTGCTTCGATCTTCAACCACAAGACTCTGCTTTTCAACAGAAGCCTTGATCATTCGCCACTTAGGCATGCCACACAGACAATTCACTCTATGTGTTTGATAACCATCAGTATATAACCTCTGAGCTTGTACGTCTCAGAGAAGGGCGTTAAGCAAGAGAATAAATTCTCCGCCGCCAAACAGATATATATTTAATAGAAATCAATCGCACAGACTAAAATCCAATGTCAGACATACAGTCCATTTACAAGTTCGTTCTGGGTCTGAACGAAACCGGAGGCACCTAGTACCCCGCAAATCCATCGATCTCCAAGTACGTCTGGACGATCACCAACTGTTTCCGTCTTCTTGGGTGTACATCCCAATCAAGATCATCAGTAATCACCCAAACGACGTGAAGACCTCCGGTCTTCATCCACCGTCTTCCTCTTCGACTTATCGTCGTATCAGTTATTCAGAATGGGATAAACCCGGTCTTTCCGAATAACTCGCGTATTTGATAAAGAAGTGTTACACAAACATAACATACGCCTCATTCCAATTCATCAGTCACTAACCGTGAATTAACCAGAGAATAATTCCCCAAATATTAACCCCGAAGGCCGAAACAAACATCAGATCAATATCCAGAAAACCATTCTGCTTAGCTAACCGACAGTTAGTTTCTGAATTTCACATTCATAGGGAAAGGTTCCCATTAATTTTATCAAAGATAAATTCCTTAAATTTATTATTTAATCTTCTTTTGAATTTCGATTCAATTAGTCGGGATTAACGAACCTTACCGAAGTAATCATTTGTTTTAATTTCCCAATCCCAACCTATTCATCCCATGAAGTAAAACTGGTAATACTTCATATCTAAGACCACGGTGTTATCGGTAAATTCAATTACCATTTCACGTTCAAATGTAATTAAAGTTTTAACTATCGCCTGGAGCAAAACTGGTGATACTCCATTCTCGATCATTTCAATCTAATTAAAGATTCATTAAAACTCCACTTAGTTTTAATCTTTGACTGGGTTAAAGAATCAGTGTCATTTAAAACACGGTTCACGATAAACCCAAAATCACATCACATTTCAATCAGTCCCTAACCGTAAATTAGCAAGTGAGCAGTTCCCTAAGTATTAACCCCGAAGGCCGAAACCAACATCAGATCAATACCCCAGAAACCATTCAACTCAACTAATCTCCAGTTAGTTTCTGAATTTTCTTAATTCCTTTGGGTTTTAAGAACAGTATTATTGAAGATACCATTCACGACAACCCAAAATCACATTTCATTAATTGTCGGGTTAAAGAACAAGTGTTATTTAAAACACTGTTCACGATAAACCCAAAAATCAATACCAATTCAATTCCAATTGAATATCATTTAATTGGCACACTTCTATAAATCTAAATAAAAGGATTCAATTTTTTTCCCAATTGGGCTTAAGAATAGTGTTAATGAAGACACCATTCACGACAAACCCAAATCACATTTGATATTAAATACAAGGCTCTGAATAGAAATTATATCAGCTTATATTCAATATCAAACTCTACGACTAACAAATATCGTATTGGAAATAACGATATAAATATATCTTTCAAATTCCCATAACAATATCTGTATCATCATGAAATCCAACATCGAAATATTCCGCAGACAATTTCGATTCAAATCTATTCCAATTCAATTATTGGAAATTCTGGTTATTTTCAAAACCCTTTTCAAATTCAGTTTATTTATTTAAAAATAAATAGAATTTTAATTCTAATTCAAAACTAGTTCATTTCGATAAAAATCTATTTTTATCTTTTCAAATATGGGGTTTTTCATCCCAATTCTTCACAAATCATTTCTTATGATTTTACATAAATTATTACCATTTTTAATAATTTTATCAAGGCCCGTACAGTAGATTTCCATCAACGGCTATCGAACTGCACTTACAGCGACCTTTTCCAAATTTGATTTGGACATAATTCCAAATCCAACCGTTAGATTTCAAATTTATAATATTCGTTAGAAAGCTTTTTTCGATACGAACCCAACGCTTCCGGTTTTAGGAGAATCCGACGGTCGGATCTCCCGTAATATCCATTTGAAGTCAATGGTCGAAATTAGCTAACTGCCGCGGCGCGGCGCGTTCTATTCAGGCCATTATATAATATATATAATATATATAATATATACTTCGTCGATTTCCTTTTAAAACGTATTATATAAATCGTTTTTAAATTCGTTTTCAAAACGATTTCAACTTCCTTTCAAATTCAAATCAAAATTGAATTTTTCCTTATAAATTCGATTTAAATTCATTTCAAATTGATTTCAATTCAAATTGATTTCTAATTCAATTTCAGTTCGTTTTCAATTCAATTCAATTTCAATTCAAATTCATTTCTATTCGATTTCAGTTCGAATTTCAATTCTTTTCAAAATATCAGATTTTGAAATCACTTTCGGTATTCATTAAAAAAATGAATAAAATCGATATAAATATCGTTCACATCAAAATGGCGTCAATTTAATCAACACGGCTTCATATATTTCTATTTACAAATATTCTATTTCAAATATTTATTTTTCAAATATTTCTATTTCAAAACTGGAATGAGGCCCAATCAATTACCATATAATGTTATTTATATGGATTTTCTACAACACATGTATACAATAACAACGATGAATAATCAACCATCATCCAAAGTGCATTCTACACTGTATAAGCATCAAATATAAATATTTAATGCTCATAACAGTCTGTCAATCAATCGATCGACATATAACTAATTATTGGGATTAGTGTATGTCATCTATCATCCCAATACCCGTGTGGGGTTTCAAACAATCAAACACAATTTTATTTGTGCAGTTGGGTGATGTGTAAAATTTATCGTCCCAATCAATATTAGTCAAATGTGTGTATATAAACAAATCGTCCGATTTGTTTATTTTTATTTCATTTCATATACACGTTAAAAATTCTATTTTAACTATAAAATATTTCCACTATAAAATATTTTATTTCATTTCACATCACATCACACAATCAACTACACATCAAAATCAAACAAACAAGCATACAAACCGTCCATGGTCTGTGGACGATGGATGTCGGGTGCTACTAAACACCGTCTGTATCCTAGTATATATTTTAACTAGAAATAAAATAAAATAAAGGTGAGGAGTTCTCACCAAGAGCTTAACCAAACGCCATGACTCTTCATTTGTAGGAAAACTTTGCCGTGCTCGTCTTTTGTTATTTTCGTCGTCCGTGTTCACTACATATATAAAAATCACATTTTTTTAAACTGTTATCCTTAAAATAAAAATCACATTTTTATTTGTTCACTTTCAATTCAAAAATCATATTTTTATTTCGCTACTCATATAGCAAAGATTATATTTTTCTATCGCCATCTACATAGAAAAGATTATATTTTTCTATCGCTACTTATATAGAAAAGATTCTATTTTTCTATCGCTACTTATATAGAAAAGATTCTATTTTTCTATCGCTACTTATATAGAAAAGATTCTATTTTTCTATCGCTACTTATATATTAAAAATCCAATCTTCTATTTTGCTATTATAAAAACAATGTTAATTTTAGTTTAAAGCCAATGATAATTTTCTATTTTACCAAGCAATGAAAATTCTATTTTTACAAACAATGAAAATTCTATTTTCTACATCTCAATGATTTTTATTCTACCATGATTTTTATTTTAGGAAAGATCATATTTTTAATCAAAGAAAGATCTAGTTTTTAAAGATAGATCTAAATTTTTTTTTCTATATAAAAATCATATCTTTATCTTCACTATCTTATAAAAAATCACATTTTTATATCTATAAAAATCAAATATTTTTCCCACTAAAAATCTAGTCTTTTCCTATCATATGAATCTAACCTTTCGTATAATCTAAGTCTAACTTTGATTATATAAAAAAATTCTTTCTTTTCTATAGTAAAGATCTAAACTTTTATAATATAAATAAAAATCAGTTTTATAACTATTCAAAAAAATCAGTTTTATATAAAAATAAATTTAAAACTTATAAAAACTCACGTTCAATTCGCTTTTGTGCTGAGGGGAGTGCTGCTCATCGCGGACATCGAGGGGGGTGTTCACTGTCGTCGCCGGTGGTTGAGGGGGTAGCGTCGGTCGGGGGGGCCTACTGGGGTGGCGGCTGCTTAATTAGGGGCTAGGACGTCGGGTGGTAAAGGGTCTTCATCGGTGGGAGCTTCAACCGGAGGGAAGGCGCGAGGTAGGATATGGTTGAACGGAGGGGGGGCGCCGGTCTGAGGGAGAGGAGGCGCGGGTCCGGCGGTTGGGGGTGGCTGGAGGATCACGACGACGTTGTTTTTTTTCCTTTTATTCGAAATCGATTTCTGATGTGGAAATGGGGTTGGGGGCGTTGACCTGAGTATATGGGAGCAAGGGGTTATTTATTTATTTAATTTTATTCTCCCAAAAAGTAACTTTTAATTTCGAACTCGAAATCGAACCCACCGACTGTCGTTCGTAGCATATTACCCCCATTCCGAACACAATGGGATATGTTTCGTAAGCCAGTTCGGCCGTTACGATCAGTTTCCGTTCCAATTAACATTTAAATCCTTATATTGAATTTTAAACGTACATTTCAATTCGCTGGGGTCACATACTACCTCGAAAAATTTCCGAAAAATTATTTTTAGCTTCGTATTAACGATACGGTCCTAAAAAAACTAGTTTCATCAGATTCTGAGACCGTTTGAAAAATGACCATTTTCCAGTCGATTAAAATCAACTAAAACTGGTCAAACGCGTTTTCCTTCGCCTCGCTCACATATTGATTCGAAAAATTATGAAATTTTAGACCTAGCAATAATTTGACATCACGGACCCAACAAAAGTGGTTTCGTCGAAATCCGAGGTCGTTTGCAAAATTCCCATTTTTAAGGGCCTGAATTCCATAGCGACTATTCAGAAATTTCAACTGGACATATCTTTTGATCCCCGCTATGAAATCTCAATTTTTCAGATTCGTTGGAAAGATATTCTCAAATAGATCCTATTATTTTTGGTTTCACTAAAATCCGGATTATTTTGCACCCGGTACATTCAATTGAAGTTTGAAATCGAATTATCGAACTACCGCGCCATTTTCAATTCCTTTTTTATATATAAATAAATATTTATATTCTAACGACGATCTATATAATATATACGTTCGAATTCTATTCGAAATAAATTTTGGTCGATATTATTTAAAATAATTCATTTTAAATAATCAAAATTCGCTAAAATTGCCAAAATAAAAATTTTAAACTGGCCCAGATTTCCGGGTTATTACAGAATTCTAGCCAAATCAAATAAATAAAGATAGAACCCTAGATTTAAAGATGATTACTAATCATTAATATGTTTTTTATATAGAGATAAACAGAAACAAGTCTTCTTTTTCCTAGGGGAACCTAATTAACTTATCTAATTAACTATTGATGACTGAGAATCACTATTGGATTTAAATAGTGAATATATTTTTTCTTAATTATTTTAAAATATTAAAAATAAAACTTATAAGAGAAAAAAGAAAAGATCGGTAGGTAATTTTAATAACTTTATCTACATCCACTATTGTAATGGACCAGAAAATTGAACATTCAAATGTCAACCCTAATATATCCTCTGTATTCACATGCTTAAATTCAAGTACTGAAAACCAATGAATTGAAGAAAGAAAATTTAGAACAGAAGAACACGAACACATCAGAACAATTTTATGATATTAATTCCATAATAATATACATTATTTGTTAGACTTTGACAAATCTCAGAAACTCCGCTATTTGACTATAAATCAATCATAGTACTAAAATTTTCAAATCATCAACGATATTAGTTTATGTCACGCATGTTCACACAACTGTTTGAGAATGGAATTTTGACGGCAACAACCATGTTTTGATCATTTACATTATTTATTATAAATTATATACTAACATCTTAACCTAGAATATATATATATATATGCAGGAAATAAATAACTGAAGACTGTACAATTAAGAGTTTATGGAGGTTCAAGATTTCAAAAGAAGATTCAAGACTCATGAGTATCAAAATATCAAGAATTCAAGAGTTCAAGATTATCAGAGTAATAGAGTCTAGTTAGTACGTAAAACTCTGGTTAGCACTCCCAAAATTCTTCTTTTAAATTATCTTTTTAAATTGATTTCAAAACTATTTCAAGTTCTTTTCAAAATGTTTTAAATTTATTTTAAACTTATGATTTCAAATTCTCTAAGTAATTTATAATCACCCAAGGTGTTTACATTATAATTTAAAACAAATTCTTATATAGTTTATATGTTTATAATATAGTTTTATATCGTATAATTTTATATATGTGTTTAAATTATATATTACTATACTTTTATACTTTAGAAAATACATTTTAAAACAACTAGTTTTGATTCAACGAATTTCTATAATATATGTTAATTTAAATACTTAAAAAATGTTTAAAATTCAAAAATCGATAGCATATGTTGACATACCATTTTATACACGTCAGCATATAACCATCACTTTTTCAAATTTCAGTGGAAGTGCCTTTTCATATTTTGAACATTTCAGAACTGTTATGACCTTTGGAACACTATATAAATGCCTCATTTTTGAAATTTTTAACAACTAATTTTCTCCTTCTTTATCCTATCTCTTACCACCATTATACTAGTTAAAATTCTTGATTTCTACACTTATACTGTCGTTTTCAACACAAATTATATCATTCTCTTTCTATTCTCAATATCTATCATATACACTTTGTTTGGAAGTGTTATTCAAGAGATCTAGGGTTGTTTGTAACTGTTAAGGAAAGAGAGTGTTCCTTGCAGCCTGTAAACCAAGGAAAGGGAGTGGTGTGAACCTCGTAGCCATGGAATCGAGGGTGTGGAATCGCTGTGAACCTTGTAGCCGTGAAATCAAGGGTGTGGAATCAGTATGAACCTTGTAGTCGTGAAATCAATGGTGTGGAATTGGTGTTAACCTTGTAGTCATGAAATCAAGAGTGTCGTAAAGTTTGTACTAGTATAAATAAAACTCTGTGCAATCCAGCATTGTATGGGACTGGATGTAGGAGTAATCTGAGCAAGCATAAAATCCGGTGTGTTCTTTCCTTTTACGCATTTTATTTTTGATTACATATGCATATGTGATTGCTTCTGTTGTGGTATTCATTCTGTGATTCATATAGTTTTTTGAGTAGTTGATAATTATTTCAGTTTACTATAAACCCTTTGAAAAACCATTAACCCCCTCTAGTGTTAGTTTTGCCTTAAGATCCGTGATTCTCATCCCTAACAATTGGTGTAAGAGCATAGGTTTTCAAAATTTCATCATCTGAATTTTGGAAATATTAAATGGCAAATTTTGAAATGATTTATAACTCTAGTTAAATTCATGCACTGCATTAGTATTAGATGAGTCAAAATCACATTCTGTGGAAAAATTAAGGTATCTACTGAATTGTTATTCTACCGGGGAAAAGGTGTGTTACATGGCTGTTGAAAATTCAATTCTTGACGGTCAAATGATGGAAATCAAAAGGGAAAATGGGTATTGGATAATGGCTGTTTAAGACATATAACGGGAAATCTACTAAATAATATAATTTATGGAGATGGAGGAATGGTTACCTTCAGTGATAATTCTAAAGGATATGTGGATGGCATCAGCAATGTTGGTAATTTTGAAACTCCTACTATTTATGATGTTTTACTAGTTAAGAATTCAAAAAATAACTTACTAAGTATAAGTAAACTATGCAATAAAGGCTATAGAATCGATTTTGGAAAAGATAAATGCTCCATATAAGTTAAAAATTCAAAATAATATTCGAAGGAGATAGAAAGAAAAATATCTATATACTAAGTACGAAAATTTCTGATGATAATTTATGTCTTATGGCTAATACAAGTGACCCTTGGATCTGTCATAAGAGATTCGGTCGTATAAAATTTGGACATATTTCTAGGATTTAAAAATTGGATTCAATTAGAGGTTTACCTATAATGAAGTTTAAAGTAAATAATTTGTGCGATGCTTGTCAATTCATAAAATTGAAAAGAAGTTCATTTCAACCAAAAGAAGAAATTACCACCTTAAAAACATTAGAGTTAATTCACATGGATCTATTTGGTCCATCCCAAACTCAATCAATAAATCACAATAGATATGTTTATGTAGTAATCGATGATTTTTCTAGATTTGCTTGGACTCTCTTTCTTAAACATAAAAGTGATGCTTTTGGTCAATTTAAAAAACTTTGCTAAAAGAATTCAAAATTTATTATCTTTAAAATTAAAACAATACGTAATGATCATGGGGGAGGATTGGAAAATGATAATTTTGAAAGATTTTGTAATAAAAAGGGGATAACCTATCATTTTTCTTTCCCATGGACCCCTAAAAAAATGGAGTAGTTGAAAGTAAAAATATATCAATTCTAGAGTGTGCGAGAACCATATTATTAGTCAGTAACTTACCAAGAAGTTTTTGGGCTGAGGCAGTTGCAATAGCTTGCTATATATTAAATAGAATTTAGATAAGACCATTAACTCATAAAACTCCATATGAACTTTTATATTATAAGAAACTATAAGTATCATATTTTAAAATATTTGGAAGTAAATGTTTTATTCTTAATAGTAAAGAAAATTTAGATAAATCTGATTCTAAATCTGATAAAGGAATATTTATTGGATATTCAAAAAAAAAAGTAAAGCATACAAAGTTTTTAATTTAAGAACTAGTACTATATAAGAAACTTTAAATGTTTCTTTTGATGAGAACTAGAAGAATGCAACATGGCAAAATGAAGATGAATGCGAAAATGAGATTGATGAAGTAAATAATGAAATAAATCAACTAAATAAAAATATTAGACTTCTGAGAGACCATCCAGTAAAAAAATGTCTTAGGAGATACTGAATCTGCTGTTAGAACTATAAATCATTTAAATAATATGAGTAATTCAGCTTTTATTTCGACTACTGAACCAAGAATCCAAAAGAAGCATCATCTGATGATTCACGGATCCTTGCTTTGTAAGAGGAATTGAATCAGTTTACCCGGAATGGTGTATGGGAACTTGTTCCTAGACCAGAGGATAAATATGTAACTGGAACTAAATGGGTTTATAAAAATAAAATGAATAAACTCGGTGAGGTCGTAAGAAATAATGATCGACTGATTGAACAAGGATATAGTCATCAGGAAGGAATATATTATGATGAAACCTTCGCTATTGTAGCAAGACTAGAAGAAATTGGGATTTTACTCGCCTTCGCTAATCATAATAATTTCTAACTATTTCAAATGGATGTTAAAAGTGCATTTTTAAATGGACATTTTAAAGAAGACGTATATATAGAGCAACCTCCTCTTTTTGAAGACGAAAAACTTCCACACTACGTATATAAATTAAAGAAAGCATTACATGGATAAAATGAAGCTTCTAAAGCATGGTATAATATATTAAGAATGTATTTATTACAATCAAACTTCGAAATTGGAAAACACTTTTCATTAAAAGAAATAAAAATGATATTCAATTGGTACAAATATATGTTGATGTTATAATTTTTGGATCAATGAATAATCAAATTAATAAAGAATTCTCAGATATTATGACTCAAAAATTTGAGATGAGTCATATGGGTGAACTCGCATTATTTTAGGCTTACAAAAACTATTAACGATATTTCTCGTCAACACCGGAGATAAGTCTACAGAAGTGGGCCTAAGGGGAAAATAGGGTTATTTAGCTTTCACGAGTCTGGATTAGTTCACGGTTTCCAAGATATCAAGGTTTAGAGCCCAAAAAATTAGTTGCTCTTCCTTCAATGATGTGAGCTTCACACTTAAGCCACTCAAGAACCAATAGTTGTCTTGGGATAAGGGTTCCCTAAACAAAACCTTTGGCAAAGAGGCTAAACAACTTGTAGGAAGGGGTTATGCAAGAACTGTTCGGAAGGGACTAAGCTTAGGTAGAAAACTGTGATCTTGTAGGGAGTCTATAATAGGTTTGTGTAGGAAATAGCTAAGAGATCACATAAGAAACTAATAAGAAAATATGCTAAGTGTCGATCTGCCCTTTATTGATCGTTGATTTGGAGTACATAAGTGATTACAATAGAAATCCCCAAATTGATTTAGGAATTAGGGTTTACTCTAGAGAATAAAGGGTACAAGAATGAGAAATGAGAAATTGGTCCCAAAGTGAGACCCCTATGGTCTTATTTATAGACAAACCGAGCCCCCTTTTTCTATTGGACCAACAGAAGCCCCTGTCGGCCACTTTTCCCTTTGGTCTCGGAAGCTTTGGCTCGCGGCCTCCTTTCCTTTCAGTTCCGAAGGCCTTGCTTATGGCTTTTTGAGGTGCTGGCTCTGGTTCTCGGGAGGATGGTCCTGGTCTTTGGAGCTTTTGGCTGATGTCATATCTATCGTCTTTGTATTGCTGCTAAGCCTGGCGGTGTGAATAACTTTCGGAAGGTTTCTTATTTAAGATGTAGGCTTGGGGATATGGGCTTCTGGATAGGGGTTGTTGTTGACACTTTGTGGAGACTGCCTTCATGATTCAAGTAAATGGTTACTGGGTCTGCCATCCTTATCGGTATCGACACTAAGCATATATTGTGGAAAGCTTGTCCCTCTTTGAGCTCTCGGCTTTCCTTCCGGTAGATTCCTGAAGTGTATTTTGGCCTTCCGGAGGGTTGCTTCCGGTGCTTTATTAGTTGTTTATTAGACAGAACTTTTGGCGATCATCTAATATAGGTTTCGGTGGCTAGTTCCCAAATAATTCTCTTATGCTATAAACTTTGTGCCTTTGATGCTTTCGTCCCTTAATGTATCGATATTAAGAAAGTTAATACCGATAGCCCTTTCGTCCTTCTTTGTCTTGGTTTGTAGAATTTATGTTCTCTCTCTTCATTGCCTTTCGGCTTTGGGTGACCTTCCATTGTTTACCCATCGTGCCGGAACCACCCTGTCGGTCATCTTTCTTTGTATAACTTCTGAGCTCTTTTCTTTAGTGATGGTGTCAGTAGCATAACTCTCGGATTGCTCCCTTATGCTTTCGGTTCGACCATGTGCTTGGCTTTTGCTTTAGGAGGATTTTTTTATGCTTGTGACGCTCTGTTACCCCTTCCCCGTTAACATGTTTCGGTGATAATTTTTGGTAGTAACATTTGTCCCCTTTGTAAAGGGGTAATTTACACTCTTCAAGTCAAACATTTTTGTTTTCTTTCTGTGTGTCGGCCCCGTGTCTCTTATCATCGTTCGATCAGGTCCGTTGATGGGTTTGTGCCTGTATGGCTCCGATTTACAAGGGAGTTCACTATAAATGCTTCTTCTTCCTCTCCGCCTATCTGCAAATCAAATCCTCGAGCCAGACTATCACTTCTTTTAAGAACTACTCAAGCTTTCCTCCTAGAATTCAGAATTCGGTTCTTTGAAAGTATCTTTATCGCTATTATAAGTTGTAATTTAACTTATGCATTTAAAACGTTTGAAAGATTGACCAAGATTTTGTCATACTTAATGCCAGTTTAATCAATAGTAACAGCTGCAATGATAATTAATGGCTGAAAGGGTAGGTTACTTATTTGCCAAATGCATCCCATAAGAATTTTAGTATGCAAAACTGGTTACGTAAAGGGGATAATTTAATCATGAAGTAGAATGTTGTGCTCCCGGAACAAGTTAGTTTAATCACCATTATTGCCACTTTTACTTTGCTTCGACCTTGCTGACACCGTTAGTTGTATTTATTTAGCTTCCGTCTTGAGGGTGCCAGGTTGGCTTGTGGTATCGGTAAGGATTTGCAAACATAATTCACTAGGATGTCTCGCTTTTACTTTAACTCGTACCGGGTTTGGGAATCAATTAGGATTTAGGCAATGATATCAAGTTATTTAGACTTGGTTGAACCACCATTGCACATCATTAACAATTTGATTTTCTTGGCATATGCCTTTCAATTTTTTTCAAGTTTTGATATTGGGATAGCCACTTTTATCGTCACCAAAGGCCAAATTGTTTCCAAATGGAGGTCAATTATGCACTAACCTTTTAAGACCAACACATAAGATCAACTTGCTGTACAACAAAGTAACCCTTTACACTAACAAGTTGTACTTGCTACTTTATTAACTTATGGATGCCATATACATTTTTACGTAAGAATAATGTAGAGTTAACCACATATGTTATGAAATGGTATCACCTGGCAGTGTTGTGGCTAGCAAAAAGAGTCCCATCAAAACAAAAGGCTAAGGTCTCCAATACTCCTCGAGCCAAGAAGGAGTTCACTTTAAAGTCTTCTTTAATTACTTCTTAAGATAAGGTGAAGACCATTCTTGTCAGTTTTAGAATAACCGACATAGATGCCATTGTTGCTTCTCCCCGAGATTCTTCAGAACCATCTAGAAGGTGCTTCACATACTCGGCGATCCATATTTGGCATGTAGGCTTCTTTCCTTTTCCACCCTTCTTACTTGGGCCTTTGTGTGACCTGGGAGTTCCTCCTGTCCAACTCTCACCCAACACCTATACCCTGCTTTTGTGCTTAGAAGTTTTGGCACTTGCGTCCAATTAAGCTTCTAGATACAATTTTCCCAGGGTTTAGAGTCGCCCATTTAGCGCACTATAAAGAGGCTAATAAGCGACAACACTAGCAAGACTAAGCCCTGGGAAGTTCAGTTCTTTCTTGTTAAGTGCCAATGTGGTATATTAGGGAAATTCATTGAACTTGGTAATTTTTTTGTCATTTGAAAGCAATTATGTTATGCTTGTATCAATTGTTTAACCCCTTGATTTTTCATAGAGCCTCCTTCTAAGAACACAACTTTGTCGAAAGAGGAGACTCAAGTTGTCAAGGCTATCTTTAATGCACATGAGGATCTTAGGTATCGTTCGTCTCTGCTTACTGTTGATAGGCTTCGTCAATATGGCCTTCTTCCTCTGGGGCAAAATATTTTGGGACAGCCGCCCATTCAGTTTTCCAGCGCTAAGGGTCTGTCGCTGAATTCAAAAACGTTTAATGCAGCATCTCCTATATTTCCAGGTAATTTACACGGAATTGCACTTCTGTTTGGATAAGGTTTTTCACCTTTACCTATCATTTTTTTATTCTTAGCATTCTGATATGGCTCTCTCTGTTTAGGATCCACGGCTTCTAAGAGCACTTCCGCTCTCAACATTTATGACCAGACTAATGTTAAAGCTCTAAAGAGGCTTGCTGACTCCAATATTAAGCCATCACCCAAAAAACTAAAGCATGCTAAGTCGGTTCATTTTTCCAAGAATGTTGATGCAGCAGAAAAAACACAAACAATTTCTGACCCTGTTGTTTCTGATGTTGGTAAGGTTATCGAGATTAATACTTCCCTCAATATTTCTCCAAGAAGTAAAATTATCAGCAGTTCTGCATCACCCGTCTCTCCTAGCGAGTTAGATGTCAGAGATCATAGCTCATCTACACTCTCTTCTTCTCAACGTGTTACTTTTCCTGCTCTGCCCCCACCGGCTTTGGATTTTGATAAGCTTGTAAATCTCGCTCTTTCGTCTCCCAAAGTTGTTAACATTCACAGTTGGACTCAGAGGGTTTTTACTAGCGGCTCATCAAGGATAACCTTTTGATACTAGTTCACTCCCTATAGCTTCTCTTTTATTATGATATTTTTGTACGGAGCTCAACCTGTTCTTTTTCTTACTTCTTTGGTGATGAAGAGATGGTTGTTGTCCAGGGGAGTGGCTTTCTCATCTTCTGCTGAGATTACTGCTCTTAAAGAAGAGAAAAAGGCCTTAAAGGATAAGTTTGACAACCTATCGTGGGAGAAGACAGAAAGTGATAGTGAATGCAAGAGATTGAAGGCCATGTTGAAGGGGGAGAAAGAGGCTATGGATACATTATCAAAGCAGGTCGAGAGCCTTAAAATTGAGAAGACAGAGATGGAAACTGATCATGCTGTCAAGCTGGACAAGATGAACAATAAGCTTTCCACTGCCAAGCGAATAATTTATGAAACTAGTGATAGGATATCCGATTTTTTTAACTTTCACCTGCATGACATTAAGATGCTTACCTCCTCGCTTCTTCTGACAATTATAAGAAATTCCCAGGGATTGTCTTTACTTCAGTGCATCCCTCTATCAAGACTAGAGTTTTGGAAAGAATCATGCAGGTTAAGTGGGATGGTAAAGTTCTTCCAAAAGACAAGATAAAACCTGAGTATCTTCTATTCATTGAGGAATTCCTGAGGATTCTAACAATAAGGAAGAAGAAGATATGATTGTTGACGAGGAGACAGGAGGAGATGAGGGTAAATGAGACGAGCCTGGTAGGAATGACGAAGATCCTTCTTTTTTTGCTTGGGGGAGGGGGTGGGGGTTAGCTGGTCTTGAGGGGATCACTAAAAGTTCCCTGAGCACCCCACATACTTGAGGTCTGATTACTACTTCTCTCAAGGAGGGTAGCTCTTCGGAGCCAAAG
This sequence comes from Allium sativum, assembly GCA_030737875.1. NCBI lineage: Eukaryota > Viridiplantae > Streptophyta > Magnoliopsida > Asparagales > Amaryllidaceae > Allium > Allium sativum. The sequence continues at coordinate 484,610,098 of CM060919.1, read as the reverse complement.
GGTAAAGAAGCGTTTAGTCGACACAACATTTTTCCTAGACAGGCATGACTTTCACTCTCTAAATGTTTTCTTCCTTCTTGACTTTGTATTAATAGATCTCTTTCTCATGTTACGACAGTCCCTTGTTTTTCGAAGACGTAAGCCATAGTAATGCTTATATCCATCTTTTTTAGCAATCAAGAGCTTGTTTCGTAAACATGCAGGAAACCATCTAATAGAAAGGCTTAGATGTTTTTGCCTAAAATACTTTTGACTTCTTCGTGACTTGTGGTTTAATTCTTATGACATTTATGATCAAATATATTTTATTAATATGTATAATGTGGATGATATGTGTACTAACTAGTGTTGCTATCATGATCTTGTGAGTGTGTATGTTTATTGAAATGATTCAGGACTTGTGTTGTCGAAATTTCATATGGCTCCTTTTTTATATATGTATAATTTTACTAGTGCTATTGTTTAGCAACTAAACTATTTGCATCATTATACTTCGTCATATATGTGACTAGAAGGATCAATTCCAGACCTCCTCCTCAAATTTCGGGGAAGAACCTTTGACCATCATTGATCGCAAAGATATGTTTATGGATGCTCCCCTTTCGAGATGGAAAAGGAATTATTATCTACAAAAGATAACCACCAAAAACCTTAAGCAACAAGTATCTTGTCTAGAGAATCAACTTAAAAAGAAAAATGAGACTATTCACGAGCTGCAAGGCCAGCTAAAGGTTAACCCTTCTACCAGCTCAGAGGTGGATATAAGCAAAGTATATCATTGAATTGGTGAGTTAGAGATCGAATTGAAGAAATCAAAGGCAGGTTACATGTCCCTAGAATTTGTTTTACAGAATCCTGACTTGGATTGATGGACTTGGTTAAAACAAATCTCTTATGGGTCATAATGTGACACTTCTTTCAAGTGCCTTTAATGTAGAGCCTCTAAAATAGTTGTTACATATATGCGAAAACCTATAACATAGCTTTATGTAAATAAGTTTGTGCATTATGTTGGTAACGCCTGGCATGTGATACTTTTCCTGGATTTGGAACATTTTCTTTTTAGCATCTTCTTCTGCCATTCTACATGAATTTAATGTGCTTTATTAGGCGTTAGTTCGTAAGGCACACTCGATGTATCACCTATTTTTGTTGAATTTAGTGGTATCATGATATTTTAATGTATGAATGACGATGAGTCTACTTATACTTTCTATGTGAAAGTCTCCTAATGTAATAGGTACTTCCAGTAAACCTCCCTCTACGAGATTTTTAAGAAAAGTGAAATTCCTATCCCATGGTTTTATTGAAGGGAACCCAAGATACACATTTGAGCTTTTGCCCGAATTTGTGTTCTAGTGTCATATGGTAATATGTATTATATACGCATTTGGCATAGTGAATAACTAATTGGTGTATGTTGGAGTTAAGGGAACATACCTGAGCAATATGGAAGGTCTGTATCCTTGTTTGAAATCCTCTTGGGTAATAGGCTCCTGCTATTAGGTTGATGGTACATCCCTTCCTCAAGGGCCAGAGCTTTTCAACCCAGATTAGGGTATTAAGGATAGACTTCCAGAAATCAGCTTCTGGTAGCAATAGGATCCTGGTCTATCTTCTGGATTAAGGTATAACCAGAACACCACTTCTGGTAGTAACGAAAGTCTGGTTCCCAAACAGATTCAGATTATTAAGCAACTCAAATATCTTTTTTTGATTAATAGTTAAGCTTCCGAACCAACTTGGATTCAGGTATTTATGACAGGACCAGAATTCTACCTTGGGAAATAATTGAGATCTGAACCAACCCAAATTCGGGTGTCAAGATAGGACCGGAAATCCACTTTCGGCAATAATTGAGATACTAACCAACCCAGATTCAAGCATTAAGGTAGGACCAGAAATCTCCTTTCGGCAATAATTGAGATCCAAACCCAATAGAAGGCTAGAAACCCATTTTTGGTAATTAGTTTCCCTTTTGGTTTGATTTTATAAGTAGAGGTTGTACGTGCTTCCTGAGCCACTCTTTGGGCTTTTCGTTATCAAAACAGAGGATGTACGTGCTTTGTTGGCCACACTCTGGCTTGTGCATCCGGTGCGCTTGGCTTGCTTATCCACAAGCAAGGCCCAAGGACTTACGCAACCTCCTTTTAGAATGTGCCTTATCCCGACCAATTTAGGCGATGATAAGTTCTTAGATGCTTAAACCGGGCCATTATAGACGCAGAATTAAGGCTTACTCTTTTGATGCTCTACCCTGGCCATCATAGGCTGTGATAGAGGCTTACACTCACCCCCTCCAAGGGGTACCCTATCTTGACCATCGTAGGCAATGGTAGGGGTTTGTGTTCCCTTCTGCGGGTAAAGCGGAACATAAGCAGAGGTAAGACGTGCTCTTCCATGAGCAGAGGCAAGACGTGCTTAGTTCATGGCAAGGGCAGGGAATACTCTTCTTCGAGCACATGAATGGCGTTCTAGTAAGATGCTCCGTCACGAGCATTTCTGGTGTAGGTTGGAGGTTTACGCTTTTGATGCTTTAACCTGACCCTTTCTGATTTGGCCGCGGAGAAAGGCTTATACATTGCCCCCTTCCGAGGAGTGCCTTGCCCTGGCCAACTCGGCGGTGACAAGGGATTTTATCCTTTTGTGAATCAACCCATCTTTGGCTATTTCGATTCTTGAGAGGGTTTCCATACCCTTAGTCATGTAGATAATCCTTTTCCTAAGGACCTTTATTAGACTTAGTTTGATCTTTTTACCAAATCTTGTAGCTGGCCTTGATTGAGGAACTATTCCCTCAAGGGCTTTGTAATGGTTGGTTTCATGTCTGTTCATTATATGGTAGTGAAAGTAAGGACCTCCCAATTTTCTTTCGTACTTAGGCTTCTTCTTTACGGACGACCAATAATCGAGCTCGTACTGAGTTACGAAGTAAATGTTTTCCATTGATGTGGTAAGGTGGTGCTCATTAAGAGTTTTACCCTTTTGTTATTAAATCCTATCGTTGCATCTATTGTATATAACAGTGTTGTACACACAATTATATGGTTTTTGTTTGACGATAAAAACAAATATATATTATTATAAATGTGTTTGTTATTGTACTGTCTTATATACACATCACAGATTGGAATATAATATTTATATTTAAAAAGAATATGACTATACAGAAATTTAAATATTCACACAGTATTTTGTTTGAATATAATATTTTATTTCAACTTTCAAACAGTACAGATTTACAACTCCACAATTTGCACATATCACTGAAACACAATACAATTCATATTCGTTCACATTCAATACATTACTCCTCACTACATCACTCATCACTCTGTCTATGTAATTCATATATACATTGACATTTACAAGACACAAGTTTCAGTCTTCTGTCTTCACAGCTTTCGGTCAGTCCAGTCATCCACACTTGTCACATACAGAAACACACAGAGGTTATCTGGAATAGAAATAATATTTTGAAATTCTAGCAGATAAAATTTTTATTTTAAAAATTTGTTTGCCTCAGAATTTTGGTGTGTTTCTCATCATTATTCATGACTTGATCTGATTTATATAGGCTGTATACTCTAGTGCTCACAGATTAGCCTCAACATACCATACTGATTTGCCGATCAGAACCAGTTGATACTGAGCAGCCATAACACAGTGCAGTGGTCTACTGATATAAATATTCTTTCATATTGCCACATGTATACATACACACACACACACACACACATATATATATATATATACATACGTGTATATTTACATATATGTATACACCATGTCGACACAACATTCATGAATAAACCAAGTCACAGCTACAAGCAATAGAACAAGTACATGGTGATTTAGTATTGAAACAAGCATCTCAAGCAACAATTACCACAATAGCATAGACAAGGTTCAAGAGTTCATCAAGTGTTACATGATGGTTAAACTGGTAGAACATGCAGCTTATAACATGGAGCAAACACTTTAATGCAACAAGTACAAAAAAATGGATGGCACAAGACATGGCATAGACATGATGCAACAATGTATGCAAATCAGGTCAACAATCAAGTGGAGATCAACATGGACAGATCAACAACTGGCATAACAATGGTCCGGTGTGCAAGGCAACAAATAATGGACATGCAAGACTGGTCAAGCTAAGAACAAAGAAGCAAATGAATATTGTTCATGTTAACATGCCACAAAAAAAACATGGAAGAACGGATTCCTCTCAAATGCCTAGATGTATATAGTGAAGTATCAATAGTGAACCAGTTATGCATGCATGGAGACAAGCATGGATGGTGTTATGGTCAACATGTTTACATGGTGCAATATCAACATGTGTGCACAATCAGGTGATACAATAATGCAACATATACATGGATAGTCATATACACAGCAACAATAATTGCAAATGGTTAAGTGCATGTATACAGGAATGACATAGTCAAAGAGTTTTTAAATTGATTCCAGAAGTGAGTTATGGCCAGAGATAGGATCAATCACATATGAACAAAGCATGGGAACAACTATATAGTCATTTATGGAATGAAACAAATCAAGCAAGGCTAATAATTAATTCTCTAGTTTCCTGTTTTTACAAGTATCAAACTTATTTTTGGAAAACATTCATAAATCAGCAAAGGGCCAAAATCAAAGCGTACATATAGCAAGGGATCTTTTTGAAGACCAAAAACATGCAGGTTTTATGGCAAGTTTTCAATAAAATTGTAATGCATTTTTTTGGCAAAAATTCATTCTGGTCATAAAGTGTGGTGTACTCAAATATTCATTTTGGGCAAGAAAATTTTCAAGATTTAATTCTAGAAAATCTACAACAAGAAAGTCAAGCATAGGAAGTTTTTATCAGCAAATTCACAGCATAATTTCATAAGGACCATAATTAATATGATTCCAGAAATGATTCAGTAGTCATGAGAAGCTATTAGAAATGCATATATTGAGGAAAACAAATAAAATTTTTAATTCGAGATGCCAAATAATTTTTCCAAGAATCACAGTATTATATTTGGCAACGTTTCTGAAATATATGGCATGGGATCGTTAATTAATGTCTGGAATCAAAGCCATATTCAATCTGCATTTGGGGCAACGATTAAATGGTGTAATCGAGTTATTTGGAAAAAGAGGAAATCACCCAAGGGATTTGGTTTAAGGGGTCACACATATCATTTCCAATAAAAGCAGCCAAAGAGAAACTCGAAAATTAGATCAAATCATTTAATTTGAAATCAGAGGAGTTAACGGGTTTGAAAATCCTATTTAGTCACCTTATCCATCACAGGCACAAAGTGATCGAAGTCCAACACAATCAATTTGAAGAATTCAAGAGAAAATCACTCACATATTTCAGGGTTTCGATCACCAGACAGAGAGGCAAATCAAAAGACAATAGAGCAAAATGAACTCGAGCATCAGAGAATACACTTCATCAATCAAGCGTCGCGATTTGGAGATTCAAAGAGAAACCCTAGTTTCAATTTCCCATTCTTAGCCGTCATTTTCTATTTCACAACGAAAAGAGGATTTTGCCAAAGATGGGTATATTTGTGTCGTTTACTTTTTTGCATTTACTTTCTACTGCATGTTGTGATCTGATATTTTTTATGTCTTGCTTAATTTTCAATAAACCCTATTCACCCCTCTTTACAGTTAATCTAAATCCAACAAGTGGTATCAGAGCAGGTTTCTGTTAACTCTAGAGTAGATCGTGATCCCTAGTTGTCAGTCCATAGAGAGTCAATCTAGTCGTATTCCATCTATTTTCAATGGAGCAGATTTTTCAATTTGGAAATCAAAATTCGATTTATATTTAAAATCTGTTAATTATGAATATTGGAATATTATTTTAAATATGGGTGATATGCTAGATAAGAAAAATAAAGTTGACAATGCTCATGTTATGCATATTCTTTATTCTTATCTTAGTAATAATCATCTTGATCTTATCTCTCATTGTTTAACTACGGAGGATATCTGGAGAACTCTCGATGCGCTATATAGAAAATATGACAACTGCTCAAAACACTCAATCGTAAACTCAGATTTAGATCTATGTTTACAAGGTGAAACAGATAGACCAACCGATGGAGAATCAACAGATGGTGAAACTGAAAATTTTCCATATGAAGATTTGGTTTATATGTGTGATGATTTAACTAAATTTGTTGATAAGCTCCAACATAAAAATAAAACTCTGAAATCTAGAAATCTTGAGTTGACCAGCAAAATTAATGATTTGGAATCACAACTTGAATATTCTAAAAATTCTTCAAATTCGGATTGCAAAAATTGTTTATAATTAGAAATTGATCTCGTTCATCTCAATACAAATATTCAAAAGCTTGAGAATGAAATTCGGATCTTAAAAGAGAACGAGACTGAGTTATTAAGTTCAAACAATTTTTTGCATAAGGAATTTGAAAATTTTAAGACGACTGAAATTTCAAACATGATTTTGCTGAAAAACAAAATTTGCTAAAAACTGAATCAATTCTGAATGAACTTGATAATGAAATTAAAACTTTCAAGATCTTTGATGTTGAAAAACAAAAAGAATTTGATTTTGAGATTTCTGAGAGTAAAATCAAAATTGAGAAACTTCTCAATGAGAATAATTTTCTGAAATCTAAAATCAACAATCTTGAGTTGAGTTTGAAATGTTTTTCAACCAGTGAAAAATCTTTAAATATGTTGTTGAAAATCAGGTTTCTTCTGGTAATAGGAATGGTCTAAGTTTTAGGAAAACAAACAGTTTTGACAATTTGAATTCTTATGATTTCAAAAATTTCTCAAGCTGTTTTAAAAGGAATCTTTTTGGAAATTTGAACCCTGGAAATTTGATAGGATTTTTAAATCACAACCAAGATGGAAATTTGTTTGATAACAAACTATTCAAACCATTTTGGACCCCAAAAAGAAATAAAGTGAATTCGTCTAAATTCAAACAGATCTGGGTTCCTAAAGGTACAAAGATAGATTTGAATGGGTTGTTATACAAACAAGTCTAGGTGCAAAAACATATGCATATAACTGTGAGTGGTTTTACTATTTTTGTTAGACCACTCGATCATCTAAACTGTTAGGTACTAGAGGAGGCTGAAGAACTGCTGTGCAAAAAGAAATTTGAAATGAAGATGGTTTATACTTCTGTATCATTCACAGTTCCTCCAGCCAGGATTTGCTGAGTCGAAGACTCTGGTTTACATGGATTTCAGGTATGATCTCTGAACTCATCTTTGTAAATATTTTATTTGTTTATTCCTCCATTTATCCCTTCTATTTTTTTGGTTGATTTGACACTGCCATATTTTGGTTTCTTCTTGGACTTTCTTAACTTCCAATTGCAGTCATCATCTTCTGGAAATTCACTTTATTTGAATAGAACCCTGTCGTTTTAATTATTTCCATATCTTGAATTTAAACTTGCAAATATCTGCAATAGTTTTGAAGTTTATTTTCCGTCTTCTGAATTCATAACAGTGTTGATGTATTCTTATCATATCTTGAACACTGTTAATTTGAATTCTAAATTTTTGAAGATCTGAATAATTAATGTAATTTCACACACCTCTGTTGTTTTGAGTTTCTTCTAATTCATTTTAGAAAAGCTTGAAATGTTATTCTCATTACAGCACACTGCTACTTCTCAGTTGTGATAATTTCATCGATTTTCAGATTGGCTTCGATATTTTGAATTGTCTTGAATCACAGTGGTACATATTGAAATTCATCTTTATTCATGATCATTATGGTTAAAATTTGTTTGTTTGAAATCATCTGAAATTCTTGATATTTTGAATCTCACACACCTCTTTGATTTGAAATTAGTAATCTTGTGTTACTGATTCATTATATCTCAAACCTTGACATCGATTCAAGTGATTTCAAATAAATTATTTTTATTTTTAGATCATGGATATGTCTTCAGACTTGATGTAAATATTCTAAAAAAAATTGGGCTTGTCAGAAATAATTTGGAAAAATTCTTTGAAATTTAGGTCTTTATACTCACTGTTATTTCATGATTTTTTGATTTAAATATTTGTTTGTTTAAAATCATTTGAAATTATTGATTCATGAATCTCACACACATATTGAATTTGGAATTTATAATCTGGTGTGACTAATTCATTGAATCTTGAGTTTTTCATATTCCATCAAATGATTTAAAATAAATTATACATTTAATCTTAGATCACGAACCATTCTGTGACTGTCTGAAATATCTCTGAAACATTCTCTTGACAAGTTCACCTTGAAACTATTTTTGTGTTGCCCTAATATCGATCTAAAAGTTTTGGGTAACTACTTGCTTTGATTAATTTTGGCCTACTGCTCTGATAAAAGGAATCATCTTTGAAAATGTTTTTAAAACTACTTGTTTTGAGTAAAACTGCTTGCTACTCTGAAAAATGTGCCTAATCTATGATCTTGTCTACTTGGGCTTAATGTATGGTTATTGCTGTTTGAGATACCTTTGTTTCTCATAAGAGTCATTTTTAAATTTCTTATTAATAGAGATATCAAGTGGTATCGGTTTAGAAGTGCTGGATTATATATATATATATATTCCCCTCTTGTCTTGTATATATCATTCTGTTTTTTCCTCTTTTAATTGATTTTCAATTTTATAATTATTTATTGATTATTCATTCAGAAATTGAATTCAATATCCAAATTGAACTATATTTATATTTCATCAAAATTATTATCAGATTTTGAAATCGTGCTGAATTGTGACTGAAGTATATTTCATAACAAGAGGAGATTTTGTTTAGAGTTTCATGATGGTTGAACAGTTATTATAATATCTTTGAATTGGCAATTATTTCACGACCATCTTCATTATCTACCATCATTCTGCCATCCATCATGATTTTAATGTGGAGAGTTAATATTTTTAAAATCTCTTTGAATAAACAGTGGAAATATTTGTGAGAGAACTGGGACTATGTTATTTTTCAGAATTAGTGATAATTGAAAATTTTCAACGATCCCGATACAGTTGAGCATATTTCATAATATGATTAATTTAGACATCTATTTTACAAATATTGGCTTTATACACTAAGGGGTTTCGTTCTTTACAAAACAGAAAAATAATAATATACCATTCATAAGTGTCTCTCTAACCTCATTTAAAAATCCAAGCTCTGGTCATGCATGGTTAAGAGATTACTTATAATTTAAGCTGCAGCTGACCTCATTTAAAAATCCAAGCTCTAGTTATGCATGGTTAGTGTGCTCTTAAATAAAAGGAAAAGAAAATGAAATAGTTTGCTACAAAAATAAATTTTTATATGAAATTCTCCTTGGTGTGTAAAAACCGGACTATCAATCCATTTTCTATTTTGTGAAATATGTTAATATATTATGATGTATTATGATTTGTTGATTGATATTTACTGGGATTTGAGATTATATGATTGCGTCACTTAAATTGAATTTATAATTATAGTCTAAATCCATCACTATTTTTGTGCTTCATCCTTATAAAAGTTCTTTTGGAAAATATTTGGAAATCATTGTTTTTTGTTAACTCTCTCTACTTATATAAATTTCACATAAATCCATCATTCTCTACAATGTGAAATATGACACTAGTTCTTAAAATATTATAATTCTTGTTTGACTGATTGAGATTTATGATGACTGTTCTTCCTCTTAAGCTGAAATTATATGTTTAGTCATTTTTCATCTATATTTTAATTTCTATATCCTTTTGACAATAACAAAAGGGGGAGAATGGGTTGAGATTATGATATATGAGTGAATATTTTATAAATATTTTACTATTGAAAATTACATTTTTCATTGTTTTCACTCATGCACAGTTATAGAGGGAGTTTCTGTTATAGAGGGAGCATTCAAATAGGAGTTCAGTTTTTCAATATCAAACACTTTTATTATATTCAAAATCTTAATATTTATTTGTCATAATCAAAAGGGGGAGATTGTTGTATATAACAGTGTTGCATACACAATTATATGATTTTTTGTTTGATGATAACAAACAAACATATATTATTATATATGTGTTTTTATTGTACTATCTTATATATACATCACAGACTGGAACATAATATTTATATTTAAACAGAATACGACTGTACAGAAATTTAAATATTCACACAGTATTTTGTTTAAATATAATATTTTATTTCAACTTTCAAACAGTACAGATTTACAACTCCATTATTTGCACATATCACTGAAATACAATACAATTCATATTCGTTCACACTCAATACAATACTCCTCACTACATCACTTATCACTCTGTCTATGCAGTTCATATATAAATATATACATATATACATTTGCATTTATACAGACACATATACATTGACACAGGTTTCAGTCTTCTATCTTCACAGCTTTCAGTCAGTCCAGTCATCCACACCTGTCACATACAGAAACGCACACACAGTATCTAGAATAGAAGTAATATTTTGAAATTCTAGCAAATAAAATTTTTATTTTAAAAATTTGTTTACCTCAGAATTTTGGTGTGTTTCTCATCACTTTTCTTGACTTGATCTGATTTTTATAGACTGTATACTCTAGTGGTCACATATCAGCCTCAACACACCACACTAGTTTGCTGGTCAAAACTAGCTGATTCTGAACAGCCACAACACAGTGCAGCAATCTACTGATATAATTATTCATTCAAATTTCCACACATATACACACACAAACGCACACACACACATATGTATACACACATACACACACACAATATATATATACATATATACGTGTATATATACATATATGTATACACCATGTCAACACAACATTCATGAATAAACCAAGTCATGGCAACAAGCAATAGAAAAGTGCATGGTGATTTAGTATTGAAACAAGCAGCTCAAGCAACACTTATCACAATAGTATAGACATGGGTCAAGAGTTCATCAAGTATTACATGATGGTTAAACTGGTAGAACATGCAGCTTATAACATGGAGCAAACACTTTGATACCACAAGGATAGCAAAAATGGATGGCACAAGACGTGGCGTAGCCATGATGTAACAATGTATGCAACTCAGGTCAACAATCAAGTGGAGATCAACATGGACAGATCAACAACTAACACAGCAATGATCCAGTATGCAAGGCAACAAATAATAGACAAGCAAGACCGGTAGAGCCAGGAACATAGAAGCAAATGAATAGTGTTCATGTTAACATGCCATAAACAAAACATGGTAGAACTGATTCCTCTTAAATGCCCAGATGTATATAGTGAAGTATCAATAGTGAACCAATTATGTATGCATGGAGACAAGCATGGATGGTGTTATGGTCAACATGTCTGCATGGTGCAATATCAACACTATGTGCACAATCCGGTGATACAATAATGCAACATATACATGGACAGTCATATACACAACAACAATAATTGCAAATGGTCAAGTGTATGTATACAGGAATGGCATAGTCAAACAGTTTTTAAATTGATTCTAGAAGTGAGTTATGGCCAGAGATAAGTTCAATCACATATGAACAAAGCATGGGAACAACTATATAGTCATTTCTGGAATGAAACAAATTAAGCAAGGCAAATAATTAATTCTCTACTTTCCTTTTTTTACAAGGGTCAAACTTATTTTTGGAAAACATTCATAAATCAGCAAAGGACCAAAATCAGAGCGTACGTATAGCAAGGGATCTTTTTGAAGGCATAAAACATGCAGGTTTTAAGGCAAGTTTTCAACAAAATTGAAATGCATTTTTTTATGGCAAAAATTCATTCCTGTCATAAAGTGTGGTGTATTCAAATATTCATTTTGGGCAAGAAAATTTTTGAGATTTAATTCCAGAAAATCTGCATACAACAAAGTCAAGCATGGGAAGTTTTTATCAGCAAATTCATAGCATAATTTCATAAGGACCACAATTTATATGATTCCAGAAATGATTCAGCAGTCAAGAGCAGTTATTTGAAATGCATATATTGAGGAAAACAAATCAATGTTTTAATTCGAGATGCCAAATAATTTTTCCAATAATCACAATATTATATTTGGCAACATTTCTAAAAATATATGGCATGGGGTCGTTAATTAATGTCTGCAATGAAAGTCGCATTCAATCTGCATTTGTGGCAACGATTAAATGGTGCAATCGAGTTATTTGGCAAAAGAGGAAATCACGCAAGGGATTTGCTTTAAGGGATCACGCATATCATTTCCAATAAAAGCAGTAAAAGAGAAACTCGAAAATTAGATCAAATCATTTAATTCGAAATTAGAGGATTTAACAGATTTGAAAATCCTATTTAATCACCTTATCCATCACAGGAACAAACTGATCGAAATCCAACACAATCAATTCAAAGAATTCAAGAAAAAATCACTCATATATTTTAGGGTTTCGATCACTAGACAGAGTAGCTAATCAAAAGACGATAGAGCAAAACGAAGTCGAGCATTAGAGAACACATTTCATCAATCAAGCGTCGCGATTTGGAGATTCAAAGAGAAACCCTAGTTTCAATTTCCCATTCTCAGGCATCATTTCTATTTCACAATGAAAAGAGGAATCAGGCAAAATGAATACAAATGAGTCGACATTGTTTAAATTGGGATAAGCTTTATTTTTAACTAAACTAGGGTTTTAGAGTTATTTTGTTGTTTTGTTTTTATATTCTTTTGTAACCCGTCTCATCAGTTTCTAGTGTCTATAAAATACTAGGGAATCCAGTTAGGGTTTTAGCTGGCAGTTTACTAGAGTCTGTAAAAACTAGGGATATGGGTTACATGTTTGTAATCCGGGAAAATCTGATCTAGGGGATATAGATCAGTCTAGGGTTTTGAGCGTAAGGTTAGAATAGGAGTGAGGGGTTCGCGAGTTTACATGGTCTTGTAAGTGGGATCTGTTCTATCACCTAGTAGAAACCTTAGTAATGCAGTAGTAGGCAGGATTTTGCCAAAGCTGGGTATATCTTGTGTCGTTTACTTTTCTACATTTACTTTTTGCTACATGCTGTGATCTGATGTTTTTTATATCTCGCTTAATTTTCAATAAACCCTATTCACCCCCTAGGGTTAATCTAGATCCAACACCATCCATTTCCTTGCTTCTCCCTTTTAAGGTGCCTTAGGACCGAAGCACTATCCGTTTAGCCCATTTGGAAGCAAAGTGCTTAAAATCCTTTATCATTTCTTGTTTGAATACCATTCCTATAAACAACTTATAGATAACTCCTCTTATATGAGAAAGGGTTATACTCCTTTGGTTTAGAATCGTTAGGAGTGAATATTGATGTTTGTTCTTCGTGGAAAGGGTTATCGTTCCAATAATTAGAATCGTATTGTTCTACCTCTCTTTTCCACTAGATTATTTGCAGAGCTTCCATTCGTAACCTTCGTTCTTCCATCACTCTTGGGTCAGTAGTACTTGACGTAGCCATTTAAGATCCAGAAGACTCTTGTTGGAAACTTTTGCCCATAATCTTGCTTCTTCAAAGCTTAGTCCAACCTCAAACGGAACAACACAGTTAGATATGAGATATGGTCAATCACAAGGATGGAGGTTCACACCCTCCTTTTAGACCCAAAATGTTAACGATATTTTTCATTAATACCGGAGATAGGTCTACGGAAGTTGACCTAAGGGGAAAATGGGGGTTATTTAGCTTTTATGAGTCTGAGTTAGTTCACTGTTTGCTATATATCAAAATTTTTGAGCCCAAAAAATTAGTTACTCTTTCTTCAATGGGATGAGCATCACGCTTGACTCAAAAACCAACAATTATCTTCGGATAAGGGCTCCTTAAACACAACCCTCCGCAAAGAGGCTAAATAGCTCGTAGGAAGGCATTCTACAAGAACTCTTCAGAAAGGACTAAGCTGGGATAGGAAATCATGATCATGTAGGGAGTCTATAATAGGCTGTGTAGGAAATACCTAAGAGATCATTTAAGAAACCCATATGAAAATATGCTAAGTGTCGATCTTACCGTTATTGATCTTTGATTTGGAGTACATAAGTGATTACAATAGAAATCCCCAAACTAATTTAAGAATTAGGGTTTGCTCTAGAGACAAAAGTACAAGAATGAGAAATGAGAAATGAGAAATCAGTCCCCAAAATGAGACCCCTAGAGATTATATATAGACAAATTGGGTCCTCTTTTGCTTTTGGGCTAGCAGAATCCCCTGTCGGCCGCTTTTCCTTTTGGTCCTGGAAGCTTTGGTTCTTGGTCTCCTTTCCTTTCAGTTCCGAAGGCCTCGCTTATTGATTTTTGAGATGCCAGCTCAGGATCTTAGGAGGATAGTCTCGGTCTTTGGATCTTTTGGCTGATGTCATGTTTATCTTCTTTGTATTGCTACTAAGCCTAGCAGTGTGAATAGATTTTGGAAGGTTTTTGCTTCCGAATGTAGGCTTCCAGATATGGGCTTCCGAATAGGGTTTCTCGATCTTGCTGATGACACTTTGTGGAGCCTGCCTTCATGATTCAAGTAAATGGTTTTCGGGTCTGTTACCCTTATCGGTATCGACACTAAGCAGATTAGTGTGTATAGCTTGTCTCTCTTTGAGTCTCGGCTTGCCTTCCGGTAGATTCCTGAAGTGTATTTTGGCCTTTCGGAGGGTTACTTCTAGTGCTTTATTAGTTGTTTATTCTAGGGGCCTTTCGCTGATCATCTAATAGGGGTCCCGGTGACTAGTTCCCGGATAATTGTCTTGCGCTATAAACTTTGTGCCTTTGATGCTTTTGTCCCTTGATATATCGATATTAAGCAAGTTAATATCGACAGCCTTTTCAACCTACTACGTCTTGGTTAGTAGGATATCTGGTCTCTCTCTTCATTTCCTTCCGGCTTTGGGTGACCTTTCATTGTTTACCCATCGTACCGGAACTACGCTTCCGGTCCTCTTTCTTTGTATAGCTTATGAGCTCTTTTCTTTAGTGATGGTGCTGGTAGCATAACTCTTGGATTCCTGCCTTATGCTTTCGGTTCTACCTTGCGCTTGGCTTTGCTTTAGGAGGATTCTTTTTTGCTTGTGATGGTTCGTTATACCTTCACCATCAGCATGTTTCGTTGCTAATTTTTGGTAGTAACAAATACGACGACAAAAGGATGGAATATTATTAATCAAGAAAAATACGCTAGAGATTTAATGAATAAAATTTAACTACAACTAATGGATGACCTACACCTATGGAAACTAATGTTGCCCTGAGCAAAGATGGTACATCAAAAGATGTTGATCAAAAATTATATAGAGGAATGATAGGATCATTATTATATATAACCGCTGGTAGACCAGATATAATGCATAATGTATATCTGTGTGCAAGATATCAGTTTCAACCTAAAGAAACTCACTTAAAAGCATAAAACGTATTCTACGATATGTAAAACATACGTTAGATTTTGGATTATTTGATCCTAAAAATGATTCTTTTGATTTAATATCCTATTGTAGCATTGATTATGCGAGATGTAAAGTAGATCGTAAAAGCGCTAGTGGAACGTGTCACTTCTTAGGTCATTCTCTAATCTCCTGGTTTACTAAGAAACAAAATACAGTATCTCTATCAACAACTGAAGCAGAATATATATATGCTGCTTTGGCTTGTTCACAAGTAATATATATGCAACAAACTTTGAAAGATTTTGGATTAAATATAAATAAATCACCAATATATTATGATAATACAAGCACTATAAATATATAAAAAAATCCAACATATCATTCGAGCCTAAACACATTGATATAAGACATCATTTCCTAAGAGATAACATAAGTAAAGAGAAAATATTACTGGATTTCATAGAAACAGAAAAACAAATAGCCAATATATTAACCAATCCTTTAAACAAAGCAACATTTACTAAATTTAGAAGAGAATTAGGCATTTGTCCCTTGAGTGAAATAGAGTAAATTAAATATACTAATATATATAATATAAAATATAATAAAAATAAAAATAAATAATACATATAATTTGACATACCATTTCTTACATGTCGCATATAACTACCAGATTTTCAAAATTAATTCCCACCAAAAGTTAGTTACAACCTATATTTAAACTCATTATTTTGAAATTCCTTCTTCATCTCTTCATTTTCTCTCTGGAAAAATTCTCAAACAAACAAAACAATGGCCTCCTCTAATAATAACAACCAAAAAAACTAAGTTTACTTTCTCGAACCATCCGAAGGTCCATTTCAATGAACTATGCTTAAGAGAGTCATGAAATTAGAGGAATCAATGAAGGATGTACTGCAAATGCTGACTGAAATTCAAGTCTTACAAATAAGGATGAATAAAGATACGAGAAACAAGTAAATATTATGAGAAATTTTCAAAGGTTTGTAACGGATGATCAAACCAATCCAATCATTATTGAAGATGATAATCAAATGGAAGAAGAGGAATAGGAGGAAGAAGAAGAGGAAGAAGTAATGGAAGAAGAGGAAGAAGATGCTCATAGGCTAAGTGTGCTTTGACAAGGATGGAAACATAATTGAACACAATGGGAAATTTTTGTCTTCATTATCCTCATTCTCCTACTCACAAATCTTCGATTGTTAAGAAGCATTAAACGTTTAATGATTTCGTAGATTGTGTGTTTTGTACGTAAATATGAATTGTTATTGTGTGATTTGCTTGTGCGTATGTTTGGATTGACTGATTGGATTGCTTGTATATTATGAATTATGTATAATATTTTTTATATTAACTATAATTAAATTAGTATAGTCATTAATTTAAAGGATGTTATAAACTTTCAGATTTAGTATTATAGTCTTAGGTAAATTTTATATCTAAAAATAAGTCATTAGGAACATTTATAGTATAAATTTAGGGGGAGTAAAGTTTTGAATAGTTAGATTTACTTTTGTTGATGACAAATGGGGGGGATGGGGAATTATAAAATACGATATAGTTAAGATATGCATAGTGTAATGGGGAGTAAGGAGGAATTCATGTGAAAGGGGGAGTATTCAAGGAACTAGATTAACAGGCAATATCAGGTATGAATATTTTATAAACCAAGGTTGTCATCATCAATAAGAGGGAGATTGTTGTAGAATGTAATTTTGGTTATAAAATGTATACTAACATCTTCATCCAGAATATATATATATATATATATATATATTCAAAATATATATGCAGAATATATATGCAAGAAATAAATAATTGAAGATTGTGCAGTTAAGAGTTTATAGAGATTCAATATTTCAAAAGAAGATTCAAGACTCATGAGTATCAAGATTTCATGAGTTCAAGATTATCAGAGTAATAGAGTCTAGTTAGTATGTAAAACTCTTGTTAGCACTCTCAAAATTCTGCTTTCAAATTATCTTTTTTAAATTGATTTCAAACTCTTTTCAAAATGTTTTTAAATTATTTCAAACTTATGATTTCAAATTCTCTAAGTAATTTCTAATCACCTAAGCTGTTTAAATTATTATTTCAAATATATTCTTATATAGTTTATATGTTTATAATATAGCTTAATATCATATAATTTTATATATATGTTTAAATTATATATTACTATAGTTTTATACTTTAGAAAATACATTTTAAAACAACTAGTTCCGATACAAGAATTTTTAAAATATATATTAATTTAAATACTTAAAAAATGGTTTAAAATTCAAAAATCAATAGCATATGTCGATATACGATTGTATACATGTTGACACATAACCGTCACTTTTTCGAATTTCAAAGGAAATGTCTTTTCATATTTTGTAACATTTCAGAACTGTTGTGACCTTTGGAACACTATATAAAGGCCTCATTTTCGAAATTTTAAACAACTAATTGTAATGACCCGTATTCCTACGGTATTATAAATTATTTATTTAATTATTTAAATAATGGTTTAGAGATTTATATGGTCGTTTAATTAAATAATATTGAATATTTAATTAAATTAAATAATAGAATAATATATTTGATTTGTGAAGTAGTCGAAAATAGTAGAATTCACAATATGTGAATTGGATCATATATAAGCTATAACTCAGTTTGGAATTCGATTTAGAATAATGAATATATTATATAAACGACAGTTGAACATATAATTATATTATAATTATAATCGAGCTCGAAATGGCGCTGGAGTTCACTATTTCACAATTCGAACTTCAACTGAGTATACAGGGTCCGTTTTAAATTGGATTTCTGTGAAACAAGAAACATTCAGAGTTGGTGAAGTATATTTTTCTAATGGAAGAGAAAAATTGGAATTTCATTGTGTAGATTTTGATTCATGTTCAAATCAAATTTTTGAAAAGTCACTATGGAATTCCTTTATAATATATATATATCGATTTATTTATATTTTAAATGAATTTTTCAATACAAATTGAATATCGATTCGACCAGGATTTGAATATCGAGTTATAAATCCAATTGGAGCTATACGATATTCTGCATGAATATATATACGATAATATATATTTTTAAATATTTAATTTAATTATTTTTAAATAAATTTATATATTTAAATGGGTTATGTAGAGCTTTAAAAATAGCCATTTTTGCAAACGACCTCCGTTTTCGACGAAACTAATTTTATTGGATCCGTGATATTAAATTATTGTTAGATGTCAAGTTTCGTGATTTTTGAAATCAGTATGTGGCCATACGGGATTTTAATGTGAAAAAAGTTAATAATTTGACTTTAAAAATACGCTGTGTGAGAAAACGGAATCAGAATTCGACGAAACGAGATTCTTTGGGTCCGTAATGTCAAAATGTAGCTACATGACCATTTTCATGATTTTTGGATATTGTGTGTGATCATGTGGATTTTTAGATGATAAATACAATTAGCATAGGCTATAAATTAAAATAAAAATTTAATATAAAATTATTTAAAATTCCTATAAATACCTATAACATCCCAACCTAACCCTAACTGTTTCTCACTTTAGTCAACAACTAAATCCGCCGCTATTTTTCCATCCTCAAACGAAAAAAGGAAAAAGGAAAAAATCCAACAAAAATCAAATAAATTAGTAAAAATCTCAATACATGTATATCTGGACTCATACGAAGGTCCTCTACAAGCTGTTAGGCATTTCATAAGGTTTTGACATCTTTCTGTTCGCTGAAAAAATCAATGGCACGAGCTACGGTTGGTGATCTTGTAAATTCGGTACTGCAACTCAAGAAACTGAGGTTGATTTTGGGTTCGTGGAAGGATTTGACAGTCGTAGGGATTTTTCTATGGATTTCTGTGTTAATAAGGTTCGCTCGACCTCTGTAGGGAGACGAAGGGCTCGGTGTCGGATTTTCCAGGGTTCGTGCGAGCTTTGAATGCATGGTATTGGGAGATAGAGAAACCGACGAGGGAGAAAATGGTGATGTCGAAATGAGATATAGTGTAACGGTGGAGGAGAATCTAGGGGGAGAAGGTTCAAAAATGGAGAAAGGGGAAAGCTCCAGGTTTCGGAAATTTTGATCGGAGGAGGAGAGGAATTTATTGCGGGTCGGGTTCGTTATGGGTGATGATGGGCCAAAGCTAGGGTGAAGCCCGAATTAAAGGTTATTAAAGGGAATTTAGTTTTTTTTTTTAATTAAAATTGTTTACAAACTTCTAAAATATATAACTTCATCATACGTGAACGAAAATCAGCGAAACATGATCCGCTGGGATAATACGGACGACGCCTACATAATGGAGCTGACTGGGATTGAATTGGAGCTTGTTGCAATTTATAGCGAAATTGACCGTCTGAATCAAAGGTAGTTAATCGTTATTTAACGATGATCATCCAATGTGAGTAAAACTCACCAACTCTACCAGTTCATATTTTCATAACGTATACTTAGAACTGATAAAAGATGACTGATATCAAAGTGTTGATTGTTTGATTGAACTGCTAATTGATTGGTTTAAAATATCAATATAATTATATATATAAGTCGTTGATCGAATATTGAATCTGTTTATCAGAATATTTCATATTAAAATGAAACTGATGTGAATTATATTGTATAACATTTGTGGATGCAGAGAAACAGGTTGGAGGGACCCAACTGGGTTCCTCAATATACAAAATACTGTTTCGTTTCATATATGGTGATAAAAGATGTGATATATAATCTGTTGTTGATTATGTGTGTTTGGGTGATATCGATCATTGTTGTGTGATATTTTAAATACCGTAAGAAATACGGGGATGTAGATAAGGGGATTTTCAAAGTGTATTTTGAAAATAAATTATTTATATAAAATCAATGGATTTTATATATAAAAGAAAAAGGACTTTATAAAAGAAAATAGTTATAAAATCAAAAGGATTTTTGAAAAGAAATGTCTATTGGTTAAATAAATAGAATTGAAAAGAAAATATTTATTGGTTAAATAAATAGAATTGAAAAGAAAATATTTATTAGTTAAATAAATAGAACTGAAAAGGGAATATTTGTTGAATAAATAGGAAGATAAATGGAATATATATTGGGAGAATACATAGAAGGATAAAAGGAATATTTAATTAGAAAATAAATAAGATATCATAAAAGGAAATATTTGAAAAGTAAGTAGGATTATAAAAGGAATTAGAGTTAATCGATTAGAGTTAAATCGAACTAGAGTTATTCAAATAGAGTTATTCAAATAAGAGTTAATCGAATATTAGTTAATCGAATAGAGTTTATTCGAATATAGTTAAAGGAATTAATCGAATATAGTTTATTCGAATATAGTTAATCCATTAGAGTTAATCCAATATAGTTAATCGATTAGAGTTAATCGAATTAGAGTTAATCGAATTAGAGTTAATCCGTTAGAGTTAATCGATTAGAGTTAATCGAATTAGAGTAAATCAATTAGAGATAATCGAGTAATAGTTAATCGAATATTAGTTATTCGAAAAGAGCTAATTGATTTGAGTTAATTAAAGAGGAGTTATCGAATATTAGTTATTCGAAAAGAGTTAAAGGAGTTAATTGAATAGAGTTAAAGGAGTTAAATCAAATATAAATTATTCAAAATGAGGTTATCGAATATTAGTTATTCGGAGAGAGATTATCGAATATTAGTTATTCAAAGAGAGATTATCGAATATTAGTTATTCGAAAGGAGTTATCGAATATTAGTTACTCAAAAGGAGTTATCGAATATTAGTTATTCGAAAGGAGTTATCGAATATTAGTTATTCGAAAGGAGTTATCAAATTTTAGTTATTCGAAAGGAGTTATCGAATATTAGTTATTCGAAAGGAGTTATCGAATATTAGTTATTCGAAAGGAGTTATCGAATATAGTTTATTCGAATAGAGAGAAAGGAGTTATCGAATATTAGTTATTCGAAAGGAGTTATCGTATATTAGTTATTTGAAAGGAGTTATCATATATTAGTTATTCGAAAGGAGTTATCGAATATAATTTATTCGAATAGAGAGAAAGGAGTTAACAAATATTAGTTATTCGAAAGGAGTTATTGAATATTAGTTATTCGAAAGGAGTTAATCGAATATAGTTTATTTGAAAGGAGTTAATCAAGAGGAGTTAATTGATAAGAGTTAATTGAAAGGAGTTAATCCAATAGAGTTAATCCAAAGGAGTAAATCCAATAGAGTTAATCCAATAGAGTAAATCCAATAAAGTTAATCCAATAGAGTTAATCAAATAGAGTTAATAGAATAGACTTAATCGAATAAAGTTATCGGATAGAGATTTATTCGAAAGAGAGTTACGTAAGGAAGTTTGTTAAAGGTTTAAAAGGTGAACCTTGTCTGTTTCGAAGTTAAAAATGTTGTTCAGTTAAGGTCTGAGAGGTAGTTATACACCAACTTGATTGGCTTCATTTTTAACTAAGCAATGGTTAAGGTTCGACAATGAAGATTGGTTAAGTGAATTTAGTTAATGAAGGTAATGATTTGAATTAGCACAGCGATGTTTTATTTAAACATCTGTATAAATCCAATGAATGAGTTTTGGAAACATTTTCCAAATATAATCAGAGATATTTTCTAATCATAGAAAATGAATTGTTGGATGATAAAGAATACTATGATGACAGTGATACGTGAAATAAGGAATGGAAATGTTTTCCAATAGTTAATACGTATATTTTCTAAATTTAGAAAATAAGAATTTATGGAGATATAGAAATGGGTAACTGAATAAATTAATGATAAATTAATAAAAAAATAGAAAAAGTTGATTGATGATTGATCGGTAAGATTTCCATTTGGAAATACGACCGTTGTTTGCACACATGTTTTTTTTCGATAGTTAAATTACCGACTATCGAAGTTTTTGACCATTTTTCCCGTTGTTAATATGGAGAGACCGGGATCAGATTCATTATCTTAAAACCACTCTATATGGGCGTTAGCATTGCAATCAAATATGATGAAGATAACTGAAGACAGAGTTATGCAAGGGCTGTCCTGTTTACAGAACAGTGCCTTTGGTTTGTCTAGTCCCAGGACAACCTGTATGGAAGAATGTCTGACAGAGTTTATTTAATAGATCGCATAAGTTGACCTCTTCAAACGTATGTACGTTTGGTGGCGGAGGAATTCGTTTCTCTTAGCTGTATACCTGTTGTATTTTTGGGGAAATCAATTTGTGATTTAGCGTGTATGACAATGTGACATTCAAAGTGAATAATTGTGTGATCTGTCTGAGATGAGCGTGGCCTCTAGCCTCACAACCGGGAAATAACAAAAATCGGGCAGGCAGCATGGCTAAATGGTTGGCTGCCAAGTAGGGTGTATTATCACCTATCTAGAGATATTCATTTCATTCTTTAATCTATTCGATGCTGTCCCATTCGTGAAATGGTTGCTGATCCCAACCGTTGGTGATATACATTCGATACACTCAAGCGAAATAAGTGGTCGGTCATGTGTGGCTGGGTTGCTAGATGTTCTTGTTGAACCCAGTGTATTCCTCTCTAGAGGTACACTATCGGAAGGTGATTCCATACCTTGTCATAGTTGTAAATCCATCACCCAATAAGTGCTCGCGGTTTTGATTGTATACTATATATGTAGAACGTGAGAAGAATGCGTTTCTACTAGATGATTATTTAGTTGTGGTTGATAGACATTATTATAATATCAAAAGAGTTTTGATATAAAGTTTATCGTTTCTTTCAAAAGGATTTTGAAAGTTAAATAAAATTCCGTTATACAGCGTGGTCTTTTGAGATATCATTTTAATTACTCAACTGTTTTTAAATTGTTTTACTCACACCAGTCCCATGACTGACCAGGAGTATATTTTGTTTTGTTTCCCTAAACTATTGGGTGCCCAATTTTTATGGACAGTCAAGTAGTCAGGATTTTACAGATATAGTTGGAGAGCTTGGAGCAGGAGGCTTCAGGATTATATAGCTTTTGTTTACTCCGCTGTGTTGTATGTGTTGTACTCTGATAATGTTACTGTATACACATACTGATTTTATTTCAAAGATATGTTATCTATTATATGTTGTTCTTTCCGCTGTGAGATTCATGTTTACTCTGATGTTGTATGTTCTTCTTCTTCTATTCTAAGTTTATATCTTATCTATTCTCACCCTCTAATTTCTTTCATGGACTATCCGGTGTTTTCGATGCTTGAATAGTCGACATAGGGTTGTATGCCGATATCCAGGATCGCAAATTCCCCGGGTCATTACAGTTGGTATCAGAGCTTAAGGTTAAGTAATTACCTTGGCTCTGTGGCGTGACTCAGTAGAGATGGGGTTAGCAATACCCTAGACTGAGTTAAGTGTATATATATGAGCGCGTATTTGTTATTCAATATAAACTTGTTTTGTATTGTGGAGATTTATCGGTTGAGTTGTTTATGAATTCGGATCGATCAGTTTGATCCACTGAATCGGTAGGAGTTTCTAAACACTTGAATACAATGAACCGACATAGTATGTTTTGAAAAGAGGGTCAACGAAATAATTACCCAAATTATATTTTGATATAAAGGATTTATATTGGAATGATTATAATATATTGGATATATTGGTTGTTATTATAATCAAATGAGATTATAATTGAAATGGTTATGTAAATAGCCAATCAGTTCATACAAGTGAAATAAGTGAAATTAGAGGAATTAAATCTAAATTTAAATCAGAATTGAAATTTAAAACTCTGGGAGGTTGAATAAGTGTTGTAAATGGATTTGAATTAAATATATGAAAATTTTAAAATTCTGGGAGATTTTAAATTGTTTAAAAGTATTGCAACTGATATTTTGAATTGATTTCAAAATGGAAGTGTTTAGAATTGGTGTTGAAAGTGATATAGTATTGAACTCACTTCGGTCGCTGGAAAATAAATTCTGATGTTGATCCGGACATCATTGGTGTTCATTTTCGAGTGGTAAGTGACAAATTACTACCAAAGATTTTGTTTTTGAATTGTTTTGATAAAACAAGTTGTTTTGAAATTCCAGAAAAGGATATTTGATTTTTGGAAAGGCTAAGCTATTTGAAACTCCCAGGTAGAGATTGTTTGAAATAAAAACAAATTAAATAGAAATTTTTGAAAGAAAATTTGAAATTGAAATAAAGGTAGTTCAGTGGTAATTGAATTGAATTGGATTAGAATGGTATCGAGAAAAATTTGATTTGGTGATATAGGAATTTGAAATGGAATTTGGTTGGTATATGCAGAGGATTTGGTTTGGATATAAGCGAATAGCTGTGTTGAAAAGATATTGAATTGGAAATTGGTTGAGATGACATTGGTATATGTTGGATTGATAACAGGTGAAAGTGATAAAAAGTTGATATGCCCTACAAAAAGGTACAAGTTTATATTTGGTATAAGCATGAGATTTATGAGCCAATTTGGCAAGCCGCTTGGCTGTTTGATTTTCTTTTGGGTTGGATATGGCCTAGAGAGGCAAGTTGTAGATGTACCGATTGAGTCGTACAAAGGAGGTGCTGGCGAAATTTTTCGAAAAGTTAAGGTGTTAGAAAATTTTCAGGATTTTTGAAAAGTTTCGTTAGTAGGAATGAATAAATATTTAATTGAAATTAAATTGGTTCAGTTGAAACTGAAGTTAAGAAGTGTATAAATAATTTTTAACTAGTTAGTAGGGCTTGTTTTCTACCTTAGCAATTTCGAGGACGAAATTATTTTAAGGGGGGAAGAATGTAACGACCCGTATTTCTACGGTATTATAAATAATGTATTTAATTATTTAAATAATGGTTTAGAGATTTATATGGTCGTTTAATTAAATAGTATTGAATATTTAATTAAATTAAATAATAGAATATTTGTGAAATAGTCGAAAATAGTACAATTCACAATACGATGTGAATTGGATCATATATAAGCTATAATTCAGTTTGGAATTTGATTTAGAATAAGGTATATATTATATAAATGACAGTTGAACGTAAAATTATATTATAATTATAATCGAGCTCGAAATGGCACTGCAGTTCGCTATTTGGCAATTCGAACTGCAACTGAATATACAGTGTCCGTTTTAAATCGGATTTCTGTGAAACAAGAAACGTTCAGAGCTGACGAAGTATATTTTTCTAATGGAAGAGAAAATTTGGGATTTCATTACATAGATTTTGATTTATGTTCAAATCAAATTTTAGAAAAGTCGCTATGGAATTCCTTTATAATATATATTGATTTATTTATATTTTAAATGAATTTTTCAATATAAATTGAATGTCGATTCAACTAGGATTTGAATATCGAGTTATAAATACAATTGGAGCTATATTCTGCATGAATATATATACGATAATATATATTTTTAAATATTTAATTTAATTATTTTTAAATAAATTTATATATTTAAATGGGTTATTTAGAGCTTTAAAAATAGCCATTTTTGCAAACGACCTCCGTTTTCGACGACGCTAATTTTATTGGATCTGTGATATTAAATTATTGTTAAATGTCAAGTTTCGTGATTTTTGAAATCAGTATGTGGCTGTATGGGATTTTAATGTGAAAAACAGTCGATAATTCGACTTTAAAAATACGATGAGTAAGAAAAGGGAGTCGGAATTCGATGAAACCAGTTTCGTTGGGTCCGTAAAGTCAAACTGTAGCTGCATGACCATTTTCATGATTTTTGGATATTGTGTGTGATCATGCGAATTTATAGATGATAAATACAAATAGCATAAGCTATAAATAAAAATATAAATTTAATATAAAATTATTTAAATTTCCTATAAATACCTATAACATCCCAACCTAACCCTAACTGTTTCTCAGTTTAGTCAACAGCAAAATCCGCCGCTATTTTTCCATCCTCAAACGAAAACAGGAAAAGGAAAAAATCAAACAAAAATCAAATAAATTAGTAAAAATATCAATACATGTATATCTAGACTGGTGCGAAGGTCCTCTACAAGCTATTAGGCATTTCAGAAGGTTTCGACACCTTTCTGTTCGCTGAAAAAATCAATGGCGCGAGCTAGGCTTGGTGATATTGTAAATTCGTTGCTGCAACTCAAGAAACTAGGGTTGATTTTGGGTTCGTGGTAGGATTCGATAGTCATAGGGATTTTTTTGTGGATTTTTGTGTTAATAAGGTTCGCTCGACCTCTGTAGGGAGACGAAGGGCTCGATGTCGGATTTTCCAGGGTTTGTGCAAGCTTTGAATGATTGGTATTGGGAGATAGAGAAGTCAACGAGGGAGAAAATGGTGATGTCGAAATGAGATATAGTGTAACGGTGGAGGAGAATCTAAGGGGTGAAGGTTCGAAAATGGAGAAAGGGGAAAGCTCCAGGTTACAGAAATTTTGATCGGAGGAGGAGAGGAATGTAGTGCGAGTCAGGTTCGTTATGGGTGACGATGGGCCAAAGTTAGGGTGAATCCCAAATTAAAGGTTATTAAAGGGAATTTAGTTTTTGTTTTTAACTAAAATTGTTTAGAAACTTCTAAAATATATAACTTCGTCATAATTGATCAAAAATCAACGAAACAAGATCCGCTGGCATCGTACGGACGACGCCTACACAACGGAACTGACTGGGATTAAATTGGAGCTCGTTACAATTTATTGCAAAAGAAATTGTCCATCTGAATCAAAGATAGTTTATCGTTATTTAACGATGATCGTCCAATGTGAGTAAAACTCACCAACTCTACCAGTTTATATTTTTATAACGTACATTTAGAACTGATAAAAGATGACTGATATCTGTGTGTTGATTGTTTGATTGAACTGCTAATTGATTGGTTGTGATGATCCCAAATCACGTACTGACGGAGACAAGGGTTATCTTTGGAATATAACACAGAAATAGATAATAGCAGAACATAATTAAATAAATACACTAGATAATGAACAATAGAATATACTGGATAAAAGTAATCATCAGAGTTACACAGTATACAGGATCATACTTAGCACAAATACAGTTCAGCTATACATAAATGTCTACAGCGGAAACAAACAAAATATGTACAACAGGAGCTGAACAGCATAAAATGAGTTACATAATAGAATCCATCTTCAGCTCCAGCTATCCAGAGAAAGCCAGTTAAACCTGAATACAAGGCTGCCCGTGTAGAAAAAGGGGCACCTGAGTTTGAAAGTGAAACAAACTACGAGTCAGTCATGGGACTGGTATGAGAAATCTACTCAACACATTTAATATATGGCTAATCACAGGACCACGCCACTTTCGTGGAACGGGTTTACTCCATTGGATTGCCCGTGCTTTAAAACAAATCTTTCTTTTAAACAACGCAATGCTTTTTATAAAAATGAAGCCATTATAAGACTCAGTTCCCATCACACAATGCAACGCAAACCAGAGGATAGAGTTTTTACCTTATAACGCCAAGATATGCTTGATACGAATAAAACAAAGGCATTTGATATTATTCCTAGTGTTTATATGTTTTGAAAACAATTTCAAATCATAACTACCAATCATAGACGACATGAGCGTCCCATGCCATTATGTCGCCAAATATATAGACAATCGAAACCGCATGATCACGTAATTGGAAATTGGATTTCCGTCATGAACCAAGGCAAAAGATAGTCCTTACCGACTTCGAGACAATCTAGCCCATGTCTCAGGAATAGCCGTAACTGCCCCCTGGATCGTCAGGGCCGGTCCACCGATGTAACGACCCAGAAAATCTGAACCAATTTAAAATTTTTAAATTGGCTAAAATAATGGATTTTAAATATTTAAAATAAATATTTTAAACAATGGCGATGAAAACTGAGTTGAATCGACATTTGAAAATGAATATAATTAAATATAATTATATATAGAAGTGAAAATGGCGCGGTAGTTCGATAATTCGATTTCAAACTTCAATTGAATATACCGGGTGCAAAACAATCCAGATTTTAGTGAAACCAACAACATTTGAATCTAATTGGTAATATCTTTCTAACGAATCCGACCAATCGAAATTTGATAGCGGGAATCAAAAGATATGTCCAGTTGAAAATTCTGAATAGTCGCTATGAAATTCAGGCCCTTAAAAATGGACATTTTGCATACGACCTCGGATTTAGACGAAACCACTTTTGTTAGATCCGCAGTGTCAGGTTATTGCTAGGTTTCAAATTTCATAATTTTTCGAATCAATATGTGAGCGTGGCAAAAGAAAACGCGTTTGACCAGTTTCTGTTGATTTTAATCGACTGGAAATTGGCCATTTTTCAAACGGTCTCAGAATTTGACGAAACTAGTTTTGTTAGGACCGTATCGTCAATACGAAGCTAGAAAATATTTTTCTGGAATTTTTCTAGTTAGTATGTGACCCCGGTAATTTGAAATGTGCGTTTAAAATTCAATATAATGATTTAAATGAAAATTCAAAAGGAAACTGACTATAACGATCAAATCAGCTTGCGATACATATCCCATTGTGTTCGGAATGGGGGTGAAACGCTATGGGCGACAGGCGGTGGGCCTCGTTTCGAGGTCGTGTGTAAAAGTCAACCCTTTTGCAAATTTAAATAATAAAATATAAAATAATAATAATAATAATAATAATTTTCATTCCTCCCTCCCCTTTATCTTCTTCCTGGCCCCCCCCCCCGATTTCATTCTGCAGTCAAACAAAATAAAAAAAAAAAAAAAGAAGAAAAACCCTAAATTAGATCGAGCGCCCCCCTCCTCCAGACATCACCGCCCCCTCCTCGAGCATCGCCGACGCCCCCCTATCGCACGAGCTCCGATCGAAGACCCCTCACCTCGAACCCTGCCGACGCGACACCCACGAGCCCCCCCCCCTTAAGCATCGCGACACCCACGAGCCCCCCCCCCCCCCCCCGTTCAAAGCCCTAGCGCCGCCCCCCCTCGTGAAGCCTCCGACGAACTGAAGAAACCCCCTCCCCTTTCTGTAAGTCGTTTTTTTTTTATTTATTATTTTGTTAAATAATAAAAACTGGAAAATGTTTAAAAGTAAAGTTAAGAACTGATTTTATAAAAAGGTTAAACTGACTTTAAAAGCATTTTTTTTAACTGTTTTTTTTTCTTAGGATTTAAAACTGAAATTTGAATTAGGTTAAAACTGATTTTGTTGAAAATTTAAAACTGATTTGTTTTAATATTAAAAACTGATTATGTTAAAAGTAAAACTGAAATTGTTTAAAGTAAAAAAACTGTTTTATGTTAAAGTATTAAAACTGAAATTGTTTAAAGTTTAAAAACTGTTTTATGTTAAAGTATTAAAACTGAAATTGTTTAAAGTATTTTAAAAACCGAATTTTAAAAGCAAGGAAAAACTGATTTTGAAAGTCAAAATGAAAATCATATTTATATGTTGAAAGCAAAATAAAAATCATATTTTTATATGTTGAAAGTCAAAATAAAAATCATATTTTTATATGTTGAAAGTCAAAATAAAAATCATATTTTTATATGTTGGAAGTCAAAGAAAAATCATATTTTTATATATTGAATAGCATAGTAAAAATTCTATTTTTACTTATGCAGAGAATACGGGTGAAAGCGACAAATAGGCGAAGATTTCTATTAAGAAGAGTCTTGCAGTTGGATAGCTATTGGTGAGATTTCTGATTTAAAAATTTATATTTATATACGTGTTGAAAATGAAAGTGAATTGCTATATATAATATATATTTATATATATATACGCCCCCTCGTCCACAAACCATGGACGATATTTATTGGTTGAAATTGTGGTGAAAATTGAATGATTGTTTGGGATTGTTTGTGATGGATATTGGTTGATTGTGGTTGAAAAATACCCGTTTGTGGTTGGGAAATATTTGGTTGAAACCACTTAGGATTAGTTTGTGGAAATGAAATAAATATATACATGCCGCCTGCGTGCGAACTAGATGCATGATCCCCATTGTCAAAAACCGCGAGGTTTTAAGGTAGAGCGAGGAGCCGTACTAGGGACGGTCCCGGTGTAACTACCCTGCCGTTATGCTGCCGAAATTTTGAATAGTATTTGTGTGTTTGAATTATTTTCATATGCTTAAACTATATTTATTCATTGTATTGAAAACATTCATGTGTTGAATTGATATTCATTCGTTGTTTAGAAGTTCATGTGTTGAATGGTATTCATATTTTGAAATAAATTGTTCGATAATAAAAATCACATTTTTATCTATATATAGAAACTATTGAAAACATTCATGTGTCGAATTGATATTCATTCGTTGTTTAGAAATTCATGTGTTGAATGGTATTCATATTTTGAAATAAATTGTTCGATAATAAAAATCACATTTTTATCTATATATAGAAACTATTGAAAACATTCATGTGTTGAATTGATATTCATTCGTTGTTTAGAAATTCATGTGTTGAATGGTATTCATATTTTGAAATAAATTGTTTGATAATAAAAATCACCTTTTATCGACTATATGAACTATATAGAAAAATAGTGTTTTGAAATGAATCGTTTTACAATAAAAATCACATTTTTATTGTATGCAGAAATCGTTAAAATGTGAAGTGTTAAAAATAACCACTTGTTCAAAATAAACATATATGAGTTGAAATATTCATTAATTAGCTAATGAAATGATTTGCACCTAATTATGTAACATTAGAATGAATGGTATTTTTTAAAACCAAATAGAAATCGAATATGAAGTTAAATAGAAAATGAAAAATGATATGGACTGTATATATATGTACATGCATATTCATTGAACAGGTTATAGCAAAGGGGCTAGAGAAGAGGAATAAAATTTGTGCCCGACAAATAGGTACACATTTACTGATTTGTTTGGGTGATGATTTTGAGCCTGTTGGCTAGCCGCTTGGCTTTTTCTTTTTCTTTTTGAGATTAGAAGGACCGGGACGCTATTTGCGATTTCCCGACGCTCCCGGTGCAGGGGAGGTTATGGCGAAATTTTTCCAAAATTTAAGGTGTTAGAAATTTTTTTGAAGTGAAAACGATATAGAAATCATTGAATGAACTATATTTATATAACTATATAAATATAAATAAAATTAAAACGAAACGAGGCCGTGCAGTTCGTATTTTGAAACCGTGATTTCAAACGACTAGTACGGGAAATCCGACCATTGGATTTTCCCGAAACCTCAACCGTCGGGTTCGCCTTGGAATAATCTTTCCAACGGCACCAACCGTGTAAAAATCCAACGGTTGGATTGTCTGGAATGTTTAATTCAAATCTGAAGAAAAACAGCGCCAGAAACGATTATATTTATTTATATATATAAATAAAATTATATTTAATCGAATAACGACGCTGCAGTTCGTATTTTGAAATCGAAACTTCAAACGATTGTACCGGGAGATCCGACCGTCGGATTTTCCCGAAACTGGAACCGTTGGATTCGTTTCGAAAAGACCTTTCTAATGATGTAAATTTTGTGAAGATCCAACGGTTAGATTTTCAGATATGTGTAAATCAAATCTGAAGAAAAACAGCGCCACGGCCACGTTATGGCCCGAAACGTCGTTTTGAATAAAATGGCTATTTTAAAATAAATAAAAATAGCGATAAATAGTTATAAAATACCATAAGCGATATGGAATGGAAATAAACTGAATTTGCTTGATTTATGTGATGTTTGATGGTTGAATGTGTTTGGTGTGAAAATTACATTAAAGGACAAAACCAGAGTTGTCGAATAATTTAACATTTGAAATAAATCGATTTGAAATTCTAAATATACGTGAATTATTTGGAAAGGCCGAGTTAATTCTCATTTCGAATAATCGACCGACGATTGAAATTCGAAGATGAAGACGATGGTCGAAGACCGGAGATCTTCACCTCGTTTGGATGGTAACCGAGGTCCTGATTGGGAGGCATCCCGAAATATGGACAATGAGTGGTGATCGTTCAGACGTACGTGTTGATCGAAGGGTTTGCGAGGTATTTAGTGCCTCCGGTTTCGTTCAGACCCAGAACGGACTTGTAAATGGACTGCGTGTCCGACATTGGAATTCGTTCTGTGTGATTGATAGCCATCAGTTGCACGGTATGAATTGCCTGTGTGGCATGCTAAGATGCAGTGATCAGGGCTTCTGTTGAAAAGCAAAGTCTTGTGGTGATGATCAAAGCACCGCCTGTGTGGCGAAGCTTTGTGTATAACGTGAATTCGCGAGCCTCACACCTCGGTATGAACCTAAAACGGGAGAGGACATCAGGGAGGGCATGCGTTTCCTCCTAGCTAAAAGTGGCGTCAGTGGTTTTACACGCCCTGACGAGTTTGACTTATGTGGTTGTTGCTGTCGCGAGGCGCCTCGGTTAGATCGGACGATCCGGGTCCGATGGAGTCATTCGTTGGCTCGCTAACGCCCCAAAGGGCGGCGAAACGTAGTGCTCAGGCATTTTAATCCACTCCGTGTGGACCGGCCCTGACGATCCAAGGCTTGCCTGCGCGCTTGCCTGAGACTCGGGCTAGGCAGTCTCGAATTCGGTAAGGACTATCTTTTGCCTTGGTTCATGACGGAAATCCAATTTCCAAATACGTGACGATGCGATTTTGATTGTATACCTATATATGGCGACATAGTGGTATGGGGCATTAATGCCGTCTATGATTGATAGTTATGATTTGAAATTGTTTTCAAAACATATAAACACTAGCAATAATATCAAATGCCTTGTTTTATTCGTATCAAGCATATCTTGGTCGTTATAAGGTAAAAACTCTATCCTCCGGTTTGCGTTGCATTGTGTGATGGGAACTGAGTCTTATAACGGCTTCATTTTTATAAAAAGCATAGCGATGTTTAAAAGAAAGATTTGTTTTAAAGCACTGGCAATCCAATGGAGTAAACCCGTTCCACGAAAGTGGCGTGGTCCTGTGATTAGCCAATTATATATGTGTTGAGTAGATTTCTCATACCAGTCCCATGACTGACTCGTAGTTTGTTTCACTCTCAAACTCGGGTGCCCCTTTTTCTACACGGGCAGCCTTGTATTCAGGTTTAGCTGGTTCTTTCTGGATAGCTGGAGCTGAAGATGGATTCTATCATTTATTTCTTTTTATGCTGTTCAGCTCCTATTGTACATATTTTGTTTATTTCCGCTGTAGACATTTATGTATAGCTGAACTGTATTTGTACTAAGTAAGATCCTGTATACTGTGTAACTCTGATGATTACTTTTATCCAGTATATTTTGTTGTTCATTCTGGTGTATTTATTTAATTCTGTTCTGCTATTATATGTTTCTGTGTTATATTCCAAAAGATAACCTTGTTTCCGTGAGAACGGGAAATCGGGTTGTCTCAACGTGGTATCAGAGCTTTGGTTAAGCTTAGTTCTGGAATATAACATTTGAACGAACTCGTCAGAAATAGAACCAGTAGTGTTCTAGGATGGGTAACTCAATACAGATAGGATCAGTAATATCCTAGTATGAGTAAAGCAGAATGATTACACCTTGATAGACACATTTACATTGAAGTATGTGTTTGTATATTTTAAAATACCTTTTCTGTGACCTGACACTTGATCTGCTAATTGCAGAAGTACTAGAAAAATGAGTGCCAGAAACAGAAGGAATACAGAACCCGATTTAGAGGCTCTATTAAAGAAATATCGAAATCTGAACGGAGCGCAATTCTCGGGCAATGAATCTATTATTCAAACTCAAGCTTGGTTGAGTTCTGTCGAAAGAATCTTTGAGCATATCCAGCTGAGAGATGACCAGAAACGGTTAGTAGCATCTTGGGCGCTCAAAGAAGAAGCTTTAATCTGGTGGGAAACAATCATCAGAGATAATCCAGAAGGTGATATCACCTGGGACAGATTCAAAGTGATTTTCCTACAAAGATTTACTCCTCTCGAAGCAACCGAGAGATTATGTGATGAATTTTCTTATTTAATTCAAGGCGATATGACCATCCCAGAATATCACAAGAAATTTAATGAACTTGCTCACTTTGCTCCTCATCTAATTCAAAATCCGAAGAGGAAAAATATGAGATTTATTCACGGACTTCAAAGGAAATACCAGAATAAAGTATTGGGGCATGTGAAGCTTCCTTTTTCTGAAATGATATATATGGCCTATCAGTATGAAGATCTCCATAAGAAAGGAATGTTGCGCGACGAAGAAGAAGTCTGTTCTAGTGACAAAACAGAGTCGGAAACTGATATTCCTGAAGCCAGTACAATATCTGAAGTCGGTAAAGAGCCCGAAGTAAATCGAAAAAGGGCAAGATCTGAAAAAGAACCTGCCACGACTGCCACATGCTCTAACTGCAATAAACAGGGGCATCTGACTAGGAAGTGTAAAACCTCGAAGAAGCGAAAGGAGGGTGGGTCTAAATCCAAGGGCAAGTATCCTGTGACTCGAGAATGCAATCTTTGTCATCAGGCCGGTCATATAAAGCGAGATTGCCGGCTGTTAAAAGCGACCAAGATAGTTCAAGTAAATGAAGTAGTAGAAATTTCTGAGCCCTCAGCTAGTCAAGAAAGGTCTGATGTTTTAGAAGGCACGCTCAATGTCAAAAACATTCCAGTTAAAGTACTGTTTGACACAGGCGCGTCAAGAAGCTTTATTGCAAAGGGTGCAGTCAAGAAGTTGGATTTGAATTTGAAGAAGCTCAAAGAGCCAATGACTGTCCGAAATCCAGTTGGAGGTTCCATCAATCTCAGTTGGGTTTGTGCAGTACCCGTCTCTTTTTCTTGCTATAAATTCCCCATTATCTCTGTCGTCATGAATTTTGATGAATTCGATCTTATTCTGGGATTGGATTGGTTAACCAAATATGAAGCAGAGGTTAGATGCGCCGAGAGAGTTGTTAGGGCTAAGATTAAATCAGGGGGTTATATAACCATTCCGTGTGAAGGCCCAACATCAAATAGAAAAGATTTCTGGGCGGCTCTAAATGTTTCTCCAGCCCAAATAGAAAATATCCCTGAAATCACAGAGAATATTCCCGACCTCATCAAAGATATTCCTGTCGTCAAGAATTATGCGGATGTGTTTGAGGAAGTCGTTCGCTTACCTCCGCAGAGAGAAATAGATTTCAAGATTACTTTGATTCCCAATGCAAGGCCGGTAGTCCACGCTATTCGAAGAATGTCCTTGAAAGAGAAGGAGGAATTAGACAATCAAACACGACAGCTAGTATGGAAAGGTCTGATCAGGCCTAGTTTCTCTGATTGGGGTGCAGCAGTGGTATTTGTCCCAAAATCTGACGGTACTCTACGTCTATGTGTGGATTATCGTGATTTGAACAAACAGACAATAAAGAACAAGTATCCATTGCCGCGGATTGATGATTTGTTGGATCGATTAAATGGAGCCCAAGTATTCTCAAGAATGGACCTAGCTACAGGTTTCCATCAACTTCGAATTGCCGAAGAGTGTGTTCCAATGACAGCGTTCAGAGGCCCCGACTTATTCTACGAGTGGTTAGTAATGCCGTTCGGCTTATGTAACGCTCCAGCCTATTTCGTCGATCTAATGAACAGAGTATTCAGAGGAGTATTGAATAAATTTGTTCTGGTTTTTATTGATGATATTCTAATCTTCTCTAAATCAAAGACCGAACATGAAAAGCATCTGGAACAGGTTCTAGAAATCCTCAGAAGGAATGTATTGAAAGCAAAGTTTTCCAAGTGTATATTCTGGCAGGATGAAGTGAAATTTCTGGGCCATGTCGTATCGAAAGATGGAATCGCTGTGGATCCAAGCAAAATCACAGCTATTCAGAATTGGAAACAGCCCAGTACTCCCACTGAAGTCCGCAGTTTTCTCGGATTGGCTAGCTATTACCGGAAGTTCGTTAAAGACTTTTCTAAGATATCTGGCCACTTAACAAAGCTTACAAAGAAGCATTCTAAGTTCAAATGGACTCAAGAAAGTGATGAGGCTTTCGAAGAGCTAAAGTTAAGATTAACGACAGCTCCAGTGTTAACCATCATCGATGGCAACCAAGATTTAAAAGTCTGGACTGATGCGTCTAGAGAAGGCCTTGGCGCAGTGTTAATGCAAAGAGGCCAAGTAATTGCTTATGCTAGCCGTCAACTGAAGCCACACGAGAAAAACTACGTAACTCATGATCTTGAGTTATTAGCTATCATATTCTCTTTGAAAATCTGGAGACACTATCTTCTGGGCGAGAGATTTGAACTGTTTACAGATCACCAGTCGTTAAAGTATCTGTTCACTCAGAAGGACTTAAATCTGAGGCAGCAACGTTGGCTGGAGTTTCTTGCAGCATATGACTTTGAAATTATATACACTCCAGGAAAAGCCAATGTCGTGGCTGATGCGTTAAGCAGAAAGAACGTAATGATCGCCAGCTTTATTATCACAACTTCCTTGATTGACAAAATATATATCCTTCAGAAGGAGGATAACTTTATTAAAGATATGATCAAAAGGATTCAGAAAGGCGAACCCTCGTGTTTTCAAATAAATAACGACGAGACCTTGAGGTTAAAAGGAAGGATTTGTGTTCCTGACATTCCTGAGTTTAAAAGGGAAGTGTTAGACGAGTGTCACAAGTCCAAGCTGAGTATCCATCCTGGCGTGGCCAAAATGTATAACGATCTCAAAAGAACATTCTGGTGGAAGGCTATGAAAAGAGATGTTTCAATATATGTTAGCCGATGCCCTACTTGCCAGCTAGTTAAAAGCGACCAACAGAAATTGGCTGGATTATTACAACCGCTAGAAGTTCCTGGCTGGAAGTGGGAACATATTTCTATGGATTTCATTGATGGTTTGCCCAGAACCAGAAAGGGAAATGACAGTATTTGGGTGATCGTAGATCGCTTCACAAAGACCGCCCATTTTATACCTGTTAAATCAAATAGAACCGCTCAGAGTCTGGCGCAGATATACTTCAGGAAAATAGTTAGACTACATGGAGTGCCACTCAGTATAGTAAGTGATAGAGATACAATATTCACTAGTAAATTCTGGGAAGCATTTCAAGTCGAGCTAGGAACGAAGTTAAACTTGAGCACCGCTTATCATCCTCAGACAGACGGTCAGACTGAGAGGGTGAATCGCATTTTAGAAGACCTATTGCGGGCTTGTGTTATAGATTTCGGTGGATCATGGGAAGACCATCTACATTTGGCTGAATTCTCTTATAACAACAGCTACCAGGCGAGTCTGACAATGTCGCCATTCGAAGCATTGTATGGTAGACCGTGCCGATCTCCTGCTTGTTGGGTCGAGCCTGGAAATAGACTTGTGTTGGGTCCTGATATGATTCGAGAAGCTGCCGACAAAGTCGATTTTATTAAGAAGAGATTACTCGCCGCTCAAAGCCGACAAAAGAGCTATGCCGATAGAAGAAGGAGAGATATATCCTTTGAAGTTGGCGACTATGTATATTTGAAAGTATCGCCGATGAGAGGAGTTATCAGGTTCGGTAAAACTGGAAAGTTGGCACCCAAATTCATTGGTCCGTTTCCTATTCTGGAACGGATTGGAACTCTCGCTTATAGGGTCAAACTGCCTGACTGGTTGCCCGGAGTTCATGATGTATTTCATATATCTCAACTTCGAAAGCACGTTCATGATCCAGACTTGATCGTGGAAGAAGCAGCTCAGCAGGATATTGAAATTACTCCAGAATTAGCTGTGAGGCGAGAGCCGCTGAAGATCATCGGCAAAGAAACCAAAGAGCTGAGGAACAAGAAGGTTCGCTTAGTCAAAGTGCAATGGAGTGGAGATCCGCGAGATTGTACTTGGGAAACTGAGGAGAGCATTCGGAAAGCTTATCCTAGATGCCGAGTAGATATCTCTGATTGACTCTGGTGCAAGGTACATTTAACCTACTTTGCATTACCTTTTAATTCTCTATTCTGTTGCTATTTTCTTCCCATGGATGTGCATTGTTTATTCTATACTCTGAATATTAAAAACAAGTTGGTTGTTGTATTGTGGGATTGTAGGTTTATCAAACCACTTTCGACTTTATTCCTTTTCGGGGACGAAAAGTTTTAAGTGGGGGAGATTGTAACGACCCAGAAAATCTGAACCAATTTAAAATTTTTAAATTGGCTAAAATAATGGATTTTAAATATTTAAAATAAATATTTTAAACAATGGCGATGAAAACTGAGTTGAATCGACATTTGAAAATGAATATAATTAAATATAATTATATATAGAAGTGAAAATGGCGCGGTAGTTCGATAATTCGATTTCAAACTTCAATTGAATATACCGGGTGCAAAACAATCCAGATTTTAGTGAAACCAAAAACATTTGAATCTAATTGGTAATATCTTTCTAACGAATCCGACCAATCGAAATTTGATAGCGGTAATCAAAAGATATGTCCAGTTGAAAATTCTGAATAGTCGCTATGAAATTCAGGCCCTTAAAAATGGACATTTTGCATACGACCTCGGATTTAGACGAAACCACTTTTGTTAGATCCGCAGTGTCAGGTTATTGCTAGGTTTCAAATTTCATAATTTTTCGAATCAATATGTGAGCGTGGCAAAAGAAAACGCGTTTGACCAGTTTCTGTTGATTTTAATCGACTGGAAATTGGCCATTTTTCAAACGGTCTCAGAATTTGACGAAACTAGTTTTGTTAGGACCGTATCGTCAATACGAAGCTAGAAAATATTTTTCTGGAATTTTTCTAGTTAGTATGTGACCCCGGTAATTTGAAATGTGCGTTTAAAATTCAATATAATGATTTAAATGAAAATTCAAAAGGAAACTGACTATAACGATCAAATCAGCTTGCGATACATATCCCATTGTGTTCGGAATGGGGGTGAAACGCTATGGGCGACAGGCGGTGGGCCTCGTTTCGAGGTCGTGTGTAAAAGTCAACCCTTTTGCAAATTTAAATAATAAAATATAAAAAAAAAATAATAATAATAATTTTCATTCCTCCCTCCCCTTTATCTTCTTCCTGGCCCCCCCCCCCCGATTTCATTCTGCAGTCAAACAAAATAAAAAAAAAAAAAAAGAAGAAAAACCCTAAATTAGATCGAGCGCCCCCCTCCTCCAGACATCACCGCCCCCTCCTCGAGCATCGCCGACGCCCCCCTATCGCACGAGCTCCGATCGAAGACCCCTCACCTCGAACCCTGCCGACGCGACACCCACGAGCCCCCCCTTAAGCATC
This sequence comes from Allium sativum, assembly GCA_030737875.1. NCBI lineage: Eukaryota > Viridiplantae > Streptophyta > Magnoliopsida > Asparagales > Amaryllidaceae > Allium > Allium sativum. The sequence continues at coordinate 484,570,560 of CM060919.1, read as the reverse complement.
GCGACACCCACGAGCCCCCCCCGGTTCAAAGCCCTAGCGCCGCCCCCCCCCCCTCGTGAAGCCTCCGACGAACTGAAGAAACCCCCTCCCCTTTCTGTAAGTCGTTTTATTTTTTTTTATTTATTATTTTGTTAAATAATAAAAACTGGAAAATGTTTAAAAGTAAAGTTAAGAACTGATTTTATAAAAAGGTTAAACTGACTTTAAAAGCATTTTTTTTAACTGTTTTTTTTTCTTAGGATTTAAAACTGAAATTTGAATTAGGTTAAAACTGATTTTGTTGAAAATTTAAAACTGATTTGTTTTAATATTAAAAACTGATTATGTTAAAAGTAAAACTGAAATTGTTTAAAGTAAAAAAACTGTTTTATGTTAAAGTATTAAAACTGAAATTGTTTAAAGTTTAAAAACTGTTTTATGTTAAAGTATTAAAACTGAAATTGTTTAAAGTATTTTAAAAACCGAATTTTAAAAGCAAGGAAAAACTGATTTTGAAAGTCAAAATGAAAATCATATTTATATGTTGAAAGCAAAATAAAAATCATATTTTTATATGTTGAAAGTCAAAATAAAAATCATATTTTTATATGTTGAAAGTCAAAATAAAAATCATATTTTTATATGTTGGAAGTCAAAGAAAAATCATATTTTTATATATTGAATAGCATAGTAAAAATTCTATTTTTACTTATGCAGAGAATACGGGTGAAAGCGACAAATAGGCGAAGATTTCTATTAAGAAGAGTCTTGCAGTTGGATAGCTATTGGTGAGATTTCTGATTTAAAAATTTATATTTATATACGTGTTGAAAATGAAAGTGAATTGCTATATATAATATATATTTATATATATATACGCCCCCTCGTCCACAAACCATGGACGATATTTATTGGTTGAAATTGTGGTGAAAATTGAATGATTGTTTGGGATTGTTTGTGATGGATATTGGTTGATTGTGGTTGAAAAATACCCGTTTGTGGTTGGGAAATATTTGGTTGAAACCACTTAGGATTAGTTTGTGGAAATGAAATAAATATATACATGCCGCCTGCGTGCGAACTAGATGCATGATCCCCATTGTCAAAAACCGCGAGGTTTTAAGGTAGAGCGAGGAGCCGTACTAGGGACGGTCCCGGTGTAACTACCCTGCCGTTATGCTGCCGAAATTTTGAATAGTATTTGTGTGTTTGAATTATTTTCATATGCTTAAACTATATTTATTCATTGTATTGAAAACATTCATGTGTTGAATTGATATTCATTCGTTGTTTAGAAGTTCATGTGTTGAATGGTATTCATATTTTGAAATAAATTGTTCGATAATAAAAATCACATTTTTATCTATATATAGAAACTATTGAAAACATTCATGTGTCGAATTGATATTCATTCGTTGTTTAGAAATTCATGTGTTGAATGGTATTCATATTTTGAAATAAATTGTTCGATAATAAAAATCACATTTTTATCTATATATAGAAACTATTGAAAACATTCATGTGTTGAATTGATATTCATTCGTTGTTTAGAAATTCATGTGTTGAATGGTATTCATATTTTGAAATAAATTGTTTGATAATAAAAATCACCTTTTATCGACTATATGAACTATATAGAAAAATAGTGTTTTGAAATGAATCGTTTTACAATAAAAATCACATTTTTATTGTATGCAGAAATCGTTAAAATGTGAAGTGTTAAAAATAACCACTTGTTCAAAATAAACATATATGAGTTGAAATATTCATTAATTAGCTAATGAAATGATTTGCACCTAATTATGTAACATTAGAATGAATGGTATTTTTTAAAACCAAATAGAAATCGAATATGAAGTTAAATAGAAAATGAAAAATGATATGGACTGTATATATATGTACATGCATATTCATTGAACAGGTTATAGCAAAGGGGCTAGAGAAGAGGAATAAAATTTGTGCCCGACAAATAGGTACACATTTACTGATTTGTTTGGGTGATGATTTTGAGCCTGTTGGCTAGCCGCTTGGCTTTTTCTTTTTCTTTTTGAGATTAGAAGGACCGGGACGCTATTTGCGATTTCCCGACGCTCCCGGTGCAGGGGAGGTTATGGCGAAATTTTTCCAAAATTTAAGGTGTTAGAAAATTTTTTGAAGTGAAAACGATATAGAAATCATTGAATGAACTATATTTATATAACTATATAAATATAAATAAAATTAAAACGAAACGAGGCCGTGCAGTTCGTATTTTGAAACCGTGATTTCAAACGACTAGTACGGGAAATCCGACCATTGGATTTTCCCGAAATCTCAACCGTCGGGTTCGCCTTGGAATAATCTTTCCAACGGCACCAACCGTGTAAAAATCCAACGGTTGGATTGTCTGGAATGTTTAATTCAAATCTGAAGAAAAACAGCGCCAGAAACGATTATATTTATTTATATATATAAATAAAATTATATTTAATCGAATAACGACGCTGCAGTTCGTATTTTGAAATCGAAACTTCAAACGATTGTACCGGGAGATCCGACCGTCGGATTTTCCCGAAACTGGAACCGTTGGATTCGTTTCGAAAAGACCTTTCTAATGATGTAAATTTTGTGAAGATCCAACGGTTAGATTTTTAGATATGTGTAAATCAAATCTGAAGAAAAACAGCGTCACGGCCACGTTATGGCCCGAAACGTCGTTTTGAATAAAATGGCTATTTTAAAATAAATAAAAATAGCGATAAATAGTTATAAAATACCATAAGCGATATGGAATGGAAATAAACTGAATTTGCTTGATTTATGTGATGTTTGATGGTTGAATGTGTTTGGTGTGAAAATTACATTAAAGGACAAAACCAGAGTTGTCGAATAATTTAACATTTGAAATAAATCGATTTGAAATTCTAAATATACGTGAATTATTTGGAAAGGCCGAGTTAATTCTCATTTCGAATAATCGACCGACGATTGAAATTCGAAGATGAAGACGATGGTCGAAGACCGGAGATCTTCACCTCGTTTGGATGGTAACCGAGGTCCTGATTGGGAGGCATCCCGAAATATGGACAATGAGTGGTGATCGTTCAGACGTACGTGTTGATCGAAGGGTTTGCGAGGTATTTAGTGCCTCCGGTTTCGTTCAGACCCAGAACGGACTTGTAAATGGACTGCGTGTCCGACATTGGAATTCGTTCTGTGTTATTGATAGCCATCAGTTGCACGGTATGAATTGCCTGTGTGGCATGCTAAGATGCAGTGATCAGGGCTTCTGTTGAAAAGCAAAGTCTTGTGGTGATGATCAAAGCACCGCCTGTGTGGCGAAGCTTTGTGTATAACGTGAATTCGCGAGCCTCACACCTCGGTATGAACCTAAAACGGGAGAGGACATCAGGGAGGGCATGCGTTTCCTCCTAGCTAAAAGTGGCGTCAGTGGTTTTACACGCCCTGACGAGTTTGACTTATGTGGTTGTTGCTGTCGCGAGGCGCCTCGGTTAGATCGGACGATCCGGGTCCGATGGAGTCATTCGTTGGCTCGCTTACGCCCCAAAGGGCGGCGAAACGTAGTGCTCAGGCATTTTAATCCACTCCGTGTGGACCGGCCCTGACGATCCAAGGCTTGCCTGCGCGCTTGCCTGAGACTCGGGCTAGGCAGTCTCGAATTCGGTAAGGACTATCTTTTGCCTTGGTTCATGACGGAAATCCAATTTCCAAATACGGACGATGCGATTTTGATTGTATACCTATATATGGCGACATAGTGGTATGGGGCATTAATGCCGTCTATGATTGATAGTTATGATTTGAAATTGTTTTCAAAACATATAAACACTAGCAATAATATCAAATGCCTTGTTTTATTCGTATCAAGCATATCTTGGCCGTTATAAGGTAAAAACTCTATCCTCCGGTTTGCGTTGCATTGTGTGATGGGAACTGAGTCTTATAACGGCTTCATTTTTATAAAAAGCATAGCGATGTTTAAAAGAAAGATTTGTTTTAAAGCACTGGCAATCCAATGGAGTAAACCCGTTCCACGAAAGTGGCGTGGTCCTGTGATTAGCCAATTATATATGTGTTGAGTAGATTTCTCATACCAGTCCCATGACTGACTCGTAGTTTGTTTCACTCTCAAACTCGGGTGCCCCTTTTTCTACACGGGCAGCCTTGTATTCAGGTTTAGCTGGTTCTTTCTGGATAGCTGGAGCTGAAGATGGATTCTATCATTTATTTCTTTTTATGCTGTTCAGCTCCTATTGTACATATTTTGTTTATTTCCGCTGTAGACATTTATGTATAGCTGAACTGTATTTGTACTAAGTAAGATCCTGTATACTGTGTAACTCTGATGATTACTTTTATCCAGTATATTTTGTTGTTCATTCTGGTGTATTTATTTAATTCTGTTCTGCTATTATATGTTTCTGTGTTATATTCCAAAAGATAACCTTGTTTCCGTGAGAACGGGAAATCGGGTCGTCTCAACCGATGTGGATTATTATGCCTGAACACTACGTCTCCCCGCCCTATGGGGCGTAAATGAGCCAACGAAGGACTCCATCGATCTCGGATCGGCCGATAAATCCGAGGCGCCTCGCAATAGCAACAACCACATAAGTCAAACTCGTCAGGGCGTGTAAAACCACTGACGCCACTTCTAGCTAGAAAGAAACGTAGGCCCTCCCTGATGTCCTCTCCCGTTTCTGGTTCATACCAGGGTGTGAGGCTCGCGATTTCACGTTATACAAAAAGCTATGCCACACAGGCGGTGCTTTGATCATCACCACAAGACATTGCTTTTCAACAGAAGCCCTGATAATTTGCCACATAGGCATGCCACAGTAGCAATTCATGCCATGCGACGGATGTCCATTGATATACAACCTCTGAACTCGTGCGTTTCAGAGAAGGGCGTTAAGCAAAAGAATAAATTCTCCGCCGCCAAACAGATGCATATTTGATAGAGATCAATCAACATAGAATAAAATCTAATGTCAGACACACTGTCCATTTACAAGTCCGTTCTGGGTCTGAACGAAACCGGAGGCACTATATACCTCGCAAACCCATCGATCACCACGTACGTCTGGACGATCACCACTCATTATCCTTATTTCGGGATGCCTCCCAATCAGGACCTCGGTTACCATCCAAACGAGGTGAAGATCTCCGGTCTTCGACCACCGTCTTCATCTTCGACTTTCAATCGTCGGTCAATTATTTGAAATGAGAATTAACTCGGCCTTTTCAAATAATTCACGGATATTTAGAATTTCAAATCAAATTATTTCAATGGTTAAATCATTCGACAACACCAATTTTGTTCTTTAATGTAATTTTCACACCAAACACATTCAACCATCAAATACCACATAAATCGAGCAAATTCAGTTTATTTCCATTCCATATTGTTTATGATATTTTATAACGATTTATCGCTATTTTTATCTATTTTAAAATAGCCAATTTGTTCAAAACGACGCTTCGGGCCATAACACGGCCGTGGCGCTGTTTTTCTTCAGATTTGATTTACACATATCTGAAGATCTAACCGTTGGATCTTCACAAAATTTACATCATTAGAAAGATCTTTTCAAAACGAATCCAACGGTTCCAATTTCGGGAAAATCCGACGGTCGGATCTCCCGGTATAATCGTTTGAAGTTTCGATTTCAAAATACGAACTGCAGCGTCGTTATTCGATTAATTATATATATATATATATATATATATATATATAAAATCGATTCTTCGATTTCAAAGCTATGCTCTTTTCATACATTTGATAAAAATGGTATTTTTATCTAACTGCCTTCTATTTCAACACTTCACTATTTTTAACAATTCATTTATATAATAAAAATATGATTTTTATTGTAAAACAATTCATTTCAAAACTCTATTATTTTATATAGTCCATATAGGTAATAAAAATAGGATTTTTATTATAAAACAATTTATTTCAAAAAGGAGGTTATTTTATATAGTTCATATAGATAATAAAAATGTGATTTTTATTATAAAACAATTTATTTCAAAATATGAATACCATTCAACACATGAATTTCAATTCAACGAATGAATTTCAATTCAACACATAAAGGTTTTCTATTCAACGAATAAATATAGTTTCAGCAAATGAAAATAATTCAAACACATGAATATTATTCAAAATTTCGACAGCATAACGGCAGGGTTGTTAAAACCGGGACCGTCCCTAGTACGGCTCCTCGCTCTACCTTAAAACCTCGCGGTTTTTGACAATGGGGATCATGCATCTAGTTCGCACGTAGGCGGCATGTATATATTTATTTCATTTCCACAAACTAATCCTATGTGGTTTCAACCAAATATTTCTCAACCACAAACGGGTATTTTTCAACCACAATCAATCAATATCAACCACAAAGAATCCCAATCAACCATTCGCTATCAATCAATTTTCACACCAATCACAACCAATAAATATCGTCCATGGTTTGTGGACGAGGGGCGTGTATATATATATATATATATATATATATATATATATATAGCAATTCACTTCTATTTCAACACATATATAATTTTTACAACGCATATATAACTTATACATCGAACGTACAACTTATACAACGCTTATACATGAGTTGTACAACGCTTATATAACTCATACATCGATGATATAATTTATACATCGTCGTTTTCCATATCGTTTATAAATTAGAAATCTCACGTTGGGTTCCACTCCACCAAAAATAGCAGAAGGCTCAGAAAAATATGCGGTCTCTTCTAGAATGTAGAAGACGTCCACACGGTCACGATGTTTCCTGTTTCATCGAATTTCGTTAACGAATGAAAAAGATATGATTTTTCAAAGTTTGCAATGGTTTTAAACTGTGGAAATTAGTTCAGAAGTTCAAACCCGTTACCTGCTTGATTTCTTCAAAACTGGGTTTTAGTTTTTCGATCAATCCGTGTAACGATGTTAAGATCCAGTTGCACCACGGTGTAAAGCTTCGAAGCCCGCTCCAGGAGGTGCCAACCGCGTCACGTGCGATCGCCGTGGGGAGGGGAAATCGGCTTCGACGGCGGCGATCTTCTCGAGCTCGATCTGCCTCCGACGGTCCACGATAAGGTTCGAAATTGGTATGGATGTGACGAGGAGGAGGAGTACTACAAAAACCCTAACTGGGTGGAGGTGTTTCATTGCGTGGATTAGCCAGAAAAGAGGAGAGAAGATTCGAGCTGCTGCCGCCATTCGTATCGGGGAGAGAGAAAGGTATTTTCTCTTTAAAAAAAAAAATGATTGGTCGGTGGGTTTTAAAGGGGTTTTCTGACACGACCACCAATCTAAACCCAACGATTGTCGTCCTAGCGTTTTACCCCCATTCCGAACACAATGGGATATGTTTGGTAGGCCCATTCGACTGTTTCAGTCAGTTTCCATTCAATTTAAAATATATAACATTCAATATTTAAATTGAACGTACATTTCAATTTGCCAGGGCCACAAACTGATTCGAAAAATTCCAGAAAAATAAATCTAGCTATGTTTTGACGATACGGTCCCAACAAAACTAGTTTCGTCGAATTCTGAGTCCGTTTGCAAAAAGGCCCATTTCTGGTCGATCCAATTTTACTGTAATTGACCAAAACACGTTTTCCTTTGCCACGCTCACATACTAGCTTCAAAAATTATGAATTTTGAAACCTAGCAATAACTTCACATCCAGGATCCAACAAAAGTGGTTTCTTCGAATTCCGAGGTCGTTTGCAAAATGGCTAATTTCACGGGCTATATAAATTCCATATTATTTGGCCATAACTTTTGCTTTCCGCTATGAAAATTCGATTTTTCAGATTCGTTAGAAAGGTATTCACTAATAGATTTAAATATTTTTGGTTTCACTAAAATCCGTTTTGTTTTGCACCCAGTACAGCCCGGCAAAGTTTGAATTCAATTTTTGAAACTGCAGCGCCATTTCAGGCCTTGTTTATATTAGAATTAATTATATTCGTTTTCAATTGTCGATTCAAACTCAGTTTTCATTGCTATTATTTAAAATATTTATTTTAAATATTTAAAATCCATTATTTTAGCCAATTTAAATTTTTTAAATTGGTTCAGATTTTCTGGGTCGTTACATTGGTTGAAAATATCAATATAATTATATATATAAGTCGTTGATCAAATATTGATTCTGTTTATCAGAATATTTCATATTAAAATGAAATTGATGTGAATTATATTGTGTAACATCTGTGGATGCAAGGAAACAGGTTGGAGGGATCCAACTAGGTTCCTCAATATATAAAATACTATTTTGTTTCATATATGGTGATATATGATGTGATATATAATCTGTTGTTGATTATGTGTGTTTGAATGATATCGATCATTGTTGTGTGGTATTTTAAATACCGTAAGAAATACTAGGATGTAGAAAAGGGGATTTTCAAAGTGAACTTTGGAAATAAATTATTTATATAAAATCAATGGATTTTATATATGGAAGAAATAGGATTTTATAAAAGAAAATAGTTATAAAATCAAAAGGGTTTTTGAAAAGAAAATATTTATTGGTTAAATAAATAGAATTGAAAAGAAAATATTTATTGGTTAAATAAATAGAATTGAAAAGGGAATATTTGTTGAATAAATAAAAAGATAAAAGGAATATATATTGGGAGAATAAATAGAAGGATAAAAGGAATATTTGTTTAGAAAATAAATAAGATATCATAAAAGGAAATATTTGAAAAGTAAGTAGGATTATAAAAGGAATTAGAGTTAAATCAAACTAGAGTTATTCAAATAGAGTTATTTGAATAAGAGTTAATCGAATATTAGTTAATCGAATAGAGTTTATTCGAATAGATTTAAAGGAATTAATCAAATATAGTTTATTCGAATATAGTTAATCCAGCATAGTTTATAGATTAGAGTTAATAGAATTAGAGTTAATCGAACTATAGTTAATCCATTAGAGTTAATCTATTAGAGTTAATCGAATTAGAGTAAATCAATTAGAGATAGTCGAGTAATAGTTAATCGAATATCAGTTATTCGAATAGAGCTAACTGATTTGAGTTAATTAAAAAGGAGTTATCGAATATTAGTTATTCGAATAGAGTTAAAGGAGTTAATCGAATATTAGTTATTCGAATAGAGTTAAAGGAGTTAAATCGAATATAAATCATTCGAAAAGAGGTTATCGAGTATTAGTTATTCGAAGAGAAATTATCGAATATTAGTTATTCAAAGAGAGATTATCGAATATCAGTTTTCTCAAAAGGAGTTACTGAATATTAGTTATTCGAAAGGAGTTATCAATATTAGTTATTCAAAAGGAGTTATCGAATATTAGTTATTCGAAAGGAGTTATCGAATATTAGTTATTCAAAAGGAGTTATCGAATATAATTTATTTGAATAGAGAGAAAGGAGTTATCGATTATTAGTTATTCGAAAGGAGTTATCCAATATTAGTTATTCGAATGGATTTATCGAATATTAGTTATTCAAAAGGAGTTATCGAATATAATTTATTCGAATAGAGAGAAAGGAGTTATCGAATATTAATTATTCGAAAGGAGTTAATCGAATATAGTTTATTTGAAAGGAGTTAATCGAGAGGAGTTAATTGATAAGAGTTAATTGAAAGGAGTTAATCAAATAGAGTTAATCCAAAGGAGTTAATCCAATAGAGTTAATCCAATAGAGTTAATAGAATAGAGTTAATCTAATAGAGTTATCGAATAGAGATTTATTCGAAAGAGAGTTACGTAAAGAAGTTTGTTAAAGGTTTAAAAGGTGAACCTTATCTGTTTTGAAGTAAGAAATTTGTTCAGTTAAGGTCTGAGAGGTTGTTATACCCCCAACTTATTTGTCTTTGTTTTTAACTAAGGAATGGTTAAGGTTCGACAGTGAAGATTGGTTAAGTGAATTTAGTTAATGAAGGTAATGATTTGAATTGGCATAGCAATGGTTTATTTAAACATCTGTTTAAATCCAATGAATGAGTTTTGGAAACATTTTCTAAATATAATCAGAGATATTTTATAATCATAGAAAATGAAATGTTGGATGATAAAGAATACTGGGATGACAATGATACGTGAAATAAGGAATGGAGATGTTTTCCAATGGTTAATACATATATTTTCTAAATTTAGAAAATAAGAATTTATGGGGATATGGAAATTGGTAACTGGATAAATTATTGATAAATTAATTTAAAAAGAGAAAAAGTTGATTGATGATTGATTGGTAAGATTTCCATTTGGAAATACGACCATTGTTTGCACACGTGTTTTTCTTTGATAGTTAAATCACCGACTATCAATGTTTTTGACCATTTTTCCGTTGTCAATACGGAGAGACCGGGATCAGATTCATTATCTGAAAACCACTCTATATGGGCGTTAGCGTTGCGATCAAATATGATAAAGATAATTGAAGACAGAGTTATGTAAAGGCTGTCCTGTTTACAGAATAGTGCCTTCGGTTTGTCCAGTTTAGGACGACCTGAATGGAGAAATTTATGACAGAGTATATTTAATAAATTGCATAAGTTGATCTCTTCAAATGTATGTACGTTTGGTGGCGGAGGAATTCGTTTCTCTTAGCTGTATACCCATTATATTTTTGGGGAAATCAATCTGTGATTTGGCGGGTATGACAATGTGACATTCAAAGTGAATAATTGTGTGATATGTCTAAGATGAGCATGGCCTCTAGCCTCACAACCGGGAAATGACAAAAATCGGGCAGGCAGCATGGCTAAGTGGTTGGCTGCCAAGTAGAGTGTATTATCACCTATCTAGAGATATTCATTTCATTCTTTGATCTATTCGATGCTTTCCTATCGGGAAATGGTTGCTGATCCCAACCGTTGGTGATATACGTGATACACTCAAGCGAAATGAGTAGTCGGTCATGTGTGGCCGGGTTGCAAGATGTTCTTGTTGAACCTAGTGTATTCCTCTCTAGAGGTACACTATCTGAAAGTGGTTCCATACCTTGTCATAGTTGGAAATCAATTACCCAATAAGTGCTCGCGTTTTTGATTGCATACTATATATGTAGAACGTGAGATGAAAACGTTTCTACTAGACGATTATTTAGTTGTGGTTGATAGACATTATTATAATAACAGAAGAGTTTCGATATAAAGTTTATCATTTCTTTCAAAAGGATTTTGAAAGTTAAATCAAATGTTTTGGATTCTCATAAGGGAAAAATGCGTTCCGTTATACGACGTGGTCTTATGAGATATCGTTTTAATTACTCAATTGTTTTTAAATTGTTTTACTCACACTAGTCCCATGACTGACCTAAATTTATTTTGTTTTGTTTTCCCTAAACTATTGGGTGCCCAATTTTGTATGGGCAGTAAAGTAGTCAGGATTTTACAGATATAGTTAGAGAGCTTGGAGCAGGAGGCTTCAGGATTATATAGGTATTGTTTATTCCGTTGCGTTGTAAGTGTTGTACTCTGATAATGTTACTGTATACACATATTGATTTTATTTCAAAGATACGTTATCTATTATATGTTGTTCGTTCCGCTGTGAGATTTGTGTTTACTCTGATGTTGTATGTTCTTCTTCTTCTTCTATTCTAAGTTTCTATCTTATCTATTCTCACCCTCTAATTTCTTTCATGGACTATCCGGTGTTTCCGATGCTTGAATAGTCGACATAGTGTTGTATGCCGATATCCAGGATCGCAAATTCCCCGGGTCATTACACTAATCTTCTCCTTCGTCATCTATCTCTTACCACCATTATTCTACTTTAAATTCTTGATTTTTACATTTATACTCTACCGTTTTCAGTACAAATTATTTCATTCTCTTCCTATTCTCAATCTCTATAAAATACTCTCTGTTTGGAAGTGCTATTCAAGAGTTCTAGGGTTGTTTGTAATTGCTAAGGAAAGTGTGTGTTCCTCGTAGCTAGTAAATCAAGGAAAGGGAACAGTGTGTAACGACCCAGAAAATCTGAACCAATTTAAATTTTTTAAATTGGCTAAAATAATGGATTTTAAATATTTAAAATAAATATTTTAGATAATGGCGATGAGAACTAAGTTTGAATCGACATTTGAAAACGAATATAATTAATTATAATTATATATAGAATTGAAAATGGCGCGGTAGTTCGATAATTCGATTTCAAACTTCAATTGAATATACCGGGTGCAAAACAATCCGGATTTTAGTGAAACCAAAAACATTAGGATCTAATTGGTAATATCTTTCTAACGAATCTGGCCAATCGAAATTTGATAGCGGGAATCAAAAGATATGTCCAGTTGAAAAATTCTGAATAGTCGCTATGGAATTCAGGCCCTTAAAAATGGACATTTTGCAAATGACCTCGGATTTCGACGGAACCACTTTTGTTAGATCCGCAGTGTCAAGTTATTGTTAGATTCCAAATTTCATAATTTTTCGAATCAATATGTGAGCGTGGCAAAGGAAAACGCGTTTGACCGATTTCAGTTGATTTTAATCGACTGGAAATTGGCCATTTTTCAAACGGTCTCAGAATTCGACGAAATTAGTTTTGTTAGGACCGTATCGTCAATACGAAGCTAGAAAATATTTTTCTGGGATTTTTCTAGTTAGTATGTGACCCCGGTAATTTGAAATGTGCGTTTAAAATTCAATATGGTGATTTAAATGAAAATTCAAAAGGAAACTGATTGTAACGATCAAATCAGCTTGCGATACATATCCCATTGTGTTCGGAATGGGGGTTAAACGCTATGGACGACAGGCGGTGGGCCTCGTTTCGAGGTCGTATGTAAAAGTCAACCCTTTTGCAAAAATTAAATAATTAAATAATTAAAAAAAAATATCCTTCCCTCCTTTTCTTCATTGCCCCCCCCCCCCCCCCCCGTTCATTATAATTTCAGAAAGAAAAAAAAACCTAAATCGAATCAAGGCACCGCCCCCCTCCAGACATCGCCGCCGCCTCGCCCCGAAGCCACCGCCTCCCTCGATCGAAGACCCAGACCCCTCGAAACCGACGAAGACCCCGAAGCCCTGAACCCTATCGCCTCCACCTCGAACCCATCGCGACGCCACCAGACAGCACCACCGCTCCCCCCAGTTCGAAGCCACCTCCGTCGATCTGTGGAAAACCCCCTCCCCTCGCCGTAAGTTTTATTTATTTATTATTTTATTTGTATTTTATATAAACAGAAAAGAATTTTAAAACTGGTTTTATAAAAAAAAAGTATAAACTGATTTATTTTTAAAAGTATAAACTGATTTATTTTTAAAAGTATAAACTGATTATACTTTTAAAAAGTATAAACTGATTTATTTTTAAAAGTAAAAACTGATTTGTTTTTAAAATAAAAACTGATTTTTAGAAAAAGATTTGAACTTTAAAAAGAAAAAAAAATCAGATTTTTATATATTGAATAGCGTAGTAAAAATCAGATTTTTATTTATCGAAAGTCGAAGTAAAAATCATATTTTTATATATTGAAAGCCGAAGTAAAAATCATATTTTTATATATCGAAAGTCGAAGTAAAAATCATATTTTTATATATCGAAAGTCGAAGTAAAAATCATATTTTTATATATTGAAAGCCGAAGTAAAAATCATATTTTTATATATTGAAAGCCGAAGTAAAAATCATATTTTTATATATCGAAAGCGTAGTAAAAATCAGATTTTTATTTATCGAAAGTCGAAGTAAAAATCATATTTTTATATATTGAAAGCTGAAGTAAAAATCATATTTTTATATATTGAAAGCCGAAGTAAAAATCATATTTTTATATATCGAAAGCCGAAGTAAAAATCATATTTTTATATATTGAAAGCCGAAGTAAAAATCATATTTTTATATATCGAAAGCCGAAGTAAAAATCATATTTTTTATACATATCGAAAGCCGAAGTAAAAATCATATATTTATATATTGAATAGCATCGTAAAAATTCTATTTTTACATGTGTAGAGAATACGGGCGAAAGCGACAAAAGGCGAAGATTTCTATTAAGAAGAGTCGTGAAGTTGGATAGCTATTGGTGAGATTTCTGATTTAAAAATATTTTATATGTGTTGATATGAAAATGAATTGCTATATATAAATATATATCTATATATATACGCCCCTCGTCCACAAACCATGGACGATATTTATTGGTTGAAATTGTTGTGAAAATTGGTTGATAGCGATTGATTGTTTGGGATTGTTTGTGATTGATATTGGTTGATTGTGGTTGAAAAATACCCATTGGTGGTTGTGAATTATTTGGTTGAAACCACATAGGATTAGTTTGTGGGAATGAAATAAATATATACATGCCGCCTGCGTGCGAATTAGATGCATGATCCCCATTGTCAAAAACCGCGAGGTTTTAAGGTAGAGCGAGGAGCCGTACTAGGGACGGTGCCGGTTTAACTACCCTGCCGTTATGCTGCCGAAATTTTGAATAATATTTGTGTGTTTGAATTATTTTCATATGCTTAAACTATATTTATTCATTGTATAGAAAACATTCATGTGTTGAATTGATATTCATTCGTTGTTTAGAAATTCATGTGTTGAATGGTATTCATATTTGAAAATAAATTGTTCGATAATAAAAATCACATTTTTATCGATATATAAAAACTATAGAAACATTCATGTGTTGAATTGATATTCATTCGTTGTTTAGAAATTAATGTGTTGAATGGTATTCATATTTGAAAATAAATTATTCGATAATAAAAATCACATTTTTATCGATATATAAAAACTATAGAAACATTCATGTGTTGAATTGATATTCATTCGTTGTTTAGAAATTCATGTGTTGAATGGTATTCATATTTGAAATAAATTGTTCGATAATAAAAATCACATTTTTATCGATATATAAAAACTATAGAAACATTCATGTGTTGAATTGATATTCATTCGTTGTTTAGAAATTCATGTGTTGAATGGTATTCATATTTTGAAATAAATTGTTTGATAAAAAAAAAATCACCTTTTTTCGACTATATGAACTATTTAGAAAAATAGTGTTTTTGAAATGAATTGTTTTACAATAAAAATCACATTTTTATTGTATGCATAAATCGTTAATATGTGAAGTGTTAAAAATAACCACTTGTTCAAAATAAACATATATCAGTTGAAATATTCATTAATTAGCTAATGGAATGATTTGCACCTATTTGTGTAACATCAGAATGAATGGTGTTTTTAAACCAAATAGAAATCAAATATGAAGTTGAATAGAAAATGAAAAATGATATGAAATGTATATATATGTACATGCAATATTCTTTGAACAGGTTATAGCAAAGGGGCTAGAGAAGAGGAATAAAATTTTGTGCCCGACAAATAGGTACACATTTACTGATTTGTTTGGGTGATGATTTTGAGCCTGTTGGCTTTTTCTTTTTCTTTTTGAGATTAGAAGGACCGGGACGCTATTTGCGATTTCCCGACGCTCCCGGTGCAGGGGAGGTTATGGCGAAATTTTTCCAAAATTTAAGGTATTAGAAATTTTTTGAAGTGAAAACGATATAGAAATCATTGAATGAACTATATTTATATAACTATATAAATATAAATAAAATTAAAACGAAACGAAGCCGTGCAGTTCGTATTTTGAAACCGTGATTTCAATCGACTAGTACGGGAAATCCGACCATTGGATTTTCCCGAAATCTCAACCGTCGGGTTCGCCTTGGAATAATCTTTCCAACGGCACCAACCTTGTAAAAATCCAACGGTTGGATTGTCTGGAATGTTTAATTCAAATTTGAAGAAAAACAGCGCCAGAATCGATTATATTTATATATAAAAATAAATAGAATTATATTTAATCGAATAACGACGCTGCAGTTCGTATTTTGAAATCGAAACTTCAAACGATTGTACCGGGAGATCCGACCGTCGGATTTTCCCGAAACTGAAACCGTTGGATTCGTTTTGAAAAGACCTTTCTAATGATGTAAATTTTGTGAGGATCCAACGGTTAGATTTTCAGATATGTGTAAATCAAATCTGAAGAAAAACAGCGCCACGGCCGCCTTATGGCCCGAAGCGTCGTTTTGAATAAAATGGCTATTTTAAAATAAATAAAAATAGCGATAAATAGTTATAAAATATCATAAGCAATATGGAATAGAAATAAACTGAATTTGCTTGATTTATGTGATATGTGATGGTTGAATGTGTTTGGTGTGAAAATTACATTAAAGAACAAACGTGATGTTGTCGAATAATCTAACCATTGAATTGAATCGATTTGAAATTCTAAATATACGTGAATTATTTGAAAAGGCCGAGTTAATTCTCATTTCGAATAATTGACCGACGATGGAAAGTCGAAGATGAAGACGACGTTCGAAGACCGGAGATCTTCACCTCGTTTGGATGGTAACCGAGGTCCTGATTGGGAGGCATCCTGAAATATGGATAATGAGTGGTGATCGTCCAGACGTACGTGTTGGTCGATGGGTTTGCGAGGTATTTAGTGCCTCCGGTTTCGTTCAGACCCAGAACGGACTTGTAAATGGACTGTGTGTCCGACATTGGAATTTGTTCTGTGTGATTGATAGCCATCAGTTGCACGGTATGAATTGCCTGTGTGGCATGCTAAGATGCAGTGATCAGGGCTTCTGTTGAAAAGCAAAGTCTTGTGGTGATGATCAAAGCACCGCCTGTGTGGCGTAGCTTTGTGTATAACGTGAATTCGCGAGCCTCACACCCCGGTATGAACCTAAAACGGGAGAAGGACCTCAGGGAGGGCATGCGTTTCTTTTTAGCTAGGGTGGTGTCAGTGACCTACCAGCCCTGACATTTATATACTTTTCACCTATGTGGTTGTTGCTGTTGCGAGGCGCCTCGGTTTGATCGGACGATTCGGGTCCGATGGAGTCATTCGTTGGCTCGTTTGCGCCCCAAAGGGCGGGGAGACGTATTGTTCAGGTATAATAATCCACATCGGTGGACCGGCCCTGACGATCCAGGGGGCAGTTGCGGCTGTTCCTGAGACATGGTAGGCTAGATTGTCTCGAATTCGGTAAGGACTATCTTTTGCCTTGGTTCATGACGGAAATCCAATTTCCAAATACGACATCGTGCGGTTTTGATTGTATACCTATATATGGCGACATAGTGGTATGGGGCATTAATGCCGTCTATGATTGATAGTTATGATTTGAAATTGTTTTCAAAACATATAGACACTAGCAATAATATCAAATGCCTTTGTTTTATTCGTATCAAGCATATTTTGGCCATTATAAGGTAAAAACTCTATCCTCCGGTTTGCGTTGCATTGTGTGATGGGAACTGAGTCTTATAATGGCTTCATTTTTATAAAAAGCATAGCGATGTTTAAAAGAAAGATTTGTTTTAAAGCACTGGCAATCCGATGGAGTAAACCCGTTCCACGAAAGTGGCGTGGTCCTGTGATTAGCCAATTATATATGTGTTGAGTAGATTTCTCATACCAGTCCCATGACTGACTCGTAGTTTGTCTCACTCTCAAACTCGGGTGCCCCTTTTTCTACACGGGCAGCCTTGTATTCAGGTTTAGCTGGTTCTTTCTGGATAGCTGGAGCTGAAGATGGATTCTATCATTTATTTCTTTTTATGCTGTTCAGCTCCTATTGTACATATTTTGTTTATTTCCGCTGTAGACATTTATGTATAGCTAAACTGTATTTGTACTAAGTAAGATCCTGTATACTGTGTAACTCTGATGATTACTTTTATCCAGTATATTTTGTTGTTCATTCTGGTGTATTTATTTAATTCTGTTCTGCTATTATTTGTTTCTCTATTATATTCCAAAGATAACCTTGTTTTCGTGAGAACGGGAAATCGGGTCGTCTCACAGTGTGAACCTTGTAGCCGTGAAATCAAGGGTTTGGAATTGGTGTGAACCTTGTAACTGTGAAATCGAGGGAGTGGATTTGGCATTAACGATGTAGCTGTGAAATCAAGGGTGTTGTAAAGTTGATACTAGTATTAATAAAAACTCTGCGCAATCCAGTGTTGCATGTGACTAGATGTAGGAGTAATTCGGACCAGTATAAAATTTGATATGTTCTTTCCTTTTCTACATTTTATTTTTGGTTATATTTGTATCTGTGATTGTTTCTGTTGTGATATTCATTCCGTGATTCATATAATTTTTTGAGTAATTGATAATTGTTTAAGTTTATTAAAATCCTTTAAAACACTATTCACCCCCCTCTAGTGTTAATTTTGCCTTAAGATCCGTGTTTCTCATGCAAAACAACAACTCTGATGGACACAAATTTAGAATCTTGCAATAACTTAAGATTCTGGATCCGATGAAACTGGTTTCGTCGAAATCCAAGATCATTTGCACAAGCGCTGGTTTTATGTGTTAACTAACGTCAATTAAAAATAAATTGATTTCCAATCACTCAAATTTATTGAACATAAATTATTATCATGCATACACAATTAGAATTTTAAATAGTTTCAAAATAAACTTAACTATATTTTATACTTAAGATTTACAATTTCAAGTTAATTTGACATCCAAAAGCTCACTTAAATTTGACATAGGTCATGAAATCTTATAATTAATCGTTTTAAATATTTAAATTAATTAAATATTCATTTATTAAATTTGGGTTTTTACAACTGTAACGCATCAATATTAATATTTAATTACATTAAACATTCACCATGTATAAGAAAAAAAGGGAATACCCCTCTCTTTTCTTGACTATTTAGTAAGGTCATGAAACATTTTACTAACTTTTTCTTACACATAATGGATTCACCTAGACTAATACATGATATTCTTGTAGTATTAATGTGACCATTTCTCATATTAGGAGGTATAAAAGTAGTATTGTTTATTAAACCAATTTATTTTGCCTTTTCATTGGGATTGTTTCTTGTTTGTATATCCTTATTCTATATTTCATAAAACTCATTTTCTGTAGCAACCGCCCAACTTCTGATTTATGTGGGAGCCACAAATGTCTCAATCATATTTGCTGAGATATGAGGAACACTCATTTGAAGGGTTAAATGTTGGTTATAAACCAAGCGATATACATCTAATGTTAAGTTATAATTGAAATGAAACCATATTAAAATGGAATCACTCTATATTCTTTTTAAAGCTAGAAGTATCTGATGGAAAATTTATAAAATATATGACTCTGAGTTTAAATAAATTTTGTTAGAAAAATGATTATTACCAAATAAAAATAACATGTTGATTTCTTTAAAATAATTTTAAAGTATTTAATTTAGGGGAAAATGTATTTATGAAGATATTTTCAAAAATAAAAGGTAAACATAGTTTATTTGAAAGTACTTATAGTCAAAAGAAGTGCTTTTAGCTATTGGGATTTTATATAAGTTTTTGCAGAGACATTCTTCTCTAATTTTTTTGTCAAAATAACCTTTCAATTATGATTTATAATGTCTTATTGAAGATGGAAATTTTTTGGTTAAGGAAAGTGAAATTCTATAGGTAAATAATTTATTTGAATAATATTGTTATAAAAGGATGTTTAGTATAAGATATGTATTCTAATAGAAATATTTTTAATGGGAATAATTTTTCCTTTAGTTCCAGAAGACGTTTTGAAAAGGGTAACTTGTAACTTCATCATTACTTAGAATAATTTGCAAAAATAATTTATTGAGAGATATCTTAGAAACAAATATTTTTATTGAAAGGAACTTTAGAATATATAATTAAATTTTTTAGTAGTATTTTATTTTTTTTATATTTGAGAAAAACGAACTACATTGACAAGGTGTGGAATTTAAATTATTTTTGCTAAAAGTACCTTGTTGAAGAATAGTTAATGAGAACCTTTATTTTAAAAGAAAATTACATTAATCTGAAAACCTTTATAATGTAAGTATTAAATGATTTGGGATGATTTATTAAAGATATTATAGAAGAAGGTAATTTGCACAAAAAAGATACTCTATTTTATTAGAGTTAGTTTCTCAATAAAGGAATTTAAAAATAGTTAATTGTGGTATTGTATTTTAAAGTGTAACGACTGTCTTTTTGACTGCCCCAAGTTGCTAATTAAACCAACACGAACCATTTAAAACAACAGATTGTTATTGCTATGGGGTTTAATAAAAATCAAATCATGGAATCAGACAAAAAAATAATACATCTCACCGCGAAATAAATTTATACAATATATCAGAGTTTCATAAATAAATACAACGGAAATTTAATACATTTGATTTTCTAATACATATGATGTAATAACCCGGAAAATGCGAGCCAGTTTGAAAATTTTATTTTGGCGATTTTAGCGAATTTTGATTATTTAAAATGAATTATTTTAAATAATATCAACGTGAAATTTATTTTGAATATAATTCGAACGTATATATTTTATACGCGTCGTCGTTAGAATATAAATAATTATATATAATTATAAAAGGAATTGAAAATGGCGCGGTAGTTCGATAATTCGATTTCAAACTTCAATTGAATGTACCGGGTGCAAAACAATCCGGATTTTAGTGAAACCAAAAATGATAGGATCTAATTGATAATATCTTTCTATCGAATCCGAAAAATCGAGATTTCATAGCGGGAATCAAAAGATATGTCCAGTTAAAAATTCTGAATAGTCGCTATGGAATTCAGGCCCTTAAAAATAGACATTTTGCAAACGATCTCGGATCTCGACGAAACCAGTTTTGTTGGGTCCGCAGTGTCAAGTTATTGCTAGGTTTCAAATTTCATAATTTTTCGAATCAATATGTGAGCGTGGCAAAAGGAAACGCGTTTGACCAGTTTCTATTGAATTTAATCGACTGGAAATTGGCCATTTTTCAAACGGCCTCAGAATTCGATGAAACTAGTTTTGTTAGGACCGTATCGTCAATACGAAGCTAGAAAATATTTTTCTGGAATTTTTCTAGTTAGTATGTGACCCCGGTAATTTGAAATGTACGTTTAAAATTCAATATAGTGATTTAAATGTAAATTTAACGAAAACTGATTGTAACAGCCGAATCAGCTTGCGATACATATCCCGTTGTGTGCGAAATAGGGGTAGAACGCTATGGACGACAGGTGGTGGACCTCGTTTCGAGGTCATATGTAAAAGTCAACTATTTGCAAATAAAATAAGTAAATAATTAAAAATAATAAAAAAATAATAATAAATAAAAGCCCCCTTTCCTTTATCAGCCAACCCCCCCCCCCCCGATTAATTTCATTTTTCACAATTAAAAAAAAAAAAAAAGAGAAGAAGAGGAAGGACGGGACGGAGCAGCCACCGCTCCTCCTCCTTGTGTGCCGCCGCCCCTACATCGAGCCCCTCCTCTCTCTTCCTTCCCCTTCGATTCGAGAGCCTCCACCTTCCACCCCGACCACCGTTAAAGCCCGAACCTCCTCCCTCCCTCCACGTTCGATTCGAGAACCCTCGCGCGCAGCAACCCCCCCCCCCCCCCCCCCCCCCCGCCTCGTTGAAGCCCCCTCAGACGCCGACGAGCATGACCAGTAGCCCCCCCTGTAAGTTTTTTTTAAAAATTTATATATTTATTTTTATTTTATATAAAAAGCATAAAAAAAAACTGATTTTAAAGATATATAAACTGTTTTTTTAAAGATATATAAACTGATTTTTTTTAGAAAGTAAAACTGGATTTTTTTTTTATAATGTGAAAACTGTTTTTTTTTAGATATAAAATCCGATTTTATTTTAAGGTTTAAAAAGGGTTTAAACTTTGAAATAGGAAAAAAAGGTTTAATCTTTTAATAGAAAAAGATTTGAACTTGCAAAAATAAAGATCATATTTTTAAAAAGAGAAAAGACGGGATTTTTATTATGTAGAAGGAGCAAGACACGATTTTTGTATTTTTAAAATAATAAAAATATAATTTTTACATCATAAGAATAATAAAAATATAATCTTTATATTTAATAGCGAAGTCAAAATGCAATCTTTATAAGATAGAGAATATAAAAATATCATCTTTGTACATGTAGCGAAATAAAAATCTGATTTTTATTATATATACATTGGAATAAAGAGGTGATTTTTATAGTGATGAAATAAAATCTTTATATTTGAAAAGGCGAAATTTTTATATAGAAAATAGCGTGATAAAAATAGGATTTTTATCTATATGATAGCGAAGTAAAAATATGATTTTTATATATTGAACTTCGAATTAAAAATATGATTTTTATATATTGAACTTCGAAGTAAAAATATGATTTTTATATATTGAACTTCGAATTAAAAATATGATTTTTATATATTGAACTTCGAATTAAAAATATGATTTTTATATATTGAACATCGAAGTAAAAATATGATTTTTACATATGTAGTGGCTACGGGCAACGAAGGTGACGAAGAAGGGATAATGAAGAAGATTTCCATAAATGAAGAGCCGTGGAGCTTGGATAGCTTTCTGTGAGAACTTCTCACTCTAAACTTCTTTTTCTAGTTATATATATATACTAGGATGTAGACGGTGCTTAGTAGCACCCGACATTCGTCATCCACAGACCATGGATGGCTTGTTTGTTAAATTGTTTGGTTGTGTAGTTGATTAATATAATTGATTGAATTGAATTGTTTGGTGAATTGAAATTGATTTGATTGATGTGTGAATGGCGTGGGCCTTCACTAGACCGGGGATAAGGCTAGGCCTCGTCCCGTTTCTAGTATCGTGCCGTTATGCCGCCGAAATTTTCTAAAATAAGTTAGAAAAATAAAAATATCATTTTATTTAAAGAATGAACTGAATAGAAATTCATATGTTGGAATAAAATGTTTTGTCGTTAAAAATATAATTTTTAACGTGAAGGGAATAAAATAAATATTCATTTACAAACCAGATGGTTTGTTTATGTACCCCTATTTGAAGGACATTGATTGGGACGATAAATTTTACACATCGCCCAACTGCACAAATAAAATCTGTGTTTGATTGTTTGAAACCCTACACGGGTGTTGGGATGATATTTGACGTACACTAATCCCGATTGTTTAGTTGTGTGTCGATCGATTGATTGACAGACTGTTATAAGCGTTGAATATTTATATTTGATGCTTATACAGTGTAGAATGCACTTTGGATGATGGTTGATTATTCATCGTTGTTGATATATACATGTGTTGTAGAAAATCCATATAATTAACATTATATGGTAATTGATTGGGCCTCATTCCAGTTTTAAAATAGAAATATTGAAATAGAAATATTCGAAATGGAATATTTGAAAATATCAATATATGAAGCCGTGTTGATTAGATTGACGCCATTTTGACGTGAACGATATTTATATCGAATTGAAAATGATTTCGAAATGAATTGAATTGAAAACGATTTCGAAATGAATTGAATTGAAAACGATTTCGAAATGAATTGAATTGAAAACGATTTCGAAATGAATTGAATTGAAAACGATTTCGAAATGAATTGAATTGAAAACGATTTCAAAATGAATTGAATTGAAAACGATTTCGAAATGAATTGAATTGAAAACGATTTCGAAATGAATTGAATTGAAAACGAATTGAAATGGAAGTTGAAATTGCTTTTGAGACGAATTTAAAACTATTTATATAATTCGTTTTAAAAAGAAATCGACGAAATATATATTATATATATTATATATGTAATATAATGGCCTGAATAGAACGCGCCGCGCCGCGGTAGTTCGTGAATTTCGACCATTTATTTCAAACGGACATTACGGGAGATCCGACCGTCGGATTCTCCTAAAACCGGAACCGTTGGGTTCGTATCGAAGAGAGCTTTCTAACAAATGTGAGAAATTAGAAATCTAACGGTTGGATTTGGAATTATGTCCAAATCAAATTTGAAAAAGGTCGCTGTAAGTGCAGTTCGATGGCCATTGGTGGAAATCGACTGTACGGGCCTTGATAAAATTATTAAAAATAGGAATAATTTGTGTAAAATCATAAGAAATGATTTGGGAAAATTTGGGATGAAAAACTCCATATTTGAAAAGATAAAAATAGATTTTTGTCGAAATGAACTAGTATTTAACTAGAAATACAATTCTATTTATTTTTAAATAAATAAATTGAATTTGAAAAAGGGTTTTAAAAATAACCAGAATTTCCAATGTTTGCATTGGAGTGGATTTGAATCGAAATTGTCTTCGGAATATTTCGATGTTGGAATTCGTGATTATACAGATGTTGTTATGGAAATTTGAAAGATATATATTTATATCGTTATTTCCAATACGACATTTGTTAGTCGTAGAATTTGATATTGAATATAAGCCGGTATATTTTCTATTCAGAGCCTTGTATTGAATATCAAATGTGATTTGGGTTTGTCGTGAATGGTGTCTTCACTAACACTGTTCTTGAACCCAGTTGAGAAAAGATTAAATCTTTTTATTTAGATTTAATGAAGTGTACCAATTAAATGATATTTAATTGAAATTGAATTGGTATTGATTTTTGGGTTTATCGTGAACAGTGTTTTAAATAACACTTGTTCTTTAACCCGATAATTAATGGAATGTGATTTTGGGTTTATCGTGAATCGTGTTTTAAATGACACTGATTCTTTAACCCGGATAACGATTAAAACTAAGTGGAGTTTTAATGAATCTTTAATTAGATTGAAAAGATCGAGAATGGAGTATCACCAGTTTTACTCCAAGCGATAGTTAAATCTTTAATTAGATTTGAACGTGAAATGGTAATTGAATTACCGATAACACTGTGGTGTTAGATATGAAGTACTACCAGTTTTACTTCATGGGATGAATAGGTTGGGATTGGGAAATAAAATAAATGATTACTTCGGTGTGGTTCGCTAATCCCGACTAGTTTGAATTGATATTCAAAGGAGATTAAAGAGTAAATTTAAAGAATTTATCTTTGATAAAATTAATGGGAACTTTTCCCAAAGTATAGGAATATTTGAATAAAAGAATATTCTGAATTGGAATGAGGCGTATGTCGTGTTTGTGTAACACTTTTATAATATATACGCGAGTTATTCAGAAAGACCGGGTTGATCCCATTCTGAATAACTGATTCGACGTGGTGTCGAAGATGAAGACGGTGGTCGAAGACCAGAAGTCTTCACGTCGTTTGGGTAATTACTGATGATCTTGATTGGGCTGTACACCCAAGAAGATGGAAACAGTTAGTGATCGTCCAGATGTACTTGGAGATCGATGGATATGCGGGGTACTAGGTGCCTCCGGTTTCGTTCAGACCCAGAACGGACTTGTAAATGGACTGTGTGTCTGACATTGGATTTTAGTCTGTGTGGTTGATTTCTATTAAATATATATCTGTTTGGCGGCGGAGAATTTATTCTCTTGCTTAACGCCCTTCTCTGAGACGTACGAGCTCAGAGGTTATATACTGATGGATATCAAACGCATGGAGTGAATTGCCTGTGTGGCATGCCTAAGTGGCAATTGATCGAGGCTTCTGTTGAAAAGCAAAGTCTTGTGGTGATGATCAAAGCACGGCCTTTGTGGCGTAGCTTTGTGTAACGTTTACCTCGCGTGTTTCACACCCGGTATGAACCAAAAACGGGAGACGGACCTCAGGGAGGGCATGCGTTTCTTTCTAGTTAGAAGTGGCGTCAGTGGTTTTACACGCCCTGACGAGTTTGACTTATGTGGTTGTTGCTGTTGCGAGGCGCCTCGGATTGATCGGTCGTTCTCGAACCGATGGAGTCATTTAGTTGGCTCGTTTACGCCCCATAGGGCGGGGAAATGCATGTTCAGGGTTTAAGTTTAATCCACATCGGTGGACCGGCCCTGACGATCCAAGGGTCACTCGAGCTCTGATCCTGAGGGGCGGGCTAGAGCGTCTCAAATCGGTTGAGGACTATCTTTTGCCTCGGTTCATAGATGGAAATCCAATTTCCAAATACGTGACATTTGCGGTTTTATTTGTAAACCTATATATGGCGACATGATATATGGTACCCATGCCGCCTATGATTGATATTTATGATTTGAAGTCGTTTTATACACTATGCACTTATAGTAGTATCTAATAATTTGTTTTAAACGTATCAAGCATTCTTTGGCTGTTATAAGGAAAAACCCTATCCCCCGGCTTGCGTTGCATTGTGTGATAGGACCTGGGTCTTATAACAGCTTCATTTTTCTTTATTTAGCATTGCGCTATTTGTTTTATGCACTGGTATTCTTGGGAGGAAACCCGTTCCGTGTTATACGGCGT
This sequence comes from Allium sativum, assembly GCA_030737875.1. Lineage (NCBI taxonomy): Eukaryota > Viridiplantae > Streptophyta > Magnoliopsida > Asparagales > Amaryllidaceae > Allium > Allium sativum. Next base: position 484,544,378 of record CM060919.1, on the reverse strand, counting down.
GGTCCCTTGATTTACCTAACTTTAAAAATAAAGATTAACTGTTTTAGTTCTCACACCAGTCACATGACTGACCTGGAGTTTATTGTTTTAACCTAAACTCTGGGTGCCCTTATTTTGACACGGGCAGCTAGTAGTTTTGGTTTTGCAGATTTATATTCACAGGATCCTGGTTTACAGCTGGAATGATATCCGGAAAGCTTTGTATCCGTATATCTCTTCTAGTTGTGTATTTTATTATTTTCCGCTGCGATGTATTTAAATGTAATTTAAATCTCTGATATTTCTGTGTAATATTCATTTATACTCTGTATATTCTTGTAATCTGATGCGTTGTTGTAATATGCAATGAAATGTTCTTCTATATGCGTTCTGTTGTGGCTTGTTCTCGAACTATCCGACGCTTTCCTTTACGGGGAAGTCACGGGTCGTTTCATATGAGATTTATAGAAAAGGAAATAAATATGCGGGTCTTCAGAAATCTCCAGCACCGAAAGATGACATCTAAAAGATGTTATACTCAGTCTGACCCGATATAACGACCCGCAAATCCGTACTATCTGAGTTGACTAATAACACCACACATCCAACCCAAATTGCACAGAAATACGAATCATTATTAGAAAGAAGTTAGAGGATGAGAAGTAGAAAGAAAGAATTTTTAGAATAGAAGAAAACAAAGAAGACAAATCTCACAGCGGAACGATTAAAATATATTATATAACATAACTTTTGAAACACAAATCAGTAACTTTATATACATACCATCATCAGAGCACAACAGTTATTCCAGGAACAGTCATAAACACCTATTTCCAGATACAAATAAGGTTCACAGCAGAATATATGATAGTCTATAGCTAACCGGTGAAGCCTCCTACTTCCAGCTTCTCCAAATAAATCTGAAAAATCTCGACTACTTGACTGCCCGTACAAATTTTGGGCACCCAAGAGTTTAGGGATAACAAAACAAAATAAACTCTGGGTCAGCCATGGGACTGGTGTGAGTAAACTCCAATCATTTGTTTAACTTTTGAAATCCCTTCAAAAGAAAAGATAATAGTAAGACCAGCCCACACATAAACACGGACGGTTTTTACCTTACTATAACCCAAAACACTTTGATATCAAATCCAGTGATATTATAATAATGTCTACATCAAGTAAATAACCAAATAGCAGAACGTTTGCATCTCACGCTCCACATACATAGTATAAAATCAAAAACCGCATGGCGCTTATTGGAGATTGGATTTCCAACTATGACAAGGTATGGAACCACTTTCTGCTAGTGTATCTCTAGAGAGGAATACACTGGGTTCAACACGAACGTCTTGCAACCCGGCTCACACATGACCGACCACTCATTTCGCTTGAGTGTATCAAATGTATATCACTAACGGTTGGGATCAGCAACCGTCTCCCGACTGGGACAGCATCGAATAGAATAAGAAATTAAACGAACCTCTAGATAGGTGATTATACATCCTAATGGGAGCGACCCACATAGCCATGCTGCCTGCCCGATTTTTGTCATTTCCCGGTTGTTGAGGCCTGAGGCTTCGATTACTTATCATTCATTGATAGCACCATCACTTTGAATGCCACATCGTCAGATCCGTTAATCACTAATTGATTTGCACAAATATTCTGGATGTTATGCTAAGGGAATAAATCCATTGCAACCATATATATTTATACAGACCAACCCATTAGATCATTGGAAATACTCTGTCAGACATTCGTCCATTTACGTTCGTTCTGGGATTGAACGAAACCGAAGGCACAATTTCTATTAATAGAAAAAGCCCTTGCACTTCACTCCATCTTCGATTATCTTGATATATTCTGATTCACAACGCTACTGCCAATACAGAGTGGTTCACGGGTAATAATCCAACCGGTCTCTCCATATTGACAACGATAGTCAAAACTTCGATAGCCTGTGATTTAACTATCGAGAAAAACAAGTGTTCATCCAACATATCAAACAAATCACTGGGCTTTTTAATTAATATTACATTAATTCAATCTCTTCTCCATTTCCCTATCAATATTTGTTAACCAAATATTTTCAATAATCATCTTGGCCTCTTATGCCAATTGGAAAACGTTTCCAAATATCAACTTCCTTTATTTTCTATATATTAGAAAATATCTCTATTCGCAATTGAAAAACAATTTCAATCACTTATCTATCCCGACTATTTTAATTATACTCAGGAAATATTTACTTTTATATTTTCAAAATTCCATCACTTGAGTTAAAACGAATGTTGTATACAACATTGTTACAAACAAACCAAAATATTTTATTCGACCAAACTATTATTCAAACACTTCTCTTCGAGACTGGACCTTGCTATTTATCCATTAAAATGAAATCAATCAAGTTGGGGTAAAATTACCTCTCAGACCTTAACTGAAAACATCCTCAACTTCAAAACGGCAAAACCACTAACCTCGAATAAACACACTATAAAACCCAATTATTCATTTTTAAAATATGTACATATGTTTGCTTTCTATTTCTACTTTTGATTTCCCTTTCTGTTTACAAAATTCTATTTTTGATTTCGTTACCTTATCGAACTCTACATATATCGATATATAGATTTCTAACTATCAAAATTTCTTGAAAATAATCTAACTCCTTGAATTTCCGGAAAATTTCACCATAACCTCCCCTACACCGGGAGCTTCGGGATATTTCAAATAGCCTCCCATGGCCCTCACCAATCCAAAAGAAAAAGGAAAAGCCAAGCGGCTTGCCGATACGGCGCATAAAATCTCATATATGAATTTAAACGTGTACCTTTTTGTCGGGCACATAAATAAAATCTTCATATACTCCATCTCATACCTGTTTAACACCTATTCACCTGTTTCCAATCAATTTAACTCAATCCATTCGTTTGAATTCAGTTTCGCTCATTTATTCTTTAATTAGCTATTTTTCCTATTTCACTTCTTTGTTTGAACATAACATGTTCAAATAAAATATTTAACTTGCTCATAACCAAATTGAATTTCAATTTCAACTCTAGTTTCCTTTTTGATTTCCAATATAAATTTTCAATCGAATTTATTTATTCAAAACCCAATATCCATTCGAAATCTCATTAACTAATTTCTATTCAATTTATTTAATTCTATTCAATAAATCAAAAATCTGGTTTCTGTTTCAAAAATCATATTCATTTACACAACTTGAATTCGCGTATATTTTACAACTCAACTCTGAATTTTTCTAAATAGAAATTCGGATTTTATTCGCTTAAAATCCTTTTATAACATTAAATAAACCGTTATGGTTTCAAAACGATTCTGGCGCTGCTTTTCTGAAAATTTGATTTTGATATAACTCAAAATCTATACGACGAAATCCAGATTTTTATCTTCCATTAGAAAACTATTATCTAATCAGTCCTGACATTTCTTGTTTCAAAGAATTCCGACTTCAATTGAGTTCTGTATACTCAATTGAAGTTCGAATCGCCAACTTACGAACTGCAGCGCTGCGGCGAGTTCGTTTTAATTATATTTAGATATAAACTTTTAAAACTTCACAAAAATGAATTCAACTCCCTTTGAATCCAATATTAAAATTTCAATTCAACTCTATTTGAATTCTATATTAAAATTCCAATTCAACTATATTTGAATTCTATATTCAAATTCCAATTCAATTCCTTTTATTCAAATTCCATTTGAAATTTCTTTATTTAAATTCTACTTAAATGCCTATATTCAAATCCCTTTTTGAATTTCTATATTTGAATTTCATACTTGAATTTAAATATTCAACTTCATTTGAATCTCTATATTCAAATTCTATATTTGAATTCCATTTGAATTCTATATCCAAATCTCTATTTGAATTTTCTATTTTAAATTTTCCATTTCAAACTCCATTTGAATTTTCCTTATTTGAATTCCTATGGATTCAAACTCTATTTTAATTCATTTGAATTCAAATTCTATATTTCATTTTAATTTCGCATATTCAAATTCTATTTGAACTTCTACTTGAATTTCTAATATTCAAACTCCTTTTCTTTTCTATTTAAATTTCAAATATTTAAGCTCCTTTTCTAATTCTACCATTCAAATCTCATTTGACTTCTATTATTCAAATTCTATTATTTAAATACCCTTTTGAATTTCCTTTATTCAAACTCTATTTGAATTTCTGTATTCAATTTCTATTTTGAAATTTCTTTATTCAAATTCTATATTCAAATGTTATACTCAAATTTTATTTGAATTATATATTTAAAAATTCCATTCCAAATCCTATTTGGAATTCCTTTTGTATTTCAAATATTCCAACTCCTTTCAAATATTTAAATTCTATTTGAATTTCCTCTTAAAAATTCTATTTCAAGTTCTATTTTGAAATTTCATTTCAAAATTCCATTTTAAAATTCTATATTTTTAAATTCTACTTGAATTTCAAATTCTACTTGAATTTCAAATTCTATTTGAGAAAAATAGAATTTCCTTTTTAAAACTCAAATATCATTCTCATGATATTTTAATAAATTAACACTTGGCCCAGTGATATTTAAAATAATCAAATCACCCAATTTTCAATCATTTGATTTTTAACACGACATATATTAATATGTATGAAATCAAGCAAGCAAACAAACAACAAACAGATAATATATTTTGAGGAATCCAGTCGGATTCCTCCAACCTGTTTTCCCTGCATCCACAGATGTTAGTCAACAAAAAATAATACTAATCCTGCTTCAAGGCAGGATATCACGGTATAAAAGGGGACCCGCTTATATACGTGGGCGTAGGGTCATCCGCTAATGATACTGCGGGCATCCGCTAATAGTATTGCGGGAAAAATCCAATAACCACAAAAATTCAACAATACATTCATGCACCCAAACAACCAACAAATTTATTTTTACGGTAAAAATAAATTTAAATATAAAATGGTGAGCGGGATTTACTCACCGTGATTGCAGTTGTCGAACTAGCGATTTATTTTCGATTAAATTAAACCGATGTTTAATTTAACCAAAAAATCCAACTTCCTTCAAACTTCTTTCAAAAATCCCATAGCGAAGTCTTTGTCCACTCCAATTCAACGGACCTCGTTTTATCTGATTTTGATTTTGTAGGACATAGATATTAGATATACAAATTTACAAACTATTATAAATAATTTAAATTTACTAATAATACCATTTCATTCCTAATGTCAAAATCTAACTTTGATAAAAATGGGCACAAAAGCTCGAATCTACAAATGTTCTTGTTCGGGTTAAATTATATTTTGAACCATCATGATTATTAACTAATTAGAAACATCAGGATTAGCTTTCTTATTTACTAATACTGTTGTAGGATAATATAAATATTACTTAAAATATTACGGTTTCAATCTGTTTGTCTATTTACTGAAATTAGTACTAAAGAGTTACCTCCTCCCTTTTCTAATATGAACTCGGTGCAGATTTCACCAACATTCTCCACTCTCTGCCTCGAACTCTCACGCAACTAGAAATCTGTAGCCTCCCAATTGCTACAGAAAAATCACAAAATCTTCTATAGGCATTGCCTTTCTTCCCGCAACCATTATCGGACCACCCGTACACCTACAGACCAACATCAACCTCAATTTTGATCACCACCCCATCGCACAGCCTCAACCCCATCAAAACGCGCCTTTCTCCTTCCACTGCTCATCCCATAAGCCTCCGCGACTTCCCCTTTCGCTGTTCCTGAATCGCCCCATCCCAGAACCCCAAATCGCGACTCAAAATCGAGCTCGAGTTCACCCCAAAATCAAGAGCCCTAACTCCCTTTCGATTTCCGCTTTCTTTCTGCTCTACTGTGAGCGTTCAAATGTGTCCGAGCTTCAGGGTTTTCCCCATCGCGATTTAGTGGATCAATTTGATTTTATCGGATTTTGTTTGAATGCCGATTTAAAAGGAAGAAGATAACATGGAGGCTTTGTTTCAGACGTGTTGTTTTAAATAAAATGGAGGCATCCATTTACATTTTATCTGAAGATTTGGTTTCCCTTTTGATTTGTGAAGAAAATAAAATGGAGAAGAGAGGATGAACGCGATTTTATAGCAGAAGTATTCCTTGGCTACCAAGGAGTTCACAGTGTATAAGAGTACATCGTTATAAATTTTGATTAGACGTAACGAAATCTTTAATTCTTTTTAAATGGATTTCGATTTGATTCTGATTTGAGTTCGAGCTTATCCATTAAATTTTAAAATAACATAATTCAGGATAACGAACACCAATTTGAGCGCAACAACCGGCGTTTCTAGCGTTTAACCACTATTCTGGACACACTGGAACAAGCTACGGAGTCTCGTTTGATCATCTGGAGAAGATATTAATTTAAATCGATATAAATTAAATTCAAAACAATTAATTTCTTGAAACTAAATTATAATTATCGCCTTTATATTCAAATAGAACTGACACTGATCATCTAAACTGCTTTCAATTCAGTTTAAATCTCGAACTGAAGTATTTTTCGTATTACGATAATTTAATATTCTTGAAATTTAAACTGTAATCGATTATTAAATCGATAACTCAATATAAAAATTCCTTTTTATTATCAATACAATATTTAAAACCATATTAAATATTTAAAATTAACTGGCTAGAAATCTGGGTCGTTACACCCGAGCATCATATAAAACCACAAAACACTCGAGTCAGGACTAACATTCTCATATAAGTGAATCAACTCAAATGAATCGCTAAACGAAATGCATCAATAACTTAGAAGGTGTTTGGGATTTCCATCCTCTAAGGATCCATGGAACTATATACTTATAATATAACGCGCTATTATAAAAGTGTCTATTCAGTAATGTAAATATAATAAAATAGCGTAAGCGGGATTACATTTTCACCCTTACGCCACTTACGAACATTGTTGTACACAATGCATATAAAACACCAATACATCGGTAGATGGGAATGCACAGAGATACGACAACGTTAAATCAATAGGGACTCGATCAGGATAAATATGACAAGGCACCGAGGAATACCCAGGGTAGGATTCTACCATTTTGCATGCCTAGACCGGTGGTAACGCATAGTAGCAACTACCGCCCACCTCAGAACACACTCCCATAATCGAAGGTGGCCACCAACCAATCACAATAGTAAGAGATGGTATCGAAGAAGCATGTCCAATAAGAGGTGCGACCTCACTTAGTCACGGTATAGCACATGTTTTAGTCATTTTAATTATGACCCGAAGGTCAAGGATAATCCATCATCGTTCTCTTTCTTCAAATCCAATAATCGCCTCCATTCTATCCTACTTCGTTCTGGATTCTCAGCCACATGCACAGTTGTTAAAGTGGTATCGGTATTGGCAGAGAGTATGACAATACCGACTCCGGTCTCTTCAACAACCAAACGTTCACAATTTTCACATCGTGGCCATTAAATTTGAAATCATATTCAAACATCGTTAACTGATTAATATCAAGTATTGATTTTGTTTTATTTCTTCTTTAAATCAATCCAATTATTTGATAACTTCTTAAATTTCAAATTTCAAGTTCATATTCGCTAATCGATTTATTATCAAAACTTCACGTCTAATATGGATTAAATGTCGCAAATATCGTTATTCGAATAAATCTTTATATTTAGTCATTTTGGTTTAGCATTACCTGGATTGGAGATATATACTTTTATTTAAAATAGTTAAGTAGGAAATAGTTTAAATAAAATAGTTAGGTAAATATAAAATAGATATGTTAGATATAAAATAGTTTAAGTAAAATGAGTAGGTTTGATGTGAAATATTTTTAGTAAAAATAACTAGGTTTCGTATAGAAAACTTTAGATGAGATAGTCAAGTTTATATGAAAATAGTTTAAATAAAATAGGTAAGTTTAACACAAATTAGTTATAAGATAAGATAATACTAACTTCAATAAATACTCCAATCTGAAACAATAACCCAAACTTCCAAAATTCACTTAGTCCTTAATCAAAATTCGAAGTTAAATTCAATTTAACTTAAGATCAACCGGTATACATTTCAAGTTTAAACCTAAGTGTTCAAATATAACCTGAATTCCACTTAAATTTTCCCCTTATTTGGTTTGAAATCATAAATTCCATATTTATTTCATTGCATTGGTTCTAAACCAACCTCCGATTCTAGTATTCAACTTATTTCTTAAATCGAATTTTCACAAATTTATAATTTGTCAATCCAATCAAAATTTTAAAGTATTGAAGTTAAATGCAATTCATACGTAAATTTGACTCAAATCTTTCTATTAAATAAATTGTAAAAAAATTAAATTTCTGAATACCTTCTAGATTTTTAATCAAATTTACATATTCACTTTCAAAATAATAAAATAAAGTTAAATTTTATCAAACAATTTATCAAATCATATAAATTTTAACTTACAAATTCAAATCCAAATATATGACACATTCATTTACACTTAAGCTATACGTTCCATATCAAAAATTAAATTTATAGATCCACTTAGAAATTTTTGTTGAATTCTTTATTTGCATCGAACTTCCTTAAGTTCATAAATCCCATTTAAAATACTAATATTTAATTTGAACAAAGATATCCGAATTAAAATTAAGGTCAATACATACTTATAAACTTCAGAAAAGTTTTTATTTATTGACCACAGTGTTCGTATAAAATTTTCTATCCTATGGTCAAGTGATGCGGATATGTATCATTTCAATCCGTTTTTATTTTAAATTCGAATCCCGGGTATTTATCATTTCAACCCGAATCCCAAAATGATTCGAATTTATTTCCTAAATCTATGCAGTCGTTCAAGTATATATCATCTCAACCCATAGCGATTTTTCCTAAATCTAACGGAACTTTTAGTGTGAGAACGGAATAAAATAAATATAACATCATACATCACACGACAAACAAACACAACAATCAATCACATAACAATTATATCGTGTCATTGGTATCATTTGTGTGTGTCACATGTGCATAAGTCATATAGCATCAATAATGATTTTCTAATGCATTATCACATTTCATATATCATTTCTAGAGATTTAATTCACTTAATAAAACTGCTAGTCGCGAGTGAGGGAAAACTCACCTTGATTGAATTATTGTCAAAGCGGTATGATTTGAGCTAAAACCGAGCAAACGTTCGATTTCAGCATAAAAAATCTATTGAGCTCCTAAGGCATCCAATCCAATTTCCTGATGTAGCTAAGTTGCTACATGTCCAACGCGACGACCGATTTTTCGGTTTAGATCTAATATGAGTTAAAAATTACATTAATATGATTCTCAGATTTAGTTACGTAATTAATTAACTGCTAATAAAAATTTAAATTACCAAAGTCGGAGCAAATCCTTTTCCATCAGACAAAATTTCACCCCGTCACTTGTAATTTCAAACCATCGCCATCACTATTTTTTCAAGCCGAACATCATCACCATTAGTGCCAACATGTCACTAGCAGCCGAATGTGAGAAGTGAAATTCGAAGGAGGTCACTGGACTGAAATGGTTGACAAATGCCCTCACTCTTCCAGATGCATCGACGATAGCGCGAATTAAGGTGGTGGGAATGAGGTTGTGGGTCTAGGATTTTCGATTCTCGAAGATGGAAAGGCGCAAGTTCAGGCTTTTGGAGGGTGGCGAGGATGACAAGCTTTGCCCAAATTGGAAATGGGTCTGGCAGGTGTGGAAGTGGGTTTTGAGAACCGTGAATTTGTAGAGGAAAGGAGAAAAAAAGGATCGATCATTACTCTTTACTTTTCTTCCGACTGGGATTAGGGAAAAGCTGCCATTTTTTCTTTACTAGATTTAGATTTGGATATATGAAAGGAGGAAGAGGCGAACGATATAGATAAGTGGCAAACTAGGGTATACAGGTGTGAGGTAGCTTTGATACGAGCCCTATATTCTCCTTTATTATTATATGTATTGTCTTTCACGATGTATAAAATAGAAGAGTACAAGAAATTCTAAATTAAGGTTTGGAATGAAGTGTGATTATTGAAAATTTTATATTAAATTTGATTCGTTTTTTTCTTCTCGTTGAGCGTTGAGATCTCGCACGATCTCACAAGTTGTCTGAACCTTACAATACTGGAAATCCTATAATAATTCACTGTTTCAAATTTACACTCAAAAAACGGATAAATAAACGGAATCGATTGAGGTTATTGTTTTTTTTTTAATATCTAATCGTCAATTCACATTTTTAAGCTAAATTTTGGTTAACCATATTAATTTACATGTTCGAAATTTCGAGTCGTTACATTCCCCCACTCAAAACTTTTCGTCCTCGAAAAGGAAACATCGTAAAGTATCATACATAGGTATATTTTATATAAAATACTTCATCTCATAAAATGTATACAAAGTTTTTAAACTTGCTAAAAAAAATATAAGTTATAGAAATTTTAGAGACCCAAAATTTTTCTAACACCCGAATTTACGGAAAATTTCGGCAGCTCCTCCTTTGTACGAGTCTATCGGAATTTTTTTCAATACAGTATATTTTAATATACATCTCATCGACATGATGAGGCATACCAAATAATGGGGATACAACAACATAAAAACCCAAATACGAAATTTAATCCAAAATCATACCTTATTTAGCGTTTTTAAGCATGTTTGCTTATTTTTAGCAAAAATAACGCAAAAGCGAGCTTCAAATTGAAGCACACGCCATTTCCACCTACTAAATTACTCACAAACAAATTGGAATCAAGCATATATATATATATATATATGTAAAGCGAAATTAATTTACATTACATGTTAGTTGATATCTAAAATTAAAAATCTTCTAACAATACATGCCATCATTATGGTTAATGGGTTTCAACTTAATGGAAAGTGTGATGCAGCTTAATTTAGACAAATGAAGTGTATGCTTCATGGCAATCTAACTCTCTCCAAACTGATTACTACAACAATGCTACTGCAAAATGCAATGCCAAACAAAGGAATTTTCATAAATATGAAGGTACTGAAACTTATCACTTACAATCTAAATTTTTCATGTATTATCTTGTGTTTTACTATTTTCATAAAACATTGCACCTTATCAGTAACGAGGCAAGCATTTTGCCCATCATGAGGCTTATAATTGGAGAACAAGGTTGGTAAAGTAAATATTTATATTCTACTTCAAACATATTTTAGATGCCAAGGGGTTAAAGATAGTTAATTGCTGAAATCGTCGATGAAAGATCAAATAATGACTTCTTCTTCTTTTTAATAGCTGCTGCTCATGGCAGCAACCTTGCCACTGCTGCTGCTACTGCAGCAGTATATTATTATTATTATTTATTTATTTTTCTTTTCAGTTTTGTAGTTTTTTTTCTTCGTTTCAGTTTTTCAGTTTTTTTTATCTTCTTTTTTTCAGTTTTTTTCATTTTCATTTTCGCAGTTTTTTTTCATTTCAGTTTCGCAGTTTTTTTCATTTCGGTTTTGCAGTTTTTTTCGTTTCAGTTTTGTAGTTTTTTTCATTTCAGTTTTGCAGTTTTTGTCATTTTAGTTTTGCAGTTTTTTTTTTCATTTCAGTTTTGCAGATTTTTTTTTTCCATTTCAGTTTCACTGTTTTTATTCATTTCAGTTTTTTTTCTTAATTTAGATTTGCAGGTTTTTTCATACTTTTTTTCTTTCACTAAGTTGATTATACATAAGTGGACAACATATGGCAGGGCATTTGCAAAAAGAATATACAATATGCCGCTTCATGCATGGACATGATATGTGCAGACCATATATATTTACAGTTCATAAGCCTATTACAAGAAGTAAATTCAACATAAGCATGAAGAAATGTTATGTTATTTCATCCGACTTCAGTAAGTTGTAACATTCTAGCTGTTTCATTTCGCCACCATTGACCGGATCAAATTCACACCTGTAAAGGCTTCCATTCATACCAAGAATAGTAGTATTCTTTTGGTGACCAAAAGCAACAATGTATTGAGTTCCACCATGCTGCTGCAACACAGCACAGCCCCTTTGGGTTCGCCACTGTCTAAATCTGCTAAACCACCTTCAAATCTGCAAAATTATAAACCATTATTTGATGGTCAAGGACCACCGCTATCCAGTCCCTGCGCAACCGAATAGACTTGACCTTAGATCAGAAAGAGAGTTCGCCGATGCTATGAAACTGATGGCTTACTTGATTCATAATTTCATTAACTAGTTTTATCTTATTCATTCCATTTTTGTTCATTTTCATTTCACATTTATTTATTTCAATCCATGTTCAATTTCTTTACTCAATCCATTGATTATTGTTATCTCGTTTCATTTTTTCTTCGTTTCACTAAATTTTCCATAAGTAAACTTCGAACTAAAATCTTATTTTTCAAATTCCAGTTCATTATCTTAATCACTTGATGGGTTTATACTTACCAAGTTCAAATCTTCTTATATTGAATAATCCATACTCAGTTTATTTTATTCCTCGTAGATTTATTTCATTTGATTTGTTCAATTTAATTTCATTCATAATTCATATTTCTATTCAATATCAAATTTGTTAGTGACACATATTGTTTTGCATTTCTTATGTTGATATTAGTTTTAAAAGGTGCATTACTTTTATTATAACCTCATTTTAGTTATTAATTATTTCAAAAGTCGCTAATTGAAATTTTAAAACACTCTGCAAGTTATATATTATTTTCCAATCAAATGAAGATATTACTCCTTATTTACTTCTTTTTTAAGTTCACATTCATTTAACTATTTAGTATCCTCATTTACTATTAAAGTTTCATTTTACATTTCAAATATTTACATAATAGTTTTAAGTATCCACTCAATGTTTTAACTGAAATTATATTTTTCTTAATCTCACTTTCGAAACTTGAAAATGAATACTAGTGATGTCGCGATCATCCCCAGAATTATTTTCAAGCGAATAGAGTGTGGTTCTACATCTGGCTTGTACATATATAAGACTTAGTATATACGTTAGCTACACGTATATCCAAAATCTTTATGTACTCGATAGTCCATTATCAACGTCAAATAAAATACTCGAAACTCATATTATTTAAATCAAAGATATACATGCATATATCAAAATAATATATTTCAAACATTCCAATTTCAAGATTTCAAATAAGGTGAATTTATGTCTCCCCACTTGTTCATTTGTTATATTTTATTTCCATTCATTTCCAAATATACTGGCTTATAAGTTGAAACGACTCGAACTCCCTCGGTAAGGAAATCACGGATTGAGTTGAGAACAAGCCACATCGGAACGCAAACAGAAGAACATTTCATTGTTTATTACAACAATTCCATCAGAATACAAGAATATACAGAGTATGGATAAATATTATACAACAGAGAAATATCAGAGATTTAAATATATTACTGCAGCGGAAAAATAATACAATACACAAACTGAAAGGGATATATGGATACAGAGCTTTCCAGATATCATTCCAGCTGTAAACCAGGTTCCTGTGAACATAAATCTGCAAAACCAAAACTACTAGCTTCCCATGTCAAAATAAGGGCACCCAGAGTTCAGGTTAAAACAATAAACTCCAGGTCAGTCATGTGACTGGTGTGAGAACTAAAACAGTTATTTATCTTTATTTTAAAGTTAGGTAAATCAAAGGACCACGCCGTACAACATAGAACGAGTTTCCTTCCAAGAACACCAGTGCATAAAACAACAGCGCAATGCTAAATAAAGAACAATGAAGCTATAATAAGACCCAAGTCCCATCACACAATGCAACACAAGCCGGAGGATAGGGTTTTACCTTATAATAGCCAAAGAATGCTTGATACGCTAAATTTCATCTTTTATTATTACTATAAGTGCATAGTGTCAATACAGTTTCAATCATAAGTATTAATCATAGACGGCATGGGTACCATATATCATGTCGCCAATACTAGGCTCTATAATCAAAACCGCACATGTCACGTATTGGAAGTTGGATTTCCATCTGTGAACCGAGGCAAAAATTAGTCCTCACCGAATTCGAGAGCCTCTAGTCCGCCCCTCAGGCAAGTACTCAGTCAAGCCTTTGGAGCGTCAGGGTCGGTCCACCGATGTGGATTAAAATGCCTGAACACTGCGTTTTCCCGCCCTTTGGGGCGTAAATGAGCCAACGAATGACTCCATCGGCTCCATATAGTCACCGATATATCCAAGGCACCTCGCAACAGCAACAACCACATAAGTCAAATTCGTTAGGCCGTGTAAAACCACTGACGCCACTTCTAACTAGAAGGAAACGCATGCCCTCCCTGATGTCCTCTCCCGTTTTTGGTTCACAACCAGGGTGTGAGGCTCGTGAATCAACGCTACACAAAGCTACGCCACACAGGCCGTGCTATGATCATCAACCATAAGACTTTGCTTTTCAACAAAAGCCTTGATCATTTGCCACTTAGGCATGCCACATAGGCAATTCACTCCATGCGATTGATATCCACCAATATGTAACCTCTAAGCTCGTACGTCTCAGAGAAGGGCGTTAAGCAAGAGAATAAATTCTCCACCGCCAAACAGATATATATTTAATAGTAATCAATCACACATCCATTTACAAGTCCGTTCTGGGTCTGAATGAAACCGGAGGCACCTTGTACCTTGCATATCCATCGATCTCCAAGTACGTATGGACGACCACTAACTGATTTCCTCCTCTTGGGTGTACGGCCCAATCAAGATCATCAGTAATCACCCAAACGACGTGAAGACCTCTGGTCTTCGACCATCGTCTTCATCCTCGATACCACGTCGAATCAGTTATTCAGAATGGGATAAACCCGGTCTTTCTGAATAACTCGCGTATATAATAAACAAGTGTTACACAAATACAACATACGCCCCATTCCAATTTATCAGTCACTAACCGTAAATTAGTAAGGAAACAATTCCCCAAATATTAACCCCGAAGGCCGAAACCAACATCAGATCAATACCCAGGAAACCATTCATCTTAACTAATCTTCAGTTAGTTGCTAAATTTCACATTCTTAGGGATATGTTCCCATTAATTTTATCAAAGATAAATTCCTCAAGTTTATTCTTTAATCTTCTTTTGAATATCAATTCAAACAAATTATGGTTTATCCAAACTAGCCGGGATTAACGAACCTTACCGAAGTAATCATTTGTTTTAATTTCCCAATCCCAACCTATTCATCCCATGAAGTAAAACTGGTCATACTTCATATCTAACACCACGGTGTTATCGGTAAATTCAATTACCATTTCACGTTCAAATCTAATTAAATATTTAACTATCGCCTGGAGCAAAACTGGTGATACTCCATTCTCGATCTTTTCAATCTAATTAAAGATTCATTAAAAATCCACTTAGTTTTAATCTTTAACTTGGTTAAAGAACCGATTTCATTTAAAACACGGTTCACGATAAACCCTAAAATCACATCACATTTCGATTAGTTCCTAACCGTAAATTAGTAAGAGAACAGTTCCCTAAAATATTAACCCCGAAGGCCGTAACCAACATCAGATCAATATCCAAGAAACCCTCCAACTTAACTGATCCCCAGTTGGTTCCTAATTTTCTTAACTCCATTTGGGTTTAAGAACTGTATTATTAAAGATACCGTTCACGACAACCCAAAATCCCATTTGATATTAAACATAAGGCTCTGAATAGAAAATATATCGGCTTATATTCAATATCAAATTCTGAAACCAACAAATATCGTATTGGAAATAACGATATAAATATATCTTTCAAATTTCCATAACAACATCTGCATAATCACGAAATTCAACATCGAACTATTTCAAAGATGATTTCGATTCAAATCCATTCCAATTCAATTATTGGAAATTCTAGTTATTTTCAAAACCATTTCAAATCGAATTTATTTATTTTAAAAATAAATAAATTATTATTCTAGTTCAAAACTAGTTCATTTCGATAAAAATCTACTTTTATCTTTTCAAATATGGAGTTTTTCATCCCAATTCTTCCCAAATCATTTCTTATGATTTTACACAAATTATTACTATTTTTAATAAATTTATCAAGGCCCGTACAGTCGATTTCCTTCAACGGCCATCGAATTACACTTACAACGACCTTTTCCAAATTTGATTTGGACATAATTCCAAATCCAACCGTTAGATTTCAAATCTCTAATATTCGTTAGAAAGCCTTTTTCGATACGAACCCAACGGTTTCGGTTTTAGGAGAATCCGATGGTCGGATCTCCCGTAATATCCATTCGAAGTCAATGGTCGAAATTCGTGAACTGCCGCGGCGCGGCGCGTTCTATTCAGGCCATTATATATATAACAAGTGCGAACCCGTGCTACGCACACGGCGTGTTTTAAAATTAAAATGATTAATGCTAATTGAATATGATCATAATGGAAAATGAGATTTCTAATGCAAAGTAAAAATTCTCCAAAGTATCCATGTGCGATTGATTATTATTAGATACTCATTTATACAGATCTTTAAGCGATTGCCATAGTATATTAATAATTTATCACCAGATACAACCACAGTCATACAAAGTATAGGACGAATGCAACTTAATTTGTGTCGGATAATTAATAAACATGAATAATACACTGCTTCGTAATAGGCATAAAGGCAGAGCATAAGGAAGGAAGACCGCGAATATGATACGCACCAAGTTAGAATAAGCATCCAAAAATCACAAAGAACTTTATTAGAATGGAAAGCAAATTCCTTAAGTCAAGAAGCAACCTATGAGGAAAAATTGGTGTTTGTATACATTTAATCTCCTTTTAATTTTGAGTAGAAAGAAGGAGAAGATGTATTCGTCAAAAATCAAGTAAGATGCAAATGATGGACATAATAATAATATGGTCAAAGACGAATTGAAATATTTATTTGCATTAGCATAGTCAGGTTCAATGGATGTGCTAAAGTAGTTTGAAAATCCAACTCAAAGTTAATATGTTTTAAATTCAAATCCAAGTTAAAACATCATTATCGATAGATTTACCAACATTGTAAAGTGAGGGCATAAATTACTCATCCAAATAACGAATCTAAGCAAAAAAACAAAAAATCTAATTAAAATAGCAACCCTCCTTTTATGAAAACCCGTAATAGAGTGATAAATAAAGTTCAAAAATACAAAAAATGAGACTTGTTTGGAAGTGATAAACACGTTGATTCATCAGGATAGAACGGTACACATATAGTAGATAAGTGAGTCACTGAACTAACTAAAAAATATAATATCTCACAAAATAGATTTACAAAATGAAGTATCGGGCCTAATGCTAAATATAAATATTGATGCAAATCAAATAACATAAAGAACTCAATCCCATAAATAAACATACATACACGACATCATCAAAAGAAAAAAAATAATAGATTCCTAAAAAACACATTATAGTCACTAATCTTCTTCTTAAAAGCCCAATCTTCCAAGCAAGGGTAATGGTCATATACCTGTAACGTCTTAAATAGCCTTGAGTATTATATGTATAATAAACAGGCTGGTCGATACCTATATTTATACATAATTAACGTCTAACACACTCAATGTATTCCCCAATGATCGTCAAACCAATGCTCATCAAAATACATATCTGATGTCATGATATGGTCATTTCCCTATTTTGTTTGACCATAATTGCAAATATATTCAGTTGTGATTTAGTTCTAATCATGGATATTAAGTCATATTTGTTATGATCGTGAATTGATCATGGTTTCATTTTTAACTCAATGTGTGGATACACCATATCTTTCATATCTGTATACACACTATCACTCTTTTAAATATTGTTTTGAGGCAATATATACATCTTTTTTAATCGTTGTACCCATTGTTTAAAATTATAAACATTCTAGATGCTAACAGAAAGAATGATAAATCATGTCATCCATAGCAGGGATCTTTTAAATGTTACAGCATTGGATAGAAACGTGCTGAATATTTTGTTAAATTATTATATTGATGGTGTGGGAGGGATCATAATGTTATACCAACAGTGGAAAAATAAGTCGTAATCATCAGAACATGTAGTTAAGTAGTATTAGCATAGCCAAAGTGAAAGAGAGATATGAAAGAACTATATGATTATTTAACAATTACGGGCTTGAACATATAAATCATTAACTATATGGACGGGTTATTATATAGAAGAGTTGGACAGAAGCATGTCCAAATAATTAACAGAAATAAAGATAAAGGACTCTAAAATGTAATAGAGTGATGTATAAATACAACAACCCAAAATTTTATTTATGTTAGCATCCACCCTAACTCCAGTAAATAAGTTAAGTACGTATAGCTCAGAAAAAGTGCAACATATAAAACATTCCTAAGATCTTTGTTCGTAAAAAAATTGAACCATCAAGTTGTGAGTTCGGGACTATAAACAGCATCTAATTCACTGCATACATGACATCAAGGGATACATAAAGCCAGCTTAGAGAACATGGACTGCACTAAATATCAATCAGTTTGATTCAACTAATTTTACTAAACATATTTTTACAAAAATTCACATGCCTAACAGGTTACATGGGTACGTTTACCATAAGAATATTGCGCATGTTATTGATCTAAAAGACGAAACTTCCCATAGTGCCTTGTAGATGTTATAAAGATGGCATGCACAAGGCCATGTCAGTTTGCTCTGATGTACTACATACACTTAAATTTTTGTCCAGAAAATGTCAGATCCGCATATTATTTTGGTTCAGATTCATCTACAAACTCAGGCTAGAAAAAAGTAAGTACCAAATATGATGAGCCAAATGACATCTTTCCTGGTAGTGCAAAACATATGCAAAAATAGAAAAGAATATCAAATATGGTGACGACAGTAGCTTTAAACATATGACATATATGTAATGGATAGCAAGAGCACCTAAATTTACACATTAGGAATACATACATGAAAAAATGTAAATTGTTACACACCCAATAAGAGAAAGTTAGCAGCGCAAAAAAGGTTCTAACAAAAACAAATGATAAAACATGCGTCATACTCATAGCTTGACCTGGAAATTTGATGTTATCGTGGAAACACAGGTTGGGATCACAATTATTCATTTTGATAACCAAATTTTGATGCTCTAGTTGAACAACTCCAGTAACGTAGTCGATAGGCAAACTGGTCAGCTACAAACTGCGTTATCGCCTTTGATCACTAATCATCAAACTTGCTTTGATGGCTTGCAAGCAACTACTTCACCCTTCAGAGTTCGTAGTGTCTTGTTTGTGCCATTAAAGAACGGGGCAAAGCTTTGTAGCATGCCTCTTTCTTTGTTCAATCATACTTTTGTTCCTAAAAACAAAAGAGTGATATTCGATAATGTGATTGTGCCCAAAAAAACTACAAAGGAGGCAGAAAGCTTAAGTAGACGTCGTTAAGAAAGATAACTCGCTATTAGAAATGAGTAAGCCAAATTGAGCACTGTATGAGAGATCCAGGAGAGAACTGTTACAGGCTTTTGAAACTGTATTGATAAGGGACATGGTGGTAGATGGCCAAGAAAAAACTGAAATTTTCATTAATATATCTGCAACGGTTTCATCTGCGTCGAATAAGACAGACGGTACCTCTAGGTACCACTTGATCTATGTAAACGCAGGAGTTTATCAACGATATCTGAATATTCCTAAAAATAAAAATTACGTAACGATGACTGGTTATGGTCTCAATCGGACATTTGTCATAGGCAATCATAATAAATGTACTATTTCAAGAACACAATCATTATTAACTCAATGTAATAAAAAGACTTGAGCTGTCAAATATATCCGTAGGCGAAAAGGTTTTAAATGGGAAACTATAGTTGTCCGTAAAAGGAAGATACGCCAGTTTTGAGTTTATGTTAAAAACTAAATATACCCCGCTATATCCACGTAATATAACTCTCGTACTCATCTAAGGACGTATGTGTATTGCACAATTCACTATTTACATGTATATTATGACAAAATATATGACATATGTTAATAGTAAACTGTTAGCTTTACGACTGGAATAAAAAAGTTAATACCGACCTGTTAGCTTTATGACTGGAATAAAGCAAATATATAATTTTGAACTGAACTGTTAGGATTGAATTGTAAACCATGAAACTGAAGTATGATGATTTAAGCAGCCAAAAATAAGTGTGATATATTTAGTTGTAAACCATATTAATTGATAACCTTTAAAATATAGACTGAAAACGTAGATTGAACGAACACCGTGTGACACTTATTGCCACATAGACAGAAGTCATTTCGACCTGGATTATATATTTTTTTGGAAAACATGCAGGCATGAGACATAATACAACTAAGCTGGAAAAGTTATATAATATCATAAAACTTGGTGCAAAAGTTACATGTCTAACATGTGGACTTTTATAACTAATGCCTTTCTAGTTGAATCTCCATGCGCTCTCAATGGAAAAACCGAGTTGCGACTTATTTCTCCATGTAAAGTAACTTAAGATAACGCTGTCAAATAATTATCTAAATGGCATAGTTTTGAAAGGTTATGCAAAACATGAATCGCAAAACTCCTGGTAAAGTAGCATCACGTGTAAATAATATAATGGATATAATGTATTAAAAAAATGAGTCAGAAAAGATTATTGTAAAACACTTATTTTAACCACTGATTGGAAATATGCTGTTGAATTATATCGATGTACAACTGTAACCTGCATTTACTTGTGATTTGATTGCCTAATATAAAATCAATTGTGAAGAATGTGTACATACATACATACATAGAGCAGTAAATGTACACTGGGCATAAATGAATACAAATGTATTTGAATAACTATGTATAGAGAGCAGTAAAATCAATTATTTATGCAAACAATATGTAAAGCATTAAGAATACATATCTATTTGGAATAAAAGAAGCAACTATAATAGCTTTATTTGCATTTATGTCCAACTGAAAAAAGAAAAATGTCAAACAAAATCCATAAATAATTATTGTTTGTAACAAAGTAATACAAAATAATTTAAAAGTTAAACCATGCATATATATACATACAAATGTACATAGAGCAGTAAATATAATTTGAGCGTAAAAGAATACATATATATTAGATTACATATGTACGAAGAGCGGTAAAATCAATATTTTAGGTCTGTCTCTATTTGGAAATTATGCGCAAAAATGGAATATCAAAATATACCCCTATGCTTAAATGTGAAATATCGAAATTACCATATCAACCATTAACATAAATACAATTAAAAAAGTCAACCAAATTGTTGAACAGTTAAAATTAATCACTTGAAGCACCGTGAGATCAAAAGATCCAAAAGTTAAAAAAAAAAAAAAAATCAAATTTAAACCCGTGTATATTTTAAAGAAAAAAATAGAAGAAAAAAAAGTAGAAAGGAAAAGGAATTAAGAAGATGAGACTATTAAAATGCGTGCAACAAACAAACCCATGTGCTTATTATCTTTCAGTTAAGAATTCTAAATATGGAAAAGAAAATTATACATAGAAAAGAACAATGAAAAAGTAAATAAGGGACATCAAAAGTTTAAGCATGATCTTGCATTCAATAAATTAGCATTTTGATAAAATGATCCAAGAAACAATATTGTACACACACATCGTAGCAAAGTCTCTTTAGCAAAATGATACATATACGTAAGTCTAGTTTGTTTTGAAAATAAGACTTACAACTGATAAACATGTTTTTTTATTCATTAGAAAAAAGCGGAAGTATCTGTCACAATGTGCAAGAATGGTAATTATTCCAAGGGAAATTAATCAAATGAATAAAATTTCAAAATTGAAATAGGGTGTAAAAAGGCATCCCCTCTAATATCATTAGTCAGTAACGTATAACAGGGAATATGTTTACAAATAGTAATGATATCTTCAATGCATAAGCCAACAGTTCAAATATAAAAGGTAAGTGAGAATGAAATTCAGACCTGCTTGTTACATATATATTTAGGTCGGTCTCTAATTTGAAATTATGTGCAAAATCAAATATCAAAACACACTATTTTGCTTAATATGTGAAATATCAAAATTATTACATCAACCATTAACATAAATACAGTTAAAAAGGTCAACCAAATCGTAGAACAGTAAAAAGAATCACCAGGAACATCATGAAATCAAATGATCTAAAAGTTGTTAATAAAATTATCAAATTCAGACCTATTGATATTTTAGAGAGAAAATTTACAGTAATAGAAGAAAAGAAGTAGAAAGGAAAAGGAATTAAGAAGATGAGACTTGAAAATGCATGCTACAAACAAATCCATGTGCTTATTATCTGTCAATTAAGAGTTCTAAATATGGGGAAAAAACAAAACATAGGAAAGAAGAAAGAAAAGGTGAATAAGGGACATCAGAAGTTTAAGCATGATCACGCATTCGATAAATTAGTAATTTGATAAAATAATGCAAAAAACAGTATCGTACACACAAACGGTAATCTTAGCAAAGTCCCTTAGGCAACATGACACATACATGTGAGTTTGATTTGTTTTGAAAATAAGACTTACAACTGAGAAACATGTTGTGTATTCATTAGAAAAATGCAGAATTATTTTTCTACTTGCGCAAGGAATGGTAATTCTTCATATGGAAATTAATCAAATGAATATAACTTCTAAATAGAAATAGGGTGAAAAAGGGCATCCCCTGTAATATCAATTAGTAAGTAATGCATAACAGGAATTATGTTTACGAATAATAAATGGTAGCATAAGCCAATGGTTCAAAGATAAAAGGTAAGTTGAATTAAAATTTAGACCTGCTTGTTTCACCAATATTTTAGGTATGTCTCTAATTGGAAATTATGTGCAAAATAAACTATTATGCTTAATATGTGAAATATCAAAAATATAGTACCGGCCATTAACATGAATACAATTGGAAAAAGTCTACTAAATTGTAGAACAGTAAAAATCAATCACCGGGTGCATCGTGAAATCAAAAGATCCAAAAGTTGAAAAAAAAAAATCAGACCGGCTGATATTTTAAAGAAAATTATTAAAAGAAAGGACGAAAAAAATAGAAAGGAAAAGAAAATAAGAAGATGAGATTATGGAATGCGTGCTACAAACAAACCCATGTGCTCATCATCTTTCACGTAAGAGTTCTAAATATATTAAATAAAATGTGGCTTTTCATGCGGTTAAACTTCTCATTTCATGATAAACGAATGACGCTTGTACGCTATCATTATCATTATGTAAACAGGGATAGTTGCCAAATCACACAGAACCCATAGTAGTAAAATATGTAGTACATATTTTTTATTATGTGTAGTCAAAGGATTATAAGTAATCTAAGTCAAAACGGAAGCAGTACAACCCCATCTAAGACGAAAAAGTGATTCTAAATGATTTGAAATATCTCCTCAGACTATGTTAATCCCATCAAAAGAAAATTGCCAATATTAAGGAATTAACTAATTGTGTTTATGAAAAGATGTATGTACATCCCTAAATTATATGAAATATACACTTTGAAATTAACATGCACCTTAGAAAATACTCAAATATCTTATATTTACTTAACATGTGATAACAGGAACTTGTTTTTTGTATGATTATAGGAAGTAATCTATCATGCTATTATAGGAAGCAAATTATTGAGTAAGCACAGACTAGTTAAAGTCACTTAAGGTTTGCTAGTGGATATTTAATGTCTGTAGAACTAACCGCACTGATTTTATGTCTTAAGGTTTACTTGGACGTGTTAGAACATAAAGTTTCTCTTGATGGATTTAAAAATGGTATAAAAAATGGTGAAACCTGCGGGCTTTACTTCCTATATGGAGTGATAGAACACTATATGGAGTGAGTATAGAGATAAATTGTGAAATTACAGCTAGGACAAACAAAGAACAGTAATTTGCAACCAAAGTGGAATGTCTAAAATCAATTTGAAAAGTATTGTCATCTCCCACAATGTAATAAATTTCATAATATGAATATATTTCAGGTATGTTCTAGAATGTTAAGGCATAGACGATGCCCTTTAATCAAAAAACTTACCTTTGCAAATTCAGCATATTCATAAGGGCCAAAAAAAAAAAGGCAAGATAAATTCAACACTTGTTTGCTTGGAATTTTACCAGTAGAGTCAAAAGAAGGTAAGGGGGAAAATGATGCACTGATAGTTCAATAAATCATATCCTCATCATAATATAGTGTAGAAACTTTATTAAAAGATCCCAAAAAAAAGAGCAAGGAAATTATTCAAGACCCCCAATTCCAAAAATGAAAAGAACACAATGAAATGGAAAAATGAGTGAATATCTTAGGCAGATGCTCACAATAAAGCTTTAATATACTAATATAGGATTTGTCTAAACCTAAGCCAAAAAGTTGAATACAAAAACTAAAAGAAAGAGAACATATCATAAGAAATTTTCAGTTGAATTTAAAATAGAAAATAATAGAGATATTATGATAACTGTAGTTGTAACTTGGAAACCATATGATGAAGAAATGGTTGATGTGGGAATAGTCTTCGGTGTTAATACCTAAGTTGCAGTAAAATGAAAGGAAGAATGAAAAAAACGACTTAAAAACAAATTTGAAAAGGTGATTTAAAAAAGTAAAAGGCAAACGTAATTAAATCAAACGGTACTTGCATGCGAAAACAATAGAAAATGAAGAATGGAAAGATAATTCTACCTAATATTCATTTAAAGTGGTGAGCAACTTCGCTGAGAATATGCTTCACATTTCTTGTTATATGAGATACTAAGAGAAAAGGAAAAGAATTAAAAAAATCAAATCTGAACATAGATATATGATGGGAGTAAAATGTCAAATATTGCAAAATACATTGTGATATATGTTGGCTTTCTGCAATGTTTCCAACTTATAAGAGTCATGTTATCCAATGCAAATAAATTTTTATACATTATAAGAAAATAATGTCAAAAGGCATACAGTTGATCTTTTGGAGAGCTTGATGTTGCCGGCAGCTCCTTCTCGCCACCGAGAAATACAGGTTCCAGACATCGCCCAATGCTTTTCTTCTGCAGCTCTCCAAACAGGATATTTCAACCTTTGTTCAATCTGTACAATCATATTAGCAGGTTAGGTTTTCCAATAAAATTATATGTTTCCTTGCACCGAAAACAATGTCAAATTAGAAGAAGAAAATTAAAAGAAAATATTACTAATATTGTGCTGAAGTTCACCAAACTGGCACAATGGGTCAAAGAAGATGCTTCCAACATAGATCGCTTCTGCAGCATGAGTTTCATTTATGTTGGATATTAAGCAGATAGAGTGGTAATTGGTAGAAGGTTTATAAAAAGTTGTTTCCTTCCAACATTTTGTAAACTAAGGAGAAAAATGAAACATTGTTAAAAATAGACAAACGTTCTATTGTATAGATACAGCAACAAAACACATATAACATAGGTGATCATATATTTTATAAGAGTTCTAATTTACAACTCCAAATAAGGTGGTGGTCCGAATAAGAATCTTCAACCATAACAGTAAATAGATGAATATTAGTGCCATGGTATTTTGTCTTGCCAATATTGAAGTTGATGGAAATGGATATATATAAGTGAAACATGATTCAAGATCTTTTAATTAATGCTAAACAAAAGATGGTGGATATTATATCTTGGCTTTATAATGCTCTGTATAATTTTATCGCAGGATAAGGAATTCTCCATGGTTATGAATTCATTAAATACAGCAAGTTTAGGTATAGTTGTACACTTGGAAGAGGACTAAAGAAAACAGGTTCAAATGATACGAAAGGTTAAATAACATCAGCAAACACAAAGTGTACATATTCCATCATTGCTTAATAAAGTCCTATATTCATAATTGATTAATGTTTTTCTGTATGTATGTAGACACTGGTTAATGAAAGCTCTCTCTTTCTATGTGTGTGTGTGAGTGTGAGAGAGAGTGTGTGTGTGTGTGTAATGAAAAGAGCTTACCTAACCAAAAATGCAGCAGGAATACTCGAAGTAAAAGTTCAATTGTCACCTAAACAAACTCTATGGAGTTCTTGCTACTGTCCAAACAACATAAGTAATTTATGGCAGAAACAAAAGTAATTTATAGATGTATAACTATGCATATAAAGAAAACCAGCAACCAAATAGTCACAAAGACATTGCAGAAAATAATTCGATATTAAAAGATACGGAGAGTCAAAATTTCATGAACCACAGCTATTTGTACAATTTTGGTGGTAAATCTAACAATATATCTATAGTTTCATCATTCTCTACATCTTTATGTTTGTATAAACATCTAGCCTTCCAAAAACTGCATATTTTTCATGATTTTTTTACTTGAGCACTTTTGTGTTAAAACATTCAGGTCGAAACAACCAATTGAGAAAAAAAATAAGTGATGTATATAAGAAAATGAAGTGCAATTAACATCTTAATTAATTTTATTTTTTTTGACATGACAAATATGCATGTTAAAAAAGTTTGGTTGTTACATCATGAGAACCATTATCCTTTAATAGTCAAAACAAAGCAAAAATCCAGAATATTTGGGTTACTACAAAATTTATATGAAAAATTGAAACAAAAGACAATTTAGTGCATGCATTGGCGAAAAAAGTGATAGCATTATGCTGAGATATAATTAAACAAATTAAGCAAACGTGAGCTGAAAGTGGTACAATACCATCAACCCTCATAGACCCCATTTAATCCTTCCTTGCTCACTTTCATTGTCTGGAGGACCATAATTAATCAACAAAGAAAAAACAAAAAAGATGTTGAAAAAACATACCTCCGCCATCCGAATGAGGAAAAAGCAACAGGAAAATACCTTAAATGTTATATATCCCAAACATAGCAAAACAAAATTATGTATGAAAGAAGTTTAAAATAAAATAAAGGTAACTCTTCTACACATGGGACTGATATGTGTGTATAAATTAAAAAAAATTGCTAAAAATATATGAATGCTCCATAATGCTTACTCATTAATTAGAATATAGGGATCTTATTCAAGAAAATGTCCTTTATTATTTTTATTTTTCCATATATTCAAAAGGTTTTGTACCATTTGTTCAACGATATGGACTTTTTGAAACCATTTCATCAACGATTAAAATATAGGAAATCCATCTTCGTTGCATATATGTTTGGGTAATTTCATTCTTACTCACATTTTAATTAGTGCTTCCTAATAATTAAATGAACATCTCTTCAATCATACACAGTATTTAGATTACTTAAGAGTATCAAAAAAATGCAAAAGATAAACGATTTTCATTTTCCTCAAAATGCTAAAACAATATGTTATTTAAAGCTCTTTATTTCATCAATAAAAAAGTAAAAAATAAGACAAAGAAATAAAGCCAGTTTTTAATGATGAACGTATGTTGTATTTGTGATCTAGGCTGTATTTGTTTAATTTTTGTTACCTAAATGCTAATTCTTAATTATGAGTGTTGAATATAAAAAGGTTATTTTAGGTTTTCAATTTTATAACTTGGTAATTAAAAATTTACCAAACAAAAAAGAATCCATTCCCAACTTATATATAAAACAAATGAAACAACTACAACAATGTAAATATAAATATGTTGAAGATTCATTTTCATAACCTATATAACAAAGAGCGTACAAAACGAATTATCATTTTATAAAATTACATATCTCAGATATGCTTTTGTCTTTGAAAACACACACATCATATGACCTGTTAAAGAACATAAAGTTGCATATTCTTTATGTCACACTCGTAGTTATTATATTAAATAAGTTACACGTGCAAAATCCAGCTAGCAATAACAAAAATCCATCTAGTAATACATTTCTGATTGTAAGTTTTATATTAGAACAAAGAAACACTAACGGCACCATTATTCGGAAAACATCTCAGCTACGGAGCTACCGGTTAACAGATAAATTCACTTTTCAATCTCAATTCTATAGAAAAAACTAATCGCAAAGCTTACCTAGCTGAAGGCAGAATAAATTAACCTTACTCTGAAACTGGACAAAAAAACAACAGGCAAATTTAATCGCTATAGTTTAGAGAAAGCCACCGCTGTTAAAAAGGAAATACAAAATAATGAAGAAAAAAAGATTGTAACGAAAGCCAGAGAAGATTTTAGACATAATTCAAAACTTACACAAGATAGGAGAAGTTGAAGAAAAGGGAAAAACAAAGTAGTGAGGATACCTAGGATTTACAGAGCAGGAGGTGTAAACGGCAAGGAGAGGGAAATTCGCTATCGAAATTGTGTGCACGAAGGGAACGATTCGCCATGAAGGAGGCAGGATATGAGAGGGTAAAATGAAGGCGAAGGGGGGATGAGGAAATAAAAAGTAACGTAAAGAGGGAAAGGAAGGAACCCGAAAATGCTATTTCGGAAAAGAGACGATTGAGTAAACAATACGCGTGTCAAGCTCACAGTAAGTTCTATCAAAAATTAGAGGGAGCTTAAGAGCTATCCAAAAACAACTCAGCTTTAATAGTATAGTATAGATATATATTATATATTTCGTCGATTTCCTTTCAAAACATATTTTATAAATCATTTTAAATTCATTTTCAAAACGATTTCAACTTCCATCTCAAATTCAATTCAAAATTGAATTTCCCAATATAAAGTCGTTTTAAATTCATTTCAAATCGATTTCAATTCAATTTGAATTTCAAATCGTTTCAATTTAATTTGAATTTCAAATCATTTCAATTTAGTTTGAATTTCAAATCATTTCAATTTAATTCGAATTTCAATTCTTTTCAATTTAATTCGAATTTCAAATCATTTCAATTTAATTCAAATTTCAAATCGTTTCAATTTAATTCGAATTTCAATTCATTTCAAAATATCAGTTTTTGAACTCACTTTCGATATTCATTGTAAAATGAATAAAATCGACAAAATTCCCGTTCGTTTAAAATGGCGTTTAACTACTTAACACGGCTTCACATTTCAATATTCACTGAATATTATTTTAAAATATTCGATAATTCTGTACTGGAATCAGACACAGTCAATTACCATATAATGTTGATTATATGGATTTCACACAACAAATGTGTATAACAACAATGAAAACCGTAATCCATCATCCAAAGTGCATTCTACACTGTATAAGCATCAAATATAAATATTTAACGCTTACACAGTCTGTCAATCAATCGATCGACATACAGCTGATTATTAGGATTAGTGTATGTCCAATTTCATCCCAATACCCGTGTGGGGTTTCAATCAATCAAACACAGGTTTTATTTGTGCAGTCGGGCGATGTATAAAATCTATTGTCCCAATCAATATCAGTCAAATGTGTGTATATAAACATATCGTTTGATTTGTTTATAAATCTTTATTTTATATACACGTTAAAAATTATATTTTTAACTATAAAATATTTTCAACTATAAAATATTTTATTTCATTCCGCATCACACAATCAACTCTCACAACACATCAATTAAACAAACAAGTGATCCATGGCCTGTGGACGACGGGTGTCGGGTGCTACTAAACACCGTCTGCATCCTAGTACATATTTCAAACTAGAAATTAAAATAAAAGTGAGGAGTTCTCACCGACTAGCTAAACCAATACACCACGACTCTTCATATGTAGAAATCTTCGCCGTGCTCGCATTTTGTCATTTTCGTTGTCCGTAGACACTATATATATAAAAATCACATTCTTATATTGTTGCCATGTATATAAAAATCACATTTTTATAATCACTCTATATGGATAAAAATCACATTTTTATCCCGCTACTATATAGATAAAAATTCTATTTTTATCTTGCTAGTAATATAATAAAAATTATATTTTTATTACTCTACATAAATAAAAATCATATTTTTATTCTTTCTATAATTTAAAAATCATATTTGTATTGTTTCTATAATATAAAAATCATATTTTGTTGTTTCTATAATATAAAAATCATATTTTTAATTTTCACATTTAATAAAAATCATATTTTTATTATCATACTCATATAAAAATTATATTCTTCTCTTATAAAAATATATCTTTTCACATCTAAAAATTCGTTCTTTCAACTTATGTAAATTAAAGCTTTTCTATATTAAAAAAAAATCAAATTCTTATACATTCTCTACATGATAATAAAAATCACCTTTTTATATTTTTAATATATATAAAGATCAAATCTTTATATCGTTAATATATATATATATAAACTGATTTTTCAAGGCGATATATTTTATAAAACTGATTTTACAAACACTATCATATAGTTTAAAAACTGGTTTTATTATGATATCATATAGTTTAAAAACTGATTTTACAGAAAATAAAACAAGATAAAATAAACTACCTTTAATAACGCTGAGAGAAATGTTGCATTAATTTTTTTTCCTACTTCATCTTCTACAGGAACTACATCGATTTCATCTTCCTTCAAATCTCCACCCGCGCGCGCCAAACCGGAAGGCCGTACGTCGATCAGTACTGGCAACATCGAAGGGCATGACGCCTTCACCCGCCGCCGTAAGTGATGGCGGACTCGCAGCCCCCATCTCACCAGATTCTGGCGCGAAACGCATGCCCTTGGAGGGCCGATTACACCCAAAATACCCAGCCTTGCTCGGCCAAACTGGTACAAAAAGCAAGAGGGGAGGAAGCACTTGAATTCTCGTTTCAGGAAGTCATGAAATCATTGAGAGGATTTGCATCGATTTGGGGGAGAAAGGTAGAGCGAATTTCCGCCGTGGGTTTTGAAAAGGGGAGGCGGGCTGAGTCGTTGACCACGGGTTTGATGAATGGCTAGGGTTTGACCTAGCTAACCCTTAAATATTTATTTATTTATTATTATATATATATATATATTGAAAATACTTGCTTAACACCACGAAGACCATATCAAGCCCAACGACTATCGTCCCTAGCTAATTACCCCCATTCCAAACACAACGGGATATGTTTCATAACCTAATTCGGTTGTTACGATCAGTTTCCGTTGAATTTAAAATATAATTCTTTATATACTCAATTTAAACGCACATTTCATTTTACCGGGGCCACATACGACCTTTAAAAATTCCAGAAAAATTATTTCTAGCTTCATATTGACGATACGGTCTTAACGAAACTAATTTCATCGAATTCTGAGACCGTTTGAAAAATGGCCATTTTCTGGTCGATCGAAATTGACTGAAACTGTTAAAACACGTTTAACTTCGCCACGCTCACATATTGATTCAGAAAATTATGAATTTTTAAAACCTAGCAATAATTTGACATCCCGGTTCCAACAAAAGTGGTTTCGTTGAAAATGAAGGTCGTTTGCAAAATTTCCATTTTTAAGGGACTTTATATATATATTAAAATATATATAAATTCCACAATGACTTTTCTGAATTTTAAACTGGACAAATCTTACAACTTCTGAAGTGAAATATCAATTTCTTACATCCGTTAGAAAGATATGATTAAACAGATTCAAATATTTCTTGTTTCGTTCAATTCTGACTTATATTGAATCCTGCATATTCATTTGAAATTAGAAATCGAATTTTCAAACTACCACCCCCTTTCGGGCTCGTTATATAATTAAAATAAAATTATTTGTTTTAACTTCGTCGAAATTAAATTTCTGGTCGTTATTATTTAAAACAATTCATTTTAAATATTCAAAATCCATTAAAATCGCCAAAATAAAAATTTTAAATTGGCCCAGATTTTCCGGGTTGTTACAATCTCCCCAACTTAAAATCTTTTCGTCCTCGAAAAGGAACGAAGTCGAAAGTTGTTTCATAATCAACTCAACTTTCATTATTTTCATTATGGCTTAAGTTCTTCAACTTTTCAGTTTCTAAGAACTTTTCGAATTTTTCAAAAATTTGTCTAACACCCTAAATTTTCGAAAAATTTCGCCTAACCTCCCCTGCAACGGGAGCTTCGGGATATTTCAAATAGCCTCCCATGGCCCTCTCCAATCCAAAAGAAAAAGAAAAAGCCAAGCGGCTAGCCAATCGTCTCATAAAATCATCTAAAACCCATTAAATTTGTAAACATGTACCTATTTGTCGGGCAAACAATTTTATTCTTCTGCTCTAGCTTCCTTGCTATGACCTGTTCAATGTAATTACATGTATATGCATGCAAATGCGACTAATTTTCAATACAATTCACTATTTGGTTCAATTTGGCTAAAGGTTCAACATTTTAACTAATCAAACTGTAATCAAACAACACAACCATCAATCAATTAGTTGATTAGCTTTTCAAATTCATAACTTTGATATATAGTCCAAAAATCAGATTTTTGATGCCAAATCACAACAATAAGCCCTATCTAATTTTGGTTCTCACACTAGCCAATTGGAAATATATAGATATCTCACTTTCGAAACACGAACATAAATCTTGATGATGGAGCTCCATCATCAAAATCATCTCCGGGCGATTAGAGTGTAATTCTATATCTATCCTGTATATTAAAATTTCAAATACATGTGGATCAGACGTATACGCAAAATCTTTATATATTGGATTGTCCAAATTCAATACAAATAAATAATCAAATACGCATAATTGAATTAAATTTTCAAAACAAAACTTGTCTTCATTTTAAAAATATACTATTCACACTCGTTCTAGGATACTACTGATCTCATCTCTAACGAGCCATCCTCGTTGGATATTACTAATCCAATCTCTGAAGAATTCTTTCGTATGCTTCTAATGTGTCTTGTTCTCGAGCTTTGTAAACCAAAGCTCTGATATCATGATGAAACGACTCGAACTCCCCCGGTAAGGAAAGCACGGATTGAGTTGAGAACAAGCCACATCGGAACGCAAACAGAAGAGCATTTCATTGTTTATTACAACAATTCCATCAGAATACAAGAATATACAGAGTATGGATAAATATTATACAACAGAGAAATATCATAGATTTAAATACATTACTATAGCGGAAAAATAATAAAATACACAATTGAAAGGGACATACGGATACAGAGCTTTTTGGATATCATTCCAGCTGTAAACCAGGTTCCTGTGAATATAAATCCGCAAAACCAAAACTACTAGCTGCCCCTGTCAAAATAAGGGCACCCAGAGTTTAGGTTAAAACAATAAACTCCAGGTCAGTCATGTGACTGGTGTGAGAACTAAAACGGTTATTTATCTTTATTTTAAAGTTAGGTAAATCAAGGGACCACGCCGTATAACACGGAACGGGTTTCCTCCCAAAAACACCAGTGCATAAAACAACAGCGCAATGCTAAATAAAGAAAAACAATGAAGCTATTATAAGACCCCAGGTCCCATCACACAATGCAACACAAGTCGGAGGATAGGGTTTTACCTTATAATAGCCAAAGAATGCTTGATACGCTAAATTTCATCTTTTATTATTACTATATGTGCATAGTGTCAAAACAGTTTCAATCATAAGTATTAATCATAGACGGCATGAGTACCATATATCATGTCGCCAATACTAGGCTCTACAATCAAAACCGCACATGTCACGTATTGGAAGTTGGATTTCCATCTGTGAACCGAGGCAAAAGATAGTCCTCACCGAATTCGAGAGCCTCTAGTCCGCCCCTCAGGCAAGTACTCGGTCAAGCCTTTGGATCGTCGGGGCCGGTCCACCGATGTGGATTAAAATGCCTAAACACTGCGTTTCCCCGCCCTTTGGGGGCGTAAATGAGCCAACGAATGACTCCATCGGCTCCACATAGTCATCGATATATCCGAGGCACCTCGCAACATCAACAACCACATAAGTCAAACTCGTCAGGGCGTATAAAACCACTGACGCCACTACTAACTAGAAGGAAACGCATGCCCTCCCTGATGTCCTCTCCCGTTTCTGGTTCACAACCGGGGTGTGAGGCTAACGAATCAACGCTACACAAAGCTATGCCACATAGGCCGTGCTTTGATCATCAACCACAAGACTTTGCTTTTCAACAAAAGCCTTGATCATTTGCCACTTAGGCATGCCACACAGGCAATTCACTCCATGTGATTGATATCCACCAATATGTAACCTCTAAGCTCGTACGTCTCAGAGAAGGATATTAAGCAAGAGAATAAATTCTCCGCCGCCAAACAGATATATATTTAATAGAAATCAATCACACAGAATAAAATCCAATGCCAAACACACAGTCCATTTACAAGTCCGTTCTGGGTCTGAACGAAACCGGAGGCACCTTGTACCTCGCATATCCATCGATCTCCAAGTACGTCTGGACGACCACTAACTGATTCCCTCCTCTTGGGTGTATGGCCCAATCAAGATCATCAGTAATCACCCAAACGACGTGAAGACCTCCGGTCTTCGACCACCGTCTTCATCCTCGACACCACGTCGAATCAGTTATTCAGAATGGGATAAACCCGGTCTTTCTGAATAACTCGCGTATATAATAAACAAGTGTTACACAAACACAACATACGCCTCATTCCAATTCATCAGTCACTAACGGTAAATTAGTAAGGAAACAATTCCCCAAGTATTAACCCCGAAGGCCGAAACAAACATCAGATCAATACCCAGGAAACCATTCATCTTAACTAATCTTCAGTTAGTTGCTAAATTTCACATTCTTAGGGATAGGTTCCCACTAACTTTATCAAAGATAAATTCCTCAAATTTATTCTTTAATTTTCTTTTGAATATCAATTCAAACCAAATTATGGTTTATCCAAACTAGCTGGGATTAATGAACCTTACCGAAGTAATCATTTGTTTTAATTTCCCAGTCCCAACCTATTCATCCCATGAAGTAAAACTGGTCATACTTCATATCTAACACAACATTATTATCGGTAAATTCAATTACCATTTCATGTTCAAATCTAATTAAACATTTAACTATCGCCTGGAGCAAAACTGGTGATATTCCATTCTCGATCTTTTCAATCTAATTAAAGATTCATTAAAATCCACTTAGTTTTAATCTTTAACTGGGTTGAAGAACCGATGTCATTTAAAATACGGTTCACGATAAATCCCAAAATCACATCACATTTCAGTCAATCCCTAACCGTAAATTAGCAAGAGGACAGTTCCCTAAAATATTAACCCCGAAGGCCGAAACCAACATCAGATCAATATCCAAGAAACCCTCCAACTTAACTGATCCCCGGTTAGTTCCTAATTTTCTTAACTCCATTTGGGTTTAAGAACAGTATTATTAAAGATACCGTTCACGACAAGCCAAAATCCCATTTGATATTAAACACAAGGTTCTGAATAGAAAATATATCGGCTTATATTCAATATCAAATTCTGAAACCAACAAATATTGTATTGGAAATAACGATATAAATATGTCTTTCAAATTTCCATAACAACAAATGCATAATCACGAAATCCAAGATCAAACTATTCCGAAGATGATTTCGATTCAAATCCATTCCATTTTAATTACTGGAAATTCTGGTTATTTTCAAATCCAATTTATTTATTTTAAAAATAAATAAATTATTATTCTAGTTCAAAACTAGTTCATTTCGATAAAAATCTACTTTTATCTTTTCAAATATGGAGTTTTCATCCCAATTCTTCCCAAATCATTTCTTATGATTTTACACAAATTATTACTTTTTTTAATAATTTTATCAAGGCCCGTACAGTCGATTTCCATCAACGGCCATCGAACTTACAACGACCTTTTACAAATTTTATTTGGGCATAATTCCAAATCCAACTGTTAGATTTCAAATCTCTAATATTCATTAGAAAGCATTTTTCGATACGAACCCAACGGTTCCGGTTTTAGGAGAATCCGATGGTCAGATCTCCCGTAATATCCATTCGAAGTCAATGGTCGAAATTCGCGAACTGCCGAGGCGCGGCGCGTTCTATTCTGGCCATTATATATATAATATATATATTATATATATTTTGTTGATTTCCTTTCAAAACATATTTTATAAATCGTTTTAAATTCGTTTTCAAAACGATTTCAACTTCCATCTCAAATTCAAATCAAAATTGAATTTCCCAATATAAAGTCGTTTTAAATTCATTTCAAATCGATTTCAATTCAATTCGAATTTCAAATCGTTTCAATTTAATTCGAATTTCAAATCGTTTCAATTTAGTTCGAATTTCAAATCATTTCAATTTAATTCGAATTTCAATTCTTTTCAATTTAATTCGAATTTCAAATCATTTCAATTTAACTCGAATTTCAAATCGTTTCAATTTAATTTGAATTTCAATTCGTTTCAAAATATCAGATTTTGAAATCACTTTCGATATTCATTGTAAAATGAATAAAATCGACAAAATTCCCGTTCGTGTTAAAATGATGTTTAACTCTTAACACCGCTTCACATTTCAATTTTCACTGAATATTATTTTAAAATATTCGATAATTCTGAACTGGAATCAGACACAGTCAATTACCATATAATGTTGATTATATGGATTTCACACAACAAATGTGTATAACAATAATGAAAACAGCAATCCATCATCCAAAGTGCATTCTACACTGTATAAGCATCAAATATAAATATTTAACGCTTACACTGTCTGTCAATCAATCGATCGACATACAGCTAATTATTGGGATTAGTGTATGTCCAGTTTCATCCCAATACCTGTGTGGGGTTTCAATCAATTAAACACAGGTTTTATTTGTGCAGTCGGGCAATGTGTAAAATCTATCGTCCCAATCAATATCAGTCAAATGTGTGTATATAAACAAATCGTTTGATTTGTTTATAATTCTTTATTTTATATACACGTTAAAAATTATATTTTTAACTATAAAATATTTTCAACTATAAAATATTTTATTTCATTCCACATCACATAATCAACTTTCACGACACATCAATTAAACAAACAAGTCATCCATGGTCTGTGGATGACGGGTGTCGGGTGCTACTAAACACCGTCTGCATCCTAGTATATATTTCAAACTAGAAATTAAAATAAAAGTGAGGAGTTCTCACTGACTAGCTAAACCAATACACCGCGACTCTTCATATGTAGAAATCTTCGCCGTGCTCGCCTTTTGTCACTTTCGTTGTCCGTAGTGACTATATATATAAAAATCACATTTTTATATTGTTGCCATGTATATAAAAATCACATTTTTATAATCACTCTATATGGATAAAAATCACATTTTTATCCCGCTACTTTATAGTTAAAAATTCTATTTTTATCTTGCTAGTAATATAATAAAAATTATATTTTTATTACTCTACATAAATAAAAATCATATTTTTATTCTTTTTATAATATAAAAATCATATTTTTATTGTTTCTATAATATAAAAATCATATTTTTATTGTTTCTATAATATAAAAATCATATTTTTAATCGTCACATCTAATAAAAATCATATTTTTATTATCATACTTGCATAAAAATTATATTCTTCTCTTATAAAAACATATCTTTTCACATCTAAAAATTCGATCTTTCAACTTATGTAAATTAAAGTTTTTCTATATTAAAAAAAAATCAAATTCTTATACATTCTCTACATGATAATAAAAATCACCTTTTTATATTTTTAATATATATAAAGATCAAATCTTTATATCGTTAATATATATATATATATATATATATATATATATATATAAACTGATTTTTCAAGGCGATATATTTTATAAAACTGATTTTACAAACACTATCATATAGTTTAAAAATAGGTTTTATTATGATATCATATAGTTTAAAAACTGATTTTACAGTAAATAAAACAAGATAAAATAAACTACCTTTAATAACGTTGAGAGAAATGTTGCATTAATTTTTTTTTCCTACTTCATCTTCTACAGGAACTACATCGATTTCATCTTCCTTCAAATCTCCACCCGCGCGCGCCAAACCGGAAGGCCGTACGTCGATCAGGACTGGCAACATCGAAGGACCTGACGCCCTCACCCGCCGCTGTAAGTGATGGCGGACTCGCAGCCCCCATCTCGCCAGACTCTGGAGCGAAATGCATGCCCTTGGAGGGCTGATTACACCCAAAATACCCAGCCTTGCTCGGCCAAACTGGTACAAAAAGGAAGAGGGGAGGAAGCACTTGAATTCTCGTTTCAGGAAGTCACGAAATCATTGAGAGGATTTGCATCGATTTGTGGGAGAAAGGTGGAGCGAATTTCTGCCATGGGTTTTGAAAAGGGGAGGCAGGCTGAGTCGTTGACCACGGGTTTGATGAATGGCTAGGGTTTGACCTAGCTAACCCATGTGTGTATGTATATATATATATATATATATATATATATATATATATATTGAAAACACTTGCTTAACACCACGAAGTCCATATCAAGCCCAACGACTGTCGTTCGAAGCTAATTACCCCCATTTCGAACACAATGGGATATGTTTCGTAACCCAATTCGGCTGTTACGAACAGTTTCCATTGAATTTAAAATATAAATATTTATATATTCAATTTAAACGCAACATTTCATTTTACCGGGGCCACATACGACCTTTACAAATTCCAGAAAAATTATTTCTAGCTTCGTATTGACGATACGGTCCTAACGAAACTAATTTTGTCGAATTCTGAGAACGTTTGAAAAATGGCCATTTTCTAGTCGATCGAAATTGACTGAAACTGTTAAAACATGTTTAACTTCGCCATGCTCACATATTGATACAGAAAATTATGAATTTTAAAACCTAGCAATAATTTGACATCCCGGTTCCAACAAAAGTGATTTCGTCAAAAATGAAGGTCGTTTGCAAAATTTCCATTTTTAAGGGCCTTTATATATATTAAAATATATATAAATCCCACAGCGACTTTTCTGAATTTTAAACTAGATATATCTTACAACTTCTAAAGTGAAATCTTAGTTTCTTGCATCTGTTAGAAAGATATGATTAAACAGATTCAAATATTTCTTGTTTTGTTCAGTTCTGACTTATATTGAATCCTGTATATTCATTTAAAATTAGAAATCGAATTTTCGAACTGTCGCGCCATTTCAGGCTCGTTATATAACTAAAATAAAATTATTCGTTTTAACTTCGTCGAAATTAAATTTCTGGTCGTTATTACTTAAATTATTCATTTTAAATATTCAAAATCCATTAAAATCGCCAAAATAAATTTTTTAAATTGGCCCAGATTTTCCGGGTTGTTACATAACTTAACAATGAAACCCATATAAACTTATATTGTCAAATATATATAATACAAAATTCCTCACCATATCCAGGAATAAAAATTATATTTCACTCCGTTTAATTTCTCTCGAGTTACCTTATAACTATCTTATTTCCGCAATAAATCTTGGAACACAAAGATGGATACAGGAATAAATTGGGATTTGTAACGGCTGGAAATTTTCGACTCCTCGAGAGTCGAAAATTCCGCGACGTTAGTGAAAGAATTTAGAAGGTGAGAAAGAAAAGATAGAACTAATAGAATAGAAGAAGAAGAAGAACATCAGAATCATCAGAGTAACAAGAATCTCACAGCGGAACGAATAACATATAATATAAAACATAACTTTGAAGTAAACAGTTATACATATACAATAGCACTTATCAGAGTACAACACTTACAACACGGCGGAAATAACTATAGCTATAAAATCTTGTAGCCTCCTGCTCCAAGCTCTCCAAGTATATCTGTAAATCTCGACTACTTGACTGCCCGTACAAATTTAGGCACCCAAGAGTTTAGGGAAAACAACAAAGTAAACTCCGGGTCAGTCATGGGACTGGTGTGAGTAAAATAGTTTAAAACAGGTATAGGATATCTCATAGGACCACGCCGTGAATACGGAACGGGTTTTTCCCTTATGAGTATCTGAACAACTTTGACAAGCAATATCATTGTGATATTATAATAATGTCTAAGTACAAATAGGTATCAATCTAGCAGAAACGCTTGCATCTCACGTTCTACATACATAGTATAAAATCATAAACCGCAGAGCGCTTATCGGAGAATGGATTCCAACAGACAAGGTATGGGAGCACCTTCTGAATAGTGTACTCTAGAGGTGATACACTCAGGGTTCAACAAGAACGTCTTGCAACCCGGCCACACATGACCGCTCACTCATTTAGCTTGAGTGATGCGAATATATTGCCACGACGGTTGTAGGCCATCAAACCGTCATCCGAAGATACAGAATCAAAAAGAAGTATAAATATGAATATTCCCTAGATCGGTGACAATACACCCTGCTTGGGAATGACCCAACTAGCCATGCTGCCTAGCCCAACTTTTGTTACTTCCTGGTGTGAGGCTAGAAGCTACGTCTATCTTCAGAACATCTGATCACCATTCACTTTGAATGCCACATCGTCATACCCGCCAAATCACAAATTGACTTATTCAAAAATAACACGGGTATACAGCTAAGAGAAACGAATTCCTCCGCCACCAAACGTGAATACATTTAAATAGATCAACTTACGCGATATATTGGATATACTCTGTCAGACCTTCTTCCCTATACGTTGTCCTGGGACTGGACAAACCGAAGGCACTATTCAGTGAATCCATCCTACCTAGGCTTTTCACAATAGCCCTTGCACTTCACTCCGTCTTCAATTATCTTCAGCGTACTTGATTCACAACGCTTATGCTAATACGGAGTGGTTCTTCGGATAATAATCCAACCGGTCTCTCCATATTTACACCGTAAAAATGGTCAAAACTTTGATAGTCTGTGATTTAACTATCAAATGGAAACATGTCGGTGTACAAACAACGATCTTATTTCCAAATGGAAATTCGATCGATCAATCATCATATGTTCATATTTCCTTATTTCATATATTTAGAAAATATATGTTATAAATCATTGGAAAACATTTCCATAGCTTATTTTCACATCACTATTATTTCGCAACTATCAGTCCCTAACTGTAACTAGTATGACAACAA
This sequence comes from Allium sativum, assembly GCA_030737875.1. NCBI lineage: Eukaryota > Viridiplantae > Streptophyta > Magnoliopsida > Asparagales > Amaryllidaceae > Allium > Allium sativum. The sequence goes on along the minus strand of CM060919.1, from coordinate 484,503,533 downwards.
TTCTCTAAGTATCAATCCAGAAGGTCGAAACCAACATCAGATCGTCACTTAGAAAACCGTTCAACTTACCCACTTCAGTCAGTTTCTGAATTTGCTTAACTCTATTTCTTAAATTCTTATCATGAAAACACTTCATTTTCTATGTTTAGAAAACATATCTGACTATATTTGGAAAACGTTTCCAAAACTCATTTACGGATTTCCAATGAACGTTGTATAAAACATCGTTTCGCTTAATCCATTAATCGCTTATTACTTAACTATATTTCAAATCAACCTTTTCTATCGAACCACAACTATTCCTTTGTAAATTCTGAAGTCAATCAAGTTGGGGTATAATTACCTCTCAGACCTTAATTGAACAACGTCCTTTACTGTGAAATAGATGAAGCTCGTCACTCACTTTTTCCAATCATCTGTTTACGCAAATTCTCGGATTCAGGTTACGAATCTACTTCTTATATGAAAACGTTTGATTATAACTATAACGTTATAATTCTTACTTCTGCAATATCTAACCTAAATTATAACTTTATCTCCTAACTCGAATAATTTAACAGACACCTAATTTCTAAATCAATAACTAAATCTTGATTTAAACCCTGGAAAGTAAATAGTACTTTCCCGAATTCGCTATAATCGAATTCGACGTATAACTCTCTTTCGAGTAATCTCTATTTGATTAACTCTTCTTCGAATAACCTATATTCGATTATCTCTCTTCGAATAACTCATATTCGAAATCTCTCTCTTTCGAATAAACAATATTCGATCTCTTTCTTTCGAATATGCTATATTCGAAAATCTCCTTTCGATTTACTAATTGATAACTCCTTTCGATCAAACTAAAATTGATAACTCCTTTGACTCTATTCGAATAACTAATATTCGACTAACTCTTTTGGATCGACTCATTTGATTAACTCCTTCGAATAACTAATTCGAATAACTTACCTTTGAATAACCAATATTCGATTTACTCTAACTCGATTAACTTAATTCTAATCGATTTACTCCATTTCGATTCAACTTAATTCAAATCGATTAACTTAACTCAAATTGATTAACTCCTTTCGAATAACTAAATTCGATTTAACTCTAATTGAATAACTAATATTCAATTAACTCTTACGTGTTTAACTCTATTTGAATAAGTAATTCGAATCACTCTAATGTGTTTAACTCTATTCAAATATCAAATTCGAATAACTCATTTCGAATAACTAAATTCGATTAACTCTTTTAACTTTACTCGAATAACTATATTCGATTAACACCTTCTTTCTAATAACTATATTCGATTAACTCTTCGACTAACTCCTTTGGATTAACTAACTTCGAATAACTCCTTTGGATTAGCTAACTTCGAATAACTCCTTTGGATTAACTAACTTCGAATAACTCCTTTGGATTAACTAACTTCGAATAACTCCTTTGGATTAACTAACTTCGAATAACCAATATTCGATAACTATTCTTCGAATAAATAATATTCGGTAACTCTTCTCAAATGAATAACATTTGATTTCTCCACTCGAATAAACTATATTCAATTACTCTTCCCTCGAATACTCTATATTCGATAACTCTACTTCGAATAAGTGATATTCGGCAACTCTACTCGATTAACTCCACTTGGATAACTCTAACTGGTCAACTTTAACTGGTCAACTCTAACTGTTTATCTTTAACTGGTAAATTTTAACTGGTTAACTCAAATGGTTTAACCTAACTGGTTAACTCAAATGGTTTAACCTAACTTGATTTACTTGTCTCGATTAACTGAACTAATCCACTTAGTTTAACTTAGTTAATTCACTTTGATTAACTCTAACCGATTTACTTAGTTTAACTCAGCTAATTCACTTTGATTAACCCAACTAACTTACTTCGATTAACCAATTAGTTTAACTTGACTAATTCACTTAGTTTGATGCAACTAATTCACTTTGATTTACAAATTAGTTTAACTTAACTAATTCACTTCGATTAACCGCTTAGTTTATCTTAACTAATTTACTTTGGTTAACTTAACCAATTACTTTGTTTAACTCGACTAACTTGCTTTAGTTAACCTAACCAATTACTTTGTTTAATCCTTTTATCACACTCTGGTTATAATTCCTACTTCTACAATATCTCCTTAAAATCCATATCGTGTTATACTTGTGTGCGAAGCACGTGTTTAAATCTATCCTTGTATAATTCTATTTATTTTCCGAACAAGTGTTCCTTTATTTATTCCCTAAATAAATATTCCTTTATTCCATTTATTTTCTAAATAAATGTTTCCTTTTTCATTTATTTATTTCCTAATTAAATAAATGTTTTCCTTTTATAAAATCCTATCGATTTTATAAATAAGATTCATTTTCAATATAAACATTGAAAATCCCCTTATCAACATTTGGTATGTTATGGTATTCAATCATATCAAATCACGATGTTCAATATCGTCCAAGCACATATAATCGCCCACAGATTTTATATCACATCATAAAACAATATATGGAAACAATAAAGTAACTGTTGAGGAATCCAGTCGGATTCCTCCAACCTGTTTCCTGCATCACAGATGTTAGACAATATAGATAACATCACTTTCAGTTCCATATGATATATTCTGTTAAACAGAATCAATATAGAAATTTAACTAACTGACTAGCAGTTAAATCAAACAATCAACACACAGTCAACCAGACAATTTTAACAGTTCTAACAATACAACATGAAATTATAAACTGTTCAGAGTTAGTGAGTTTTACTCACCTTTGCGCGTTAACCATTTAATAACGATTTGCGTCGGTCGATAGATCTAAGCAAGCGTTTTATTCTGCTGTGCTATGCCACCATTTCGATCTTCGTTCAGATCATGTTCGAATACTCCGTTCCAGAATATAGAAACCCGTTTCCTGACGATATCACCAACTCGCGGCAAATTTTCATGTTACTTTGCTTAGCCCTCGACTGGCTATAGTAAGGTAGTGAACCACTCTGAACCCGGATCGCCTCAAATATCGTCGGAAGTGCTTCTTCCTTGCTTACTGCGTCGACCACTTCCACAAGCTCACTGCCGTATACCACGTCAGTTATAAGATCTGTACCACCCACCCGTATACTTCCGCCGTTAACATCTTCTCAAGACCTCCCCTTAATGGCTCATCGAATCCTACTTCCAGTATACATATGATTTCTTCATCAGGCTAAATACTGTTTTATACTTTGAACTCCCCTCCGACCCTCGCTATTTTCAAAGCAGAAATACCCGCACCACTCCTTGCACAAGTTCCGCCACTTCGAAACTGACACCGCCATCACTCGCCCCATTTCGAGCTCATCAACTTCCTCACTCCCGCGCGCCACTCGAAATTGCCATCACCTCGCGTCTTTCCAGGCAGACCCGCCAGCTACAGTGGAGTGTGATCCACTTCATACCGAAACCCACGAAAGGAACAGACTTCCCAATGTCTACAGCAAAACTCACCACTTGTTCATGCATGAATATCCACACTGCTCTCAGTATACACTCCAACAGACTTTGCCAATATTCACATCTTCCATCAACAACTATGGCCGACACTTTCAAGAACAACCCCTCCTTTAATACACCGCCGAATCACACACAACAACCATATTTGAAACCCCTGTCCATTCTTCCATCACCTCCACCCACTACATATGCTCGCGACACCCCTGTACTTTGCTTCTCTAGGTCCTGACGCAACGATGGCGCGACCCAGTTCAACGCCGCACCCCTCAAAAACATTACCACAGCTACTACTCTCCACCCCAAACATCAATATATACCCAGATTTTCGAATTAATGACTCAATCTAACACGACCATGAACCCTAACCTACTGTGTTGATTTCGAGTTTCTGAAAATCGAAACCGAACCCATCAAAATGAGTATAGAATCGAAGAGATTCACCTCAGCAACTCAAGCAACCTCATTTCATGATTTTAGGAATTTAGTTTTGAGTTTCTATGATTTTTCCTTTGAATTGTTTACTGGAGATAGAGAGAGTATGGCGGCTGAACAAATTTGATGATTACGGGAACAATTGGTCTAGGTTAGAAGTGGTGTGGGATTATTTATAGAATTATTAGTTTGCTTTGATTTAGAGGATCACTTCTATCCACGTTCTTCCCTTTGTTTGTGGCTGGCGTTAATCATGGAAGCGTGGCCTTCCCTTTGATCACTACTTTAATTAGGATATTTTGTTTAATAAGTTGTTGTGGCATGGATATGCATTATTTCAAAAATGACGCTTTTACGAACTATTATAGACAGAAATAAACATACAGTTGTGATGAGCAAGGAGTCACGATCCCAAAAATATAATAATACCGGTAGATGGACTCATATTTTGAAACTTCAAAATGTTGATTTCAGGGTGCGAAATACTCCAAATAAAAAGTTGCTTATTTAATTAATTAAAAATTACCATAAAATTCTAAAAATTAAATTATCGCTACGTCTCAAAAGAACCTTGTCTAAATTCAAACCCGATTATTCAAATATTTTTAAATAACCGTTATGGCCACGAACGAATATACCGCTGTTTTTCTGAATATTTAATTTGGACATAAAACAAAATCTACACGACAAGATCCTGATTTTTCTCTTCCATTAGAAAGATATACTCCACCAGCTCCACACGTTTCTTGTTTCACAGAAATCCGGCTTAAAACGAATCTTGTATATTCAGTTGAAGTTCAACTCGCCAAATAACGAACTGCCGCGTCGTTTCAGGTTCGTTTTAATTATAATTATAAATTATAAGTTCGAACATTTTACTTTAAGTTATCGATATCGCCAAATCGATATATAAATAATTAAATAAATTAATTATTCGACAGCTAACAAAACGCGCCATTACAAGATTAGAAAACAAGGAGAACTAATCAAAGATATTTTAACGAGGAAGATAAATTCGATGGAGTGGGGATTTTGGAAAGATTTTAAATTTTAAGACAATTTATATTTTAAAATACGTTCTCTCAAGAATTGATCCTAGTGACGATTCCACTCATTCTAAGGTATTACTACTCTATCTCTAATGAGTTTAAACCCCATAAGCTAAGGTTTTTATTAAACCAAAGCTCTGATACCAGATGTAATGACTGGTCTTTTTGACCACTCCAAGTCAGTAATTAAACTGACTCGAACCGTTCAAAACGACAGATTGTTATTGCTACGGGGTTTAATAAAACTCAAATTGAAGAATCAAACACAAAAATAATACATCCCACCACGAAATAAATTTATACAATATATCAGAGTTTCATAAATAAATACAGTGGAAATTTAATACATTTGAGATTTATAGAAAAGGAAATAAATATGCGGGTCTTCAGAAATCTCTAGCTCTGAAAGATGAGATCTAAAAGCTATAATACTTGGTCTGAACTGAGCATCATATAAAACCACAAAACACTCGAGTTAGGACTAACATTCTCATATAAGTGAATCAACTCAAATGAAATGCTAAACGAAATGCATCAATAACTTAGGTGTTTGGGATTTCCATCCTCTAAGGATTCGTGGAACTATATACATATAGTATAACATGCTATTATAAAAGTGTCTATTCAGTAAAGTATATACAATAAAATAGCGTAAGCGGGATTACATTTTTACCCTTATGCCGTTTACAAACATTGTCATACACATTGCATATAAAACACCAGTACGTCGGTAGATAGGGATGCGTAGAGATACGACAATGTTAAATCAAAATCGTAGGGGGTCAATCAGGATAAATATGACAAGGCACCGAGGAATACCCAGGGTAGGATTCTACCATTTTGCATGTCCGGACCAGTGGTAACACATAGTAGCAACTACTGCCCACCTCGGAACACACTCCCATAATCGAAGGTGGCCAACAATCAATCACAATAGTAAGAGATGGTATCGAAGAAGCATGTCCGATCGGAGGTGCGACCTCACTTAATCATGGTATAGCACATGTTTTGGTCATTTTAACTATGACCCGAAGGTCAAGGCCAATCCATCATCGTTCTCTTTCTTCAAATCCAGCAATCGCCCCCATTCTATCCTACCTCATTCTGGATTCTCCACCACGTGCACAGTTGTTAAAGTGGTAACGGTATTGGCAGAGAGTATGATAATACCGACTCCGGTCTCTTCAATAACCAAACATTCACATTTTTCACACCATGGCCATTAAATTTGAAATCATATTCAAACATCATTAACCGATTAATATCAAGTATTGATTTTATTTTATTTTCTTCTTTAAATCAATCAAATTATTCGATAACATCTCAAATTTCAAATTTCAAGTTCATATTCGCTAATCGATTTATTATCAAAACTTCGCGTTTAATATGGATTAAATGTCGCAAATATCATTATTCGATTAAATCTTTATATTTAGTCATTTTGGACTTGCAATACCCGGAATGGAGATATATACATTTATTTAAAATAGTTAAGTAGGAAATAGTTTAAATAAAATAGTTAGGTAAACATAAAACAGAAATGTTAGATATAAAATAGTTCAAGTAGAATAAGTAGGTTTGATGTGAAATATTTTTAGTAAAAATAACTAGGTTTGGTATAGAATACTTCAGATGAGATAGTCAAGTTTATGAAAATAGTTTAAATAAAATAGGTAAGTTTAACACAAATTAGTTATAAGATAAGATAACACTAACTTCAATAAATACTCCAATCTGAAACAATTACCCAAACTTCCAAAATTTGACTTAGTCATTAATCAAAATTCGATGTTAAATTTAATTTAACTTAAGATCAACTGGTATATGTTTCAAGTTTAAACCCAAGTGTTCAATACAACCTGAATTCCACTGAAAATTTTCACTTCATTTGGTTTGAAATCATAAATTCCATATTTATTTCATTGCATTGGTTTTAAACCAACCTCCAGTTCTAGTATTCTGCTTATTTCTTAAATCGAATTTTCACAAATTTATAATTTGTCAATCCAATCAAAATTTTAAAGTATTAAAGTTTAATGCAATTCTTATGTAAATTTGACTCAAATCTTTCTATTAAATAAATTTCAAATAAATTAAATTTCGGAAAACCTTTAAGATTTTTAATCAAATTTACATATTCACTTTCAAAATAATAAAACAAAGTTCAATTTTATCAAACCATTTATCAAATCATATATATTTTAACTTACAGATTCATATCCAAATTTATGACACATTCATTTACACTAAAGCTATACGTTCCATATCGAAAATCAAATTTATAGATTCACTTAGAATTTTTTTAATTCCTTATTTTCATCGAACTTCCTTAAATTCATAAATCCCATTTAAAATACTAATATTTAATTTGAACAAAGGTATCCAAATTAAAATTCAAATCAATACATACTTATAAACTTCAGAAAAGTTTTTATATATTGACCATGGTGTTTGTATAAAATTTTCTATCCTATGGTTAAGTGATGCGGATATGTATCATTTCAATCCCTTTTTTTTCAAATTCGAATCATGGGTATTTATCATTTCAACCTGAATCCAAAAATGATTTGAATTTTTTTCCTAAATCTATATAGTCATTCAAGTATATATCATTTCAACCCATAGTGATTTTTCCTAAATCTAAGGGAACTTGTTGTGTGAGAACAGAATAAAATAAATATAATATCATACATCACACGGCAAACAAACATAACAATCAATCACATAACAATTATATCGTGTCATTGGTATCATTTGTGTGTGTCACATGTGCATAATTCATATAGCATCAATCATGAATTTCTAGTGCATCATCACATTTCATATATCATTTCAAGAGATTTAATTCACTTAGTTAAACTACTAGTCACGAGTGAGGGAAAACTCACCTTGATTGAGTTATTGTCAAAGCGATATGATTTGAGCTAAAACCGAACAAACGTTCGATTTAAACATAAAAAATCTATCGAGCTCCTATGGCATCCAATCCAATTTCCAGATGTAGCTAAGTTGCTACATGTCCAACGCGACGACCGATTTTTCGGTAATATGAGTTAAAATTACATTAATACGATTCTCGTATTTAGTTACGTAATGATTAACTATTTAATTAACTTCTAATAAAATTTTAAATTACCAAAGTGGAAGCAAATCTTTTTCGATCAGACACAATTTCACCTCAAAACTGCTATTCCATACTCATACGCTCACTTGCAATTTCAAACCGTCGCCATCTCCATCCTTTCAGGCCGAACGTCATCACCACTAGTGCCAACATGTCACCAGCAACCGAAGGTGAGAAGTGAATTCAAAGGAGGTGACTAGAATGAAATGGTTGACAAATGCCCTCACTCTTCCAGATCACATCGACGATAGAGCGAATTGAGGTGGTGTAGAAGAGGTTGTGGGTCTAGGATTTTCGATTCTCGAAGTTGGAGAGGCGCAGGTTCAGGCTTTTGGTGGGTGGCGAGGATTACAGGCTTTGCCCAAAGTGGAAACGGGTCTGGCAGGTGTGGAAGTGGGTTTCGAGAACCGTGAATTTGTAGAGGAGAGGAGAAAAAAAGGATCGGCCATTACTCTTTACTTCTCTTCCGGTTTGGATTAGGGAAAAGCTGGCATTTTTTCTTTACTAGATTTCGATTTGGAAATATGAAAGGAGGAAGAGGCGAACGATATAGATAAGTGGCAAACTAGGGTATACACGTGTGAGGTAGCTTTGATACGAGTCCTATACTCTCCTTTATTATTATATATATTGTCATTCATGATGTATAAAATAGAAGAGTACAAGGAATTTTAAATTAAGGTTTGGAATGAAGTGTGATTAATGAAAATTTTATATTATATTTGATTCGTTTTTTCTTCTCGTTGAGCGTTGAGATCTCACACGATCTCACAAGTTGTCTTAACCTTACAATACTGGAAATCCTACGATAATTCACTGTTTCAGATTTACACTCAAAAAGGGATAAATAAATGGAATCAATTGAGGTTATTGTTTTTTTGTTAATATTTATCGTCAGTTGACGTTTTTAAGCTAAATTTTGGTTAACCATATTAATTTACATGTTCGAAATTTCGAGTCGTTACAGAAAGTATCATTTTTTGTTAAATATATGTTAAAGTATTCGCTTGAAAAACAAAGTATCAAATGAGCATGTTTGATTTTAAAATACCATTTGTTTTGAAAATCTATTTCTATTTTAAGAAATTATACTTATTGATCGTCCTTTGAAAAAATATGACATTTGGAAGGAAAACATAACAATTTTAGGTAGTGTAGTGGCCTGTCTTTTTGGACGATTCAAATCGACAGTAAACAACACACTGTTCAGAAGAAGAATTGTCAATGAGGTTCTTTTAAGAACAAAAGATGAGAAGAGAACAATGCACAAAATCTCATTGCGGAAGGACAAAATATATATAATAATAACATAAACAGTTCACGAAGTTGTGTTATAATACACATTGATTTCTATTTGTAATGTCCCTTATTTTTAGTAGTCATTTATTTAAATTATTTTATTATTTTAAATATTTTATTTGGAATATTAATGGATTTTAATATTTAATTCATTTATTAGAATGAAGTTTAAATGTTAAATTTATATATAATTTAAAATGAGCTCGAAATGGCATGGTAGTTCATAATATTGAATTTTGAACTTTGATTGAATATACAGGATCTGATATAAGTCGGATTTCCGTGAAATAAGAAATGTATGGATCTTGTTGATTAAAATTTTCTAATGGAAGAGAAAAATCAAGATTTCATGTTATAGATTGTTAGTTATGTCCAATTCAAATTTTAAAAAATTGCTATGGAAATCGTTAATAAATGATAACGTTTATTTAATAAAATTATAATGGATTTTATATATTTTGGATAATGGTTAACTCGAGATTGGTAACATTTAGTTGTAAAATTTATATTCAACGGTATACGATATTCGATTCGAATATTTATGAAAATAATAATTTATTATTAATTAATTGGATTATTTTGGAATTTATATAATATTTTATCGATATTATATAGGCCTTTAAAATGACCATTTTTCAAATGACCTCCGTTTTCGATGGAACAAATTTTATATTAATACGTACAGCTAATTATTGTTAGATTCCGAATTTAGGGACAAACGAAGTTGTTTTGTTAGTAGACGAAATTTAAAGGTGAACCAATAATTGGGATTTAAATAGCGCTGTTTTTTGCAAATGGAGTCCGTTTTCAACAAAATTAATTTCATTTGGACTGGAACATTTGGATATAGCAGTGCGTCCATTTTCGTGACATTAGGGGTTCGTGTGCGACAGTACGTTTATATAACAGACAACTGAAAAGCGGTAAAATTAACAACTGGGTAAATTAAATTATATAACAACTTATGGTCTAAGCAGTTTAAATATAAAACAAAATTTTATATCCTTCATTTTTAAGATTTAAAACATAGCCTAAAAGGTACAAGCCTACCCATATCCTCCCTGAAACATGCCGCCTGTGTATATATAAATTTTTGCCAACCTGTTTCTTCACTACAAAGCAAGAATTGGCCAAGCAAAAATATATAGCACAGCTAACTAAGTACAATCCTAACTTATTTACTGAACGATCTAACATGCATACACCTAATCAAAACTGCTACTTGATGTTGAAGTTACAAACAACTACTCTATCATGCATCACCTAATATATTTTGAAATGAAAATTTGCAGCAGACCTATTCTATATTAGAACCTACATGTACCAATTGAAGCCGGCGTGCTTCTTGTAGCCAAACTTTCATTCTCTATAAATATACCTACTAACACCTCGTCATTTCTTCCCTCTATCGCAAGTTTAAAATGCAAGCTCCATGATACTACATAAACTTCCCACGACAGCTTGAAAACGCAACCCATCCATTTTAGCATTAGAAACTGGAAACCAAACAAGCTCCATTATATTTAAAAACGAAATCTCCATTTCACGTCAGAAATAAAACATCAATTTCCATATAGTTCTTTATGATAGCCTTAACGGGGAAGCAAAAAGGGGACTAGCTGCTTGAGTTCGAGAAGGTGGCGAGTCAGATAGGTGGCGTTCTGGGGATCAGAGAATGGTGCTGCAGCTGGTAAAATGAGGGTGTTGATCCTAGAAATGGAGCAACGGGATGGCGTTAAACGGAGGTTCATGCATGTTGAGTAGTATATGAACACTTGGAAGGAAGCAAACAGTTTCACGAAGTAGGGTAAATAAAAGGGAAGGGCAGTTTTCGTGAAGAGCAGAGAATTTGGAATGAATTATGGAGAAGTAACTCAGATGGATTGATTGTATACATGGTAATGGGTTTTGAGAGTGACTGGAATACAAAGAAGAAGAAATAACGGTAGAAGGAAGGTGCATGTATCCAGGCACGTGCGCGAGAATATACAGGTGAGGGTGGGGAAGATATACAGTAGCCAGCCTAGTATGTTATAATACGCCTGACCCTTTATTTTTAATGCACTAATCAAGCTTACAATATATATATGCTAATTTATCCTGTAGTGCCCTTTTATATTATATATATAACGTCTAGTCACGGATATAATACACGCAAGTAATAATTTGTTGTTGAATTAGTGTTAAGTTAATTATAATATTTAATATAAAATAGCGAATAACATATTTAGTTATAGTAGTATAATAGTTAATCTAAAATAGTGAATAACATATTTAGTTATAGCAGGGGCCGAAATAGAAATGTGGCCTATGTGGTTTAATTTTGCTTAATTCCTAAACTAACATAGCCAAATGTTTAACCTGCCTAAGTAAGTTTTAAATGAGTAACTAACGCGGTTAATATACATTATGTAAGCAAGTAAAAACATCGAAATGTAAATAAATATTTAATCGAAGTTGAATTGTTTAAATGACAAACCCCGACCGTATAATTTTGAGTAACATTCTCATATGTTATCAGAATCGGACCAAACCAATCGATGGATGTAACAATATAGAGCTGGTTTGAACATAATTTAGCGCAGCTAGAGATTTAAATTAAATTAAACACTTGTATAATTTAATTAAAATGAGTCGTTTCAATGACAAACAAAATTAAGGTGAGTTAAACTCACTCAGTTCTCCCACTTATATTTTGTACAAGTCGGGTTTATTATTCATGTGCTATGTTAGCTAGTGGTTGAATGATTTGACGATGGTTTGCCTATATACTGGATATTTTTGTATAAATGATTTAAATTAGACGTTCGTTTAACTTAAATGAAATCTAATTGTTATTTTAACGATTGTTTCCAAATGAGGTAACTTACCATTTTGGTTATGTTTATAATGATATAAACATATTAAATTTAATTGCCTGATTGTATTGTTGTTAGTTGACCGTTATCTATTGAATTGATTGTTCATGTTTATTATTGCAAATAATATGCTATTCTATGAAATGAATTGTTTTATTTGCATTAACATATTTGGATGCAGGGAAAACAGGTTGGAGGGATCCAACTGGATTCCTCAAATTTACTATTAATTTTCATATTACCATTATATGAACTATATGACCAACCTAATTAGCTGAAAGATTTGTTATTGATGGTTGAATCGTAATTCAACAATTATTATGATATTAACCAATGGGTAATATTGGTTGAGTAATTGACATTAGATGACTTGATAATTAATCAGTTTGGAAATATTGATCTACCGTCAGGTGAATCGACAGAAATGAAGTTATAAAATTTATTTTACAACTGAATATAGATTTTTGAAATCAATTAATTTGAATAAACTTTTGGAATCTATTAATTTTAATAAAAGTTTATTTAAAAGTAAATTTATATTTATTATTTAAGTTTATAAATAATTATTAAATGTTTTTATAAATCAAATTCTTATGTTAATTAGATTTATAAGCAGTTAAGCAGAAATTAAAGTAACGGTTAAGAATTTGGATTAATTGTTTCTTAGAAACAATTAAATGAAATTATTTAAATTAATTATATTATTAATTAATTTAAAGGGAGAATTAACTAGAGTTGGTTAACGAGATAACCGTGTTGAGTTGACTAAGTCGATCGTTTTAATTGGGTTTGATGATTAAGTAACTTAGTTTATTTCCTAGTAATATACTGAAATAGCTTAACGAATATTTGTTTAAATTTTATTATGAGTTTAAAAAGGAAATTTATTATTTATTTTAGTTAATAAAGTGATTAACTAATTTTGCAATAGTAAATGTTGAAGTAAATTATTATTCTAAATAATAATAATTTAAGTAATTACCTTGAAATTGAAATTTATCAAAGTAAAGAAAGCGAACTTTGAAATGAAATTTAGTTGAATTATGAAAGAGGTATATAAACAGATTTTTATTTAAAAACGCAGATTTAAAATAAAGTTATAAAAGAAGTTTTAAGTGAACGTGATAGCCTAAATTTAATGTTTACTTAATATTTAAATTAAATAAAAGGAAGTGAGATAAAAAGGGTTTTATTTTAAACTAGAATTTTATAAACAAGGTTTATAGAGGAGATGTGAAGCCAAAGTGTTGGGTTTGAATTGGCGATATTTAGTAATGGAATAAAGTTGAATAAATGAAATTGAAAGATAAGTTTCAGAAAGGAAAATGGATTGGTAAAAGAGATTTGTAACTGAGTTGGTAATAGGATTTGAAATAAAAATCCAGTTTTGGAAACAAATTTATTTAAATAAGTTGAAAGTTAAAAATGGTAATGTTTAGTAAGGAATTATTTAATGAACGAACCAAGTAATATTAGTTATATTTAAGAAGGAGACTTTCCAAAAGATAAGAAGGGTTATATAACTATATTTTTAATAAAACACTTAAATAGGAGGTGTTTTGATATTAGAATGAATATCGGTTTTTGAATTACAACTCGTATTTATTTGAAGATAGGAATGTTATTGATCAAGATCTGAGAGGTAATTAAAATACCCCAACTTGAACGACTTCAGGATTTTCCAACGATGATATTAGTTGGTAACAGTAAAAATGTTAGAACTTAATTATTATTTCCATAAGAGAAATAGTAATGCAACGTTATTTGAAAGATTCGAGAATATAAAATAAGATTTCCAAAGTAACGGAAATGAGAAGATTCGAGAGTGTATATACACACACATATATATGTATATATAATGATATTCTAGAAGTAAAGGAAATAAAACGGATTGCATGAAAATATAATGATATTTTCGAGCTAAAAAGGAAATGAAAAGTTGAGTTTTGAAATATTTTATTCTATAAGAATAAGCATTAGTTATTGTTTCCAAATAATAAATAAAGAAGATTTCGTAATGTTGTTTTATGAGTGATAAACTGAATTGTTTTTCCCAGTTATAGATAATGAGGAATCATGTAGTAAATGTTTTGAAAAGTGAATTAAATGGAAATTGAATATGGTTATAAGATATTTTTCTAAGTATTATAGTTAAATGGTTTTGAGAACATTAGTATATTAAAATAAGAAGTAAATACCCTATTTTAAATAACGAAAGATTTAAGAGCTTAAATTAACCTTCGTTAATTATTTTAAATTAAAGAGGCCAAGTGATGCTGAATACTGAACCAGTGAACTCATTTTATTTTCATAGTTGAAAAAATATTTATTTGATAGTTAAACAACCGACTATCAAAATATGGCAAAATGCTTTGTTGGCATGGAAAGACCGAGATCGAATTTATATTCGAAAACCATTCCGAACTAGCAAATACGAAAGCATGAGGATTGAAGATAGAGAATTGAGGACTATGGGTCTTCATAAAGCGGAAGAACTACATAAAATCTCTGGTTTAGCGGCCAGAGATATACCTTGATTCTACCGTGATTGGAATCTACGGAATGCAAGGACTACTCGCTACTGATCCATAGGGTGGTACCTAAGACGTGGTAGGAGGGTACCTTCGGATCATTCTGTTCCTGGATGACTTGTATGGATGGATGTATGATGGAGTATTTCCAAAGGAATTACGTACGTTGATTTCTTCAAAAGTACCAAGTTGATGGCATAGAAGGGAAACTTCTTTCGCTTAACAACTGGAGTATTTTTGTAGATGTCAATTAGTGATTTTCTAGTGGATCTAACGATGTGACATTCAAAGTGAATGGTGGCCAGATGTTCTAAAGGTATTCATGACCTCAAGCCTAATCAACCGATGATATTCAAAGTGAAGGGTGGCCAGTTGTTCTAAAGGTATTTATGACCTCGAGCCTCATCAACAGGGAAATGGTAAAAATCGGGTAGGTTGCATGGCTATGTGGGTCAGTACTGTCACCATCTAGAGAATATTCATATTTGTTCTTCTTTTCGCTTCTGTATCTCCTGAGAACGGTTATGTTGGTACTAACCGTAGGTGATAATATATTCGGTACTCTCAGGCGAAATGAGGGGTTGGTCATTTTTAGCTTGAGTTGTAAGATGTTCTTGTTGAACTCGGTGTATTCCTCTCTAGAGATACACTATCAAAAAGGTGGTTGCCCATACCTTGCCATGGAAATACAATCTCTAATAAGAGCCCACAATTTTGATTGTATACTATATATGTAGAGCATGAGATGCAAGCGTTCTGCTAGATTGATATTTATTTGTATTTAGACATTATTATAATATCAGAAAATGATTTCCAAAAATGTTTTGGGTTATCGTAAGGTAAAAACAGTTTGTATTTTTGTATGGGTTTGGTCTTGCGATTATCCTTTTCTTTAAAAAAGATTTTGACTTTAAAATCAAGTTGTATGATACCTTAAACTTAGTGTCTATTTCTCAATCTGGTTCACCAGACTTATCCGACGTTTGTAATGCTCAGGTTAGACCGGGTTGTATAGCTTCAGGTTATCAGATGCTGTGAAAGGACGAGCTAGATGAGTTCTGACATATGATATTATCTAGTTATTATTCTGCTGTGTGATTATATACAAGGTTTTAAATCACAGGAAACGATCGCATTTTGTCTCGGGGATTTCAGAGATTTGATCTCGTATCGAGGGAGATCTCAGATGACATGAGTCTAACTCGGAGGTTCATCTTGGATTTCCATCTCAGGTCTGAAAGTTCAAATCGGAACAATCTCGGGATACATGATACGTTAAAAACTGATATTCCTACAAAATGATTTCTATGAATGTTATTAAAAACATAGTAACTTAAACTTGAATTGGAAAAACAGTTTATTATTCTTAATTCACGAAAGATCATCATACATTAAATTGTAATATGCTTAAAACGGAAGAATAACACAATGCAAATGATTAGTGCTTACAGCATATGATCCATGGACATGAATTATTGTTAGACATAAAACACAAAAAGATCCAAAACATTAAAAATTTCATCATAAATAGAACATAAGATACATTATTTCTTAGGTAACATGTATGTAAAAAAAGATAAATATGAAAATCATAAGCATTGTAGAACACATTTGACCATACAATATGGCCATTTAACATGCAAAATGTAAAATTATAGGAGATTATCGTACCTAGATTTGAGTTTTTTTTATTTTTGTTTTTGTTCAAGCACGGATTTAAATTTTCACTAGAAAAACCAAGATCTCAGACAATATTCCTGTATTTCGTCTCGGTCGATATATCGTTCGATATCGGAATATCTCGGGCGATATATTCAAAAGGAGATTTACAATGATATTTGCTGTTTCATTTCGGAAGGAGTCCAAAGCGAGATCTTGGAGGAGATCTCGAGTGATATTTTCGAGATCTGAAACAGTGATTGTATATGAGGACAGATTGTTACAACTATCCAGATGTGTAATGTACTCTGATGATTGTAAGTTTTATTTCAAGCTATTAGTAAAGATTTATTTTTATATTATATTTTGTTCCGCTGTGATGTGAGACTTTGTGTGCTTGTTCTTCTTCTATTCTAAATTTTTTTTCTTTCTTTTCTCACCCTCTAATTTTTTTCTATTAACTATCCGGTGGTTCCGATACTTGGATTTTGGCATGTAATACTGGTATATGTATTGTTGTCAGAATTCGAGCATTGAACTCTTCTGTCGGGTCGTTACACTATTTACAAAACAATATAAATTATACATCCAAAGTACAAACTAAATTCTACTATAGAATAATATTAGTAAATATGGTCTTTCGACCTCCATCTTCAACTTTAAGGCCAAACATCTTTAATATATTGGAGTAACTCACGCTAACTGGAGTGTAAATAATAACAATATGCTAAAGTCAGGACTACTCATTCCATTAAGATCTAGTAATAAGTGAACAATAACTTCAATTTAAAACAATTTTATTTTCAAGTTAATTTAAACAAATTTAAATTTTTAGTCTATACTTAAAGAAAACTTATTTCAAATTTAATTTAAAACAATTTACTTTAAATAAATTTTGATCTTTAAATTCAAATTCCAAAATTTGAACCTTTAAAATAATCAAATTTAAATAAATTCAAATTAAAACTTTATAATTTAAATTTATAAGTTAAGTTTAAATTAACAAAATAACTTTATTTAAAAAAATCTATTATTATTATTAAATTTTCTATTCTAAGGTTAGGTAAAAAAATTATAGCTTACAATTTCATGGGCGTATATATCATTTTTCTACTAATATTTAAGTGTCATATGAATATAATTTTAATCTATTTCTTAGTTCAGTTATTTAATTCTTGTAACGACCCGCAAATCCGTACCCTTTGAGTTGACTAATAACACCACACATCCAACCCAAATGACACAGAAATACGAATCATTGGTAGAAAGAAGTTAGAGGATGAGGAATAGAAAGAAAGAAATATTAGAATAGAAGAAAATGAAGATAACAAACTCACAGCGGAACGAATAAAATATATCAAATAACATAACTTTTGAAATAAAAATCGGTAACTGTGTATGCATACCATCATCAGAGCGCAACAGTTATTTCTGGAACAGTTATAAGCACCTGTTTCCATATACAAACATGGTTCACAGCGGAATATATGATAGTCTATAGTTAACTGGCGAAGCCTCCTGCTTTCAGCTCTTCCAAGTGAATCTAAAAAATCCCGACTACTTGACTGCCCGTACAAATTTGGGCACCCAAGAGTTTAGGGAAAACAAACAAAATAAACTCTGGGTAAGTTATGGGACTGGTGTGAGTAAACTCCAACCATTTATTTAACTTTAAAAATCCTTTCTAAAGAAATGATAATAGTAAGACCAGCCACACATAAACATGAACGGTTTTTACCTTACTATAACCCAAAACACTTTGATACAAAAATCCAATGATATTATAATAATGTCTAATCAAATAAATAGAATCTAGTGAACGCTTGCATCTCACGCTCCATATATAATATAAAATCAAAAACCGCAGGGTGCTTATTGGAGATTGGATTTCCAACATGACAAGGTATGCAACCAACTACCGATAGTGTATCTCTAGAGAGGAATACACTGGGTTCAACAAGAACATCTTGCGACCCGGCCCAAACATGACCGACCACTCATTTCACTTGAGTGTATCGAATGTATATCACCAACGGTTGGGATCAGCAACCGTTTCCCGATTGGGACAACATCGAAGAAAATAAGGAATTAAATGAATCATTAGATAGGAGATAATACAACCTAATGGGAGCGACCCACATAGCCATGCTGCCTGCCCGATTTTTGTCATTTCCCGATTGTTGAGGCCTGAGGCTACGATTACTTTCTATTCATTGATAGCACAATCACTTTGAATGCCACATTGTCAGATCCGTTAATCACTAACTGATTTGCATAAATATTTTGGATGTTATGCTAAGGGAATAAATCCATTGCCACCATATATATTTGTACAGATCAACATACTCGATCATTGGAAATACTTTGTCAGACATCCGTCCATATACGTTCGTTCTGGGACTGAACGAAACCGAAGGCACAATTACTATTAATGGAAAAAGCCCTTGCACTTTACACCGTCTTCGATTACCTTCGTATAATCTGATTCGCAACGCTACTGCCAATACAGAGTGGTTCACGGATAATAATCCAACCGGTCTCTCCATATTGACAACGATATTGGCAAACACTTCGATAATCGGTTCTCTAACTATCAAAGAAAAATAAACAAACATCCATTAATCCATAACGTTAATCAATTACTGGGCCTGTTAATTAATATTTCATTAATTAATTCACTTCTCTATTTCTCTATCAATATTACTTAACCAAATAATTTCGATAATCATCTTTGCCTCTTACGCTATTTGGAAAACATTTCCATATATCGCCTTCTATTATTTTCTATAGTTAGAAAATATATTCTATTTGTATTTGAAAAAAGACAATTTCAATCACTTATCTCTTTCCCAACTACTTTTTAATTAGACTTATGAAATATTTACTTTTATATTTCCAAAATTCCATCACTTGGGTTAAAACGAATGCTATATAAAACATCGTTATAACAACTCAAAATATTTTATTCAACTAACTCTTTTTCAAACACTTCTCTTCGAGACTGGATCCTACTATTTATCAATTAAAAATGAAATCAATCAAGTTGGGGTAAAATTACCTCTCAGACCTTGACTTAAAACATCATTAACTTCAAAACAGACAAAACCACTTACCCCGAATAATCAACATTATAAAAACGAATTATTCATTTTAAACTTATATATGTTTCTCTTTCTATTACCAGCTTATCGATTTCCCTTTTTGTTTATAATATTCTATTTTTAAATTCGTTCCTCATCGAAGTCTGTATATATCAATAAATTTATTTCTAACTATCAATTTTTTCTTAAAAATATTCTAACTCCTTAAATTCCCGAAAAAATTCGCCATAACCTCCCTTGTACCGGGAGCATCGGGATATTTCAAATAGCCTCCCATGGCCCTCACCAATCCAAAAGAAAAAGAAAAAGCCAAGCGGCTTGCCGATATGGCGCATAAAATCTCATATAGGAATTTAAACATGTACCTTATTGTCGGGCACATAAATTAAAATCTTCATATACTTCACCCCATACCTGTCTAACACATGTTCACCTGTTTTCAGTTCAATTCAACTCAATCCATTCGTTTGAATTCAGTTTCTCCTATTTATTCTTTAATTAGCTATTTTGCCTATTCCACTTCTTTGTTTGAACATAACATGTTCAACAAAATGTTTAACTTGCTCATAACCAAATTGAATTTCAATTTCAATTTCAATTCTAGTTTCCTTTTCGATTTTGAATATAAATTTTCAAATCAAATTCACTTATTCAAAGCCCAATATCAATTCAAAATCTCATTAACTAATTACCATTCAAATTAGCTAATTCTATTCAATAATTAAAAATCTGATTTCTGTTTCAAAAATCAATTCATTACTCCACTTGAGTTCACATATAATTTACAACTTAAATCTGAAATTTTCTAAATAGAAATTTGGATTTTATTCGCTTAAAATCCTTTTATAAAATTAAATAAACCTTTATGGTTTTTAAATGGTTATGCGCTATTTTTCTAAAAATTTGATTTTGATATAACTCAAAATCTATTCGACGAAATCCAGATTTCTCTCCTCCATTAGAAGACTATTATCAAATCTGTCCTGATGTTTCTTGTTTCAAAGAATTCGGACTTCAATTGAGTTCTGTATACTCAATTGAAGTTCGAAACGCCAATTTACGAACTGCAGCGCTGTGGCGAGTTCGTTTTAATTATATTTATAAATATAAACGTTTAAACTTCGTCTATAATAAATTCAACTCCATTCTGATATATTTTTAATATATATCAAATCAATTTTTCCCAATTCAACATACTATTTCCAATTTTCTAAAATTGTTGATTTTTCCTTATTCAGTAATAAATTCATTTATACTTCGATCTTCTATATTTAATTTCAATTCCTTTTATAATTTATAAATCCTTTGGATTTATTTCTATTCTATTTAAAAATCCACATTTCGAAATATGTTTCGTCGTTCCCATTTCGAAATGATTCAACTTTCTATTTCAAATTCTCTTTGAAATTTCTATTTTCAAATTCTATTTGGATTCTCTATATTCAAATTCTATTTTTCAATTCTGTTTGAATTTTCTATTTTCAATTCTATTCAAATTCTATATATTCAAATTCTATATATTCAAATTCTATTCAATTCTATATATTCAAATTCCCCTTTCAACTCTATTTGAATTTCATATTGAAATTCTATTTCAATTCTATTTCAAATTCTCTATATTCAAACTCCATTTGAATTTCCATATTCGAATTCTATATTTAAAATTCCTTTATTCAAATTCCATTTCGCTTTCTATATTCAAATTCTATATTTGAATTTCCTTTATATTTTCTATATTCAAATTCCATTTGAATTTCTATATTCAATTTCTATTTGATTTATATTCTATATTAAACAAGTCTTAATTTCCAATTCAGTTAAAATCCATAATTTCTACTTTGGAAAAATACTTTCCTTTTTCAACTTCACACTTGTGTCTTTTATTTCTGAATTACCCAATGATAATTCTTTTCACTTCATTTGTAAACTTCGTTTATAAATGAATTACTTGTTTTTATTTTTTAAAACAGGTTAATATTTTTATTCCATTCTAAAATTTCAAATTCTATTTTAAAAATAGAATTTTCCTTTTAAATCTCAAATATCCTTTCCAGGATATTTTCAAACTAACACTTAGGCCCAGTGATATTTAAACACCAAACAACCAATTATTTATTTCGGTTTTCTAACACATCATATATGATAGTATATATGCAAACAAATAAATAAATAGATAATATATTTTTGAGGAATCCAGTTGGATCCCTCCAACCTGTTTTCCTGCATCCAAATATATTAGTCAACACAAATAATACCCATCCTACTTCGAGGCAGGATATCGCGGTATGAAGGTCATCCACTAATATATATTTGTGGGGCGCATAGGGAAATCATCCGCTAATGATACCGCGGGCATCCGCTAGTGATACTGCGGGAACAATCCAATCATCAACCCAATATATATATATAATAGTCAAGCCTAAATAACTACTATATTTATAGCAACAAATAAATATTTAATGCATCCAACCATCAACAAAACAACCAACAATTTATTTTAATGCTAAAATAAATTAAATGAGTGAGATTTTACTCACCGATATCTTATTTGCCGAATATTCGTTTAATTTCCATATCATCTGGGCTTTGAATCTACTTGCATCGTCCATCTTGAACCTTGTTGTTGCACCACTCGACAAATCCATGAACAACCTCAACAATCACCGATCAACACTGCTGCAAATCGACCCCAACAAAACTGCCACTATCTATTAGGGCAATTCATCGAACACTTTGAAAGCAGTCTCTATTTCAGCCACACAGTTGACAAGCAGCATCGACCTTGCTCTATTTCCAGACTAACAGTGTTCAAATTCAGGCGATGCTCCAACATATACGCCTCGAATACCTCACAGTCATCGTCTTCAAGAAGGACTCGAGCCCCATATTCACGCATCCGTCCTTGGCCATCGAAGCACTCAATGCACCCACCAGTTCCCCCTTGCATCGCCTTGAGCATGTTCGCCCATCCTATCCTCCACGACACCGAAAAAGGATGGCAATCCAAACTCATACCCAACATCAGTCCCTTCCTGAAGTCGCGATGACCCCTAAAAATCGCATCGCGGCCTCCTCCTGAGCTTGAACTCGAAATCGAATCTCCTTTGTTTGTGATGACCGCCATCCCCTAACCTAAAATCGATCGACTCAGTCTTCACGTCAACCAACAGATCTCGAAATCGGATTTGAATTCGATTTGGAAAATGAGGAACGAAGGATCGGCCCCTTTTTGATTTAGTTGTGTTTTGAATAGAAATGAATGGCTCTAATACTTCATTACTGATCGAACTAAATAAAGAAATGACAGTTTTGATTTTATGAGTTAATCTCTTAGGAACGAAAATGAACAGAAGAATGAGAAGGTATGGTCGGGATTTATATTGAAGAGGAGGGGGGAACCACCCGTACATCTAATTAAATAGTTGTCTACCGAGGTACAAACACTATTTACATCGATTTGATTTCGATTTTAATACGATTCAATATAAAGAGATTTTTAGTTTATTTAAATAGATACCGATTTGATTTCGTGCTTATCCACTGATCAATTATCTCGGGGTCTATAACTAAAAATGTGAACCGCTATTTTAGCGTACCGACCAACATTTCAATATAATAACCATATTCTGAACTCAATAGTAAATATTTTGAAATTTAATTTCAACATATATACCATATTAAATCAATAAAATATAATTTAAATTCGAAAACCATAAATTCTTTGATAATAAATTATTATTTATTATCGTATATATCAAATAAAATTCCTACTTATCATCTGAATCATTTTGATTCAGTTTTTAACTTCGATTTCAATTATATTTCATATTACGATAATTTAATATATTCAATATTAAATAGAAATCGATTTTTAAATCGATAACTTAATATAAAAATTCATTTATATTATCAATTCAATATTTAAAACCATATTAAATATTTAAAATAGTTTTCGAAAAAATCTGGGTCGTTACATTCTTCCCCCCCTTAAAATGATTTCGTCCGTGAAATTGCTAAGGCAAGAAAAAATGCTACAATCCTGTGTACTTTTCAAAACGTACTTATGATGAAACTCAACTCATCATATTTCTATGACTTTAATTCCAACCAAAAATTTTGGTTTCCCTTCATATGCATTCTAATTCCTTTAACTTGATTCTGATTCAATTATTCACTTGGAACCATTTAACTTAAGTTAAATTTAAATTCCAGAATTCAAATACCCGGGTTTCATTTCAAAACAATATTGAAATCCTATAAATACATATATATTCGTCACTATCTCAAATTAAAAACATTTGAATTTCAAACCACTTGTTTTCTTTCAAACAAATTCCATCAAAAACTTTTCTAAGGTAGTCATTCGTCACTTAGAACTCGAAAATGAACACTGATGAAGCTGCAGTCATTATCAGAAATATTTTCCAGCCACTGAAGTGAGTTCAATGCTTTATCTATTTCAAAATCCATTCAAATATGATTTTTATTCAAACGGTCTTTTCAAAACAAAGTTATATCCTTTTAGTATACTTTAAAAATATTTTCAAACTTCCCAGGATTTAAATTCCAATTTATGGTTTGAATCCAGTTTTAATTCGTCTCAATTGTATATTTCATTCACATGCAAATTTTATTTGGTTATAAATAACCATTCGATTTTTTTTAATCTAACTTGATTATAATATCAACATCCAACACATCCATATAACATAATAATTTCAGAAAATTATTCCTTTCCTATCAAAATAGAATTTTGGATAAAATTATTTCTTTTATCCACTTTAAAAAAATGCTGTGTCGAATTTCTCTGTTAAGTATTTAGAAATTCCTATCGACTTCGTGGCGTCCCATGATTCGATCAGAATTCATAATCCACTCAACAGACTAGCCAACACAATATAAAACAAATTTTTATATCCATTAACAAGTACGCTCTCTCGTGTATATATATATACACACACACACTCAACTCATTCTAGGGTACTACTGACCCTATCTTTAATGAGCACAACCCCACCAAAGCCTAGGTATTCGCTCAACTTAAGCTCTAATACCAACTGTAATGACACGCAAATCCGTACCCTTTGAGTTGACTAATAACACCACACATCCAACCCAAATGACACAGAAATACGAATCATTGGTAGAAAGAAGTTTGAGAATGAGGAATAGAAAGAAAGAAATATTAGAATAGAAGAAAACAAAGATAACAAACTCATAGTGGAACGAATAAAATATATTAAATAACATAACTTTTGAAATACAAATCAGTAATTGTATATACATACCATCATCAGAGCACAACAGTTATTCCTGGAACAGTTATAAACACCTATTTCCAGATACAAACATGATTCACAGTGGAATATATGATAGTCTATAGCTAATTGGTGAAGCCTCCTGCTTCCAGCTCTTCCAAGTGAATCTGAAAAATCCCGACTACTTGACTGCCCGTGCAAATTTGGGCACCCAAGAGTTTAGGGAAAACAAACAAAATAAACTATAACCCAAAACACTTTGATACAAAAATCCAGTGATATTATAATAATATCTAATCAAATAGATAGAATCTAGTGGAACACTTGCATCTCACGCTCCATATATAATATAAAATCAAAAACCGCAGGGTGCTTATTGGAGATTGGATTTCCAACATGACTAGGTATGGAACCACCTTCCGATAGTGTATCTCTAGAGAGGAATACACTGGGTTCGACAAGAACATCTTGTAACCTGGCCCACACATGACCGACCACTCATTTCTCTTGACTGTATCGAATGTATATCACCAACGGTTGGGATCAGCAACCGTTTCCCGATTGGGACAGCATCGAATAGAATAAGGAATTAAACGAATCTCTAGATAGGTGATAATACACCCTAATGGGAGCGACCCACATAGTCATTCTGCCTGCCCGATTTTTGTCATTTCCCGGTTGTTGAGGCCTGAGGCTACGATTACTTTTTATTCATTGATAGCACAATCACTTTGAATGCCACATTGTCAGATCCTATAATCACTAATTGATTTGCACAAATATTCTGGATGTTATGCTAAGGGAATAAATCCGTTGCCACCATATATATTTGTACAGATCAACATATTCAATCATTGGAAATACTTTGTCAGACATCCGTCCATATACGTTCGTTCTGGGACTGAACGAAACTGAAGGCACAATTTCTATTAATAGAAAGTGTAACACCCCACACCCGCTAAGGTCACTCACTAAGGGAATGCCTTAACTTCGGTGGAGTATTTTAAGTGAATATAGAACAGAAAAATTACAACAAGACAGATATAGATAATACTTGAAAATCTAAAACATCATTTCATTGCAGCAGAAGATAAACATGTTTGGTTACAACACCATAAAGAGTCAAGTACTAAATATCCATCCTAATAAAAACATTAGTACATAATCCCACTACATAAACTAATAGCCATAATAGAAAAGATAAGTTGGGCTTTACATCACGGTCCAAGCTCCAAAAGATAGATAAAGAAATCTGATCAAAGCCCACTAGTGTTAGGCCCAACCTGAGGACCCGAGGGGGAAAAAGATAAAAACAACGAGGTCAGACATAAGTCTGAGTGAGCCCTATAACTTTAACAACACAATCATTAAAGTAATTAGGGTATGATATAAACTTGGTACGGTGATGACTGGGGATAAATGACTACACTAAGTAGCCAACTAGACATAGGATGAACTAAGATAACGGTAAAGACGCATCTACCCACCCAAGGGTAATTACTAACTGCACCACACCAGTCATTCCTACTTAATGGTTGATCCCTCCCAAGGACTTAGAAAATTTTCCCAGTAGTTTCGTGTACGCCTAGCTGACTACATAGGTGCCGTCTGCCCCTATCTCCACTAGGTGTACCCACTACTCCCAAGCGATCGGCTCCCTACCGTAGATACCCGTGTTGGCCCCACAGTGGGGTGTATCACTCCCCAAAGTGGCAACCTGATATAACCAATGGTGCACGACTTATATCTACACGATGCAACAACGTCTTACCTACCAGCCCGGGTCCACACACGCATATGAAACCCGTTGGACTTGCGTTGCCACCGCTAACCCGTTTTGGCCTCTTATTGTCAAGCCCAGAACGCGTGTCCCGTCCTCGACATGGGTCGAGCCCAATAAGATACATATGGGTTACTGGTTGAAATGGGCCCCCACAAGCTACCCACCTAAGCTTGTCACTTTATCTAGTGCATCCCACTTAACCCTTTAATCATGTTTAATTACATGTTTCCACTTGGTTAAGTATTCTAATCGTATTTTCTATTGCCACCCAAGGCAACCCACTAGATTTCCACTTGCCACCCAAGGCACTTACTTGATTTCCACATGCCACCCAAGGCACTTACTGGATTTCCACATGCCATCCAAGGCACCCACTTAACCCCTCATGCCCCACTACATGCTTATCTGGTTAAGTGTTTCTTAATTGATTAAGAATGTAACCGTTGTAAAGACCTCTCACATTAGACTATCTTTTATGGCAGCTGGATTTGCCGGTCGGGTCCGGGCAGCCTTACGCCATAACCGAGTTTAACCTCGTGTCTTTACACTTGTCACGTATTAAGTTTGTGCCTAAGACCTCTCACATTGGGCCAATCATTTGTAGCCGCTGGATTTGCCGGTCGGTTCCGGGCAGTCTTATGCTACAAAAGGGTCCAACCTCGTGTCTTAGTCGATTAATTACACCTAATTAATCACCCCCATAATTTGTATTAATTATCCCTAATTAATTACAAATTTAACGATGTACATAATTGACTCAATTATGTCCATCCACTTTATGGTATGCATAATCATACCAACTTCACACCATTTCATTAACATGAATACTAACCCCATCGTTCCCCACGTAATTCGCTAACATGACATACTTAAGAGGGAAGATTCATCACACATACAATGGGTTCAACTTGCATAACATTAGCATCAACATGGGTTTATAAGGTGTCAACATGCATATAGCATCAAACCCAACTAGCATAAATAATCAACCCAAACTTGCATGAATCACATATGTCATAAAGAGGTTAACTTGCATAAGTTACTTATGTCATACAAAGGGGTAAACTTGCATATGTATGTATGACATACAAAGGGGTTAACTTGCATATGTATGCATATCATACTAAGGTGTAAACTTGCACATGTTACTTGCATATAACCAAACACCAAACTTGCATAACATGTCATATATGAACTTGCATATAATCATACACCAAACTTGCATAACATATCATATACGAACTTGCATATAATCAGACACCAAACTTGCATAACATGGTGTCATAATGGATCAATGTTTATCATAGCGATTTGCATAACTAGCATCATGAACACATAGCCTAAAACTTGCATAACTTGCATAACATCATGATCACCTAGCATATGACTTGCATAACTTGCATAACATCATGATCACATAGCATATGACTTGCATAACTTGCATAACATCATGATCACATAGCATATGACTTGCATAACTAGCATAACATCATGATCACATAGCATATGACTTGCATAACTTGCATAACATCATGATTACATAACATATGACTTGCATAACTTGCATAACATCATTAACACATAGCATATAACTTGCATAACTTGCATAACATCGTGAACACATAGCATATGATAACATAACTTGCATTGATCCACATTCATAGCCATAACCTCATTATATCCTATCATAATCAATTCAACAATTGGTCATTAAGGCTATAGAAACTCACAACTTGTTGATTAGCACTCCTGAGAAGAAGATTAAGTTGCTAGAGCTGATTAGAGGTTGATTTGAGAAGCTACCTTCCTCTTTAATTTGTTGGTGGCTCCTTCTAGTTGCATTTTGACGGCATAACGACGTTGTCTCCAATTTTAGTATGAATTAGGGAAGTCTTAGGGTGTATTTATAGAATTAGGATTTAGTTTAGGCCCTTAGATTAACCCTAATTTAGATTAGAGCCGTCAGATTTCGTCACTAGCCACCAAAACCCAGCCCAAAAGCCAAAATGGTGCACTCAAGTCACACAGACCGACGGGGGGGGGGGGGGTCAACCCCTGGGTCAACCCCTAGGTCGACCCCTAGGGAGGGGGTCAACACCCATGTCGACCCCTGGGTCGACTCCCTCAGCCTGGCGGGAATTTTCCCGCCTCTTCTGAAACTTGAGATTTTTATATTTAAATTTGTTTTGAATTTTCTGAAAACTTCTACGGGCCTTAACTGGGTCATACGGACTCCGATTTTCGAAAACTCGGACTCTATTTCGCGTATTTTTCCGAGACGAACGCAATGGCATTGCCAGTTTCCCCTGATTCAGATTTTTAAATTTAATTCTGCCCTGTTTTATATTATAGCAAGTTATTCAACATACGGGGTGTTACATTCTCCCCTACTTAAAGGATTTCGTCCCCGAAATCTCCAAGTCAAGAAGAACGTATCCTACCAACCGAACAACCATCTACTCAAACCATCAAACACTGACATCCATTGTCCTTAGAGTTACTAATGTTGTATGAACATATGCAAAGAGTGTGTGTATATGTTCCCTGTCTAATGCAAAATCAGGCGGTCCACTGATTCAGTTGACCTCCTTAATGCAAACCATGATAGTGCCATGCATCCAATATGTATGCGAAAGAACCCTATCGACACATACTATTTCTATATGAGTGCACAATCATTCACCAAAATGCATCATCAATATGATAACACAACCATTATACATCCATTAATATGGCTACCTACACACAATTATATGCAATAAGTAATATGAAGTGATTGAGCCGATCTAGTGCCTAGAGTGTGTGTATATGCATCCACGAGCAACCACTTGCATCCACTCGCATCCATCAAACATAACATGTCTCAAACACATGTTTCAACCATAGGTTTATCCTATCTAAAGGTCAAGGATACTAATGAGAGGACATACTGAAGATAAGATAAGTACTAGACAGACGATAAAGGAGAAGTTAAAAGACATACTGATATACACGTAAATGTGTATATTTTATCCGCTTATTTATCTTATTTTCCCTTTAAAATAATTGATACTTTGTATTTATAGCTGTATTTTCAGATTGTTGACAAGAAGCATGGTTTAGAGCATTTGATGGGTAAAGCATGAAGAATTTGCTTAAAAAGAGTGAAGTTTAAAATTGCTAAAGCCTGAAGAGTCTAAAGCTTGAAGAACGGTTGCAATTATATTTCAGTTAAGAAGATTTGGCTCAATAAAGACTCAAACTGCATTCACATTAGCTCATTTGGAAGGCATCTTACTCATGTTGCATTCACACTAGCCTATTTGCTAAACCACTCACTCTAAAGCTGCGTTCACACTGGCTTACGTGTTAATTGGGTTATTTCTTTAGTCCCACATTATGTAATTAGCTAGCTAGCCTTTGTCATATCAGCTATAAATACCTTGTATCTCATTCATTGTAAAACACATTGGGTTTTATTCTGTAATTCTCTTCTTGGAATAAAATCATTCTTCTTCCTCTTTTCTATTTAGTTTTAGTTTTATTTATGTTCTTGTTATTTAATTTCTGTTTTTCTTCTTCTTTAGCTATGTCTAGCTAATCCCCTTTGATTAGGGGGTGATGACGCTGATAGTATGATTCAATATGAATCACATAGCCAAAGGATGAGGAATTCATGTATATAGATCTAGATCTGAACTAGGGTTAGATCTGAACCTTAATATCCTGTGTCGTTTAAGAGCTATGCTCCTTCACAGGGTATATTCGTCTTCGGTCTAACAATTATCAGATCTAGATCTAAATTTAGGGTTTTAGAAATAAAATAGTGAATCTGTCCTGATAGCCTATGGTTGTAGAGCGGAGCTCCTGCATAGGCTATGCTTGTCGTTATTTACATATTTGTTTCTAAAAACCTATTATCGTTGATTCATGTTTGTGACAGAAACATGTATTAGATCTGGTTAATCTTTTGGCTATTGATGATTATGAATCTGATCTATGTCATTATCCCCTAATTGCTTTCACTTATTGTTA
Source organism: Allium sativum (assembly GCA_030737875.1). Classification (NCBI taxonomy): domain Eukaryota; kingdom Viridiplantae; phylum Streptophyta; class Magnoliopsida; order Asparagales; family Amaryllidaceae; genus Allium; species Allium sativum. The sequence continues at coordinate 484,472,935 of CM060919.1, read as the reverse complement.
AAATTCTCTTTTATTTAATTTCTGCTATTTTCTTTGTTTTCCACCAATCAAAAGTTAGGGATAACTTGATTGGATTTATTAATAAAATAACTTGGTCCCAGAGTTCGACACCCTCCGCAACAATCCTTGTTGTTTAGGAAAGACAAACGAATTTTACAGTTGTTTACAATTGTCTAATTTGTTCGCAAACAAATTTTGGTGCCGTTGCCGGGGACCAAAATAATTTTTATTTTTAAATCCTTCGAGTTATAATTTTTTATTTTTTATTTTTATTTTTCTTCATATAAAAAAAAACACAAAAAAATACTTTTATTTTATTTTGTTTCTTTTTGTTTTCTAGTATAGATAAAAATTTCTTGATTGACTTGATTTGGTGTTATCCTATGATACTGTAATCTTCCAATTAAGAGAATAAAAAACTTGCCAATTTTTGTTTTCAATTTCCTGCCTTTTTTTTTCAATTTATTTCTTTCCCCTTTCATTGCCTTTTCTTTCTACAAAAAAAAACCAATTTTTTTTCCTGCTTTATATATTTTCTACCGTCCCTGTTTTTCACAATCTCCACGGATTCATCAAAGTCCGCCCTTCATATTCACCTCCATGCCTCCACCCAACGTCCACTGGAAATCCACCACAGTGCCCAACCTGTCTTTCTACCATCACAAGTCAATCAGAAGCCTTCCATCCCCTTACTGTTAACCCCTCCCGTCATCACATACCCAAACCACCCACCTGCATTACGCCGTCAACAAATTCACCCACCTGCATTCCTCAGTCCTACCTCACGACGATCTCCTCTGCACAAACAGCATCCTTAACCCATCGTCAAAACCACTTCGATCAACCCCAGTTTCAAACTTGCTCTCCAAAACCATCACTACTCACCGTTTGCCATCACCACGGCAATTTCTCCCGCATCAACTAAATTTCACCATCCCACAACTGCCACAGCAATCATCTCCTCACTGCTCCATAGTCAACCTTGCTTCACCAGACTTCAACCAGCCTCTGCCCAAAACGACCACGCAACCTTGCTCCATAATCAACACAACACGTTCACCTCCTCCCCAAACCGCAATACAGCAAATCCGCTTCCTGATAGTCAACGAACTTCACCTCATCACGAGGAATCACAAAACCGGAACAACCTCACAAAGCCAAATCCAAAACCGCTAATACCCGTTCGCCTGAAATACACCATACAACCGACTTCGATATTGCAACTAAATCCGAATCGCAAGTTCCCCAAATTGAATTGACCACCTTCCTTGAACATAGCAACTCTTATTGAAACTACCCAGTTTGAATTACAGTGAATTATGCTCGTAAATTTGCAAGCGGACTTGAAATCAGTGACCTGAATTTGACTTTCGAGTTTCTCAAGCTCGTAATTTTCTAGTTTTTTGGGGTTATTTTCGGCTTGGGTAATCTGATTTGGCAAGGAAAGTGTTTTTACCCTTTGCAGACGGGCTTGTGGGCTTGTTTCAGGAAATTATGGGCCGCTGACTTTTCTTCTATTTATTTTCGTTTGGTTTGTCTTTTTGTTTTTGTCTCCTGGAATATTTCACAAAAAAAAAAAAAATTGAAAACAGGTACAGTGGATTTTAGGAAAAAGCCTAAAAATTTATTTTTCGGGCTCGTAGCCCGAACCCGTGCCGCAGCGCAGTCAAGAAAATAATAGGAGGCAACAAATACAGAAAGCAGAGGACAATTCAGGGTTCGAGCGGTTGCACACCAAGTGGGGTGTGAACGCGCTAGCGCGACTCAATTGCACTGGACGGACTGCCGATCAAGGTGAGTATTTTCTAACTCTACAGGGACCGCTGCTGCAAATAAAAAAAATATATATAGACATTGCTTGTAAAAATCTTCTGCAGGGCATCGGCTTGCTTGTAAAATTTCTTTTATTTATTTTTGCAATTGCCTGTTCTGTGACTGTTCTGAGACTGTTCATTCTGTGATCGATAAAAAAAATATTTGCATTCATCTTAGTTTTGTTTTTATTTTCTAAGGACTTCATTATATTTTGGCAATTTGGTTTAGTTCAAACGGATTATTTCTCGGTGTCTAGACTACGGCAGAGTAATAACTGTTTATAAATATTACGGTGATTCGTAAATATTATATCAGTTGTTCCTCTGAAGGTACTTAAACCTTCGGCTGCATTGCTAGGGTGATTCCTGGTGCACCGATAACTCCTGTCCGTTAACTGGCTGAGAAATCTTTTGTTGAAATAAATCAAACCGTCATTATATAATTCTAGAAATTGTAAATTGCATTAGGTTCATTTAAAAAACAAAATTCTTTTAGTGTCTAATTCTTTTTCTCTAAAAAAAAAAAAAAACTCGCTCAAATTTGTTTTTTCTCGTCTTCCCTTATTCTTCTCGCTAGTGCATGCGTCATTGGACTCGTGATCCTTCAGATAATCGTCTAGTTCGAACAAACAGTCCTTTAACCATGGCCGAAGAAAATCCCCCTCGATCTCTTATGGATAGATACTTCCCCGATCGGGTTTCTATTCCTTTTTGCATCATATTGCCCGCCCCAACGGGTAACCACTTTGAAATTCATTCGAATCACATAAATACTCTTCCAAAGTTCGGCAATCTAGAATGTGATGATCCTTATATTTTCCTGACCAAATTTGAACAAGTTTGTGCAACAATGAAATTTCAACAATTAAGTGACGATGGAATCAAACTTAGGTTAATTCCATTTGCACTTACCGATTATGCTGAGAAATGGTTGTATAGCTTGCCTTCAAATACGATTGGAACTTGGGGTGAATTTGTTAACATTTTTCTAAAGAAATTTTACCCGCTAGAAAAAACATCCAAAATTCGAAACGAAATCGTCAATTTTCGTCAATTTGGGGGTGAATCCTTTGCAAAATATTTTGAAAGATTTAAAGAGCTTCTAGTCAAATGTCCACATCATAATTTCGAAAAATGGACTCTTTGTCAAATTTTATACGATGGACTTGAAAATAACTCTCGAACCATGCTCGAATCTATGTGCCAAGGAAATTTTCTAGCCCAAGATCACAATCCCGCTTGGCAATTTCTCGAAAATTTGGCCGAAAAATCAGCTCAATGGGAAAGATCTAACGAGAAATCAATTTATTCCCGTTCTAACGCTCATTCGGTAGGATCATCAGTAGCCTTAGAAGCAAAAACAGACGCGATGATATCCAAATTCGATAACGTCCTTTCATCAACTCAAATAAATCAAGCTCAAGCGTCTCAGACCTCATGTTACAAATGTAACGATCCTAACCACATAGCTGATCAATGCCCACATTCATTGGAACAACTCAATGCATTTAACAAAGTTAGGAACGACCCATTCTCCCCAACATACAATCCAGGTTGGAGAAACCATCCTAATTTCTCTTGGACCCAAAACAATGCAAATTCGAATGTGGTTCGACCTCCTTTTCAATCATTTTCAAATAATACTTCGAGACCTCCATTTCAACAAACTCAATTCCAAAACCCTGCGCCACCGTCTCAAAATCAAGCGCAACAATCTTTTGTTCCCCAAGATGATAAACGATTGACATCACTTGAGAAAACTCTCGAAGAATTGACTAAAGCGACGACCCAAAATCTCCAATCAAATACCAATCTTCAAAATTTATTGACTTCGCACATGCAAAACACGAGTCAATCGATCGCTAAACTTGAAATGCAAATGAGTCAGTTAGCCACTTCGGTAAGCGAACGGGAAAGAGGCACTTTCCCGAGTCAACCCATTCCAAACCCCAACCGTCAAAATCCTAACTCCAACCAAATTCACATCATTCAAGATTCAAACATTAGTCACTTGAATGCGGTCACTACTCTTAGATCTGGCAAAAAGATTGACAACCATGTGGTCAACCCAAATGCTTTGCCGGACGATCTTCCAAACCCTATCGAAAATTCGACCAACCCAGATCAAAACATCGAGCCAATTTCTGACAAGGACCATCCTCAAACTCGAGTAGCCCAACCTACTGAGTTGTCTGCTCCATTTCCTCATAGACTCCGACCTAGGAAAAAGACGGATCAGCTAGAAAAGATCCTTGAAATATTTAAGCAAGTTAAAGTGAACATTCCTCTTTTAGATATTATACAACAAGTTCCACAGTACGCTAAATTTCTAAAAGATATGTGCACCCAGAAACGTCATACACATGTGCCTAAGAAAGTGTTTCTAGCAGCGACTCTAAGCGAAGTCTTGTCCCAATCTATGCCAGTGAAATACAAATATCCTGGCTGCCCCACAATATCATGTACTATTGGGGACAAGAAAATCGATAGATGCTTGCTAGACTTAGGTGCTAGTGTTAACTTGCTTCCATATTCCGTCTATCACCAATTAGGCCTAGGAGAACTGAAACCCACCAAGGTTACTCTTCAGCTTGCCGACCGTTCAATTAAGAAACCTGTGGGCGAAATCGAGGATGTTTTGATCAAAATAGGAGAATTCATCTTTCCAGTTGATTTCATTGTCCTAGAAACTCAACAGGTAAGCAATCCTGCAAACCAAATCCCTTTGATTCTAGGACGACCCTTCTTAGCAACCTCTAATGCTCTCATCAACTGTAGAAATGGGTCTATGAAACTTTCTTTTGGTAACATGACTGTCGAGCTAAACATCTTCAGAACTGAAAACTCTCCTAACTCTTATGTGGACCAGTTTTCTGAAATCCATGCTGTCCACGATAATGAATCTGAGCTCGACCATCTGAATAACGAAATTGAATCAGATTACGAAACTTTGTTTCAAGATACTCTCGAAAATGTCTCTGATTCGATTCCTGTCGAGCCTCTCACAAATGAGTTTATCCCTCAACCAATTTCTTCGGTTGAGTCGCCCCAAAAATCTGACCTCAAAGTGCTGCCCAGTCATCTTAAGTACGCTTACTTAGGAGACAATGAAACTTTTCCTGTCATTATCGCTTCTGACCTTACTTTAGAGCAGGAACAATTGCTCCTTCCCATCCTTAAGAAAAATAAGGAAGCAATTGGTTGGTCCATGGCTGATATTAAGGGGATTAGTCCTTCAATTGTCCAACATCGAATCCACCTTATAGATGATGCCAAACCCACTCGGGATCCCCAGCGTTGACTAAACCCTATCATGAAAGAAGCAGTTCGTGCTGAAATCCTTAAATGCCTTGACAATGGAATCATCTACCCGATTTCTGATAGTCAATGGGTTAGTCCGATTCATGTCGTACCTAAGAAATCAGGGATTACCGTGATCCAAAATGAAGCTAACGAGCTTATCCCAACCCGCACCCAGACTGGTTGGCGTGTTTGCATTGACTATAGGAAACTTAACGTTGCAAAACGTAAGGATCATTTCCCTCTGCCATTTATCGATCAAATGTTAGAACGACTAGCGGGTCATGAGTACTACTGTTTCCTTGATGGGTACTCAGGCTATAATCAAATCCCTATCGCTCCTGAGGACCAAGAAAAACCACTTTCACTTGTCCGTTTGGTACATTTGCGTACCGACGTATGCCTTTTGGTCTCTGTAATGCACCTACAACCTTTCAGAGGTGCATGATTAGCATTTTTTCTGATATGATCGAGCGATTTTTGGAAGTGTTCATGGATGATTTTTCCATATTTGGTGATTCTTACTCTGAGTGTTTACATCATCTCGATCTTGTACTTAATCGCTGTAAAGAGAAACACTTAACGCTTAATTGGGAAAAGTGTCACTTCATGGTTAAACATGGCATTGTTTTGGGACATGTCATCTCTAACAAAGGAATTGAAGTTGACAAAGCCAAAATCGAAGTTATCTCTAATCTTCCCATTCCCAAATCTGTTAAGGACATCCGATCCTTTTTAGGTCATGCTGGCTTCTATCGTCGCTTCATAAAGGATTTCAGCAAAATCACTCGACCTCTGACTAACCTTCTTGGTAAGGATGTTCCTTTCGACTTCAATTCTGAGTGCATTTCATCTTTTGAGCATCTTAAAAATGAACTTGTCTCTTCTCCTATCATTTGCTCTCCTAATTGGAAGCTGCCTTTTGAAATCATGTGTGATGCCTCGAATTTCGCTGTTGGCGCTGTCCTAGGACAACGTATCGATAAGATTCTTCACGTCATTTACTATGCGAGTAAGACTTTGAACGATGCCCAAATCAATTATACGACCACTGAAAAAGAACTTTTGGCAGTTTTTTTTGCTCTAGAAAAATTCAGGCCTTATCTAGTTGGCTCACACATCACGGTTTATACCGATCATTCCGCACTTAGGTACCTTTTCTCTAAAAAGGATGCTAAGGCTCGTCTCATTCGTTGGATCCTTTTACTTCAAGAATTTGACCTTACCATTAAGGATAAAAAAGGATCTGACAACGTTATTGCGGACCACCTGTCTCGTCTTCCAAACGCCCCGTCATCTTCTCTTCCGATCAATGAGAATTTCCCCGATGAACAGCTGTTTTCTCTATCCACTGATCCTTGGTTTGCTGACATTGTCAACTTCTTAGCTACTAAGCAGATCCCTTCTTTTTGGTCTAAGCAGGATAAACACAAATTCTTTTCCCAAGTGAAACATTTTTATTGGGAAGACCCCTATCTTTTCAAGTATTGTCCCGACCAAATCATTCGAAGATGTGTTCCTGACACTGAAATTCACAGTGTCCTCTCTTTCTGTCATGACCAAGCATGCGGTGGTCACTTCGGTCCTAAAAATACAGCCGAAAAGGTTCTCCAATCGGGTTTCTACTGGCCCACCCTTTTCAAAGACGCATACGAATTTCGCAAAACTTGTGATCGATGTCAATTCTTAGGGCAAATTTCTAAACGGAATATGATGCCCCTAAACCCCATTCTAGAGGTCGAAATTTTTGATGTGTGGGGTATAGACTTCATGGGACCCTTCCCTAATTCTTTTGGGAACATTTACATTCTCTTGGTTGTTGACTATGTTTCTAAATGGGTCGAAGCTATTCCATGCAAAATGAACGACAATAAGGTCGTTGTGCGCTTCTTAAAAGAAAACATCTTTTCTAGGTTTGGCACACCTCGCACAATAATCAGCGACAACAGGACACATTTCTGTAATCATTCTTTTGAAGCCCTCATGAGAAAGTATTCGATAACCCACAAGTTATCCACTCCTTACCATCCTCAAACTTGTGGGCAAGTTGAAGTATCGAATAGGCAGATTAAACAAATCCTTGAGAAAACCGTGAATCGAAATCGGAAAGATTGGTCTCAAAAGTTAACCGACACTCTTTGGGCTTCCCGCACCGCTTTCAAAACAAACTTGGGTATGTCCCCTTATCGGTTGATTTTTGGTAAACCATGTCACTTGCCAGTTGAACTAGAACATAGGGCGTTATGGGCAATAAAAACTTTGAATCTTGATTTAGAGCAAGCAGGTGAACATAGGAAGCTTCAACTTAATGAACTTGTAATGACCCGCAAATCCGCAACATCAGAGTTGACTATATACATCATACGTCCAACCCAAATATCACGAAAATACGAAACATTTTTTTTTAGAAGAAAGAGGTAGAAGAAGAACAGAAATAACAACACAGAATCTCACATCGCAGCGGAACAAAATATAATATATCACATCTTTGAAATACAAAATCTTAACTGTATATCATACACTTATCAGAGTACAACACTTACAACATAACGGAACAACTATAACTGGATAATGCTGAAGCCTCCTGCTCCAAGCTCCTTTTAGATGTATCTGAAAAATCCTGAACTACTTGACTGCCCGTACAAATTTAGGCACCCAAGAGTTTAGGTAGAACAAAACAAAATAAACTCCGGGTCAGTCATGGGACTGGTATGAGTAAACAGTTTAAACAGTTTCAGAAAAACTAAATGATATCTCATAAGACCACGCCGCATAACGGAACGGGTTTTTCCCTTATGAGAATCCAAACACTTGACTTATCTTTATATCAAAACTCTTTTGATATTATAATAATGTCTAAATCAAGTAAATAACAATCTAGTGGAACGTTTGCATCTCACGTTCCACATATAATTACAATCATAAACCGCAAGCACGTATTGGGTATTTGATTTCCAACTATGACAAGGCATGGGACCACCTTCCGCTGGTATATCTCTAGAGGAGAATACACCGAGTTCAACAAGAACATCTTGCAACTCAGCCACACATGACCGACCACTCATTTCGCTTGAGTGTATCGAATGTATATCACCAACGATTGGGATCAGCAACCGTTTCCCGAATGGGTCAGCATCGACAATAGATTTTTAGAAGTAAATGAAACTCTAGATCAGGTGATTATACACCCTAATAGGTGCGACCTACATAGCCATGCTGCTTGCCCGATTTCTGTCATTTACCGGTTGATGAGGCTAGAAGCTACGCTTTATCATCACACCAGATTCACTTCGAATGCCACATCGTCAAATCCATCAAATCACCGATTGACGTCTACAACAATACATTATGTGTTAGCTAAAAGAAGTTTCCTTCTCCGCTTCCACTCTTGGTACGGTTGAAGAAATCAATGTACGTGACCATTCTGGAAATACCCTGTCAGACATTCATCCATACAAGTCACCCTGGAACAGGATGAACTGAAGGCACTATTTCTATTAATAGAAAAAGTCCTTGCACTCTACTCCGTCTTCGATTATCTTTATATAATCTGATTCTCACGCTACTGCCGATATGGAGTGGTTCTTCGGATAATAATCCAACCGGTCTCTCCACATTGACAACGATGGTCAAAACTTCGATAGTCTGTGATTTAACTATCGAATAAAAACAAGTGTTTCGATAGTCGATGATTTAACTATCGAATAAAACAAGTGTTCATCCAAACATCCAACAATCACTGAACCTTTAATTAATATTCCATTAATTAAATCTCTTCTCTATTTCTTTATCAATATTTGTTAATCAAATATTTCAATAACCATATTGGCCTTATACGTTATTTGGAAAACATTTCCATATATCGCCTTCTTTTATTTTCTAAACTTTAGAAAATATTCATTATTCTATTTCCAAGCTTTGCACATATTTGGGTTAAAACAGATGTTGTGTAAAACATCGTTACGACAACCCAAATACAGTATTTAACTAATTCTTATTCCACATTGATCTTCGAGCCTGAATCTTGCTACTTATCGGTATATCATGAAATCAACCAAGTTGGGGTATAATTACCTCTCAGACCTTGACTGAATAACATTTAACGTCAAAACAGACAAGACTACTTACTCGAATAATCAATACCATACAACTGATTATTCACCTTTAAACACATATACATTTTCTCTTTCTATTCCTACGAGATTTTATTCTTATACTTCCCCTTTTAATTATACTATTCTATTTCTAAGTTTGTTTCCTTATCGACTTCTATATAATTTGATATGTTAATTTCTAACTATCAAATTATCTTAAAAATATTCTATCTCCTTAAATTCCCGGAAAAATTCGCCATAACCTCCTTTGTACCGGGAGCATCGGGAAATTTCAAATAGCTTTCCTGGTCCTTCTTATCTCAAAAAGAAAAAGAAAAAGCCAAGCGGCTTGCCGATACGGCGCATAAAATCTCATATGGAAATTAAATACGTACCTTTTTGTCGGGCATTCTATTTATTTCACTCCTATACTTTATTCCATACCTGTCTCCTGTATATCTATACCTGTCCAATCCATTTTAACTATACCAATCGTTTTAACTCAATTTGTTAATTAAATCTGTTAATTAACTTCTCAGTCTATTTCACCGTCATATTTGAACATGACATGTTCAAATATATTTTTAACTTGCATATTACACATTCTAATTATACTAATACTCTCGTTCCCTTATCGACTTCTCTATTCAAATTCCAATTCAATTCTATTTGAATTCTTTTGATTTAAACTTCATTTGAATTCTATTTTCAAATTCTATAGTTTAAAGTACATTTGAATTCTATATTCAAATCTATAGTTTAAAGTCTATTTGAATTTCTATATTCAAATCTATAGTTTAAAGTCTATTTGAATTTCTATATTCAAATCTATAGTTCAAATTCTATATTCAAAGTCTATTTAAATTTCTCTTTTCAAATTCCAATTCAAACCCCATATTTTCATTTATAAACAACTTTATAAATTCGATTCAAATTCCACATTTCCATTTATAAACAAAGTTTATAAATTCAATTACTTGTTTATATATATATTCAAAACAAGTTAATGTTTTTATACTTCATTTAAAATTCAAATTCTATTTATAAAAATAGAATTCCCCTTTTAAATTTCAAATACCCTTTTTGATATTTTTATAAATCAATATCCCAAGCCCCAGTGATATTTAAACAATCAAATCAACCAATTTTCAATCACTTGATTTTTAACACATCATATATGAATATATATGAAATCAAACAAACAACAACAGATAATATATTTTTGAGGAATCCAGTTGGATTCCTCCAACCTGTTTTCCTGCATCCACAGACGTTAGTCAACATAGTAATACCCATCCTGCTTCGTGGCAGGATATCGCGGTATAGAAGGTCATCCACTAATCATAGCGTGGGGCGTATAGGGTAATCATCCGCTATGGTACTGCGGGCATCCGCTAATGAAACTACGGGAATCCAACCAATCATCAACCCAATATATATAATAGTCAACCAATCCTAAATAACTATATATATATTTTGAAACAATCAGACTAAACAGCATTCAAACAAGCAACAACAATTATTTTTAACGATGTAAAAATAATTCTAAACAAACAGGTGAGTGAGATTTACTCACCGGTGATTTTCCCTTTGTCGAGTATCCTGTTAATTTGCATATCGTCGCAACTGCGAAATCCACTCAACTTGATTCATGATTTTTCCTTGACTCCTTATTGCATAAAAGATCTTCCATCTCTTTCCCTACCCTGGTTCAAGGACACTACTGCTCACTCGCCTCACTACCTCAACCTGAATCTGCAGCAAACTCGCACTAGTCTTCTCCTTTATTTTAAAGCCACTGCCTTCACCTTGCAAACACATGCAAGAACACAACAACAGGAATTCAAGCATCACACACCTCACAATCTCTCTAACATTAACTGTCGAACCTCCTCCTTTAGCCCACAGTGAACAAACCGCGCTCCTCCCCCAATTCCCATCGCACCAACCATTTCGACTTCATCTCCCTTGATACTACCAGCAAACCCTCCTTAAAAATCTCCTTATTTCGAACCAATCCAAATCAAGTTCGGTCCCTCCTTGAAAAATCACGATTTCTGAAACTCAGCAACAAGTTGCGGAACAACAACCGAACATCATCGCGTCTCCATCACAAGTCTGCCATACTCCCAGAATCGCCCCGCACTCCTCGAATTCGCGATTCACTGTCGAAATCAACCCAGAACTTAACCCTAAAATCACTGCTTTAATATCGGATTCAGTAAAAGGCATCGTACTGATTTCCTCTCCAATTTGAAGTATACGACGATACGATTTTAGTGAGAAAAAGAAACGAGAGGAGGACAACCTTGTTTCGATTTTGATTTTGTATTGGAAATGAGTTCAGCCATTTTTGATTTTCTGTTGAACGAGATTAAAGGAGCAAAGGTAATCGCGGTTTTAAATAGGAAGGGGTTCGGCTAATTTATGAACTGTGTGGCCATGTTTTTAACCAGTGGAGAGAAGGTGGTTTTGAAATGGATTTCGTGGCCGATTGAAACACATTTGATTATTGGCTTGGGTGTTTTATTAGTGGCCAAAAACAAAAGAAACTTTATTTTATTTAGTTTAGTTTTTTCACCGTATCCTTAAATTCAAATACTCCATGGTCCTGAACTCCTTTCTGAACCCAACAACTGTCCATTCTAGGGTAAAACCGCTATTCTGAACCAACTGGGATAAGTATCGAAGTCCAGTTCGATCATCCCGAACAGATATTAATTTAAATAGGTTTAATTTAAATTTCAAACCATTTAAATTCTTCGATAATTATTGAATATTATTATTCTAATTCAAACAGAATTATGTATTGATTTTCTGAACTGTTTTCAAATCAGTTTTCACTTTGAATTCAGTTATTCGCTGATTCCTTGTTTTGATAATTTAATATATACGATATTAAAATCGAAATCGATATTTAAATCGATAACATAAATATAAAAATTCATTTATATTATCAACTAAATATTTAAATCTATTCTAAATATTTAAAATTAGTTGGTCGAAATCCCGGGTCATTACAATCTTCCCCACTTAAAATAATTTGTCCTCGAAATTGCTAAGGTAGAAAAAGTGCTACAAACCCATTTATCTTTCAAAACATATTTATGTGGATACTCAACATTTCAAACTTCCTTACGTAACTCTCTTTCGAATAAATCCCTATTCGATAACTCCTCCCTTCGAATAACTATATTCGATAATCTCTCTTTCGAATAACTTGATTCGAAAACCTTTCTTCGAATAAACTATATTCGATTTACTCTATTAAATTTACTTTATTTGATTAGCTCTATTGGATTTAACTCTTTTCGATTAACTCCACCGAATAACTAAATTCGATAACTCCTTCGAATAACCCATATTCTATAACTCATTTCGATTAAACTAATCGATAACTCCTTTCGATTAAACTATAATCGATAACTCATTTCGATTAACTAATAATCGATAACTCCTTTGATTTACTAATAATCGATAACTCCTTTAATTCTATTCGAATAAACTAATATTCGATTTAACTCCACTCGCTTGACTCTAGATCGCAGCGATCACAATGGTTACGCCTGATTCCCCCAGGAAACATCCGACCGCCCTAGGCTATCTGCAGCCCTGCAAATTACGCTAGCAGTCGTACGAAATGGCAACTTATCCTGAGTAACTATGGTTGACTAACTCTATCTCAATAACTATATTCGATCAACTTTAATTGAATAACTAACATTCAATTAAATCCAAATTCGATTAACTATGTTCAATTAACTCTATCTGGTTAACTCTTTATTTGAATAACAAATATTCGATAAACTCTAATTTGAATAACGAATAATCAATTAACTCAACGGATTAACCCTAACTGATTAACTCTAACTGGTTAATACATACTCTAATCGATTTATTCTAACTCTAATCGATTATTTCTCTCTCTAATCGACTTCTCCTATTCGAATAACTCCTATTGGATAACGTTTATTCATTTATAAAGATTTACTTTTAGTAACAGTTCTTCACTTTATAAATGTTCTCTTTAATAACGTTACTTTACTTATACAAGTGTTGTGTACCCCTTCTATTTAAAACTATCGGTGTTAAAAACCAATATCTCTTCTCTATATAATTTCAGACTTATATATCCCATCTATCGAATGTTAAACATTTAATTTAATTTATAAACTGTTATTTATAAATTAATCTTTTCTATTTATCCGTTAAAAACAGATTTCCATTTTCTATTCATCTTCTTAATATTCCTTTGATTAATTCTATTTATTTAACAAATAAATATCTCATCTATAACATTCTATTTATTTACTATAAATAAATATTTCCATTGAATCTATTTGTAAATGTTCTACAAATATTCCATTTTAAATTCTATTTGTAAATGTTTTTACAAATATCTCACATTTTATTTGTTTGCACATAACTTCCTTTGTATTTGTGTTACAAATATATTTCCTTTATATTTCCCAATTCATATTTCATTCACATTGATTTTACTCAATTTATTCATTTCGATCCATTTAACTTACTTAAGTTAAATTTAATTTCAATTATTCAAATTCCCATTAACTAGTTGCTAATTAACCGTTTTGCCAATTTAACCTTCGTATTTGAATATAACTTGTTCAAATATATGTCAACTTAATTATAACTAATCAAATAATATTTTCAACCCGAGTTATATATTTGATTCGAATAAAAATTTTCAATCTCTTTCTCTTATCCAAAAACCCAATTTTGATTCAAAATTTCCTTTAACTAATTATTCTCCAATTTATTTAATTCTATTTAACCATTTAAAATATGATTTTCGTCTTAAAAATCATTTCACTTACTTCATTGAGGTTCATATTTATTTTATATCTCCAGTCTGGATTTTTCTAATGCCAATTCGGATTTTATTTCCTAAAAATCCTTTTATTTATTTAATTAAACCGTTATGGTTTTTAATGGTTTCTGGCGCTGCTTTTCTAAAAATTTGATTTTGGCATATCTCAAAATCTATACGACGAAATCCAGAGTTTTCTCTTTCATTAGAAAATTATTGTTCACCCGGTCCCGACGATTCTTGTTTCAAAGAATTCTGACTTCAATTGAGTTATGTATACTAAACTGAAGTTCGAATCGCCAATTTACGAACTGCCGTGCTATGGCAAGCTCGTTTTAATTATATTTATAATTATAAACATTTTAACTTCGTTTATAATAAATTCAACTCCATTCTGATATTATTTTTAATATATATCAAATCCATTTCATAATATTCCCGATCTATTTCTCTTCAAATATTCAAGTCCTATATATTAATTTAAAATATTCAAATTCCATTTGAATCTCTTTATTCCAACTCATTTGAATTTCCTTCTATTCAATTTCTATTTGAATTTTCTCCGATTCAAATTCTAATTCAATTTCCTTATCTTCAGATTCTATTTGAATTTCTTATTTCAAAACCCATTTCAAATCCCTTATTCAAATTCCTTTTGAAATCCTTTATTCAATTTCTATTTAAATTCCTTATTCAAATTCTATTTAATTTCACTTTGAATTATAAATAGAATTTCTATATTCAAAATCCGTTTTAACTCTATTTGAATCCTATATTCAAATTTCCATTATTTACATCTTCTTTATTCAAATCTCATTTGAATTTTCTATACTCCAATCCCTTTTGAATTTTCTTATATTCAAATCCATTTGAATTCCTTTGAATTCAAATTCCATTTCAATTTTTCTTATACAATTTCTATTTGAAGTCATATAAATATATACATATTTTTATATCTATCTCAAATTCAAAACATTTGAATTTTAAAACAACTTGTTTCTTTTCAAACAAATTTCCATCAAAACTTTTCTAAGGCAGCAATTCGTCACTTAGAAACTCGAAAATGAACACTGATGATGTTGCGACCATCATCAGAATTATTTTCCAGCTACTGAATGAGTTCAGTGCTTTATTTCTTTCAAACTCCATTTAGAAAAATATTTTCCAAACTCTCAGGATTTTAAATTCTGAATTCTGGTTGGAATTCAATTTCAATTTCATCTCCTTTGTATATTTGATTTCCTATACAAATTCCATTGGTTATATATATATAACTATTTCTGTTTTATAATCTAATTTGATTATAATCCTAACAATCAACTTAACTATTTGAAAACAATATCGTGTCCAATCTTCTGTTCAAGTGTTTATAAACTCCTATCGATATCGTGGCGTCCCACGATTCAACCAAACTTTATAATCCACTCAACAGACTAGTCAACACAATATAAAACAGTTTTTATATCAAATAACAAATACGCTCTCTCGTATATATATATACACTCAACTCATTCTAGGATACTACTGATCCTATCTCTAATGAGCACATTTCCACACAGCCTAGGTATTCGCTAAACCTAAGCTCTGATACCAAGTGTAATGACCCGCAAATCCGCAACATCAGAGTTGACTATATACATCATACGTCCAACCCAAATATCACGAAAATACGAAACATTTTTTTTTAGAAGAAAGAGGTAGAAGAAGAACAGAAATAACAACACAGAATCTCACATCGCAGCGGAACAAAATATAATATATCACATCTTTGAAATACAAAATCTTAACTGTATATCATACACTTATCAGAGTACAACACTTACAACATAACGGAACAACTATAACTGGATAATGCTGAAGCCTCCTGCTCCAAGCTCCTTTTAGATGTATCTGAAAAATCCTGAACTACTTGACTGCCCGTACAAATTTAGGCACCCAAGAGTTTAGGTAGAACAAAACAAAATAAACTCCGGGTCAGTCATGGGACTGGTATGAGTAAACGGTTTAAACAGTTTCAGAAAAACTAAATGATATCTCATAAGACCACGCCGCATAACGGAACGGGTTTTTCCCTTATGAGAATCCAAACACTTGACTTATCTTTATATCAAAACTCTTTTGATATTATAATAATGTCTAAATCAAGTAAATAACAATCTAGTGGAACGTTTGCATCTCACGTTCCACGTATAATTACAATCATAAACCGCAAGCACGTATTGGGTATTTGATTTCCAACTATGACAAGGCATGGGACCACCTTCCGCTGGTATATCTCTAGAGGAGAATACACCGAGTTCAACAAGAACATCTTGCAACTCAGCCACACATGACCGACCACTCATTTCTCTTGAGTGTATCGAATGTATATCACCAACGATTGGGATCAACAACCGTTTCCCGAATGGGTCAGCATCGACAATAGATTTTTAGAAGTAAATGAAACTCTAGATCAGGTGATTATACACCCTAATAGGTGCGACCTACATAGCCATGCTGCTTGCCCGATTTCTGTCATTTACCGGTTGATGAGGCTAGAAGCTACGCTTTATCATCACACCAGATTCACTTCGAATGCCACATCGTCAAATCCATCAAATCACCGATAGACGTCTACAACAATACATTATGTGTTAGCTAAAAGAAGTTTCCTTCTCCGCTTCCACTCTTGGTACGGTTGAAGAAATCAATGTACGTGACCATTCTGGAAATACCCTGTCAGACATTCATCCATACAAGTCACCCTGGAACAGGATGAACTGAAGGCACTATTTCTATTAATAGAAAAAGTCCTTGCACTCTACTCCGTCTTCGATTATCTTTATATAATCTGATTCTCACGCTACTGCCGATATGGAGTGGTTCTTCGGATAATAATCCAACCGGTCTCTCCACATTGACAACGATGGTCAAAACTTCAATAGTCTGTGATTTAACTATCGAATAAAAACAAGTGTTTCAATAGTCGATGATTTAACTATCGAATAAAACAAGTGTTCATCCAAACATCCAACAATCACTGAACCTTTAATTAATATTCCATTAATTAAATCTCTTCTCTATTTCTTTATCAATATTTGTTAATCAAATATTTCAATAACCATATTGGCCTTATACGTTATTTGGAAAACATTTCCATATATCGCCTTCTTTTATTTTCTAAACTTTAGAAAATATTCATTATTCTATTTCCAAGCTTTGCACATATTTGGGTTAAAACAGATGTTGTGTAAAACATCGTTACGACAACCCAAATACAGTATTTAACTAATTCTTATTCCACATTGATCTTCGAGCCTGAATCTTGCTACTTATCGGTATATCATGAAATCAACCAAGTTGGGGTATAATTACCTCTCAGACCTTGACTGAATAACATTTAACGTCAAAACAGACAAGACTACTTACTCGAATAATCAATACCATACAACTGATTATTCACCTTTAAACACATATACATTTTCTCTTTCTATTCCTACGAGATTTTATTCTTATACTTCCCCTTTTAATTATACTATTCTATTTCTAAGTTTGTTTCCTTATCGACTTCTATATAATTTGATATGTTAATTTCTAACTATCAAATTATCTTAAAAATATTCTATCTCCTTAAATTCCCGGAAAAATTCGCCATAACCTCCTTTGTACCGGGAGCATCGGGAAATTTCAAATAGCTTTCCCGGTCCTTCTTACCTCAAAAAGAAAAAGAAAAAGCCAAGCGGCTTGCCGATACGGCGCATAAAATCTCATATGGAAATTAAATACGTACCTTTTTGTCGGGCATTCTATTTATTTCACTCCTATACTTTATTCCATACCTGTCTCCTGTATATCTATACCTGTCCAATCCATTTTAACTATACCAATCGTTTTAACTCAATTTGTTAATTAAATCTGTTAATTAACTTCTCAGTCTATTTCACCGTCATATTTGAACATGACATGTTCAAATATATTTTTAACTTGCATATTACACATTCTAATTATACTAATACTCTCGTTCCCTTATCGACTTCTCTATTCAAATTCCAATTCAATTCTATTTGAATTCTTTTGATTTAAACTTCATTTGAATTCTATTTTCAAATTCTATAGTTTAAAGTACATTTGAATTCTATATTCAAATCTATAGTTTAAAGTCTATTTGAATTTCTATATTCAAATCTATAGTTTAAAGTCTATTTGAATTTCTATATTCAAATCTATAGTTCAAATTCTATATTCAAAGTCTATTTAAATTTCTCTTTTCAAATTCCAATTCAAACCCCATATTTTCATTTATAAACAACTTTATAAATACGATTCAAATTCCACATTTCCATTTATAAACAAAGTTTATAAATTCAATTACTTGTTTATATATATATTCAAAACAAGTTAATGTTTCTATACTTCATTTAAAATTCAAATTCTATTTATAAAAATAGAATTCCCCTTTTAAATTTCAAATACCCTTTTTGATATTTTTATAAATCAATATCCCAAGCCCCAGTGATATTTAAACAATCAAATCAACCAATTTTCAATCACTTGATTTTTAACACATCATATATGAATATATATGAAATCAAACAAACAACAACAGATAATATATTTTTGAGGAATCCAGTTGGATTCCTCCAACCTGTTTTCCTGCATCCACAGACGTTAGTCAACATAGTAATACCCATCCTGCTTCGTGGCAGGATATCGCGGTATAGAAGGTCATCCACTAATCATAGCGTGGGGCGTATAGGGTAATCATCCGCTATGGTACTGCGGGCATCCGCTAATGAAACTGCGGGAATCCAACCATTCATCAACCCAATATATATATAATAATCAACCAATCCTAAATAACTATATATATTTTGAAACAATCAGACTAAACAGCATTCAAACAAGCAACAACAATTATTTTTAACGATGTAAAAATAATTCTAAACAAACAGGTGAGTGAGATTTACTCACCGGTGATTTTCCCTTTGTCGAGTATCCTGTTAATTTGCATATCGTCGCAACTGCGAAATCCACTCAACTTGATTCATGATTTTTCCTTGACTCCTTCTTATTGCATAAAAGATCTTCCATCTCTTTCCCTACCCTGGTTCAAGGACACTACTGCTCACTCGCCTCACTGCCTCAACCTAAATCTGCAGCAAACTCGCACTAGTCTTCTCCTTTATTTTAAAGCCACTGCCTTCACCTTGCAAACACATGCAAGAACACAACAACAGGAATTCAAGCATCACACACCACACAATCTCCCTAACATTAACTGTCGAACCTCCTCCTTTAGCCCACATTGAACAAACCGCGCTCCTCCCCCAATTCCCATCGCACCAACCATTTCGACTTCATCTCCCTTGATACTACCAGCAAACCCTCCTTCAAAATCTCCTTATTTCGAACCAATCCAAATTAAGTTCGGTCCCTCCTTGAAAAATCACGATTTCTGAAACTCAGCAACAAGTTGCGGAACAACAACCGAACATCATCGCGTCTCCATCACAAGTCTGCCATACTCCCAGAATCGCCCCGCACTCCTCGAATTCGCGATTCACTGTCGAAATCAACCCAGAACTTAACCCTAAAATCACTGCTTTAATATCGGATTCAGTAAAAGGCATCGTACTGATTTCCTCTCCAATTTGAAGTATACGACGATACGATTTTAGTGAGAAAAAGAAACGAGAGGAGGACAGCCTTGTTTCGATTTTGATTTTGTATTGGAAATGAGTTCAGCCATTTTTGATTTTCTGTTGAACGAGATTAAAGGAGCAAAGGTAATCGCGGTTTTAAATAGGAAGGGGTTCGGCTAATTTATGAACTGTGTGGCCATGTTTTTAACCAGTGGAGAGAAGGTGGTTTTGAAATGGATTTCGTGGCCGATTGGAACACATTTGATTATTGGCTTGGGTGTTTTATTAGTGGCCAAAAACAAAAGAAACTTTATTTTATTTAGTTTAGTTTTTTCACCGTATCCTTAAATTCAAATACTCCATGGTCCTGAACTCCTTTCTGAACCCAACAACTGTCCATTCTAGGGTAAAACCGCTATTCTGAACCAACTGGAATAAGTATCGAAGTCCAGTTCGATCATCCCGAACATATATTAATTTAAATAGGTTTAATTTAAATTTCAAACCATTTAAATTCTTCGATAATTATTGAATATTATTATTCTAATTCAAACAGAATTATGTATTGATTTTCTGAACTGTTTTCAAATCAGTTTTCACTTCGAATTCAGTTATTCGCTGATTCCTTATTTTGATAATTTAATATATACGATATTAAATCGAAATCGATATTTAAATCGATAACATAAATATAAAAATTCATTTATATTATCAACTAAATATTTAAATCTATTCTAAATATTTAAAATTAGTTGGTCGAAATCCCGGGTCATTACAGAACTTGATGAAATTCGAAATGATGCCTATGAAAATGAACGAATTTACAAGGACAGAACAAAAGTTTTTCATGATAAATCAATTTTATGTAAAACTTTCATGTCAGGCCAAAAAGTTCTGTTGTATGACTCAAAACTGCATTTATTTCCGGGTAAGTTAAAATCTAGATGGACAGGACCTTACACTGTACGCACTGTTTTTCCGTATGGTGCGGTAGAAATTGAGAATCCGACTGATGGATCATCCTTTAAGGTCAATGGTCAACGCCTTAAACCTTACTTGGAACCAATACCCAACCAAGAGGAAGAGCTCATGGTCCTCCATGAGCCACATTACATTCGGTAAGACGCACTAACCCTCTTTTGTACATATGTAAATATTCTCTTATTTGTTTTTCCCTTTCACTAAGATATGTCTGATTAAGACTGTGAGGACACAGTCACACTCAAGTGTGGGGGGAATTTACGTTACATCAGCAATCAAATTTTATGAAGTAGGTCATTCATTGAACAAGGATTAACTTAAATTCATAAATAACACCTTGGTTCTTGTTTGATAAGTTGAATTGTTGGGTGATGGGAATGAACATTATTTATTCATTGAATCGTAATGTGTCTTTTTAAGATGCTAGCTTGAGACTGTGCAGACGTTAGTCGTGTTCTGGAGTAAGCGTGTCAACCTTTGTTATACATGTTAGAATGTGCAAGTAAAAATAATCAAAAAAAAAATAATCAAGAAATAAAAATGATTTTGCACCTACATTTGTTGGATTTTCTGAGTTCGTTTTCATGCATAATATTTTCTTTTCACTCAAATTTTCAAAATTGTAAGTTCTAAAATCCATTTGGCCCAATTAAGGAGAAATGACTCATTGTAGCATTCTTCTTCGATACCCCACATTACTCAAACCCAAGTTTTTAGTCGATTTACATCCATGTTTCGACAAGTTTATCTTATATTGGTATACTCAAGAACCTTTGTTTAAAGGTCAAAAAACGTCACTTTTTATACCAATATTACACTACCCATTCCGTACTTGTTTTAAGGTAGGATAACCATATACCACATCTTATTTTATATGGGTTATCTTACGAAACTTTGCTTATCATTCCTTTCAACTTTTTGTATAACATCAATCCAGACTTGTGTGTTGAATTAAGGTTATAGAAGTAGAGTAACTAGGGCACAAAACTTTCCTTTCATGAAGTGTTGGTAGTAAAGGAGGAATCAAATGAAATCATGTACGTCATCATTCCATCTCCATTCATCATGCAAAAGAAAAAAGAAAAGAAAAAAAAAGAATAGAAAAAAGGAAAAAAGAAAAAAAAAAGAAAAAAGAAATAAAGAGAGAGTCTCTCTGAATAAAATAGTCTTCATCATTCTTGACTATGAAGCATCCATTTCCATTCCATCCACATCCATCACACCGTACTTGGAAGCGAGGATTGCAGTAGAGGAGATGAAAGGAAACAAAATGTCTATATGTGCCTTAGTATTACTTTATCTTTTGTAGCTTGAAGTTCAACTAATACACTTGCCCTCTCATCTATAATATTTTTTAGAACTTACAAAATTTTCCTTCATCTATGCATAACTCACATCCAATACAGTACAGTTACGGTGGTGCAAAACTATTCAAAAAAAAAAAAGTTGAATAAATGATTGGGTGTACATTGTCGATGTGTAGAACTTTGGTTGACACCACGCTCTTAACCTTCAAGACAATTACAGTGTTATCAAGGAATTACGATTCAGTTTGAAAAATTTTGTTCATTTTTGCACTAATTATGGGATGGACAAGTTGGGACTAAACCGTTATTGTTGAAGTTAGGTGAAATCCTTGGAATATGAAAGACCTTAAATATATTGTTTGATTAATCCGCGTACAAAAGACGCTTTGGATTTTGTGGGTAGTATCCGCTGAAAACCCTCACGAGACAACACTCGTCCTACTGGGGACACCCAGAGGTTTAACGGCTTGTTGCATACGCTAAATGCAATCGTGTTTCCTACGAAAGTGTGACATATCTTAGTTTAGTTTATTCGAGGACGAATAAAAAGATAAGTGTGGGGGTATTTGATATACACGTAAATGTGTATATTTTATCCGCTTATTTATCTTATTTTCCCTTTAAAATAATTGATACTTTGTATTTATAGCTGTATTTTTATATTGTTGACAAGAAGCATGGTTTAGAGCATTTGATGGGTAAAGCATGAAGAATTTGCTTAAAAAGAGTGAAGTTTAAAATTGCTAAAGCCTGAAGAGTCTAAAGCTTGAAGAACGGTTGCAATTATATTTCAGTTAAGAAGATTTGGCTCAATAAAGACTCAAACTGCATTCACATTAGCTCATTTGGAAGGCCTCTTACTCATGTTGCGTTCACACTAGCCTATTTGCTAAACCACTCACTCTAAAGCTGCGTTCACACTGGCTTACGTGTTAATTGGGTTATTTCTTTAGTCCCACATTATGTAATTAGCTAGCTAGCCTTTGTCATATCAGCTATAAATATCTTGTATCTCATTCATTGTAAAACACATTGGGTTTTATTCTGTAATTCTCTTCTTGGAATAAAATCATTCTTCTTCCTCTTTTCTATTTAGTTTTAGTTTTATTTATGTTCTTGTTATTTAATTTCTGTTTTTCTTCTTCTTTAGCTATGTCTAGCTAATCCCCTTTGATTAGGGGGTGATGACGCTGATAGTATGATTCAATATGAATCACATAGCCAAAGGATGAGGAATTCATGTATATAGATCTAGATCTGAACTAGGGTTAGATCTGAACCTTAATATCCTGTGTCGTTTAAGAGCTATGCTCCTTCATAGGGTATATTCGTCTTCGGTCTAACAATTATCAGATCTAGATCTAAATTTAGGGTTTTAGAAATAAAATAGTGAATATGTCCTGATAGCCTATGGTTGTAGAGCGGAGCTCCTGCATAGGCTATGCTTGTCATTATTTACATATTTGTTTCTAAAAACCTATTATCGTTGATTCATGTTTGTGACAGAAACATGTATTAGATCTGGTTAATCTTTTGGCTATTGATGATTATGAATCTGATCTATGTCATTATCCCCTAATTGCTTTCACTTATTGTTAAAATTCTCTTTTATTTAATTTCTGCTATTTTCTTTGTTTTCCACCAATCAAAAGTTAGGGATAACTTGATTGGATTTATTAATAAAATAACTTGGTCCCAGAGTTCGACACCCTCTGCAACAATCCTTGTTGTTTAGGAAAGACGAACGAATTTTACAGTTGTTTACAATTGTCTAATTTGTTCGCAAACACATACCCTCAAAAAGGAATGGGTACAGCGAACGCATCTTCACTTCTGTTTCCCAAGTAGCATTGCTCTCATCCTCTCCCCATTGCACTTTGACTAGTCGCACCTCTCTGTTTCTCAACTTCCTAATCTCTGACCCAAGGAAGCGGGTAGGAGCTCGTCGAATAGTCGCATCACGCTCTACCTCCACTTCTCTAAGCAAGCTCGGCTCTACCACCTCTGCGGTCTCATGTAGGCACTTCCTTAAGTGTGACACATGGAATACGTCATGTACCCCACTAAGTCTCTCGGGTAAATCCACTCTATATGCCATCCGTCCAATCCTTTCCTTAATAGGAAACGGTCCTACGAATCTTGGTGCTAACTTCCCAACGGACCCAATGCGAACAACATTCCGTAACGGAGATACTTTGACAAAGACCATGTCTCCAACATCAAACTCAAGATCCGTCCTCCTCTTATCCGCGTAAGATTTCTGCCTGTCTTGTACCGCTTTCATACTTCTTCGAATCAAATCAATCTTCTCCGAAGTCTCTCTAACCATATCGGGCCCAAGCAAGATCTTATCCGTAGATTCCCACCAACATGTAGGTGATCGACAAGGCCTTCCATAAAGAGCTTCGAAAGGAGCCATACCAATACTGGACTTAAAGCTGTTATTATACGCGAACTCCACCAATGGAAGATGCTCTTCCCATGTAACTTCAAAATCTAAGATACAGAGCCTCAAAAGGTCATCCAGAACACGATTCACCCTCTCGATCTGGCCGTCCGTCTGAGGATGATATGCGGTGCTCATACACAACTGAGTCCCCACTGCTTCTTGCAAACTCTTCCAAAACTCGCTAGTGAAGATGGGATCTCGATCACTCACTATGCTAGAGGGTACCCCATGCAATCGAACTATCTCTCGAAGGTAAACTGAAGCTAGCCACGGAGCAGTCCTCTTACTCTTCACGGGTATGAAATGGGCGCTCTTAGTCAGTCTGTCTACCACAACCCAAATTCCCATATTACCCTTCCTCGATCTAGGTAACCCATCAATAAAATCCATCGAGACGCTATCCCACTTCCATTGCGGAACTTCCAATGGGTGAAGCAACCCACCAGGTTTCTTTTGCTCCGCTTTCACTTGTTGGCACACCAAGCATCTAGCGACATATTCGGCCACATCTTTCTTCATACCGGCTCAAAAGAAAATTCGCTTCATGTCTTGGTACATCTTGTCCCCACCGGGATGAATGATCATCCTAGAACGGTGTGCATCATCAAGAATAGCCTTCCTCAAACCCTCGTCTTGCGGTACACAAAGTCTACCGTTTCTACGCAAGCACCCCCTATCGTCTAGGGTGTACCTACTCAAATGGCTGGACGACTCCCCCTTTATGAGCCTCCCTACCAACTCAACCAACTATGGGTCGTCCCGCTGTGCCTCGCCAATCCGTCCCAAAAGAGTAGGCCTGACCTCGAAGGATGCTAGCAAACCGGGTATATAGTCAACGGAAGGTCTGAAATCGAACATCGAGATAAATTCCAAGCTTCGTCGTTCCACGAACAATGGACTCAAGGACAACCTTTTTCTACTCAAGGCGTCCGCCACCACGTTACCCTTGCTAGGGGTATACGCTATCTAGAAATCATAGGATGATAAGAACTCCATCCACCTTTGCTGCCTCAAGTTCAAATCCTTCTGAGAAAACAAGTACTTCAATGATTTGTGGTCAGTGAGCAATTCGAACCTCTCGCCAAGAAGATAATGGCACCAAATCTTAAGCCCAAAAACAATAGCGGCCAACTCTAAATCATGGGTAGGGTAATTTTTCTCATGCTTTCTCAACTGCCTTCCACCGTAGGCTATTACCCTTCCCTCTTGCATTAAGACTGCGCCCAATCCTGTCCCACAAGCATCGGTATAGACAACAAATGGCTTACTCCTATCTGGCAACACTAAGACTGGAGCTGTGGTTAAAGCTCTCTTTAACCATTGGAACGCATCATCACAGTCTACGTCCCATGCGAAGACTAGATTCTTCTTCGTCAAGCGAGTTAATGGGGCTGATATCTTCGCGAAGTCCTTGATAAACTTCCTATAGTAGCCAGCCAACCCCAAGAAACTCCTCACCTCGGTAGCATTCTTCAGAACCTTCCAATCCTGGATGGACACTACCTTCGTGGGATCCACAGCTATCCCTTCCTTGGAGACCATGTGCCCCAAGAACCGCACTTCCTTCCTCCAGAAGTGACATTTAGAGAATTTAGCCTTAAGGCTATGCGCTCGAAGAGTCTCCAACACTTCCCTAAGATGTAGGGCATGCTCTTCTTCACTCTTAGAAAAGACTAAGATGTCATCCACAAAGACCACCACGAACTTATTAAGGTACTCCCTAAACACCCTACTCATCAAATCAACAAAGTATGCTGGGGCGTTCGTCAAACAAAATGGCATCACCAGCCACTCATAGAAACCATCCAGAGTCCTAAAGGCAGTCTTGTCTATGCTATCCTCAGCCACCCTCAACTGATGAAACCCTGTGGCCAAGTCCAACTGCGAAAATACTGAGGCGCCAACCAACTGATCAAAAAGATCATCTATCCTCGTCAATGGGTTTCTATTCTTCTTTGTGAGCTTGTTAAGTTCTCTATAGTCTACACAAAGTCTGAGGGACCCATCCGCCTTCGTGGCAAAAACTACTGGAGCACCCCACTCCGATATACTTCGTCTTATGAACCCCTTCTCAAGCAACTCCCCTACTTGCTTATGGAGTTCCCTCCTCTCATGAGGAGCCATACGGCGCACTGGCAAAGATACTGGTTTAGCATTGTCTACCAGATATATTCGGAAGTCAATCTCCCGCCTCGGAGGTAATCCCTTCACCTCCTCAAACACATCCGAGTATTCCCGCACCACTCTAACAGATCGCAAACTCTCGACTGAAGCGTCAAGTGATTCAAGATAACTTAGCATAACAGAATCTATGGGATTACAAGAGATCTCGAGAGTATTCCCCAAGCGGGTCATGAGCCTAACAACTCTCCTTTCGCAATCAAGAACGGCACCATTACTGGATAACCAGTCCATGCCCAAAATCAACCCATAGCCCGTGAAGCCCAAAACAAAAGCATCACATCTAAACTCAACGCTAAGTATAGAAATCTTCAAACCCAAACATATCATGGACAAATAAGTGGAGCCCCCAATTGGGTTTGAAACAACCAAGGGATAATCTTCTAGACTGGTGTCTACGTGCAGTGACTCAACTAACGATGATGAGATAAACGAATGCGATGCGCCAGAGTCGAATAAAGTTCGAACAGGATGATCAAGAGAACCGAATTTCATCCTAGACGGTCCAACCCCCATCAGGTATACCAGCCGTGAGGGAATACATCTACCCTCCAGAAGATCCTGTACTTTGTCCTTACCTCTTTGGACAATCCTAATAAGGTGTCCTATTTCTCCAAAACAACTAGCCTTCTCCTTCACATTCTCCTTTCGTGAGCTCCCACCACGATGAGGTTTCGTCCTTTATTTACCTAATAACCATTTGAACCTTCCTCCCTCGTCCATCTTAAAGGCACCCACAAGCCCTCTACCTCCTTGGACTAACTTCTTAGCCCGACAAACGTCTTAGTCCCTTGAAGTGGTTCTTCCGTCCTTCATACGGAAGTCCTTATTTATCTTAAAAAGACATCTATACGCGGAGGGAAAATTCAAAAAAATAGAAAGAGGAAGAGATTCAAAACGGAGAATCCGAAGGATAAAGATATGGCTATTGGGGATTATGCTTTTCTTTCAAAAACTTTTCTCTTAAAAGACATGTTTTTGAAAATACTCCTTCAAAAATATTCTTAGAAAAATAGTTTTCTAAAAAATTTATCTGTTCCGGTAACCTTCAGCTCTGATACCACGTGTAACACCCCACACCCGCTAAGGTCACTCACTAAGGGAATGCCTTAACTTCGGTGGAGTATTTTAAGTGAATATAGAACAGAAAAATTACAACAAGACAGATATAGATAATACTTGAAAATCTAAAACATCATTTCATTGCAGCAGAAGATAAACATGTTTGGTTACAACACCATAATGAGTCAAGTACTAAATATCCATCCTGATAAAAACATAAGTACATAATCCCACTACATAAACTAATAGCCATAATAGAAAAGATAAGTTGGGCATTACATCACGGTCCAAGCTCCAAAAGATAGATAAAGAAATCTGATCAAAGCCCACTAGTGCTAGGCCCAACCTGAGGACCTGAGGGGGAAAAAGATAAAAACAACGGGGTCAGACATAAGTCTGAGTGAGCCCTATAACTTTAACAACATAATCATTAAAGTAATTAAGGTATGATATAAACTTGGTACGGTGATGACTGGGGATAAATGACTACACTAAGTAGCCAAATAGACATAAGATGAACTAAGATAACGGTAAAGACACATCTACCCACCCAAGGGTAATTACTAACTGCACCACACCAGTCATTCCTACTTAAAGGTTGATCCCTCCCAAGGACTTAGAAACTTTTCCCAGTAGTTTCGTGTACGCCTAGCTGACTACATAGGTGCTGTCTGCCCCTATCTCCACTAGGTGTACCCACTACTCCCAAGCGATCAGCTCCCTACTGTAGATACCCGTGATGGCCCCACAGTGCGGTGTATCACTCCCCAAAGTGGCAACCCGATACAACCAATAGTGCACGACTTATATCTACACGATGCAACAACGTCTTACCTACCAGCCCGGGTCCACACACGCATATGAAACCCGTTGGACTTGCGTTGCCACCGCTAACCCATTTTGGCCTCTTATAGTCAAGCCCAGTACGCGTGCCCCGTCCTCGACATGGGTCGAGCCCAATAAGATACATATGGGTTACTGGTTGAAATGGGCCCCCACAAGCTACCCACCTAAGCTTGTCACTTTATCTAGTGCATCCCACTTAACCCTTTAATCATGTTTAATTACATGTTTCCACTTGGTTAAGTATTCTAATCGTATTTTCTATTGCCACCCAAGGCAACCCACTAGATTTCCACCTGCCACCCAAGGCACTTACTTGATTTCCACATGCCACCCAAGGCACTTACTGGATTTCCACATGCCACCCAAGGCACCCACTTAACCCCTCATGCCCCACTACATGCTTATCTGGTTAAGTGTTTCTTAATTGATTAAGAACGTAACCGTTGTAAAGACCTCTCACATTAGACTATCTTTTATGGCAGCTGGATTTGCCGGTCGGGTCCGGGCAGCCTTACGCCATAACCGAGTCTAACCTCGTGTCTTTACACTTGTCACGTATTAAGTTTGTGCCTAAGACCTCTCACATTGGGCCAATCATTTGTAGCCGCTGGATTTGACGGTCGGTTCCGGGCAGTCTTATGCTACAAAAGGGTCCAACCTCGTGTCTTAGTTGATTAATTACACCTAATTAATCACCCCCATAATTTGTATTAATTATCCCTAATTAATTACAAATTTAACGATGTACATAATTGACTCAATTATGTCCATCCACTTTATGGTATGCATAATCATACCAACTTCACACCATTTCATTAACATGAATACTAACCCCATCGTTCCCCACGTAATTCGCTAACATGACATACTTAAGAGGGAAGATTCATCACACATACAATGGGTTCAACTTGCATAACATTAGCATCAACATGGGTTTATAAGGTGTCAACATGCATATAGCATCAAACCCAACTAGCATAAATAATCAACCCAAACTTGCATGAATCACATATGTCATAAAGAGGTTAACTTGCATAAGTTACTTATGTCATACAAAGGGGTAAACTTGCATATGTATGTATGACATACAAAGGGGTTAACTTGCATATGTATGCATATCATACTAAGGTGTAAACTTGCACATGTTACTTGCATATAAACAAACACCAAACTTGCATAACATGTCATATATGAACTTGCATATAATCATACACCAAACTTGCATAACATATCATATATGAACTTGCATATAATCAGACACCAAACTTGCATAACATGGTGTCATAATGGATCAATGTTTATCATAGCGATTTGCATAACTAGCATCATGAACACATAGCCTAAAACTTGCATAACTTGCATAACATCATGATCACCTAGCATATGACTTGCATAACTTGCATAACATCATGATCACATAGCATATGACTTGCATAACTTGCATAACATCATGATCACATAGCATATGACTTGCATAACTAGCATAACATCATGATCACATAGCATATGACTTGCATAACTTGCATAACATCATGATTACATAACATATGACTTGCATAACTTGCATAACATCATTAACACATAGCATATAACTTGCATAACTTGCATAACATCGTGAACACATAGCATATGATAACATAACTTGCATTGATCCACATTCATAGCCATAACCTCATTATATCCTATCATAATCAATTCAACAATTGGTCATTATGGCTATAGAAACTCACAACTTGTTGATTAGCACTCCTAAGAAGAAGATTAAGTTGCTAGAGTTGGTTAGAGGTTGATTTGAGAAGCTATCTTCCTCTTTAATTTGTTGGTGACTCCTTCTAGTTGCATTTTGACAGCATAACGACGTTGTCTCCAAATTTAGTATGAATTAGGGTAGTCTTAGCGTGTATTTATAGAATTAGGATTTAGTTTAGGCCCTTAGATTAACCCTAATTTAGATTAGAGCCGTCAGATTTCGTCACTAGCCACCAAAACCCAGCCCAAAAGACAAAATGGTGCACTCAGGTCACACAGACCGACAGGGGGGTCGACCCCTGGGTCGACACCTGGGTCGACACCCATGTCGACCCCTGGGTCGACTCCCTCAGCCTGGCGGGAATTTTCCTGCCTCTTCTGAAACTTGAGATTTTTATATTTAAATTTGTTTTGAATTTTCTGAAAACTTCTACGGGCCTTAAATGGGTCATACGGACTCCGATTTTCGAAAACTCGGACTCTATTTCGTGAATTTTTCCGAGACGAACGCAATGGCATAGCCCGTTTCCCCTGATTCAGATTTTTAAATTTAATTCTGCCCTGTTTTATATTATAGCAAGTTATTCAACATACGGGGTGTTACAGAAAGCCCTTGCACTTTACACCGTCTTCGATTACCTTCGTATAATCTGACTCGCAACGCTACTGCCAATACAGAGTGGTTCACGGATAAAAGTCCAACCGGTCTTTCCATACTGACAACGATATTGGCAAACACTTCGATAGTCGGTTCTCTAACTATCGAAGAAAATTAAACAAACATCCATTCATCCATAACATCAATCAATCACTGGGCCTGTTAATTAATATTTCATTAATTAATTCACTTCTCTATTTCTTTATCAATATTTGTTAACCAAATAATTTCGATAATCATCTTGGCCTCTTACGCTATTTGGAAAACATTTCCATGTATCGCCTTCTATTATTTTCTATAGTTAGAAAATATATTCTATTTGTATTTGAAAAAAACAATTTCAATCACTTATCTCTTTCCCGACTACTTTAATTAGACTCCGGAAATATTTACTTTCACATTTCCAAAATTCTATCACTTGGGTTAAAACGAATGCTGTATAAAACATCATTATAACTACCCAAAATATTTTATTCAACTAACTCTTTTTCAAACACTTCTCTTCGAGACTGGATCCTACTATTTATCAATTAAAAAAGAAATCAATCAAGTTGGGGTAATATTACCTCTCAGACCTTGACTGAAAACATCATTAACTTCAATACAGACAAAACCACTTACCCCGAATAATCAACATTATAAAAACCAATTATTCATTTTTAAACGTATATATGTTTCTCTTTCTATTACTAGCTTATCGATTTCCCTTTTTGTTTATAA
Source organism: Allium sativum (assembly GCA_030737875.1). Taxonomy (NCBI): domain Eukaryota; kingdom Viridiplantae; phylum Streptophyta; class Magnoliopsida; order Asparagales; family Amaryllidaceae; genus Allium; species Allium sativum. The sequence continues at coordinate 484,441,322 of CM060919.1, read as the reverse complement.
TATTCTTTTTTTAAATTCGTTCCTTATCGAATTCTGTATATATTGATACATTTATTTCTAACTATCAAATTTTTCCTAAAAATATTCTAACACCTTAAATTCCCGAAAAAATTCGCCATAACCTCCTTTGTACCGGGAGCATCGGGATATTTCAAATAGCCTCCCATGGCCCTCACCAATCCAAAAGAAAAAGCCAAGCAGCTTGCCGATACGGTGTATAAAATCTCATATATGAATTTAAACATGTACCTTTTTATTGGGCACATAAATTAAAATCTTCATACACTTCATCCCATACCTGTCTAACACATGTTCACTTGTTTTCAATTCAATTCAACTCAATCCATTCGTTTGAATTCAGTTTCGCCCATTTATTGTTTAATTAGCTATTTTGCCTATTCCACTTCTTTGTTTGAACATATTGTTTAACTTGCTCATAACCAAATTGAATTTCAATTTCAATTTCAATTCTAGTTTCCTTTTTGATTTCGATTATAAATTTTCAAATCGAATTCACTTATTCAAAGCCCAATATCAATTCAAAATCCCATTAACTGATTACCACTTAAATTAGTTAATTCTATTCAATAATTAAAAATCTGATTTCTGTTTCAAAAATCAATTCATTACTCCACTTGAGTTCACATATAATTTACAAATCATATCTGAAATTTTCTAAATAGAAATTCGGATTTTATTCGCTTAAAATCCTTTTATGAAACGACCCAAACTTCCTAGTAAAGGAAAGGCTGGATTGCTTTGAGAACAATACACTAGAACACAAACTGAAGAACATTTTATTGCTGATTTCAACAACTACATCAGAGTAGAAGAATATTACAGAGTATGAATACTTATTACATAACAGAAATACAATAATACCAGAGTTTTAAATTACATTTAAATAGCAGCGGGACATAATACAAATATACAACTGGAAGGAATACGCGGATACAGAGCTTTCCGAATACCGCTTCAGCTGTATGCCAGGTTCCTGTAAATATATCTGTGAAATGCTACTCGACTGCCCGTGTGGAAAATAAGGGCACCCGAGTTTGCCAGTGAAACAAACTACAGGTCAGTCATGGGACTTTCGGGTTTCATTCTTTTGATTGACAAAAATGAATGTTTTTAATTCATTCTATAAAATTGACAGACTGAGCATGTCCAATATATTCTATTTCTACGAAGTATGTAAAACTTGTTTTCAATAACATGTTTTAACACAATTGATACTTTTATTTTAGTTTACATGTTTTGACAAAAATTGTTAATTTATTTCAATTAACAAGTTTTGACAAAAAGTGCTACCTTTATTTCAACTAACAAGTTTTACAAAATGACTTGTTTTTTTTTCGCAAATCATGTTTTGACAAATCTCTACCTTATCATGTTTTTTTCCTTCTTTATATAAAATAAAAATGTGATTTTATTTTATACAAAAATTCTTGGCACATATGAAAATAACTTATTCTGTATACACGATAATATATAATTTTATCGTATACACAAACTCTAACAAACATGAACACACAATCACAATCACAGCACAATCAACATTTAAAAAAATACATACGTACAACATGAATTTCATACTGAATGAATACAACAAAAATAAATAATTAATTTTAATTTTAAAAATAGAAATCTCACATTGCTATTTTTCTGGATTCCCAACAGTCTCAGTTTCAGATCTGGTCTGTTCTGGGTTGGAGAGTTGGATCCCACGATTCTAACGTTTCGAACGGCACTCAGTTCTGAGGATATATGAATAAGTTATTCATTTTATAACCTTACACAATTAAATTAAATTAATTTTTAATTAAACCTTAATACATTGATTAGCACAAAACAAGGTCGCTAACTTCTTCTTCCTCTTCTACGTGAATTGCATGTCACCGTGAACCCAATTGCTCCCCGTCTCCACGAAAATTGATGCGAACGCTGCCACTTTGAAGCTCGATTTCCCATAAATTAGCGCATAAGAATTGATCTCAACCGTTGGTTGTGACGAGCTCCCCTAGCTCTGCACCTTTCCCTTTAGAAATTTTGGAAACCATCGACTAGATTGAAAGAAAAATGAAGAAGAATGAGAGAGCATTTCAGCCATTGAAAAGAGAAGGGGCGGCGGCTATGTTTGTTTTCTGAAATTAGGGTTATGGATTAATTTTAGGGTATTTATAAATTTTTTTGATTCTCTTTTTAACCCCTTATGTTTTATTCTATTTAATTATTTTTCATTCAAATTTCAAACGTAAATAACAAAGAGAAGAAAGGAGAAATAAGTGGCATAGTTTTGTTTCTAAATGAATTTGAACCATTTCATATGTCTTTAATTATTCATTTAATTAACTTAACCCTTTTATATAAATAAATAAATAAATATGTGATGTCTGTTTCCAGATTTAAAAAGGTAAAAGTTTTCACATAAATTGAAAAATATAAACCGTGGCTTGCCTTCATTTAGGACATGGACCGCATGCATTAAATTGTTAATAAAGGAATGAATGTATTGCGTTTAATAAATAAAAAAACGTGCTTGAAAATGAAAGACTAATGGAATAAAGTAGCGTATAAATATATTATATTACATAATTTCCATTTATAAATTAATATAAGCATACTAAATACTAATTACAACGTGTGCTTGACTTTGTAGCATTATATCAAGTTCTTGCAGCGTTGACATAAAAGGATGTTTTGCCAAGTGTGATTGATAGAGAATTAAGAATGTGTCTAAATATAATGAATAAGTTAGTGAAGAAAATATACTTCCTTTAGAATAGTAAGGCAGGCACGGATGGAAAAAGGTGTTGCATAATATGTGATTAGTTTGTTATATTAGGAAAACTTTTGACATGGCGACAAACTCATAACTTTACATTTACATGTACTTTTAATAGTGGAGTGATTAATTAGTATTAATGTTTTATGGCTAATATTTTTTCTTTTCCTTTCATATTGATAATCTAGAAAAAGATTATTCTAATTGCCATGAGTTCATCCTATAATTATTTCTTTCTGTTTTTAGGTGCAATAATTTTTACTTGGAAAGATGTTTCTAACAAAGGTCAATTCATGCCATTTCAGCGCCATTAATTTTGATTTTATAGTGCAACATAGGCAACTTACCATTTTCAGATATTTTTATAGTATCATGGATTAAATGGATTTAAGAGAGGGAGACGTTTTTAAAATCTACATTAAAGGGAGAGGGCAAGTGACTATATATAAGATTTAATTAATTATCCTTTCCAATCAATTTGTTTATTTATGAAAAAATGATGTTAGGATCAGTATGATAGTCTTTACCATATTACATTGGGTTTTAAGGATTAAATTACCCCACCAAGAATTTATTGTGGCAAAATTAGATGCTTACATTGAGAATTTAAATTCACATTAAGAATTTATCATGGACACAATTTCATGTTTCACATATACAAATAAAAAGGAATTTTGTTGTATACACTTTTTTTTCTTTTTTCTTTAATAATGAAAATTTTAAAATTTGACGCATTTTTTTAGCAAAATTTCCTTAAAATAAAATTTTAAATTGGCTCCAAATTCCGGGTCGTTACAATCGCCCCTACTTAAAATCTTTTCGTCCTCGAAAAGGAACGAAGCTAAAAGTTATTTAATTATCCAACTTAATTAAATTTTTATTTATTGGTTTCAATATTTTTGTTAGTTAAATTAATTATCATTTCTATACTTTTATTAGTTAAACTAATAATCAAACATCACAACCAGCAATCAATTAGGTGATCAACCTTTCAAATATACATAACTTTTATATATAGTCAAAAATCATATTCTTAGTGCAAATCACAGCAATGTGTCCTAACTAAGTGTTGATTCTCATACCAGTCAATGGAAATATATAGGAATCCCACTTTCGAGACTCGAACATAAATATTGATGATGGTCGACCTATCACCAGAATTACCTCCGGGCGACTAGAGTGTGATTCTATATCTATCCAGTATATTAAAACTTCGAATATCCGTTAATTACTCGTATATTCGAAATCTTTATATACTCCATTGTCCACGTTAAAATATAATATAATCAAATACGTATTTTAAGATAAAATTGTCAAAACTAAATTTGTTTTCATTTTTTTTTAAAGAAAATAATACTCTTCACACTCGTTCTAGGATAATACTGACCCCATCTCTAACGAGTTATTCTTATTGGATATTGTTAATCCAATCTCTGATGAATTCTTTCGTTCGGTTCTAATGTGCCTTGCTCTCGAGCTCTGTAAACCTAAGCTCTGATACCAACTAAAATGACCCAAACTTCCTGGTAAAGGAAAGGCTGGATTGCTTTGAGAACAATACACTAGAACACAAACTGAAGAACATTTTATTGCTGATTACAACAATTACATCAGAGTACAAGAATATTACAGAGTATGAATACTTATTACATAACAGAAATACAGTAATACCAGAGTTTTAAATTAAATTTAAATAGCAGCGGAACATAATACAAATATACAACTTGAAGGAATACATGGATACAGAGCTTTCCGAATACCGCTTCAGCTATAAGCCAGGATCCTGTAAATATATCTGCAAAATGCTACTCGACTGCCCGTGTGGAAAATAAGGGCACCCGAGTTTGCCAGTGAAATAAACTACAGGTCAGTCATGAGACTGGTACGAGAAATCTTAACTTAACTATCTAATAATAAGGCTAATCACAGGACCACGCCACTAACACGGAACGGGTTTACTCCATTGGATTGCCAGTGCATAAAATAAAATAAATCGTTTAAACAGCGCAATGCCTTTTTAGAAAAATGAAACCATTATAAGACTAAGTCCCATCACACAATGCAACGCAAACCGGAGGATATGGTTTTACCTTAAAATGGTCAAAGGAGGCTTGATACGATAAAAAGAATTTAATATTAGTGTGTATATATATGGGTATATATAGTTCAAAAACATTTCAATCATAATGTATTAATCATAGACGACATAGTACCCCATCATACTATGTCGCCATACTAGTTCTACAATCAAAACCACAAGGTCGTATTGGAAATTGGGTTTCAATCATGAGTCGAGGCTAGGGGCAAGCTCCTCTCTGATTCGAGACACTCTAGCAAATGCCTCAGGATCACACCTATGGGCAACCCTTGGAACGGTAGGGACGGTCCCCACCTAACGGTGGTGGATTGGCAATTCCTGAACACACGTTTCCCGGTTCCTTTAAACCTATAATATGACCACTAACGGCCTATAAAAATCCGAGGTGCCTTAAAATCCATCATCCACATAAGTAAAATGTCGGGCCTTGTTAAAGCACTGACACTACCACTAGCTAGAAAGAAACGTGTGCACTCCCTACGATCTATATCCCGTTTTCGACCCATACCGGGGTGTGAGGCTCGCGAAGTCACGATATACACAAAGCTATGTCGTAATAGGCTATGCTTTGATCATCCCACAAGGCCCTGCTTTTCAACAAAAGCCTTGATCATTTGCATCTTGGCGTGCCACATTGACAATTCAGGCCATGCGATCAATCACTATTAATATATACCAGGGTGTTAAGCAGAGAATAAATCCTCCACCACCAGACAGACATACATTAACAGAAATTGATTTAATTCTCATGGAATAAAATCCAATGTCAGACACGCATCCATTTACTAGCTTATGCTCTGGGTCTGAGAGAAAACCAAATCCGAACAATCAACAATAGTTCGGACGGCCACCACTGAAGCCCCTTCAAGGTAGCTACTCCCATCAAGGGTCTCTGTAGCGACACATCCATTCGATGTGAAGATCGTCGGTCTTCAACCAACGTCTTCATCTTTGACTCTTCATCGTCGTAGTAATTAGTCGGAATGGGTTGAACCCGGTCTTCCCGAATAACAAGCGTATTATATAATAAAAAATCAATACTATAAAAGCACACCCAACGTCTCATTCCAATTCAGAATATCCTTTTAAATAAAATGCTCACATTATCATATCAAAGATAAGTTCTTCAAATTTATTCTTAAATTTTAAAGATTTATTAAAAACCCAATTTGGTTTTAAAAACAAAAATCATTATTCAATGATTATTTAAATTTAAGAAATTAATCTTATCTTTAACTTGGTTAAAGAACTAATGTCATTTAAAACATAGTTCACGGCAAACCCAAAATCTTCTTCCTATAAATTAGGGAATCTTCATAAAAAATCAAATCAATATATAATCGTTATAAATTTCTGTATCAGACCAATAATAACGGCAAAGCCTTTTAAATTCCATATGTAGTATCAGTTTTCTTTTACAGAAGCTTATCTCGGCTATTTTTTAATTCAAATTCCATTCGACTCCAATTTAATATATTAAATTGGAAAACTTTACTTTTGGAAAATTCCCATTTAAATTTTAATAAAAGACTTAAAATTTCCAAATCATATTTTCACTGTCAATTGAGTTAAAGAACAGATGTCGTTTAAAAACATTATTCACGATAAACTCAATTCACAAATCATTTTTATTCCAATTACAAAATATAGTTTGAAACTCTAGTAATCTTAATTTAAAGATTTGTTCTTTTCAACTGGGTTTAAGAAAGGTGTTATTGAAGACACCATTCACGACAACCTAAAATCCAATTTATTTAATTTAATTTCAATTAAATATTCTCTAATTGGAAAACTCCATTAAATCTTAATTTAATGATCTATTCTAGTTAATAACTAGTTCATTTCAATAAAAATATACTTTTCTAAAATATATTCCTTTTCTAAAATATTCTTTTTCTAAGACATTTTCTAAAATATTATTTTTTTAGAATATGCTTTATTGGAATGTGACTCAATCAACAACCATATATTGTATGTAATCAACAATCAAGATAAATAATTATCAAACATCCAAATGACGACCAAAGTGAAATTTATAACTGTGTGAGCATTAAAGTAAATAAATAACGCTCATCACAGACTGTCAATCCATCGATTGACCGATAACTAAATATTGGGATTAGTGTGTGTCCAATATCATCCCAATACCCGTGTGGGGTTTCATCCATCAAACAAATAATAATATATTTGTGCACTTGGGCGATGTGTGAAAATTATCGTCCCAATCACATAAACAAGTCGGGTAACTTGTAAATGGAAGTGTAATATTCATTTTGAATATACTAACAATATATTTAACACGTCAAACATTTCAACATCACAGACATATATTTCAATATATATTTGCATTAGAGAATGAAAATAAAAGAACATCTTTTTATATTGTCTCTAAATTGGCAATAAAAATATTATTTTCAAGCTTGTTCTTTTCATTTCATATAAAATGGCCATAAAAAAATATGTCACATGTGATACTATTCTTTCTTTTTTTATTGTCCCTAAAGTGACAATAAAAATATTATCTTTAATTCTATCATTTCTGTAATGTAAATGAAGATGTAACTTTTAAATTCTATCTTTTATTTACACTTAAATTGCGAATAAAAATGTAACATTCCCTATGTTTTTATCCTATTCTATTCTTCCACTTGCGTCAGAAATGCAAATGAAAAATGTCACTTTTATTCTAATCTTTCATTTGTATCTAAAATGCAAATGAAAAATATGACTTCTCAAACTAGACTTTTATTTCGAAAGTAAAATGCAACTTTTAATTCCTGTTTTATTTGCATTAAAGAATGCAAATAAAAATGCAACTTTCAAGACGATATTTTATTCACATCAATAATGCAAACAAAAATGTAACTTACATTTTGATGTTCTGGTTGCATCTAAAATTGCAAACAAAAATGCAACTTTTATTTTAACGTTTTGTTTGCATCAAAAATTGCAAACAAAATGCAACTTTTATTTCTAGTTTTATTTGCAACACGGAAGGCAAATAAAAAAATAAAAATGTAACTTTTATTTTCCATGTATATTTGCATCAAAGAATGCAAATAAAGAATAACTTTTTATTTCAATGTATATTTATTAACATGACATGTTTTACTACTCCAATGTCTAAATAAAAGAAGTATTTATTCACATAGCATATTTTAATGTCTAACATGACAAATAAAAGAATAATTTATTTATATACATCTTTCCATGCATTCAAAGGGCAAATAAAAAGTAAATTTTATTGGTATACAAATTCCAAGTTTCTAATGACAAATAAAAAGCGAATTTTATTTGTATAATAAATCCTCAGTTTCCAATGACAAATGGAAAGTGAATTTTATTTTCAATAACTTCAGTGTTCATATATGACAAGTAAAAAGATGGTTTTTATCTTCATAACCTTGTTTACATTTCTAATGACAAAATAAAAGAGAAATTATTTGTCATACCAAGTTTTACATTTATAAAGACGTGTTTTATTTAACCTAACATATGCTAGTAAAGTGATATTTTATTCCAATGTAACATTCTACAACCAAATGTTCTTTTTAATTCTAACATAAATGTCCCTTTTTAATTCTAACATAAATGTTGTTTTATTCTAACTTAAATGTCCTTTTAAATTCTAACATAAATGCCCTTTTAATTCTAACATAAATGTTGTGTTTTAACAAAAATGGGATTTTTATTTTACTAATTAAGTTTTAACAAAAATGGTATTTCTATCCTAATGTACATTTTACATTAAGAATGATATTTTATTCTTAGTATAACTGAACAAAATGATAATCTTGTTTAACAAAAATGAATATTTCATTCTAATATACATGTTTTAACAAAAAGGTGTATTTCATTTTCAATATTCATGTTTTAACAAAAAGGAGTATTTCATATGTTAACAAATTCCTATGCTTCTATTTGCATTTTAAAATGCAAATAAAAATGCAGTCCTTTTCCTATGTTTTAAAAATGTTATTTTTCTAACTTTACACTTTTGTCTTTTATAATTCTAAGTTTCTCATATTACATTAAAATTTTGTTTTAATGGAAAACATGTTTCCTAATGAAACATGAATCTTTTTAGTTGAACAATTCGATACCAAAAATGTGTGCTTTTTAGTTGAAACAAATCGACTCTAAAAATAAGTTCCTTTATATGCTAACGTAAAAATGAGATATTTATAATAACATGATTCTAATCATAAATTTGTTAATTTCTAATATAACTTTAAAAAAAAATGTAACTTTCGGGTTTCATTCTTTAAATTGACAAAAATGAATGTTTTTAATTCATTCTATAAAATTGACAGAATGAGCATGTCCAATATATTCTATTTCTATGAAGTATGTAAAACTTGTTTTCAATAACATGTTTTAACACAATTGATACTTTTATTTTAGTTTACATGTTTTGACAAAAAATGTTAATTTATTTCAATTAACAAGTTTTGACAAAAAGTGCTACCTTTATTTCAACTAATAAGTTTTACAAAATGACTTGTTTTTTTTTTCACAAATCATGTTTTGACAAATCTCTACCTTATCATGTTTTTTTTTCCTTCTTTATATAAAATAAAAATGTGATTTTATTTTATACAAAAATTCTTGGCACATACGAAAATAACTTATTCTATATACACGATAATATATAATTTTATCGTACACACAAACTCTAACAAATATGAACACACAATCACAATCACAGCGCAATCAACATTTAAATAAATACATACATACAACATGAATTTCATACTGAGTGAATACAATAAAAATAAATAAATAATTTTAATTTTAAAAATAGAAATCTCACATTGCTATTTTTTGGATTCCCAACAGTCTCAGTTTCAGATCTGGTCTGTTCTGGGTTGGAGAGTTGGATCCCACGATTCTAACGTTTCGAACGACACTCAGTTCTGAGGATATATGGATAAGTTATTCATTTTATAACCTTACACAATTAAATTAAATTAATTTTTAATTAAACCTTAATACATTGATTAACACAAAACAAGGCCGCTAACTTCTTCTTCCTCTTCTGCGTGAATTGCATGTCACCGTGAACCCAATTGCTCCCCGTCTCCACGAAAATCGATGCGAACGCTGCCACTTTGAATCTCGATTTCCCATAAATTAGCGCATAAGAATTGATCTCAACCGTTGGTTGTGATGAGCTCCCCTAGCTCTACTCCTTTCCCTTTAGAAATTTTGGAAACCATCGACTAGATTGAAAGAAAAATGAGGAAGAATGAGAGAGCATTTCAGCCATTGAAAAGAGAAGTGGTGGCGGCTATGTTTGCTTTCTGAAATTAGGGTTATGGATTAATTTTAGGGTATTTATAAAAAATTTTGATTCTCTTTTTAACCCCTTATGTTTTATTCTATTTAATTATTTTTCATTCAAATTTCAAACGTAAATAACAAAGAGAAGAAAGGAGAAATAAGTGGCATAGTTTTGTTTCTAAATGAATTTGAACCATTTCATACGTCTTTAATTATTCATTTAATTAACTTAACCCTTTTATATATATAAATAAATATGTGATGTGTGTTTCCAGATTTAAAAGGGTAAAAGTTTTCACATAAATTGAAAAATATAAACCGTGGCTTGCCTTCATTTAGGACATGGACCGCATGCATTAAATTGTTAACAAAGGAATGAATGTATTGCGTTTAATAAATACAAAAAGGTTCTTGAAAATGAAAGACTAATGGAATAAAGTAGCGTATAAATATATTATATTACATAATTTCCATTTATAAATTAATATAAGCATACTAAATACTAATTACAACGTGTGCTTGACTTTGTAGCATTATATCAAGTTCTTGCAGCGTTGGCATAAAAGGATGTTTTGCCAAGTGTGATCGATAGAGAATTAAGAATGTGTCTAAATATAATGAATAAGTTAGTGAAGAAAATATACTTCTTTTAGAATAGTAAAGCAGGAACGGATGGAAAAAGGTGTTGCATAATATGTGATTAGTTTGTTATATTATGAAAACTTTTGACATGGCGACAAACTCATAACTCTACATTTACATGTACTTTTAATAGTGGAGTGATTGATTAGTATTAGTGTTTTACAGCTAATATTTTTTTCTTTTCCTTTCATATTGATAATCTAGAAAAAGATTATTCTAACTGACATGAGTTCATCCTATAATTATTTCTTTCTGTTTTTAGGTGCAATAATTTTTACTTGGAAAGATGTTTCTAACAAAGGTCAATTCATGCCATTTCAGCGCCATTAATTTTGATTTTATAGTGCAACATAGGCAACTTACCATTTTCAGATATTTTTATAGTATCATGGATTAAATGGATTTAAGAAAGGGAGATGTTTTTAAAATCTACATTAAAGGGAGAGGGCAAAGTGACTATATATAAGATTTAATTAATTATCCTTTCCAATCAATTTGTTTATTTATGAAAAAATGATGTTAGGATCCGTATGATAGTCTTTACCATATTACACTGGGTTTTAAGGATTAAATTACCCCACCAAGAATTTATTGTGGCAAAATTAGATGCTCACATTGAGAATTTAAATTCACATTAAGAATTTATCATGGACACAATTTCTATGTTTCACATATACAAATAAAAAGGAATTTTAATGTATACACTTTTTTTTTCTTTTTTCTTTAATAGTTTAATAATGAAAATTTTAAATTCTGACACATTTTTTTTTAACAAAATTTCCTTAAAATAAAATTTTAAATTGGCTCCAAGTTCCGGGTCGTTACATTTTATAAAATTAAACAGACCGTTATGGTTTTTAAATGGTTATGCACTGTTTTTATGAAAATTTGATTATGATATAACTCAAAATCTATTCAACGAAATCCATATTTCTCTCTTCCATTAGAAAACTATTATCAAATCGGTCATGATGTTTCTTGTTTCAAAGAATTCCGACTTCAATTGAGTTCTGTATACTCAATTAAAGTTCAAAACGCCAATTTACGAACTGCAGCGCTGCGGCTAGTTCGTTTTAATTATATTCATAAATATAAATGTTTAAATTTCGTCTATAATAAATTCAACTCCATTCTGATATATTTTTAATATATATCAAATCAATTTTTCCCAATTCAACATACTATTTCCAATTTTCTAAAATTGCCGATTTTTCCTTATTCAGTAATAAATTCATTTATACTTCGATCTTCTATATTTAATTTCAATTCCTTTTATAATTTATAAATCCTTTGGATTTATTTCCATTCTGTTTAAAAATCCACATTTCGAAATAAATTTCGCCATTCCCATTTCGAAATGATTTCAACTTTCTATTTCAGATTCTCTTTGAAATTTCTATTTTCAAATTCTATTTGGATTCTCTATATTCAAATTCTATTTTTCAATTCTATTTGAATTTTCTATTTTCAATTCTATTCAAATTCTATATATTCAAATTCTAATCAAATTCTATATATTCAAATTCTATTCAATTCTATATATTCAAATTCCCCTTTCAACACTATTTGAATTTCATATTGAGATTCTATTTCAAATTCTCTATATTCCAACTCCATTTGAATTTCTATATTCGAATTCTATATTTAAAATTCCTTTATTCAAATTCCGTTTCACTTTCTATATTCAAATTCTATATTTGAATTTCCTTTCTATTTTCTATATTCAAATTCCTTTGAATTCCTATATTCAATTTCTATTTGAATTTTCTTTATAATCTATATTAAACAAGTCTTGATTTCCAATTCAGTTGAAATCCATAATTCCTACTTTGGAAATATACTTTCCCATTTCAACTTCACACTTGTGTTTTTTATTTTTGAATTACCAAATGATAATTCTTTTCACTTCATTTATAAACTTTGTTTATAAATGAATTATTTTAAAAACAGTTTAATATTTTTGTTCCTTTCTAAATTTCAAATTCTATTTTAAAAATAGATTTTTCCTTTTAAATCTCAAATATTCTTTCCAGGATATTTTTAAACTAACACTTAGGCCCAGTGATATTTAAACACCAAACAACAAATTATTTATTTCAGGTTTTCTAACACATCATATATGACGGTATATATGCAAACAAATAAATAAACAGATAATATATTTTTGAGGAATCCAATTGGATCCCTCCAACCTGTTTTCCTGCATCTAAATGTATTTCTAAATATATTAGTCAACACAAATAATACCCATCCTACTTCGAGGCAGGATATCGCGGTATGAAGGTCATCCACTAATATATATTTGTGGGGCGCATAGGGAAATCATCCGCTAATGATACCATGGGCATCCGCTAACAATACTGTGGGAACAATCCAATCATCAACCCAATATATATATATAATAGTCAAGCCTAAATAACTACTATATTTATAGCAACAAATAAATGCATCCAACCATCAACAAAACAACCAACAATTTATTTTAATGCTAAAATAAATTAAATGAGTGAGATTTTACACACCGGTATCTTATTTGCCGAATATTCGTTTAATTTCCATATCGTCTGGGCTTTGAATCTACTTGCATCGTCCATCTTGAACCTTGTTGTTGCACCACTCGACAAATCCATGAACAACCTCAACAATCACCGATCAACACTGCTGCCAATCGACCCCAACAAAACTGCCACTATCTATTAGGGAAATTCATCGAACACTTTGAAAGCACTCTATTTCAGCCACACAGTTGACAAGCAGCATCGACCTTGCTCTATTTCCAGACCAACAGTGTTCAAGTTCAGGCGATGCTCCAACTTATACGCCTCGAATACCTCACAGTCATTGTCTCCAAGAAGGACTCGAGCCCCATATTCACGCATCCATCCTTGGCCATCGAAGCACTCAACGCACCCACCAGTTCACCCTTGCATCGCGTTGAGCATGTTCGCCCATCCTATCCTCCACGACTCCGAGAAAGAACGGCAATCCAAACCCGTACCCAACATCAGTCCCTTCCTGAAGTCGCGATGACCCCTGAAAATCGCATCGTGGCCTCCTCCTGAGCTTGAACTCGAAATCGAATCTCTGTACTTTGTGATGACCGCCATCCCCTAACCTAAAATCGATCGACTCAGTCTTCACGTCAACCAACAGATCTCGAAATCGGATTCGAATTCGATTTGGAAAATGAGGAAAGGAGGATCGGCCCTTTTTGATTTGATTGTGTTTTGAACAGAAATGAATGGCTCTAATACTTCATTACTGATCGAACTAAATAAGGAAATGGCCATTTTGATTTTATGAGTTAATCTCTTAGGAACGAAAATGAACAGAAGAATGAGATGGTATGGTCGCGATTTATATTTAAGAGGGGGGAACCAATCGTACATCTAATTAAATAGTTGTCTACCGAAGTACATACACTATTTACATCGATTTGATTTCGATTTTAATACGATTCGATATAAAGAGATTTTTAGTTTATTTAAATACATACCGATTTGATTTCGTGCTTATCCACTGATCAATTATCTCGAGGTCTATAACTAAAAATGTGAACCGCTATTTTAGCGTACCGACCGACATTTCAATATAATAACCCTATTCTGAACTCAATAGTAAATATTCAGAAATTTAATTTCAATATGTATACCATATTAAACCAATATAAAATAATTTAAATTCGAAAACCACAAATTCTTTGATAATAAATTATTTATTATCGTATATATCAAATAAAATTCCTACTTATCATCTGAATCATTTTGATTTAGTTTTTAACTTCGATTTCAATTATATTTCGTATTACGATAATTTAATATCTTCAATATTAAATAGAAATCCATTTTTAAATCGATAACTTAATATAAAAATTCATTTATATTATCTATTAAATATTTAAAACCATATTAAATATTTAAAATAAATTTCAAAAAAATCTAGGTCATTACAATTCTAATCGTTATATATACAATCACATATCAAAATAAATAATCAACAACTACATATCATAATAAATAATCAACAATATCAACAAAATATCATCCATTTTGATAGTCATAAGATCACGCATAACATCAAGATTCCGATCAATATATCAAGATTTACCCAAAGAAAACCTGAAACACCTTGGTCGGACTTGTACTGAACTAAGATCAGCGATGGATCATCGTGATTGACCATAATGTTGGTCATTGACTGAATGAAGACTACTGTCGGGTCCTCTATTTCTTTCCATCCTTAAATCTATGTCCTTATTGAACCGACCATTTTTCCCGAGTCCAGACCCGGACATTGGTTGTTATGCATCATTTTTTTAGTACAGTAAGCTTTATCCACATCTTTACCTTTCTCTTTTTGTTAATCAGTAACATAACAAGCATGGCTAATTGTGTGGTGTCCTTGTATAATTTCAAAGCCATTATCATTGGGAACTTCATCATCAAACACAAGTGGAGTAAGGACTGCTCTAAATTCAGCTAGGATCGGTTGATTAAAAAAATGCATTGCATGGTGTATATGTCTAACACCATAAATTGAACGACTCGCAGTCTCCCATGTTCCCCCTTTTATAAAACTACTGACAACTCTATATATCTAACCTGTTAAATCACATTACTATTAAATCCACGAATGCAAGGTCTACAATGAAACACTGTGCACCCCTTAATATTCCCAATTAAGGTCACACTACAAGATATAGAGCATTATAGGTACAAAGAAATGAATCACAAAGACTTAGATTCACAAGACATCAAATAAAAATAGCGGAAACATTTATTTTTTAATAACTTGTTACAAAACATTACTTTACCTAAGATAAGTTTTAATGCAAAGCATATTTCTTGCATGATCTCAACTCAAATCAGAGTATATAATAAAACAATTCCCTTATCAAGTACAAATCCAGATCATGGTAAATAAATTGTCATAAATTAAGTACATCAAATATGATATTCGACATTAATCTTCCTAAGGTGCGAGTATCAATCAATTCCCTACCCTGCGAGCCTACTGTGGGAAGAAAGAGGAGTGGATCAGACATTAAGTCCGATGAGTAATGTAGCTACTAGTATGATTGAGTAATAGAGAAAAATAGACCCAATA
The DNA here is from genome assembly GCA_030737875.1 of Allium sativum. Lineage (NCBI taxonomy): Eukaryota > Viridiplantae > Streptophyta > Magnoliopsida > Asparagales > Amaryllidaceae > Allium > Allium sativum. Next base: position 484,425,408 of record CM060919.1, on the reverse strand, counting down.
ACAATCCTAGTGTTATATAGACTAAGTATACATGTGCTGCATATTGGAATGAGGTACAAGGAAGTATAAGTAAACCACTCAAGTATAGATTTGTTCAGTTGTTTATCTAGTTCAACAGGTCTTGATTGTTTGCACTTGCTTAATTACTGAATGTAGTAATTAAACGTGATTAGGATAAATTCTAGGCTCGTCAATCGGTATCTAGTCTACCAACTTACATGGTAGAATATGTCACTATGGATATAGGCTTCATTTAACCTGACCCATAAGTAAAGACATAACATAAACGTTGTTAGACGTAGTAGTAACTTATTTTCCCTCGTCGGTACACATGCATGCTCATTGCTTCGTCGAAGTGCACATACACACAGACCTGTCTCAATGACTATGTATTTATCTCAATTAGCATATGCATTCGCAACCTCCACCATCAATTTTTGTGAGACCATCAGTGACAAATCTGAAAGGAAATGCTGCCAGTATGGGTCCAAGAAAACATATATACTAATTTGCGCCCATGCCTAGACTCCTCATGATCTAAGGCTTACTCTTTGGCTACTTATTTTTCCTAATTAGCCTCATGCTACAGGAAACGGAACAAAACTAATATGCTTATTCCTAGATCACCTATTTTCCCGTACCAGCCTATTACTGTTAGGATGGACCATAAAAAGTATGTGCATATTTAACTTAGTCACAATTTTAAGTTCATCTCAACAATAAGGATTTCTATCGTCTGTTTCAACTATAACCTTCGTGTTATAATTATATTTGCAATTATTTCCATCCCGCTAATTATGATTACCATATGTGTCTATACAAATTATCATAATATTACTTTATAAATTTTTTTTAGTCGTTTTCCATTACAACCAGTGTCATAATTTAATTGCAAATCTACTTTAATTTGCTATTTCAGTCAAATTCCCTTTTAACCACAGTTTTATATTTTATGCACGTTATTCATTGATACAATTATTCATGCATGCAAAATAAAAAAGGGTTAAATCAGTCTTCATTATACTAACTTTTATAGAATCAGAAGTGTTTTAGGCATAGACCACAAATAGGTGTACAAACTGTAAAATAACTGAACAACACATAATTGGGGAAGAAAACTGAGAAAATATCTAATAATACTCAAATAAAATAAATCAAAAGACTAAAAAATTGTAGAAATAAATTTATAGAAAAAGACTTACAGAAAATACTAACTTACAGAAGACTAATAAAAACTGTAAGAATACTGTAAAGAAAAACTACATCTACAACTATTAAAAACCCTATTGTGACGAGCAGGAATTTCGCTCGATCCGAACCAGTCGCTAAACCGACCCAGACCGTTCGAAACGCCCTATCGTTTGAGAACACGACAAAACAGAACACAAACAGAAGGACATTTCATTGCTTATTACAACAATGCATCAGATTACAAGAATATCCAGAGTATAAATGAATATAACACAGAAATATCAGAGATTTAAATTACATTTAAATACATCGCAACGGAAAGTAATACAATACACAACTAGAAGGAGATATACGGATACAAAGCTTCCCGAATATCGTTCCAGCTGTAAACCAGGATCCTGTGAATATAAATCTGCAAAACCAAAACTACTAGCTGCCCGTGTCAAAATAAGGGCACCCAGAGTTTAGGTTAAAACAATAAACTCTAGGTCAGTCATGTGACTGGTGTGAGAACTAAAGCAGCTAATCTTTATTTTTAAAGTTAGGTAAATCAAGGGACCACGCAGTATAACACGGAACGGGTTTCCTCCCAAGAATACCAGTGCATAAAACAAACAGCGCAATGCTAAATAAAGAAAGATGAAGTTGTTATAAGACCCAGGTCCTATCACACAATGCAACGCAAGCCGGGGGATAGGGTTTTCCCTTATAACAGCCAAAGAATGCTTGATACGTCTAAAACAAATCATTTGATACTATTATAAGTGCATAGTGTATAAAACAACTTCAAATCATAAGTATCAATCATAGGCGGCATGGGTACCATATATCATGTCGCCATACTAGTTCTACAATTAAAACCGCAAAATGTCGTATTGGAAGCTGGGATATCATTTATGGTATGAATCGAGGCTAGGGGCAAGATCCTCTACCGATTTGTGACTCTCTAGCCCGAGCCACAGGCAAGTACTCTGTCAAGCCTTTGGATCGTCAGGGCCGGTCCACCGATGTGGATTAAAATGCCTGAACACTGCGTTTCCCCGCCCTTTGGGGCGTAAGCCTGGCCTGTCAGCCGACCAGAAGCATCGGCCGAAACCGATATCACGAGGCGCCTCGCTTTTCAGCAAGTAATAATAAGCAACATCCACATGAGTCAAACTCGTCAGCCAGTTCAAGCACTGACGCCACTCCTAACTAGAAAGAAACGCATGCCCTCCCTGAGGTCCGTCTCCCGTTTTTGGTTCATACCGGGTGTGAAACCCGCGAAGTAAACGTTACACAAAGCTACGCCATAAAGACCGTGCTTCGATCATCAACCACAAGACTTTGCTTTTCAACCGAAGCCTTGATCATTTGCCACTTAGGCATGCTACACAGGCAATTCACCCCATGCGATTGATATCCATCAATATATAACCCCTGAGCTCGTACGTCTCAGAGAAGGGCGTTAAGCAAGAGAATAAATTCTCCGCCGCCAAACAGATATATATTTAATAGAGATCAATCACACGGACTAAAATCCAATGTCAGACACACAGTCCATTTACAAGTCCGTTCTGGGGCTGAACGAAACCGGAGGCACCTAGTACCCCGCATATCCATCGATCTCCAAGTACGTCTGGACGATCACCAACTGTTTCCATCTTCTTGGGTGTACAGCCCAATCAAGATCATCAGTAATCACCCAAACGACGTGAAGACCTCCGGTCTTCGACCATCGTCTTCATCTTCGACTTATCGTCGTATCAGTTATTCAGAATGGGTTAAACCCGGTCTTTTCGAATAACTCGCGTATATTTTAAATAAGTATTACACAAACACAACATACGCCTCATTCCGATTCATCAGTCACTAACCGTAAATTAATCAAGAGAATAATTCCCCAAATATTAACCCCGAAGGCCGAAACCAAAATCAGATCAATATCCAGAAAACCATTCTGCTTAGCTAACCGACAGTTAGTTTCTGATTTCACATTCATAGGGAAAGGTTCCCATTAATTTTATCCAAGATAAATTTCTTGAATTTATTCTTTAATCTATTTTTGAATATCAATTCAAACTAGTCGGAATTAGCGAACCTTACCGTAGTAATCATTGGTTTTAATTTCCCAATCCCAACCTATTCATCCCATGAAGTAAAACTGGTAGTACTTCATATCTAACACCACGGTGTTATCGGTAAATTCAATTACCATTTCACGTTCAAATCTAATTAAAGATTTAACTATCGCCTGGAGAAAAACTGGTGATACTCCATTCTCGATCATTTCAATCTAATTAAAGATTCATTAAAACTCCACTTAGTTTTAATCGTTAACTGGGTTAAAGAATCAGTGTCATTTAAAACACGGTTCACGATAAACCCAAAATCACATTCCATTAATTATCGGGTTAAAGAACAAGTGTTATTTAAAACACTGTTCACGATAAACCCAAAAGTCAATACCAATTCAATTCCAATTAAATATCATTTAATTGGTACACTTCATTAAATCTAAATAAAAAGATTTAATCTTTTCTCAACTGGGTTCAAGAACAGTGTTAGTGAAGACACCATTCACGACAAACCCGAATCACATTTGATATTCAATATAAGGCTTTGAATAGAAAATATATCGGCTTATATTCAATATCAAATTCTACGATTAACAAATGTTATATTGGAAATAACGATATAAATATATATCTTTCAAATTTCCATAACAACATCTGTATAATCACGAATTCCAACATCGAAATATTCCGAAGACAATTTCGATTCAAATCCACTCCAATGCAATCATTGGATATTCTGCTTATTTTTAAAACCCTTTTTAAATTCAATTTATTTATTTAAAAATAAATAGAATTATAATTCTAGTTCAAAACCAGTTCATTTCGATAAAAATCTATTTTTATCTTTTCAAATATGGAGTTTTTCGTCCCAATCCTTTCTAAATCATTTCTTATGATTTTACACAAATTATTACTATTTTTAATAATTTTATCAAGGCCCGTACAGTCGATTTCCAACAATGGCCATCGAACTGCACTTACAGCGACCTTTTTCAAATTTGATTTGGACATAATTCCAAATCAAACCGTTAGATTTCAAATTTCTAATATTCGTTAGAAAGCTCTTTTCGATACGAACCCAACGGTTCCGGTTTTAGGAGAATCCGACGGTCGAATCTCCCATAATGTCCGTTTGAAATAAATGGTCGAAATTCACGAACTGCCGCGGCGCGGCGCGTTCTATTAAGGCCATTATATTATATATATAATATATATAATATATATATCGTCGATTTCTATTTAAAACGAATTTTATAAATAGTTTTAAATTCGTTTCAAAAGCAATTTCAACTTCCATTTCAATTCAAATCAAAATTGAATTCTTCTTTATAAATTCGTTTTAAAATTCATTTCTATTCAATTCAAATTTCAATTCAATTTGAATTCATTTCAATTTGCTTTCAATTGAATTTGAATTCGTTTTATATTCAATTCATTTCGAAATCGTTTTCAATTCATTTCATTTCGAAATCATTTTCAATTCATTTCATTTCGAAATCGTTTTCAATTCATTTCATTTCGAAATCGTTTTATATTCAATTCATTTCGAAATCGTTTTATATTCAATTCATTTCGAAATCGTTTTCAATTCATTTCATTTCGAAATCGTTTTCAATTCATTTCATTTCGAAATCATTTTCAATTCATTTCATTTCGAAATCGTTAAAATCGATATAAATATCGTTCACGTCAAAATGGCGTCAATCTAATCAACACGGCTTCATAAATTTCTATTTTCAAATATTCTATTTCAAATACTTCTTTTTCAAAATAGTTGTTATTATCAAAATATTTCGTTCAACACATGACCAATCTCAATGGATGAGTACTGTCAACACATGAACCTTTATTTTATATTATAAAGATGTAAATTTTATTACTAAAATATTTCGTTCAACACATGACCAATCTCAATGGATGAAACTGTCAACACATGAACCTTTATTTTATATTATTCTTTATTTTTCAAATTAGAATGAGGCCCAATCAATTACCATATAAAATTAATTATATGGATTTTCATACAACACATGTATATAATAGCGTTGAAAATAATCAACCATCAACCAAAGTGCACTACACTGTATAAGCATCAAATATAGATATTCAACGCTTATAACAGCCTGTCAATCAATCGATCGACATATTTAATCAATCAGGATGAGTGAACTTCAAATTTCATCCCAACACCCGTGTGGGGTTTCAAACAATCAAACACATATTTTATTTGTGCTGTTGGGCGATGTGTAAAATTTATCGTCTCAATCAATGTCCTTCAAATAGGTGTACATAAACAAACCGTCCGGTTTGTAAATGAATATTTTATTTTATTCACTTTCACTATATTCATATTCACGTTAAAAATTATATTTTTAACGATACTACATTTTATTTTAACATATGAATTTCTATTCAGTTCATTCTTTAAATAAAATGATATTTTTATTTTTCTAACTTATTTTAGAAAATTTCGGCGGCATAACGGCACGATACTAGAAACGGGACAAGGCCTAGCCTTATCCCCGGTCTAGTGAAGGCCCACGCCATTCACACATCAATCAATCCATTCATTTCACCAAACAATTCAATTTCAATCAAATAATCTAACTTATCTTTGCAATCAAAAAAACAAGTCCATGGTCTGTGGACGATTGTGTCGGGTGCTACTAAGCACCGTCTGCATCCTTGTATATATATATAACTAGAAAAGGAAATTGAAAGGTGAGAAATTCTCACAAATAGCTATCCTGGCTCCACGGCACTCCTAATGCAGGAAATCTTCACTGTTCTCGTCTCTTATCACTTTCTTCGCCCATTGCCACTACATATATAAAGATCGAATTTTTACTTCGCTATTCAATATATAAAAATCATATTTTTACTTCGATGTTCAATATATAAAAATCACATTTTTACTTCGATGTTCAATATATAAAAATTACATTTTTAATATCCACTCTATATGGATAAAAATCACCTTTTTATACTGCTACTATATAGATAAAAATTCTATTTTTCTTTCGCATCTTCTATTTTAAAAATCTACTCTTCTATTTTAAAAATCTACTCTTCTATTTTAAAAATCTAAACTTTTTCATATTCAAAACATCTAATCTTTTTCTATTCAAAAATCTGATCTTTTTCTATTCAAAAATCTGATCTTTTTCTATTCACAAATCTGATCTTTTTCTATTCAAAAATCTGATCTTTACCTATTCAAAAATCTGATCTTTTTCTATTCAAAAATCTGATCTTTTTCTATTGAAAAATCTGATCTTTATCTATTCAAAAATCTGATCTTTATCTATTCAAAAATCTGATCTTTTTCTATTCAAAAATCTGATCTTTTTCTATTCAAAAAACTGATCTTTTTCTATTCAAAAATCTGATCTTTATCTATTCAAAAATCTGATCTTTATCTATTCAAAAATCTGATCTTTTTAAAACAAAAGAAATCATAACTTTCCTATATTAAAATTATGAACTTCCCTATACTAAAGATCAAGCCTTTTGTTTATTAAAAATCATATATGTCATAAATGAAAAAAAAAATCATATATTTTTATATTAATGAAACCAATTTTTTCTATAATGAATATTCTATTTTTCTATAATAAGAATTAAATCATTCCTATAATAAAAATTCAGTTTTAAAACAATAACCTATATATATATATATTTCAGATTTTAAACCATGCTTATATTTATATTAAAACTGATAATAAACAGTGTTTATATTTATATTAAAACTCACCTTAAGCTTAATCATCTACACTGTAATACGCTGCTGAGAGGAACCCATCGCTGCTCTTGATCCTTCCACCGTGCACGACAATCAAGGAAGCCGGAAGTTGATCGGAGACTGGCACACGACAGGGGGTTGCGTCGCCGTCCTTCCCCCATGATTCCGCCACCTTCGATGGCTTGCGGCGGCCCAGAAACCGCCTCGAACGGCGCGAGTTTGAAGGCGAAATCCTCCCCAATCCCTACACGAAAACTGATCTTGACCATCCCTTACGCAGAGCTCGTGATGCTTTTTAATTTCCTTCAGTAATTTTTCGAATTCGTTTTGTGGATTAGAAGAACGAGGACGATGAAATCTGGAGCGTAATCGCCCTTCGTTTTTTAGAGAGAGAGGCGGAAAAGAAAGGTTGACCGTGGTTTTTTTTGTTTGACTAGGGTTAGGTGAAGGAAAATATATATACAATATTATGTTTATATAATTTAATTTGAAAATTAGGGCTTATGCATTTGGATTCTAAATCAAACCCAACGACTGCCGCCCTCAACTAATTACCCCCATTCTGAACACAATGGGATATGCTGCGTAATCCAATTCGGTCGTTACGACCAGTTTCCATTGAATTTACATTTAAATCATTATATTGAATTTTAAACGTACATTTTAAATTACCGGGGTCACATACTAACTCTAAAAATTCTCGAAAAATATTTTCTAGCTTCGTATTGACGATACGGTCCTAACAAAACTAGTTTCGTCGAATTCTGAGACCGTTTGAAAAATGGTCATTTTCCAGTCGATTAAAATCAACCGAAACTGGTCAAATGCATTTTCCTTTGCCACGCTCACATATTAATTCAAAAAATTATGAAATTTGAAACCTAGCAATAACTTTACATCACGGACCCAACAAAAGTGGTTTCGTCGAAATCCGAGACCGTTTGCTAAATTTCCATTTTTAAGGGCCTGAATTCCATAGCGACTATTCAGTATTTTCAACTGGACATATCTTTTGATTCCCGCTATGAAATCTTGATCCTTCGGATTCGTTGGAAAGATATTATCCATTAGATCCTAATGTTTTTGGTTTCACTAAAATCCGGATTGTTTTGCACCCGGTACATTCAATTGAAGTTTGAAATCGAATTATCGAACTACCGCGCCATTTTCAATTCTATTTATAATTATATATAAATATTTATATTCTAACGACAACGCGTATAATATATTCGTTCGAATTATATTCAAAATAAATTTCTCGTCGATATTATTTAAAATAATTCATTTTAAATATTCAAAATTCATTAAAATTGCCAAAATAAAAATTTTAAACTGGCCCAGATTTTCCGGGTTATTACAATCTCCCCCACTTAAAACTTTTCGTCCCCGAAAAGGAACAAAGTCGAAAGTGGTTTGATTAATCCACTCTACGTTCGATCTAGCTTCCATTCTCCAACTCTTTAGTTTCAGAGAATTTTCAAAATTTCAAAAATTTGGCTAACACCCTAAATTTTCGAAAAATTTCGCCATAACCTCCCCTGCACCGGGAGCATCGGGGAATTTCAAATAGCTTCCCCGGTCCTTCAGATCTCAAAAAGAAAAAGAAAAAGCCAAGCGGCTAGCCAATAGGCTCATAAAATCATCATCACCCAAACAAAACAATAAATTATGTAATAAACATGTACCTATTTGTCGGGCAAACAAATTTTATTCTCCGCTCTAGCCTCTTTGCTATGACCTGTTCAATGTAAGTACATGTATATGCAAACAAATGCGACCAATTTTCAATATAATTCAATATTTGATTCAATTAGGCATAATGGTTCAAAATTATCAAACAAATAAACAAACAACACAAACATCAATCAATTAGTGACTTTAACGTTTCAAATTGATAATTTTACTACATATAAAGAAAAACATGTTTTTGATGCCAATTCACAACAATGTATTCTAACTATATGAGTTTTGGTTCTCACACCAGTCTAATGGAAATATATAGATATCACACCTTCGAAACACGAAAATAATTACTAATGACGACGCGTCAATCATCAGAATCAGGTCCGTGCGACTAGAGTGTGATTCTATATCTATCCAATATATTAAAATTTTGAATATACGTTTGCAAGGCGTATATGCAAATTCTTTATATACTGAATTGTCCAAAATCAATATAAACAAATAATCAAATACGAATAGTTGATTTAAATTTTCAAAACAAAATTTGTTTTCACTTTAAAAATATACTCCTCACACTCGTTCTAGGATACTACTGATCCCATCTCTAACGAGTCACTCTCATTGGATATTGCTAATCCAATATCTGATGAATTCTTTCGTACGGTTCTAATGTGCCTTGTTCTCTGCTTTGTAAACCAAAGCTCTGATACCAACTGTGACGAGTAGGAATTTCGCTCGATCCGAACCAGTCGCTAAACCGACCCAGAACGTTCGAAACGCCCTATCGTTTGAGAACACGACAAAACAGAACACAAACAGAAGGACATTTCATTGCTTATTACAACAATGCATCAGATTACAAGAATATCCAGAGTATAAATGAATATAACACAGAAATATCAGAGATTTAAATTACATTTAAATACATCGCAGCGGAAAATAATACAATACACAACTAGAAGGAGATATACGGATACAAAGCTTCCCGAATATCATTCCAGCTGTAAACCAGGATCCTGTGAATATAAATCTGCAAAACCAAAACTACTAGCTGCCCGTGTCAAAATAAGGGCACCCATAGTTTAGGTTAAAACAATAAACTCCAGGTCAGTCATGTGACTGGTGTGAGGACTAAAGCAGTTAATCTTTATTTTTAAAGTTAGGTAAATCAAGGGACCACGCCGTATAACACGGAACGGGTTTCCTCCCAAAAATACCAGTGCATAAAACAAACAGCGCAATGCTAAATAAAGAAAGATGAAGCTGTTATAAGACCCAGGTCCTATCACACAATGCAACGCAAGCCGGGGGATAGGGTTTTCCCTTATAACAGCCAAAGAATGCTTGATACGTTTAAAACAAATCATTTGATACTATTATAAGTGCATAGTGTATAAAACAACTTCAAATCATAAGTATCAATCATAGGCGGCATGGGTACCATATATCATGTCGCCATACTAGTTCTACAATTAAAACCGCAAAATGTCATATTGGAAGCTGGGTTATCAGTTATGGTATGAACCGAGGCTAGGGGCAAGATCCTCTACCGATTTGTGACTCTCTAGCCCGAGCCACAGGCAAGTACTCTGTCAAGCCTTTGGATCGTCAGGGCCGGTCCACCGATGTGGATTAAAATGCCTGAACACTGCGTTTCCCCGCCCTTTGGGGCGTAAGCCTGGCCCGTCAGCCGACCAGAAGCATCGGCCGAAACCGATATCACGAGGCGCCTCACTTTTCAGCAAGTAATAATAAGCAACATCCACATGAGTCAAACTCGTCAGCCAGTTCAAGCACTGATGCCACTCCTAACTAGAAAGAAACGCATGCCCTCCCTGAGGTCCGTCTCCCGTTTTTGGTTCATACCGGGTGTGAAACTCGCGAAGTAAACGTTACACAAAGCTACGCCACAAAGGCCGTGCTTCGATCATCAACCACAAGACTTTGCTTTTCAACAGAAGCCTTGATCATTTGCCACTTAGGCATGCCACACAGGCAATTCACTCCATGCGATTGATATCCATCAATATATAACCCCTGAGCTCGTATGTCTCAGAGAAGGGCGTTAAGCAAGAGAATAAATTCTCCGCCGCCAAACAGATATATATTTAATAGAGATCAATCACACGGACTAAAATCCAATGTCAGACACACAGTCCATTTACAGTCCGTTCTAGGGCTGAACGAAACCGGAGGCACCTAGTACCCCGCATATCCATCGATCTCCAAGTACGTCTGGACGATCACCAACTGTTTCCATCTTCTTAGGTGTACAGCCCAATCAAGATCATCGGTAATCACCCAAACGACGTGAAGACCTCCGGTCTTCGACCATCGTCTTCATCTTCGACTTATCGTCGTATCAGTTATTCAGAATGGGTTAAACCCGGTCTTTCCGAATAACTCGCGTATATTTTAAATAAGTGTTACACAAACACAACATACGCCTCATTCCGATTCATCAGTCACTAACCGTAAATTAATCAAGAGAATAATTCCCCAAATATTAACCCCGAAGGCCGAAACCAACATCGGATCAATATCCAGAAAACCATTCTGCTTAGCTAACCGACAGTTAGTTTCTGATTTCACATTCATAGGGAAAGGTTTCCATTAATTTTATCCAAGATAAATTTCTTGAATTTATTCTTTAATCTATTTTTGAATATCAATTCAAACTAGTCGGAATTAGCGAACCTTACCGTAGTAATCATTGGTTTTAATTTCCCAATCCCAACCTATTCATCCCATGAAGTAAAACTGGTAGTACTCCATATCTAACACCACAGTGTTATCGGTAAATTCAATTACCATTTCACGTTCAAATCTAATTAAAGATTTAACTATCGCCTGGAGCAAAACTGGTGATACTCCATTCTCGATCATTTCAATCTAATTAAAGATTCATTAAAACTCCGCTTAGTTTTAATCGTTAACTGGGTTAAAGAATCAGTGTCATTTAAAACACGGTTCACGATAAACCCAAAATCACATTCCATTAATTATCGGGTTAAAGAACAAGTGTTATTTAAAACACTGTTCACGATAAACCCAAAAGTCAATACCAATTCAATTCCAATTAAATATCATTTAATTGGTACACTTCATTAAATCTAAATAAAAAGATTTGATCTTTTCTCAACTGGGTTCAAGAACAGTGTTAGTGAAGACACCATTCACGACAAACCCAAATCACATTTGATATTCAATATAAGGCTCTGAATAGAAAATATATCGGCTTATATTCAATATCAAATTCTACGATTAACAAATATTATATTGGAAATAACGATATAAATATATATCTTTCAAATTTCTATAACAACATCTGTATAATCACGAATTCCAACATCGAAATATTCCGAAGACAATTTCGATTCAAATCCACTCCAATGCAATCATTGGATATTCTGGTTATTTTTAAAACCCTTTTTAAATTCAATTTATTTATTTAAAAATAAATAGAATTATAATTCTAGTTCAAAACCAGTTCATTTCGATAAAAATCTATTTTTATCTTTTCAAATATGGAGTTTTTCATCCCAATCCTTTCTAAATCATTTCTTATGATTTTACACAAATTATTACTATTTTTAATAATTTTATCAAGGCCCGTACAGTCGATTTCCAACAATGGCCATCGAACTGCACTTACAACGACCTTTTTCAAATTTGATTTGGACATAATTCCAAATCCAACCATTAGATTTCAAATTTCTAATATTCGTTAGAAAGCTCTTTTCGATACGAACCCAACGCTTCCGGTTTTAGGAGAATCCGACGGTCGGATCTCCCGTAATGTCCGTTTGAAATAAATGGTCGAAATTCACGAACTGCCGCGGCGCGGCGCGTTCTATTCAGGCCATTATATTATATATATAATATATATAATATATATATCGTTGATTTCTATTTAAAACGAATTTTATAAATAGTTTTAAATTCGTTTCAAAAGCAATTTCAACTTCCATTTCAATTCAAATCCAAATTGAATTCTTCTTTATAAATTCGTTTTAAAATTCATTTCTATTCAATTCAAATTTCAATTCAATTTGGATTCATTTCAATTTGCTTTCAATTCAATTTGAATTCGTTTTATATTCAATTCATTTCGAAATCGTTTTCAATTCATTTCATTTCGAAATCGTTTTCAATTCATTTCATTTCAAAATCGTTTTCAATTCATTTCATTTCGAAATCGTTTTATATTCAATTCATTTCGAAATCGTTTTATATTCAATTCATTTCGAAATCGTTTTCAATTCATTTCATTTCGAAATCGTTTTCAATTCATTTCATTTCGAAATCATTTTCAATTCATTTCATTTCGAAATCGTTAAAATCGATATAAATATCGTTCACGTCAAAATGGCGTCAATCTAATCAACACGGCTTCATAAATTTCTATTTTCAAATATTCTATTTCAAATACTTCTTTTTCAAAATAGTTGTTATTATCAAAATATTTCGTTCAACACATGACCAATCTCAATGGATGAGTACTGTCAACACATGAACCTTTATTTTATATTATAAAGATGTAAATTTTATTACTAAAATATTTCGTTCAACACATGACCAATCTCAATGGATGAAACTGTCAACACATGAACCTTTATTTTATATTATTCTTTATTTTTCAAATTAGAATGAGGCCCAATCAATTAACATATAAAATTAATTATATGGATTTTCATACAACACATGTATATAATAGCGTTGAAAATAATCAACCATCAACCAAAGTGCACTACACTGTATAAGCATCAAATATAGATATTCAACGCTTATAACAGCCTGTCAATCAATCGATCGACATATTTAATCAATCAGGATGAGTGAACTTCAAATTTCATCCCAACACCCGTGTGGGGTTTCAAACAATCAAACACATATTTTATTTGTGCTGTTGGGCGATGTGTAAAATTTATCGTCTCAATCAATGTCCTTCAAATAGGTGTACATAAACAAACCGTCCGGTTTGTAAATGAATATTTTATTTTATTCACTTTCACTATATTCATATTCACGTTAAAAATTATATTTTTAACGATACTACATTTTATTTTAACATATGAATTTCTATTCAGTTCATTCTTTAAATAAAATGATATTTTTATTTTTCTAACTTATTTTAGAAAATTTCGGCGGCATAACGGCACGATACTAGAAACGGGACAAGGCCTAGCCTTATCCCCAGTCTAGTGAAGGCCCACGCCATTCACACATCAATCAATCCATTCATTTCACCAAACAATTCAATTTCAATCAAATAATCTAACTTGTACTTGCAATCAAACAAACAAGTCCATGGTCTGTGGACGATTGTGTCGGGTGCTACTAAGCACCGTCTGCATTCTAGTATATATATATATAACTAGAAAAAGAAATTGAAAGGTGAGAAATTCTCACAAATAGCTATCCTAGCTCCACGGCACTTCTAATGCAGGAAATCTTCACTGTTCTCGTCTCTTATCACTTTCTTCGCCCGTAGCCATTACGTATATAAAGATCGAATTTTTACTTCGCTATTCAATATATAAAAATCATATTTTTACTTCGATGTTCAATATATAAAAATCATATTTTTACTTCAATGTTCAATATATAAAAATTACATTTTTAATATCCACTCTATATGGATAAAAATCACCTTTTTATACTGCTACTATATAGATAAAAATTCTATTTTTCTTTCGCCTCTTCTATTTTAAAAATCTACTCTTCTATTTTAAAAATCTACTCTTCTATTTTAAAAATCTTAACTTTTTCATATTCAAAACATCTGATCTTTTTCTATTCAAAAATCTGATCTTTTTCTATTCAAAAATATGATCTTTTTCTATTCACAAATCTGATCTTTTTCTATTCAAAAATCTGATCTTTACCTATTCAAAAATCTGATTTTTTTCTATTCAAAAATCTGATCTTTTTCTATTCAAAAATCTGATCTTTATCTATTCAAAAATCTGATCTTTATCTATTCAAAAATCTGATCTTTTTCTATTCAAAAATCTGATCTTTTTCTATTCAAAACTCTGATCTTTTTCTATTCAAAAATCTGATCTTTATCTATTCAAAAATCTGATCTTTATCTATTCAAAAATATGATCTTTTTAAAACAAAAGAAATCATAACTTTCCTATATTAAAATTATGAACTTCCCTATACTAAAGATCAAGCCTTTTGTTTATTAAAAATCATATATGTCATAAATGAAAAAAAAATCATATATTTTTATATTAATGAAACCAAATTTTTCTATAATGAATATTCTATTTTTCTATAATAAGAATTAAATCTTTCCTATAATAAAAATTCAGTTTTAAAACAATAACCTATATATATATTTCAGATTTTAAACCATGCTTATATTTATATTAAAACTGATAATAAACAGTGTTTATATTTATATTAAAACTCACCTTAAGCTTAATCATCTACACTGTAATACGCTGCTCAGAGGAACCCATCGCTGCTCTTGATACCTCCACCGTGCACGACAATCAAGGAAGCCGGAAGTTGATCGGAGACTGGCACACGACAGGGGGTGGCGTCGCCGTCCTTCCCCCATGATTCCGCCACCTTCGATGGCCTGCGGCGGCCCAGAAACCGCCTCGAACGGCGCGAGTTTGAAGGCGAAATCCTCCCCAATCCCTACACGAAAACTGATCTTGACCATCCCTTACGCAGAGCTCGCGATGCTTTTTAATTTCCTTCAGTAATTTTTCGAATTCATTTTGTGGATTAGAAGAACGAGGACGATGAAATCTGGAGCGTAATCGCCCTTCGTTTTTTAGAGAGAGAGGCGGAAAAGAAAGGTTGACCGTGGTTTTTTTTATTTGACTATGGTTAGGTGAAGGAAAAAATATATATATATATATAATATTATGTTTATATAATTTAATTTGAAAATTAGGGCTTATGCATTTGGATTCTAAATCAAACCCAACAACTGCCGCCCTCAGCTAATTACCCCCATTCTAAACACAATGGGATATGCTGCGTAAGCCAGTTCTGTCGTTACGACCAGTTTCGGTTGAATTTACATTTAAATCATTATACTGAATTTTAAACGTACATTTTAAATTACTGGGGTCACATACTAACTCTAAAAATTCTCGAAAAATATTTTCTAGCTTCGTATTGACGATACGGTCCTAACAAAACTAGTTTCGTCGAATTCTGAGACCGTTTGAAAAATGGTCATTTTCCAGTCGATTAAAATCAACCGAAACTGGTCAAACGCATTTTCCTTTGCCACGCTCACATATTAATTCGAAAAATTATGAAATTTGAAACCTAGCAATAACTTTACATCACGGACCCAACAAAAGTGGTTTCGTCGAAATCCGAGACCGTTTGCAAAATTTCCATTTTTAAGGGCCTGAATTCCATAGCGACTATTCAGTATTTTCAACTGGACATATCTTTTGATTCCCTCTATGAAATCTTGATCCTTCGGATTCGTTGGAAAGATATTATCCATTAGATCCTAATGTTTTTGGTTTCACTAAAATCCGGATTTTTTTGCACCCGGTACATTCAATTGAAGTTTGAAATCGAATTATCGAACTACCTCGCCATTTTCAATTTTATTTATAATTATATATAAATATTTATATTCTAACGACGACGCGTATAATATATTCGTTCGAATTATATTCAAAATAAATTTCTCATCGATATTATTTAAAATAATTCATTTTAAATATTCAAAATTCGTTAAAATTGCCAAAATAAAAATTTTAAACTGGCCCAGATTTTCTGGGTTATTACACCTATTTTATTAAATTACCAAAAATTTGAATAATTAAATACTCACCTATGGTCTAAAACATTCCTCCGTAGCCTCTGTAGATCTCATCTCAAAAAGATGCACACGTAAAAATATTTATTTTATAAGTCCATTCACCTAAAAAAGTTTAGGTCAGTTCCGTCTCAAAAGAGAAAACACAGAGGGGAAGAGATTGTGCTGTGGAGAATGAACTGAGTCTAGAGGTATATTTATAGGTTAGGCAAGGGATCTTAGGCCATTGGATTTTTGTATTGAATCTAGTCCAACAACGTCACACAACCAATAGAAACTTTCTGCGCCAGTAGAGGTTTGAATCTAAACCAATAAAATTAAGCCACATCGGCTTTAGAAGTCATGAAATAGGTCTTGGAACAACATCGTATTGTCTGGGAATAATTCGCATGAAAACTTTAGGGTAGGTTGACCCATCCAACACACGGGTTGACCTGGCTATAGGTTGGTCGACTCAACTTTTTTTTCAATTCCTTCTGATTTTGGTTTTCCGATAACTCTTCCTTATAAACTTGAGTTTTGACCAGTTATACACGAAAAAGACCCAGAAAATTATAATAGATGCAGTGGATAATGTTTCTTAGTAAAATTCGGTTATTTGATTTTTTTTTCTTTTTAGCTTCTTTTATTAATTTCAGAATTGTACTTATAACTTGGCTCTTTTATAACTTCTTCATATTAGTTCTGATCTTAAACAAATTTTACATGTAAATTGATCAGAAAATTGCCATGGACATAATGATGCAATCCCCATAGCCAAATTTTAAAAATTTCACAACTTATTATTTTATTGATTAATTATTATATCCTAAAAATTTAGGTTATTACATACATGGTTTGAAGTCTTTCCCCTTCTGCATCATCTAGTTATTGTCCTTCTTAGACACCACGTTGACTGGGCTTCCGCAGTTAACCCAATTACTAGAGGATCAATTGTCAGGGTTTCTACTTCATTTACATCTCTTTAAGGAAAGATGATGTCATCATCCATCATACTTTATTGCTTCATTGGAACTTCATCTACAATAATTGGGTAACTTTCAAAGTCAGTTTGTTTAATAGTGTTAACATAATGCCCTAGTTCATTCCAACATTTACCGACTGAGTGCAATCCTCTAACAATAGTGTTGTTAGTTATTCCTCTCTCAAGCTGCCCAAGTTATGTAGCTTTAGATATTACATAGCTTTTATTGTAGTTAGATGTCCCTAAACAATTATATGTAGATCTTTCAAAAACTATTGCAACTTTCTCTCTGATCGACTTTTCTATCAATAGTGAAGATGTTGATACTTATTTGTATTATTGCATTAGGTTTTATGATATATGTAAAACTTCCCTATCTACTTCTCCTTCTTCGATGACTCTCTAGGTGCTGGCTTTCTAAATTGTTCGGTATGCAAGGTGATTCTTTATCAAATTGTTAGAGGGGTATAACTGTAAAACATAGGAATTTGGGGCTTCTCCCGAATCTCTTCTCCTGTCATGATTTCCATTACCACTTCTCTTCTACTCAATACCATAGTTTTGGGCATTCACGTTTATCTTCCAGGATATCCTATGGATTGTTTAACAACAACATTTCTCTATACTTCTTCAGTCTCATTATCATTCCATTTCAAAATCTTTCTTTTCTCCTCCTTTTGCAAATATTAGGTTCCTTTGTTTAGAAACCGATCCAATGGGGAGAGAGACTTCCTCGGAAACCATTTACTAATGTCGATATCTTGTTATGTCCCCCTGACTAATTCCATCAAGACTATTAATTTCCAAATTTATGGTAAACACCTCAAAACGGTATATTCCTATTGATCCTCTTACTTGCGAAGGGTTAAATCAAGCTTGGGTTCCATTTCTGTAAAGATGTTCCTGTTAGAAGCTTCCGATGACTTCTGAAAGTGAATTCATGTAGAAAACAAGACATAATGATAAGATATCAATGGGATAAAATATGGAAGACAATTTGGAAATAAATTGAATTATCTATTGAAAGGATTTGATAGATGTCCTTTTACCGGTTTCGGTATTATCCTTTTAGTCAAACTATTAGCCCTCAGAAGTGTGACTTGAAATCCTTAACTTTTCAGAAATAAAAAACTATATAGGTCTCTCAGATACTCATTTAGTAAGAATAGAGAAGGTTGTTTCGGTCTTAGGAAAGGTGACACTAAGCTCTTACTAATTTAGATCACCTCAGGAAACCATCATCTAGCAACTAGTTTGTGTAGTTTCGGCAGGGCTGATAAAAGGTATATCAGGTAGTCAGAATGGGATCTTGAATCCTAACTAGGCTTGATTCTCTTAGGTAACCATTGATAGACCTTAAACTATGAGATTTATGATATTCCAATCTCTAAATACATGAAGTTAACTTATTCTGATGTTAATACCTTTTGAGATTTCTGGAAAGTGTTTTAATGAAGCCATCATCTTTTAGATTCATTGGATACGAAACGTGCAAGGTTATGACATAATAATAAAGTTATAACTAAGAAATTACGATTCCATTACCTCAAGTGCTTAGCAAAAGCACTTTATTAGTAAATTTAGTGGTTACAAACTTTTTACCCTAATTTATTTAGATATTAGGATTAAAAATCAGACTTATAGATATAACAGTGAGAATAGGGAATTGGATCATGATTATAGACCTTCTGGGTCGTATTTATAGGTGCATGTTGGCCCTCCTCTCATCATATGGGCTTTGTCCCGACTATTTTGCGAAAGCTAATGCGGAGGTTTAGTGAAAGAGCCTCCCACCCGCTCTTAGAAGAGTTAAATGGTGCCATTGTAGCTTTCTCTGAAAGAGTGCTTATGAAAATAAAGCCTTGGCTAGCTGCTGGAGAAATAAGTTTGTAGGAGCTCCAGACTTTTAGCTCTGCTTATGGCTTCATTTTGCTTTGTACTTCTAGGACTGCATTTGATGATCAATTGGCGGACTCTTAGGCTTTCTAGTATTCTCCCTTTGGGTAGTTCGAAGGGTGTACTAAACTAAGCTCTGCACGATTGAGGATGTCAACTCTAATGACTGAGCCCTTCGAGTTATGCCAACATGGGTTTCCTGTATGGGCGGAACTCGATGCTTATTTCCTCATAATGTAGTAACCGCTTTGGAGATTGTGCCCTTTTGTGTTTTCACCGATTGGGGCTTTTGCTACCAAAGAGAGTTCTTTGCTTCTTTATTCCCTGCTCCAAAAGAAAAATGTTGATGGGATAATCTTATCTCCGCCGAAGGACTGCTGGTCTCAACACCCCTTCACCTTACTTCTGACACCTGCTTTCTCCCTGATTAATTTGTGCTAACAATCCCTGCCCTCTATCGCTAGTGAAGGGTATTCATGACTTTTTAATTCAGCTGCTCCAATTCTCAATGCATGTGACATCATTCCCATCTTTTTTCATTATTATCTAAACGGTGAGATCTAAATTAACTACTACCTTTTTTTCCTCTATCCTCTGTCTATATAAATAATGTGCATTTTCTCTTTCTTTCTTTTTACCTACAAGCATCATTTCAAAACTGTGAGCATCAAAGCTTACTAGAAGAAACTAATTTCTTAGATTAATTTTTTGTCTGCTAATTCAAGGTAAATGCTTTACCTTTCTTTCCATTTTCACAACCGACCCATGGGTTTTGACTTATTTAGGGTTTTAGACCCTCCCAATTTTTCATGTAAAAATTCGATAATCGATTTGAGTTTAAGTTTATCAATGTAGTTGATAAAGAAAACCAAAAGGATTCATCAATTCAGATCATGAGTTAACAACTTTTGGTTCCAAGCGATCTTCTTAAGTTTTGTCATATTTTTATATATTTGATGTGCTTTTCGGGTTGATATCTGTTTGGGTCAATATATAATTCAATTGGGTGATTTTGGTGTATCTAGGTTGCATATTTTGGGCTTAATAATCATAAATGATTAAGTACTTAATCATTAAATGTAACGACCTAGCTTTCTGACCGGTTCTCGTCGGTATTTAAACCAACTTAAACTTTTCACGAAGATGGATTGTTATAGGTACTTACATATTTGCACAAAATATAAAAGAACTTTTTCATTCATTTCATCAATTACATTAGAGATTACAAGGAATATCATAGTACCATATGCCTAGTGGAAATAAATTCTCCAACAGAATAAGAAACATCCAAATCATAACTCTAGCTTCAAATCCGAATCCATCTCTAAAATCTAAACCTGTAAGCTAAAGTTCTAACTGCCCATGTTAAAATATGGGCACCCAGAGTTTAGGTGTGGGAAATAATAAACTCTAGGTCAGTTGTAGGACTGGTGTGAGATTCAAAACACACTTCTTATTTAGGCTTAATTTTAAAGTTGGGAAATTCACCGTACCACGCCGCTAATGCAGAACAAGTTTACTCCATGTGAATACTCGTGCATCAAAATTCGTAATGACTTTTGAAAATGAAACTAACAGAAGGTCTCGCAGTACACACATGAAAACGCACACATGGACGAGGTTTCCCCTTATGATAGTCAAAAATGCTTGATAGTGAAAATCCTCTTTTACTACTAACAATGCATAGTGTGAAAACAATTTCGCAAATAAATTTATCAATCTTAGCCAGCATAATGCCCCCATCCCATTATACTGACAATCCTGCTAGCAGTAGACTATACAACTAAAATCATATGGGCTCATAGTGGAAAATTGGATTTCCAACAAATGACCAGGCAAAGGAACTTCCTTATCGAACCGATGGGTACGCCTCTAGAGGGACGCCCCGAGAACCAAATTGGGCTCTCTGCCAACACGAGGCCGGGTTACCCCTTAACTGGGTAACTTAGAGCATGCCTTAATATATCACTTCCCAGTCGTTACCAACCTTTAAATCGAGGCATCGCAACATCAACATCCGTATAAAATAGAAGTTATCCACATAGGTTAATACTGGGCTCCATACCATAGTACACCTTTTATATGGAAGGAAATGACTACCCTTAACCTCGCTGCATCTTTCCTGCTTTGGCCATTTACCGGGTTGTGAGGCTTGCCGAGGTTGCGATACACAAATCTATGCTTATATAAGCAATACTTTGATCATCCATAGCTCATCACATATCTTAAGTATGCCACATTATCCATTAATAAAGCATCATTGATTTCCAATATATAACCTCTAAGCTCATACGTCTTAGAGAAGGGTGTTAAGTAAGAGAATAATTCTCCACCACCAAACAGATATATATTGATAAAACACTGTTAAGAAATTAATTACAATGTCAGAAACATAATCCATATATGTCTATTCTGGGTCTGAACGAAACATCATCCAAAAATCTCCAAATACACTTTGATATCATGCCACTTACAACCTCGTTTGGTTGTACGGACCAATCCGAGACATCGACATTCAACCCAAATGATTCGAAAACTCCCAGGCTTTGCTCACTGGTTTCCATGTCTTCGGTTTCTTTATAACGTCGTATTATTACTTGGAGTGGTTTTTTGGACCTATATCCGATCCCGGACTTTCTAAATAATACCGTATTTTAAAATTTGTAGATAAGGTCTATACAGATTTCCAATTCAAATCTCCTTCCCAAACATTATCATTTTACTTTCACTTAAGGTTGGACTCATTCCCTTAAACCCCATTATCGTTATTAACCTTTTCTTAAAATTCAATATTCGTTTCCAACCTTACATTTTCAAAAACAAAATCCATTTACTCATCGTTATCCCTTTCCTTAAATACTCAAAACCTTAATTCGGATTTAAATCCCCATTCAAATGATTGATATTTCAAATATAAGTTTAAAAATGAATTTAATCGTATTTGACATTGATTCACCAACACAGCAAACACCATCAGAATTTGGATATGAATATGGTTTGCTATTTCTGATAGTGTTCGTCCGAACCTGAGATTCTATATCAAATATATGACGATAATTCTATCCCAACTCATATTCTTTTTAATTCAAAATTCCCATATTTTACATACCATACATTTTTAACGCTTTTAACAATCCTTTTCTATCATCTAAACAAGGGTTCAAAGTTTATAGTCTTCAAAATCAAATCAGTTTCAAAGAAATGGTTTAATAACGTTAAAAGCGTTGCTAAAAGTGCATCGAAATGGTTATTTAACCAAATCGATCCAATATCATTAAAAATTCACATATTCTAACTCAAATCACGTATAAATAATGAAATATGATTTATCATATATTTTTTGGATTTTAAATAACTTTTATAAGCTCATTTTATTCGATTTCTCATTATGGTCGTCAAAATGCACATATAGCGATCTTTTCAAATTTTATTTTAACCATAACTTGAAAACCATATGATGGAATTTGAAAATTTCTCTTTTATTTAAAAACCATTGTCAATAGAAATCCGACATTTTTCGTTTCATGTCAATTCGATTCAATATGTTCAAGTTATAACCATTTGAAATTTGAATTCGATATTAACGAACAGTCGTTACGCGATGCGTTCAATTTGCGCTATATAACTTTTAAATATAATTTGCCCAATTCTTTACTTTTCCAAAATAAATTACATTTCCATATTTAGATCCAAATCATATTTCAAATCATGTTTTCTAGAAATGATATCTTAATATTCCAACTTTAGTATAAAACCATTTAAATTCCAGATTTCCATTTCAAATCAAATTAAATAAAATTATATTTAATTTAGAACTTGTTTAATTATTTTCGAAATATTTATTCCAATGATCATCATTTAAATCCCCATTTCCATTTCAAATTAAATTGAAATAATAATAGTTTATCAAAACTTGGTTAATTATTTATAATTAACTATTTACTTGCACAAAACCAATGTTGGGTACCAATTCCAAATCATCTTCTGAACAAATTTTCAAAACTAGTTCAATATTTACTTAGCCCATTAGCGATCAGGATTGTTTCAAACCCATTCAACTCATACCAATAACATTTTCTCAATATGATTCTAAATAGTTTTGAAATTAAATATAAAACTGAATTTACAACCCTTATTTTAATAAATAAATCTTCATTTATATGGAAGGAGAGTTTAAATCGGTTAACCGTATAATCACACAACATGGTGTATGTGTGAATTCATGCAATCCAAATCAACCCAATAATTTAACCAAACCAGACAAGCACAAAATCATCCATCACAACCACAACAATTAGAATAATAGATTAACTATGCGCAGAGCGTTATAGTCAATAACGCTCGGTGTTTACGGTGTTTTTAACTGTATGAACACTCATTGAACAACCAATAACAAACATTCATAACAATTCATAACCATTAGCAAATTATAATTAACAACTAATTATATTTAACCATAATAACTAATCTAAAATAAATTTAAATTAGAATCTCATCTTCATTGCTTTCCAATTTTAACCGTAAAAGCCATATGAACTACTAATCCAATCCTGGATGATCACGTATAAATCTTTTCAAATGACGCTACCATCACGCGCACTTCTCCCCACAAACACACATCTATGCACTCACTTCATCTAACCTTCACGAGGACCCGGAGCTTGTTTCACGCAAGACTTTGATTATATATTTTATTTTTCTTTTATACAAAGACCAAGGCAAATGGACTGCAAGAGACATCGGAGTTGGGTGGTCGCGGAATGTTCGGGGCTCCCTGATGAGGCAAATAGGAGGAATAAGGTGATGTTTTTAAATAGGTGAAGCCGATTGTTCTTCTTTTATTTCCCAAATGAAGGCTGACTGTTTGGCTTGCTATGTATATATGTATGTATGTATATAAACAGAGGTGGACTGTTTTTTGCATGATTTTCTTGAAAAAAACACAGTATCTATCTTGGAGAAAGGTGGCCGACGAGCTGAGCTGAAGTGTCGAATTGGCAAAGCGGATGGCTTGCAGCCTATTTAAAAGGAAAGTGTACTGTTTATAATAGAAAGAAGAGGAGAGGGTATGGATTGGGGCGACTGATTTGTAGGTGGCGATGGCGGACTGGAGTTTATTGGCGAACTGGGTTGCTGACGGTATGGTGGTGGAGTATGTGCGGTTTGGCGGAGGGTGCTGTCAAAAGGAGTGGAAGGCTAAGCTAATATGGTGATGTGGAGATTCTTTGATGGGGGAGGTCTTGCACAACGTTTGGGTGGGTGTCACGGTGAAGAGTAGGTGGCAGTGAGAAGATGAATGGCAAAGGAAGAATGACGCGGGTGGGATTGGAAGTGAAAATACACGGTGGTGCTGAATGAAAACAGTGGGAAGGGGTATTTCAAGGCATGCAGGTGAATAGCACGTGTCCATTTTAAGGACAATTGTCCCCTTATTAGACTTGCATCCCAACACATGTATACACTTTGGTTTTAAAATTTTCTTTTTCCCATCAATTGCTGAAGAAGGCCACGCAAGTGGAAGCGAAAGAGACGTCGTTCGGCATTGTACAAATGACTTACGTGTTTATTTTACTTTTAATCGTTGACTAAATAACACCAAACTAACAATATAATCGGGTACCACGATGTACCATGATTCCAAAACAGAAATAAAATAGACCGGTTAATCGATTCTGTAAAGTGTTTAGCGGACCACATTTGCCCCCAAAATACGTTCGAAAAATATCTGCTTATTTTCCAAATTAAAAATTACACTAAAATTCTGAAAAATATTTTAGAGCGGTGTGTACATAAACTGAATGAATATTTTGAACCGATAT
Organism: Allium sativum; assembly: GCA_030737875.1. NCBI lineage: Eukaryota > Viridiplantae > Streptophyta > Magnoliopsida > Asparagales > Amaryllidaceae > Allium > Allium sativum. The sequence goes on along the minus strand of CM060919.1, from coordinate 484,400,246 downwards.
TTAATTATAATTTTTTTTAACCAATCAACTTTTTATATCTAAAATCTTTGTAAAATCCATATATATAATTATTTATATCTTTAATATATTAAACATACTTTTAAATTAAGTTTTCTACTATAAAATCACATTTATTAAATAGAACACACTTTTTATTTAACTAATATACAAAAGATTATAAATCAAATATTTATATTAAACCTTATTTAAATTAAAATTATATTCATAAAAACACCAAATTTAAATTTTTAAACTTATCCAAAAATTCTGGGATATCACATTCATTCCCCCTTAAGAGTTTTCGTCCCCGAAATGGATAAACAGGTGGCTTTAAAACTCTATACGAATTTTGGACCAAATTCTTTTATATTATTTTGGAATAGATTTCATAATATTAAATAAACAAACTAAAATTGGAACAGAATACTCATATCATCGCCACAAAAATAGGATACTTATCCAGGTACTATACCCAAAAACTGTCCTAGTTCAAAACATATAAACGCTATATACAAGGTCCAAACTCATCATCCTATATAAATCTATTCTCATCTATTATATATCCATCAGCCTCTATATTACCCTCGTCTATGGGCTGTTCTAATTCCACCATGACAACATTAACCACATCATCTCCTCCTTTGGGAACTGGGTCATCCTCTACCATAAATTTTGAGTGCTCTAACTCTCGTATCATCGCATCAAACTCCTCACCTATCATTGGGTTTATATGAAAATAAGGGCCCTCTACTGCTGGGATTTTGTCCTAATAATCGATGATCTCTCTTGTCTAGGACTTACTGCTATAATGCCTCTAAGGTATCATTATACATCTCTGGGGAAACCCAATATAGGCTACTGCCTCAGCTCATGTTAGCTGATTAATAATCGTGGGTCCTAGGATATACTCATATATCATCATAGTGTCATCCTACTGTTGGGTTGGGTCTATTCTTAACATATCAGGATAATGGTCAGAACTATTGTCTATGTCGCTATCAGTGTATATGGTCTGATCCTCTGTCGGCGTAGAATCCGAGGATATCTCGATGACCTCATGCTCACTAGAGTCGCTAGAGATGTCTACAATGGAATCGTCTGAGCTAGATCTAGAGCTACTGCTAGGCTGAAACCGAGAGAGGTACTGTCTAATGCTAAGAGGTTTTCCACCCTAAAAGTAAAAATTAAGGCTTAGAAATCATCCAAATTTATTATTAAATTGAAAACATATAATGCATCATTTGTTTAACTTAACCAAAATGATTTTAATTAAGGGTTTATACCCAAATTTTTCTTTTCCAAATTTTCAAAAATTTGTTAAGGGATTTTCAAATCAAAAATCATATAAAATGGTTAGGGGTTTTCATCGGGTCATCCTTATTCCTACCAAAACAAACCAGACATCATTCTTAAACAAAATGGTTGACGAACTTTACTTAAGGTTTAATGCAAATCCAACATCTCCTTAATTACCTTTTAAGGAATTTTATACTTAAGTTATTCGTCCAATTTCATTCATACCAAACAAATCTAATACTTAGATTTTAAATTCACAAATCCAATATAACTTATTGATTTTATAAGGAAAGGACGCTCTCATAAATGCAATATTCCAGAATCTCATTTAGGGTATTCTTAACCCTATATCTAATGAGATATTGTAACTTTGATGACTCTTATCTTTTGTTCAAATATGTCGTACCCCATAGCTTTGTTTAAACCAAAGCTCTGATACCAATTTTGTAACGGTTTGGTCTTTTTCAACCATCGGACAACGGTTAATACTCCGTCATGGCATTACAATGGTACCCCAGCACCTTGCTTTATGGCCAGCCTCTCAGCTATCGCGGCCTCATGCCTAACCACCCTTGTTGGGATGTGTAGAGGTAAGAGTTTCCTGCTTGCCACCAAACCAAAAGTGAGAAACCCCATCATGCTGCCTCATTCCAAACAAGGACTGGTGTGAGATTCAAAGCATAGTTCTTATTTAGGCTTCATTTTAAAGTTGGGAAATTCGCGGGACCACGCCGCTAACGCGGAACGGGTTTACTCCATGTGAATACCCATGCATCAAAATTTGCAATGACTTTTGAAAATGAAACTAACATAAGGTTCGTGGCACATACAAAATGCAAACGCACACATGGCCGAGGTTTCTCCTTATGATAGTAAAAAAAATGCTTGGTACGTGAAAATCCTCTTTTACTACTAATAGTGCATAGTGTGAAAATAATTTCGTAAATAAATGTATTAATCATAGCCAACATAATGCCCCATCCCATTATACTGATAATCTTGCTGGTAGCAGGCTATACAACTAAAATCGTACTGGCTCGTAGTGGAAAATTGGATTTCCAATAAATGACCAGGAAAAGAAACTTCCTTACCGAACCGATGGGTACGCCTCTAGAGGGATGCCCCAAGAACTAAATTAGGCTGTCTGCCAACACGAGGCCGTGTTACCCCTTAACTGGGTAACTTAGAGCACGCCTGAGTATGTCACTTCCCGGTCGTTACCAACCTTTAAATCGAGGCCTCGCAACATCAACATGCATATAAAATAGAAGTTATCCACATGGGTTAATACCTAGGCTTCATACCATAGTACACCTTTTATCTAGAAGGAAATGGCTACCCTTAACCTCGCTGCATCTTTCCTGTTTTGGCCATTTACCGGGTTGTGAGGCTTGCCGAGGTTACGATACACAAAGTTACGCGTAAATAAGCTATGCTTTGATCATCCATAGCTCATCACATATCTTAAATATGCCACATTATCCATTAACAATGCATTACTGATTTCCAATATATAACCTCTTAGCTCATACTTCTTAGGGAAGGGTGTTAAGCAAGAGAATAATTCTCCACCACCAAATAGATATATATTGATAAAACAGCGTTACACAGTTAATTACAATATTAGACACACAATTTGTATATGTCCGTTTTGGGTTTGAACGAAACATCATCAAAAATCTCCAAATACACTCAGATATCATGCCACTTATAGCCTTGTTTGGTTGTATGGACCAATCCGAGACATCGGCATTCAACCCAAATGATTCAGAAACTCCCAAGCTTTAGTCGTCGGTTTCCAAGTCTTCTATTGCTTTATAACGTCGTATGATTACTTAGAATGGTTTTTCGGACCTATATCTGATCCCGGACTTTCCAAATAATAGCAATATATTAAAATCAGTAGCTAAGGTCTATACAGATGTCCGATTCAAGTCTCCTTCCCAAACGTTATCATTTTACTTTCACTTAAGGTTGGATTCATTCCCTTAAACCCCGTTATCATTTTTAGCCTTTTCTTGAAATTCAATATTCGTTTCCAACCTTATATTTCAAAAACAAAATCCATTTACTCATTATTGTCCCTTTCCTTAGACATTCAAAACCTTAATTTGGATTTAAATCCCCATTCAAATGATTGATATTTCAAATATTAGTTTAAAACAGAATTTAATCAACTTATATTTGACATCGATTCACCAACACGACAAACACCATCAGAATTTGGATATGAATACGGTTTGCTATTTCTGATTGTGTTCGTCCAAATCTAGGATTCTATATCGAATATCTGACGATAATTCTATCCCAACTCGTTTCCTTTTTAATTGAAAATTCCCATATTTTACATACCATACATTTTCTACTCTTTTAACAATCCTTTTATTTAATCTAAACAAGGGTTCAAGGTTTATAATCTTCAATATCAAATCAGATTCAAAGAAACGGTTTAATAACGTTAAAAGCATTGCTAAAAGTGCTGCGAAATGGTTATTTAACCAAATCGATCCAATATCATTCAAAATTCACATAATATAACTCGAATCACTTATAAATAATGAAATATGATTTATCATATTTTTTTAGATTTTTAAATAACTTTTATAAGCTCATTTTATTTGATTTCTCATTATGATCGTCAAACTGCACATATAGCGATCTTTTCAAATTTTATTTTAACCATAACTTGAAAACCATACAATGGAATTTGAAAATTTATCTTTTAATCAAAAAGCCTTATCAATAGATATCTGATGTTTTTCGTTTCATGTTAATTCGAATCAAAACGTTCAAGTTATAACCATTTGAAATTTGAAATTTGAAATCGATATTATCGAACTGTCATTATGCAACGCGTTCGATTTGCGCTATATAACGTTTAAACATAATTTGCCTAATTCTTTTCTTTTCCAAAATAAATTACATTTCCATACTTAGATCCAAAATCATATTTCAAATCCTGTTTTCTCGAAATGATATCTTTATATTCCAACTTTAGTTCAAAACCATTTAAATTCCAGATTTCCATTTCAAATCAAACTGAAAAAAATAATATTTTATTTAGAACTCGTTTAATTATTTTTGAAATATTTATTCCATAGACCGTCATTTAAATCCCCATTTCCATTTCAAATTAAATTAAAATAATAATGGTTTATCAAAACTTGGTTAATTATTTATAATTAACCGTTTACTTGCACAAAACCAATGTTGGGTACCGATTCCAAATCATCTTCAGAATAAAATTTCAAACCCAGTTCAATATTTACTTAGCCCACTAGCGATCGGGATTGTTTCAAACCCATTTCAACTCATACCAATAACATTTGCTCAATATGATTCTAAATAGTTTTAAAATTAAATTTAAAACTGAATTTACAACCCTTATTTTAATAAATAAATCTTCATTTATATGGAAGGAGAGTTTAAATCGGTTAACCGTATAATCATACAGCTACGATGTATGTATGAATTCATGCAATCTGAATAAACCTAATAATTTAACCAAACTAGACAAGCACAAAGTCATCATCACAACCACAACAATTAGAATAATAAATTAACTGTGCGCAGAGCGTTATAGTCAATAACGCTCGGTGTTTACGGTGTTTTAACTATATGAACACCCATTGAACAACCAATAACAAACATTCGTAACAATTCATGACCATTACCATTTTATAATTAACGAATAATTATATTTAACCATAATAACTAATTTAAAATAAATTTAAATTAGAATCTCACCTTCATTGCTTTCTAATTTTAACCGGGAAAACCGTATGAACTGCTAATCCAATCCTGGATGATCATGTATAAATCTTTTCAAATGACACTACCATCACGCGCAATTATCCCCGCAAGCACACATATATGCACTCACTTCATCTAACCTTCATGAGGACCCAGAGCTTGTTTCACGCAAGATTTTTGTAACGATCCATCTTTTTGCCCGATTTTCATCGGTAATTAAACCAACTTAAATCGTTCATAAAGACGAATTGCTAGGAGTACATACATATATTGAACAAGATAATAGAACCTTTCATTGCATAATACAATTATTACATCAGAGTTATACAGAATATCAGAGTTACAATAATAACAGCGGAAGGAAAAGGAAAACTCTTAACAGAAGAAAACAGTACGATGTAGCAGAAGCTCCAAATTCTAACTTGAACTCTAACTCAGAAAGCGCTCCAAATCCAGCTTTAGCGATCTATAACTGTAAACTAAACTCTAACTGCCCGCGTATAAAATTTATGGGCACCCAGAGTTTAGGAATGAACAATAAACTCTAGGTCAGTCATGGGACTAGTGTGAGAACATAAAACAGTTATTTAAGAATGTTATTTAAAGTAGGGACATTCGCCGGACCACGCCGCTTGCACGGGGCGGGTTTACTCCAGATGAATTCCCTCACATATAAATTCGCAATGACTTTAAAAATGAAGCTATCATAAGCTCGTCCCACATCACACAATGCAAGCGCACAACAGATGAGCGAGTTTTATCTTATGGTAACCAAATATGCTTTCATACGTGAAAAATTCTCTTTAAATACTTATATATATAGTATGGAAAACCATTTCGAAAATATATGTACTAATCCTAGACGGCATAATACCCCATCCTATTATGTCGCCATATATATATATACAATCAAAAATCCGTATGGCTCGTATTGGAGGTTTGGGTTTCCAACTTGATGATTTCTGGCACGAAAGATCAATCGGAACTCAAGCAAGATGTAACACGGCTTTTTCATCCAGACACGGACACCAACTACAAATCGCGAGGTAGATCAACGGTTTTCGTCCAGACACGGACCCCCGAACATACCCTATTCCTCAAATTCAAAAGAGGTACCTCCGTCATCATCAGCCATAATATAGCGTACAACCTAACCGCCAGTTTATCATCAATCCGGGGTGTGAGGTTTGTCGATGTCACGTCATACACAAGGTGATGCCTAGATAAGCAATGCCTTGATCGTACAAGCTCATTCCATATCTTAGTATGTCACATTTGTCAATTTACAGCATGAACACTGATTTCCATCGATACATAACTATTTCGAGCTCATACGTCACAAACCAGGTACATGTCAATGGAATCAGTATTATGCTGTCAATTACAATGTCAGACACACAATCCATACAAGTCCATTTTGGGTCTGAACGGAACAAAATCCGAAATCACGGAATATACTCAAATCTCATGCCACTTATAACCTCGTATCAGGGGATCAGCCCAACCGAGACATCGGCAATCAACCCGAATACATCCAAAGATCTTCGGTCTTCACTCGTCGTCGACCAAGTCTCGAACAACGTCGTATTATTACCTGGAATGGTTTCGAAATAATATTCGATCCCGGTATTTCCAGGTAATAAGCGCAAATTTAAACAATAGTTATGGAGTATGCGTAGTTCCTATTTAAATGTCCTTCCTTATTGTTATTAATTTATCGAAAAATCAAGGTTAGCTTAGATTTTCATAGCTCACAATCGTTTACCCTTCTTGGAAATCATAACTTCATTACAACTTATATTTCAAAACATAACCTTTAGTTGTTGTTATATGTTCCAGCATTTCAAATCCAACTTGATTTAGATTCCGGATACGATAGTTCATCCAATTTATATTCCAAATGGATTTTAAAGGGTTTTCTATCCCCTTAATTTCAACTATTTTTTTTATTGCCTTATTAATTTAACATTTGACCAAACTAATCAACTTTCTTTTCTTATATTAAAATCTTAAAACAAATAGTATAAAAATGTTACTAAAAGTGTTGCATTAGTTGTTTAATAAATAGATTTTTTCCAAAACTCAATTATTTAAGAAATATTATTTTAAAAAAATATATGACTTTATCATAAATTTCCATTTTTCCGGTAGATTTCTTTCCATTAAATTTTCCTTACGGTCACCAAATTACATGTAGCAACCTTCCCAAATTTGATTTTAAATGTAACTTGAAAACCATATGAATTGATTTTTTTTTCAAAAGCTAATATCAAATAAGAATTCCAACGCTCTCGACTTACTTCATTCGGTTTAAACTGTTTACATTATAGTTGTTTGAAAAGATGGAAATCAATATAATTGAGACGCCGCTATTCAATGCGTTAATTCAATTCATGAAGTGCTTAAATAAACGTCGTATCGTTTTCAAAATAATTACAGATATTTAAAACTTAACGTCTTAAATTCATTTTCCAAATAATGTTTTATAATTCCATTTGAGTACCACATTTTTGAGAATCATTATATTTACTCTTCAAAATGTTCAAATTAAGTAAAAGAAAAAAATTATAAATATTTTTTTTCAAACTTAAATTCTTTTTTTTTTGTTAAATCATGGCAAGGAGGATTAAATCGATTTCTCCGCATAAACCCACAACTACGGTGAGTGCTTTCATAAAATCAAACTCAACCATATCAATTTTCTACATGATGACATGTATCTTTTCCAACACAACAATCAATTTCATGTGAGCGTTACATTCCATAATGCTCACAATACTTTCACTATATGTCACCCATTTCATACATACAACAAAATTCATAGTTACGTGTATAGGTGCTAACGCGCCTTGACGCGCATTGTTTATTACAATCATAGCAATATTAGCTACTGATTTAATGACATTATTTCATAACCAACGATCAACCATGCATGCAAACAAGTTATCAAATATTACCATATCTAAAGATATATGCAGCATATGAAAATCATATAAACTTTAAATATGGTGTTCTCACCTGTATTGTGCTCCGTTTCCTGTCAAACTCGGTACTAGTCGCGAACTAATCTTGACTGTATAACAAATATTCTTCGTTGACGCTGCAATGCCCACTGTTCTTTTTTTATTAACGTGATTATACAAATATATATGTACATATTTTAAACGCATACAACAGATCCTTGTTTAATACTTACGTTTTAGCTTTCTTCTTACAGAAGTGAATGGATTTGCGGAAACAACTTTTTTTCCCTCTCCTTTCCTCTCTGTTGACAACGAAAGTTCGTTCTGTGTATATTTTTTTTCCTTTCTAATACCCATGCATGCAGCTTACCTTTAGCAAGACGACACAAGGAAATGAACTGAAGGCAAGGAAGTGGAGCTCAAGTTGGATATAAGGAGAGAAAGATGGTGGCTGAAGTTGGCGTTGTTGGAGACAGGCCTGACAACGCAGGAGGCTGCGGTTTTTTTTTTTTTTTTTTTAGAGGGGAGGAGCTCGATATGGATAGTAGCTTCGGTGCAGTGGGTTTAGTTGCGGTAGCAGTCGAAGAGGCCGGCTACGGTGAAGGCAGAGGCCCGGTTGGATGGAGGCGAAAGGCAAGGAAGCGGCTTGGGTCTACAGCCGACGGTGGTGATGCTGGAGCGGTGAGAGGTAGGCGGAGAAGTGGCAAAAGAAAGTGGTGAGATGCTGCTATTTTTCAGGAGAGAAAGAGGGGAGGTAAAGAGGAAGTTTTAAGTGCGGTGGAAGGAAAAAAAATGGAGAAGGAAGTTGCTGATAAAAGGGAGAAGACGTGAAAAATGATGGGGAAGAAGAGAGTTACTTGCAACAGACGGATGAGTTTCTACTTTCGAGGATGGTAATTATGAGCTGGGAGAACCGAGAATAAAAGGCAGAACGTTTCCCTTCCTTAATTATTTGATTTTTGCCTTATTACTCAGCTCAATTAAACACTTGGCACCCAAAATCCATGCAATGGGGACAAATATGCCTTCATTTATTTTTATTAAAATATCCACCAATGCATGTTCAACAAAATGCACTTATTTATTTATTGATTATAAATTGAATTTTAGTAATCCCTTTGTAACCCAAATACATGTAACCAATTAGTTACATTCATGAATGTATCATCCAATATATAGTGTTTTTATATATACCTACTAATTGAAATTTTTACTTAAAAATATATCTAACCCAGAAATAGAATAAAATTTTAATAACATTCATGCATCATCTATGTATGCAACTAATTTTTGGTGTATACACGTGACTAAATTCCACATTGCATATGTAGCTACTACACTATATCACAACTTAAAATATCAAAACATTATTTAAAAATATATGCCACTCAAAATTTATATTATCAAAATTTGAAATATTTCGCAAATAAATTTGTCAAAATAGTATTACATATATATAAAACATTATATGACGTCAAAATATAACATTACTTAAAATATATGTTTCAACACAATTTAAAAAATAAATAAATAAAATATCTCACTTCTACAAATCTATAAATGGAAATAATTATAAGTTATAAATTCCCTAACAACATTTTAAGTGGTAAATTCTACATTCCCAAATTTCATATGTTATAAATAACATTAAATTGCCATGTTAAATAAGGTTACATATCTTGAATAAATCCTTATAAATGAAGATCTAATGTTGTTGTACCATAACAAATTACATTCCTATATAATGCCACTATATGATATAAGTTTAGATAATACAATCAAGACTTCATAAATCAAATACAATTATTTACACGAACAAAGTGTTTACTACCAATATATATATATATATATAATTATGACACTGCAAAATTCACTTAAATTCTATAAATTTTAAATTTATATCAGGAAGTCCAAATTATATGATAGGAAATCTCAATTAAATTTTATTAAAAATCTCGGGTTGTTACATTCACTCCCCTTTCAGACTTTTTCGTCCTCGAAAAAGAAATGGTTAGTTTTAAACCTATATGATTTTTAAACCAAACACTTTATACCGTTTTGGAACTTATCTTAATGTATTAGAACAACAGACTCGTATATCATATAAAGGAAAGGATACATATCATAATCATCCATCAGATTATATCATACATCCATCAAAGTTAGCATACAAAAGGTACCCCTACCCTAGTACGTATTACATACTTAGGGTAGTCCAAAATGTCAGGTCACAAAAAATTATACCTATCCAGGTACTGTGTGACGATCCCAAAATCCGAGGGGCGGTATTAAGGATAATCATTAGGAAATAACACATTAATCATCATAGCAGAGTACAGATAATAGCAGAAACAATAAATAAAATAATTTTACATGGATATGACAGCGGAATCACAACATGTAGGAATATCAGAATAGCATAACGTGGGATACACTTAGTAAAAAGAAAAGGGAGTGATCAGTCATCATCGCCAGAGGCGGAATACATACATGCAGTGACATAATAAGAGTATCAGTCTACATCGCCGAAGGCGGAATACATATACATATAGTGAGAAATACGGAAAGTAAATCAGTCTGCATCGCCAGTGGCGGAATCATAACATAAATACAGGAATGGCGGAAAATATCTAAGTCATCTCTATGAAGTCAGCCTCGCCATGAGCCAAAAGTGCATGCTATGCAGCAGTGCAGAACCAAAAACCACCTGTCACCTGTGTACTAGGCTGCCCGTGTGAAAATAAGGGCACCCGCGTTTGCAAAGTGAAACAAACAACGAGTCAGTCATGGGGACTGGTATGAGGAATCCATTTAATAGTTAAACAATAGTAATAGCAAATCATAGGACCACGCCACTTTCGCGGAACGGGTTTACTCCAGTGATTGCTAGTGCATTTAAAACAGAGTAAATTCTTTTAAAACAATCGCAATGCTTTTAGAAAGAATGAAGCTATTATAAGACTCAGGTTCCATCACACAATGCAACGCAAGCCGGAGGATAGAGTTTTACCTTATAATAGCCAAATATGCTTGATACGTATAAAGCAAAGTCATTTGATATTATTACTAGTGCATATATGTTTCAAAGCGAATAGCATCATAAATATCAATCATAGGCGGCATAGCTACCATCTACTATGTCTCCATACTAGTTCTACAATCAAATCCGTTATTTCGTATTGGAAATTGGATTTCCGTCATGAGTCGAGGCAAGGGGCAAGCTCCTCTCCGCGTCGAGACACTCTAGCAAATGCCTCAGGATTACGCACACTGGGTAACCCCTGGATCTTCAGGGCCGGTCCTCACTTACGTTAGAGGATTAGTTATTCCTGAACACACGTTTCCCAGTCCTTACAGACCTATAATCGAGGCGCCTCGCATTCCAACAACCACAAAGGTGAAAAGTAGATAAATATGTCAGGGCTGGTAAGTCACTGACACCACCATAGCTAGAAAGAAACGTCGTGCTCTCCCTGCAGTCCGTATCCCCTTTTTAACTCATACCGGGGTGTGAGGCTCGCGAATCTACGAAATACACAAAGCTAGGCCACATAGACCTTGCTTTGATCATCATCCACAAGACTTTGCTTTTCAACAGAAGCCTTGATCACAGCATCTTGGCATGCCACATAGGCAGTCCACTCCATACGATTGATTTCCATCAATATATAACCTCTAAGCTCGTACGTCTCAGAGAAGGACGTTAAGCAAGAGAATAAATTCTCCGCCGCCAACAGATATATATTTAACAGAGATCAATCAGTATAGAACAAAATCCAATGTCAGACACACAGTCCATTTACAAGTCCGTCCTGGGTCTGAACGAAACCGGAGGCGTCAAATTCCTCGTATATCCGTCCAATCAACATACATGTTCAGACGGCTACTACTTCCGTCCATTTCCGGTAGCTACTCCGGTTAGGAACCTCAGTAGCGCCCATCCAACCGATACGAAGATCGTCGGTCTTGAATCGTCTTTGCATTTTCCAATTCGAATCGCTCGATGAATTATTTGAAATGAGGGTTAACTCGGCCTTTTCAAATAACTCACGTCATTAGAATTTAAATCGATTCTTTATATGGTTATATTATTCGACATCCATCTTTCAGTTATTTAGTGTTATTTTCATGTCATACACATACAACCATCAAATATCAAACAATTCAAGCCCAATTGGTTTATTTGCAACCTATGTTGCTTATAATATTTTATAACAATTTTTCGCCATTTTTATTTATTTAAAAATGGCCATATTTAATTAAACGACGTTTCAGGTCGTTTCGTGTCACTGGCGCTGTTTTTCCCTTAATTTGTTTTACACATATCGGAAAATCTAACCGTTGGATTTCTACAAAGTCCATATCAGTGGGAAGGTATTCCCAAAGCGAACCCAACGGTTCCAGTTTCGTGAGAATCCGACGGTCGGATCTTCCACACTAGTCGTTTGAAGTTACGGTTTCAATTTACGAACTGCAGCGTCGTAATTCGATTAAATTTAATTATATTTATATATATATAAATATAATCGTTTCTGGCGCTGTTTTTCCTTAATTTTGAATTAAACATCCCAGACAATCCAACCATTGGATTTTTACAAGGTTGGTGCCGTTGGAAAGATTATTCCAAGGCGAACCCGACGGTTGAGGTTTCGGGAAAATCCAATGGTCGGATTTCCCGCACTAGTCGTTTTAAATCACGGTTTCAAAATACGAACTGCACGGCCTCGTTTCGTTTTAATTTTATTTATATTTATATATTTATATAAATATAGTTCATTCGATGATTTCCATATCGTTTTCACTTCAAATATTTTTCTAACTCCCTAAAATTTTGGAAAATTTCGCCATAACCTCCCCTGCACCGGGAGCGTCGGGAAATCGCAAATAGCGTCCCGGTCCTTCTAATCTCAAAAAGAAAAATAAAAAGCCAAGCGGCTAGCCAACAGGCTCAAAAATCATCACCCAAACAAATCAGTAAATGTGTACCTATTTGTCGGGCACAAATTTTATTCCTCTTCTCTAGCCCCTTTGCTATAACCTGTTCAATAAATATGCAGGTACATATATATACAGTTCATATCATTTTTCATTTTCTATTCAACTTCATATTTGATTTCTATTTGGTTTTAAAACACCATTCATTCTAATGTTACATAAATAGGTGCAAATCATTTCATTAGCTAATTAATGAATATTTCAACTCATATATGTTTATTTTGAACAAGTGGCTATTTTTAACACTTCACATTTCAACGACTTGGTGCTTACAATAAAAATGTGATTTTTATTGTAAAACAATTCATTTCAAAACACTATTCTTCTATATAGTTCAAGTTGGTGATAAAAATGGGATTTTTATCATAAAACAATTTATTTTAAAATATGAATACCATTCAACACATGAATTTCTAAACAACGAATGAATATCAATTCAACACATGAATGTTTCTATAGTTTCTATATATAGATAAAAATGTGATTTTTATTATCGAACGGTTTATTTCAATATATGAATATCATTCAACACATGAATTGCTAAACAACGAATGAATATCAATTCAACACATGAATGGTTCTATTCAATGAATAAATATAGTTTAAGCATATGAAAATAATTCAAACACAAGAATATTATTCAAAATTTCGGCAGCATAACGGCAGGGTAGTTAAACCGGCACCGTCCCTAGTACGGCTCCTCGCTCTACCTTAAAACCTCGCGGTTTTTGACAATGGGAATCATGCATCTAGTTCGCACGCAGGCGGCATGTTTATATTTATTTTCCATTTCCACAAACTAATCCTATGTGGTTTCAACCAAATATTTTCCAATCACAAACGGGTATTTTTCAACCGCAATCAACCAATATCAATCACAAACAATCCCAAACAATCATTCAATTTTCACAACAAATTCAACCAATAAATATCGTCCATGGTTTGTGGACGAGGGGCGTATATATATATATATATAGATATTTATATATAGCAATTCACTTTCATTTTCAACATAGATATATTTATATAAAAAGGAATTGAAGAGTGAGAAATCCTCACCAATAGCTATCCACTCACACGATTGATTTCTTAATAGAAACTTCGCCTACTTGTCCTTCTTGTTGCTTTCGTTGACTGTATCCTCTACATAGGTAAAAATCGAATTTTTACTATGTTATTCAATATATAAAGATTGCATTTTGACTTCGCTATTAAATATAAAGATTATATTTTTATTATTCCTATGCAACTATTATATTTTTATTGCTTTAAAAATATAAGAATCATACCTTACTATTTCTACTTAACAAAAATTCCATCTTTTCTGTTTTTAAAAATATGATCTTTATTTTCAAGTTCAAATCTTTTTCTATTAAAAGATCAAACCTTTTTCTTTTCCTCTATTTCAAAGTTAAAAATAAAAATCAGTTTTCTTTTCCTTTTCAAATCAGTTTTTAAAACTCTTTTATAAAAATGCAGTTTTTATCCTTTTTTAAAAAATGCAGTTTTTTTTTATTCTTTTAAAACAGTTTTCAATTTTAAATTTCTGTTTTTAAAACTCTTTTATAAAAAAAACAGTTTTAAAACTTTATAAAAAAAACAGTTTTTATAACTTAAAATAAAAATTCAGTTTTATTTTCTTTCAAAAAAAATTCTGTTTTTAAAAACCTAAAACAAAAATCAGTTTTTGTTCTTTTATAATTTCAGTTTATAAAACTAAAAAAAACAGTTTTCAAATCATATATAAAAAAACAGTTTATATATTTACTGTAAAAAAAAACAAAAGCAAAAATAAAATAAAATAAAATTAAACGCTCACCGATTTCGAATGGGAGGAGGAGTCGGCGGTGGTTCGTGGGTGGAGGCGCTCGAAGGTGTCGGCGAGGCTTCGGGGGTTGCTGCGATTCAATGGCGGCGGCGTCTGGAGGGAGGAAGGAACTGAACGGAGGGGTGCGGCGCGAGGGCTCGTCGGCGTCGTTCGAGATAAGGCGGCGCTCGATGATTTTAGGGTTAGGGTTTTTTTTTTTCGTTTGTGAATAACTGAATCGGGGGGGGGGGTGCCAGTTGAAGAAGAAAAGGAGGGAAGGGTAGGGGTTTTTTTTTATTTATTTTTATTATTTAATTATTAAATTTTTGCCAAAGGGTTGACTTTTACTTATGACCTCGAAACGAGGTCCACCGCCTGTCGTCCATAGCGTTTTACCCCCATTCCGAACACAATGGGATATGTATCGCAAGCTGGTTTGATCGTTACAATCGGTTTCCGTTGAAATTTACAATTTAAATCCTTATATTGAATTTTAAAGGTACATTTCAAATTACCGGGGTCACATACTAACTAGAAAAATTCCAGAAAAATATTTTCTAGTTTCGTATTGACGATACGGTCCTAACAAAACTAGTTTCGTCGAATTCTGAGACCGTTTGCAAAATGGCCAATTTCCAGTCGATTAAATTCAACAGAAACTGGTCAAACGCGTTTTCTTTTGCCACGCTCACATATTGATTCGAAAAATTATGAAATTTGAAACCCAGCAATAGTTTGACATCCCGGACCCGACAAAAGTGGTTTCGTCGAATTCCGAGGCCATATGCAAAATATAAATTTTCCAGGCCTATATATTCTATATATCGACTCTTCTGAAAATTCATTCTGCCATAACTTTTGATTCTCGTTATGAAACTTCGATTTTTCAGATTCGTTAGAAAGGTATTGACTAACAGATTTAAATATTTTTGGTCTCACTAAAATCCGTTATATTTTCCATCCTACACAGTCAGACTTAGTTTGTATTCAAAATTTCAAACGGCCATATTATACACAATTCTATATTTTTTTGAAATAGGCTATTTTAATCATTCAAATTTCTTGTTAATAACCTAATTTAAAAATTTTAAACTGGTTCACATTTTCCGGGCTATTACAATCTCCCCCACTTAAAACTTTTCGTCCTCGAAAAGGAAATAATAGTTAAGCAGGAAATAAAATGTAAATGCAAAGTATTGTAAAGGTACCTTGCACCGGAGTTAGTCAGAGATGTCCACTCTGCATTTGGGATAGGCTTGCTTAATGCTTTCCTCAGTTTCCCAAGTACAGTCTCTAGGGTCACTACTCCACTGCACTTTGACTAAGTGAATCTTTTTCCTCCTTAGCTCTCTGGTTTCTTTGCCAACTATCTTTAATGGATCTCTTTTGAGTGCTAATTCTGGAGTTATGTCAATATCCTGTTGTGCTGCTTCTTCCACAACAAGATCTGGATCATGAACATGTTTTCTGAGTTGAGATACGTGGAACACATTATGTACACCAGGCAACCAATCAGGTAATGATACCCTATATGCAAGAGTTCCAATCCGTTCAAGTATAGGAAAGGGACCAATAAATCTCGGTGCCAACTTCCCAGTCTTGCCAAATCTGATTACTCCTCGCATTGGAGAAACTCTTAAATAAACATAATCGCCAACGGCAAACGATATATCCCTTCTTCTCGCATCAGCATAACTTTTCTGTCGGCTCTGTGCGGTTTTTAATCTCTTCTTAATGGAATCGACTTTATCCGATGCTTCTCGAATCATATCGGGCCCTAACACTAGTCTGTTGCCAGGTTCTACCCAACATGCGGGAGATCTGCATGGTCTACCGTATAGTGCTTCAAATGGGGACATTCCCAAACTTGCCTGATAGCTATTGTTGTAAGAGAATTCTGCTAAATGTAAATTCCCATGAGCCTCCAAAATCAATAACGCAAGCCCGCAGCAAATCTTCTAAAATTCTATTCACCCGCTCAGTTTGGCCATCTGTCTGAGGGTGATAAGCGGTGCTTAGATTTAATTTGGTCCCCAATTCTTCTTGGAATGCTTCCCAGAATTTGCTAGTGAACAGGGGATCTCTATCGCTGACTATACTGAGCGGTACTCCATGAAGTTTAACAATTTCTTTGAAGTAAATCTGTGCCAGACTTTGAGCCGTTCTGTTGGATCGGACAGGTATGAAATGGGCAGTCTTCGTGAAGCGATCTACGATTACCCATATACTGTCGTTTCCTTTTCTAGTCCGAGGCAAGCCATCGATAAAATCCATCGAGATTTGTTCCCACTTCCAACCTGGAATTTCTAATGGTTGTAATAATCCAGCCAATTTTTGCTGATCACTCTTGACTAGTTGACAAGTGGGGCATCTGCTAACATATAATGAGATATCTCTTTTCATAGCTCTCCACCAGAATGTGCATTTGATATCGTTATACATTTTGCTCACACCGGGATGGATACTTAATTTGGATTTGTGGCATTCATCAAGTATTTCTCTTCTGAGCTCGGGGAGGTTTGGGATGCAGATTCTACCTTTTAATCTTAGAACTCCCTTGTCATCGAGTCTAAAACTTGTGGATTCACCTCCTTTGATTCTTTGACTGATTCTTTGAATAAATTCATCGTCTTTCTGAAGAGTCGCGATCCTGTCTATTAATGAAGACGTGATGACAAAACTGGCGATGATTTCATTCTTTCTGCTGAGCGCATCTGCTACAACATTGGCTTTCCCTGGAGTGTAAATAATTTCAAAATCGTATGCTGCAAGGAATTCTAACCAACGCTGTTGCCTCAGGTTTAGATCTTTCTGAGTGAAAAGGTATTTCAAGGATTGATGATCGGTGTATAGCTCGAATTTCTCGCCCAGTAGATAATGCCTCCATATTCTTAAAGCGAACACGATAGCTAATAACTCAAGATCATGAGTAGCATAGTTTCTTTCATGCGGCTTTAGTTGACGACTGGCATATGCGATCACTTGGCCTTTTTGCATTAACACTACTCCTAGGCCTCTAATAGAAGCATCAGTCCATACTGTCAAGTCTTGGTTACCTTCTATTATTGTCAATACCGGAGCGGTTGTCAATCTCAGTTTCAGCTCCTGGAAAGCTTCTTCACATTCGGGAGTCCATTTGAATTTCTCATGCTTCTTTGTAAGCTTTGTCAATACTCCTGATATCTTTGAAAAATCCTGAACGAATTTCCGATAGTAACTAGCTAATCCAAGGAAACTTCGAACTTCAGTGGGTGTAGTAGGTTGTTTCCAGTTCTGAATCGCTGTAATTTTGCTTGGATCTACAGCAATTCCTTCTCTTGATACGACGTGGCCAAGGAATTTAACTTCATTCTGCCAGAAGACACACTTAGAAAATTTAGCTTTCAAGACATTTCTTCTTAGAATTTCCAACACTTGTTCTAAATGTTTTGCATGTTCTTCTTCCGACTTAGAGTAGATTAGAATGTCATCGATGAAGACTAGAACAAATTTATTCAACACACCGCGGAACACTCTGTTCATAAGATCAACGAAGTATGCCGGAGCGTTGCACAAGCCGAACGGCATTACTAACCATTCGTAGAATAAATCGGGACCCCTGAAGGCTGTCAAAGGAACACAGTCTTCGGCTATACGCAATTGGTGGAAACCTGTAGCTAGGTCCATTCTGGAGAATACGGTTGCTCCATTTAATTGATCTAACAGATCGTCTATTCGGGGCAAAGGATATTTGTTCTTCAGTGTTTGTTTGTTGAGATCCCTGTAATCGACGCAAAGTCTTAGAGTACCGTCTGATTTAGGGACAAATACTACTGCGGCTCCCCATGCTGAAAAGCTTGGTCTGATCAGACCTTTCCAAAGCAATTCTCGGGTTTGGCTACTTAGCTCTTCTTTTTCTTTCGGGGCCATTCTTCTTATTGGATGAACTACTGGTCGAGCATTCGGAATTAGATCAATTCTAAACTCAATTTCTCTTTGCGGCGGTAAGTTTTCTACTTCTTCAAACACATCCGCATAATTTTTCACGACCGGTATCTTTTCTATTGAAGGGGGAGTAATTTCTAAAGAAGCCCAGAATTCTGTTCTATTTATTTCTGCACCGAGACAAGGTATAGTGATATGCCCAGATTTTGTTTCAACTTTCACAATTCTTTCGGCACATCTAACTTCGGCCTTATATGTTTTCAACCAGTCAAGTCCCAATATCATATCAAATTCGGAAAGGTCCATGACAATCACCTTAAAAGAGAACTTGTAGCAAGAATAAGAGATAGGCGCTCTACAGTATGAACTGAGACTAATAGAACCTCCTATCGGGTTTTGAACTTTAATCGGTTCCTTTAAAATTCTTTGTTTCAAATTTAACTTATGAACAATTTTACCAGAAATGAAGCTACGAGATGCACCAGTATCAAAAAGTACAGAAACAGGAATATTTTTAATAGTAAGGGTACCTCCCAAGACATCGGGTTTACCTGATCCATCCGTGGTAGCTGGCGGGGTATTCCCGTCATAAACATGGGCCACTTGTGCGCTCTTCTTCAAAGGACAATTCTTGCTGTAGTGCCCCTTCTTGTGGCAATTGTAGCATTCAGCTGAGTCACTGGCCCTTGGCTTCTTTGGGGCTTTGCATACATTAGAGAAATGACCGGGCTTCCCGCAATTGTAGCAGTTTCCTTTCGGGATTTTCACGGGTTTTTGAGTAGCGGCCGCGGTGATGCTAGATTCGGGTTGGTCAGTTGAAGTCTTGCGCTTAATCCCTGCTTGGCTCTTAGCGCGGTCCTGGCTAGCATGCCTCTCATCCATGTCCTCATAGTTGCAAGCCATCTCTACAAGTTCTGAAAAAGGAAGTTTGATGTTGCTCATAGCTCTATCGTGGTATTTGCGCTTCAGCCCAAAAATGAATCTCTTATTCTTCGCTTTGTCGGTCAAAACCAACTCTGGAGCATAGCGCGATAGCTGAGTGAACTTATTCAGATAGTCTTGAATAGAGAGGTCTCCCTGTTGGAGATTAGCAAATTGTTCCCGCATCCTCTCAAGAGCTTGTTCTGGCACAAACTTCTCATTGAATAAAGCCTTGAACTGTTCCCAAGTTCGGATAGTACCAGCTGCATCTCCAGAAGTAATGGCATCCCACCACAGCTCTGCCTCTTCCTGAAGAAGCCAAATGCCAAGTCGGGCTTTATTGTTAGTTCCCATGCCCATACCTTCGAATATTTTCTCACAGGTTTTCAGCCAAGCGATAGCTTCGGTCACTGTGCCTGTGCCAGTAAAAGGTTTCCCTCCAAGATTTCTGTATCTCTTTGCCACTTTATCCAACTCAAAGTCTTCTGGTGCTGGTGGCTGAATAATAGGGATCTCTACAGCTACGGGGATATTCCCCCGTCCTCCTGGTGCATCTCCTCGGCCTCCTCTGGCTGCTGCTGCTCGTGTAGCCATCTAAGAGTACTGTATAAGCAAGAAAAGAGTCAAGCTCACAGATTTGATAATTTTCATAAATGATAAAGCAAGGGAATACAAGGAAAGATAATGATGATGTACTGATCAAATTGTTTTGCTAATCTGCTTAGCTCATTCTAGGACATTGCTAATCCTATCTCTAATGAGCTACTCGCATTAGAACACTACTGATTCTATTCTGACGAGGTGTTTAATGTGTTGAATTGATATTCATTCGTTGTTTAGAAATTCATGTGTTGAATGGTATTCATATTTTGAAATAAATTGTTTGATAATAAAAATCACATTTTTATCTATATATAAAAACTGTTGAAAACATTCATGTGTTGAATTGATATTCATTCGTTGTTTAGAAATTCATGTGTTGAATGGTATTCATATTTTAAAATAAATTGTTCGATAATAAAAATCACATTTTTATCTATATGTAAAAACTATTGAAAACCTTCATGTGTTGAATTGATATTCATTCGTTGTTTAGAAATTCATGTGTTGAATGGTATTCATATTTTGAAATAAATTGTTTGATAATAAAAATCACATTTTTATCTATATATAAAAACTGTTGAAAACATTCATGTGTTGAATTGATATTCATTCGTTGTTTAGAAATTCATGTGTTGAATGGTATTCATATTTTGAAATAAATGGTTTTATGATAAAAATTTCATTTTTATCACCAACTTGAACTATATAGAAGAATAGTGTTTTGAAATGAATTGTTTTACAATTAAACTCACATTTTTATTGTATGCATAAATCGTTGAAATGTGAAGTGTTAAAAATAGCCACTTGTTCAAAATAAACATATATACGTTGAAATATTCATTAATTAGCTAATGAAATGATTTGCACCTATTTATGTAACATTAGAATGAATGGTGTTTTTAAACCAAATAGAAATCAAATATGAAGTTGAATAGAAAATGAAAAATGATATGAACTGTATATATATGTACATGCATATTCATTGAACAGGTTATAGCAAAGGGGCTAGAGAAGAGGAATAAAATTTTGTGCCCGACAAATAGGTACACATTTACTGATTTGTTTGGGTGATGATTTTGAGCCTGTTGGCTAGCCGCTTGGCTTTTTCTTTTTCTTTTTGAGATTAGAAGGACCGGGACGCTATTTGCGATTTCCCGACGCTCCCGGTGCAGGGGAGGTTATGGCGAAATTTTTCCAAAATTTAAGGTGTTAGAAAAATTTTTGAAGTGAAAACGATATTGAAATTGCTGAATGAACTATATTTATATAAATATATAAATATAAATAAAATTAAAACGAAACGAAGTCGTGCAGTTCGTATTTTGAAACCGTGATTTCAAACGACTAGTACGGGAAATCCGACCATTGGATTGTCCCGAAACCTCAACCGTCGGGTTCGCCTTGGAATAATCTTTCCAACGACACCAACCTTGTAAAAATCCAACGGTTGGATTGTCTGGAATGTTTAATTCAAATCTGAAGAAAAACAGCGCCAGAAGCGATTATATTTATATATATATAAATATAATTATATATTTAATAGAATAACGACGCTGCAGTTCGTATTTTGAAATCGAAATTTCAAACGATTGTACCGGGAGATCCGACCGTCGGATTTTCCCGAAACTGGAACCGTTGGATTCGTTTTGAAAAGACCTTTCTAATGATGTAAATTTTGTGAAGATCCAACGGTTAGATTTTCAGATATGTGTAAATCAAATCTGAAGAAAAACAGCGCCACGGCCGCCTTATGGCCCGAAGCGTCGTTTTGAATAAAATGGCTATTTTAAAATAAATAAAAATAGCGATAAATAGTTATAAAATATCATAAGCGATATGGGATGGAAATAAACTGAATTTGCTTGATTTATGTGATATTTGATGGTTGAATGTGTTTGGTGTGAAAATTACATTAAAGAACAAAATTGGTGTTGTCGAATAATTTAACCATTGAAATAAATCGAATTGAAATTCTAAATATACGTGAATTATTTGAAAAGGCCGAGTTAATTCTCATTTCAAATAATTGACCGACGATTGAAATTCGAAGATGAAGACGACGGTCGAAGACCGGAGATCTTCACCTCGTTTGGATGGTAACCGAGGTCCTGATTGGGAGGCATCCCGAAATATGGATA
Organism: Allium sativum; assembly: GCA_030737875.1. Classification (NCBI taxonomy): domain Eukaryota; kingdom Viridiplantae; phylum Streptophyta; class Magnoliopsida; order Asparagales; family Amaryllidaceae; genus Allium; species Allium sativum. The sequence goes on along the minus strand of CM060919.1, from coordinate 484,377,846 downwards.
ATGAGTGGTGATCGTCCAGACGTACGTGTTGATCGAAGGGTTTGCGAGGTATTTAGTGCCTCCGGTTTCGTTCAGACCCAGAACGGACTTGTAAATGGACCGTGTGTCCGACATTGGAATTTGTTCCGTGTGATTGATAGCCATCAGTTGCACGGTATGAATTGCCTGTGTGGCATGCTAAGATGCAGTGATCAGGGCTTCTGTTGAAAAGCAAAGTCTTGTGGTGATGATCAAAGCATCGCCTGTGTGGCGTAGCTTTGTGTATAACGTGAATTCGTGAGCCTCACAACTAGATGCATGATTCCCATTGTCAAAAACCGCGAGGTTTTAAGGTAGAGCGAGGAGCCGTACTAGGGACGGTGCCGGTTTAACTACCCTGCCGTTATGCTGCCGAAATTTTGAATAATATTCTTGTGTTTGAATTATTTTCATATGCTTAAACTATATTTATTCATTGAATAGAACCATTCATGTGTTGAATTGATATTCATTCGTTGTTTAGCAATTCATGTGTTGAATGATATTCATATATTGAAATAAACCGTTCGATAATAAAAATCACATTTTTATCTATATATAGAAACTATAGAAACATTCATGTGTTGAATTGATATTCATTCATTGTTTAGAAATTCATGTGTTGAATGGTATTCATATTTTAAAATAAATTGTTTTATGATAAAAATCCCATTTTTATCACCAACCTGAACTATATAGAAGAATAGTGTTTTGAAATGAATTGTTTTACAATAAAAATCACATTTTTATTGTAAGCACCAAGTCGTTGAAATGTGAAGTGTTAAAAATAGCCACTTGTTCAAAATAAACATATATGAGTTGAAATATTCATTAATTAGCTAATGAAATGATTTGCACCTATTTATGTAACATTAGAATGAATGGTGTTTTTAAACCAAATAGAAATCAAATATGAAGTTGAATAGAAAATGAAAAATGATATGAACTGTATATATATGTACCTGCATATTTATTGAACAGGTTATAGCAAAGGGGCTAGAGAAGAGGAATAAAATTTGTGCCCGACAAATAGGTACACATTTACTGATTTGTTTGGGTGATGATTTTTGAGCCTGTTGGCTAGCCGCTTGGCTTTTTCTTTTTCTTTTTGAGATTAGAAGGACCGGGACGCTATTTGCGATTTCCCGACGCTCCCGGTGCAGGGGAGGTTATGGCGAAATTTTCCAAAATTTTAGGGAGTTAGAAAATATTTGAAGTGAAAACGATATGGAAATCATCGAATGAACTATATTTATATAAATATATAAATATAAATAAAATTAAAACGAAACGAGGCCGTGCAGTTCGTATTTTGAAACCGTGATTTAAAACGACTAGTGCGGGAAATCCGACCATTGGATTTTCCCGAAACCTCAACCGTCGGGTTCGCCTTGGAATAATCTTTCCAACGGCACCAACCTTGTAAAAATCCAACGGTTGGATTGTCTGGGATGTTTAATTCAAAATTGAGGAAAAACAGCGCCAGAAACGATTATATTTATATATATATAAATATAATTAAATTTAATCGAATTACGACGCTGCAGTTCGTAAATTGAAACCGTAACTTCAAACGACTGGTGTGGAAGATCCGACCGTCGGATTCTCACGAAACTGGAACCGTTGGGTTCGCTTCGGGAATACCTTCCCACTGATATGGACTTTGTAGAAATCCAACGGTTAGATTTTCCGATATGTGTAAAACAAATTAAGGGAAAAACAGCGCCAGTGACACGAAACGACCTGAAACGTCGTTTAATTAAATATGGCCATTTTTAAATAAATAAAAATGGCGAAAAATTGTTATAAAATATTATAAGCAACATAGGTTGCAAATAAACCAATTGGGCTTGAATTGTTTGATATTTGATGGTTGTATGTGTATGACATGAAAATAACACTAAATAACTGAAAGATGGATGTCGAATAATATAACCATATAAAGAATCGATTTAAATTCTAATGACGTGAGTTATTTGAAAAGGCCGAGTTAACCCTCATTTCAAATAATTCATCGAGCGATTCGAATTGGAAAATGCAAAGACGATTCAAGACCGACGATCTTCGTATCGGTTGGATGGGCGCTACTGAGGTTCCTAACCGGAGTAGCTACCGGAAAGGGACGGAAGTAGTAGCCGTCTGAACGTGTATGTTGATTGGACGGATATACGAGGAATTTGACGCCTCCGGTTTCGTTCAGACCCAGGACGGACTTGTAAATGGACTGTGTGTCTGACATTGGATTTTGTTCTATACTGATTGATCTCTGTTAAATATATATCTGTTGGCGGCGGAGAATTTATTCTCTTGCTTAACGCCCTTCTCTGAGACGTACGAGCTTAGAGGTTATATATTGATGGAAATCAATCGTATGGAGTGGACTGCCTATGTGGCATGCCAAGATGTTGTGATCAAAGCTTCTGTTGAAAAGCAAAGTCTTGTGGATGATGATCAAAGCAAGGTCTACGTGGCCTAGCTTTGTGTATTTCGTAGATTCGCGAGCCTCACACCCCGGTATGAGTTAAAAACGGGATACGGACTGCAGGGAGAGCACGATGTTTCTTTCTAGCTATGGTGGTGTCAGTGACTTACCAGCCCTGACATATTTATCTACTTTTCACCTTTGTGGTTGTTGGAATGCGAGGCGCCTCGATTATAGGTCTGTAAGGACTGGGAAACGTGTGTTCAGGAATAACTAATCCTCTAACGTAAGTGAGGACCGGCCCTGAAGATCCAGGGGTTACCCAGTGTGCGTAATCCTGAGGCATTTGCTAGAGTGTCTCGAAGCGGAGAGGAGCTTGCCCCTTGCCTCGACTCATGACGGAAATCCAATTTCCAATACGAAATAACGGATTTGATTGTAGAACTAGTATGGAGACATAGTAGATGGTAGCTATGCCGCCTATGATTGATATTTATGATGCTATTCGCTTTGAAACATATATGCACTAGTAATAATATCAAATGACTTTGCTTTATACGTATCAAGCATATTTGGCTATTATAAGGTAAAACTCTATCCTCCGGCTTGCGTTGCATTGTGTGATGGGACCTGAGTCTTATAATAGCTTCATTCTTTCTAAAAGCATTGCGATTGTTTTAAAAGAATTTACTCTGTTTTAAATGCACTAGCAATCACTGGAGTAAACCCGTTCCGCGAAAGTGGCGTGGTCCTATGATTTGCTATTACTATTGTTTAACTATTAAATGGATTCCTCATACCAGTCCCCATGACTGACTCGTTGTTTGTTTCACTTTGCAAACGCGGGTGCCCTTATTTTCACACGGGCAGCCTAGTACACAGGTGACAGGTGGTTTTTGGTTCTGCACTGCTGCATAGCATGCACTTTTGGCTCATGGCGAGGCTGACTTCATAGAGATGACTTAGATATTTTCCGCCATTCCTGTATTTATGTTATGATTCCGCCACTGGCGATGCAGACTGATTTACTTTCCGTATTTCTCACTATATGTATATGTATTCCGCCTTCGGCGATGTAGACTGATACTCTTATTATGTCACTGCATGTATGTATTCCGCCTCTGGCGATGATGACTGATCACTCCCTTTTCTTTTTACTAAGTGTATCCCACGTTATGCTATTCTGATATTCCTACATGTTGTGATTCCGCTGTCATATCCATGTAAAATTATTTTATTTATTGTTTCTGCTATTATCTGTACTCTGCTATGATGATTAATGTGTTATTTCCTAATGATTATCCTTAATACCGCCCCTCGGATTTTGGGATCGTCACATACTGGCCCCTCAAAACCCGTACTAGCCCTAAAATATCCTAGTGCCTCTAAGCACTTAAGATAACCCACCTATACTATACAAGATCCAGACTAGTCCAGACTAATCATCAGATATATCTGATCCATTGTTCGATGGACCCGACAGGCTGATCTCCTCAGGCCCATCATCAGCAAAAGGCTCCACATCCACGAATTTTTCCTCGTCATCAGCCATAAAACCATCATCCTCAAATTCTTCCTCTTCATCTGTTATAATGCCATCATTTTCAACCATAATATCTCCATCAGCCTCGTCCATGGGCTACTCAACTACCTCTAAAACCTCGTCGATCATAAACCCATCATCACTGGCTACTATATCCTCGTCTGTTGTACTATCGTCCTCAGCTACAATATCTTCAACATCCTCTACAACATCATCCTCATTTCCTCCGGCTTCAATAAAACCATCGGGTCCTGCTTCTGGCAGTGGGTTGTCCTCGACTATAACCCCCTGCTGCTCTGCCTCCTCTGCATTATCGTTAAACTCATTGCCTTCTGCCTCATGAACTCCTGGCTGTTCTTCATAAAGCATCTCCTCAAATCTCCCAACTAACTCTGGGTCTCTCTCTAAACCAATGTAATCGGGTACTGGATCATGCTCTAACAAGTACTGGTCTCTCTCATCGAGTACTTGCTGCCATACAGCCTCTACTGTAGCTTCGTCAACACCTGGAGGGACGTTAACTCCAAAATGGTCTACAGCTTCTGCACCAGTCATCTGGTCCACAATCAACGGGCCTGAAACCCTCACTAGTCTCTTCAAATACCTCTTTTGCTGTGGATCCATCTCATGGTCATCCGAGCTTCCAGAACTATCTATAGAGGGGTCTTCTGAGTTAGACTCTGAACTGCTATCTCTACTTTTAGGCTGGAATTGGCCTAGATACTACTTCACACTAAGAGACTGGCCACCCTAACACCAAGGAAAATCTAAGCTTAGCAACCTTCAATTTCTTATTATTAAATAAAGTTTATACAAATTTCCATTTACCATTCATATTTGGAACAATCTAAATTATGGCGCTACACTAATTAAGGATAAACTTCCAATTTGAAGCATTTCTACGTCCATAAAATATTTAGAGAACTTGAGTTTAAATCATTCATGTTTTATCCTTAATCAAAGGATCATTACTACACTAATGGTTCTTAGGTTCAGATTAAATTCCACACCCAAATTTTGCAAGTATTTTAAAAACATGTTAAAGATTCTATTTATTATTGTTCAAAATCATTATCATTTCCAATTAGCTAATAATTTGAGAATTAATTTTGAACTATCCAACCATTATGAGCCAGTACAAAATTTCTTTAGAAACACATTTAATCCATACGCTTGCATTCGATTCTTATGCAATTCAAATCTTTTACCATTTGAGTTTCCATAGACTTGCTTCTACATCCCAATTCCCTTAACTCATTTAGATCGAATTTCAATTAAAGTTATTTCATTATTTCAAAACTTTAAATTTCATGTTTTGCATTACCCAAGATTTTGGTCCCAAACCCGAGAAATTATATCAATTTGAACCCAAAACAAAAATTCTTACAACTTCAAATGATAGTTTGATACATTGCATTTTAGAGAAAAAATTTAACAACTAAGACTTCCATTAATACAAGTATTCATACATTCATTCATTCCAGGTTTTTGATCCTACTTTATTCACTTCTTGACCTCGTATAACTCTTGGAACTAACCTTATGGAATTAATGATTTACTTCCTTGCGATACAGTCTGTGATGGCGCTACTACTCCCTTCTTTACTAGACAATCCCGAACTACATGCCCTACCATTCTGCATCTATGACACCTCTTTTCTATTGCAGGTTCCTTGATTTCTTTTGTAATGACCCGAAAATCCGGACCAATTTGAGCTGACTAAATAACACAAGTCCAACCCCAAATTGCACTGGAAATTCGAGAAACTAGTAGAAAGAAGATAGAGGGTGAGAATAGATAAGGTAGAACTATTAGAATAGAAGAAGAAGAAGAACATCATCATCAGAGCAAATACGAATCTCACAGCGGAACGAATAAAATATAACATAACTTTTGAAATACAAACAGTATATGTATACAATAGCACTTATCAGAGTACAACACTTACAACAACAGCGGAAATAATACTAGCTATAGAATCTTGAAGCCTCCTGCTCCAAGCTCTCCAAGTGTATCTGCAAAATCCTGAACTACTTGACTGCCCATACAAATTTAGGCACCCAAGAGTTTAGGTAGAACAAAACAAAGTAAACTCCGGGTCAGTCATGGGACTGGTATGAGTAAAATAGTTTAAAACAGTTTGAACAAGTAAACGATATCTCATAAGACCACGCCGTATAACGGAACGGGTTTTTCCCTTATGAGAATCCAAAATATCTTTATATCAAAAACCTTTTGATATTATAATAATGTATATCAACCACAATATAATAATCATCTAGCAGAAACGCTTTCATCTCACGTTCTACATATATAGTATACAATCAAAACCGCAAGCACGTATTGGGTAATGGATCTCCAACTATGACAAGGTATGGAACCACCTTCTGATCAGTGTACTCTAGGAACGATACACTGGAGTTCAACAAGAACATCTTGCAACTCAGCCACACATGACCGACCACTCATTTCGCTTGAGTGTATCGAATGTACATCACCAACGATTGGGATCAGCAACCGTTTCCCGTATATATATGGGACAACATTGATAGATTAAAGAAGCAAATGTGTAACAACCCGAAAATCTGGGCCAATTTAAAATTTTTATTTTGGCAATTTCAGCGAATTTTGATTATTTAAAATAGATTATTTTAAATAAATATCGACGAAAAATTTATTTTGAATAGAATTCAATCGTATATATTATATACGTCGTCGTTAGAATATAAATATTTATATATAATTATAAATAGAATTGAAAATGGCGCGGTAGTTCGATAATTCGATTTTAAACTTCAATTGAACACACCGGGTGCAAAACAATCCGGATTTTAGTGAAACCAAAAACATTAGGATCTAATTGATGATATCTTTCCAACGAATCTGAAAAATTAAGATTTCATAGCGGGAATCAAAAGACATGTCCAGTTGAAAATTATGAATACTCGCTATGGAATTCAGGCCCTTAAAAATGGAAATTTTGCAAACGACCTCGGATTTCGACGAAACCAGTTTTGTTGGGTCCGCAGTGTCAAATTATTGCTAGATTCCAAATTTCATAATTTTCTGAATCAATATGTCAGCGTGGCAAAAGAAAACGCGTTTGACCAGTTTCAGTTGATTTTAATCGACTGGAAAATGGCCATTTTTCAAACGGTCTCAGAATTCGACGAAACTAGTTTTGTTAGGACCGTATCGTCAATACGAAGCTAGAAAATATTTTTGGGAATTTTTCTAGTTAGTATGTGACCCCGGCAATTTGAAATGTACGTTTAAAATTCAATAAAGTGATGTAAATGTAAATTTTAACGGAAACTGATCGTAACGTCCGAATCAACCTACGATACATATCCCATTGTGTTCGGAATGGGGGTAAAACGCCATGGACGACAGGCGGTGGGTCTCGTTTTGAGGTCGAAAATAAAAGTTGCTTTTTGAAAGTAATTAAATAATTAAATATATATACATTTTTTTTTCATATAACCCCCTCCCCCCCCCCCCCGGTTCTCTGTTTTCACGATTCAGAAATAAAGAAGAAGAAAAAAACCCAAATTCTCCGTCGTACCTCCGCCTCCCGCCTCCCCTTGCCGCCGCCTCCTCCCTAGACTCGCCGCTACCCTTCCCCTTCCTCCCCTCGCCCTATTCTCCTCTTCCATTCGAAGAAACCGAGCCGAAGCACCCAGGCTCCTCACCGCCTTCGCTAGAGCCCACCGCAACCACCAAGCCACCGCGCCGCCCCTCCTTCTTCCCCCTCCTCCTCTGTTCCTTCTCGATGCCATGCAGACCCCCCCCAGTCCCGAACCCTCGATTTCAGCAAGCCGCTACCCACCCCCTACTACCCTATCCGCCATAGTTCGAGGTCCTCAGCCTCCAAGCGCGCCACCCCCCTCCTTGAGCACGCTGTAAGTTTTTTTGGTGTGTATTTTAATTTTTACATAAGAAAAGGTCGGATTTTTATAGTAGAAAAGTTGAATTTTTATAGTAGGAAAGTTTAAATCTTTATACTAGAAAAGTTAAACTAGAGTTGTTTTAGAAAAAATTACTTTGTTTTAAAGTAGGAAAATATACTTTGTTTTTTAAAGTAGCAAACCATACATTGTTTTTGAAAAATATAAGATTTTGTTTTTGTAAATAGCATTGATTTCAAAATGAAATATTTAAAATAAATACGATGAAATTTTACTTTTAGTTTATAAAAATAGAATAGCATAGTAAAAATATGATTTTTATATTTTTAAAGAATTAAAAATATGATTTTTATATTTTTAAAGTATTAAAAATATAATCTTTATTAAGTAGAAGATGTAAAAAAATGATTTTTGGTTAGGTAGAGAGTTAAAAATTAATTTTTACATGATAGGAATATTAAAAATATCATCTTTATATGTGTAGAAAAATAAAAATGAGATTTTTATAAAGATGAAATCTTTAAATTTGAAAAGGCGAAGTCTATGTTTTTATAAAGGCGAAATCTTTATTTTTGAAAAGGCAAAATCTTTATTTTTGAAAAGGCAAAATCTTTATTTTTGAAAAGGCGAAATCTTTATATGAAGAATAGCGTGATAAAAATATAATTTTTATCTATATAGTAGCGGTATAAAAATTCGATTTTTATATATTGAATAGCGAAGTGAAAATTCGATTTTTACATATGTAGTGGCTACAGCAAAGAAGATAACGAAGATGCGGTAACGATGAAGATCTCTATCTAAGAAGTGTCGTGAAGTTGGATAGCTTTCGGTGAGAATTTCTCACCTTTCAATTTCTTTTTCTAGTTATATATATATATACTAGGATGCAGATGGTGCTTAGTAGCACCCGACACAATCGTCCACAGACCATGGACTTGTTTGTTTGGTTGCGTAGATTAGTTGGATGATTAGATTTGAAATTTGAGTTGTTTGGTGAAATGGAATGGATTGATTGATGTGTGAATGGCGTGGGCCTTCACTAGACCAGGGATTAGGCTAGGCCTTGTCCCGTTTCTAGTATCGTGCCGTTATGCCGTCGAAATTTTCTAAAATATGTTAGAAAAATAAAAATATCATTTTATTTAAAGAATGAACTGAATAGAAATTCATATGTTAAAATAAAATGTTTTATCGTTAAAAATATAATTTTTAACATGAAGTGAATAAAATAAATATTCATTTACAAACCAGATGGTTTGTTTATGTACACTGATTTGACTGACATTGATTGGGTTGATAAATTTTACACATCGCCCAACTGCACAAATAAAATCTGTGTTTGATTGTTTGAAACCCCACACAGGTGTTGGGATGAAATATGAAGTCCACTCATCCTGATTAATTAAATATGTCGATCGATTGATTGACAGGCTGTTATAAGCGTTAAATATCTATATTTGATGCTTATACAGTGTAGTGCACTTTGGTTGATGGTTGATTATTTTTCAATGCTATTATATACATGTGTTGTATGAAAATCCATATAATTAACTTTATATGGTGATTGATTGGGCCTCATTCCAATTTAGAAAATAAATAATAATATAAAATAAAGGTTCATGTGTTGACTGTACTCATCCGTTGAGATTAGTCATGTGTTGAACGAATATTTTAATAATAAATTTTACATCTTTATCAATATAAAATAAAGGTTCATGTGTTGACTGTACTCATCCGTTGAGATTAGTCATGTGTTGAACGAATATTTTAATAATAAATTTTACATCTTTATCAATATAAAATAAAGGTTCATGTGTTGACTGCACTCATCCGTTGAGATTAGTCATGTGTTGAACGAAATATTTTAACAAAATTAGTCACACGTGGACGGTACTCATTCGTTGAGATTAGTCGTGTGTTGACAAAAAGAAATATTTGAAATAGAATATATAAAGCCGTGTTGAATAGTGATGCACCATTTTGATGCGAACGATATTAATATCGATTACATACATGAATTGAATATATAACGATTTCGAAATGAATTGAATATATAACGATTTCGAAATGAATTGAATATATAACGATTTCGAAATGAATTGAATATATAACGATTTCGAAATGAATTGAATATATAACGATTTCGAAATGAATTGAATATATAACGATTTCGAAATGAATATATAACGATTTCGATTTGAATTGAATATAAAACGATTTCGAATTGAATGAAATAGAAAATCAATTTGATTTCAATTGAATAGATAACGAATTTGATTCGAATAGAAAACCAATTTGAATTGAATCGAATAGAAAACCAATTTGAATTGAATCGAATAGAAAACCAATTTGAATTGAATCGAATAGAAAGCGACTTTGAAATTGGATTGAATTGAAAACGAAATCGAATTGAATTTAACATGAATTCAAATTGAATTGAAATTTGAATTGAATAGAAATGAATTTTTAAACGAATTTATAAAGAAGAATTCAATTTTGATTCGAATTGAAATGGAAGTTGAATTTGCTTTTGAAACGAATTTAAAACTATTTATATAATTCGTTTTAAATAGTAATCGACGAAATATATATTATATATATTATATATATTATATATATATAATATAATGGCCAGAATAGAACGCGCCGCGCCGCGGCAGTTCGTAAATTTCGACCGTTTATTTAAAACGGACATTACGGGAGATCCGACCGTCGGATTTTCCTAAAACCGGAACCGTTGGGTTCGTATCGAAAAGAGCTTTCTAACGAATATTTGAAATTTGAAATCTAACGGTTGGATTTGGAGATACATCCAAATCAAATTTGAAAAAGGTCGCTATAAGTGCAGTTCGATGGCCATTGTTGGAAATCGACTGTACCGGCCTTAATAAAATTATTAAAAATATCAATAATTTGTGTAAAATCATAAGAAATGATTTGGGAAAAATTGGGGTGAAAAACTCCATATTTGAAAAGGTAAAAATAGATTTTTATCGAAATGAACTAGTTTGAACTCAATTTAAAACCCGGGTTTTTATTTTTAAATAAATGAATTAGATTTAAAAAGGGGTTTTAAGTAATCGAATTTCTAATATATTTGATTAAATTTGAAATGGGTTTATCGTGAACAGTGTTTTAAATAACACTAGTTCTTTAACCAGATAACAAATAGAATGTGATTTGGGTTTGTCGTGAACTGTGTTTTAAATAACACCTAGTTCTTTAACCCAGCAAAAGGAGTTTTATTGAATCTGCAATTAGATTTGAAATGTGAATCTATAATCCAAATTATCAAATTTAGAATTGAGCGAGAATGGAGCATCGCCAGTTTTGCTCCAAAGCGATAGTTAAATCTTTAATTAGATTTGAACGTGAAATGGTAATTAATTTTACCGATAACACCATGGTGTTAGATATGGAGTATCACCAGTTTTGCTTCATGGGATGAATAGGTTGGGATTGGGAAATAAAATACATAATTACTTCGGTGTAGTTCGCTAATCTCGACTAGTTGGAAAAAACCATAATTTGGTTTTAAATGACATCCAAAGGAAGATTACAGGATAAATTTTAAAGAATTTATCTTGGATAAAATTAATGGGAACCTTTCCCTAAGAATGTGGAATTTAGAAATTAGCTGTAGGTTGGCTAAGAAGAATGGTTTTCTGGGTATTGATCTGATGTTGGTTTCGGCCTTCGGGGTTAATATTTGGGAAATTGTTCTCTTGCTAATTTGCGGTTAGTGACTAATGAATTGGAATGAGGCGTATGTTGTGTTTGTGTAACATTTGTTTTTAATATACGCGGGTTGTTCGGAAAGGCCGGGTTTATACCCATTCTGAATAACCGATTCGACGATATGTCGAAGATGAAGACGGTGGTCGAAGACCGGAAGTCTTCACATCGTTTGGATTATTGCTGACGATCCTGATTGGGCTGTACACCCAAGAGGATGGAAATAGTTGGTGGTCGTCCAGACGTACTTGGAGATGGATGGATATGCGAGGAAAGTGCCTCCGGTTTCGTTCAGACCCAGAACGGACTTGTAAATGGATTGTGTGTCTGACATTGGATTTTATTCTGTGTTGATTGATTTCTGTTAAATATATATCTGTTTGGCGGCGGAGAATTTATTCTCTTGCTTAACGCCCTTCTCTGAGACGTACAAGCTTAGAGGTTATATATCGATAGATATCAATCGCATAGCATGAATTGCCTGTGTGGCATACTGAGTTGCAATGATCAAGGCTTCTGTTGAAAAGCAAAGTCTTGAGGTTGATGATCAAAGCACGGCCTCTGTGGCGTAGCTTTGTGTATAACGTGAATTCGCGAGCCTCACACCTCGGTATGAGTTAAAAAGGGGATACGGACCGCTGGGAGAGCACGACGTTTCTTTCTAGCTATGGTGGTGTCAGTGACTTACCAGCCCTGACATATATATACTTTTCACCTTTGTGGTTGTTGGAATGAGGCGCCTCGATTATAGGTCTGTAAGGACCGGGAAACGTGTGTTCAGGCATAATTAATCCTCAAATGTAAGTGAGGACCGGCCCAGCCGCATCCAGGGTTGCCCAGAGGGCGTAACCCTGAGGCATTTGCTAGAGTGTCTCGAACGCGGAGAGGAGCTTGCCCCTTGCCTCGACTCATGACGGAATCCAATTTCCAATACGAGTAATTCGGCTTTAATTGTAGAACTAGTATGGCGACATAGTAGATGGTAGCTATGCCGCCTATGATTTATATTTATGATTGAAATGTTTTGACACTATATACTTATTATAGTATCAAATGATTTGTTTTAAACGTATCAAGCATGTTTGGCTGTTATAAGGTAAAACCCTATCCTCCGGCTTGCGTTGCATTGTGTGATGGGACCTGGGTCTTATAATAGCTTCATTTTTCGAAAAAGCAATGCGTTGTTTATCCTATGCACTAGTATTCTTGGGAGGAAACCCGTTCCGTGTTATACGGCGTGGTCCCTTGAATTACTCTCTTTTAAAGTAAAGCTTTAAATAACGGTTTTAGTTCTCACACCAGTCACATGACTGACCTGGAGTTTATTGTTTTAACCTAAACTCTGGGTGCCCCTATTTTCCGCACGGGCAGCTAGTAGTTTTGGTTTTACAGATTTATATTCACAGGATCCTGGTTTACAGCTGGAATGATATCCGGAAAGCTCTGTATCCGTATATCACCTTCAGTTGTGCTTTGTATTATTTTCCGCTGCTATGTAATTTATTGTAATCTCTGATATTTATCGAATGTAATTTATTCAATTATACTCTGTATATTCTTGTATCTGATGGAACTGTTGTAATATACAATGAAATGTTCTTCTGTTTGTGTTCTGATTTGTCCTGTTCTCAACGTTCAGGGGTTTCGAACGGTCTAGATCGGTTTAACGACTGATTCGGATCGAGCGAAATTCAAGGCCGTCACAAAATGAATATTCTCTAGATAGGTGATTATACACCCTACTTCGTTGCGACCGACTTAGCCATGCTGCCTGCCCGATTTTTTGTCATTTCCTGGTTGTTGAGGCCAGAGGCTACGATTACTTTCCATTCATTGATAACACGATCATTTTGAATGCCACATTGTCAGATCCGTTAATCTCTAATTGATTTGCACAAATATTCTGGATGTTATGCGAAGGGAATAAATCTGTTGCAACCATATATATTTATACAGACCAACCCATTCGATCATTGGAAATATTCTGTCAGACACTCGTCCATATACGTTCGTCCTGGGACTGAACGAAACCGAAGGCACTATTCAGTACATCCATCCTAGGCAATCTCTACCTAGGACTTATACAACAGCCCTTGCACTTTACTCCGTCTTCAATATATTTATCATATATGATTCGCAACGCTTATGCCAATACGGAGTGGTTCTTTGGATAAGAATCCAACCGGTCTCTCCATATTAACAACGTTAAAATGGTCAAACTTTGATAGTCTGTGATTTAACTATCAATGAAAACATGTCGGTGTACAAACAACGATCTAAATTCCAAATGGAATTATCGATCCAATCATCAAAACATATATATATATATACATATATATATATCCACATTCCTTATTTTCTATGATTTAGAAAATATACGTTATTAACATGGGAAAACATTTCCAATCCTCATTCACGCATCACTACCATTCCACAACTATTAGTCCCTAACTGTATACTAGTAAGAGAACAATTCTCTAAGTATAAACCCCGAAGGCCGAAACCAACATCAGATCAACACTCAGAAAACGATTCAACTTACTAATCTTTAGTCAGTTTCTAATCTTGCTTAACTCTATTTCTTTATCTCTATTCGATTTACTCTAACTGATTAACTCTAACTGATTAACTCAAATTTGAATAACTTATATTCGATTAACCCCTTTTTATAACATTTATACATTTATAAAGATTTACTTTTAGTAACGGTTCTTCACTTTAAAATGTCCTTTTTATAACGTTTCTCCACTTATAAGGATTTCCTTTTTAACAGCGTTTAATCACTTATAATGATTTCCCTTTATAACAACGTTTAATCACTTATAATGTTTTCCTTATAACAGCGTTTAATCACTTATAATGTTTTCCTTATAACAGCTTTTAATCACTTATAATGATTTCCCTTTTTAATCCTATTTATTTTCCAAATAAATATTCCTTTATCACTTCACTTCTATTCATTAGATCTTCATTATAAATTGATAAGTGAATAAACTTCTCAGTGTTAATCCCGAAGGCCGAAACCAACATCAGATCAACACTTTGAAATTTACTCAACTCAGTCAACGTATAACAAGTTCCAATTATTCATGACCCATACCCTATCCTATTTAACATTTTAAATCGATTCTATTTATTTTCTAATAAATATTCCTTTTATAAAATCCTTCGATTTTATAAATAATTCATTTTCAATAACTCTTTGAAAATTCCTCTTTCTATATTCAGTATTCCTTATGGTATTTAAATACCCAATCACAGTGATCAATATCATCCAACCATATACAATCAATAAACGATTATATCACATCATACATCACAGTATATGAAACAAAACAGTATTCTATATATTGAGGAACCCAGTTGGGTCCCTCCAACCTGTTCCCCTGCATCACAGATGTTAAACCATATAATTAACATCAACTTCATTTCAGTATGAAATGTTCTGATAAACAACATCAATATATATATATATATATATATAATTTCAACTAACTGACTAGCAGTTCAATCAACCAAATCAACCCACAATAGTCAATCAATATCTAACAGTTCTAAAAGTACGTTATAAAAATATAATTGTTCAGAGTTGTGAGTTTTACTCACATTGATTCCATTCTATCTTTGTAATAGTTTGATTTCAGATACATCCAATTCTATCCGACCTTTCCAGATCAGTTTCATAAGGCTATGTCCGACGGTATGGTTCCCACATAGTTGGTCTGTTCCAATTCTAGAAATATTTACATGGCATATAAATATTATGATCTTATGATTTTATATTAACCTAATTAACTTCTTAAATAAAGGTTAGGCAACTTAATTGTTTTGGTCTAAAGTCATGGGATAAAAAAAATGAGGAGATAAACTATACTTAGTTTAAAGCGATAAAGTCAAATAACTAGCATTTCTTATGATAAAATAGAATGGCCCTCCACTATGGTACATGGATAGAAGATATATAATTTATTTTCTTCAACTGTATTGGGCTTGCTTGAATCCTGTACGTTCATGCATATATGACATCCTAACGTTTTTAATTAACTCTAACTATATCTACATATAACTGCTTATTTAATTAACTATATTTATACTAACTTAATTTACTTACTCTTAAATTAGTTATTATTTTAACATTAACAAATTACTTAAATTAAACTTAGAGCATTGGATAATTACACTACAAAATAACGGCTAATCCCATCCGAGATTCCCCAGCCTTGATAAATTCTTGTTTCCCCTTCCTGTAAACTCCCAGTTCCCTAATGTTCCACTAACCCTTAAACTACTAGATTAATTAATTACAAACCGTATTTAATTAGACTAAATTAAGCTTTTAAATCCTAGTTACGGGTTCCATTAGTTAATTACATCATTTGGCTGATGCTTCCAGTCTTCGATGTCCAACAAGCTGACACCAAGGATCCCTTGCCGCACCGCCGTGCTCTTCACCAGGCCACGATCAACCGTTGCCTCCTCTTCTGGTCAGCGCTCCGACATCAGAGAACTGCACCACCACCGTATTTCCAAGTCACACTCTTCCATACAGTTCCTCTCACAAAACTGCTGCTAAACCTCATCCGCTACCACGCTTGAACCGGGCCATCGGACTTTGATCAGGAAGCCCCACCACAACCGCAACTCAGATCCACTCAACATCATCCCCTCGAGTTCGCGCTCGAGCTCATCTTCCAGTTTGCGTCTTCAGCTAGGCTCGCATCATCTACAGTAAAACATCGAACCACAAACCCACGGAAGTCTCCAAAATTCTGCAAACAAGCTCCTTTCTCCCTTACGAGTTCGACTACAGCCATTACAACTCCAATCGATGCTCCAGACTTCAAGTTTCCGCAACCCTAGGCTGCTGTGAAATTTCCGACTTCCAGAAAGTTGCATCGCACGCAACAAATTCGGTGCCAACTTGGAGCTCTTCTCTCAAGAATTCCATATATATTTGTTATATGATTTATCGGAATTTATCTGATTTTATTTTGATTTATTTGCTTGCCGATTTCTTTTGCTGAAAGGAGGAAGTAAGTGGCGGCCGGTTTTGATTTTCAGAAGAGGGATTTAGGTTGTAAGAGAGGAAAGGGGTATTAACGGGTATTTATAGAAGATCTAAATATCTAGATATTTTTCTTCGGTGACCGTGTGGTGCCAAACACATGAACGCGGTGTCTTGTGGTGCCAAACACATGAACGTGGTGTTATACGTATCTTTAATGTTTGGTTGGCACGGTTTCTTCCTCTGTTTTTGAAGTGAATTTGTATGGACTTCGTTACGTAGGGTTCATTTGTTTTACACACTGCTGTAGACGAAAATAAACATACCGTTGTAATCAGCTCGGTGCCACGATCCCAAAAATATAATAACACCGGTAGGTTGGCTCATATTTTGAAACCACAAAATCACTGATTAAAGGTGCAAAATACTCCAAATAAAAAGTTGCTTATTTAATTAATTAAAAATTACGGTAAAATTCTAAAAATTAAATTATCATTATGTCCCAAAAGAACCTTGTCTAAATTTAAACCCGATCTCTAGTTATATCGAATAAACTGTTACGGTCGATAAACGATTCTATAGCGACTATTTTAAAATTTGATTTGGACATATCTCAAAATCTACACGATGAAATCCTGATTTTTCTCTTCCACTAAAAAGATATACTCCACCAGCTCCGTGCGTTTCTTGTTTCACAGAAGTCCGATTTAAAACGAATCCTGTACTTTCAGTTGAAGTTCGAATCGCCAAACAGCGAACTGCCGCGCCATTTCAAGCTCGATTTTAATTATAATATAATTATACGTTCTAACGTCGACGATTAAATAATATATTCGTTATTTAAATAATAAAATAAGTTAATTATTACACCGTCAAATATCCGGGTCATTACATTCTTCCCCACTTAAAATAATTTCGTCCTCGAAATTGCTAAGGTAGAGGACGACCCTATCTATTGGAATTCCTAAGATTTGTTTACCCCTTATTTCTGATTTCAACTAAACCAATTAATATTGACTAAAATATTAATTCCTTCCGACTAACCTAAATTATCAAAAATTTTGAAAATTTTCTAACACTTTAAATTTTCAGAAAATTTCGCCATAACCTCCTTTGTACAGCCCTATCGGTAAAACCACAACTCGCCTCTCTAGGCCTTCTCCAACCCAAAAGAAAATCAAAACGCCAAGCGGCTTGCCAAAGCGGCTCATAAATTCCAACTCATATGAAATATAAACTTATACCTTTTTGTCGGGCATATCACTACGTCACTTTGCACCTGTTACCAATTCTGCATATATCATGCCATACCAATCAACTCCAAACAGTTTATATCCTCAAATCACATCTCATTCTTAACTCGAGTTCCATTCTCGATTTTCAAAATTTTAACTCACTAATTCCAATACCATTCCAGATTATTCACTAATCAAATCCAATTTTTTTTATTTAACTTAGTTCAGGTTAAATTTTAGTTTATTATTCACTTTTACCATCTCATTGTGGAATTCAAATCCCTGGGTTTATTTCAAATCAATTTGAAATCATAATACCAATTCAAAACTTTTGGATTTCTAAACCACTTGTTTTCTTAAAACAATTCAAAAACAAAATCTTTGGTAGTAATCCATCACTTAGAACTCGAAAATGAACACTGATGATGTGGCCACACTCATCAGGGTTATTTCCCAGTTTATCGAAGTGAGTTCAACACTATAACACTTCCAATTTGAAAACATTTTCAAAATCTCCCAGGAACTTAAAATTTCCTTACTTTTAATTCCAATTCTGATTTAATTTCAGATTTAATTCATCTTATTTCATATACTTTACTTATTTGAATCCTGATTAGTTTTTTATAACCATTTCACCTTTTTATAATCTCTTTCGATTATACTAACAACCAACACATCCAATATACTATAATGATTCAAATCTTAACCATTCTTTATATCAAAATATAATTCGGGTAAAATTACTTCATCCACCCTTTTTCAAAACATACCGTGTCGACTCATCGTAATCGAGCGTTCAGAAACCCTTATCGATATTGTGGTGCCCCACTATCGACCAGAATTCATAAGCCACTCAACCAATAAAGCTCCACAATATAAACCAAATTTTTATATCAAATAACAAATACGTTCACTCGTATATATACACTTAACTCAATCTAGGATATTACTAATCCCATCTCTACTGAGTTACGCCACAGAGCCAAGGTAATTACTTAACTTAAGCTCTGATACCAACTGTAATGACCCGAAAATCCAGACCAATTTGAGCTGACTAAATAACACAAGTCCAACCCCAAATTGCACTGGAAATTCAAGAAACTAGTAGAAAGAAGATAGAGTGTGAGAATAGATAAGGTAGAACTATTAGAATAGAAGAAGAAGAAGAACATCATCATCAGAGCAAATACGAATCTCACAGCGGAACGAATAAAATATAACATAACTTTTGAAATACAAACAGTATATGTATACAATAGCACTTATCAGAGTACAACACTTACAACAACAACGGAAATAATACTAGCTATAGAATCTTGAAGCCTCCTGCTCCAAGCTCTCCAAGTGTATCTGCAAAATCCTGAACTACTTGACTGCCCATACAAATTTAGGCACCCAAGAGTTTAGGTAGAACAAAACAAAGTAAACTCCGGGTCAGTCATGGGACTGGTATGAGTAAAATAGTTTAAAACAGTTTGAACAAGTAAACGATATCTCATAAGACCACGCCGTATAACGGAACGGGTTTTTCCCTTATGAGAATCCAAAATATCTTTATATCAAAAACCTTTTGATATTATAATAATGTCTATCAACCACAATATAATAATCATCTAGCAGAAACGCTTTCATCTCACGTTTTACATATATAGTATACAATCAAAACCGCAAGCACGTATTGGGTAATGGATCTCCAACTATGACAAGGTATGGAACCACCTTCCGATCAGTGTACTCTAGGAACGATACACTGGAGTTCAACAAGAACATCTTGCAACTCAGCCACACATGACCGACCACTCATTTCGCTTGAGTGTATCGAATGTACATCACCAACGATTGGGATCAGCAACCGTTTCCCGTATATATATGGGACAGCATTGATAGATTAAAGAAGCAAATGAATATTCTCTAGATAGGTGATTATACACCCTACTTCGGTGCGACCGACTTAGCCATGCTGCCTGCCCGATTTTTTGTCATTTCCTGGTTGTTGAGGCCAGAGGCTACGATTACTTTCCATTCATTGATAACACGATCATTTTGAATGCCACATTGTCAGATCCGTTAATCTCTAATTGATTTGCACAAATATTCTGGATGTTATGCGAAGGGAATAAATCCGTTGCAACCATATATATTTATACAGACCAACCCATTCGATCATTGGAAATATTCTGTCAGACACTCGTCCATATACGTTCGTCCTAGGACTGAACGAAACCGAAGGCACTATTCAGTACATCCATCCTAGGCAATCTCTACCTAGGACTTATACAACAGCCCTTGCACTTTACTCCCTCTTCAATATATTTATCATATATGATTCGCAACGCTTATGCCAATACGGAGTGGTTCTTTGGATAAGAATCCAACCGGTCTCTCCATATTAACAACGTTAAAATGGTCAAACTTTGATAGTCTGTGATTTAACTATCAATGAAAACATGTCGGTGTACAAACAACGATCTAAATTCCAAATGGAATTATCGATCCAATCATCAAAACATATATATATACATATATATATATATCCACATTCCTTATTTTCTATGATTTAGAAAATATACGTTATTAACATGGGAAAACATTTCCAATCCTCATTCACACATCACTACCATTCCACAACTATTAGTCCCTAACTGTAAACTAGTAAGAGAACAATTCTCTAAGTATAAACCCCGAAGTTCGAAACCAACATCAGATCAACACTCAGAAAATGATTCAACTTACTAATCTCTAGTCAGTTTCTAATCTTGCTTAACTCTATTTCTTTAACTCTATTTGATTTACTCTAACTGATTAACTCTAACTGATTAACTCAAATTTGAATAACTTATATTCGATTAACCCCTTTTTATAACATTTATCTATTTATAAAGATTTACTTTTAGTAACGGTTCTTCACTTTAAAATGTCCTTTTTATAACGTTTCTCCACTTATAAGGATTTCCTTTTTAACAGCGTTTAATCACTTATAATGATTTCCCTTTATAACAACGTTTAATCACTTATAATGTTTTCCTTATAACAGCGTTTAATCACTTATAATGTTTTCCTTATAACAGCGTTTAATCACTTATAACGATTTCCCTTTTTAATCCTATTTATTTTCCAAATAAATATTCCTTTATCATTTCACTTCTATTCATTAGATCCTCATTATAAATTGATAAGTGAATAAACTTCTCAGTGTTAATCCCGAAGGCCGAAACCAACATCAGATCAACACTTTGAAATTTACTCAACTCAGTCAACGTAAAACAAGTTTCAATTATTCATGACCCATACCCTATCCTATTTAACATTTTAAATCGATTCTATTTATTTTCTAATAAATATTCCTTTTATAAAATCCTTCGATTTTATAAATAATTCATTTTCAATAACTCTTTGAAAATTCCTCTTTCTATATTCAGTATTCCTTATGGTATTTAAATAACCAATCACAGTGATCAATATCATCCAACTATATACA
The DNA here is from genome assembly GCA_030737875.1 of Allium sativum. Lineage (NCBI taxonomy): Eukaryota > Viridiplantae > Streptophyta > Magnoliopsida > Asparagales > Amaryllidaceae > Allium > Allium sativum. The sequence goes on along the minus strand of CM060919.1, from coordinate 484,356,499 downwards.
ATCAATAAACGATTATATCACATCATACATCACAGTATATGAAACAAAACAGTATTCTATATATTGAGGAACCCAGTTGGGTCCCTCCATCCTGTTCCCCTGCATCACAGATGTTAAACCATATAATTAACATCAACTTCATTTCATAATGAAATGTTCTGATAAACAACATCAATATATATATATATATATATATATATATATATATATATAATTTCAACTAACTGACTAGCAGTTCAATCAACCAAATCAACCCACAACAGTCAATCAATATCTAACAGTTCTAAAAGTACGTTATAAAAATATAATTGTTCAGAGTTATGAGTTTTACTCACATTGATTCCATTCTGTCTTTGTAATAGTTTGATTTCAGATACATCCAAATCTATCCGACCTTTCCAGATCAGTTTCATAAGGCTATGTCCGACGGTATGGTTCCCACATAGCTGGTCTGTTCCAATTCTAGAAATATTTACATGGCATATAAATATTATGATCTTATGATTTTATATTAACCTAATTAACTTCTTAAATAAAGGTTAGGCAACTTAATTAGTTTGGTCTAAAGTCATGGGATAAAAAAAATGAGGAGATAAACTATACTTAGTTTAAAGCGTTAAAGTCAAATAACTAGCATTTCTTATGATAAAATAGAATGGCCCTCCACTATGGTACATGGATAGAAGATATATAATTTATTTTCTTCAACTGTATTGGGCTTGCTTGAATCCTGTACGTTCATGCATATATGACATCCTAACGTTTTTAATTAACTCTAACTATATCTACATATAACTGCTTATTTAATTAACTATATTTATACTAACTTAATTTACTTACTCTTAAATTAGTTATTATTTTAACATTAACAAATTACTTAAATTAAACTTAGAGCATTGGATAATTACACTACAAAATAACGGCTAATCCCATCCGAGATTCCCCAGCCTTGATAAATTCTTGTTTCCCCTTCCTGTAAACTCCCAGTTCCCTAATGTTCCACTAACCCTTAAACTACTAGATTAATTAATTACAAACCGTATTTAATCAGACTAAATTAAGCTTTTAAATCCTAGTTACGGGTTCCATTAGTTAATTACATCATTTGGCGGATGCTTCCAGTCTTCGATGTCCAACAAGATGACACCAAGGATCCCTTGCCGCACCGCCGTGCTCTTCACCAGGCCACGATCAACCGTCGCCTCCTCTTCTGGTCAACGCTCCGACATAAGAGAACTGCACCACCACCGTATTTTCAAGTCACACTCTTCCATACAGTTCCTCTGACAAAACTGCTGCTAAACCTCATCCACTACCACGCTTGAACCGGGCCATCGGACTTTGATCAGGAAGCCCCACCACAACCGCAACTCAGATCCACTCAACATTATCCCCTCGAGTTCGAGCTCGAGCTCATCTTCCAGTTTGCATCTTCAGCTAGGCTCGCATCATCTACAGTAAAACATCGAACCACAAACCCACGGAAGTCTCCAAAATTCTGCAAACAAGCTCCTTTCTCCCTTACGAGTTCGACTACAGCCATTACAACTCCAATCGATGCTCCAGATTTCAAGTTTCCGCAACCCTAGGCTGCTGTGAAATTTCCGACTTCCAGAAAGTTGCATCGCACGCAACAAATTCGGTGCCAACTTGGAGCTCTTCTCTCAATAATTCCATATATATTTGTTATATGATTTATCGGAATTTATCTGATTTTATTTTGATTTATTTGCTTGCCGATTTCTTTTGCTGAAAGGAGGAAGTAAGTGGCGGCCGGTTTTGATTTTCAGAAGAGGGATTTAGGTTGTAAGAGAGGAAAGGGGTATTAACGGGTATTTATAGAAGATCTAAATATCTAGATATTTTTCTTCGGTGACCGTGTGGTGCCAAACACATGAGCGCGGTGTCTTGTGGTGCCAAACACATGAACGTGGTGTTATACGTATCTTTAATGTTTGGTTGGCACGGTTTCTTCCTCTGTTTTTGAAGTGAATTTGTATGGACTTCGTTACGTAGGGTTCAGTTGTTTTACACACTGCTATAGACGAAAATAAACATACCGTTGTAATCAGCTCGGTGCCACGATCCCAAAAATATAATAATACCGGTAGGTTGGCTCATATTTTGAAACCACAAAATCACTGATTAAAGGTGCAAAATACTCCAAATAAAAAGTTTCTTATTTAATTAATTAAAAATTACGGTAAAATTCTAAAAATTAAATTATCATTATGTCCCAAAGGAACCTTGTCTAAATTCAAACCCGATCTCTAGTTATATCGAATAAACCGTTACGGTCGATAAACGATTCTATAGCGACTATTTTAAAATTTGATTTGGACATATCTCAAAATCTACACGAAGAAATCCTGATTTTTCTCTTCCACTAAAAAGATATACTCCACCAGCTCCATGCGTTTCTTGTTTCACAGAAGTCCGATTTAAAACGAATCCTGTACTTTCAGTTGAAGTTCGAATCGCCAAACAGCGAACTGCCGCGCCATTTCAAGCTCGATTTTAATTATAATATAATTATACGTTCTAACGTCGACGATTAAATAATATATTCGTTATTTAAATAATAAAATAAGTTAATTATTACACCGTCAAATATCCGGGTCATTACATCTTTCTTTTTCTTAGGACACTTATTTCTTAAATGTCTGAATCTCTTACACTTGAAGCAACGTATATTCTTCCGAACGACTTTCTCCTTCTTTTTAGACTTATTTGGGCAGTTGACTGCAAAATGTCCATCTCTAAAGCACCTAAAACACTGGACCTTCCTAAGATTTCTTAGATTTTCTACCTCTTCTTCTTCCCTATGAGCCAGTGCCCTCTTTGCTTGCTTTGGCGTCATCCAGAATTCCACTGTGGTTTCAGGGGTAACCTAAGATTTCATAAAGGTTATATTATTTTCTTGTTCACTTAACTAGTTTATAATTTCATACTTATTTACTAAAGATACTTAACCTTATTAATTATTTTATGAGTTCAAGGTTTCAAAATTATTTAGTTACTTAATTCCACCTTAAGTTAAGCTACTTCTTAGTTTTCGACAAAATAGTTTGGTTAAACTTTTAGCTTATCGTCTAGGTTAGGGGTAATTTACATAACTACTTATGTTAGATTTATTTTTTTCACCCAAAACATTTGTTGAGGGAGCATGACTCAAAATCTTATTAAAGTTTATAAAATTACGTTCAAAATAATTTACTTAGCTTACAAATAACCTATTTCCACGATACGCTCTCTCAACGAATTATTCCAAAATCTCGTCCTAGGGCATTTCTAACCCTATCTCTAACGAGATATTATAACTCTGATGAGTTCTATTTTCTATTCAAAATATGTCGTACTCCATAGGTTTGTATAACCAAAGCTCTAATACCAACTGTAACGATCCATCTTTTTGCCCGATTTTCATCGGTAATTAGACCAACTTAAATCGTTCATAAAGACGAATTGCTAAGAGTACATACATATATTGAACAAGATAATAGAACCTTTCATTGCATAATACAATTATTACATCAGAGTTATACAGAATATCAGAGTTACAATAATAACAGCGGAAAGAAAAGGAAAACTCTTAACAGAAGAAAACAGTACGATGTAGCGGAAGCTCCAAATTCTAACTTGAACTCTAACTAAGAAAGCGCTCCAAATCCAGCTTTAGCGATCTATAACTGTAAACTAAACTCTAACTGGCCGCATATAAAATTTATGGGCACCCAGAGTTTAGGAATGAACAATAAACTCCAGGTCAGTCATGGGACTGGTGTGAGAACATAAAACAGTTATTTAAGAATGTTATTTAAAGTTGGGACATTCGCCGGACCACGCCGCTTGCGCGGGGCGGGTTTACTCCAGATGAATTCCCTCACACATAAATTCGCAATGACTTTAAAAATGAAGCTATCATAAGCTCGTCCCACATCACACAATGCAAGCGCACACCAGATGAGCGAGTTTTATCTTATGATAACCAAATATGCTTTCATACGTGAAAAATTCTCTTTAAATACTTATATATATATAGTATGGAAAACCATTTCGAAAATAAATGTACTAATCCTAGACGGCATAATACCCCATCCTATTATGTCGTCATATATATATATATATATATATATATATACACAATCAAAAATCCGTATGGCTCGTATTGGAGGTTTGGGTTTCCAACTTGATGATTTCTGGCACGAAAGATCAATCAGAACTCAAGCGAGATGTAACACGGCTTTTTCATCCAGACACGGACACCAACTACAAATCGCGAGGTAGATCAACGGTTTTCGTCCAGACATGGACACCCGAACATACCCTATTCCTCAAATTCAAAAGAGGTACCTCTGTCATCATCAGTCATAATATAGCGTACAACCTAACCGCCAATTTATCATCAATCCGGGGTGTGAGGTTTGTCGATGTCACGTCATACACAAGGTGATGCCTAGATAAGCAATGCCTTGATCGTACAAGCTCATCCCATATCTTAGTATGTCACATTTGTCCATTTACAGCATGAACACTGATTTCCATCGATACATAACTATTTCGAGCTCATACGTCACAAACCAGGTACATGTCAATGGAATCAGTATTATGCTGTCAATTACAATGTTAGACACACAATCCATACAAGTCCATTCTGGGTCTGAACGGAACAAAATCCGAAATCACGGAATATACTCAAATCTCATGCCACTTATAACCTCGTATCAGGGGATCAGCCCAACCGAGACATCGGCAATCAACCCGAATACATCCAAAGATCTTCGGTCTTCACTCGTCGTCGACCAAGTCTCGAACAACGTCGTATTATTACCTGGAATGGTTTCGAAATAATATTCGATCCCGGTATTTCCAGGTAATAAGCGCAAATTTAAACAATAGTTATGGAGTATGCGTAGTTCCTATTTAAATCTCCTTTCTTATTGTTATTAATTTATCGAAAAATCAAGGTTAGCTTAGATTTTCATAGCTCACAATCGTTTACCCTTCTTGGAAATCATAACTTCATTTCAACTTATATTTCAAAACATAACCTTTAGTTGTTGCTATATGTTCCAGCATTTCAAATCCAACTTGATTTAGATTCCGGATACGATAGTTCATCCAATTTATATTCCAAATGGATTTTAAAGGGTTTTCTATCCCCTTAATTTCAACTGTTTTTTTTATTGCCTTATTAATTTAACACTTGACCAAACTAATCAACTTTCTTTTCTTATATTAAAATCTTAAAACAAATAGTATAAAAATGTTACTAAAAGTGTTGCATTAGTTATTTAATAAATAGATTTTTTCCAAAACTCAATTATTTAAGAAATATTACTTTAAAAAAATATATGACTTTATCATAAATTTCCATTTTTCCGGTAGATTTCTTTCCATTAAATTTTCCTTACGGTCACCAAATTACGTGTAGCAACCTTCCCAAATTTAAATTTAAATGTAACTTGAAAACCATATGAAATGATTTTTTTTTTTCAAAAGCTAATATCAGATAAGAATTCCAACGCTCTCGACTTACTTCATTCGGTTTAAACTGTTTACATTATAGTTGTTTGAAAAGATGGAAATCAATATAAATGAGACGCCGCTATTCAATGCGTTAATTCAATTCATGAAGTGCTTAAATAAACGTCGTATCATTTTCAAAATAATTACAGATATTTAAAACTTAACATCTTAAATTCATTTTCCAAATAATGTTTTATACTTCCATTTGAGTACCACATTTTTGAGAATCATTATATTTACTCTTCAAAATGTTCAAATTAAGTAAAAGAAAAAAAAAATTATAAATATTTTTTTTTCAAACTTAAATTCTTTTTTTTTTGGTTAAATCATGGCAAGGAGGATTAAATCGATTTCTCCGCATAAACCCACAACTACGGTGAGTGCATTCATAAAATCAAACTCAACCATATCAATTTTCTACATGATGACATGTATCTTTTCCAACACAACAATCAATTTCATGTGAGCGTTACATTCCATAACACTCACAATACTTTCGCTATATGTCACCCATTTCATACATACAACAAAATTCATAGTTACGTGTATAGGTGCTAACGCGCCTTGACGCGCATTGTATATTACAATCATAGCAATATTAGCTACTGATTTAATAACATTATTTCATAACCAACGATCAACCATGCATGCAAACAAGTTATCAAATATTTCCATATCTAAAGATATATGCAGCATATGAAAATCATATAAACTTTAAATACGGTGTTCTCACCTGCATTGTGCTCCGTTTCCTGTCAAACTCGGTACTAGTCGCGAACTAATCTTGACTATATAACAAATATTCTTCGCCGACGCTGCAATGCCCACTGTTCTTTTTTTATTAACGTGATTATACAAATATATATGTATATATTTTAAACGCATACAACAGATCCTTGTTTAATACTTACATTTTAGCTTTCTTCTTACAGAAGTGAATGGATTTGCGGACACAACTTTTTTCCCTCTCCTTTCCTCTCTGTTGACAACGAAAGTTCGTTCTGTGTATATTTGTTTTCCTTTCTAATACCCGTGCATGCAGCTTACCTTGAGCAAGACGACACAAGGAAATGAACTGAAGGCAAGGAAGTGGAGCTCAAGTTGGATATAAGGAGAGACAGGTGGCGTTGTTGGAGACTGGCCTGACAACGCGAGAGGCTGCGGTTTTTTTTTTTCAGAGGGGAGGAGCTCGATATGGATAGTAGCTTCAGTGCATTGGGTTTAGTTGCGGTAGCAGTCGAAGAGGCCGGCTACGGTGAAGGCAGAGGCCCGGTTGGATGGAGGCGAAAAGCAAGGAAGCGGCTTGGGTCTACAGCCGACGGTGGTGATGCTGGAGCGGTGAGAGGTAGGTGGAGAAGTGGCAAAAGAAAGTGGTGAGATGCTGCTGTTTTTGAGGAGAGAAAGAGGCGAGGTAAAGAGGAAGTTTTAAGTGCGGTGGAAGGAAAAAAATGGAGAAGGGAGCTGTTGATAAAAGGGAGAAGACGTGAAAAATGATGGGGAAGAAGAGAGTTACTTGCAACAGACGGAGGAGTTTCTACTTTCGAGGATGGTAATTATGAGCTGGGAGAACCGAGAATAAAAGGCAGAACGTTTCCCTTCCTTAATTATTTGATTTTTGCCTTATTACTCAGCTCAATTAAACACTTGGCACCCAAAATCCATGCAATGAGGGTAAATATGCCTTCAATTATTTTTATTAAAATATCCACCAATGCATGTTCAACAAAATGCACTTATTTATTTATTGATTATAAATTGAATTTTAGTAATCCCTTTGTAACCCAAATACATGTAACCAATTAGTTACATTCATGAATGTATCATCCAATATATGGTGTTTTTATATATACCTACAAATATTGAAATTTTTACTTAAAAATATATCTAACCCAAAAATAGAATAAAATTTTAATAACATTCATGCATCATCTATGTATGCAACTAATTTGTGGTGTATACGCGTGACTAAATTCCACATTGCATATGTAGCTACTACACTATATCACAACTTAAAATATCAAAACATTATTTAAAAATATATGCCACTCAAAATTTATATTATCAAAATTTGAAATATTTCGCAAATAAATTTGTCAAAATAGTATTACATATATATATAAAACATTATATGACGTTAAAATATAACATTACTTAAAATATATGCTTCAACACAATTTAAAAAATAAATAAATAAAATATCTCACTTCTACAAATCTATAAATGGAAATAATTATAAGTTATAAATTCCCTAACAACATTTTAAGTGGTAAATTCTACATTCCCAAATTTCATATGTTATAAATAACATTAAATTGCCATGTTAAATAAGGTTACATATCTTGAATAAATCCTTATAAATGAAGATCTAATGTTGTTGTACCATAACAAATTACATTCCTATATAATGCCACTATATGATATAAGTTTAGATAATACAAACAAGACTTCATAAATCAAATACAATTATTTACACGAACAAAGTGTTTACTACCAATATATATATATATATATATATATATATATATATATATATATATATATATATAATTATGACACTACAAAATTCACTTAAATTCTATAAATTTTAAATTTATATCAGGAAGTCCAAATTATAGGATAGGAAATCTCAATTAAATTTTATTAAAAATCTCGGGTTGTTACAATTTTGACTATATATTTTATTTTTATTTTATATAAAGACCAAGGCAAATGGAGTGGAAGAGACAGTGGAGTTGGGTGGTCGTGGAATGTGCGGGGCTTGTTGATGAGGCAAATAGGAGGAATAAGTGATGTTTTTAAACAGGTGAAATCGATTGTTCTTCTTTTCTTTCCCAAACGAAGGCCGATTGTTTAGATTGCTTTTTTTATATTTATATAAATAGAGGTGGACTGTTTTCTGCAAGGCTTTCTTGAAAAAGAACAAAGTATCTATCTTGGAGAAGGGTGGTCGACGAGCTGAGGTGAAGCGTCTGATTGGCGGAGCGGATGGCTTGTAGGCTATTTAAAGGGAAAGTGTACTGTTTATAATAGAAAGAAGAGGAGAGGGTACGGACTGAGGCGACTGATTTGCAGGTGGTGGTGGCGGACTGGAGTTTGTTGGCGAACTGGGTTGCTGATGGTATGGTGATGGAGTATGTGCGGTTTGGTGGTGGGTGCTGTCAAAAGGAGTAGAAGGCTAAGCTAATATGGTGACGTGGAGATTCTTTGATGGGGGAGGTCTTGGGCAACGTTTGGGTGGGTTTCACGGTGAAGAGTAGGTGGCAGTGAGAAGACGAATGGCAAAGGAAGAATGGTGCCGGTGGGATGGGAAACGAAAATACACGGTGGTGCTGAAAGAAAATGCCGGGAAGGGATATTTCAAGGCATGCAGGTGAATAGCACGTGCCCATTTTTAGGACAACTGTCCCCTTATTAGATTTGAATCCCAACACGTGTACACACTTTGGCTTTAAAATTTTCTTTTCCCCAGAAATTGCTGAAGAAGGCCACGCAAGTGGAAGGAAAGAGACATCGTCCGGTTTTATAGAAATGATTACGTGTTTATTTTACTTTTGATCATTGACTGAATAACACCGAACTAACAATATAATCGGGTACAATAATGTACCCTGATTCCAAAACAGAAATAAAATAGACTGGTTAATCGATTTTGTAAGTGTCTAGCGGACCACAGTTTCCTCAAAATACGTTGGAAATATATCTACTTATTTTCTAAATTAAAAATTACAGTGAAATTCTAAAAAATATTTTAAAATGGCATGTACAGAAACTGAATGAATATTTTGAACCGATATTTAATTATAAATTTATTTTTTTAACCAATCAACTTTTTAAATCTAAAATCTTGGTAAAATCCATATGTATAATTATTTATATCTTTAATATATTAAACATACTTTTAAATTAAGTTTTCTATTATAAAATCACACTTATTAAATAGAGCAAAATATTTATTTAACTAATATACAAAAGATTATAAATCAAACATTTATATTAAACCTTATTTAAATTCAAATTATATTCAAAAAACCCCAAAATTAAATTTAAACTTATCCAATAATCCCAGGATATCACATTAAAGCCCAGAAGATGCACCATCTGATTTCTTTGATCCCCTACTCTTCCGTTTGTTTATGTAAACGTCTGGTTTTGGGTTTTGGCATACAAAATGAGGAAGAGTTTCATTACAAGCCGAAAGATGGTCACTGAACTACCCTTGTTTTATGTCCTCAGTTTCCACTTCTTCCAGAATCACTTTATTTGGATATTTCATCAATTGTCCCATTGTGCTTTTAGAGGAAATGGTACATAAAGCACTTTCTATTCGAATTTTTAAATATTTTGAATTTTATAATAGTGAGACAATATAACCTGGCAAAATTATAGGTAAAAAGAAAGGTGTCCAGAAGACTACTCAAAGGAAGTCCTTGTTGTTGGCGAATCCTCTTCATCCCTTTGTTGATAATGAAGAAGAGGACTGAAAAAGTTACTGCGATTTCTAGAAAATCTCAGATAACAACCCAACATGAAATGGATTCCAACCTTAAAATGGGGTGATAATGGAAGCCATCACAACATCTGAAGGCTCCTACATTGAAAACCCATCGGTAGGCTTCTTTGCTTACACTGCCATCCACATTCGGCACAGTGATTTTTTTTCTTTTTTGGATTTCTTGTCACGCTTCTTCCAACAAACACAACTTGCTCTCATCTAGCTTCTCCAAACACATATACACATATGTTGCGTTTGCAGATGATTTCTCAAAAATCTGAAGGACAATTATTGAGCCCTTTAGTTCTTTATAATCTTTTTTGATTGGTTGAAAGTGGACTATTGAAGGCTTTCGATGAGGTTATTCCCTCAAAATTCGAAGGTAATCCCTCGCTCTCTATTGGTTTAAGAAGCATCAAATGCAAAAGGCTTTAGTTTATGGATTAAAAAGTCAACTGAGAGATTCGAAACAAAATCTTGTTTAAATGGATAAAACCTTAGAAGAAATAAGGAGCTAAGGAAGGGGAAACCCAAAAGCATATTTTGACAATGAAATGCCATAACTTCAACAGAGAATTTGAGAATTAGAACTCCAAATTGAAGACTTCCAATATTCTTATAAATCTTTTAAATTTATTATTTAAGGGGCAATTTCAAATCTAGCTCCTTGATCCTCTGGATCAACCTCTACTAGAACCTATGGTCATGCGGCAGAGTTTTATTTTTTGAAAATCCTCGGAAAAGTTTAGGCGAGAGGGTTATAGAAGGTTGGGTTAATTTACTAAAAATTGAACTAAAATATTATTTTGAAGAGAAGAAAAAGGAGAATATTTATCGCATTTTGAGTAGTTACGTGGCCTAAACTGAAAAGCTTCAAGGAGAGACATATTGTTTTACGAAACTAGAGGCCGGGTAAGAAAGGGCCAACAAATTTCTTACAAAAGCAAATAAAGTTTTCAAACATTGTCTTAGAATGCAAATTGTTTATGCTGACAACAAAGAAGTTATTAGACATACAGTGAAGAAGCACAAAGAGGTGTTATTCATCATCCTTAATCGTGTTTTGGATCTAGTTTTGTCGAAGACCCTCATAGAAAATATTCGAACGCTTTGATTCTCGTTTTTGAATTCTTGTAAATATTTTGTGATTTTTTATAGATGGCATTTGATAATACTCTTTGTAATATTTACTTCATGTTTTTCTTTCTAGAACACTTTATTCTTTTGGTAATGAGAAAATTGAAATTTTTAGTTTTTTAAGTGTTTGAAGTCTTTGTGTGGGTGTAAGAACTATGACCTTGAAATCCTATTTTTAGACAGTATATTGAGTTCATAACAATCATTGGTTTAAGAGTTTGTGAGACTCAGATTTTGAACAAATAAGTTACTTACAGCGTAGAGGAACCGAAAAACCTCAACCTTGAACATTGAGTAGCATTTAGAAATGTCTTTTTATGAAATGGTTAATCACAAGTAAATACTTCCTCGGATTATATCTAATTCGAACCCAAATTTGAGTATTAAATAATAGGTATCTAACAAACCTATTTTGAAAATTATTAATGTAAATGTGGCCTCCTTCTATTAAATAGGAATTCCAAACCTAGATTCAAGAAATAAAATAAGAAAAGTCTAGAAGTTATCTTCTAGAAGTACTATTATGGACGAAACCTCTTTTGGTCCACAAAGATCTAAAACCCTTATTCAGGTTATAACACAATTGAACTCCATTAACCTTTTTCTAGAAATATTATTGAAGCCCCTTTTGGCTTAATATAAGACCTGAAACCCATATTTGGTTTTTTTAATAAAAGCCCAGAAATTATCTTTCGAAAGCAACGAATATGAAGCCATCTTTGGCTTGTAATACCTAAAACCTAGAATCGGGTAATAACAGAAATATAGAATACCAACATTTCAGAATAACAGATACAAAGCCGCCTCTGACTTAATAAATGACCCAAAACCTAGATTTGAGTATTAAATCTAGAAATTGCAAATTCTTTTTCTAGAAATAATGAATACGAAGTCACCTTCGACATAAAAGAAGATCCAAAACCCAAATTCGAGTATTTATTATTTATAAGTCTAGTAAACCTTATTCCAGAAGCATTTAATATGCATGAGCCCTCTTTCTTCTCATAGAAATCCCAAAATCTAGATTCGGTTATTGAATTATTACAAGTCCAGAAAACTTTTATTTGGAAATATTAAATATGAAGCCACTTTCAACTTAATAGAAGACCCGGAGCCCTGATTCGGGTATTAGGAATCCAAAAATCTTCTTCCGAAAGTGACAAACATGAAAGCGCTTTCGGTTTTAACTGATTCTTCATTTTAGGCTTTTCCTAAAGTATAGGCTTGGCATGCTTTAGGGGCTTCTTTTGAGTTTTTGTTCCCTCCAATGAGATAAAACATAAGCAGAGATGAAGCATGCTTAATTTTATAGCAAAGGCAGGGCGTGCGTATGTCGAAGTAGAGGTAGGGCTTGTTCTAAAAGGAATGAATGCAGAGCATGCTTCATTCGAAATTGGGCTTATGCATCAGTGGTTACCCATCCCTCCTCCAAAGGGAGCCTTGACCGCGTCAAGGGTTGGTCAGAACTGAGCTTGTGCACTGGCAATTACCTATCCCTCCTCTAGAAGGAGCCTTGACTTAGTCAAGGGACTGGTTTCTAGGCTTGTATATCCTAGGCTTATCCCGGAGCCAGGCTCGTATTTGTTGGGCTTATCCCCCTTCCTCTTTAGAGAAGGATCTTGGTATACTAAGAAATTTAATGGGTGTTGGACACATCCCACAGGCTTACTCCCTCCTTCCTTTGGGGAATTTCCTTGACTACGTCAAAGTCTTTCTAGGTTAATCCATGTATGAAAGGGCCTTTCACCCCCATCCAAGTAGAATTGCTTATTATTTTGGATAATTTTCGTCTATGGCTCATGTTTAAGATCTCATGTCAAGATAAAGCTCCATTTATTCATTAACATTTCGTTACATATACCTCAAGTTTTCCTTTTTTTAATGAAATAGGCAATTAGTTTTTCCAATGCCTTACATTGATGGGTTCTGTGACCATTGACCATATGGTAAATACAATAAGTTTTCCCTTATCATTTTTAGCCTTCAATGGATTTTTTTAATAGGCTAATAGTCCAATTCATGCTTAGTTAACTAATAAATTTGCTTAAGGAGTCAAGCCGAATCCCTTTGCTACTTTCAACTTAAACTTTCCTTTGCACAATTTAGTTTTTTGTTTCTAAGAGCTTGGAGGAAGTTCTTTGCTGTAAATGGTAACTAGCTTCCTTTTAAGGTTTTGGAGGTCCTATAGTTAGGTACAAGACTTACTTTACCCCTTTCGGGTATCTCATGGAGATTATGGTAAGGTTTGGATTCTTTGAAACTTAATTTCCATTTTTGTGCGAAAGCTACCATCCTTTATCGTCTTTCATTCAAATTCAATTCCCTTGGAATAGTTTTGGATCTTGTTTCTCATTTGTACAAACAGGTTGTCATCTTTTTCCCAAAGACCTTTCATAGGAAAAGATTGGTTTTGATCCAAAATGGAATGTATTTATGCTCCATTTATCTAGATCGTATGCTTCTTCCCACTTCTGATGTGTAATATCCAAATTTTTCATTCTTAAAATTTGCTTCTCGTAGGATTGAAAGCTCACGTAGCATCTCTCTAGTTTCAATGGCTTATAAGCTCATTGTTCAAATTTAACCAATTTATTACCCATGTGAGAATTCCACAGCATTAGAAGGGATACCATATTCCTATCTTTGGGAGATTATTTTAACATTACCCTTGATTTTCCTTCGTTACTTTCCTGACGATAGCCCAAAATAGTTTTTACTTTCTTTCTTTCGTTGGACTTTGGAGATGCATGTTGTTTCCCTTCAGCTTTATACCCAGTTCTATAGGAATATCCTTTCGCTTCGTGGGGATTCTTCCCCAAATCATAGTTATTACTTTTCGATTCTTATGAATCACCATTCGAAGAATGAGCAATATTTCATAATCCATTCCCAATATCTTTACTTATAGGACCCATTTGTTCTTTTTCTTAAAGAATTTCACATAGAATACGGAGGTTAAAGAGTTTCGGAGGTTCTTGCCCTCCTTGTAGTGCCAAAAATGAAATTTATGGTTAAATGCTCAAAATTTGGTATTCTTGTTGATCCCCTTATTTGTAAATGGTTAGATCAAGCTTGGATACTGTTTTCGTAAAGAACATGTTAGAAGCTTCCGGTTCAAAAGTAAAATCCCATAGAAAACAAGACATAATGATAAGATATTGATGGGACAAAACATGGAAGACCATTTGAAAATAACCTGAATTATCTATTGAACTAATTCGGTTGACATCTTTTTACTAATTCTGGTATGATCCTTTCAATCAGACTATTAGCCCTTGGTAGGATGGCTAGAAATCCTTAACTTTCTGGAAATAGGAAGCTATATAAGTCTCATAAATTCTCTTCAAGTAAAAGAGGCTAAGGTTTTTTCAGTCTTACTAAAGTGGATGCTTAGATCTTGCTAATTTGGATTATCTCAGGAAACCATCGTTTAGTTACAAGCTTGTGTGGTAGAGTAGTTGGAAATGGATCGTAGATTCCTAACTAGGCTCGGTTATCTTAGGTAACCATCAATAGACCTTAAACTATGGGGTTTTGGATATTCCAATCTCCAAGTATACGCAGTTAACTTATTTTGATGTTAGGACCTTTCACAGACTTCTAGAAAGTGTTTCAGTGGAACCATCATCTTCAGATGTATTAGATATGAAACCTCCAAGTTTATAACATATTAATAAAGTAATAGCTAAGAAACTACAATTCCATAATCTCAAGCATTCGGCAAAAGCTTTTATTAATAACTTCTATGGTCATAGAAACTTTCCCAAAATTGATTTAGAAATTAGAGTTGCAACTCAGAGTTATTGATATAAGAGGGAGAACAAGGAATTGGATTACGATTCTAGACCCCTTAAGTTGTATTTATATGTGTAGGTTGGCCCTCCTTTCATCATATAGGCTTCGCCTCGGCTATACTATGAAAGCTAATGTGGAGTTTTAGTGAAGGCGCCTCTTATTGTCTCTTATAAGAGTAATACAGTGTCGTTGTAGCTTTCTCTGAAGGAGTGCTTCCAAATGCTGAAGCCTTGGCTAGCTGGTGGAGAATTGAGCTTGTATAAGCTCCTAGCTTTCAGCATAGCTAATGGGTTCATCTTGCTTTGTACTTCAAGGACTTCTTGTGATGATCAATTGGTGAAGGCTTAGGATTTCTATTATTCTCTCTTCGAGTAGTCCGAAAGGTGTATTAGACTAAGCTTTGCACACTTGAGGATGTTAACACTAGTGATCTAGCCTATCAAATTATGTTGACAAGGGCTTTCTTAGAGGGGCGGAACTCTTTGCTTCCTTCCGCATGCTATGAAGTAACTGCTTTGGAGATTATTCCCCTCGGGACACTGATAGGGACTTTTGCTACTAAAAAGAGTTCTTTGCTTCTCTATTCTTAGCTCTGAAAGCAAAGGTTGATGGGGTAATCTTATCTCCATCGTGCTGGTTTCAATACCCCTTCACCTTGGTTTTGACCCTTCTTCCTTCCTAATTATTTTCGTGATAACAATTTCCCCTCCCCCTCCCCTCATGGGGCTCGTGAAGGGATGTTTCTAACTTTCCGAGTCAGCTGCTCCAATTCTCAATGCATGTGACATCATTCCCACCTCTTGGAATTCCTATGTGAACGGTCAGATCTAAATCAATGACTCCTTTTCTTTTCCTTTATTCCTTATCTTTATAAATAATGTACCTTTTCACTTTCTGTCTTTTTACCTACAAGCATAGTTTCAAAACTGCAAGCATAGTTACAAAATTGCAAACATCAAAGCCTACTAGGAAAAACTAATTTCTCAAATTCATTCTGTTTACTAATTCATGGTAAATGTTTTATCATTCATTACAATTTTGCAATTGACCAATGGATTTTGACTTATTTAGGGTTTTAGACCCTCCCAATTTTTCTTGTAAAAGATCGATAATCGATTTTGGTTTAAGTCGATCAATGGAGCTGATTGAAAAACCCTAAAGGATTCGTGATTTTTGATCATGAGTTGACACATTTTAATTTCAATCTGATCTTCTTAAGTTTTGTCATATTCTTATGTATTCGATATGCTTTTCAGACTGAAATCTGTTTGGGTTACGATACAATTCAATTAAGTAATTTTGATGTGTCCAGGCTGCGTGTTTTAGGCCTAATAACCAGAACATGATTAAGTAATTGATCATCATACCCTGGAACATGGACCTTTCGATTACTATAATTCCTTACTCTTTCGTCTGTTTATATAAATCTCTGCTTTTGGGTTTGGTGTACAAAATAGGAAGGGTTTCATCATAAATCGAAGGAATTTTTTTAAAACCAATCGTCATTGAACTAAATTCCCTTGTTTTATATCCTCAATTACCATTTCTCGTGATTTTTGGATATTTCTGAAAGTGCTTTGTTTGGGTAGAAAGAAAGGTGTCTAGAATATTTCTCCAAAGGAAGTCCCTATTGTCGGTGAAACCTCTTTATCCTCTCCGCATATAAAGAAGAGGCCAGAAAAGCTGCTATTGTTTCTATAAAATCTCTGATCACAATGCAACATGAAGTGAATGCCATCCTTAAGTATTTTCTTATTTTTGACATGGAATCCATCCCACCATCCGAATGATCATACATTGATATTCCATAAAGAAGCCTTCTTTGCTCATATTGTCATCCACACCCGGCATTCCAGATTTTTGTCCTTTTTAGAATTTCTTGTCGCGCTTCCTGCAACAAACACCACTTTCTCCCATCCAATTATCTATAAACACGTATACCTAAAAGCTATTTTTGGAGATGAATGCTCATGAATCCGGAGGCCAATCCTAGAGCCCTTCGGTTCTTTATAATCTTCTTTGAATGGCCATACTTGGCAAGGCCAATCCTACATTGTATCGTTTCAATCGCGAAAAGACTCTGATCATCGACCCTGTCAACAAGTCCAAGGACTGGCAAACTCTATTCTTCTTTATCCGATGCCCTCCCGGAACCAGTACGGAATTGGTAAAACTTGTAAGGATTTTTATTCATAATGCAACTGTTATATTAATTCTATTAAATTTTCCTTCTGAAGTTTGCTTTGTAGTGGACGTTCCGAAAGCCTCCAAAGACAATATGGACCAAGCGATGAATAACATCAAAGAAGCATAGGAAAAATTAGGGAATAGGTCCACACTTTAAACCGTCGCCAATCTTCAAAAACTTCTTCTATGAGGGCAAACAAAATTGGGAGCTCCTCCTATAATGGTCTCTCTAATGAGGGGTAGCCTTCATCTACCTCGAGGCGATCCTCTAAAGTTCGCTACGTCATGCCCATTCTCTTTAGTCACAAAGATAAATCTCCACTATTATCCAGTTTTTTTTTTTAATTGACTTCGTAAACAACGGATTATAAATCTAAACTCATAAATAACATTTTGGATAAGTTAAGATATAAGCATATTTTAAGCGACAAATATTTCAAACTTCAAATTTTAATGTAACTTACGATTTTTACTTTTTATAACAAAACAAATTAGACGTTAACTCTTCATAAAACTCCTTTGGTATATCATGTATTTAGCAAACTAAGATAACCTGTACAAGTTAAAGATTTAATATAAAATATGTAAAAGGTCACTTAAAAAGGCAAACAAGTAGTAAGAAATAAAAACATGTCCAATATAAATCATGCAGGTAATTATGCAATCTTATTTGTCCCTTGTATATTAAACCAAATATATTAAGTATGACAAAGATAACAAATTAAATTAATGTTAACACCTTAGTATATTACAACATATTAAGTGGTTGAATATCATTAACATGCAAGAGACAAAAACAGAGCCAAAAATTAGCGTAAAAACAGAGGGCCACCAGGAAATAAAAAGTTTACAATCTTTTTCATAGTTCGAATGAGACAAATCAAACTAAAAATATCTGAATGGTCGAAGAAAAAACTTAGAATCCTAAGTACAACATCTGAGCATGGATAGGAATGTCTATAGAGAATATTTTAGCTAGATATTAATGGTTGAAAGCAACCATTTCTCCAATAAGCAGCTTAAAGGCTTGCGCAACATTTAATAAGATAATAACAGTAGCCAATCATGTGTAATTTGAAGTCCTTAAGTGCAAACAAAAGAATCCACCTATACAAGAAGTAAACAAGGCCAAATAGTTTCTGTAAGTGTGAACAGAGGTGGCCGCAATAATAGACTGAGCAAAGTATATTTGACTTCGGTGAAAAACATTTGCAAACATTATGTAATTAATAAATATTCAGTTTTAACCCAAATTTCATTGGAATAACAAAGCTAATCCAAAATCCTGTGCATTTAATAACCTGTACTGATCGATTTATTCCTTTCTAACCACCTTAAATTTGTGTCTTTTCTTTTTACGTGCTGAACAAGGATTTATTCAATTAGGCTTATATATATAGTACTTAATCTATAGTAAAAAAGGTCTGTTGAAATCTTAAATTAAAATAGGGGTGGTAGAAGAACAATACAAAGGTGAGTAAACAACCTAAGCTATCACTGTCTTATTAATTCATTCGAATATAAATGTGCTATTATGGACTTATCTTATGGATTAAATAGTGAAGTTGTTTAATAGTTTAACTTTTGTATAAAGGTTAGAAGATGATTTTGTTAGAACCCTTTTGTGAACATAGAAATAGATACTGTATATAAACAGTAACTTACACATCTTGTTGAGTAAAGAACTTTTACTATGCTACTGAGATATACTACTTCACTGTTCGAATTTATTTCTAGAAGTGATAACTTGTTCCAGTTATAAAACATCTATTTTTAGCTAAGTGAATATTTATGTCGTAGGTAAATTACAAAATATAATAAAAAGGAACAAACCATTAGTTAGTATCTTGGAATTTAGAAGTAAGAAATAGCTGGATTGTGAAAAGAAATGGAACCACTGTTATTGCTAGTTAATGAAAGATGACTTTCATTTTTATTTTACAATGCTCTGCTTTTTTGGTACTTGCGTAAGTAAACTAGTGCGAATATGAGAAAAGCGGTAGGGAGATGCTATTGCATTGATTCAGGTGACGGATGTGGTTAACAAATTGGAAGGAGATGTTGTTGTGTACATGAATGTAGGTGGCGCATGGGTCACCTGGGTTTTCATGCGTGGAAAGAAAATTATATGGACACGGTTGTGTTCATGCAAATGCAGGTGATTTTCTTTTGCCGAGTGGTGTCCTTCATGAGTTGAGCACATGCTAGCTCATAATTCCTTGAGTTGGGCATTTTCCAGTCATGTTTTGGATGTAAGGGGAGGACTATTTGGTGCTTAGTGAAAGGAAGTGTGTGCATGAGCTGACATTAAAGTGGAGGTGCATGGTTTAAGGAATGGATATGGATGCAGGTACCAATGGAAACGGTGGTATATTAATGCAATATATTAAGTTAGCCTGGTCACTTAAGGGAGTGGGCGCATGGTGTTTAATTAACAGAATAGATGGATTCTAGGAAGTTGCGGGTAGAAGGTTGCATGGTATTGGCTCGGTTAGACTGAAACTAATATATATTAAAGAAATGAATAAGGAACTAAACTGTACCATGGACTCCAAAATGGGGCATACAACTTGTAAGCTTGCATATGCAAGCTACCTGGCGGGCTGGAGGAGTGTCTCACTCACCTGGAATCATTGAGTGTGGAGGGACCTGGCTTGTTTTGTCCAAAAATAGAAACAAATAAATAAATATATTAAAAAATGAAACAAATATGGGTGGTCTAGTGTACATGCGTGGGAGGAAAGCTAGGTAGACATGGGTGTGAGTTTTCATGCAAATTTGTAGACACCTAAATACATATAATGCCTGGAGTTAGCACTTTGCAACCACATTCTGGAAGGCAAGGGAAGGTCTGTTGGTGCATGGTTCACAAGTATGTGGACTGGAAGCTTGTTGCATGAAGAGTTGTGGAACATTGCATGAAAAGCTGGACAGTTGGCTTAATAATAATAATAATAATAATATATAAATAAATGGGAAGGCTCAGCAAGGAACTAATGCCGTTGTTGCATATTGATGATGAGAAGGGAAGAAAACATGTGTGGCGACGGTTGCGGAGACGAGTTCGCCAGAGACGAATACGGTGCACGTGCATGCACCGTGAAAGTGAAACCGCGGTATAAAATAAAAATATAAAATGTAATAAAAAGTGTTTAAATTTTTATAAATAAATGTTGACATTTATTTATGAATAAATGATTGTATTCTAGAATACAACTTGAGCGTGCATCGTTTCAAAGAGTCCGGAATAGATTTTTAATCAAAAATCTGTATACCACTTTAATTCGATCTAAGCGTTCGATTAAATTGGAGTCAAGTCGAAGACACTGAAGGACAAGGGCTATTGCTACAAATCCTGAGGGTGATTCCAAGATGGACGTAGTAGAGTTAGTGCCTTCGGTTTTGTTCAGTCCCAAAACGATCATTACGGATGAATTTCTGACAAAGTATTTTCGAAGAATCATGTACATTGATTTTCTCAAACGTACCAAGTTTGGTGGTGGATAATACATATTCTCTTGCTTAACACCCAGAGTATGTTTTTGGACATCAATTAGTAGTTTGATGGATTTGACAATGTGTCATACTAAGTGAATCACGAAGTGATATTCCAAAAAGATAATCGTAGCCTCAAGCCTCATCAAGCGGGAAATGACTCAAATTAGGCAGGCAGCAGGGCTAAGTGGGTCATACCCATCAGGGCATATCATCACTAATCTAGAGAAATCAATTGTCCCTTTTATACGCTTCAGAATGAATTCGGTTGACTAGCTACCAACCGTGGTGATGATATATTGATACACTCAAGTAAAATGAGTGGTCGGTTCTGTATGGCCGGGTTGCAAGATGTTCTTGTTGAATCCCAGTGTTTCATCTCTAGAGTACACTAATCAAAAGGTAGTCCCATACCTAGTCATGTTGGAAATCCAATCTTCAATACGAGCCATACAGGTTCTGATCGTAAATCAACTATGTTGGAAAGTGAGATGCAAGCATTGCGGCTATATTCCTATTTATGTGTACATTGATAGACATTATTATAATATCACCGTATTTGATATAAAAAAATAATTTGGCTATTATAAGATAAAAACACGTACCATATTTATTAGTGGTTGTGTCTTATGAAAATCCAGTTCTTTCCAAAATGGAATTTTTGAAGTTAAACAAATCACCCTATTATACAATATATTTTATAAGACCCTCTTATCTTCTCATCTATTTATTTTTTAATAAAATTGTTTACTCACACCAGGCTTATATCTGACCCAGAGTTTATTTTTCTTATTTTTCCTAAACTCTTGGGTACTCATAGTACTTATTATAAGTAACTAAGTGATCCAGGTTCTGAATCACTATCTATGGAGAAGTTTGGCAGGACTCTAGAAAACAAATATGCTAGTACTTATATATGCTTTGTTATGTTACATTATGGTGTGTAATATGGATAGGTCATGAGACAATAAGTACGTATTATCTATATGCCGTGAAACTCTAATGTATAATTATTATGATATCTGTAAAATTATGTGTGGTATTAAGTTTATCCAGTTCTGCTGTGAGATTCCGATATTCTATTTCTATCTCTTCTTTTATTTCTTATATAATGACTCAACTTTTAAAGTGTATGAAAGTCGGGTCGTTACAGTTGGTATCGAAGCTTAGGCTATTGAATACCTAGGCTTTGGGTTAGTACTCAGAATGAGAGAGCGTATTTGAAAATTTATATTACTATGACTAAATTAACTCAAGTAATTATATCTTATGATCGAGTGTTAATTATCACCTTATTATGTTCAGGAGTTAAGAATGAGTATCTGAGCTAGACGTGGAAGAGGTGTTAGTGGTACTACCACAACCAATGGACACACTACTGATCAAAATCAAGTTGAGACTATAGGAGAAGTAACTCCCGTGCAACCTATCAAAAATTGCCACCACTTGTAAGGATTTTGCTACCTTGGGATGAAAAGCTTTCAAAGGAACTGAATCCATTCTTGAAACCCAGAATTGGCTGAAAACATGTGAGAAAATCTTCAATGGAATTGTTTGATGAGCTGGAGAGACTTCTTGCATCATGGCAACTACAAGAGGCAGCAGCTGCTTGGTGGGATTCTCAAATAGCCAATGCTTCAGAAGAAGACTTTACATGGAAAAGGTCAAAGAAGAATTCGAGGCTCAATTCTTGCCTGCTACCGGCAAAACCAGGATGTATCGAGAATTTATGGATCTTAAACTAGGAAACGTGACTGTTACCGAATGTGAAAAGAAGTTTAATGAGCTTTCATGTTTTGGTCCTGAGCTGATCAATACCTCTCTTAAGGAAAATGAAATGTTTGTCGCTAGTCTAAAGGAGAGCTTCCATGTGAAGATGGTGGGTTATTTGAAAGCACCTTTTGTTGATCTAGTGGATATGGAACTCCGATACGAGGCGTTGGAGAAGAAAAAGCCTACGACAACAAACCCCAATATTGGAGCTAGTGAGGCTAATTCCAACAAAAGGAAATTTAACCCCAACTGGAAGAATAAGGCTGACTGGAAGAATCAAGGAAAGGGGAAAGTAGAAGGTAAAGGACCAGGAAATTACTCAAAGGACACTATTTGCAACAAGTGTAAACAGAAGGGCTATATAGCCAGATTCTGCAAAAATCAGGAAGTTAAGACACAACAGCCAGCTCAGAAACAACAGCCTGGAGCAGGAAGTGAGATGGTTCAAAAGACACTTTGCTTTTACTGTCACCAACTTGGTCACATGCTGAGAAACTGTCCACTGACGAAGAAGGCACCACAATCCAAGGTGTATGCAATTACAGATGAACCATCAACTTCGGCTGACGTGAAAGGGAAAGGAGTCCTGGACGGTACCTTACATTTAAATGAAAATTATATTCGTGTTTTATTCGATACTGGTGCCTCGCGTAGTTTTATTGCTCTTGAACCAATAGAAAATTTTCATCTTACTCCAAGAATTACACAGGATCCTATTTGAGTATCCAAACCTATCGGCCAAAAAAATGGAATTAAAAATGATATATAAAAACGTGGCCATCTCCTGTCTTTCTCATTTCTTCCTCTTTGATTTTTACATTTTGGATTTTAAAGGCTTTGACTTTATTCTTGGCTTGGACTGGTTGGGAAATTTTTAAGCCAACATAAAATGTGATAAAGAGAAGATAACCTTGATAACTAGTATAGGAAGGAAAGCCAAAATATCGTGCGGAAAACCTGGTATTCATACATGTAGTTTCTTGTATTCCTTGGAAGCACCACAAGAAAACTTGGAAACATTAGAGGTAGTCAAAGACTTCCCTAGCATATTTGAAGAAGTTAAGAGTCTATCCCTTATCATGAAATAGAATTCCGAATAGACTTAATTCCTGGAGCGAGAATAATCATTCAACCAAAAAGGCGAATGGCACCAGAAGAAGTGATGGAGCTAGAGAAACAAACTCAAGATTTGTTGAATAAAGGATTAATAAGACCAAGCTTTTCAAGCTGGGGTTCGGCAGTAGTATTTGTAGTCAAATCTGAAGGTTCACTAAGGCTATGTGTAGACTATCGCGAATTAAACAAGGTGACCATTAGAAATAAATACCCTTCACCACGTATCGATGACCTTTTTGATCAACTTCATGGAGCAACGGTGTTTTCTCAAATGGACTTGGTGACGCGATTTCACCAGTTAAGAATTGTGGAAGATAGTATTCCTTTAATCGCTTTAAGAGGACTGGATTTCTTCTATGAATGGTTGGTTATGCCTTTTGGGCTAACCAGTGCCCCAGCTTATTTCGTAGACTTGATGAATCGAGTTTTTAGGAAAATCCTCAATAAGTTTGTCCTAGTTTTTATTGACGACATCCTATCTATTCACAGACGAAGGAAGAACATCGATACCATTTTAAGGTAGTACTGGAGACCCTACGAAAGCATGTGCTGAAGGCAAAATTTTCTAAATGTCATTTCTAGCAATCGGAAGTAAGATTCCTAGAACATATTATGAACGGGGAAGGTATATATGTTGATCCAATCAAAGTGGAAGCTGTACAACAATGGAAGCAGCCGCGGACTTCAACGGAAGTTCATAGTTTCCTGGGATTAGCAAGATACTATAGGAGATTTATTAAAGATTATTCTAAGATATCCTCTCACCTGACGAAGTTGACCAAGAAGGGTGAGAAATTCAAGTGGATCCCAAAGTGTGAAGAAGCTTTCCAGGAGTTGAAGGAAAGATTGACCAGTGCACGAGTTCTAGCAGTTCCGGATGGAAAGTGTGGATTTGTTGTTTACACAGATGCTTGTGGAATAGGATTAGGAGTAGTATTAATGCAGAATGGAAGGTTCATTGCGTATGCTAGTAGACAACTCAAGCAACACGAGAAGAACTATGCAACACATGATCTAGAGTTATTGGCTGTGGTCTTTGCATTAAAAATGTGGAGGCATTATCTGTTAGGGGAAAATTTGAACTTTTCGCTGATCGTAAACCCATTAAGTATCTATTTTCTCAAAAATATCTGAATTTGAGACAACAAAGGTGGTTGGAATTTCTTGCATCATATGATTTAGATATTATACACGCCTGGAAAAGAAAATGTTGTAGCTGACGCATTAAGTAGAAATGCGGTTTTATCTCTTTTGAAAGATGAACCGACTCTTCAAGAGAGAATTGTGGGCAATCAAAAAAGAGATAAAAAGTTGATGGACCATATTCAAGGAACCCAAGAAGGTCGCTATTCGGATTTAAGGTCGACGACTAGGGTGTTCTAAGAGTAAATGGTCGATTATGTATTCCTAATGTGGATGGTTTAGGAATGGAAATCCTTCAACAATGTCATAAGTCTAAATTAAGTATCCATCCTGGTATCCACAAAATATATAAAGATATGATAAGAACTTTTTGGTGGCCAGGAATGAAGAAAGATATTTCTACTTTCATTGGCAAGTGTGCAAATTGTCAACAAGTGAAAGGAGAAAATTAGAAGACCGCTGGACTACTACAACCCTTGGAAGTACCCAAGTGGAAGTGGGAGATGATTTCAATGGACTTTATTGATGGTTTACCCAAAACCAGAAATGGAAATGAAGGGATTTGGGTTATTGTCGATAGATTGATAAAAGTAGCAAGGTTCATTCCAGTGAAATCAACTAGAATAGGTGTTTCTCTTGCGGAGATTTTTATGGGAGAAATAGTCCGACTGCATGGAGTTCCTGTTAACATTGTCAGCGATCGAGATCCTATTTTCACCAGCAAATTTTGTGAAGCTTTACAAACGACATTGGGTACGAGATTGGATTTAAGCACAACTTATCATCCACAAACGAATGGTCAAACTGAAAGAGTAAATCATATCCTAGAAGACATGTTGAGAGCTTGCATCTTGGATTTCAGAGGCTTATGGGAGGATTATCTGGATTTGGTAGAATTTTCTTATAACAATAGTTACTAAGCAAGCATAGAAATGGCACCCTATAAAGTTCTTTATGGAAGACCTTGCAGATCTCTAATTTGTTGGATTGAATCTGGCGACAAACTTGTGCTTGGACAAGAGTTGATCTAAGAAGCGATAGAAAAAGTGACCCTTATCAGGGAAAGAATGAAGGAAGCCCAGAGTCGACAGAAGAGCTACGCAGATGTGAGGTTAAGGGACTTGAAGTTTGAAATAGGGGATTATGTGTTTGTAAAGATTTCACCAATTAAAGGATCAGTGAGATTTGGGAAATCTGGGAAGCTGGCCCCGAGATATATTGGTCCATTTTGCATTCTGGAAAAGATTGGATCATTAGCTTATAAAGTGGATCTGCCAGAGAGATTGGCTGGCATTCACAATGTATTCCATGTCTCTCAACTAAGAAAGTATGTTAATGATCCTTCATCAATAATTGAGCCAGTAATTCAGGAGGAATTGGAGATAAGGCTGGATTTGACGGTTAGTCGGGAACCAGTCAAGATTTTGGATCGAGATGAGAAGAAGCTCCGAAACAAGATAGTCAGGCTAGTAAAAGTTCAGTGGAGCGAAAACCCAAACGACTGTACTTGGGAGACTAAAGCTCACATAAGGAAGTTATACCCGAACTTTGTATCTGTTTAGGTGTTGGATGTATTGTATGTTTTGACTTTAATGTTGGGTGTGTTGTATGTTTTGACTTGGATGATGGATGTATTGTATGTTTGACTAGTGTCTGAATAACAAATAAAATTGTGTTTTTTTTGAAAAATGAATGAATAAGTTTCATTTGCTAATCATTAGTATATGATTGATAAGGATTGGTTTTTATTAGGAAAAATGAGCTCTTTAGTTTATCCTAGTTTATGCTGAAGTATATTGTTTGTCTATTAACTAGATGGCACCTATACTGCTAAGAACTACAAGAAAGAGGCTTATACCACTACAGTAGATTAGATTACTGCATGGTACAGGAAGACCGGAAGTCATTAACCCACCCAGTGTGATAGAAAGTGGTGAGGAAGGAGAGTCTAGCCAGACCAGGGAACCCACCGAGGACTTAGGATTACATGTAGCATCAGATGATGATTTGTACATAGACCCGGGAGAGCAATTGCTTGTTAGGAAGGATGAGGATATGGACATCGAGGATGAGTATGATGAAGACGAGGAGCAACAGGAGGGTAGTGGATCTCCTGATGGCAGTGGCGATGATGATGGAGACGATAATGACGATGACAACATGGACAACGAGTATGTTGAGGAAGAAGAGGAGGTAATAGTGGAGGATGATGAGTACGAGTCAGAACAGGAGATTGATATTATGGACATCGCATCAGGGGCAAAGACCCAGTAGGTTGATCCAGCACCCGAGATATTTCCTTGTTACCCCACATTTGAGCCTTTTCCTTTAGACCCGACACTAGAGACATTTCCTTTCAACCCAGCTTTCAAGTTAGATCCTTTTAACTCGATTTTTAGCCACCTCCCTGTGATTTGTTTTACGAACCGCATCCATTTGATCCGACCGTGGAATCTCATCAGGCCCCTCTAGTGGATGAGGCACAACAGGAAAACCAAGTGACGGAGGAATTTCAGGCAGAGCCAGTGATACAGGATAAGCAATTAGAAATGGATGGGGACCAGCTTGACCTTGAGCAGATCATACATGAGTTTGAGTAAGCTGTTGGTTATGTGGAGACTTTTACCGACTTTGATTTTCAGTATCCCTCGCTAAGGATTTATCCGCCCTCGCCAGAGATTATCTATATATCAGATGACGAGGAAGATGCGGAAGACAAAATGGTAGAAGTAATAGATATTTCAGATGATGATGTGTAGAGTCCTAGGCAGTATGACTCGGTGGCTTAGCTTAGTAGATGGACTATGTGTATGTATAAATATATATATATAACTTGATTTATTCGAGTATATGTATGTGTGACTACTATGTATGGTTTTGGATGATGTGATATGATATGACTGATGGCTTTTTGACCACTCTATCTTGTCTATTTATTCTCCAATTTCGAGGACGAAATTCTTTTTAAGGGGGGTAGAATGTAACGATCCGGTTTTTTTTTATTTGACTTCGTAAATAATGGATTAAAAATCTAAATTCATAAATAACATTTTGGATAAGTTAAGATATGAGCATATTTTAAGCGACAAATATTTCAAACTTCAAATTTTAATGTAACTTATGATTTTTACTTTTTATAACAAAACAAATTAGACGTTAACTCTTCATAAAACTCCTTTGGTATATCATGTATATAGCAAAGTAAGATAACCTGTACAAGTTAAATATTTAATATAAAATATGTAAAAGGTCACTTAAAAAGGCAAACAAGTAGTATGAAATAAAAACATGCCCAATATAAATCATGCAGGTAATTATGCAAGCTGATTTGTCCCTTGTATATTAAACCAAATAGATTAAGTATGACAAAGATAACAAATTAAATTAATGTTAACACATTAGTATATTACAACATATTAAGTGGTTGAATATCATTAACATGTAAGAAACAAAAATAGAGCCACAAATTAGCATAAATGCAGAGTGCCACCAGGAAATAAAAAGTTTACAATATTTTTCACCGTTCGAATGAGACAAATCAAACTAAAAATATCTGAATGATCGAAGAAAAAAACTTAATATTCTAAGTACAACATCTAGGTATGGATAGGAATGTCTGCAGAGAATACTTTAGCTGGATATTAATAATTGAAAGCAACCATTTCTCTAATAAGCATCTTAATGGCTTGCGCAACATTTAACAAGATAAGAACAGTAGCCAATCATGTGTAACTTGAAGTCCTTAAGTGCAAACAAAAGAATCCACATGTACAAGAAGTAAACAAGGCCAAATAGATTTTGTAAGTGTGAACAGGGGTGGCTGCAATAATAGACTGAGTATAATATATTTGACTTCAGTGAGAAACATGTGCAAACATTATGTAATTAATAAATATTTAGTTTTAACCCAAATTTCACTGGAACAACAAAGCTAATCCAAAATCTTGTACATTTAATAACCTGTACAGATCGATTTATTCCTTTCTAATCACCATAAATTTGTGTCTTTTCTTTTTACGTGCTTAGCAAGGGTTGATTCATCTCGGCTTACATATATAGTACTTAGTCTATAGTAAAAAGGGTCTGTTGAAATCAAAAATTAAAATAAGGGTGGTAGCAGAACAATACAAAAGTGAGTAAACACCCTAAGCTTTTACTATCTTATTAATTCATTCAAATACAACTGTGCTATTATGGACTTATCTTATGGATGAAACAGTGAAGTTGTTTAATAGTTTAACTTCTGTATAAAGGTTAGAAGATGATTTTGTTAGAACCCTTTTGTGAACATAGACATGGATATTGTATATAAACAGTAACTTACACATCTTCTTCAGTAAAGAACTTTTACTATGCCACTGAGATATACTACTTCATTGTTCGGATTTATTTCTAGAAGTGATAACTTGTTCCAGTTATAAAACATCTATTTTTAGCTAAGTGAATATTTGTGTCATAGGCAAATTACAAAATATAATAAAAAGGAAGAAACCATTATTTAGTGCCTTGGTATTTAGAAGTAAGAAATGGCCGGAATGTGAAAAGAAATGGAACCGCTGTTATTGCTAGTTAATGAAAGATGACTTTCATTTTTATTTTACAATGCTCTGCTTTTTTGGTACTTGCGTAAGTAAACTGGTGTGGATATGAGAAAAGCAGTAGAGAGATGTTATTGCATTGATTCAGGTGACGGATGTGGTTAACAAATAGGAAGGAGATGTTGTTGTGTTCATGAATATAGGTGGCGCATGGGTCACCTGGGTGTTCATGCGTGGAAAGAGAACTATATGGACACAGTTGTGTTCATGCAAATGCAAGTGATTTTCTTTTGCCGAGTGGTGTCCTTAATGAGCTGAACACATGCAAGCTCATAATGCCTTGAGTTGGGCTTTTTGCATTCACGTTCTAGAAGCAAGGGGAGGACTGTTTGGTGCTTAGTGAAAGGAAGTGTATGCATGAGGTGACATTAAAGTGGAGGTGCATAGTTTAAGGAATAGGTATGGACGCTGGTATCAATGGGCACGGTGGTATATTAATGCTATATATTAAGTTGGCCTAGTCACTTAAGAGAGTAGGCGCATGGTGTCTAATTCATAGAATGGATGGATTCCATGAACTTGCGGGTAGAAGTTTGCAAGGTATTGGCTCGGTTGGACTAAAATTAATATATATATATATATATATAATATGAATAAGGAACTAAACTGTACCATGCACTCCGAAATGGGGCATACAACTTTTAAGCTTGCATATGCAAGCTACCTGACGAGCTGGAGGAGTGTCTCACTCACCTGGAATCATTGCATGTAGAGGGACCTGGCTTGTTATGTCCAAAAATAGAAACAAGTAAATAAAAAAAAATAAAAAAAAGAAACAAATATGGGTGGTCTAGTGTACATGCGTGGGAGGAAATCTAAGTGGACATGGGTGTGAGTTTTCATGCAAATTTGTAAATACCTGAATACATATAATGTCTGGAGTTGGAACTTTGCAACCGCATTCTGGAAGGTAAGGGAAGGTCTGTTTGTAACACCCCATAATTCTGTAACACTAAGATTCACGAATCAAGGAAGAATTAAATTTTAAAATCAAAATCAAGGGTAACGGGCTGCGCCATTGCGTTCGTCTCGGAATTCTGCATGGAAACGAGTCCGAGTTTGCGTAAATCGGAGTCCGTATGAGGAAGATATGGCCTCCGGAAGATTCAGCGAAGTTCAAATTTCAAAACAGGTCAAGTTCAAAATTCAAAATCGGACACAGATCGGGCTGGGTGGGAATTTTCCCACCCAAGGCACCCAGGTCGACTGGGTAGTCGACCTTGGGGTCGACCCCCCTCCCCGCTTTTTCCAGCTTTCTGAACCTGATTCGTTTCTGTATCCGGACGCCATTCTGACCAGATTCGTTGACTTCTACACTATATAAACAGCCCTAGTCTTCTTCTCTATTCACAATTCTTTTCTATCCTTATGCTGCCTCTGAGAAAATGTATAAATAAATAATATATAAAATAAACCAAGATGAGGAAACACTGCTAAAGACTTTCAAGAAGAGGTTCAAGTCAAGCTAGGATTCAAGTGAAGATTCAAACGACTTCAACGACTGTTTTTCTACGAATCTAATCTAATCTCTGTAAGTCGGTTACTTTTTATATTTGAACGATTCTCTTTGTTCGTGACACGAAATTAAAGGAATAAAAGAATATGCCAAATCTTTCTATTCGAATCTGTGCCTATATCTTTGGACCTAATTAAGAACTGTTCTGATTCGATGACCAATTAGGCCTTGCCTATGACTATGAACATTGCCTATGACTATGAACATTGCCTATGACTATGAACATTGCCTATGACTGTGACTGTGACTATGAGAATTATTTCCTTGACTATGAACACAAGCCTATGCCTTTGATTGGGAAACCTAAACTATTTCCCATGACATGACAAGGACAACTGTGGTTAAACACCTATGATTCATGACTAGGAAAGTGTTGCTTAAGTTTTGTGACTATAAAATTGGGTCTAAACCTGATTAGCTATTCTGTCTATTCTTGGTTTTCTTTGGTTTTAGACCTTGGGAATTTACCTATTAAGTTAGGTCTACCCATGTTCTTGAACCTACGTCGTTATTCAATTCTTGGTTTTCTTTGGTTTTAGACCTTGGGAATTTACCTATTAAGTTAGGTCTACCCATGTTCTTGAACCTATACTATTCAACCCTTTTCATGTCGTAATATTACCATATCTATATGCCTGTGAATTGTCATCTTATGCCAATTGTTATGTCCGTTCTTTCATGGCATTTTGGCTCATTCCCTTCTATCCGTGAATCTAGCTTTGTTTATGATCTAGGTTGAATCACGATTATACGAACGATGGGAATATGTTTGGGGAAAAACATGAAATTGACTAGTCTTGGGAATTGGCATAATTTGGAAACATGCATTATAGCATGACTATTAAGATGAAGATTAGAATAACAAGCCTAGTTTCGACATGAACTGAAATTAGAATGTTAACCAGAATTGGGTGGCTAAATTAAGCATGATAAGTATATTAGCATAATTTACATACATTGGGCGTAAATGGTAAATGGTTAAATGGGCCACAAAATAGGTAGTTGGTATGCAAATAAAGTTTTGGGCATAAACGGTGAACTAGAATATGAAATCTAGTTTTGGCATGAACTGTAAATGGGGGGTTTGGATCTAAATTGCTATAAACTGTAAGATAGGCAAATCAAGATTTGGGCCTAGAATACAAGTCCATTAGTAGGCATGGCGAATGTATAGGGTATAGGCCAAATTTACTTTAAAAGGGAAAATGGACTTTGAGGATAAGTGGTTAAACTCTGAGGATAAATTGTTAACAATTTATTTATATACAAAGAAAAGGTTTATTAACGACATCTCTTTTAATAATACACCAGAAAGTTCTAGGGTGACAGAGAGGATAGTGTCTAGGCTTGGGTTTGGAAAATACAAGTTCCTACTCTCCCTGGCTATCCCTAACTGATCCGACGGATGGGATGGTTACTTTCAAAACCTGATTTGAAAATTAATCAAAACCCTTTGAACTTAGAAAACACGAATATGCCTAACCCGAGGTTAGACTGAGTTGCGATGTAAACCTGCACGGAACCAACCGGCACATCCAGTAATCGCAACAATATCTGTCTAATGTGAGTGGTAGCGGCTTTAATTTATTTAGTTAAAGCTAGAACAAGAATGGTAGGGTTAAGTTAACTAAGACACTTAACCAATTCAACATGGAAATCAGACCGGTGGGTGGGGTTAGGTTCATACAGACACTTAACACAGTTAAGCTAGAATGGGAGGGTTAAGTCCATAGGAACACTTAATCAACTTAACACAGTCAAGCTAGAATGGGAGGGCTAAGTCCATAGGGACACTTAACCAAACTTATGGTAACATGACCAGATTTGTAGGGGTTAAGTAACTAAGAAAACACTTAGCCAAATTAACATGTTAACTAGACTAGAAGGTGGGGTTAAGTAAAGTTAATACACTTAGCCAAATTAACATGTTAACTAGACTATAGGTTGGGGTTAAGTAAATACACTTAGCCAATTTGATATGTTAGCCGGGCTAGACCGTAGGGTTAAGTAAGCTTGAACACTTAACCATCGGATTGTGATAAAGGAATAGGGTTAAGTCTAAAACATGAAGAGATAATACTTAACCATTAATAATAACATGTCAGTAAAACAGACGGGCAAGGAACACTTAACCAATACAGGATGAATGGGTAGGGTTAAGTAATAAGAAATACTTAACCAATATAACTTGGTTGGTGGTAGGGTTAAGTCATCATGAATTACTGATAACACTTAACCAGTTTAACAGGATGAATGAAGAGGGTTAAGTTGGCTTGAATTGACTAATGACACTTAACCAATCCAAATTTACGGGAAAGAGAACTAAGTAGTAAATCTTAGTTAAGAAAACAACGATTCTAGAAACTAAGTGATAAGTCTTAGTTAGTAAAACTAAGTAGTAATTCTTAGTATAACACGGGAAGGAGCGAATGTCCATCTGAGTAAAAAGGAGGCTCCAACGAATTGGGTTACGAAGCCCGAGGCTTCGAGGGGACGTGAGGGTACTCTTGGTATCCCTCTGTGAGGCTGCAGATGATCCTCCTGGGCTCACAGAGGTTAAGGTCTGCGTAGAAGAACCAGGGGTATGCCTTGGTTGCAATATATGGCAACCTAAAGACTAGGATGGACCGGCGTGATTCGACGAGAAAACGGTAGCCCTGCGATAGCAACTCGTCGTCTACCATCCATCTTGAGTCAGTCGAGATACGTTAAGCGGAAAGGCGGAGAACTCCAAAAGACCATAACTGCTATCTAGTTATGGGTGAGGATGGCCATAGGATAGTGGGGCACCGGGGGCCTGCGTATAGTTCTCATTTTTCAAGGTGTGCCTTTCATTAGTTGAGGGAGGGGTCAAGTGGGACCATAGCCACTGGAATAAAAACAAACCTTAGCATCTGCATCGGCAGATATCTGAAAGCTCCCGACCGAGTTCTGTATTCCTTGATTTGCCCTGCCACAGGACTCGGACCGCACATTACAGGACATGTGCATCTAGACAAGCGATAACGATTCGCGATACATGCGTGGGAAAGTATAGGAACATATACCACTCGAGGTAGTGTGTCCTAGACTTGGGGGCATCGTTCGACAGGTAGCATAATCCCTAGTGGAACTAGTTGGCATAAATCCTGAATCCGAGAAGCGTTCAGCAGATAGCGTAAACTCTAGTTGAATCTGGAAAGCACTTGATAGAAAACCCTAGATTAAATCTAGGTAACAAATAATAAATGTATGCCTGAAGGCAATGGAAAATACAGGGATGGGGATCACGTTATCGTTACTAGTTGGGACACTAGTTAGGCGGTGCAGAGATATAGAAACCAGTATAACGAGGAAATAGCGAAGCGGCGAAAGTGTTGGAGCATATCCAGTTTATCTTAGCTTAGCATATCTTGTGTTAATCTTGTCTAATCTTGCCAACCCTATCATCGTGGTGTTATCTTGTATTCAGTTAATTCATGTCGTCTTGTTTTTCCCATGTTCACATGCTAGAAGTTACTGAACTTACTCAGGCTTTATGTCTGACTCTGTTTTTCTTTCGTCTTCTTTTCTTCCGTTCCCCCCCTCCCCCCCCCCTAGGTAGTAAAGGAG
Source organism: Allium sativum (assembly GCA_030737875.1). Classification (NCBI taxonomy): domain Eukaryota; kingdom Viridiplantae; phylum Streptophyta; class Magnoliopsida; order Asparagales; family Amaryllidaceae; genus Allium; species Allium sativum. The sequence goes on along the minus strand of CM060919.1, from coordinate 484,322,127 downwards.
GGAATAGTATAGCCCAGGTTAAGTTGGACTATCACTCTTTCCCAGCTTGAAGATTTGTCGAAGTTTGCTTGGATTCTCTTTTCAGATGCTATGGCTGGCTCTTGCTAAAATTGGGGAATATAAATATTGTTTTATGCTTCTTTATTTTGTAAGACAGATGATACTCTGATATTGTAAAGAAATCGTTGTACAAACTATTTTATCAATAAAGCAAAGTTTTATTTTCCGCTGTTTAATTTCTGTCTGTCTTGTAATTTATCTGCATCTTTTACCTTAAATACTCCACAGAACTTAGTGCATTCCCTTTGTGAGTGACACTAACGGATGTGGGGTGTTACACTGTTGGTGCATGGTTTACAAGTATGTGGACTGGAAGCTTGTTGCATGAAGAGCTGTGGAACATTGCAAGAAATGCTGGATAGTTTAGCTTAATAATAATAATAATAATAATAATAATAATATAAATAAATGGGAAGGCTCGGCAGGGAACTAATGCCATTGTTGCATATCGATGATGAGAAGGGAAGAAAACATGTGCGGTGACGGTTGCGGAGACGAGTTCGCCGGAGATGAATACGGCGCACGTGCGTGCACCGTGAAAATGAAACCGCGGTATAAAGTAAAAATATAAAATATAATAAAATGTGTTTATATTTTTATAAATAAATGCTGAAATTTATTTTTGAATAAATGATTGTATTCTAGAATACAACTTGAGCATGCATCGTTTCAAAGAGTCTGGAATTGAGTTTTAATCAAAATCCGTATACCAATTTAATTCGATCTAAGCATTCGATTAAATTGGAGTTAAGTCGAAGACATTGAAGAACAAGGGTTATTGCTACAAAATCCTGAGGGTGATTCCAAGACGGACGTAGTAGAGTTAGTGCCTTCGGTTTCATTCAATCCCAGAACAATCATTACGGATGAATTTCTGGTAAAGTATTCGAAGAATCATGTACATTGATTTTCTCAAATGTACCAAGTTTGGTGGCGGAGAATACATATTCTCTTGCTTAACACCCAGAGTATGTTTGTGGACATCAATTAGTAATTTGACGGATTTGACAATGTGGCATACCAAGTGAATGACAAAGTGATATTTCAAAAAGATAATCATAGCTTCAAGCCTCCTCAACCGGGAAATGACTAAAATCGGGCATGCAGCAGGGCTAAGTGGGTCATACCTATCAGGGTATATCATCACTGATCTATAGAAATCAACTGTCCCTTTTGTACGCTTCGGAATGAAATCGGTTGACTAGATACCAACCATGGTGATGATATATTCGATACACTCAAGTAAAATGAGTGGTCGGTTCTGTGTGGACGGGTTGCAAGATGATCTTGTTGAACCTCAATTTTTCATCTCTAGAAAACATTGATCAGAAGGTAGTCCTATATCTAGTCACGTTGGAAATCCAATCTCCAATACGAGCCATACGGGTTCTGATTGTAAATCAACTATGTCAGAAAGTGAGATGCTAGCTTTTAGGCTATATTCCTATTTATGTGTAAATTGATAGACATTATTATAATATCAATCGATTTGACATAAAAAAATAATTTGGCTATCATAAGATAAAAACATGTACCATATTTATTGGTGGTCGTGTCTTATGAAAATCATTTTTTTTTCAAAATGGTATTTTTGAAATTAAACAAATCACCCTCTTATACAACATATTTTATAAGACCCTCTTATCTTCTCATCTATTTATTTTTTTAATAAAATTGTTTACTCACTGTAACACCCCGAAAATTCTATAACTGTGAAATTAACAAATTAAAGTATAATTAATCTGAAATCAAAGAACTAAGGGAAACGGGATACGCCATTGCGTTCGTCTCGGAAAAATATGTGAAATAGAGTCCGAGTTTTCGAAAAACGGAGTCCGTATGAAGAAGATATGGCCTTCGGAAGATTTGAATTAAATTTAAAACTCAAACAGAATTAAACAATTAAATATTCCGAAGTGGGGCCCATTGGGCCAGAAAAGCGCCGCCTGGGCCACCCAGGTCGACTGGGCTGTCGACCTGGGCTACCCATGTCGACAGGGCTGTCGACAGCCCTGTCGACAGGGGTGTCGACCTGGTCGAGCCCAGTCAACCTGGCTGGCCAGGTCGGTGTGTGGTCGAATTTCTGTGGTCTGCTTTGTCATTAGGGCTAGGTGGCGGGTTTTTATTGGTCTCTCTTCCTAATGAATGGCTATGATCTAACCTAGCAACATCAAGGGTCCTAATCAATTCCTAACCTCTATATAAACAACCCTAGACTAAACCCTAATCTATTCATTCAAAATAAGATTATAGCCGCCATGTTGCTGAGGAACGACAAAGAATAGCCGCCAACTAAAGAGAGGATTAGGGAGAAAGTTCTAAGGCCTAAAGCAGTTCAAAGCAACCTAAAGCTAATCAATTCAACAAAGGAATTTGCGTCTTCAATCCCTAAACTAGAGAATTCATCAAACCATTGTAAGTAGAGTATTACTTTGGTATAATAAACAACTTTGTTGATGTGTATGCTTGAATTGTGGCAATGGAAGTAATTCATATTTGTGCAAAATTATGTTATTCATTATAAAGGACTACATGCGGTAGTTCTATGCAAATAAACGTTTGGAATATTGCGCAAATTGTGTAATCTATATTGAAGCCACATGTATGTAGTTAATTGAAATTCATGCAAATTTGAGGCTTTGTTATTATGCCATTATGATGTATATTTTGTGCATAAACCGTTTTGCAAGTAATTGAAACAAGTTTGGTTATTTTAGTTCATATGAAACTATGTAGAATTTTGACACCATAATCCATGCATTAAGTCATGCTTTTACAAACTTATGAATATGGCTAGGAATGATATTTGGCATAATTGAAATCCGTTATTAAGTCTATCTTGTTTTAAAGGATTATATGATGACATGGCTAGGTTAGACTCAAAAATCCCTTTTTGCAAGTTTAAAACAAACACCATGTTTAGGAATATTTATGCATAAGTATGATTAAGTTGGATTATGCTATGTTCATGCTAGAAGTATTTTATGCCATGCTTATGTTTGACAATATGCCATGTTTATGCTAGAAGTATTTAGGCCATGCTTATGTTTGACATTATGCCTAAATAAGAATATAGGTTCATGTTGTAGTTAAACCTATGCAAGTTTACATGCCTTGATTTATGTCACCTATGTTGTATGACCAAAATACATGTCACCACTATGCAAGTACACCAATTTCTATTATGTATTTTCCAACGTCATATGCAAGTTCATGCGCTCACTTTCCCCTCTTTGTGTATACGCCATAAGCCTCCCCTTTCGCATGGCTAAATTGGGCTTTAAAAGGCTAAGCCCAATATATATGAACGGACGTGTAAAACGGGGGAAAACAACGTTGGGTTAAAATGAATTAATGAATGAAAATATGAAATAGAAGGGCCCAAATTCAAGTATGGGTTGGGCCCATGGTTGGTGTAACCTTTACACCATTAACATAATAATGGGCCGCAAATATTTACATATAAGAAATAAAGAAGAATGACAAAATATGTAAATGTAGAAAAGACGATGTGTTTAACCCGAGGTTGGATTGAGTTGTGATGTAAACCTGCCCGGAACCGCCCGGCTGTCCAGTAGTCACAACAATACCTATCCAATGTGGGAGGTTAAACATGGAGCCCAGCAAGGACCCGAGGTTAGACTGAGTTGTGGCGTAAGACTGCCCGGAACCAACCGGCAACAGGCAGCCACAACAATACCTGTCTAATGTGAGAGGTCAGGGCCTTAATAAGACAATTAAGGCTGAGTCAGGATTGTTAGGATTAAGTGAACTAAAGACTTAATCAAAATGGAACATGCTAAACTAAACGGACTGGTGGGGTTAGGTTAGGAAACACTTAACCAACTTAGCATGTTGGCTAGAGATAGAAAACCTAGTAACGGGGGACCCTTTTCAGCAGTAACCCTAGAAGGTGTATCAGGATACCCTGAAACTAGGCAGGGTGGGGCACGATTACTGGGCTGATTGTAAGAGGTCAAATCGACGGCGGTGGTGTAGCAGTGTAGGTTCTAACGGGGTGCGGGCGTGCACGCACTCCGGCGCAGAAAAATAAAGCACTGGACACCAGTAGCATACCTTTGCACTCTAAGGTTGTGTCGGGTTGCCACTATGGGACTTGATACACCCCATGGTGGGACCAGCATAGGTAACTACAGACATCGGGGGCCGTAAGACACATGTAACTATGCGAGTAGGAGCCGATCATCGTAGAATGGATCACACTACCCTGATTATGGGGTGCAAATTGGAAACTAGTTTATATGGGTTCAGAGATTAACATGGGGTACGATAGTATATTCGACCCTAGATAACTTAACCAAGTTCATAGTGTTTGCCCACTTCCTGTTTTACTTATCATACCCAGTTCTTTATTCATAGACAAAGTAGTACTAGACTTACTCAGGCTTTATGTCTGACTCTATTTTTCTTTCGTCTTCTTTCTTCCGTTTCCCCCCCAGGTCCTCAGGGAGGGAACACAGCAGCTTGATCAACCTCAACATCCAGCTTGAAGAAGAGAAATGTATTGTTTGGACTTTCCTGTTTTTGAACTATGGCTTGGGACAACCGCTATGGGGCTTTTGCAGTTTAACTATGTTTTATTCATGCTTCTTTAAATAATGTACTCAAGACAGATTATGAAAATGTTATGTTATGTTTTTGGAAAGGATGTAAGACAATCATGGTGATGTTTTGTGACACGTATTTGACTTCATGAAATAAAAGTTTGTTGTTCTTCCGCTGTTTACAAATATGTGTTCTTATATCTGTCTTGTATATCTGTGACTTGTACTTATAAACCTCCACCAAAATTAGGGCATTCCCTTTGAGAGTGACCTTAACGGAGGTGGGGTGTTTCACTTGGTATCAGAGCATAGGTTTACCAGATAAGATAAGAAGTTTTGAAAAAAAAAATTATTTTCAAAAAGGAAATTTAAAGAAGCATTTTTAAAAAGAAAAATATTATTTTATTTTAAAAAGGCAAAAGTCCACTCCCCAAAGCCATAGGAACTATCTCTTATCCTTCGTTTTGAATCTATCCTTTTTGTTTCAGCATGTCCCAAGATCTTAACTTGCCTGAAGGGGTGCCAATACCTGGTTGGTTTAGACGTTTCTTAGAAGCAAGGGCCACTCAGCCGGGTCCTACCGTTCCTCCTCCTCCAGCTGAAGGGAATCATCCAGCCGCAGCAGCACCTTTTCCTCCACCTCCTCCTCGGGGAAACACATTCGCTAAGATATGTAAAGATTTTAAAGCTATGGGAGGAAGGGATTTCCATGGAACTGAGTCCTTCGTGGCAGCTAGGAATTGGCTGAAAGAGACTGAAGACCTATTCATCATCTTTGAGGTAGAAGATAGACAAAAAGTACAGTTGGCAGTGTGGCTATTGAAGGGCGAGGCTTCCTACTGGTGGGAAGTCACTAATGCTGAAAGACCAGTAGAAACATGGGAGGACTTTAGGGCAAGGTTTGAGACCAAATTTCTCTCAGATGCGGAAAGAAGTTTGCAGTTGGAAAAATTCTTATTTCTTAAGCAAGGAGACAAGACTGTCAGAGAGTATGTGAATCAGTTTGATGAGCTGGCTAGGTTTGGGCTTGACCTAGTCAACACCCCGCATAAGAAGGCTCTCCGTTTCGTCAAGGGGTTAAATGAGCCATTACATAGTTTGGCCATGACCCATATACCCATGGGAGCCACGTATGAAAGATTGGTGCAAATGGCATTGCTGAATGAAGAGGACAAGGGCAAGAAGGAGACAAAGGCAGAAAGCTCTCAAGGGAAGAAAGAGGGTTTGCAGCCTAAGAAGACAGACTTCAAGAAGGGCGGAAAGGGCAACAAAGAGAAGAGGAAGTGTAATTTCTGTGGCAAAGTGGGGCACTTAGTAAAGGACTGCCGGAAGAAGAAGGCTAAGGAGAATGGTGGGTGCTTTTCGTGCGGTCAGACAGGCCACAGGGCTAAGGACTGCCCAAGGAAACGAGGACAGGGGCAGGGGGCTGGATCCACCCCGGGGGCACAGGTTCATGTGCTAGAAGCGCCACCATTGCAACAGCGAGGTACCAATACTTCTGTAGAAAGTATAGTTTATCTTTATGATCACCCCGTTCGCACTTTATTTGATTCCGGCGCATCACACTCCTTTATCTCGTCTGCTTTAGTAGAATCTCTGCACCTAAAAACTAGTATGGTAGAGGACCCCTTAATTGTTTCAAACCCAATTGGGGGCCCAGCTCATTTGTCTATGATCTGTGTGGGATTGAAAATTTCTATCCTAAGTGTTGAATTTCTATGTAGTGCCTTTGTTTTGGGCTTTTCGGGGTATGGTTTGATTTTGGGTATGGATTGGCTATCCAGTAATGGGGCCATCCTTGATTGTGAGAAAAGGGTTGTTAGGCTCCTAACCCAGCTCGGTAATACTTTGGAAATTTCTTGTAATCCCTCGTATTCGGTTATGCTTAGTTATCTTGAATCGCTAGATGCCTCTGTTGAAAATTTGAAATCAGTTAGAGTGGTCCGGGAATATCCGGATGTCTTCGAAGAGGTGAAGGGTTTGCCTCCGAAGCGGGAAATAGACTTCCGCATATATCTTGTAGATAATGCAAAGCCCGTTGCGTTGCCCGTTAGACATATGGCTCCACGAGAAAGGAAAGATCTCAGTAAACAGATTAAAGAGCTTCTAGAAAAGGGGTTCATTAGGAGGAGTATTTCAGAATGGGGCGCTCCAGTGGTGTTCGCTACAAAGGCGGATGGTTCACTCCGTCTATGTGTTGACTATAGGGAGCTCAACAAGCTAACGAAAAAGAATAGGCACCCTCTCCCTAGAATTGACGATTTATTTGATCAGCTTGTTGGAGCGTCTGTTTTCTCCCAACTCGATTTAGCAACCGGTTTTCATCAGCTAAGGGTGGCTGAAGATAGCATCGATAAAACGGCTTTCAGAACCCCAGACGGCTTCTTTGAATGGCTTGTCATGCCTTTCGGCTTGACAAATGCACCTGCTTACTTCGTGGACCTGATGAGTAGGGTATTTAGAGATTTCCTCAACAAATTCGTAGTGGTCTTCGTAGATGATATCCTTATCTTCTCAAAGAGTGAAGAGGAACATGCTCAGCACTTAAGGGCAATCATGGAAACTTTGCGAGTCCATCAACTAAAAGCCAAATTCTCCAAATGCCACTTTTGGAGAGAAGAGGTGAGGTTCCTTGGGCACATAGTATCCAAACAAGGGTTAGCGGTGGACCCTGCTAAGGTAGTGGCGGTACAGGATTGGAAGACACCAAGGAATGCAACTGAGGTCCGAAGCTTTCTAGGACTAGCGGGTTTCTATCGAAAATTCATAAGGGATTTTGCGAAAATTTCAGCTCCGCTCACGAAATTGACTAAGAAGAATCTAGTGTTCAATTGGGATTTGGATTGCGAGTTTGCTTTCCAACGACTGAAAAGGGCTCTTACAACAGCCCCAGTTTTGACGCTGCCAGATGGGAGCAAGATGTTCACTGTTTATACGGATGCATGTGGGACAGGGCTAGGCGCCGTCTTAATGCAAGAAGGAAGGGTAGTAGCTTATGGCGGGAGGCAGTTGAAGGTACATGAAAAGAACTACCCAACCCACGATCTAGAGTTAGCCGCCATCGTCTTTGCACTCAAGTCTTGGTGACACTATCTCCTAGGTGAGAAGTTCGAACTTTACACTGACCATAAATCGTTGAAATATCTTTTCTCGCAGAAAGATCTTAACTTGAGGCAACAAAGATGGATGGAGTTTCTTGCCTCGTACGATTTCGAAATCTCCTACACTCCGGGCAAAGGCAATGTAGTGGCGGACGCGTTGAGCCAAAAGAAATTGACCCTAAGCCCATTGTTTGTTGAAAGACAAAGCCTAGAGTTTATAGCCAGCTTCGACTTTAGGCCCTCCTCCGATTTCGTACCGGGCTTGCTTGCATCTCTCGAAGTGCGCCCAACTTTAGTAGATTCAGTAGGGGCAGCACAACGCGAAGACCCTCAGCTTGTGGAAATAATTGATAGGCTAATTAGGGGTGAGACTTCAAGTTACCTCAATAGATACTCCATCGACGATAAGGGTGTACTAAGGCGAGATGGAAGACTATGCGTCCCACAGATAAACGATTTAATAAAGAAGGTTCTCGAAGAAGCACATCACTCCAAGATGACGATACACCCCGGCGGGGATAAAATGTACAAAGACATAAAAAGGACTTTCTTTTGGAACGGCATGAAAAAGGACGTGGCAGAATTCGTTTCTAAGTGTATGGTGTGCCAACAGGTTAAGGCGGAACAGAAAAAGCCTGGCGGACTGCTACATCCTTTGGAGGTCCCGCAGTGGAAGTGGGATAGCATCTCAATGGACTTCATTGATGGGCTGCCTAGGTCTAGGAGAGGCAACACTAGTATTTGGGTAATAGTGGATAGGCTTACTAAAAGCGCCCACTTTTTACCTGTCAAAAGTAAAAGAACTGCCTCATCCCTAGCATCACTTTACCTCAAGGAGATCGTTCGACTCCATGGAATACCATCTAGCATCGTTAGTGACCGAGACCCCATTTTCACCAGCGAGTTTTGGCGGAGTCTGCAGAAAGCAGTAGGAACGCAGCTATACTTGAGCACGGCCTATCATCCCCAAACCGATGGCCAAACGGAGAGAGTGAACAGAGTTTTGGAAGACCTCTTAAGGCTATGCGTCCTCGACTTCGGAGGGACATGGGAAGATCACCTCCCTTTGGTGGAATTTGCCTACAACAACAGCTATCAAGCAACCATCGGAATGGCGCCCTTCGAAGCTTTATACGGAAGACCATGCCGATCGCCCACTTGTTGGTGGGAGTCTACGGATAAGCTCATACTTGGACCAGACATGATCCGAGAGACCTCAGAGAAAGTAGACTTAATACGAAGAAGGATGAAGACGGCCCAAGACAGACAAAAGTCCTATGCCGACAAGAGGAGGACCGACCTTGAATTTGAAGTTGGAGACAGAGTTTTTCTCAAGGTATCACCGCTAAGGAACGTTGTTCGCTTCGGAACCACAGGAAAGCTAGCACCAAGATTCGTAGGGCCATTCCCTATCATCGAGAAGATTGGGAAAATGGCCTATAGATTAGAGCTACCCGAGAAGTTGGCTGGAGTCCACAACGTTTTTCACGTTTCACATCTCCGAAAGTGTCTACATGAGTCTGCTGAAGTGGTAGAGCCAAATATCCTCGAAGAGGCTGAAGTGGAACGCGAAGCAACCATAAGAAGAGTTCCAACCCGCATCTTAGGAACGGAAGTAAAGAAGCTACGCAACCGCGAAGTCAAGCTCGTCAAAGTCCAGTGGAGCGACGCCGAGGGAGACGCGACTTGGGAAACTGAAGCTAGAATCCGTACTGCCTACCCTTTTCTATTCAAGGGTACATCCTTGATCTTTCTTTTTCCTTAAGTTGCGCTTTTATCTATCTTTTTAGGTATATTTCCTCGACCTTATCTTTAGGGTAGAAACCTTTTGGATGAAAACATGTAATTGAAACATGTTATGTATGATGGTTGCAAGTGGTTGCAAGTGATTGCTAGTGGTTGCTCGTGGTTGCATATACACACACAATCTAGGTTTTAGATCGGCTCAGTCACTTCATATTGCATATGCATATATGTCTGCTTTCGTCTATGGTTGAACATTAATATGTTGACATGTGGATGTTGCATTTGTATTGAATGATTGTGCACTCATGTAGAATCATGAATAGGAAAACTTGCATACATAATGGATTCATTTCACTTACATGATTCGCATTAAGGAGGTCAACTGAATCAGTAGACCGCCTGATTTTGCATTAGATAAGTTCATGTATACACACACACTTTGCATATGATCATGAAGCATTAGAAGTCTTTTAAGGACAATGGATGCTCGTGTTTGATGGATGAGTAGATGGATGATTGGATGTTAGGATTTACATTCCTCCTAACTTGAAGATTTCGGGGGCGAAATCCTTTTAAGTGGGGGAGAATGTAACACCCCGAAAATTCTATAACTGTGAAATTAACAAATTAAAGTATAATTAATCTGAAATCAAAGAACTAAGGGAAACAGGATACGCCATTGCGTTCGTCTCGGAAAAATATGCGAAATAGAGTCCGAGTTTTCGAAAAACGGAGTCCGTATGAAGAAGATATGGCCTTCGGAAGATTTGAATTAAATTTTAAACTCAAACAGAATTAAATAATTAAATATTCCGAAGTGGGGCCCATTGGGCCAGAAAAGCGCCGCCTGGGCCACCCAGGTCGACTGGGCTGTCGACCTGGGCTACCCATGTCGACAGGGCTGTCGACAGCCCTGTCGACAGGGGTGTCGACCTGGTCGAGCCCAGTCAACCTGGCTGGCCAGGTCGGTGTGTGGTCGAATTTCTATGGTCTGCTTTGTCATTAGGGCTAGGTGGCGGGTTTTTATTGGTCTCTCTTCCTAATGAATGGCTATGATCTAACCTAGCAACATCAAGGGTCCTAATCAATTCCTAACCTCTATATAAACAACCCTAGACTAAACCCTAATCTATTCATTCAAAATAAGATTATAGCCGCCATGTTGCTGAGGAACGACAAAGAATAGCCGCCAACTAAAGAGAGGATTAGGGAGAAAGTTCTAAGGCCTAAAGCAGTTCAAAGCAACCTAAAGCTAATCAATTCAACAAAGGAATTTGCGTCTTCAATCCCTAAACTAGAGAATTCATCAAACCATTGTAAGTAGAGTATTACTTTGGTATAATAAACAACTGTGTTGATGTGTATGCTTGAATTGTGGCAATGGAAGTAATTCATATTTGTGCAAAATTATGTTATTCATTATAAAGGACTACATGCGGTAGTTCTATGCAAATAAACGTTTGGAATATTGCGCAAATTGTGTAATCTATATTGAAGCCACATGTATGTAGTTAATTGAAATTCATGCAAATTTGAGGCTTTGTTATTATGCCATTATGATGTATATTTTGTGCATAAACCGTTTTGCAAGTAATTGAAACAAGTTTGGTTATTTTAGTTCATATGAAACTATGTAGAATTTTGACACCATAATCCATGCATTAAGTCATGCTTTTACAAACTTATGAATATGGCTAGGAATGATATTTGGCATAATTGAAATCCGTTATTAAGTCTATCTTGTTTTAAAGGATTATATGATGACATGGCTAGGTTAGACTCAAAAATCCCTTTTTGCAAGTTTAAAACAAACACCATGTTTAGGAATATTTATGCATAAGTATGATTAAGTTGGATTATGCTATGTTCATGCTAGAAGTATTTTATGCCATGCTTATGTTTGACAATATGCCATGTTTATGCTAGAAGTATTTAGGCCATGCTTATGTTTGACATTATGCCTAAATAAGAATATAGGTTCATGTTGTAGTTAAACCTATGCAAGTTTACATGCCTTGATTTATGTCACCTATGTTGTATGACCAAAATACATGTCACCACTATGCAAGTACACCAATTTCTATTATGTATTTTCCAACGTCATATGCAAGTTCATGCGCTCACTTTCCCCTCTTTGTGTATACGCCATAAGCCTCCCCTTTCGCATGGCTAAATTGGGCTTTAAAAGGCTAAGCCCAATATATATGAACGGACGTGTAAAACGGGGGAAAACAACGTTGGGTTAAAATGAATTAATGAATGAAAATATGAAATAGAAGGGCCCAAATTCAAGTATGGGTTGGGCCCATGGTTGGTGTAACCTTTACACCATTAACATAATAATGGGCCGCAAATATTTACATATAAGAAATAAAGAAGAATGACAAAATATGTAAATGTAGAAAAGACGATGTGTTTAACCCGAGGTTGGATTGAGTTGTGATGTAAACCTGCCCGGAACCGCCCGGCTGTCCAGTAGTCACAACAATACCTATCCAATGTGGGAGGTTAAACATGGAGCCCAGCAAGGACCCGAGGTTAGACTGAGTTGTGGCGTAAGACTGCCCGGAACCAACCGGCAACAGGCAGCCACAACAATACCTGTCTAATGTGAGAGGTCAGGACCTTAATAAGACAATTAAGGCTGAGTCAGGATTGTTAGGATTAAGTGAACTAAAGACTTAATCAAAATGGAACATGCTAAACTAAACGGACTGGTGGGGTTAGGTTAGGAAACACTTAACCAACTTAGCATGTTGGCTAGAGATAGAAAACCTAGTAACGGGGGACCCTTTTCAGCAGTAACCCTAGAAGGTGTATCAGGATACCCTGAAACTAGGCAGGGTGGGGCACGATTACTGGGCTGATTGTAAGAGGTCAAATCGACGGCGGTGGTGTAGCAGTGTAGGTTCTAACGGGGTGCGGGCGTGCACGCACTCCGGCGCAGAAAAATAAAGCACTGGACACCAGTAGCATACCTTTGCACTCTAAGGTTGTGTCGGGTTGCCACTATGGGACTTGATACACCCCATGGTGGGACCAGCATAGGTAACTACAGACATCGGGGGCCGTAAGACACATGTAACTATGCGAGTAGGAGCCGATCATCGTAGAATGGATCACACTACCCTGATTATGGGGTGCAAATTGGAAACTAGTTTATATGGGTTCAGAGATTAACATGGGGTACGATAGTATATTCGACCCTAGATAACTTAACCAAGTTCATAGTGTTTGCCCACTTCCTGTTTTACTTATCATACCCAGTTCTTTATTCATAGACAAAGTAGTACTAGACTTACTCAGGCTTTATGTCTGACTCTATTTTTCTTTCGTCTTCTTTCTTCCGTTTCCCCCCCAGGTCCTCAGGGAGGGAACACAGCAGCTTGATCAACCTCAACATCCAGCTTGAAGAAGAGAAATGTATTGTTTGGACTTTCCTGTTTTTGAACTATGGCTTGGGACAACCGCTATGGGGCTTTTGCAGTTTAACTATGTTTTATTCATGCTTCTTTAAATAATGTACTCAAGACAGATTATGAAAATGTTATGTTATGTTTTTGGAAAGGATGTAAGACAATCATGGTGATGTTTTGTGACACGTATTTGACTTCATGAAATAAAAGTTTGTTGTTCTTCCGCTGTTTACAAATATGTGTTCTTATATCTGTCTTGTATATCTGTGACTTGTACTTATAAACCTCCACCAAAATTAGGGCATTCCCTTTGAGAGTGACCTTAACGGAGGTGGGGTGTTTCACTTGGTATCAGAGCATAGGTTTACCAGATAAGATAAGAAGTTTTGAAAAAAAAAATTATTTTCAAAAAGGAAATTTAAAGAAGCATTTTTAAAAAGAAAAATATTATTTTATTTTAAAAAGGCAAAAGTCCACTCCCCAAAGCCATAGGAACTATCTCTTATCCTTCGTTTTGAATCTATCCTTTTTGTTTCAGCATGTCCCAAGATCTTAACTTGCCTGAAGGGGTGCCAATACCTGGTTGGTTTAGACGTTTCTTAGAAGCAAGGGCCACTCAGCCGGGTCCTACCGTTCCTCCTCCTCCAGCTGAAGGGAATCATCCAGCCGCAGCAGCACCTTTTCCTCCACCTCCTCCTCGGGGAAACACATTCGCTAAGATATGTAAAGATTTTAAAGCTATGGGAGGAAGGGATTTCCATGGAACTGAGTTCTTCGTGGCAGCTAGGAATTGGCTGAAAGAGACTGAAGACCTATTCATCATCTTTGAGGTAGAAGATAGACAAAAAGTACAGTTGGCAGTGTGGCTATTGAAGGGCGAGGCTTCCTACTGGTGGGAAGTCACTAATGCTGAAAGACCAGTAGAAACATGGGAGGACTTTAGGGCAAGGTTTGAGACCAAATTTCTCTCAGATGCGGAAAGAAGTTTGCAGTTGGAAAAATTCTTATTTCTTAAGCAAGGAGACAAGACTGTCAGAGAGTATGTGAATCAGTTTGATGAGCTGGCTAGGTTTGGGCTTGACCTAGTCAACACCCCGCATAAGAAGGCTCTCCGTTTCGTCAAGGGGTTAAATGAGCCATTACATAGTTTGGCCATGACCCATATACCCATGGGAGCCACGTATGAAAGATTGGTGCAAATGGCATTGCTGAATGAAGAGGACAAGGGCAAGAAGGAGACAAAGGCAGAAAGCTCTCAAGGGAAGAAAGAGGGTTTGCAGCCTAAGAAGACAGACTTCAAGAAGGGCGGAAAGGGCAACAAAGAGAAGAGGAAGTGTAATTTCTGTGGCAAAGTGGGGCACTTAGTAAAGGACTGCCGGAAGAAGAAGGCTAAGGAGAATGGTGGGTGCTTTTCGTGCGGTCAGACAGGCCACAGGGCTAAGGACTGCCCAAGGAAACGAGGACAGGGGCAGGGGGCTGGATCCACCCCGGGGGCACAGGTTCATGTGCTAGAAGCGCCACCATTGCAACAGCGAGGTACCAATACTTCTGTAGAAAGTATAGTTTATCTTTATGATCACCCCGTTCGCACTTTATTTGATTCCGGCGCATCACACTCCTTTATCTCGTCTGCTTTAGTAGAATCTCTGCACCTAAAAACTAGTATGGTAGAGGACCCCTTAATTGTTTCAAACCCAATTGGGGGCCCAGCTCATTTGTCTATGATCTGTGTGGGATTGAAAATTTCTATCCTAAGTGTTGAATTTCTATGTAGTGCCTTTGTTTTGGGCTTTTCGGGGTATGGTTTGATTTTGGGTATGGATTGGCTATCCAGTAATGGGGCCATCCTTGATTGTGAGAAAAGGGTTGTTAGGCTCCTAACCCAGCTCGGTAATACTTTGGAAATTTCTTGTAATCCCTCGTATTCGGTTATGCTTAGTTATCTTGAATCGCTAGATGCCTCTGTTGAAAATTTGAAATCAGTTAGAGTGGTCCGGGAATATCCGGATGTCTTCGAAGAGGTGAAGGGCTTGCCTCCGAAGCGGGAAATAGACTTCCGCATATATCTTGTAGATAATGCAAAGCCCGTTGCGTTGCCCGTTAGACATATGGCTCCACGAGAAAGGAAAGAGCTCAGTAAACAGATTAAAGAGCTTCTAGAAAAGGGGTTCATTAGGAGGAGTATTTCAGAATGGGGCGCTCCAGTGGTGTTCGCTACAAAGGCGGATGGTTCACTCCGTCTATGTGTTGACTATAGGGAGCTCAACAAGCTAACGAAAAAGAATAGGCACCCTCTCCCTAGAATTGACGATTTATTTGATCAGCTTGTTGGAGCGTCTGTTTTCTCCCAACTCGATTTAGCAACCGGTTTTCATCAGCTAAGGGTGGCTGAAGATAGCATCGATAAAACGGCTTTCAGAACCCCAGACGGCTTCTTTGAATGGCTTGTCATGCCTTTCGGCTTGACAAATGCACCTGCTTACTTCGTGGACCTGATGAGTAGGGTATTTAGAGATTTCCTCAACAAATTCGTAGTGGTCTTCGTAGATGATATCCTTATCTTCTCAAAGAGTGAAGAGGAACATGCTCAGCACTTAAGGGCAATCATGGAAACTTTGCGAGTCCATCAACTAAAAGCCAAATTCTCCAAATGCCACTTTTGGAGAGAAGAGGTGAGGTTCCTTGGGCACATAGTATCCAAACAAGGGTTAGCGGTGGACCCTGCTAAGGTAGTGGCGGTACAGGATTGGAAGACACCAAGGAATGCAACTGAGGTCCGAAGCTTTCTAGGACTAGCGGGTTTCTATCGAAAATTCATAAGGGATTTTGCGAAAATTTCAGCTCCGCTCACGAAATTGACTAAGAAGAATCTAGTGTTCAATTGGGATTTGGATTGCGAGTTTGCTTTCCAACGACTGAAAAGGGCTCTTACAACAGCCCCAGTTTTGACGCTGCCAGATGGGAGCAAGATGTTCACTGTTTATACGGATGCATGTGGGACAGGGCTAGGCGCCGTCTTAATGCAAGAAGGAAGGGTAGTAGCTTATGGCGGGAGGCAGTTGAAGGTACATGAAAAGAACTACCCAACCCACGATCTAGAGTTAGCCGCCATCGTCTTTGCACTCAAGTCTTGGCGACACTATCTCCTAGGTGAGAAGTTCGAACTTTACACTGACCATAAATCGTTGAAATATCTTTTCTCGCAGAAAGATCTTAACTTGAGGCAACAAAGATGGATGGAGTTTCTTGCCTCGTACGATTTCGAAATCTCCTACACTCCGGGCAAAGGCAATGTAGTGGCGGACGCGTTGAGCCGAAAGAAATTGACCCTAAGCCCATTGTTTGTTGAAAGACAAAGCCTAGAGTTTATAGCCAGCTTCGACTTTAGGCCCTCCTCCGATTTCGTACCGGGCTTGCTTGCATCTCTCGAAGTGCGCCCAACTTTAGTAGATTCAGTAGGGGCAGCACAACGCGAAGACCCTCAGCTTGTGGAAATAATTGATAGGCTAATTAGGGGTGAGACTTCAAGTCACCTCAATAGATACTCCATCGACGATAAGGGTGTACTAAGGCGAGATGGAAGACTATGCGTCCCACAGATAAACGATTTAATAAAGAAGGTTCTCGAAGAAGCACATCACTCCAAGATGACGATACACCCCGGCGGGGATAAAATGTACAAAGACATAAAAAGGACTTTCTTTTGGAACGGCATGAAAAAGGACGTGGCAGAATTCATTTCTAAGTGTATGGTGTGCCAACAGGTTAAGGCGGAACAGAAAAAGCCTGGCGGACTGCTACATCCTTTGGAGGTCCCGCAGTGGAAGTGGGATAGCATCTCAATGGACTTCATTGATGGGCTGCCTAGGTCTAGGAGAGGCAACACTAGTATTTGGGTAATAGTGGATAGGCTTACTAAAAGCGCCCACTTTTTACCTGTCAAAAGTAAAAGAACTGCCTCATCCCTAGCATCACTTTACCTCAAGGAGATCGTTCGACTCCATGGAATACCATCTAGCATCGTTAGTGACCGAGACCCCATTTTCACCAGCGAGTTTTGGCGGAGTCTGCAGAAAGCAGTAGGAACGCAGCTATACTTGAGCACGGCCTATCATCCCCAAACCGATGGCCAAACGGAGAGAGTGAACAGAGTTTTGGAAGACCTCTTAAGGCTATGCGTCCTCGACTTCGGAGGGACATGGGAAGATCACCTCCCTTTGGTGGAATTTGCCTACAACAACAGCTATCAAGCAACCATCGGAATGGCGCCCTTCGAAGCTTTATACGGAAGACCATGCTGATCGCCCACTTGTTGGTGGGAGTCTACGGATAAGCTCATACTTGGACCAGACATGATCCGAGAGACCTCAGAGAAAGTAGACTTAATACGAAGAAGGATGAAGACGGCCCAAGACAGACAAAAGTCCTATGCCGACAAGAGGAGGACCGACCTTGAATTTGAAGTTGGAGACAGAGTTTTTCTCAAGGTATCACCGCTAAGGAACGTTGTTCGCTTCGGAACCACAGGAAAGCTAGCACCAAGGTTCGTAGGGCCATTCCCTATCATCGAGAAGATTGGGAAAATGGCCTATAGATTAGAGCTACCCGAGAAGTTGGCTGGAGTCCACAACGTTTTTCACGTTTCACATCTCCGAAAGTGTCTACATGAGTCTGCTGAAGTGGTAGAGCCAAATATCCTCGAAGAGGCTGAAGTGGAACGCGAAGCAACCATAAGAAGAGTTCCAACCCGCATCTTAGGAACGGAAGTAAAGAAGCTACGCAACCGCGAAGTCAAGCTCGTCAAAGTCCAGTGGAGCGACGCCGAGGGAGACGCGACTTGGGAAACTGAAGCTAGAATCCGTACTGCCTACCCTTTTCTGTTCAAGGGTACATCCTTGATCTTTCTTTTTCCTTAAGTTGCGCTTTTATCTATCTTTTTAGGTATATTTCCTCGACCTTATCTTTAGGGTAGAAACCTTTTGGATGAAAACATGTAATTGAAACATGTTATGTATGATGGTTGCAAGTGGTTGCAAGTGATTGCTAGTGGTTGCTCGTGGTTGCATATACACACACAATCTAGGTTTTAGATCGGCTCAGTCACTTCATATTGCATATGCATATATGTCTGCTTTCGTCTATGGTTGAACATTAATATGTTGACATGTGGATGTTGCATTTGTATTGAATGATTGTGCACTCATGTAGAATCATGAATAGGAAAACTTGCATACATAATGGATTCATTTCACTTACATGATTCGCATTAAGGAGGTCAACTGAATCAGTAGACCGCCTGATTTTGCATTAGATAAGTTCATGTATACACACACACTTTGCATATGATCATGAAGCATTAGAAGTCTTTTAAGGACAATGGATGCTCGTGTTTGATGGATGAGTAGATGGATGATTGGATGTTAGGATTTACATTCCTCCTAACTTGAAGATTTCGGGGGCGAAATCCTTTTAAGTGGGGGAGAATGTAACACCCCGAAAATTCTATAACTGTGAAATTAACAAATTAAAGTATAATTAATCTGAAATCAAAGAACTAAGGGAAACAGGATACGCCATTGCGTTCGTCTCGGAAAAATATGCGAAATAGAGTCCGAGTTTTCGAAAAACGGAGTCCGTATGAAGAAGATATGGCCTTCGGAAGATTTGAATTAAATTTAAAACTCAAACAGAATTAAATAATTAAATATTCCGAAGTGGGGCCCATTGGGCCAGAAAAGCGCCGCCTGGGCCACCCAGGTCGACTGGGCTGTCGACCTGGGCTACCCATGTCGACAGGGCTGTCGACAGCCCTGTCGACAGGGGTGTCGACCTGGTCGAGCCCAGTCAACCTGGCTGGCCAGGTCGGTGTGTGGTCGAATTTCTATGGTCTGCTTTGTCATTAGGGCTAGGTGGCGGGTTTTTATTGGTCTCTCTTCCTAATGAATGGCTATGATCTAACCTAGCAACATCAAGGGTCCTATAAAATTCCTAACCTCTATATAAACAACCCTAGACTAAACCCTAATCTATTCATTCAAAATAAGATTATAGCCGCCATGTTGCTGAGGAACGACAAAGAATAGCCGCCAACTAAAGAGAGGATTAGGGAGAAAGTTCTAAGGCCTAAAGCAGTTCAAAGCAACCTAAAGCTAATCAATTCAACAAAGGAATTTGCGTCTTCAATCCCTAAACTAGAGAATTCATCAAACCATTGTAAGTAGAGTATTACTTTGGTATAATAAACAACTGTGTTGATGTGTATGCTTGAATTGTGGCAATGGAAGTAATTCATATTTGTGCAAAATTATGTTATTCATTATAAAGGACTACATGCGGTAGTTCTATGCAAATAAACGTTTGGAATATTGCGCAAATTGTGTAATCTATATTGAAGCCACATGTATGTAGTTAATTGAAATTCATGCAAATTTGAGGCTTTGTTATTATGCCATTATGATGTATATTTTGTGCATAAACCGTTTTGCAAGTAATTGAAACAAGTTTGGTTATTTTAGTTCATATGAAACTATGTAGAATTTTGACACCATAATCCATGCATTAAGTCATGCTTTTACAAACTTATGAATATGGCTAGGAATGATATTTGGCATAATTGAAATCCGTTATTAAGTCTATCTTGTTTTAAAGGATTATATGATGACATGGCTAGGTTAGACTCAAAAATCCCTTTTTGCAAGTTTAAAACAAACACCATGTTTAGGAATATTTATGCATAAGTATGATTAAGTTGGATTATGCTATGTTCATGCTAGAAGTATTTTATGCCATGCTTATGTTTGACAATATGCCATGTTTATGCTAGAAGTATTTAGGCCATGCTTATGTTTGACATTATGCCTAAATAAGAATATAGGTTCATGTTGTAGTTAAACCTATGCAAGTTTACATGCCTTGATTTATGTCACCTATGTTGTATGACCAAAATACATGTCACCACTATGCAAGTACACCAATTTCTATTATGTATTTTCCAACGTCATATGCAAGTTCATGCGCTCACTTTCCCCTCTTTGTGTATACGCCATAAGCCTCCCCTTTCGCATGGCTAAATTGGGCTTTAAAAGGCTAAGCCCAATATATATGAACGGACGTGTAAAACGGGGGAAAACAACGTTGGGTTAAAATGAATTAATGAATGAAAATATGAAATAGAAGGGCCCAAATTCAAGTATGGGTTGGGCCCATGGTTGGTGTAACCTTTACACCATTAACATAATAATGGGCCGCAAATATTTACATATAAGAAATAAAGAAGAATGACAAAATATGTAAATGTAGAAAAGACGATGTGTTTAACCCGAGGTTGGATTGAGTTGTGATGTAAACCTGCCCGGAACCGCCCGGCTGTCCAGTAGTCACAACAATACCTATCCAATGTGGGAGGTTAAACATGGAGCCCAGCAAGGACCCGAGGTTAGACTGAGTTGTGGCGTAAGACTGCCCGGAACCAACCGGCAACAGGCAGCCACAACAATACCTGTCTAATGTGAGAGGTCAGGGCCTTAATAAGACAATTAAGGCTGAGTCAGGATTGTTAGGATTAAGTGAACTAAAGACTTAATCAAAATGGAACATGCTAAACTAAACGGACTGGTGGGGTTAGGTTAGGAAACACTTAACCAACTTAGCATGTTGGCTAGAGATAGAAAACCTAGTAACGGGGGACCCTTTTCAGCAGT
Organism: Allium sativum; assembly: GCA_030737875.1. Classification (NCBI taxonomy): domain Eukaryota; kingdom Viridiplantae; phylum Streptophyta; class Magnoliopsida; order Asparagales; family Amaryllidaceae; genus Allium; species Allium sativum. The sequence goes on along the minus strand of CM060919.1, from coordinate 484,301,539 downwards.
AACCCTAGAAGGTGTATCAGGATACCCTGAAACTAGGCAGGGTGGGGCACGATTACTGGGCTGATTGTAAGAGGTCAAATCGACGGCGGTGGTGTAGCAGTGTAGGTTCTAACGGGGTGCGGGCGTGCACGCACTCCGGCGCAGAAAAATAAAGCACTGGACACCAGTAGCATACCTTTGCACTCTAAGGTTGTGTCGGGTTGCCACTATGGGACTTGATACACCCCATGGTGGGACCAGCATAGGTAACTACAGACATCGGGGGCCGTAAGACACATGTAACTATGCGAGTAGGAGCCGATCATCGTAGAATGGATCACACTACCCTGATTATGGGGTGCAAATTGGAAACTAGTTTATATGGGTTCAGAGATTAACATGGGGTACGATAGTATATTCGACCCTAGATAACTTAACCAAGTTCATAGTGTTTGCCCACTTCCTGTTTTACTTATCATACCCAGTTCTTTATTCATAGACAAAGTAGTACTAGACTTACTCAGGCTTTATGTCTGACTCTATTTTTCTTTCGTCTTCTTTCTTCCGTTTCCCCCCCAGGTCCTCAGGGAGGGAACACAGCAGCTTGATCAACCTCAACATCCAGCTTGAAGAAGAGAAATGTATTGTTTGGACTTTCCTGTTTTTGAACTATGGCTTGGGACAACCGCTATGGGGCTTTTGCAGTTTAACTATGTTTTATTCATGCTTCTTTAAATAATGTACTCAAGACAGATTATGAAAATGTTATGTTATGTTTTTGGAAAGGATGTAAGACAATCATGGTGATGTTTTGTGACACGTATTTGACTTCATGAAATAAAAGTTTGTTGTTCTTCCGCTGTTTACAAATATGTGTTCTTATATCTGTCTTGTATATCTGTGACTTGTACTTATAAACCTCCACCAAAATTAGGGCATTCCCTTTGAGAGTGACCTTAACGGAGGTGGGGTGTTTCACTCACACCAGGCTTATGTCTGACCCAGAGTTTATTTTTCTTGTTTTTCCTAAACTCTTGGGTACTTATAATACTTATTATGAGTAGTTAAGTGATCAAGGTTCTGAATCACTATCTAAGGAGAAGTTTGCAGGACTCTAGAAAACAAATATGCTAGTACTTATATATGCTTTGTTATGTTATATTATGGTGTGTAATATGGACAGGTCAGGAGACCATAAGTATGTATTATCTGTATGCCATGAAACACTGATGCATAATTATTATGGTATCTATAAAATCACGTGTGGTATTATGTTTATCCAGTTCCGCTGTGAGATTCTGATATTCTATTTCTATCTCTTCTTTTATTTCTTATATAATGACTCGACTTTCAAAGTGTATGAAAGTCAGGTCGTTACAACTTTACTATTTTATACTTGTAAACATTTTTTTTCTTATTGCGTTTTGCTTACTAATTTCACTTGATCGCTACGGGTTTTTATATGCATCTCCTACAATTAATGTGTCTTCTCCTATTTCTTTAGAGTATGAGGCTTCCACTATGTTGTAAACACTATATAAGTCACTAAAGCGTCCAGGCAAAAACTTTTGAAGGTTACTTTCAAAGAGCCAGCTTCGAAGAGAGCTAAGATCTCTTCGAAACCTATAGTCGATATCTTGGATGAAGAGGGTAATGGTGAGAAGATTCCCAGACTTAGAAAACCACGGCTACATCAACCAGCGGCGTTAAGGCCTCTCTCGAAGGTATTATTTCATTTCTTATTTAATTTGGAAAGATATTGTTATTTGAGACTTCTGCTTTCCGATAATGGGTACTATCGAGAAGGAACTTCCGTCTTTCCCACTTGCTCTGATTACCGAAGCCGTCCTCGCTCTCCCTTTAGGTCATCCAGTGAATTAGCTTTGAGTCTACATTGCTTATTGTTTTCAACAATTTTCTTACTTATTTGATAGAATGATCTTCCATTATGCATGACCTTAAGTTATGCTTTCTCTCTTTAACTTTTTTTCCTTTATCTCTAACTTCCTTCTTCTTTACAATGCTTTGCTTTTCTGATCGTCAAATTTTGAAAAGTTGGATTTCCTTTCGCCATAGCTCCTTCGCATCCAAGGATGAGACTCATATCTCAGGAAGGAGAATAAGGAACTAAAGAATAAAAATGCATCCCTAGTTGCCTCTGCCATTATGCAGATAAGGAGGCTTCTACTGCCAAATCTTCCACTCAAACCCTTCTAGATGAAGATACTGCTTTGAAGCTAGAACTTGAGGAGTTGAAAAGAGTGAGCTCCTGGATACTTGAGAAATATAAAAACTTTGAATGGGAATGCTTGTCTTCGCAATAGCAGTTTGAGGACGAATGCTCTTCTTTCGAGAGTTCCATGGCGAAGAATGAGAGGAATATAAAAAGGTTTTTGATTCCTTTTCAGAGGTTATAAGGAAGGTGAATGCTTTTCCAGATCACTCCTATGATTAAGTACTGGAGGACTCTTTCATGGCCCCATTGCTTATAATCTATGCTGGAAATTGTGGAAAATTCCCCGACCTAAATTTTGATACACTTCCAAAACATTTGGCCAAAAATATTTGGTATTCTGCAGAAATACTTCCTTGTGGTAAGGCAACTTGGAACACGGAGGAGATAGATGCGAGAGCTCTCCTTCATTTTGAAATTGCATCCATCGAAGGAGACTCTAAAGGGAAAGAAACCGAGGAAGAGGAAATTGAGGATTCAACTGCTGGTAAAACTACCAAAGGTCTATCTTCTTTACATCTTGCGGGAAGTGGCAGTGCTGTCTTCCACTCAGAGAGTAGGGGAGAGACCCCCATAATCTAAGAGAGAAAAGAGATTATGAAAATCTCCTGTCCTCATCCAGCTCAAGTATTTATGCTTTCTCTCTTGACAAATTATCTTCTATCGATCTCCTTTCTATGGCATTTATGTACTTAACCTTTTTGCTAATAAACTTGCAACAAAGTTGTTAGAAATATTCTTTTACAAGTTAAATTAAGATGAGTGAAATAATATAGTAAATTTCCTTCGATGATTATTCCAAGGACTAATTTTATCAAGACTCAGTTGTCTTTATGGCAACGAGGATAAAACATTACAGGGGAGGGCCTTCATCGAAGTGTCTGGATCATCAGGAGTTGGGAATAAATGAAGGTTACAACTTTCTTTTCTTGGTCAAAATGGAATTTTGACGGAAGCCTTCCTCCTTTCGTAGGAATTTTGAAAACCCTTAGGGGATCATAACAAAGATAGTTTTGATGTGTGTATGACTTGTAGATATTGTATCTTCACTTTTCCTTTTTAATAACAATATTTTGTTAATAAACAATCATATAAATTTTGGTGTCGTATGATCATAGATGTGTTATTACATATTGACAAGGAACTAGAACTTTAGGTTGGCATATCACCCAAGATTTCTTGCCAAAAGTTACTAAGTTAAGAGAGAGTTACAAGAGAGGTTCTCCTTAATTAAATTATCAGGAAACATTCAATATGATTTTCTAAAAGAATTGTACAAACTTCAAATGAAGCATCCAAGGTTTCATTTTGACTTTTTTGGGAGTATTAATGAAGAACTCTTTAGAGAAAGTCGGTTACAGCATTTCAAAATTATCACAGAGCGTGCCACTTCCCTCTTTTAAGGAATAGAATTAGACTTATAATTTTCTACCAATGTGAATGTACTTGAAACCAATGTTATAGGTTTCATGTGATAATAAAGAACTTATCTCTTTATATTAAATAGCGTGTTCGCATTTATTGATTAGGACCTTCTATCATCACTATTAGTTCCGATAGAATAGACATACATAGAGCCTTCTGGTGAAACTACAGGAAGTGGACAATTGAGGCTTTCGACGGGGTTATTCCTTCGAAATTCAAAGGTAGCCCCCTCGCTTTCGAGTCTCGATTGGTTTTAAAAGCATCAAATGTAAAAGGATTTAGCTCAAGGACTAAAGTTCAATTGAGAGTTCAAAACAAAAACTTATTCAAATGGGTAAAACCTTAGAATAAACTTGGTGCCAAGTCAGAGTGAAACTAGAAGCAAAATTTGACAATGAAATGCTAAAACTTCAACATAAAATTTGTGAATTAGAACTCCAATTGGAAGATAGTTGATATTCATATAAATCCAAGTAATTTATTATGAGAGAGGGAATTTCAGTTCTAGCTTCTCAATCCTCCGGATCAACCTCCACTGGAACACAGGGCCCTCGGGCAAAGTTTCATTTTTTAGTAAATCCCCCAAAAGGTTTAGACGAGAGGGTTGTAGAAGATTGAGTTATTCTATAAACTTGAACTAAAAGATTAATTTAAAGAGAAGAAAAAGGCAGATATGCATCGCGATTTTACTAATTATGTTTCCCAAATTGAAAAGGCTTTAGGGCAAGATATATTCTTATATGAAACGAGATGCCGAGAACGAAAGGGCAAACAATCTTCTTTTGGAAGCAAACCAAGTTTTACTAGCATTGTCGTAAACTTTAAAATTGAGTTTGCGGATAGCGATGAAGCCATTAGAAATAAAGAGAGGAAGCTTAAAAAGTGTTATTCACCTTTCTTAACCGTGTTTCAAATCTGTTTTCGTCAAAGACCCTCATAGAAAATATTCGAAGGCATTGATTCCCTTTTTTCGATTGCTATAAATATTTTATGATTTGTGTAGATAGAATTTGATAAATAGTTTTTGTAACTTGTGGCATTTGCATGTTTGTCTTTCTAGAACGATTTATTATTTTCATAATGAGAAAATTGTATGTTTTAATTTTTGAAGAAGTTGAAATCTTTGCATGGGTGTAAGTACCATGACCCTACAATCTTGTTTTTAGATAGTATAATAATTTCGTAACCATCAATGGTTTCGGAATCTCTAGGACTTAGGTTTTTATTAGACAAGCTACTTAAGGTGTCGGGGTGGCCGAAACCCCATTTCTTGATCATTAAGTAATAATGTTCAGAAATATATTTTTCTGAAATAGTTAGTCATAAGTAAATCCTTCCTTGGATTATATCTGATTCGAAACCATATTTGCGTATTGAATAATAGGCGTCCAGCAACCATTTTTTGAAAATAATTAATACAGATGTAGCCTCCTTCAGCTGAATAGGAAATCTAAATCCAAATTGGAGCAATAAAATAAGAAAAGTCCAAAAGCTACCATTTGGAAGTATTATAGTCGACAAAACCTCTTTTGGTCCACGGAGATCCATTACCCTTATTCCGGTGATAAGATAATAGGAAATCTAGAAAACATTTTTCTAGAAATAATAGAATGAAGCCCCCTTTGGCTTAATATAATACTCAAAACCCAAATTCGGGTATTTTAATAGAAGCCTATAAATTATCTTCCAAAAGCAACATACACGAAGCTACTTTGGCTTAATGTAAGTCCTGAAACCCACGATTGGTTAATAATAGAAATCCAGAAAAATATGATCAGTGAATAATAGAGGCAAAGCCACCTTTGGCTTTATAAAAGATCTGAAACCCAGATTTAGGTATTAAATATAGGAAATCCAAAAACCTTTTTTGGGAAATAATGAACACGAAACCACCTTCATCTTAAAAGAAGAGCCAAAACCCAAATTAGGGTATTTATTATTTAAATGTCCATAAAAACTTATTTATAAAGCAATTAATATGCATGAAGTGTCTTTTGGCTCGTAGGAATCGCGAAGCCCTTATTCCGGCATTGAATTGTTAAAAGTCCAGAAACCCTTGTTTTGGAATATTGGACATGAAACTAACTTTGACTTATTAGAAGGTCTAAAACCCAAATTGAGATATTTGAAATCCAAAAATCTTCTTTTGAAAGTGACAAGTACGAAAGTGCTTTCGGTTTTAATTGACTCTTTGCCGCTTCTAGGCTTTTCCTAAAACAGAGACCTAGCATGCTTTAAGTTCTCCTTTTGTGATATTGTTCCCTTATACGGGATGATACATAAGCAAATGCAGAGCGTGCTCAGCTTTAGAGCAGCGGTAGGGCGTTCTTATGCCGAGCAACGGAAGGGCTTATTTTAAAAAGAATAGAGATAGAGCATGCTTCATTTGGAACCTGGCTTGTGCACTGACGATTACCTATCCCTCCTCCAAAGGGCACCTTGACCGCTTGAAGGGTTGGTTGGAACCAGGCTTGTGCGCTGATGATTACCTGTGCCTCTTCCATAGGGCGCCTTGATAGTGTAAGGGATTGGGGACCAAGCTCATATGTTCTGGGATTATCCCACGGCTAGGCTTGTATATCCTAGGCTTATCCCCTTCCTTTTGTGGGAGGGACCTTAGTATACTAAGGAATTTAATAGGTGTCGGCGCACACCCTGGTCTTGCTACCTTATCCCTTTCAGGAAGCATCTTGACTACATTAAGGACTTTTTCGGTTAATCCATTTATGAAAGGGCATTTCACCTCCAGCTAAGTAGAATATCTTTTTTTGGATTTTCTTCATCCATAACTCATGTAAAAGATCTCACTTTAAGATAAAATTTCATTTTATTCATTTATCTTACCATTTTCTTACATATTCCTGAAGTTTTTCTTTTTAGCGAATTAGGCAATCATTTTTTTAGTGCCCTACATTGATTGGTATCGTGACCGTTGACTATAAGGAAAATACAATAAGTTTTCCCCTTATTCTTTTCAGCCTTCAGCAGTTTTTTAGTAGCAAATATTCCAATCCATGCTTAGTTAACTGATATATTTAGAAGTAGTCAAATTGAATTATTTTACTATTTCAACTTAAACTTTCCTTTGGAAGGTTTAAGTTTTGGTGATCTTGACGGATGTTCTTTGCTGTCATAGGCAATCTCTTTCTTTTTGAGGTTCTAAGAGGTTCCAAAGTCAGGGAAAGACTTTGTTTGCCCCTTTTGGGTATCTCATGGGGGTTAGGGTAAGGTTTGCATTCTTTGAGATTTGATTTTCAGTTTAAGTGCGGAAACATTATAGTCCATTACTTTCTTTCTTTCAAATTCAATTTTCTCATAACAGTTTTGGATCTCATTTCACATTTTTTACAAACAAACTGTCATTTTTTACAAAATCCTTCCATAGACAAAGATTGTTTTTGATTTGAAATGGAATGGATTTATGTTCTATTTATGTTGATCGTAGGCTTATTCCCACTTTTGATGAGTTATACACAAAGTTTTCAATCTTAAAATTTTCTCCGCGTAAGATTGAAAGCTCACATGGCCCACCTCTTGTTTCATTCGGTTATAAGCTCCTTGTTCAAATTTAACCAATTTATTTCCCATGTCGGGTTGCCATAGTTCGAAAGGGATATCATATTTCTATCTTACGGAGATTGTTTTTACATTACCCTTGATTTTTCTTCATTACTTTCCTAACGATCAATACAGTCAAGCACCACTTACACTGCCCAAATAATAAATAATATCAGCGATCAAGACAACGAGGAGTAGAAGCAGAAAAGATGACCGCCTCAAGGGAAGGAGGAAAAAAACGAAACTCTCCCACCAGGGTTGCCACCGATAAGAAAAACGCTCCAAGATCGGTGCATCAGCAAGAAGAACAACACCCAAGCAAGCATCCTATAGAAGCTCCAGTGTAACGACCCGCATTCTACGCATTAGAGGATCGTAAAATATTTATTTCTTCCACATACGAAGTCGTATGGTCGTGTAAATTTGGAAGACGACTACTGGGGTCATTTCCCATGTTTACGATTTTTGTCGAATTTTAAATGACCGTTTTACCCCTAAAGAATATTGTTTCGCTTATAACTTTTGATTGGTAAGGAGTTTTGACCTGAAACCACTTCCATTGGATTCGGATGATGGTTTACCTTTCCGTAGAGTGGCCATATTAATCAAACGGACTTACCATTTAGGAGACATGGCTGAAATAAGGTTTGGAAGGCGAAAAACAGCTTAACCGGGCTTAATAATTTAATTAGTGGAAGAGCCCATAACCCATTTCGGGATTAGGGTTATGGGGAGGCTGAAATCAGTTAGGAAACCATCTCGTCTCAGTTTTATAACCGCCATAAATATTTTTTGAACTCTGGTAATGGTCTCCACCTTCTAAATTCATCTTTAATCACTTTCTAATCCAGTATTAAGAGAATCTACATCAATTCATGGCAGATTGACGTCAAATCAGAGTTAGGGCAGCTATGTTGCATAGGAATTCGACCCAAATCAGGGGAGCTTTAGATATAAGAATTTATTTGTGGCTAAGGTGAGTGATTAGCACTTTTATTAACTAATTACGGCTAAATAGAGGTAATTAGTAATAATTAGTGAAATTATGCATCATAAAAATATGGAAAAATATGTAAAAAATCTTAAATATTATTTTATTCCTCTGATAAAAATTTGGGTTAATTTGGATTAAGTTTGTTGATCGCCAGTTAAAACATGGTTAAGGGGATTAAGGGGAAATTCAGAGTTTTAGGGTACGTTTGATCCTAACTAACCCATATGCTTGGTGTTCTTGATTGACTCTATATGCTATTACTACTGTTTGGAATGCTTTATGAATGTTTTGTAAGGTTGAATGGTTGAAAACGTCGTCGTATGGCGAGAATGGACAAAACAGGCTTGCTGGAAAAGTGTCGGGATTCCGGATCAGATCGAGATAGGGGATCGGATCGGACATATCCGAACCGAACCGGAGTAGTGGCAAGATTTGTGCATGGCAAAAAGGAAGGCCATCTGCGTTAAATTAGAACTGGGATCGGACCGGAGCTTGGCATGGGGATCGGATCAGATTAGAGCTAGGAAGCGGGATCAAACCAAGATCTGGAGATAAAGGAGCGTCGAACCGAACCGAGGCTGGAGTACCATCCGAACCGAATTGGATGGAGACGACCGAACCAACTTGAAGTGAGCGCCAAACCGAACGGGAAGCCTGGGGATGATGTATTTGAACTGGACCGACTGAAGAAGATCGAACCAAACTGAATTGAGCTTCCACTACTACATGATGACTCTTCTGAAGACCAACTCCAAATCAACCAAAGCCCGAGATGCAAAGGAAGTCCAAGTGGGAAGTTATAACTTAGGATCCAGATGGGAACCAATGAGTTAACTTCAATAGTTGGGCTTTGCTGCGGGACGTGCACGAAGGGGTTATCGATATCTATAGTCTTAGTTCACCACTGAGAGACGGGCGGCTATGGATCCGCAATGGGACCATTAGGACTCCCAAGGGCAAGTGATCGTAGCATGGCTGTGAGCCAGTGCAGTGGATTCGCATGACTCCATGGGGCAAAGTGGACATAGCAAAGGATTAGTGGCTATGGATCAGTGCAATGAGGTCATTATGACCCCAAGGGCAAAGTGATCGTAGCAAAGGATTTGGTGATCAAAGTGGTGGATATCGTATACTTTACGCACTAAGTGAGATATGTGAAGATGATTGCTATGTTTGTTGCTATCAGCATGTCATGCACACTCCCATTTTACACTTTATGTTAGTGTTACCTCAGAGTACTGTACATCTTCTTATGCTAACTCTTTGGTTGCAGGTCCAGGTTCAGGTATGATTATTTATATTTGTTATTGTTTTGTTTTGCTGCTATCGCTAATACCAGACTTTTGTCTGACCCAGAGTTTTATATCTCTTCTTATTACTCTGGGTGCTCCTAAACGAGCAGATTAGAGACAAGTTAGGTGGTATGCACGAGTAGCTGTCCGGAGACGAGCAGGAGGCTCACACGTACTATTTATATATATTCTCCCTGTGTTGTTGTTGGTCACTACTTTGGGCATTAGTAGTGTATCTTTTCTATTTTTTCTTTAGAGACAGTATTTTGAAGTTGTAATAATGGTTTGGATCATAAGCTGTATTTTGGATTCTACTGCTATGATGATTTAGTTTTCAGCTTATGCACTGTCTCGCCTATTTTATGTCAAGTTATGTTGTTATTATATCTTATTCCATGCGCTGTGAGATATACTACAGTTTCTTTGGTGATTCATAGTTTTAAATTCTTCTCCTTTGACGATCATCCTGTGCTGATCGGGCATTGGCACAACACATTTCGAGGAAATGTCGGCTGATTCAGGGCAGGATGTCACACTTGGTATCAGAGCCTAGGTTGCGTCGTTAGCCTAAGGGAAGACATCAAGGAGAGATAGTATACGTATATGAGAGCGCGTATTTGTGATGTTTTGGTTTTCAAAAACTATATATATATATATACACTATTATTATATCTAAGGATGAAGTCGCACTGCACTGGCACCACTAAGGAGATGATTAATTGTTTTATCTTTACAGATTGAACGATGAGCCGATATACAAGGGGTACGGGTTTAGGGGACAATAATAGGAATGGTCCTGATATGAGGACGTGTTTACTACATTCATGAGAGAGATGCTTAGGGATGTTTAGGGAGCAGCTCCTAATGCTGCTAACGGTGGTGGTGTAGTGGTGTAGGCGCCTAGAGCTGATTTCGCCAAGCTCTACAAGGACTATATTAGTCTTAGTGGAAAGCCATTCCACAGAACGGAATCGGCTACAGATGTTCAAGATTGGCTGGATAGTTGCGAGCGTATCTTCAAGGATTTGGGAATCGATGATGCAATGAAGAGAAAGCTAGCATCGCGTCAGCTTCAAGGATGGGCTATGAATTGGTGGAATGCTATCAAAGCGACTACTTCAGAGGATCATGCTACTTGGAATTGTTGGATCTCGCTATATGGCGCTTTGATTATGACAACTATACATGTATATATATATTATTATCGACTAACTTTGTCTAGAAGGAAGATACTCAACAACAGACTCAAGAGCTATAATTGAAGATTAAATATGTTGTAAGAGTCTGTTAGTCCTAGATTTATATATTAAAGTCTTCCTTGATGATTACACACACACGTTTTATATATATAGTTTTCTAATTTAAATAAGGCAAGGAATAGGCAAGAAATAGAAAACAGACGTCTGGTCTGAAAAATTAAGACATCTGTTTGTTGAAACAGAATGTTTTTAAATACAATATTCAGACTTCTGGTTGATATTTTTCAGACGTCTGAAATGCTCTCGAAATACACTATTTCCTTGCTGACTTGATTTTTAAAATAAACAGACATCTGAATTTTATTTTCAGACATCTGAATTTCGAAGAGTTGCATCCTTTATGAAGAGACTCAACTATTTAATCCATATCTCTTCATCAAAACTCTTTACGATCAGTTGTATCTTTTTATATATCATAAATAGAGAATTGCTTAGATGATCTAATCACCGAATTTTATTCTAATTCTCTTTATCTTATTCAAAGCTCTCTAAGTTCTAAAAAAAAGCTATCTACTTTCATACTTGAGACTTTTAAACTTCCATATTCCTTCACGCACTTTATGATTATCATCAAGGAAAGGCTATAGGAAGGATGTACTTAATATTTGACAATCCGTGTTATCAAGAACACAAAAGAGTCAACAATTATTCTATATTAGTAAAGACCTCTTCAGTGGTTGAGGCAAGAAATCCCATTCAGTGGTTCAGGTAATTGTGAACCTATTCTTCCAGGTGAAGTGAGGGTTTTAGTGTTAGTGAAATACCAAAAGTGAGTCTGGGACTGGACATAGGACAGTGGTCTGAATCAGTATAAATCGACTGCGTGATTTATTGCTTACTACTCTACCATATACATTATATCCTATACTCCATTCTATATGATCTTACCACTGTATAGCCTCTATCAATTGGTATCAGAGCAAGGGATTCTAGAGATTGTAACAACATCCTAGAATATATGGCAATAAAGAAATCTAGTCAAGGAATTAGAAAGAAGAGCAACAAAGCAGAATTAAAAGAACAATGTCTCATGGCTAAAGTCTGATCACAATCGGTATGTGTAGATTCATTATATAAAGATCTTTTGTTAGACCATGAAAAATTGTTAAAAGATTTTAAAAGTTTGGGTAAACTTAATGCAATTATTTTAGCCAAATATAAAGATTGTGAGCAAGAAAATTCCAAATTAAAAGAGGAAAATAATTTTTTAGTAAAACAAGCCAATTGTTTCGGAAATACTTTAGAAGAGCTTGTTTTTCAAAAAGGTTTCCATCAAAAAGAAAATGAGCGACTAGAAGATAAAAACAAGGTTCTTTTAAAGGAAATTGATCTTTTACAAAATAAAAATGCATCTATAGAAGATTCTTTAAATAATTCTTGTTCTTTAATTTTTTCTCTTGAAAAAGAGAATGAAGCTTTAATTGGTAAGAATTTAGAATTATCTAAAGAATATGATTTTTTAAAAGTTAATAATAATATTTTGCAAAAAGAAATTTGTGACTCAAAAGAAAACTTTGAAAATTTACAATCGTCTTTTAATTCAGAATCTCAAATTTATCATCTTGAAAATAAGAATAGTACCTTGAAAAGGAAGAATTCTGAATTAAATAAGGAAAATGAGAATTTAAAAAGTAGCAAAATTTCTTTTGAAAGTGTTAATCGTGACTTTGGAATCAAATTTGAAAAATGTACGGATAAGTTCGCGAAATTCAATAAAGGTAAAAATGATTTAAATGTGATTTAATCTAGTACTAGACCTTTACACGACAAAAGTGGTTTAGGATATAATAAAACTTATCAGAGGAATAGTACTAGATATGCTTTTATGAAAAATATCACTGTTAATACTAAAGCACGAATAAATCCAAGATTTAATTTTTGTCGAAATTCGAATACTCCTATGACTAGAGATATTTATAATAAATCTAGAAGTACCAAAGAAAATATCAATATAAATTATTTAAGTATTTGGGTTCCTGTAAATTGGAAAAATAGGGAAAGATATATAGATGATTATTTTGATTTAGTAGTTAATAATGAAAATTTTATTTTCAAAGGTTCCATTACACCCTCTTGGGTATGGTTACCTTCCATTTAACCCTTGGACCCTGACAAAGGAAGTGGGTACCGAAGTATTTATCATATTTTTTGCAGGTACACCACAACAATAAGTTTATTCCAATATCTCTGAAATTTTTGGAAACAGAGCTCAAAATGAAAGAATAAATCGAAAAATTGGTAATCTTACATATTTATATTGATATGCAATTATTCTTTTACACATCATATTTCATATTAATGGACAATTGATATACTATATCATTTCTACATATTTTTATACAGTTTCTTATGGAAATACTTCATATATCACAAGCTCATAAGTAAATAAAGCTTACAATTTTTCTTTTGACTTATATATGAATACATCTCTAAATGATTGTGTAAATATGCTTTCGTATGATCAAATTGTAGCTTATGACATGAAATATATATTGAACTTGAATATAAACTTACAAGTTATATATAAACATGAATATCATATGCATAACTCAGAAAAACTGTATATTCAGTCGACTAAATACCGGATTCAGTTGTCTGAATATTCATGGGATCAAAATTTTATCCCATAATTCAGTCGTCTGAATGAGCTTAAAATGTCTATCATCTGTCTGTTTGTTTGTACTTGTTATGTATGCGTATTATTTGTGTGTTTGCGCATATTCCTGTGAATTGTTTACATAAGTATCTCCTTTTTGTCAATGATAAAGGGGGAGAAATATATGATAATATATGCATATTGACAGGGGGAGTTACATATACAGTTGTCATTATCAAAAAGGGGGAGAATGTTGGATCTCGCTATATGGCGTTTTGATTATGACAACTATACATGTACATATATATTATTAGCGACTAACTTTGTCTAGTAGGAAGATACTCAATAAGAGATTCAAGAGCTATAATTGAAGATTAAATATGTTGTAAGAGTTTGTTAGTCCTAGATTTATATGTTAAAGTCTTCCTTGACGATTACACACACCCGTTTTATATATATAGTTTTCTAATTTAAATAAGGCAAGGGATAGGCAAGAAACAGAAAACAGACGTTGTTAGCCCACTTTGTGAACTGGGCAACACAAAGTCAAGATATGAAATATTGAAGAACTTGAAAAACTCTGAAGCGGGTCGGATCCGAGCAGGATAGCGGTTCGGATAGGGTAAAGTCTGCTGTTCGGATCGGTGAACTATTACTCTTGGAATTAAAGAAGCACAGCTATTCGGGTCGGAGGGGAATTTACTTCCAGTCGGATCGGAGAGCCACCCAATTGCTACAGAGATAGGTCGGAGCGGAGCAGAATAAAGAGAAGAGAGAATTGTTTCCAAGTCAATCCGGGTCGGATCGGATATCCCGATCCGAACCCCTTGTACATGTCCCTCCGACCCGAACCCATTTTCCACATCACTCCCCTGCACGAACGCCTGGATATCCGGATCGGCTATGACCAGTTCCTGCCCATAACGTCCATTACTCTGATGCGTTGTCAACATAGAAATCCATCCGAACCCGATGCTGATGGGATGGATGACACGTGGCTCCGATCCGGATCGGGCTCTGAGCAAATTCACACCTATAAATACCCCGTCTAGAGACAAAGAAAAGGATATTTTTCTGGCACTTGGAGAGTTCAACCACCTTCATAACCCGAATTCTAGCAATGCCGGAAAATCCAAATCTTCTTTCATTATTTGTTTTCAAACAATTGAGTGATTGTAAGTGAGTTGTGAGAGAGATCGAGTGAATATTTCATTGTACTTGCAACTAAATCAGTGAACATAGTGAAAAACAAGTGGACGTAGGCATTTCTTCGCCGAACCACTATAAATCCTATGTGTTCATTTTTATTTTTATCTTATTTCATTTTGCTTTTAATCAATTTGGGTGTTAGAACCACTTTTTGGTCTAACATTTTGGTGCTTTCACTGAGAACTCATCTGAATTCTTTGTTTTTTCGGATTATCGTTCTACTTTTTGGACCGTTGAGTTCAAAGAAGTTAATCCTCAAGTTTCTACGCTCTTAGATATTTGTTGAAGTGATTATCGAAGAATCATGGCCAAAGGAAAAGGCAAAGAAGTTCAATCTGGTCGAGGAAATGGAGCTGGCGAAGATCAACAAAATGCGGTTGTAACAAGGTCTCGTGGGCAGAGTTCAGCAGCAGGACGAACCAATGTTGGAAATCCGAACCGTCTGCAGGGGGAAAGCTCCGATTCGATCCGGGTAGGAGATTCTGAAGCAGTGCATTCCCCCAATCTGAACCGACCCGAGCAGCTTGCCATGTACCGACCCGACCAGACTCCCCAGCTCCGAACCGACCCGACCTCCCATCTCTGATCCGATCCGACTCTTGGTGATGTTGGAACTTCTACTCGAGTCCCTGCAAATGCTCCGATTCCAGCCGCCAGGGTCAGTGATCAGGTCAATCCATCTGCGCCCATTACTCAAGGAGATTTCTCGAGCCTACTTGATATGCTTGAAAGTACAAGGGAGGCTATGAAAGTCCACGAGCGCACTAATCTCATGATGCAGGAGAATATGAGGCTCATGAGTAGGGAGATTAGCGAACTCCGTCGACAGAGAACTCCATCACCGGTTCGTCACACACCAGTGGATCAGTCTTCATCTTCCGAGGAAGAGCGGCCCCGTGAGCGAAGGCCGCTCGAACAACCTCAGAATATGGAGCAGCTGACATTTGGATCTTTGGGATCTCGTGAGGATATTGCACGAGCACTAGGAAACAATGACCCCACTCGGGGGCAAAGGCTCCAGTCACCTCCTCCCGAGATCGACCGGGAGCGCAGGGAACGGAATAGAGCAGAAGCAGCTCGAAGAAGAAGGGCATCTCCTGAACAAGAGCCCAGAAGGAACTCAGATACTAGGGCCAGGGAACCTGAGCGGCCCTTAACTAATGCTGATGTACAGGCAATGGTTCGCCAGATCATGTCCGAGAGCCGGAACTATACAAATGAAGATTATGGCATTGAGCGAAGCCATACTCCTTTCACCGACGATATCCTCGACTTCCAGTTCCCCCGGCGCTTTAACTTGCCACAGATGGATAAGTACAACGGAAGGACTGATCCGGGACAGCATTTGATGCGGTACTCGTGGCTCATGAATGCTGCTGCCGCCCCTGATGAAGTGAAGTGCAAAGCATTCCCAATCTATTTAGAAGATGTGGCGCTGTTCTGGTTTACCCGATTTCCTCCTCGTTCGATTTCGAATTACAAGGAACTGAGCGAACGTTTTATGAACCAGTTCCGACTCCATGCCTGAAATTCCAAAAGTGTTATTGAATTGTCGAGAATCATGCAGGCACCAGGAGAGTCTTTGAGGGCATATCTTGACCGTTTTAACCTAGCTGTGACTGAAGTTAGTGACCCGCATGAGCCCACTATTCTGATGGCATTGAAAGAAGGAGTCGATCCTGAATCCGAGTTCGGGGACTACCTTTCTGGAAAGACGCTCTCCACGAGAGAAATATTCTATGAAAAAGCCGATATTTATTTAAGACGAGAGGAAGCCAGGGAAAATCGGAAGAGAAAGTCTGAAGCGGCATCAAAAGAAAATGTTCAGAGTAACATCGCCGTGAAGCAGTCTGGGGAAAGTTCTGGAAAAGTTGAAGTAAATGTGGGTAACAAGGGTGGAAACAACAACAATAACCGTAATGCGAACGGTAACCGAAAAAATAGAAATAGGGGAAGTGATCCTAACAAAAGACCCCGATTCCAGACCTACGAGAATTATACACCATTGAACGACACCCTGGAGAATATTTACCTGGATACGTACAATGTTTTGCAGTACAAAAGACCACCACCTCGTGATTCGACCGAGAAAGAAATGGCGACAGGGAAGTTTTGTTTGTTTCATGGAACTCATGGGCATTCAACCAATGAATGTCGGCATTTGAGGGATGTGATTGAGAAGCTGCTGCATGAAGGGAAGTTGGATGAATACAAGGTTGCCCCGAGGGACAGGGGGCAAGGAGAGCAGGCTCCAAAACAGATTCTACCTGCTCCCAAGCCTACAGCGCAGCAGAAAGGTAAAGGAATTGTTATCAACTCCATAGTGGGCGGACCTCACCCGGCAATCCGAAGTTTCAGATCAATGGATCAATATGTAAATGCTGCCAAGCACATGGATGTGAATGAAGGTGATGATTTGGAAGATGTCACCCCCATAAAACAACAGAAGACCATGTTTGACGACGTGGTGTTCCGCAGCAGAGATAATACTGGGATCCAATCACCCACTGATGATCCGTTGGTTATTACTACCACTATTGGGCCGGCCTTGGTCCATAAGGTATTAGTAGACAACGGAAGTTCTGTCAATATTTTATTTAAAAAGTCATTCGATTAGATGAAGCTTGAATCTGAAGATTTGATGCCATGTGAAGGATGGATCAGAGGCTTCAACGGGGCGTCAACAGCTCCCATGGGATACATAGAGTTGCCTGTGACCTTGGGGCAAGGAGAACGCAGAAGAGTGCGGATGCTTCAGTTCGTAGTATTGGACGTAGATTCGCCTTATAATGCATTTTTAGGGAGGCCTGCCCTTGCTGAATTCAGAGTTTGTATCGCCCCCTGGTGTTTATTGCTTAAGTTCCCAACCGAAGCCGGAACTGGAGTAATGAGAGGGGATCAAGTTTCCGGACGGGCCTGCTATGTGGCCGAGCTAAAGATGTTGATGAAAGGACTTAACATCGAGAGTAAAGATGCCTCGCCTCCCCCAAAGGGGGGTTCGGCATAGCAATTAGAGAAATCGACCCCGAAGGAGTTGCCCAAAGGAACGCCTGAGGACCTGGATCCCAGAAAAGACGAGGAACCAGAGACTAGAAATGCAACTCCTAATGAAGCGACAGTGGAAGTTCCCATTGATGACGCTGATCCGACAAGAGTCTTGAAGATTGGGTCTCAATTGGATCCACGTCGGGCCAGAGAACTAACGGACTTTTTAAAGGCGAATTTGGACGTGTTTGCCTGGACCCACGCTGACATGTGTGGGATATCGCCATCCATTATAAGTCACAAATTAAATGTAAACCCGAAGCATCCGCCTGTGAAGCAAAAGAGATGTATGCTGGGCCCAGAGAGGTCGGCTGCTCTCAAAGAGGAAGTGGAGAAGCTGAAGCAGAACGGATTTATTCGAGATTCGACATATCCCGACTGGATATCGAATCCCGTCTTGGTAAAGAAGCCGAATGGAAAGTGGCGGACTTGCATTGATTTTTCTGATTTGAACAAAGCTTGCCCAAAAGATAGTTTCCCACTTCCCAGGATTGACCATCTTGTAGATTCGACAGCAGGTCATGAACTTCTCTCTTTTATGGACACATATTCTGGGTACAACCAAATTCCTATGCACGTGCCAGACCAAGAACATACGAGTTTCATTACGAATTTGGGATTATATTGTTATGTTGTAATGCCATTCGGATTGAAAAACGCTGGAGCCACTTATCAGCGCTTGGTGAACAGAATGTTTTATAATCAAATAGGGAAAACTATGGAAGTTTACGTGGATGATATGCTTGTCAAATCGAAACAGTCCTCCAGCCATATGCAAGGCTTGGCGGAAATGTTTGGTATTCTGCGAAAATATCGGATGAAGTTGAATCCTCTGAAATGCTCATTTGGAGTGGCATCGGGAAAGTTCCTAGGCTTCATTGTGAGTTCCCGAGGAATTGAAATCAATCCTAGCCAAATAGCAGCGATTAAAAACATTGAAGAGCCGAGGAGGATTAAAGACGTCCAAAGTCTTGCAGGGAAAGTAGCTGCGCTGAGTAGATTCATCTCCAAAGCCACAGACAAATGCGTTCCGTTTTTTGATTTGATTAAAAGAGGAAAGAAGAACTTCGAGTGGACTCCGGACTGTGTTGAGGCCTTTTGAAATTTATTGGAACTGCTAGAGAAACCGCCGATTTTGTCAAAGCCAGTGGATCACGAAGAATTGTTTGTTTACTTGGCAGTCTCGGCTCACACCGTTAGCACAACCCTGGTTCGAGAAGAAGACAAAGTACAAAGGCCAGTGTATTATGTAAGCAAGAAATTAGCAGCGGCAGAGCGCAACTACCCAAAAACTGAGAAGCTCGCTTACAGCCTCTTAGTCGCATCCCGAAAACTTCGTCACTATTTTCAAGCTCATCCAATAACCATATACACCGACCAGCCCTTGAGGCAGGTGTTGCAGAGACCCGAAGCATCGGGAAGGTTGATCAAATGGAATATATAATTAAACCAATTTGATTTAAATTTTCAACCACGAAAGTCGGTCAGGGGGCAAGCTCTGGCGGACTTTATAGCGGAGTTCACCATCCCAGAGGAGGAAGTAATCGATGACAAAGTGGTTAGGTCCGAGGATGAGTTAAAGATAGATCCATGGAAACTATACACAGATGGAGCCAAGAACGATCGAAGGTCCGGGGCTGGAATCGTCTTACTCACCCCCGAAGGACGGTCGTTATATTATGCTCTACGATTAGAATTTTCGGCGACTAACAATGATTCTGAATATGAAGCCCTGATTGCCGGGCTGAAGCTTGCTAAAGACCTCGGAATAAAAACATTGGACATATTCTGTGACTCTAAAATCATTGTTTGCCAAGTGCGAGAGGAATTTGTGGCTCGGGGACCTCGACTTATTGCCTACCTCAGGAAAGTGAGAGAGCTATTGAATAGCTTGGAGCGGTACAACATAACACATATTCCCAGAGCTGAAAACCAGAAAGCGGATAGGCTGGCAAAGCTGGCTAGTTCCGACAATCCAGAAGAGACTGAAATAATTCCAATTGAAACATTGGAATCGCCAAGCTTTGAGTCAATGGAAATTGAGTTCGCTTTTGGAGCGGAACCGGAGAAGGAATCGTGGATGACTCCAATTAAGAATTTCCTTAAAAATGGGCCACTCCCATCAAAGAAGAGTGAGAAAAGGGTTGTAGTTCGCAAGGCTACCAGATATGTCATACAAGATGATACTCTTTATAGGCAAGGATTTTCTATGCCCCTGTTACGATGTATAGCACACGACGACATCAAGCGTGTACTAAGAGAAGTACACAAAGGTGAGTGTGGAGATCATACAGGAGATCAGACTTTAGCAAAGAAGATATTGCGATACGGATACTTCTGGCCTACAATTAATAAAGATGCAGCTGATTATTCACGACGCTGCGATAAGTGCCAGAGATTCGCCAAAATCCCCAGAGCACCATCAACCCAACTTAAATCAATGGTGAGTCCTTGGCCATTTGCCACATGGGGAATTGATATCATTGGAGTTCTACCGATTGCTAAAGGAGGAGCTAAATATGCAATAGTGGCCGTGGACTATTTTACGAAGTGGGTGGAAGCTGAGCCCTTGACCAAGATCACGGCAAGAAAGGTGATAAGTTTTGTGGTCAGAAATATTATATGCCGATTCGGGATCCCAAGGACGATTATAACTGAAAACGGAACCCAATTTGATAGTACTGAATTCAGAAATTTCTGCCAGAAGTATAAGATTGATAAGCGATATACTGCAGTTGCCTATCCGCAGTCGAACGGGCAAGTAGAGGCAATAAACAAAGTAATAAAATCTATCCTCAAGAAACGGTTAGAGCGTGCAAAGGCAAAATGGGTTGACGAATTGCCCCTAGCTTTGTGGGCATATCGAACAACATTTAAGACGGCCACCGGTCATACCCCTTTCTCTCTCTCCTTTGGCTCAGAAGCAGTAATTCCAGTTGAACTGGAAGTTCCTTCCCACAGGGTGACATATTATGACCCGATGACGAATCGGGCGCTCTTACTTGAGTCTCTTGATGAAGTCGAATAAAAAAGGGACGAAGCAGATTTGCGTGCGGCAAGACATCGACGTCAGATGGCACGCTATTACGACAAAAAAGTTCACCTCAGGACTTTTGAACCAGGAGATTTGGTGCTAAAGAGAGTCTTTCCATCCCTTCCTCACCTCGGTCCAAAGTGGGAAGGACCCTTTGTCATCCAACGGAAACTTGAAAAAGGAACCTTCAAGTTAACGACTGTAGATGGTGAAGAAGTCCCTAGAGCATGGAATGCCCAACACTTAATGCGATATTTGGATTAGAAATGCTGTACTCTTTGTTATTTTTCTTATGAACTCTGTAATAAGGCACGACTTGCCTTGGGAAAATCTGACAATATGAATAAAGGACTATAAAGTGGATGTAGGCTACGACTTAGCCGAACCACTATAAAAATATTGTGTGTTATTTACTTTTATGCATTACATATATACATTCTTCGATTATTCTGTTGTGATTATAGAATACAGGATGACTCAAAACCTGAAAAGGTTGAAGACAGTTTAGACATAAGAAGAAGCACAACGACTAGTTGTGCGGCAAGACATAAAAGAATGAGAAAATGACATTCTTAACTCTAACTCTCCAGAGAGAGAGTATAAAAGCGTCTCCGACTGAGCGCTGAAAAAGAAATTCTTCCCCTAACTCTAACTCTCCAGAGAGAGAGAGAGAGAGAGAGTATAAAAGCGTCTCCGATTGAGCGCTGAGAAAGAAATCTTTCCCCGTTGAAAGACCGGGGAATGAATAGATTGCTGAGCTAAAGCTCTAACTCTCAAGAGAAAGAGAGAGAGTATAAAAGAAAGGCCAGAAAAAACGACAGGTACTGACGACACAGGAAGTGTTATCCCGTCAGAAAATCGGGAGCATTCTGATTGCTCGATTAAGCATTAAATAATTTGTGGGAATTGACTGGGGGCATATATGTATACGCATATTTCCTCCCTCCGCAACTTCATTTCATAATTATAGTAAGACGTGCATTTGTACATAAGTGCAGAACTACTGACAAGCAGACATTGCAGAAAATGAATTATTTTTTATTTACAAATGAATGGTTTTGTACAGGAAAATAACCAAAAAAGAAGGTGCAAGAGCCGCTCTTGCAGCAGCAATTGTTGGTTCACTGGATGCTAAAATGATACAAGGCAATCCACTATTTAGGTTTTGAGTGAGCCTTGGACTTCTTGGCGGTTTTCTCCGCATCCTTTGCTTCTTTCTCAGCCTCTGTCAAGATTCGTTTAGACTTCTTCTTTCCTGAAGATGCGGTGCTGGAACCGGTTGACTTCTTCCCAGAGGGCGGAGCGCTGGAATCAAGAGAAGATTTTTTAGCGAGTTCCTCTGTAATAGACCTAGTTGAGAGCTTAACAACTAACCTTGATCACGCATCCACAACTGCGAGGGGCTTGAGGGCTTCAGGGTCTAGTTCTTCGGCTTTCAATTGCAAGCGCTTGTCTTGATCAGCTTTCATTGCAGCCAAAGTAACATCATCAGCATTTTTCGACTCCCCGACTATTGCGACTTCTGGTTCCTCCTCATGACCTTCGTCACCGCCATCATCCTTTAAAGCTGCTATCATTTCTTCATCATGGGGAGTGGCGGCCTTAGTCGGCACACTTCCTTCTCCCAAGTCAATAGGAGCAGCCTTATCCTCCCCTCCTTTTGCCTTTTCTGTAGGTTTTGCCCTGGTGGTGGCTCCTTGAGTCACATCTGTCTTTTCGGATGGCTCGATACCTACAGAATGAGAAGCAACAGTTATTAACTCAGGCGAAAATAATGGGTTTTTCATCGATTGCTCAATCATGTGGCGAAAGGTTGAAATAGCCTTGACAAATTGAGGAGAAAAGGTAGGGATACCTTCCGAAGACTTCTCGGCAGGGGTGACTACTACCTCTGATGCGGTTTCAGGAATAGGGGATAGCAGAGTTGTTCGGGGAATTCCCGGATTTTCAGGATCATACCCCTCTACTTCAGAAGTCGCGGGAGCAGAAGAAGAGGAACCAGCTTCGAGAACATGCTTTTGTTTAGACATCCTTCTCTCTTCTTCCATGGCCTCAGCAATGAGACGGCGCCCTTCAGCTAGGCGCTCCGGCTCCTCATCCCTCAAGTATTTCCCCATTAGCTTATCTTCATCGATGGAATCGACCTTAAGTTCCTCTTTTTCCCACTCGACGATCTGATTCCATACTTGAACTAGAGTGGATGGATAATCCTCGATCCAAGAAATGTTTCGGCGACGGATGATATGTGCGAAGAATTCAATCATTAGTTCGCCGAAACCCTGAATATCGGCCTCCGCCTCTGACAGCTGTTTGCGGGCCTCCTCCGCAGATTTGATAGCACACTCCACATTGCCCTCGGCCAGGGCAGCTCTGTTCTCTGCCTCCAATAGCTTTGAAGCCAAGTCAGCATTCTTCTTTTCTAATTCAGCACTCCTCTTTGCTAACTCAGCATTTTTCCGTTCGAGGTCAGCATAAGCAAGGCGTGTCTTAGCAGCTTCTGACTTAGCCTCGTCAGCTTGCTTTTTTAATTCAGAACGCTCTTGGGTGTGAGATTCAAGCAAGTCATGATAACGTTTTTGCATGTCCTCAAATTGTTGTTTGAAGTTAGAAGCGTCCCTTTGAGCGACAGCTAGCTGAGCTTGAGTGTCTTCCAAATCTTTTCCTAGAGTTTTTAAAGCCTTGGCATCCTCCTCCGCGGTCTTCTGCATTGAGTCGGTATTTGTGATTAGAGTACGGATGATTCTGGAAAGGTTGCGTGAATATTTAAACATCTCAGAATACTGTTTTTCCACCGCATCTATCTTTGCTTTGGCCTCATCTGCCCACTTAGAAGAAATAGGTTCAAGGGCAGGTAAGAAAGTCAAAGTCTAGAAGTAGTGTTCGGGAAATTGCTCCTTCAAGTATGCCCGCTTTATTGCAGTCTCCGCATCTAGTGGGGGAGGAGCGGGGATTGTCAATTCGGTGTCCCTGTGTGAGGAGGATTCGGTAGTTTCTTTGTCTGTCCTAGGTCGTTTAGTAGCAGGGACCTTGTGCTTACTTTGAGACCCGGTTTCTTTTGGAGGACTTTTCTCTCTACTGCGCTTTTCATGTGAAGAAGTGGAGTCTTTAGATTGTGGTATGTCCTCTTCCCTACGGCTTTGATAACCTTTGTATTTCTCTTGTTCCGGCCAAACGGGTGAGCGAGAACGTGAGGGTCGAGAACGATAGGGATCATAAGGCCTTCTATCCTCCCTACCACGATCATCATGGCGATCATACTCGATATCCTGAGGTGGATTAGACATGCTACGGCGAAGCTTCCTGATATCACAGTAAGATCGAGACATCGTACCTGCACAATAAGACAAGCAAAATTTAGAATCAATGGATCCACAGAGAAAGAAGTGCAATGAATGCTAACGCTGTTGTATAAAGTGTGTCCTAAGTGGTGTGTTTCCCCCCAACCAACCCGAGTCTGAAGTTAGACTAGTACGGGCAGGCTCCTTGGCCTTAGCAGGAGTGGTCTCTTCGGAAGAGGTGAAGACTAAAGGATCCTTCCTGAAATCCTCTGAAGTGTATATAGTTTCAGGTAAGGGGAGATCCCCCAAACCCTGAAATATTTGGTCATCAGTACTAGGGATATCCCCCTCGGAAGCATTAAGTGGCGACTCTTGGGAGGATGTTGACTTTTCCGGAGAAGTAGCCTCCTCGGGGGCAGTATATCCTTCACGATGCTTTTCGGCCAAATTAGCCAATTCGTCATCTTGTATAGAAGATGGAGAAGGTGAAGTTTGAAGAGGCACTATAGGAACTCCTGAGCCTTCTCCTATCTCTGGGACTACCTCCACAGGAGGGTTGTATACGTACGGAGCCGTCCCATGACCAATGCTACGAAAAACGGATAACAGCCCATGAAAGTGAAGATATTCATCTTTAAGGACTTTATCGATAGTCAAGAATTTTTGATCGCCATTAAGAAGTTGGTGCATCCAGTCAAAGAACACTTGATATGATATTTGTTTTGGATTGTCGACTACAAACAAAAAGGAAAACAAGTTAAGGTGATGATTCAAGTGTATAGATCCTGGATTTAGAAAATCAGTGCTTTACTTGATTTTGTCCACCTCCTGGCACATCCAGGTTGTCGCTTCACATAGAACCATTCCAGTCTAGAATCTCCAGCTTTACTGTTGAATGGTGCCGAGATTATCTTCCTTTTTGGAACTGACTCAAAATAGCAGAAAGATGGAGTCTCTCGAGTCCGATGCTTGAAGTTATAGAAGAAATGAACGTCATCGAACGTGAGCTCTATGCCTAAGATTTCACGATATGCTATGTACAAAGTGTGCAAGTAGGCATACGAATTGGGATGCAGCTGCATGGGGGCAATCCGCATTTGTCTTAAAAAGTCAACGATGAAGGGAGAGAATGGAGGAATAGCGCCGACCATGCACATTAATCGAGTGACCGCCATATATCCTTCTGGAGGGTTGTGGAGATGGTCAGAGCTTGAAGGCACTAGAGTGTCCCTTTTCATTATCCCGTACTTTAAGCAAATTTGGATAAGTCGATCGTTGTCGATTGTTGATTCAACAGAATCTGGAGGTGATTCCAATATAACGGCCGATTCAAATTCATCGGGGGCTCGATCGTCGCCAATCCCTCCTTCCTCCTCAAAACCCAGAGAAACTTCATTTTCTGAAGACACCTCGTCGCTTTCCCTATTTCCAACCCCGTAGTCTGGACCCTCACTGTCCCAGTCTGGATCCGATGGAGAAGATATATCATCGAGAGTGATTTTGTTAGAGGTTTCCGGGGCTTCTTTCCTCTCAGCTAGTCTGGAAGAACGTCTGGGTCTCATGGTCATAGAACTATTGAAGAAGCAATAGCACAAATTAGAGCAAATTAGCCCGTATCCCTCCGTGCGTGTGTGCAAACTAAAGTGTGAACAGTGTATACGGAAAGTGCAAAGTAAATGTTTAAAAGTGCGGCGAAAAAGTTTGGCAAGATATAAAGAGTGGAAGCAATTCTTGATGTCCAGTTACGTTCGCAAGGCACTATCCTAACTGTCCATAAAATTGAAGAATATGCCGAAGTTTGATTGGGTCAGTTAGACGAGTTTTTATGTGTTAAAGTAGACTGTGCTTCTGTTCGGTTCGGATTCATTCATTGGGATCGGATCGGGGGCGTAACCTTAGACTTGGAAATCTTATTGAAGCTCAGAAATTGAAGTCGGATCGGATCGGAGGCATAGTCCCTTAACGGTTCGGATCGGATCATGTAGTTATATTTCTCTTCCATCATTTTACGATCCGATCCGGTCCAGTTAGGGAAGCTCCTTCCCTCCTGTCTTAAGTGCTTGCTCCGACCCGATCCGATCTCCTAGATTTCGTTTCTTTTTTCTTTCTTTGCTCGCCCCGACCCGATCCGACCTCTTGAATTTCCTTCCTTCTTCCTTTGTTTTTCACCTTCCATATTCTTCCGAACCGAACCGATTCTTCATCGTATTCTTCTTCTCCTTCACCCTCTTTCTTCCCTATCCAATTCCGAGGCCAGTCTCATGCCATTTACTCAAGTCAACACTCAGCAATTACATGCTGGTGCCTTCGACTACGGATCCTCGTTCCCTCCATTCCAACCTCAAGGCGGCGACGAGTATACTGACAACGATGACGAGGGGGAGGGTCATAACAGCAAGGTCGTCGGAGTTTAATACCTAAATCATTCTAATCGCTCACGAATCTGACTCGAGAATTATTAAAGAAAGGATTGTTCAAAGTTTTATAACCTACCAGTGTGATTACTTCGAGAATTAAGAAGAATTTTGAAGTTTCACGAATTGAGTATTTTCTCTTTCGTTTTACAGAACTTCGCAAATGAAACAGTGAAAATGAAAGGAGGAAGAAGGCGAAGTTTATATAGAAGAAGAAGGTGACTATTCATCTCCCCATTCGGATCGGCGGCCCAATAGGAGAACCCCTGTTCGGATCGGAAGGATAGCCCAGAAGCGAAGCTTGACCCAATACTCCAGCAAAAGATAGAGAGAAGAGGGGGTCTGTTCGGATCGGATTCCGAACCGAACCGAATTCTTCAGCTCAGCAGCAGGCTGAATTGAAATTTGAAGAAAAAGATAAAAACGCCAGGAAAATCAAAAGGGAAATTACCTCGAAGAGCGCTATGCATTGATGGTCAAAGCATGCTCCGTCTCCAACAGAAGCATCCTTTGAGGGGGCAAAATGTTAGCCCACTTTGTGAACTGGGCAACACAAAGTCAAGATATGAAATATTGAAGAACTTGAAAAACTCTGAAGCGGGTCGGATCGGAGCAGGATAGCGGTTCGGATAGGGTAAAGTCTGCTGTTCGGATCGTTGAACTATTACTCTTGGAATTAAAGAAGCACAGCTATTCGGGTCGGAGGGGAATCTACTTCCAGTCGGATCGGAAAGCCACCCAATTGCTACAGAGATAGGTCGGAGCGGAGCAGAATAAAGAGAAGAGAGAATTGTTTCCAAGTCAATCCGGGTCGGATCGGATATCCCGATCCGAACCCCTTGTACATGTCCCTCCGACCCGAACCCATTTTCCACATCACTCCCCTGCACGAACGCCTGGATATCCGGATCGGCTATGACCAGTTCCTGCCCATAACGTCCATTACTCTGATGCGTTGTCAACATAGAAATCCATCCGAACCCGATGCTGATGGGATGGATGACACGTGGCTCCGATCCGGATCGGGCTCTGAGTAAATTCACACCTATAAATACCCCGTCTGGAGACAAAGAAAAGGATCTTTTTCTGGCACTTGGAGAGTTCAACCACCTTCATAACCCGAATTCCAGCAATCCCGGAAAATCCAAATCTTCTTTCATTATTTGTTTTCAAACAATTGAGTGATTGTAAGTGAGTTGTGAGAGAGATCGAGTGAATATTTCATTGTACTTGCAACTAAATCAGTGAACATAGTGAAAAACAAGTGGACGTAGGCATTTCTTCGCCGAACCACTATAAATCCTGTGTGTTCATTTTTTTTATCTTATTTCATTTTGCTTTTAATCAATTTGGGTGTTAGAACCACTTTTTGGTCTAACAGACGTCTGGTCTGAAAAATTCAAACGTCTGTTTGTTGAAGCAGAATGTTTTTAAATACAATATTCAGACGTCTGGTTGATATATTTTAGACGTCTGAAATGCTCCCGAAATACACTATTTCCTTGCTGACTTGATTTTTAAAATAAACAGACATCTGAATTTTATTTTCAGACATCTAAATTTTGAAGAGTTGCATCCTTTGTGAAGAGACACAACTATTTAATCCATATCTCTTCATCAAAACTCTTCACGATCAGTTGTATCTTTTTATATATTATAAATAGAGAATTGCTTAGATGATCTAATCATAAAATTTTATTCTAATTCTCTCTATCTTATTCAAAGCTCTCTAAGTTCTAAAAAAAACTATCTACTTTCATACTTGAGACTTTTAAACTTCCATATTCCTTCACGTACTTCATGATTATCATCAAGGAAAGGTTATAGGAAGGGTGTACTTAATATTCGACAATCTGTGTTATCAAGAACACAAAAGAGTCAACAATTATTTTGTGTTAGTAAAGACCTCTTCAGTGGTTGAGGCAAGAAATCCCGTTCAGTGGTTCGGGTAATTGTGAACCTATTCCTCCGGGTGAAGTGAGTGTTCTAGTGTTAGTGAAATACCAGAAGTGAGTCTGGGACTGGACGTAGGACAGTGGACCAAACCAGTATAAATCGACCGTGTGATTTACTGCTTACCACTCTACTATATGGATATTATATCCTATTCTCCATACTACACGATCCTATACTGCTGCATATACACTTTCAACGGGAGAATGTTGGATCTCGCTATATGGCTTTTTGATTATGACAACTATAAATGTACACATATATTATTATCGACTAACTTTGTCTAGCAGGAAGATACTCAACAACAGATTCAAGAGCTATAATTGAAGATTAAATATGTTGTAAGAGTCTGTTAGTCCTAGATTTATATGTTAAAGTCTTCCTTGATGATTACACACACACATTTTATATATATAGTTTTCTAATTTAAATAAGGCAAGGAATAGGTAAGAAACAGAAAACAGACTTCTGGTCTGAAAAATTAAGACGTCTGTTTGCTGAAACAGAATGTTTTTAAATACAATATTCAGATGTCTGGCTGATATTTTTCAGACGTCTGAAATGCTCCCGAAATACACTATTTCCTTGCTGACTTGATTTTTAAAGTAAAAAGACATTTGAATTTTATTTTCAGACATCTGAATTTAAACTTCCATATTCCTTCACGCACTTCACGATTATCATCAAGGAAAGGCTGTAGGAAGGGTGTACTTAATATTCGACAATCCGTGTTATCAAGAAAACAAAAGAGTCAACAATTATTCTGTATTAGTAAAGACCTCTTCAGTGGTTGAGGCAAGAAATCCCGTTCAGTGGTTCTGGTAATTGTGAACCTATTCCTCCGGGTGAAGTGAGGGTTTTAGTGTTAGTGAAATACCAGAAGTGAGTCTGGGAGTGGACGTAGGACAGTGGTCCAAACCAGTATAAAGCGACTGTGTGATTTACTGCTTACTACTCTACCATATATATTATATCCTATACTCCATTCTATACGATCTTACCGTTGTATAGCCTCTATAGGGAATCAGTTTAAGACCCGATTCAGTGACAAATTTATCCCAAATGCTCAGAAATCAGAATTGTTTAGGAAGTTTTTGGAGCTTAAGCAGAATGGTAGGGCAGTCTCAGAGTATATTGCTGAATTCGATTGTAATGACCTGGGTTTTTGTCGACCTTGGTTATCGCCATAAACTCAATGATGACTAACCAAACATAGAAAAATACCAGATGATTAATGAAAGAAATCAGAGGGTGAGGAAAGATAAGATAGAAACTTAGAATAGTAGAAGAAGAAGAAGAAGAAGACAACATCAGAGTAACACGAACCTCACAGCGGAACGAATAACATATAATAGATAACATATCTTTGAATTATAAATTTGTACTTGAATATACATACCATTTTCAAAGTACAGCACTTACAACACAACGGAAATAAACTATAGCTATATGATCCTGAAGCCTCCTACTCCAGCTCTTCAAGTATCTGTAAATCTCGACTACTTGATTGCCCGTACAAAATTGGGCACCCAAGAGTTTAGGGAAAACAAAACAAAATAAACTCCGGGTTAGTCGTAGGACTGGTATGAGTAAAACAATTTAAAACAGTTTAAGCAGGTAAATGATATCTCATAAGACCACACCGTATAACAGAACGGATTTTTCCCTTATGAGAATCCAAATTATCTTTATATCAAAAACCTTTTGATATTATAATAATGTCTATCAACCACAATATAATAATCATCTAGCAGAAACGCTTTCATCTCACGTTCTATATATATAGTATACAATAAAAACCGCAAGCACGTATTGGGTCATGGATTTCCAACTATAACAAGGTATGGAACCACCTTTCGCTCGTGTACCTCTAGAAAGGAATACACTGGGTTCAACAAGAACATCTTGCAACCCGGCCACACATGACCGACCACTCATTTCGCTTGAGTGTATCGAATGTATATCACTAACGGTTGGGATCAGCAACCATTTCCCAAATGGGACAGCATCAACAATAGATTTTTAGAAGTAAATGAAACTCTAGATCAGGTGATTATACACCCTACTTCGGAGCGACCGACTTAGCCATGCTGCCTGCCCGATTTCTGTCATTTACCGGATGTGAGGCTAGAAGCTACGCTTTATCATCACACCAGATTCACTTCGAATGCCACATCGTCAAATCCATCAAATCACTGATTGACGTCCTCAACAATACATTATGTGTTAGCTAAAAGAAGTTTCCTTCTCCGCTTCCACTCTTGGTACGGTTGGAGAAATCAATAAACGTGATCGTCTGGAAATACTCTGTCAGACATCCGTCCATACAAGTCATCCTGGAACAGGATGAACCGAAGGCACTATTCAGTACATCCATCTTAGGAACTGTTATCTAAGACTAATACAATAGCCCTTGCACTTTACTCCGTCTTCAATTTTCTTTAGCATATATGATTCGCAACGCTTATGCCAATGCAGAGTGGTTCTTTGTATAATAATACAACCGGTCTCTCCATATTAACAACGTTAAAATGGTCAAAACTTCGAGAGTCTGTGATTTAGCCATCAAAGAAAACACGTGTGCAAACAACGATATTATTTCCAGATGGAAATTCTATCAATCAATCATCAATCATATATATCTATATATATATATATTCATATTTCCTTATTTTCTATGTTTAGAAAATATACGTTATTAATACTGGAAAACATTCCCATTGTTATTTACACATCACTATCATTTCACAACTATCAGTCCCTGGCTGCAAACTAGTAGGAGAACAATTCTCTAAGTATAAACACCGAAGGCCGAAACCAACATCAGATCGACACTTAGAAAACCATTCAATTTACTAATCTCTAGTCAGTTTCTAATTTTGCTTAACATCTCTTTTATAACTTATTCAATTTCTAAGTCAATATCCCTTTATTATAACTTATTCATTTCCTAAATAAATAATCCGTTTAATATCCTATTTATTTATTCTAAATTTTTCCTTTAATAACCCTATTTATTTAACAAATAAATATGTCCTTTCCTTATTCTATTTATTTAACAAGTAAATAAATCCATTATCTTATCCTATTTATTTAACAAATATCTCACTTATTATCTCCTATTTATTTTCTACGTAAATAGTCCATTTTATAACATCTTATTTATTTATCCTAAATAAATAATTCACTTTATAATTATTCCAATTTATAAATATTTCTTATTTATAAATATTCCAATCTATACATATTCTGTTTTCAATATCACTTTGAAAATCTCCTTTTCCTATTACGATATTTTATGGTACTTAACACATCATATCACGATGACCAATATCATCCAAACACATATAATCAACCAAGATTATAAACCACATCATATATCACAATATATGAAAAACAATAAAATAGCTGTTGAGGAATCCAGTCGGATTCCTCCAACCTGTTTCCCTGCATCCACAGATGTTATACAATAAAATCAACATCACTTTCAGTTCCATATGATATATTCTGTTAAACAGAATCAATATAGAAATTCAACTAACTGACTAGCAGTTCAATCAAATAGCCAACACACAGTCAATCGGCCAATATTTAACAGTTCTAAAAATACAACATGAAATTATAAACTGTTCAGAGTTAGTGAGATTTACTCACTTTGGCAGTTCATCGTTAAAGAACGATAAACTGTTTGTTTGATTTGAATCAAACAATTTATTTCGCCACAAATTCAAAGAGCTCCAATCCACTTCAAACCACTTCCATTGTGAAATGCTCGTCCATACGAATTCAACGCATCTGTCCGTTCACGATTTCGATTCCGTGTGAACATTTTAAACAAGCTCATCATCATAACCAATACTGCATAAACCATCTTCCTCAAACGAAAACTGCCATGCTACAGACATTCTCAATGCCATTTATCCCACTTCGATCTACATTCCTCCCCTCAATACTTCATCAATCCTCAACAACAGCTACCCACCTTCATCTCATCACAACCGGCACCTACTCATACCAAAAACAGGGTACTCGACCTCGTTCTGCTCGTCGCAAATCTCAAGCGTCTCGAGTACATTACGGTGACAACACCGATCCAAATTTCAACTAAAATCCACCAATTTACACCGTAAGTTGCTAAACCTCATGCCAAACCCATATCCGAACTCCACTTCGCAAATAACCGCTTCAATCACAAATAAATTCCAACCATAGTTCATCACAGAAAAATGTGGAGCTCGGAAAATGGTTCGAGCCCATCAACGCGAAGACCAAGACGTGGAGGATGCCTTCAGGATCCCATATCTCTATGTATTAGGATTTTAGAATTTTTCTTTCATTTGTTTTTTATTTTCATGAGGATCGAACTTTCCTGTGAAGAGAAAAAAATGAGCAGCGCAGTTTTTGGTTTGGTTGACTTGAGAATTAGGTTTAGGAAAACTTAGAGACGGTATTTATAGAGGATTTAAATATTTTTATATTTATTATTATATTCGTTTTTAATCAAACGCTATCTGCAATCGTCCTCTAAAATTCCTGTGACCACATACAATACCCAAAAATCACGAAAATGGATATGCTGCTACAGCTCGACATTTCGGTCCCAACGAAACTGGTTTCGTCGAATTCCGACTCTGTTTGCTCACATAGCGTATTTTTTTAAAGGTCTAATTATCGATTGTTTTTCACATTAAAATCGCCCACGGCCACATATTGACTTCAAAAATCACGGAAATTGAAATCTAACAAAAATTTGACATTACGAATCCAACAAAATTAGTTTCATCGAATTCCGACTTCGTTTGCAAAAGTGGCTATTTTTAAAGCTTTGGATGACCCATTTAAATATATTAAATATTTAAATATAATTAAATTAAATATTTAAATATAAATATTATCGTATATATTCACACAGAATATAATACAACTCCCCAATATTCCTATATGAATTTCTAACTCGATATTTCAATCCCGATTAAATCGATATTCGATTTATAATGAAATCCCTTTTAAAAATATAAATAATTCCTTTATAAATTATAAAGGAATTCCACAGCGACTTTTTTAAAAATTTGATTTGGACGTAAATCAAAATCTACACGACGAAATCCCGATTTTTCTCTTCCACTTAAAAGATATACTCCACTAGCTCCACACATTTCTTATTTCATAGAAATCCGATTTAAAACGAATCATGTACATTCAGTTGAAGTTCAAATCGCCAAATAGCGAACTACAACGCCATTTAAAGCTTGATTATAATTATATTATAGTTTAAACGTTCAACGATTGTTATTTAAATATATTCGTTATCGTGATTCAATTCTAAACTGAATTACATCTTTTGAATTGACCAATTCACATCATATCGCCATTTCAGCCAATTCTGATTATTTCAGAATTAAATACATTATTTAAATATTCAAAGTTATTTAATTAAATGACCATTAAATTCTCTAATCACTATATAAATAATTAAATTATACGTTCAACTACAGCGCCATTTCACAAATTTCTGTTAATTTTGTTTTTAATTCAAACAGTCTTTCCCTGGGAGTTTTTAAACAGTTTACTCTGTTCAAAAATCAAATTTTCCTTTTTGAAATTCAACACAACTTGTCTTTCCCAAAATAAATTCAAAACAGTATCTCTGGTAGTAATTCGTCACTTACAACTCGAAAATGAATACTGATGATGCAACTGTCATCATCAGAATCTATTTTCCAGCGATCGAAGCGAGTTCAATACTATAAAACCAATTCTAAACATTTCCACTTTGAAATTCATTTCAAAATATAATTCACACTACTTGAAAAACAATTTAAAAATCTCCCAGGATCTTAAATTTTCCTTATTTTTAATCTAAATCCATTAACAAACACTTATCCAATTTTCTAGAATTTTAATTCAATTTCTGGTTTAAATTTAAATTTAATTTAATTCATTCTACTTATCTGAATTCTGATTGGTTATTTACATAACCATTTCACATTTTTATAATCTTATTCGATTATAATAACAACCAATATATCCACTATATTATAATTTTGATATATATCTTCTTATATCAAGATATACCTTGGGTAAACTTATTTTAATTTACCCTCTTTTCAGAACATATCGTGTCGACCCATCGTATTCGAGTGTTTATAAACTCCTACCGATACAGTGGATCAAACTGATTGACCAGAACACATAAACAACTCAACCAATAAATCTCCACAATATAAAACAAATTTTTATATCAATAACAAATACGTTCACTCGTATATATACACTCAAACTCAATCTAGGGTATTACTAACCCTATCTTTATAGAGTCACGCCACAAAGCCAAAGTAATTACTTAACTTAAGATCTGATACCAACTGTAATGACCCGGGTTTTTGTCGACCTTGGTTATCGCCATAAACTCAATGATGACTAGCCAAACATCGAAAAATACCGGATGATTAATGAAAGAAATTAGAGGGTGAGGAAAGATAAGATAGAAACTTAGAATAGAAGAAGAAGAAGAACACAACATCAGAGTAACACGAACCTCACAGCGGAACGAATAACATATAATAGATAACATATCTTTGAAATATAAATCTGTACTTGAATATACATATCTTTTTCAAAGTACAACAATTACAACACAGCGGAAATAAAATATAGCTATATGATCCTGAAGCCTACTACTCCAGCTCTTCAAGTATCTGTAAATCCCGACTACTTGACTGCCCGTACAAAATTGGGCACCCAAGAGTTTAGGGAAAACAAAACAAAATAAACTCCGGGTCAGTCATGGGACTGGTATGAGTAAAACAGTTTAAAACAGTTTAAGCAGGTAAATGATATCTCATAAGACCACACCGTATAACGGAACGGGTTTTTCCCTTATGAGAATCCAAATTATCTTTATATCAAAAACCTTTTGAGATTATAATAATGTCTATCAACCACAATATAATAATCATCTAGCAGAAACGCTTTCATCTCACGTTCTACATATATAGTATACAATCAAAACCGTAAGCACATATTGGGTAATGGATTTCCAACTATAACAAGGTATGGAACCACCTTTCGCTAGTGTACCTCTAGAAAGGAATACACTGGGTTCAAAAAGAACATCTTGCAAACCGACCACACATGACCGACCACTCATTTCGCTTGAGTGTAACAAATGTATATCACCAACGGTTGGGATCAGCAACCATTTCCCGAATGGGACAGCATCAACAATAGATTTTTAGAAGTAAATGAAACTCTAGATCAGGTGATTATACACCCTACTTCGGAGCGATCGACTTAGCCATGTTGTCTGCCCGATTTCTGTCATTTACCGGATGTGAGGCTAGAAGCTACGCTTTATCATCACACCTGATTCACTTCGAATGCCACATCGTCAAATCCATCAAATCACCGATTGACGTCCTCAACAATACATTATGTGTTAGCTAAAAGAAGTTTCCTTCTACGCTTCCATTCTTGGTACGGTTGGAGAAATCAATATACGTGATCGTCAGGAAATACTTGTTGGATCTAGATTAACCCTAGAGGGGGGGTGAATAGGGTTTATCACAGTTTTTAACTGAATTGAAAAACTGACAGGATATTAAAATAATAAACAGATCACAGAATGCAGTAGAAATAAAAGTGCAGAAAATAAATCACACACAGATATACCCAGCTTCGGCAAAACCCTGCCTACTGCTGCATTCCTAAGGTTTCTACTAGGTGTTATAAACAGATCCCGCATACAAGACCATGTACACTCGCAGCGCCTGCTCCTATTCTAACCCTACGCTCAAAACCCTAGACTGAACTATATCCCCTAAGCCATATTTTCCCGAATTACAACCTCTTAATTCGTAACCCCTAGTTTTACAGACTAGAACACTGATTTGTCGGTTTACAAAAGAAAAAGAAAAAGAAAAATACAGCAAATAAAAACAAATGACAAAATAAAACCCTAGTAAAAAAGAGGAGTTTAAATATAAGGGGTCATCCCCTTTTAAAAAAAACAAATCCAAAGCCCTTTTTCATCTTGGCCGGCCCATTTGTTTATTTGCCCGATCACTTTTGCTTTTGCTTGGAGATTAAAAATGGCGGCGGTGGAATCAAAAACTAGGGTTTCAGCTTTCTCCCCAAATTGATCGGTTGCTTGATGAAATTGCGTGTCCCTTTAATCTCGAGTGGCTTGAATCTTCGACTGGATATTCTCTGATTTGGTGGATGGATTAGGGATTCTCTTTCTCTCAATCGAAACGCTTCTGGAAACTATGAGTGAATTTGAATATTTTGATTCTCTGTTCCTTGAATTTAATCGTGTTTTGTCTCCTTCGAATGCCAGTGATGAATCTGTGTGTAGAAAATTTATAGGGTAATCGAAAACCCTAAAATAACTCTGATTTCGTGAAGTATGACTTGAACTGATTTGCGTGGTCTTTCCTTTTTGATTTGCCTTGATTTAATTCGGCCTTGATTGTTGTGATAAATCTCGATGTGAATTTGGTTCCTTTGCCTTGAAATAGCTTTTGTGATAAATTGATGAGTCTGGTTGGTGCGGTTTCCTCATTTGTGTTTTCAGGATATTGAAAAACTTGCCATAAACGATTGTTCACTGATTTGTAAATCTGGAAACATAATAAATTATTTCTTTGATTGTTGGCATGGTTTTGAAAGAGATTTAATAATCCTTGAACGAACCGATTTAAATTTGATTTCTTGGCATTGAAAGATTTCCTGATTTTGTTGTGATTTCTGCGACTTGATTTGCTTGCCAAAAATGATTTTAAAACTTGCCAAAAAAAAATGTAATCTGTTTAAAACTGGAAACATATTTGCTCCTTGCCATATTTGATTTATGAAAAGGATTGCAACGCAAAACCTGATTTAAAAAAAAATCTTGCCAAAATAAGTTTGTTGATTTCTGGAAGATATTAAATCTGTGCTTGCAAATATATGTCTGTGAATTGCTCCTTCATCATCGCTATACTTTCTTGCTGGATTCTTTGTAGTTGCCAAAATGCTTATGCATATCCATTGATTTTTGCTGCTGCTCACTTGTATATGCCATTTTGGCTGCACCCATATATGCACTATTTCTCTTGTAGCTCCTCGACTGTCTTGACTACACCTGATATAAGCTGAGTCACCATGCTATATTTGTAGCTGATCATTATAGTGCTGAGCCATTATTTGTTCATGCTGCCGTTGAAAAACTTGTATTGCTTCAATGCTTCCATGTTTTGACCATACTGACATCCATATGCCAGTCCATATATTTGCATTGCCATAGCTACACATTCACCTGTGTTTTCTTGATCATTCTTCATTGAACCATGTTGATGCTGAAACTTTTGACAGTGCTGTTTGTACTTGAACTTTGAAGATCACTATGTTTTTATGCATGTAGTTGTATCAATGTTACTTTGCCTTATTTGATGAACTCGACCAATCATGCTGCTACTATGATGTGTGAACTGAACTTGATGTTAAACTATTTCTGAAATCACTTGCACTTGAAAAAATTAAACTGACTCGACCAACTTGAAAAGTCAGACTTGAACTTGCCACACTCCATTAATCTGCCTTGACTTTTATTTGTCTCGACCAACTTGATGACTATGTTGAATTTTGCTGAATTGAAATCACCACTTGTATTTTGCCATTTCATGCCTTGCTTTGGCTGCATCACTTTTCACACATGCTTGTTTGCACCATTAATATGTAGCTGTTTTGCCTCTTGTGCTCGACCACATGCATCACGTTTCACTGAAATTGATCATCAATTTGTTGCTGTGTTGTGCACCATTCATCCCATTTCATGCTGTCTCTTATTGCATGTTGACGCATGTTGCTGCACTTCCATTTGTTATGTCTATATGAGAAGTACTCCATGTATATGTTGTAGCC
Source organism: Allium sativum (assembly GCA_030737875.1). Lineage (NCBI taxonomy): Eukaryota > Viridiplantae > Streptophyta > Magnoliopsida > Asparagales > Amaryllidaceae > Allium > Allium sativum. Next base: position 484,263,367 of record CM060919.1, on the reverse strand, counting down.
TTGTGTGCTGAAGCATCAGTCTTGATTTTTTTTTTTTTTGATGATCATTTTGATTTTCATCCCTCTTTTTGATTTTGACTAGTCTAGTGTCAAATTTGACAATTGTGTATATATGTGCAACTGTGATACACATTGGTAGTCTGACTGTACTGTGTTGAGGCTGGTCAGAATCAGCTGAGTTTAATGCTGGTTCTGATCAGCAAACTAGTATGGTTAGTCGAGGCTGATCAGTGGGTACTAGAAATATATCAGATCAAGTCATGAAAAATGATGAGAAACACACCAGAAATCTGAGGCAAATAAAAATTTTAAAAATAAAAATTAAATTTGCATGTATTCAGTTTTATTTCTCTTGCAGTGTACTCTGTGTGTGTTCATTTGTATGAAAGGTATGAGGACTGGACTGACTGTGAAGACAGAAGATTTAAGATGAAGACAATATGAAGACGTGTCAATGTATCAGTGTCAATGTGTTTGTATAGGAAAATGTATATGAAAAAGTCTGTAAATGAGTCTGTGAATGTATTGTAATGTAGTGATTATCAGTGAAAATAAGAGAAATGTATAAACAGTGGAGTTTATAAATTTGTACTGTTTTGATAGTGAAATAAAATATTATATTTAAATAAAATACTGTGTGAATATTTAAATTTCTGTACAGTCGTATTTTATTTAAATATTAATATTATATTCTAGTCTGTGATGTATAATAACAATACAGTATCAAACACATTAAAATAATTTTTATTTGGTTGCTATCATCAAACAAAAATCATATAATTGTGTATACAACTACGTCATATACAACAATCTCCCCCTTTTGATGATGACAAACAAATATTAAGATTTTGAATACAGTAAATGTGTTTGATAGTGAATTTTGAACTCCCCTATTTAAAAGCTCCCCCTACAGCAGACAACTCCCCCTATAACTGTGAATGAGTGAAATGAATGATACGAATAATAATAAATTTTCAAATTAATAATATTTATATAATATTCACTCATAAATCAAAATCTAATCCATTCTCCCCCTTTTGTTATCATCAAAAGGATATAGATTTAAAATACAGATGAAAATTGACTAAAAAATATAATTTCAGCTTAAGAGGTAGAACAGTCATGATAAATCTCAATCAGTCAAACAAAAATCATAATATTCTAAGAACTGGTGGCATATTTCACATTGTAGAGAATGACGGATTTACGATGAATTTTATAAAAATGGAGAGAGTTTAAAATATGAATATTTTCAATTACTTTCAAAAGAATTTTATAAGATTGAGCTCAGAAAATAGTGAAGGATTTGGACTATAATTAATAATTCAATTTAAGCGACAATATCGTATAATCTCAAATCCCAATACCTATCAATCAACAAATCATAATACTTCATAAGATTTCAACACATTTCACAGATTAGAATATGGATTGATAGGCTGGTTTTTAAATAGCAAGGAGAATTTCAGATTAATTTCAATTTATATCACAAAATTTTCCTTTTTCTTTTTATTTTATTTAAGAGCACACTGACCACGCATAACCAGAGTTTGGATTTTTAAATGAGGTCAGTCGCAGCTTAAATTATAAGTTGTCTCATAACCATGCATGACCAGAGCTTGGATTTTTAAATGAAGTTAGAGACACACTTATATATATTGTATATTTTATCATTTTTAGCTTTAAATAGAAAAACTCCTCGGTATATAAACCAATATGAATGACAGAAAAGTGGTAAGTATAGAAAATGGACTGTGAAATGAATTTCTAAATTAATTATATTATGAAATATGCTCGATTGTACTGGGATCATTAAAAAATTTCAATTTTCACCAATTCAAAAAAGATAACATAGTCCAATTTCTATCACAAACATTTTCACTGTTTATTCACGATGATTTTTTTTTAAAAAAAATATCAAACTCTCCACATTAATATAGAATTATCATGGATGGCAGAAAGATGATAGATAATGAAGGTGGTCGTGAAATAATTGCCAGTTCAAAGATATTATAATAAATATTCAACCATCATGAAAATCTAAATAAAATCTCCTCTTGTTGTGAAATATACTGCAGTCACAATTCATCACCATTTCAAAATCTGATAATAATTTTGATGAATTATAAATACAGTTCAATTTGGATATTGATTTCAATTTCTGAATGAATAATCAATAAATAATTTTAAAATTGAAAATCAATCACAAGAGGAATTTATACCGATTTATCCAAGGGGAAAAAATGTGTATGATGTCTATACAAGGTGAAAATTCTAAAACAGATGGATGAAAAAGCTGATACCAATTGTAGTCTCCTTTGTCGAGGAATTTATTCACACCTTAGATATCTCAGATTAAAGAAATTTCAAACACAAATCCCAAACAGACAAGATTACAAATTTGGCACAATTATCAGAGCAGTAGTCAGATTAAAGCAGGTAGTTATTTGAAAATAGTATCAGAGCAGCACAACAGAAACAGTTTCAAATCAGACTTGCCAAGATAATGATTCAAAGATATTTCTGTCGATCACAAAAAAAATTCATGATCCAAGATTTAAAAACATAGTTTATTTTAAATCATTTGATGAACATGAAGATATCAGAATTTAATGAATCGACCACACCAAATTATTAGTTTCGCATTCAAGATATATGTGTGATTCAGTAAATCAATAATTTCAAATGATTTTAAACAAACATATATTCAAATCAAATAATCATGAAATAACAGTGAGTTTGAAGACCGGATTTTCAAAGAAATTTTCACAAGTATCTCAAACAGGCGTGAAATTTAAATTTAGATCATTTACATCAAATTTGAGAGGTATTCATGAACTAGAAAATTAAAGTAATTTATTTGAAATCACTTGAACCAATGTCAAGTTTTGGGATATAATGAATCAGTCACACAAGGTTGATAATTTCAAATTTAGGAGGTGTGCGAGATTCAAAATATCAAAAATTTCAGATGATTTCAAACAAACTAATTTCAACTGTACTAATCATGAATAAAAATGAATTTTAAGATGTATCACTGAGACAAGACATTTCAAAAAAATTCAAGCCAATCTGAAAATTACTGGAATTGTCACAACTGATAAACAACAGTGTGCTGTAAAGAGTATAATATTTTGAACTTTTCTAAAATGAATTAGAATAAACTTTGAACAACAAAGGTGTGTGAATTTCCATATAATTTTCAGATCTTCAAAACAATTTAGAATTCAGATTAACAGTGTTCAAGATATAACAAGAATATGTCAACACTGTTAGGAATTCAGAAAATAGAAAATGAACTTCAAAACAATTTCAAAAAAAAAATTCAGTATCTGGAAATGATTAAAAGTATCAGAGTTCTATGCACGCAAAACAAATTTCCAGAATATCGTGAATACTGCAATTCAAGAAGCACAAAAAAATATGGCAGTGATAAATCAAATCAGAATAGACAGAAGAAAGAGATAGAAGGGAGAAGAAGAAGAAATAAACAAAAGAAAGAAAAAAAATCAAAATAGACAATATTTACAGAGGTGAGTTTAGAGATCATACCAGAATCTAGTGTAAAACAGAATCTCTAACTCAATAGATTTGGCTGAGGAGTTGTGAATGATTCCATGTTATGAAGCAGTTTGAATTCAGTTTCTCTTTCTGCACAGCAGCTCCTCAGCCTCCACTGGTACCTAACAAATGAAGGGATCGAGTGGTCTAACAAAGGTAGTAAAACCACTCACAGTTATATTAACATCTTTCGGTACCCAGACTTGTTTGTATAACAATCCATCTGAATTTACCTTTGTTTCCTTTGGAACCCATATCTGTTTGAATTTAACGAGGTTTGTTTTATCTCTTTTTGGGATCCAGGATTGTTTAGATGAATTATTACAAAACAAATTCAAATTTTGCTTTTGGTTCAAAAATCCTTTGGAATTTACAAAGTTCAAATTATCAAGATGATTCTTTTCAAAAAAAGTCGAAGGATTTTTAAAGTCGTTTGAGTTTCTCCTTTCAGAAAACTCAGATTTCCCAAAACCAAGTCCACTTCTATTTCCCAAAGAAAATTGATTTTTCAACAACATATTTAAATATTTCTCACCATTTGAAAATTTTGCCAGGGTTGTTTCAAGTTGTTGAATTTTAGTTTTAAGATCACCATTTTCTTTCAATAAATCTGAACAATTATTTTCAGTGATCTTACATCTTTCAAAATTAGATTTCAAAAACAAATTTTCATCTTTAAGCAGATTAATTTTGGTTTGGGACTCAGCAGTCTCAAATTCAAAAAGTTTTTGTTTTTCAAACCCAAATTTCTTGGATTTTTCAATCTCGTTTTTCAGTTCTTTCAAAATCAAATCGGATTTCGCCAAATTCTCCTTTTCAGCAATTTCAAATTTGGAATATATATCAGTCTTAAAACTTTCAAATTCCTTTTGTAAAAGATTATTCAAATTTGATAGCTCAGTCTTATTCTCATTTAAGATTAAAATTTCATTTTCAAACTTTTGAATATTTTTTATTGAGATGAACAAGATTAGTCTTCAATTTCAAACAATTTTTGCAAACTGAATTTGAAGAATTTTTAAAATATTCAAGCTGTGATTCCAAATCATCAATTTTGCTGGTCAACTCAGAATTTCTAGATTTCAGAGATTTGTTTTTAGATTTGAGTTTATCAACAGATTTAGTTAAATCAACACACATATAAACCAAATCTTCGTATGAGAAATTTTCAACTTCAACATCTGTTGATTCTCCATCATCTGATCCTTCTGAATTTTCATTTGTAAATCCTGTTAAACAGAATTCTGAATCTGAGTTGACTTTCTCGGGTTTTGAGCTATCGTTGTCAGATATTCCATACTTCGTACTGAGAGTATCCCAGATTTCCAGTGCTGATAAACAATGGGAGATAAGGCAGTATCGATCATCATCAAGATGTGAATATAAGATATGCGTAGCACGATTATTAAAACCTATATCTACCTTATCAAATCCATTAACGATAACATCCCAACATTTAAGATTGACAGATTTTAAATAGGATTCCATTTCAGATTTCCAATTCAAAAAATTTGTACCATTAAAAATAGTTGGAGATGAACTGGACTGACTCTCACTAGACTGACAACTAGGGTTACCCATGACTCTAGAGTTAATGAAAATACCTGCTCTGATACCTCTTGTTCTCGCTTTCTCGAGAGTTTTAATGACACCCGGTGGCAAACAAAGGTACCTCAGAGACTGATTTCACGTCCTGCCTCTCGACATGGACAACCACCCACAGACATGTAGGGATAAGAGTCACTACTACGCCACTAGATCATAGAGCGAGAACTCCCTATCATGTTGTAACCTTATACCAGCTCTGATACCACTTGTTCTCGCTTTCTCGAGGATTTTAATGACACCCCGATGGCAAACAAAGGTACCTCAGAGACTGATTTCACGTCCTGCCTCTCGACATGGACAACCACCCACGGACGTGTAGGGATAAGAGTCACTACTTCGCCACTAGATCATAGAGCGAGAACTCCCTATCATGTTGTAACCTTATACCAGCTCCGATACCACTTGTTGGATCTAGATTAACCCTAGAGGGGGGGGGGGGTGAATAGGGTTTATCACAGTTTTTAACTGAATTGAAAAACTGAAAGGATATTAAAATAATAAACAGATCACAGAATGCAGTAGAAATAAAAGTGCAGAAAATAAATCACACACAGATATACCCAGCTTCGGCAAAACCCTGCCTACTGCTGCATTCCTAAGGTTTCTACTAGGTGTTATAAACAGATCCCGCATACAAGACCATGTACACTCGCAGCGCCTGCTCCTGTTCTAACCCTACGCTCAAAACACTAGACTGACCTATATCCCCTAGGCTAGGATTTCCCGAATTACAACCTCTTAATTCGTAACCCCTAGTTTTACAGACTAGAACACTGATTTGTCGGTTTACAAAAGAAAAAGAAAAATACAACAAATAATAACAAATGACAAAAGAAAACCCTAGTACAAACGAGGAGTTTAAATATAAGGGGTCATCCCCTTTTAAAAAAAAACAAATCCAAAGCCTCTTTTCATCTTGGCCGGCCCATTTGTTTATTTGCACGATCACTTTTGCTTTTGCTCTGGAGATTAAAAATGGCGGCGGTGGAATCAAAAACTAGGGTTTCAGCTTTCTCCCCAAATCGATCGGTTGCTTGATGAAATTGCGTGTCCCTTTAATCTCGAGTGGCTTGAATCTTCAACTGGATATTCTCTGATTTGGTGGATGGATTAGGGATTCTCTTTCTCTCAATCGAAACGCTTCTGGAAACTGTGAGTGAATTTGAATATTTTGATTCTCTGTTCCTTGAATTTAATCGTGTTTTGTCTCCTTCGAATGCCAGTGATGAATCTGTGTGTAGAAAATATATAGGGTAATCAAAAACCCTAAAATAACTCTGATTTCGTGAAGTATGACTTGAACTGATTTGCGTGGTGTTTCCTTTTTGATTTGCCTTGATTTAATTCAGCCTTGATTGTTGTGATAAATCTCGATGTGAATTTGGTTCCTTTGCCTTGAAATAGCTTGTGTGATAAATTGATGAGTCTGGTTGGTGCGGTTTCCTCATTTGTGTTTTCAGGATATTGAAAAACTTGCCATAAACGATTGTTCACTGATTTGTAAATCTGGAAACATAATAAATTATTTCTTTGATTGTTGGCATGGTTTTGAAAGAGATTTAATCATCCTTGAATGAACCGATTTCAATTTGATTTCTTGGCATTGAAAGATTTCCTGATTTTGTTGTGATTTCTGCGACTTGATTTGCTTGCCAAAAATGATTTTAAAACTTGCCAAAAAAAATGTAATCTGTTTAAAACTGGAAACATATTTGCTCCTTGCCACATTTGATTTATGAAAAGGATTGCAACGCAAAACCTGATATAAAAAAAATCTTGCCAAAATAAGTTTGTTGATTTCTGGAAGATATTAAATCTGTGCTAGCAAATATATGTCCATGAATTGCTCCTTCATCATCGCTATACTTTCTTGCTGGATTCTTTGTAGTTGCCAAAATGCTTATGCATATCCATTGATTTTTGCTGCTGCTCACTTGTATATGCCATTTTGGATGCACCCATATATGCACTATTTCTCTTGTAGCTCCTCGACTGTCTGACCACACCAGATATATGCTGAGTCACCATGCTATATTTGTGGCTGATCATTATAGTGTTGAGCCATTATTTGTTCATGCTGCCATTGAAAAATTTGTATTGCTTCAATGCTTCCATGTTTTGACCATACTGACATGCCAGTCCATATATTTGCATTGCCATAGCTGCACTTTCGCCTGTGTTATCTTGATCATTCTTCATTGAACCATGTTGATGCTGAAACTTTTGACAGTGCTGTTTGTACTTGAACTTTGAAGATCACTATGTTTTTATCTAGGTTTTAAATCTCGGATATCGGTCGCGTTTCGTCTCTGGGATTTTATAGACTCGGTCTCGTATCGGGAGAGATCTCGGACGAGATGAGTCTAACTCGGGAGTTCGTCTCGGATTTTCAACTCGGGTTTGAAAGCTCATATCGGAACAATCTCGGGGTACACGATATGTTCAAAATGATATTTTAACAAAATGATTTTTATGAATGCTATCAAAAACATAGTAACTTGAACTTAAAATGCAAAATAACTTTATTATTCTTTATTTTGCGAAAGATCATTCAGACTCTAAATCGTAATATGCTTAAAAAAGGAATATTGTTAGGCAGGAAACATTAAAAGGATTCAAAACATTAAAAAAATTCAGCATAAATAGACAATAAAATACATAATTTCATAAGTCACATGTATGTAAAAAGACGAATACGAAAATCATAAGTATTGTAGAATATATACGAACATACAATATAGTCATTTAACATGCAAAATGTAAAATAACAAAAGATTGATATGGCTAGATTTGAGTTTTTTAATTATACTTCTAGTTCAGGCACAAATTTAAATTTTAACCAAAAAAACTAAGATCTCGGACGATATTCCAGTATTTCGTCTCGGTCGATATATCGTTCGATATTGCAATATCTCGGGCGATATATTCGAAAGGAGATTTAGAGTGATATTTGCTGTTTCGTTTCGGAAGGAGCCCAAAACGAGAACTCGGAGGAGATCTCGGGCGATATTTGCGAGATTTGAAACAGTGGTTTTTATGCATGTAGTTGTCTCAATGTTACTATGCCATATTTGATGAACTCGACCAATCATGCTGCTACTATGATGTGTGAACTGAACTTGATGTAAAACTATTTCTGAAATCACTTGCACTTGAAAAAATTAAAATGACTCGACCAACTTGAGAAGTCAGACTTGAGCTTGCCACACTCCATTAATCTACCTTGACTTTTATCTGTCTCGACCAACTTGATGACTGTGTTGAATTTTGCTGAATTGAAATCACCACTTGTATTTTGCCATTTCATGCCTTGCTTTGGCTGCATCACTTTTCACACATGCTTGTTTGCACCATTAATATGTAGCTATTTTGCCTCTTGTGCTCGACCACATGCATCATGTTTCACTGAAATTGATCATCAATTTGTTGCTGTGTTGTGCACCATTCATCCCATTTCATACTGTCTCTTATTGCATGTCGACGCATGTTGCTGCACTTCCATTTGTTATGTCTATATGAGAAGTACTCCATGTATATGTTGTAGCCTTGTGTGCTGAAGCATCAGTCTTGATTATTTTAGCTGTTTTTTTTTTTTTGATGATCATTTTGATTTTCATCCCTCTTTTTGATTTTGACCTGTCTTGTGTCAAATTTGACAATTGTGTATATATGTGCAACTGTGATACACATCAGCAGACTGACTGTACTGTGTTGGGGCTGGTCAGAATCAACTGAGTTTAATGCTGGTTCTGATCAGCAAACTAGTATGGTTAGTCGAGGCTGATCAGTGGGTACTAGAAATATATCAGATCAAGTCATGAAAAATGATGAGAAACACACCAGAAATCTGAGGCAAATAAAAATTTTAAAAATAAAAATTAAATTTGCATGTATTCAGTTTTATTTCTCTTGCAGTGTACTCGGTGTGTGTTCATTTGTATGACAGGTATGAAGACTGGACTGACTGTGAAGACAGAAGATTTAAGATGAAGACAATATGAAGACGTGTCAATGTATCAGTGTCAATGTGTCTGTATAGGAAAATGTATATGAAAAAGTCTGTAAATGAGTCTGTGAATGTATTGTAATGTAGTGATTATCAGTGAAAATAAGAGAAATGTATAAACAGTGGAGTTTATAAATTTGTACTGTTTTGATAGTGAAATAAAATATTATATTTAAATAAAATACTGTGTGAATATTTAAATTTCTATACAGTCGTATTTTATTTAAATATAAATATTATATTCCAGTCTGTGATGTATAATAACAGTACAGTATCAAACACATTAAAATAATTTTTATTTGGTTGTTATCATCAAACAAAAATCATATAATTGTGTATACAACTACGTCATATACAACAATACTCTGTCAGACATTCGTCCATACAAGTCATCCAGGAACAGGATGAACCGAAGACACTATTCAGTACATCCATCTTAGGCACTGTTATCTAAGACTTATACAATAGCCCTTGCACTTTACTCCGTCTTCAATTTTTTTGGCATATATGATTCGCAACGCTTATGCCAATACAGAGTGGTTCTTTGGATAATAATCCAACCGGTCTCTCCATATTAACAACGATAAAATGGTCCAAAATTCGATAGTCTGTGATTTAACCATCAAAGAAAACACGTGTGCAAATAATGATATTATTTCCAAATGGTAATTCTATCAATCAATCATCAATTATATATATATATATATTCATATTTCCTTATTTTCTATGTTTAGAAAATATACGTTATTAACACTGGAAATCATTCCCATTGTTATTTACATATCACTATCATCTAACAACTATCAGTCCCTGACTGTAAACTAGTAGGAGAACAATTCTCTAAGTATAAACCCCGAAGGCTGAAACCAACATCAGACGATACTTAGAAAACCATTCAATTTACTAATCTCTAGTCATTTTCTAATTTTCCTTAACATCTCTTTTATAACTTATTCAATTTCTAAGTCAATATCCCTTTATCATAACTTATTCATTTCCTAAATAAATAATCTGTTTAATATCCTATTTATTTATTCTAAATGTTTCCTTTAATAAACCTATTTATTTAACAAATAAATATGTCCTTTACTTATTCTATTTATTTAACAAGTAAATAAATCCATTATCTTATCCTATTTATTTAACAAATATCTCACTTATTATCTCCTATTTATTTTCTGTTCCATTTTATAACATCTTATTTATTTATCCTAAATAAATAATTCACTTTATAATTATTCCAATTTATAAATATTTCTTATTTATAAATATTCCAATTTATACATATTCTATTTTCAATATCACTTTGAAAATCTCCTTTTCCCATTCCGATATTTTATGGTACTTAACACATCATATCACGATGACCAAAATCGTCCAAACACATATAATCAACCACAGATTAGAAACCACATCATATATCACAATATATGAAAAACAATAAAATAACTGTTGAGGAATCTAGTTGGATTCCTCCAACCTGTTTCCCTGCATCCACAGATGTTATACAATAAAATCAACATCACTTTCAGTTCCATATGATATATTCTGTTAAACAGAATCAATATAGAAGTTCAACTAACTGACTAGCATTTCAATCAAACAGTCAACACACAGTCAATCAGCCAATATTTAACAATTCTAAAAATACAACATGAAATTATAAACTGTTCAGAGTCAGTGAGATTTACTCACTTTGGCAGTTCATCGTTAAAGAACGATAAACTGTTTGTTTGATTTGAATCAAACAATTTATTTTGCCATAAATTCAAACGAGCTCCAATCCAGTTCAAACCACTTCCATTGTGAAGTGCTCGTCCATACGAATTCAATGCATCTGACCGTTCATGATTTCGATTCCGTATGAACATTTTGAACAAGCCCATCACCATCCTCATAACCAATACCGCATACACCATCTTCCTCAAACGAAAACTGCCGTGCTACAGACATTCTCAATGCCATTTATCCCACTTCGATCTCCATTCCTCCCCTGAATACTTCATCTATCCTCAACAACAACTACCCACCTTCCTCTCATCACAACCCGCACCTACTTATACCAAAAACAGGGTATTCGACCTCGTTCTGCTCGTTGCAAATCTCGAGCGGCTCTAGTACATCCACGGTGACAACACCGATCCAAATTTCAACTGAAATCCACCAATTTACACCGTAAGTTGCTAAAACTCATTCCAAACCCATATCCGAACTCTACTTCGCAAATAACCGCTTCAATCACAAACAAATTCCAACCCTAGTTCATCGCAGAAAAAATATGGAGCTCGGAAAATGGTTCGAGCCCATCAACGCAAAGACCAAGACGTGGAGAATGCCTTCAGGATCCCATATCTCTATGTATTAGGATTTTAGAATTTTTCTTTCATTTGTTTTTGATTTTCATGAGGATCGAACTTTCTTGTGAAGAGAAAAAAATGAGCGGTGCAGTTTATGGTTTGGTTGACTTGAGAATTAGGTTTATGAAAACTTAGAGAGGGTATTTATAGAGGATTTAAATATTTTTATATTTATTATTATATTCGTTTTTAATCAAACGCTATCTGCAATTGTCCTCTAAAATTCCTGTGACCACATACAATACCCAAAAATCACGAAAATGGACATGCAGCTACAGCTCGACATTTCGGTCCCAACGAAACTAGTTTCGTCGAACTCCAATTCCGTTTACTCACACAGCGTATTTTTTTAAAGGTCCAATTATCGATTGTTTTCACATTAAAATCGCCCACGGCGACATATTGACTTCAAAAATCACGGAAATTGAAATCTAACAAAAATTTAACATTACGAATCCAACAAAATTAGTTTCATTGAATTTTGACTTCGTTTGCAAAAGTGGCTATTTTTAAAGCTCTGGATGACCCATTTAAATATATTAAATATTTAAATATAATTAAATTAAATATTTAAAAATAAATATTATCGTATATATTCACACAGAATATAATACAACTCCCCAATATTCCTATATGAATTTCTAACTCGATATTTCAATCCCGATTAGATCAATATTTGATTTATAATGAAATCCCTTTTAAAAATATAAATAATTCCTCTATGAATTATAAAGGAATTCCACAGCGACTTTTTTAAAAATTTGATTTGGACGTAAATCAAAGTCTACACGACGAAATCCCGATTTTTCTCTTCCACTAGAAAGATATACTCCACCAGCTCCACACGTTTCTTGTTTCATAGAAATCCAATTTAAAACGAATCATGTACATTCAGTTGAAGTTCAAATCGCCAAATAGCGAACTGCAGTGCCATTTCAAGCTTGATTATAATTATATTATAGTTTATACATTCAACGATTGTTATTTACATATATTCGTTATCGTGATTCAATTCTAAATTGGATTACATCTTTTGAATTGACCAATTCACACCATATCACTATTTCAGCCAATTCTGATTATTTCAGAATTAAATACATTATTTAAATATTCAAAGTTATTTAATTAAATGACATTAAATTCTCTAATCACTATATAAATAATTAAATTAATTAATTATTATATCGTTGGAAAATGCGGGTCATTATATCGATACCTTATCGAAATATGGATTATCTCTTATCGATACTACTGAGAAGAAGAATGAGAAGTTCATAACTGGCCTAGATGAGTACTTGGGGGAAAGACTGATAAATCATATAGATGATACATTCGAATCAATTATGGGGAAGGCATTGAGATCGGAGAGCCTTTACCCTAAGTCGAAGGCCGAGGTTGCTATTACATCTACGGGGGAGCCAAAGTCGCAGGCAAGCGGTGGAGGTAAGAACAATTCGCAGAATAAGAGGAAACGGAACTAAGTTAAGGATGGTCAGAAAAAGAATAAGAAAGAGTTGAGTGCTATAGCTGTGGCAAGAAGGGCCACTATGCCAAAGATTGTCGAGCAAAGCCAGCAGACAGGAAGTGCTTCAATTGCGACCAAATGGGACATCACAAGGATAAATGTCCACAACCCCCTAAAAAGAAGCAGATTGTGAAAGCATATGCTATCAACGCTGTTCCTTCTTTGTCGAATGCCCCAACTGCGGCAAAGAAGGGAAAGAATATCATCATCCAAGGTATGCTTTCTGTTTATGATGTTCTTGTTTGAGTACTGTTTGATACGGGGGACTCCCATTCCTTCATATCAAGTGACCTGGTAGGTAGGTTGGGATTGGAACCCGAGATAGTCGATAGACCTTTAGTTGTGATAAACCCGATAGGTGGTTTGACTAACTTTAGTATGATTTGTCGTAATTTGGTCTTATCGAATCATGAGTGTATGTTTGCTTGTGATTGCTTTGTTTTGGGCTTTACTGGGTTTGGCATTATTTTGTGAGTCAATTGGCTCCAAAGATATGGGGTGGTGGTAGACTATGAGGGATCTTTGGTGACCATTAGAGCAGATGAAGGGTAGAGGATACTGTTTGGTAGCCTACCTAGTGATGGGGTGATGGCTAGTTTTCTAAATTCCCTCGACATCCTACATGATGAGTTGTTAGATGTGCCTATTGCTGACAAGTATCCGGACATCTTCGGGGAAGTGACCGGACTTCCACCACACCGAGATATCTAGTTTCAGATTGATTTAGTGAAAGATGCCAGAATTATAGTGATGCTACTTCGTCGTATGGTGCCAAGGGAGCAGTGAGAGCTCGAGGTGCAAGTAAACGATCTTTTGAAGAAGGGATTTATAAGAAGAAGTGTTTCCGAGTGGGGAGCATCGGGTATTTGCTACCTAGGCCGGTGGTTCCCTTTGACTGTGCGTGGACTACCATGAGTTGAATACGGTGACGAGGAAGAATAATTATCCTCTTCCGCGGATTGATGATTTGTTTGATCAGTTTAGTGGAGCAAGAGTGTTCCCCTAGTTGGATCTTGCGAAAGGTTTTCATCAGCTCCGAGTAGCAGTTGATAGTATTCCTAAAACGACATTACAAACGTTGTCTAGATTTTATGAGTGGTTGGTCCTGCCATTCAGGTTGACCAATGCACCCGCATATTTTGTGGATCTTATGAATAGGATATTTAGGGATCAATTAAATAAGTTTGTTCTTGTGTTTGTGGACGATATCTTGGTTTACCCGAGGACAGAGGAAGGACACAAGGAGCATTTGAGGACAGTGATGGAGGTGTTGTGGAAACACCAATTGAAAGCAAATTTTTCTATGTGTCACTTCTGGAGGAGGGAAGTGAGATTCTTGGGCCATGTTGTTTCAGGGAATGGTATTGCCGTGGACCCTGCGAAGGTGGCTACGGTACAAGATTGGTCTACGCCCAAGAATGCAATGGATGTAAGAAGTTTCTTGGGGTTGGCTGGATATTATCGTAAGTTTATCCAAGACTTCTCCCAGATAGTTGCACCGTTAACTCAGTTGACCAAGAAAAATCTAGCTTTTGTTTAGGACGAAAGATGCGAGAATGCATTTAAGAGCCTAAAGGGAAAGTTAACGTGTGCACCAGTGTTAGTTATTCCTAAAGGGAACGAAGAGATGGCAGTATACACGGATGCCTATGGTACCGGACTAGGTGTTGTACTGATGCAAAGAGTTAGGGTTATAGCTTTTTCTAGTCGACAATAGAAACCACATGAGGAAAGATATCCTACTCATGATTTGGAATTGGCGGCGATCGTGTTCACATTGAAGGTGTGGATACATTATCTCTTGGGAGAAAGATTCGAGTTGTTTACCAATCATAGATCATTAAAGTATCTTTTCTCAGAAGGATTTAAATCTTCATTAATAGAGATGGTTAGAGTTCTTGGTTTCATATGATTTTAATATTGCATATACACCCAGGAAGGGCAATGCGGTAGCTGATGCATTGAGTAGGAGACATGCCAGCTTAGGAGCTATGTTTCTAGAATGGAAGCAACTAGAGTATATCGTGGGATATGATTTCAGACCTAAGTGCGAATTGGATCTAGCAATGTTAGCAAGTTTAATGACCAGACCAACTTTGATTGAGCGGATTGGTTCTAGTCAAAGGGACGATCCTAATCTATTGGAAGTCATCTCCAAGGTTGAGATGGGTATCGACGATGAGAGAATAAATGAGTATGGTCTTGATCGGGATTAATGGCTTTGAAAGAATGGTAGACTAGTTGTACCCAATGTTATTGGATTGAGAGATGAAGTGCTCAGAGAGTGTCATCACTTGAAACTGACTATACATCCTGGTGGTAACGAAATATATCAAGACATGAAGCAGACCTAATACTGGGAAGGGATGAAAAGAGACGTTGGTAAGTTTATATCCAATGCATGAACTGCCAGTTAGTTAAAGCCGAGCAAAAGAAGCCTAGTAATTTGTTACAACCGTTAGAAATTCCCAAATGGCAATGGGAACAAGTCTCGTTGAATTTCAATGATGGTTTACCAAGAACTAGATTGGGTCATGATAGTATTTGGGTGATTGTGGATCGACTGACTAAAAGTGCAAGGTTTATACTGGTCAAGTCGAACAGAACGGCAGCTAAGTTGGCGGAACTGTATATGAAGTGTGTAGTGAGATTTTATGGAGTACCTAAAGGTATTGTGAGCGACCGAGATCCATTATTTACTAGTGGGTTTTGGAAGAGCTTGCAAGAGGCTTTAGGGTCAGAATTACGTCTCAGTACCACGTACCATTCTCAAACCGATGATCAAACAGAGAGGGTGAATCGTCTATTAGAAGATCTCTTAAGAACTCGTATATTGGATTTTGGAGGATCATATGATGACCATTTGCACCTAGTTGAGTTCGCATATAATAATAGTTATCAATCCAGTATTGGGATGGCTCCATTTGAAGCTTTGTACGGAAGACCGTGCAACTCACCACCATGTTGGTTTGAAACCTATGAGAAATTTGTGCTAGGCCCAGATGTAACAGGAGAAACTTCAGAAAAGGTCAAGGTTATTCAACAGCGAAAGAAGGTTGCCCAAGATTATCAGAAGAGTTATGCTGATAAAAGACAAAGAGAATTGAAATTCTCCATTGGTGACTTGGTATTCTCGAAGATTTCTCCGTTAAAGCATGTTATTCGTTTTGGCAGGAGAGGTAAGCTGGCTCAAGGTTTGTTGGTCCATTCCCAGTTCTCGAACAAGTTGGGAATTTAGCGTATAAAGTTGGATTACCTGATAAGATGGTGGGAGTTCACGACGTATTTCATGTTTCCTAGTTAAGGAAGTTTGTGCAAGGCCTTGATATGACTATTTCACCAAATCAATTGGATGATATCGAGGTAGAGCCCGAGGTGGTTGGGAGTCGCAGACTGATTCATATTGTCGAGTACGATATGAAGCAACTTCTAAGGAAGACGGTGAAACTAGTCAAGGTCCAGTGGGGTGATAATGAGAATGATTGTACTTGGGAAATAGTGGAGAACATAAGGAAGACGCATCCAGAACTCTTTGCCTGATAAGATTTTAATAGTGATAGTTATTGTAACACCCCACATCCGTTAGTGTCACTCACAAAGGGAATGCACTAAGTTCTGTGGAGCATTTAGGGTAAAAAAAGCAGATAAATTACAAGACAGACAAAATTAAAACAGCGGAAAATAAAACTTTACTTTATTGATAAAATAGTTTGTACAATAATTGTTTTTCAATATCAGAGTATCATCTGTCTTACAAAATAAAGAAGCATAAAATAATATTTATATTCCCCAATGTAGCAAGAGCCAGCCATAGCATCTGAAAAGAGAATCCAAGCAAAAATTCGACAAATCTTCAAGCTGGGAAAGAGTGACAGTCCAACTTAACCTGAACTATACTATTCCCTCCTTTACTACCTGGGGAGGGGGGGAACGAAAGGAAAGAAGACGAAAGAAAAACAGAGTCAGACATAAAGCCTGAGTAAGTTCAGATACTTCTAGCATGTGAACATGGAAAAACAAAATGACATGAATTAATTGAATACAAGATAACATCATGATGATAGGGTCAGCAACACAAGATATGTTAAGATAAGATAAACTGGATATGCTCTAATACTTTCACCGCTTCGCTATTTCCTTGTTATACTGGTTTCTATATCTCTGCACCACCTAACTAGTGTCCCAACTAGTAACATGACCCCAATCCCGATAATTTCAGTTGCCTTGAAGCATACATTTATTATCTATTACCTAGATCTAATCTAGGGTTTTCTATTGAGTGCTTCCTAAATTCAACTAGGATTTACGCGACTTGTCTAATGCTTTACAGATTCAGGGTTTATGTCACCTAGGTCCACTAGGGATTACGCTATCTGTCGAACGATGCCCCTAGTCTAGGACACACTACCTAGAGTGGTATATGTTCCTAGACTTTCCCTACATATGTGTTGCGAATCGTTTATCGCTGTCCAGATGCACATGTCCTGAAATGTGCGACCCGAGTCTTGTGGCAGGGCAGCTCTAGAAACACGGAACTCGGTCGGGAGCTTTCTGATATCTGCCGATGCAGATGCTAAGGTCTGTTTTTCCAGTGGCTATGGTCCCACTCGACCCCTCCCTCAACTAATGAAAGGCACACCTTGAAAAATGAGAACTATACACAGGCCCTCTATGCCCCCACTAACCTATGGCCATCCTCACCCATAACTAGATAGCAAGTATATGGTCTTTTGGAGTTCTCCGCCTTTCCGCTTTACGTATCCCGGTTGACTCAAGATGGTAGGTAGACGACGAGTCGCTATCACTGGGCTACTGGTCTCGCCGAATCACGCTGGTCCATCCTAGTCTTTAGGTTGCCATATATTGCAACCAAGGCATACCCTTGGTTCTTCTCACGCAGACCTTAACCTCTGTGAGCCCAGGCGGATCATCTGCATTCTCACAGAGGGATACCAAGAGTACCCTTACGTCCCCTCGAAGCCTCCGGCTTCGTAACCCAATTCATTGGAGCCTCCTTTAAGATCAGATGGACGTTCGCTCCTCTTCGTGTTATACTAAGGATTACAACTTAGTTTTTCTAACTAAGGTTTACCACTTAGTGTATTGAATCGTCGTTTTCTTAACTAAGGTTTACTACTTAGCCCTTTTTAACTAAGGTTTACTACTTAGTCCTCTTTCTTGTCAAGTTGGATTGATTAAGTGTCATTAGTCAATTCAAGCTAACTTAACCCATCCCTTTGTCATATTAAACCGGTTAAGTGTTATCAGTAATTCACGTTGACTTAACCCTACCAGCATCAAGTTATATTGGTTAAGTACTTACTTAACCCTACCCATTCATCCTGTATTGGTTAAGTGTTCCTTTTCAACTTAACCTTGCCCATCTGTTTTAACTAACATGTTATTAATGGTTAAGTATTATCCCTTCATGTTTTAGACTTAACCCTATTCATTTATCACAATCTAATGGTTAAGTGTTCAAGTTTACTTAACCCTATGGTCTAGTCCAGCTAACATATCAAATTGGCTAAGTGTATTAAATTTTTCTTAACCCCAACCTCTAGTCCAGTTAACATGTTAATTTGGCTAAGTGTATTAACTTTACTTAACCCCATCTTCTAGTCTAGTTAACATGTTAATTTGGATAAGTGTTTTCTTAGTTACTTATCCCCTACAAATCTTGTCTTGTTACCCTGTTAAGTTTGGTTAAGTGTTCCTATGGACTTAACCCTCCCATTTTAGCTTAACTATGCTAAGTTGGTTAGGTGTTCCTATGGACTTAACCCTCCCATTCTAGCTTAACTGTATTAAGTGTCTGTATGAACCTAACCCCACCCATCGGTTTAGTTATCATGTTGAATTGGTTAAGTGTCTTAGTTAACTTAACCCTACCATTCTTGTTCTAGCTCTAACAAAGTAAATTAAAGCCGCGACCACTCACATTAGACAGATATTGTTGCGATTACTGGATGTGCCGGTTGGTTCTGGGCAGGTTTACATCGCAACTCAGTCTAACCATGGGCTAGGCATATTCGTGTTTTCTAAGTTCAAAGGGTTTTGATTAATTTTCAAATCAGGTTTTGAAAGTAACCATCCCGTCCGTCGGATCAGTTAGGGATAGCCAGGGAGAGCAGGAAACTTATATTTTCCAAACCCAAGCTTAGACACTATCCTCTCTGTCACCCTAGAACATTCTGGTGCATGTATTATTAAAAGAGATGTCATTAATAAACCTTTCTTTTGTATATATATATAAATTGTTAACAATTTATCCTTAAAGTTTAACCAGTTATCCTCAAAGTCCATTTTCCCTTTATAAATAAATTTGGCCTATACCATATTCATTTGCCATGCCCACTAATGGACTTTTATTCTAGGCCCAAATCTTGATTTGCCTATCTTATAGTTTATAGCAACTTAGACCCAACATCCTCATTTATAGTTCATGCCAAAAACTAGATTTTATATTCTAGTTTACAGTTTATGCCAAACTAGATTTCATATTCTAGTTCACCGTTTATGCCCAAAACTTAATTTGCATACCAACTACCTACTTTGTGGCCCATTTAACCATTTACCATTTACGCCCATTGTATGTAAATTATTCACAATTATGTGAATATACTTATCATGCTTAATTTAGCCACCCAATTCTGATTTAATATTCTAATTTCAGTTCATGTCAAAACTAGACTTGTTATTCTAATTTTCACCTTAATAGTCATGCTATAATGCATGTTCCCAAATTATGCCAATTTCCAAGTTTAGTCAATGAGACGACCCCAATTCTCGTTTCTGACGGAGACAAGGGTTATCTTTGGAATATAACACAGAAAAGATAATAGCAGAACAAAATTAAATAAATACACCAGATAATGAACAATAAAATATACTGGATAAAAGTAATCATCAGAGTTACACAGTATACAGGATCTTACTTAGTACAAATACAGTTCAGCTATACATAAATGTCTACAGCGGAAAACAAACAAAATATGTACAATAGGAGCTGAACAACATAAAAAGAGATAAATGATAGAATCCATCTTCAGCTCCAGCTATCCAAAAAGAACTAGCTAAACCTGAATACAAGGCTGCCCGTGTAGAAAAAGGGGCACCCGAGTTTGAAAGTGAAACAAACTACGAGTCAGTCATGGGACTGGTATGAGAAATCTACTCAACACATATATAATTTGGCCAATCACAGGACCACGCCACTTTTATGGAATGGGTTTACTCCATTGGATTGCCAGTGCTTTAAAAAAAATCTTTCTTTTAAACATCGCTATGCTTTTTATAAAAATGAAGCCTTTATAAGACTCAGTTCCCATCACACAATGCAACGCAAACCGGAGGATAGAGTTTTTACCTTATAACGGTCAAAATATGCTTGATACGAATAAAACAAAGGCATTTGATATTATTGCTAGTGTCTATATGTTTTGAAAACAATTTCAAATCATAACTATCAATCATAGACGACATGAGCGTCCCATGCCACTATGTCTCCAAATATATATATATATATATATATATATATATATATATATATATATAATTGAAACCGCACGATGTCGTATTTGGAAATTGGATTTCCGTCATGAACCAAGGCAAAAGATAGTCCTTACCGAATTCGAGACTGCCTAGCCCGAGTCTCAGGCAAGCGCGCAGGCAAGCCTTGGATCGTCAAGGCCGGTCCACCGATGTGGATTATTATGCCTGAACACTACGTCTCTCCGCCCTTTGGGGCGTAAACGAGCCAACGAATGACTCCATCGGACCCAGATCGTCCGATCAAACCGAGGCGCCTCGCAACAGCAACAACCACACAGGTGAAAAGTATATAAATGTCAGGGCTGGTAGGTCACTGACACCACCCTAGCTTGGAAGAAACGCAGGCCCTCCCTGATGTCCTCTCCCGTTTCTGGTTCATACCGGGGTGTGAGGCTCGCGACTTCACGTTATACACAAAGCTACGCCACACAGGCGGTGCTTTGATCATCACCACAAGACTTTGCTTTTCAACAGAAGCCCTGATCAATGCATCTTAGCATGCCACACGGGCAGTTCATGCCATGTGACTGATGTCCATCGATATACAACCACTGAGCTCGTGCGTTTCAGAGAAGGGCGTTAAGCAAAAGAATAAATTCTCCGCCGCCAAACAGATGTATATTTAATAGAGATCAATCAATCACGGAATAAAATCCAATGTCAGACACACAGTCCATTTACAAGTCCGTTCTGGGTCTGAACGAAACCGGAGGCACTAAATACCTCGCAAACCCATCGATCACCACGTACGTCTGGACGATCACCACTCATTATCCATATTTCGGGATGCCTCCCAATCAGGACCTCGGTTACCATCCAAACAAGGTGAGGATCTCCGGTCTTCGACCATCTACTTCGTCTTCGACTTTCAATCGTCGGTCAATTATTTGAAATGGGAATTAACTCGGCCTTTTCAAATAATTCACGTATATTTAGAATTTCAAATCAATTTATTTCAATGGTTAAATTATTCGATAACACCAAATTTGTTCTTTAATTTGATTTTCACACCAAACACATTCAACCATCAAATACCACATAAATCAAGCAAATTCAGTTTATTTCTATCCCATATCGTTTAGGATATTTTATAACGATTTATCGCTATTTTTATTTATTTTAAAATAGCCTATTTATTCAAAACGACACTTCGGGCCATAACGCGGCCGTGGTGCTGTTTTTCTTCAGAATTGATTTACACATATCTGAAAATCTAACCGTTGGATCTTCACAAAATTTACATCATTAGAAAGGTCTTTTCAAAACGAATCCAACGGTTCCAGTTTCGGGAAAATCCGACGGTCGGATCTCCCGGTACAATCGTTTGAAGCTTCGATTTCAAATTACGAACTGCAACGTCGTTATTCGATTAAATATAATTATATTTATAAATATAAATAAATATAATCGTTTCTGGCGCTGTTTTTCTTTAGATTTGAATTAAACATTCCAGACAATCCTACCGTTGGATTTTTACAAAGTTGGTGCCGTTGGGAAGATATTTCCAAGGCGAACCCGACGGTTGAGGTTTCAGGAAAATCCAATGGTCAGATTTCCCGCACTAGTTGTTTGAAATCATGGTTTCAAAATGCGAACTGCAGGACTACGTTTCGTTTTAATTTTATTTATATTTATATATTTATATAAATATGGTTCATTCAATTTTTCAATATCGTTTTCACTTCAAATATTTCACTAATGCTTTAAAATTTTGGAAAATTTCGCCATAACCTCCCCTGCACCGGGAGCATCGGGAAATCTCAAATAGCTCCCCCGGTCCTTCTAATCTCAAAAAGAAAAAGAAAAAGCCAAACGGCTAGCCAACTGGCTCGTAAAATCATCACCCAAACAAAACAGTAAATGTGTACCTATTTGTCGGGCACAAAATTTTATTCCTCTTCTCTAGCCCCTTTGCTATAACCTGTTCAATGAATATGCATGTACATATATATAGTTCTTATCATTTATCATTTTCTATTCAACTTCATATTTGATTTCTATTTGGTTTAAAAACACCATTCATTCTAATGTTACATACATAGGTACAAATCATATCATTAGCTAATTAATGAATATTTCAACTCATATATATATATATATATATATATATTTGAACAAGTGGCTATTTTTAACACTTCACATTTCAACGATTCATGCATATAATAAAAATGTGATTTTTATTGTAAACCAACTCATTTCAAAACACTATTATTTTATATATTTCATATTGGTGATAAAAATAGGATTTTTCTTATAAAACAATTTCTTTCAAAACGAGATTATTTTACACAGTTCATATAGTCGATAAAAGGTGATTTTTATTATCAAACAATCTATTTCGAAATATGAATACCATTCAACACATGAATTTCAAATCAACGAATGAATATCGATTCAGCACATGAAGGTTTTCTATAGTTTCTATATATAGATAAAAATGTGATTTTTATATTTAAAACGCGAATACCATTCAACAAATGAATTTCTAATCAACGAATGAATATCAATTCAACACATGAAGGTTTTCTATTCAATGAATAAATATAATTTAAGCAGATGAAAATAATTCAAACACACGAATATTATTCAAAATTTCGGCAGCATAACGGTAGGGTAGTTAAAACCGGGACCGTCCCTAGTATGGCTCCTCGCTCTACCTTAAAACCTCGCGGTTTTTGACAATGGGGATCATGCATCTAGTTTGCACGCAGGCGGCATGTATATATTTATTTCATTTCCACAAACTAATCCTATGTGGTTTCAACCAAATATTTCTCAACCACAAATGGGTATTTTTCAACCACAATCAATCAATATCAACCACAAACAATTCCAAACAATCATTCGCTATCAATCAAATTTTCACACCAATCACAATCAATAAATATCGTCCATGGTTTGTGGACGAGGGGCGTATATATATATATTTATATATAGCAATTCACTTTTATTTCAACACATATATAATTTTTACAACGCATATATAACTTATACATCGAACGTACAACTTATACAACGCTTATACATGAGGTGTACAACATTAATATAACTCATACATCGACTATATAATTTATACATCATCGTTTTCCATATAGCTTATAAATTATAAATCTCACATTGGGTTCCACTCCACCAAAAATAGCAGAAGGCTCAGAAAAATATGCGGTCTCTTCTAGAATGCAAAAGACGTCGACACGGTCACGATGTTTCCTGTTTCATCGAATTTCGTTAAGAAATGAGCAAGATATGATTTTTCAAAGTTTGCAACACTTTTAAGGTGTTAAAATCACGAAGGTTTAATTCAGCCGTATACCTTCTTTAATAGCTCAAA
Source organism: Allium sativum (assembly GCA_030737875.1). Lineage (NCBI taxonomy): Eukaryota > Viridiplantae > Streptophyta > Magnoliopsida > Asparagales > Amaryllidaceae > Allium > Allium sativum. Next base: position 484,239,425 of record CM060919.1, on the reverse strand, counting down.
ACTAGGTCTTGAAATCTCGTTCAAACCGCGAAGTGTTGCCACGATCAGATCATCCAGCGTCGAAGAGCTCCGAGAGAGCTTCCCTGCGCCACCAACCTCATCCAGTTCGATGGCGGTTCTGGCCCACGGCGGCGATTCAAAGTCGGCCACTTCAGAGGCATGATTCGCGACGCTGGCGGGGCTTGGGGGTCGAGGCCTGGTCGGATGTGAAGAGGGGAGGGAGGCGAGTCGGATCCGGGTGGTGGCGGTCGCTGGCGTGGGCTGTGGCGGCGGCGGGGGAGGAGAGAAGGTGGAGTATCGGGGTTCGTCGATCGCTGAGAGGGAACGAGGGGTTTTTTCTTTTTTTTTTATTTTTAAATTAATGAAATAAAAATCCTATTGGCTGATGCTATATTAAATTCAAAAATTGGGGTTTTCTTGGACGAACTCGAAATCCAACCCAACGACTGTCGTCCCTAGCGTTTTACCCCCATTCCGAACACAATGGGATATGTTTCGCAGGCCCATTCGACTGTTTCAGTCAGTTTCCATTCAAGTCAAAATATAAAACATTCAATATTTAATTTGAACGTACATTTCAATTCGCCAGGGCCACAAACTGATTCGAAAAATTCCAGAAAAATAAATCTAGCTATGTTTTGATGATACGGTCCCAACAAAACTAGTTTCGTCGAATTCTGAGACCGTTTGCAAATAGGCCCATTTTTGGTCGATCCACTTTAACTGTAATTGACCAAAACACATTTTCTTTTGCCACGCTCACATACTAGCTTCAAAATTTATGAAATTTGAAACTTAGCAATAACTTTACATCCCGGATCCAACAAAAGTGGTTTCGTCGAATTCCGAGGTCATATGCAAAATGGCCATTTTCACGGGCTATATAAATTCCATAGCGACCGTTCTGAAAATTCATTCGGCCATAACTTTTGCTTTCCGCTATGAAAATTCGATTTTTCAGATTCGTTAGAAAGGTATTCACTAAAAGATTTAAATATTTTTGGTTTCACAAAAATCCGTTTTGTTTTGCACCCGGTATAGTCCGACAAAGCTTGAATTCAATTTTCGAAACTACAGCGCCATTTCAGGCCTTGTTTAAAATTATAATTAATTATATTCATTTTCAATTGTCGATTCAAACTCAGTTTTCATCGCCATTATTTAAGTATTTATTTAAAATATCTAAAATCCATTATTTTAGCCAATTAAAATTTTTTAAATTGATTCAGATTTTCTGGGTCGTTACAGTCAATTTCATGTTTTTCCCAAAACGTATTCCCATCGTTCATAAAATCCTGATTCAACCTAGATTATAAATAAATCTAGATTCGTGGATAAAAGGGAATGAACCAAAATGCCATGAAAGAATAAACATAATAACTGGAATAAGATGATAATTCACAGGCATATAGATCTGGAAATCTTATGACATGAAAAGGGTTGAATAGTTTAGGTTCAAGAACATGGGTAGACCTAACTTAATAGGTAATTCCCAAGATCAAGATCCAAGGATAACTAGAAATAGAAAGTCAAGCCTAGATCCAATATAATGCCAGTTTGGGATACAACATGGTTTTGTAATTACAGTGTCATGGGCATAAATAATAGCCTTATATCCATAGTCATAGGCAATAAATCCTCACAGTTAATGAATCACAGTCATAGGCGATGTTCATAGTCAAAGGAAAATAATTCTCGCAGTCATGAGTCACAGTCATAGGCAATGTTCATAAGCAATGTTCATAGTCAAAGAGGCATATGGTTTTAAGGTCCATAGATTCATAGTCACAGTCTTATTGGTCATCGAATCATAACAGTTCTTAATTAGGTCCAAGGATATAAGCACTGATTCGAACAGAAAGATTTGGCATATTCTTTTATTCCTTTAATTTCATGTCACGAATAGAGAAAACGTTCAAATCTAAAAAGTAACCGACTTACAGAGATTATATTATATTCGAAGAAAAACAGTCGTTGAAGTCGTTTGAATCTTCACTTGAATCCTAGCTTGTTTTGAATCCCCTCTTGAAAGTCTTGAGTAGCATTTCCTCGTCTTGATTTATTTTATATATTATTTTATTTATTTATACATTTTCTCAGAGGCAGCATAAGGATAGAATGAAATGGTGTAGAGAGAAGGAGGCTAGGAGGCTGTTTATATAGGATTAGGCGGACGAATCTAGGCAGAAAACGAGACTAGGTACATCAGAATGCACCTAGGCCCAAAAGTGGGTTTTTGCACCAAGGTCGACACCCATGTCGACTGGGCAGTCGACCTGGTCAGGGGGGGTCGACTACCCAGTCGACCTGGGTCCTGGGCGGGTATTTTCCTGCCCAGCCCGCTTCTGGGTTTGAATTCGAATCTCAAATTCGAATTTCGAGCTGTTTTCTGTTCTGAAAATTCCTAAAACTTCGAAGGGTCATATCTCCCTCATACGGACTCCGATTCTCGCAAACTTGGACTCGTTTTCAAGAAGAATTTCGAGGCGAACACAATGGCGCAACCCGTTTCCCTTGGTTTTGATTTTAAAATTTAATTCTGCCTTGATTTGTGAATCCTAGTGTTTTAAAATTACGGGGTGTTACATCCTCCCCCTCTTAAAAGGACTTCGTCCCCGAAATCTTTAAGTTAGGAAGAATGTGTCCTACCATCCCATCATCCATCTAATCAACCATTCAATCACAGGCATTCATTGTCCTTAAAAGGATTTCTAATGTTCATATGCATAGTGTGTGTATATGTCTTTATCTAATGCAAAATCAGGCGGTCTACTGATTCAGTTGACCTCCTTAATGCGAATCATGTCAGTGCCATGCGTCCAATCATGTATGCAAGCACCCCTAGTTATGTAAATACTACATGTGTGCATAACCATTCATCCATATGCAACATTCATATGATAACATATCAAGTTCAACTTACAAACAAATACATATCTGTAAATGCAATATGAAAGCGTTCGAATTGATCTAGTGCCTAATACGTATGTATATGCATTCACGAGCAACCATTAGCAACCACTCGCAACCATCAACCATAACATGTTTCAAATACATGTTTACATCCAAAAGAGTTTCTACCTAAGGATCGTAAAGCTCCTATAAAAAAAAAGAAATCAAGGATGCACCCTCAAGGAAAAGGGTATGATGCTAGTATCTAGCCTTCTTGAGCTTTACTCCACTATATCTTAACTAATTTAACTTCACGATTGTGAAAGTTCTGACCTCCATTTCCAAAATAAACAGATGTCAATCACGGTACCAAGTGTATGTACTAAGATGATTAGAGGTCTCCCTCTTATCCACCATGCCATGACTATAAGGGTCGAAAGGTCACTACGTGCTTTTTACCTCTCTTAAGGTTAGTCCTTCTCCTTAATTATATGCCCTATTATACCCTAGTAAAGATACTTCCTCTTGTCTCAAGTTTTATAATTCCTTCCTCCTTCGTGGGCTAAATATACATCCATGAAATCCTCATCCTTGGGTTGTGCTCCTTTGCTAAACTCCTTATCCTCTTTCGTGTGTAATCATGTTGACAAATCTCTCGAAAGCTGCTTCCATCGTATAGAAAACCCTATAAGCTTGAAAGAAAACTGGCCGTAGGTGAAACAACTACGGCTATGGATGGAAGCCGGGCACTGCTTCGCCCATCGATGAGGTTACCTCCCAGAAAACCAGGAGCCCCAGAGACTCAAGAAAGAAGGAAACAAGAATTCAAATAGAGGAAGAGAAGATAGTGCATATGGCTTTGGGGAATATGCCTTTTAAACAAATCTTTTCTCTTGAAAATGCTTCTTTCAAAACCGTTTTGAAAATAATTTTTCAAATCCTTTATCTGATCTGGTAACCTTCAGCTCTGATACCATGTGTAACACCCCACATCCGTTAGTGTCACTCACAAAGGGAATGCACTAAGTTCTGTGGAGCATTTAGGGTAAAAGATGCAGATAAATTACAAGACAGACAAAATTAAAACAGCGGAAAATAAAACTTTACTTTATTGATAAATAGTTTGTACAACAGTTGTTTTCCAATATCAGAGTATCATCTGTCTTACAAAATAAAGAAGCATAAAATAACATTTATATTCCCCAATGTAGCAAGAGCCAGCCATAACATCTGAAAAGAGAATCCAAGCAAAACTTCGACAAATCTTCAAGCTGGGAAAGAGTGACAGTCCAACTTAACCTGAACTATACTATTCCCTCCTTTACTACCTGGGGGGGGGGACGGAAGGAAAGAAGAAGAAAGAAAAACAGAGTCAGACATAAAGCTTGAGTAAGTTCAGTTACTTCTAGCATGTGAACATGGAGAAACAAAATGACATGAATTAACTGAATACAAGATAACACCATGATGATAGGGTCAGCAACACAAGATATGTTAAGATAAGATAAACTGGATATGCTCTAATACTTTCGCCGCTTCGCTATTTCCTGTTGGATCTAGATTAACCCTAGAGGGGGTGAATAGGGTTTATTGAAAATTAAGAGAGATATAAAAAAAATCAAATCACAGAATGCAGTAGAAAATAAATGCAGAAAAGTAAATGACACAAGATATACCCAGCTTCGGCAAAATCCTGCCTACTGCTGCATTCCTAAGGTTTCTACTAGGTAATAGAACAGATCTTGCTTACAAGACCATGTAAACTCGCGAACCCCTCGCTCCTATTCTAATCCTACGCTCAAAACCCTAGACTGATCTAATCCATAAGATCAGATTTTCCCTAATTTTACAGACTCTAGTAAACTGTCTAGTTTTAGAGACAAAACTAGAAAACCACTTAGATTTTACAGACTCTAGACACTGCCAGTTAATCCCCTAACTGGATCCCCTAGAATTTTACAGACTCTAGAAACTGTTCAAAATGGTTTACAAATAAAAATACAACAAAATGAATTTTTAAAAAAATAAACCCTAAATCCCTTTTATAACATAAAAAGAAGAGCCTGGCCCAATCTCCTTTGCAAGCTCCTTCCTTCACAGATGTTGGTCGACTTTAAGAACGGAATTCAGGTTTCAAATCCCAAATCAAATTCGATCGTGATTGCTCTTTGATTTGCTTCTTTGTTGAGCTTCAAAACTGGATGCTCTCTGATGCTTCGATTTGGGGTAATGATGATCGAAAACACGTGAGTATTGCTGTTTTGATTTCTTCGATTTTCTCTTTGAATTGTTGGGTTGGTTTTCGATTGATTTGACTTGGTTTCTGATCGAAATCCTCTGTGAGTTCTCTGATTTAAAAATAATTGCTCTGAAATTTTTGTTATTTAATTTTGATACAGTCTGTGATGAATATCGTGTTCAAAATAGGATTATATAATCCTATAAAATTCTCTGATTTTGTGTATGATGACTTGGCGTGACCCGATTGATTATGTGTTTCCCCTTTTGACATTAGTTATGTTGGCCTTGATTTCCTTTGTAAATTTCCTTGATTGAGTTTGATTCCTTGGCTTTGAAAGCTTTCTTGATTTGTGGTGATGAAATTCAATTCTATCCCCTGGACATGCTTGTTGCCTTTTTTTAAAAAATATTTTCCCTTCCTGAAAATAAGATCTCATGACTTTGTTAATTAAAAAAAAGTTGTTGCCAAATATTCCAATGTTGAATTCTGAAAATATATTTGTGCATGTCATATCTGAATTATTCATGACACATGCTGATATTCTGCTAATTAACACTTGCCAAAAATGATTTCCAAGAGTGTCCCACTGTTTTCCTAAAGCAGAATTGCATATGAACCATAAAACAAAAAAAAAACTTTCTTGCTAAATTCTGATTTGTATGCATGTATGAATATTTCTGAAAAACAAATTTGAAAACAAATAAATGTTTTCTTGCCATTTTTGGTTTTGTCATTTTGAAAACTTGCCGAATATGGATTACTGAATTTCTGGAGAAACAATGAATTGATTATTTGCCTTAAACAAGCTTTGTTGCTTGCTCTTTGTAAATCTTGGACAAAGATTATTTGTTGCACAAGTTCTCATTCATGTTGTTCTCTTGCTTGACCAATGTCATAGCTGCATGTAAACTTTTGATGCCAAAAACATATTTTTGGAAATCAATGAAATTGTATTTATGGCCCCTCAATACACTTGCCATATGTTGTTTGCCAATATCACCATTACTTGATACTTGCCTTAATTTGATCACTGAATTCTAGATACATTAAAAACTTTGATAATTTTGAAATCAGAATAATGCTTGCCCAAAAATGTCTTTGTTTAAAACTGGAAAGAAAATTCTTTGCACGTTTAAACTGTTGCCAAGATTGTAGATCAAAGAAAAACATTCCTGTTTATTCTTTGCATGCTGATTTGTCCATGCCCATCAATGATTCTTTATGAATGCATTTCCTGCATGTGTATGTTGTACCCAATTTTCATGTACTTATTGTATACTTGCATGTTGGCTTGTGAAAACTTGAAATAACAAACCTTGTCAAATTTGGTGCTATGATTGATTTCCAAACATGATTTCTCCCAGTAAAAATATAATGTTTTAAAGCAATGAAACCTTTGATGATGCTTGCACATATCCAAAATTGATTTGTTAAGTATTTCACTGAAAATGTATTAAACACTACCCAGAAATGTTGTTCCTTGATTGATTGAAAGCCTTGCATGATAAAATATGCCAAACTTATTTGTGTCATAACTTGAGAAAGTTATTTGCACCATTGACTATTGCCAAAATTTCTTGCTTTGAATGTCTCTGCAATTTTGAATATTTTTGGAAAGAAATCAAAACATGTTTGCACCATACGGTCATCTTGACTTAAACCTGAGTACAAGTTGCACTCTACACATGTGTCACATTGAACTACACCATTCATCCATGTCCTGTATTTGTATGACTTCTCAAATAAAACTGAAAAATGTTTTACTTGCAATTCATATGAATGCACTGCTTTGATCTTGCATGATTGACAAGAAAAAAAAATTCCAAAGAAAAAACTGTTGTTAAACTTGTTGTTCCTCCTTTTTTTTGTGTCATAATTGCAATGTGAATGAGTGAAATGCTGTAGTGAGGCAATGATTGTATACTAGAGTGATGAGGGTTGTAGAGAGGAACAAATGTACAGAATGAGAAAAAACTGTACTAATATTTGTAATAAACAAATTTGATAAAATAAAGTATTATTTCATTGTCTTCAAACAAATTTGTCTATCGTATTCAGTTTATTTATTAGTACAAATATTTTGTGAATGTATATGAAATGTGATGTGTTCAAATAGTGGAGTTGTAAATCTGTACTGTTGAATATTGAAATATAATATTCAATTTAAATAAAATACTGCATGAATGTCTGTACAGTCGTATTCTATTTAAATATAAATATTATATTCATGTCTGAGATGTATATGTATATAGAACAGTACAATAACAAGCACGTTTAAAATAAAATATAATTGTTTGTTATCATCAAACAAAAATCATATAATTGTGTATACAACATCGTTATATACAACAATCTCCCCCTTTTGATGATGACAAACAAATATGAGGATTTTGAATATAATAATATTATAAATGTGTTTGAGAGTGAAGAACTGAACTCCCCCTATTTGAAGGCTCCCCCTACAACAGAAACTCCCCCTATAACTGTGCATGAGTGAAGAAACATGAAAATTGAATGAATTTTCAAAATTAAAAATATTTATAAAATATTCACCCATAAATCAAAATCTCAATCCATTCTCCCCCTTTTGTTATCATCAAAAGGATACAGAATTTAAAATATAGATGAAAAATGGCTAACAAATACAATATCAGCTTAAGAGGAAGAACGGTCATCATAAATCTCAATCAGTCAAACAAAAATCATAATAAATTGAGAACTAGTGGCATATTTCACATTGTAGAAACTGACGGATTTACGATGAATGTAAAATGGAGAGTTTCAAAAACATATATTTCCAATTATTTTCAAAAGAATTTTATAAAAATGAAGTTCAAAAACAGTGACGGATTTGGACTATAATTAATAATTCAACTTAAGTGACAAAATCGAATAATCTCAAATTCCAATAGCTATCAATCAACAGATCATAATACGTCATAAGATATTAACACATTTCATATATTAGAACATGGATTGATAGGCTGATTTTTACATACCAAGGAGAAATTCATATTAATTTATATTTAGAACATTATTTCCTTTTTCTTTTATTTTTTATTTAAGAGCACACTGACCACGCATAACCAGAGCTTGGATTTTTAAATGAGGTCAGTCGCAGCTTAAATTATAAGTTGTCTCTTAACCACGCATGACCAGAGCTTGAATTTTTTAAATGAGGTTAGAGACACACTTATGTATTAATTATATATTTATCATTTTATCTTTAAAAGGAAAAAACTCCTCGGTATATAAAACCAATATATGGATGATAGAAGATGGGTTAGGTAAAGGAATGGACTGTGAAATAAATTTCTAAATTAATTATATTATGAAATATGATCAACTGTACCGAGATCATTGAAAATTTTCAGTTGTCACTAATTCTGAAAAATAACACAGTCCCATTTCTGTCACAAATATTTCCACTGTTTATTCAAAATGATTTTAAAACATGTTAACTCTCCACATTACTATAAAAGACATGATGGATGGCAGAATGATGATAGATTAAGGAGATGGTCGTGAAATAATTGCCAGTTCAAAGATATTATAATAAATGTTCAACCATCATGAAAATTTTAAACAAAATGTCCTCTTGTTGTGAAATATACCGCAGTCACAATTCATCGCAATTTCAAAATCTGATAATAATTTTGATGAATTATAAATACAGTTCAATTTGGATATAGATTCCAATTTCTAAATGAATAATCAATAAATAATTTTAAAATTGAAAATCAATTACAAGAGGAATATGCTGATCTATACATGACAAGAGTGATTAAAATATATACAAAAAAAAAATCAAATTTAGCACTTCTAAACAACTGATACCACTTGATGTTTCAATTAATGAGGATGACAAGGGAGACGAGCAAGGATATCATAGAAGAAAAAAATTATAAGTACAAAGCCCAAGCAGACAAGATAACAGATGATGCACATGTATCAGAGCAGCAAACAGACGATTCCAAAACAAACATTTTTCAAAAACAGTATCAGAGTAGCATAGAAAATGATTTCAAATCATACTTGTCAAGATGGCAGTCACATAAGATGATTTATGATCCAATGATTAAAAAAAATACCATTTGTTTGAAATCATTTGAGAATATGAAATTCTCAAGATTCAGTGAATCAATCACACCAGAATATTAATTTTAGATTCAAGATATGTGTGAGATTCAATAAATCAATAATTTCAAATGATTTTAAACAAACATATATTCAAATCAAATACATCATGAAATAGCAGTGAGTTTTAATGACCATTTTTCAAAAGAATTTTTCACAAATTTTTCTGACAATCACAAGACAAATTTCAAATCATTTACATCAAGATTGATTAATAATTCATGATCCAAAAATAGTGGTTTATTCAAAATCACTTGAAAAAAATGTAAATCTTGAGATACAATGAATCAATTACACAGGATAATAAATTCAGATCTGAGAGGTGTGTAAGATTCCAAATATCATAAATTTTCAAGTGATCTCAAACAAACAAAAAACAAACTAGATGATCATGAATAACAACGGATTTCAAGATGTAAGCAAGGATTCAAGACCATCTGAAAATCAATGAAATTACCACAACTGGTAAATAGCAGAGTGTTGTAATGAGTATAATATTTCAAGATTTTCTAAAATGAATTAGAATAAACTCAGAACAATAGAGATGTGTGATATTTCAATTGTTTTTCAGATCTTCAAAAAAAAAATTAGAATTCATATTAACAGTGTTCAAGATATGATATGAATACATCAACACTGTTATAAATTCAAAAAACAGAAAATAAACCTCAAAACAATTGCAGAATTTACAAGCTTAATTTCAAGATCTGGAAATGGTTAAAACATTATAGTATTATACAAATGAAGTGAATTTCCAGAATTCTACAATTGGAAGTTTAAGGAAGCCCAGAATAAAAAATAATAATATGGCAGTGACAAATCAAAAACAAAAAATAGAATAGGGTAGAAGGAGGAATAAACAAAGAAAATAAAAAATATATTTACAAAGTTGAGTTTAGAGATCATACCAGAATATGATGTAAGCAAAAGAATCTCTAACTCAACATACATGGCTAAGGAACTGGGAATGATACAGAAATATAGTCCAACTTGGTTTCAAATCTCTTTTTGCATAGCAATTCCTCAGCCTCCTCCGGTACCTAACAGTTTATAGAATCGAGTGGTCTAACAAAGTTTGTAAAACCACTCACAGTTTTATTCACATATTTTGGTACCCAGACTTGTTTATATAATAATCCATTCGAATCTACCTTTGTACCCTTCGGGACCCAAATATGTTTGAATTTCATGAAGTTTGTTTTATTTCTTTTTGGGATCCAGAATTGTTCAAATGGAATATCATAACACAGATTCACATCACGTTTATGATTCAAAAATCCTTTGCGATTATCAGAGTTTGAATTTTCATATCGATTCTTTTCAAGACAGTTTGAAGGATTTTTAAAATCATTTGAAATCCGCTTTTCAAAAACATTTATTTTCCCAAATCCAAGACCATGTTTATTTTCGACAAAAGTTTGGTTATGTAACAACATATTCAACGATTTTTCCCCATTAGAGAATTTTTCCAAAGTTGATTCCAATCGTTGAATTTTGGATTTAAGATCACTATTATCTTTCATTAAGTCTGAACATCGATTGTTAGTGATCTTTCTTTCAGCATCATGTTGTTTCAAAACCAAATTTTCATTTTCAAGTGATTTTATTTTGGCTCGGGATTCTGAGATTGTTTTTGTTTTTCAGTCTCAAATTTCTTGGATTTTTCAATCTCATTTTCAAGTTCATTCAAAATCAAATCGGATTTCATCAAATTCTCCTTTTCAGCAATTTCAAATTTGGAATATATATTAGTCTTAAAAACTTCAAATTCCTTTTGTAGAAAATTGTTCAAATTTGATAACTCAATCTAGTTTTCTTTTAAGATCAGAATTTCATTTTCAAACCTTTGAATATTTTTATTGAGATGAACAAGATTGGTTTCCAATTTCAAACAATTTTGCAATCTGAATTTGAAAAGTTTTTAAAGTATTCAAGTTGTGATTCCAAATTATCAATTTTGCTGGTCAACTCAGAATTCTTATATTTCAGAGACTTATTTTTCAGTTGGAGTTTATCAACAGATTTCATTAAATCAAGACTCATGTAAACCAGATCTTCATATGAGAAATTTTCTGTTTCAGCATTTGTTGATTCTCCATCATCTGATCCATCTAAAATTTCATCTACATGACCTGTTAAGCATAGATTTGAAGCTGAGTTGACTTTCTGGGATTTTGAGCAGCTGTTGTCAATTTGTCCATACTTTGTATTGAGAGTATTCCAAATTTCCTGTGCAGATAAACAATGACAAATAAGATTAAACTGTTCAGTACTAAGATAATCAAATATAATTTTCATAGCACGAGCATTGAAAGTAATATCTACACTATTAAACCCATTGATAACAACATCCCAACATTTAATATTAACAGATTTTAAATAAAATTCCATTTTGGATTTCCAGTTTGAAAAATCTGTTCCATCGAAAATAGTTGGAAATGAACTGGACTGACTCTCTGTGGACTGACACCTAGGGTTACCCATGACTCTAGAGTTAAAAATACCTGCTCTGATACCACTTGTTGGATCTAGATTAACCCTAGAGGGGGGTGAATAGGGTTTATTGAAAATTAAGCGAGATATAAAAAAATCAAATCATAGAATGCAGTAGAAAATAAATGCAGAAAAGTAAATGACACAAGATATACCCAGCTTCGGCCAAATCCTGCCTACTGCTGCATTCCTAAGGTTTCTACTAGGTAATAGAACAGATCTTGCTTACAAGACCATGTAAACTCGCGAACCCCTCGCTCCTATTCTAATCCTACGCTCAAAACCCTAGACTGATCTAATCCACAAGATCAGATTTTCCCTAATTTTACAGACTCTAGTAAACTGTCTAGTTTTAGAGACAAAACTAGAAAACCACTTAGATTTTAAAAACTCTAGAAACTGCCAGTTAATCCCCTAACTGGATCCCCTAGAATTTTACAGACTCTAGAAACTGTTCAGAATGGTTTACAAATAAAAATACAAAAAAAATGAATTTTAAAAAAAATAAACCCTAAATCCCTATTATAACATAAAAAGAAGAGCCTGGCCCATTCTCCTTTGCAAGCTCCTTCCTTCACAGATGTTGGCTGACTTTAAGAACGGAATTTGGGTTTCAAATCCGAAATCAAATTCGATCGTGATTGCTCTTTGATTTGCTTCTTTGTTGGGCTTCAAAACTGGATGCTCTCTGATGCTTCGATTTGGGATAATGATGATCGAAAACACGTGAGTATTGCTGTTTTGATTTTTTCGATTTTCTCTTTGAATTGTTGGGTTGGTTTTCGATTGATTTGACTTGGCTTCTGATCGAAATCCTCTGTAAGTTCTCTGATTTAAAAATAATTGCTCTGAATTTTTTGTTGTATGATTTTGATACAGCCTGTGATGAATATCATGTTCAAAATAGGATTATATAATCCTATAAAATTCTTTGATTTCGTGTATGATGACTTGGCATGACCCGATTGATTATGTGTTTCCCCTTTTGACATTAGTTATGTCGGCCTTGATTTCCTCTGTAAATTTCCTTGATTGAGTTTGATTCCTTGGCATTGAAAGCTTTTTTGATTTGTGGTGATGAAATTCAATACTATCCCCTGGACATTCTTGTTGCCTTTTTTTAAAAAATATTTTCCCTTCCTGAAAATAAGATCTCATGACTTTGTTAATTAAAAAAAACTGTTGCCAAATATTCCAATGTTGAATTCTGAAAATATATCTGTGCATGTCATATCTGAATTATTCATGACACATGCTGATATTCTGCTAATTAACACTTGCCAAAAATGATTTCCAAGAGTGTCCCACTGTTTTCCTAAAGCAGAATTGCATATGAACCATAAAACAAAAAAAACTTTCTTGCCAAATTCTGATTTGTATGCATGTATGAATATTTCTGAAAAACAAATTTGAAAACAAATAAATGTTTTCATGCCATTTCTGGTTTTGTCATTTTGAAAACTTGCCGAATATGAATTACTGAATTTCTGGAGAAACAATGAATTGATTATTTGCCTTAAACAATCTTTGTTGCTTGCTCTTTGTAAATCTTGGACAAAGATTATTTGTTGCACAAGTTCTCATTCATGTTGTTCTCTTGCTTGACCAATGTCATAGCTGCATGTAAACTTTTGATGCCAAAAACATATTTTTGGAAATCAATGAAATTGTATTTATGGCCCCTCAATACACTTGCCATATGTTGTTTGCCAATATCACCATTACTTGATACTTGCCTTAATTCGATCACTGAATTCTAGACACATTAAAAACTTTGACAAATTTGAAATCAGAATAATGCTTGCCCAAAAATGTCTTTGTTTAAAACTGGAAAGAAAATTCTTTGCATATTTAAACTGTTGCCAAGATTGTAGATCAAAGAAAAACATTCCTGTTTATTCTTTGCATGCTGATTTGTCCATGCCCATCAATGATTCTTTATGAATGCATTTCCTGCATGTGTATGTTGTACCCAATTTTCATGTACTTATTGTATACTTGCATGTTGGCTTGTGAAAACTGGAAATAACAAATCTTGTCAAATTTGGTGCTATGATTGATTTCCAAACATGATTTCTCCCAGTAAAAATATAATGTTTTAAAGCAATGAAACCTTTGATGATGCTTGCACATATCCAAAATTGATTTGTTAAGTATTTCACTGGAAATGTATTAAACACTACCCAGAAATGTTGTTCCTTGATTGATTGAAAGCCTTGCATGATTAAATATGCCAAACTTATTTGTGTCATAACTTGAGAAAGTTATTTGCACCATTAACTATTGCCAAAATTTCTTGCTTTGAATGTCTCTGCAATTTTGAATATTTATGGAAAGAAATCAAAACATGTTTGCACCATATGGTCATCTTGACTTAAACCTGAGTACAAGTTGCACTCTACACATGTGTCACATTGAACTGCACCATTCATCCATGTCCTGTATTTGTATGACTTCTCAACTAAAACTGAAAAATGCTTTACTTGCAATTCATATGAATGCACTACTTTGATCTTGCATGATTGACAAGAAAAAAAAATTCCAAAGTTAAAACTGTTGCTAAACTTGTTGTTCCTCCTTTTTTTTGTGTCATAATTGCAATGTGAATGAGTCAAATGCTGTAGTGAGGCAATGATTGTATACTAGAGTGATGAGGGTTGTAGAGAGGAACAAATGTACAGAATGAGAAAAAATTGTACTGATATTTGTAATAAACAAATTTGATAAAATAAAATATTATTTCATTGTCTTCAAACAAATTTGTCTATCGTATTCAGTTTATTTATTAGTACAAATATTTTGTGAATGTATATGAAATGTGATGTGTTCAAATAGTGGAGTTGTAAATCTGTACTGTTGAATATTTAAATATAATATTCAATTTAAATAAAATACTGCATGAATGTCTGTACAGTCGTATTCTATTTAAATATAAATATTATATTCATGTCTGAGATGTATATGTATATAGAACAGTACAATAACAAGCACGTTTAAAATAAAATATATTTGTTTGTTATCATCAAACAAAAATCATATAATTGTGTATACAACATCGTTATATACAACATTTCCTTGTTGTACTGGTTTCTATATCTCTGCACCACCTAACTAGTGTCCCAACTAGTAACGTGACCCCAATCCCAGTAATTTCAGTTGCCTTGAGGCATACATTTATTATCTATTACCTAGATCTAATCTAGGGTTTTCTATTGAGTGCTTCCTAAATTCAACTAGGGTTTACGCGACTTGTCTAATGCTTTACAGATTCTGGGTTTATGCCACCTAGGTCCACTAGGGATTACGCTACCTGTCGAACGATGCCCCTAGTCTAGGACACACTACCTAGAGTGGTATAAACCCTGAATCGTTTATCGCTGTCTAGATGCACATGTCCTGAAATGTGCAACCCGAGTCTTGTGGCAGGGCAGCTCTAGAAACACAGAACTCGGTCGGGAGCTTTCAGATATCTGCCGATGAGATGCTAAGGTCTGTTTTTCCAGTGGCTATGGTCCCACTTGACCCCTCCCTCAACTAATGAAAGGCACACCTTGAAAAATGAGAACTATACGCAGGCCCTCTATGCCCCACTAACCTATGGCCATCCTCACCCATAACTAGATAGCAAGTATATGGTCTTTTGGAGTTCTCCGCCTTTCCGCTTTACTATCTCGACTGACTCAAGATGGTAGGTAGACGACGAGTCGCTATCACAGGGCTACTGGTCTCGCCGAATCACGCTGGTCCATCCTAGTCTTTAGGTTGCCATATATTGCAACCAAGGCATACCCTTGGTTCTTCTCACGCAGACCTTAACCTCTGTGAGCCCAGGCGGATCAGCTGCAATCTCACAGAGGGATACCAAGAGTACCCTTACGTCCCCTCGAAGCCTCGGGCTTCGTAACCCAATTCGTTGGAGCCTCCTTTAAGATCAGATGGACGTTTTCTCCTCTTCGTGTTATACTAAGGATTACTACTTAGTTTTTCTAACTAAGGTTTACCACTTGGTGTATTGAATCGTCGTTTTCTTAACTAAGGTTTACTACTTAGCCCTTTTTAACTAAGGTTTACTACTTAGTCCTCTTTCTCGTCAAGTTGGATTGGTTAAGTGTCATTAGTCAATTCAAGCTAACTTAACCCATCCCTTTGTCATATTAAACTGGTAAAGTGTTATTAGTAATTCACGTTGACTTAACCCTACCAGCATCAAGTTATATTGGTTAAGTATTTACTTAACCCTACCCATTCATCCTATATTGGTTAAGTGTTCCTTTTCAACTTAACCTTGCCCATCTGTTTTAACTAACATGTTATTAATGGTTAAGTATTATCCCTTCATGTTTTAGAATTAACCCTATTCATTTATCAAAATCTGATGGTTAAGTGTTCAAGTTTACTTAACCCTATGGTCTAGTCCAGCTAACATATCAAATTGGCTAAGTGTATTAAATTTTTCTTAACCCCAACCTCTAGTCCAGTTAACATGTTAATTTGGCTAAGTGTATTAACTTTACTTAACCCCATCTTCTAGTCTAGTTAACATGTTAATTTGGATAAGTGTTTTCTTAGTTACTTATCCCCTACAAATCTTGTCTTGTTACCCTGTTAAGTTTGGTTAAGTGTTCCTATAGACTTAACCCTCCCATTCTAGCTTAACTATGCTAAGTTGATTAGTTGTTCCTATGGACTTATTCTAGCTTAACTGTATTAAGTGTCTGTATGAACCTAACCCCACCCAACGGTTTAGTTATCATGTTGAATTGGTTAAGTGTCTTAGTTAACTTAACCCTACCATTCTTGTTCTATCTCTAACTAAGTAAATTTAAGCCACGACCACTCACATTAGACAGATATTGTTGCGATTACTGGATGTGCCGGTTGGTTCCGGGCAGGTTTACATCGCAACTCAGTCTAACCTCGGGCTAGGCATATTCGTGTTTTCTAAGTTCAAAGGGTTTTGATTAATTTTCAAATCAGGGATTTCCAGGGAGAGCAGGAAACTTGTATTTTCCAAATCCAAGCCTAGACACTATCCTCTCTGTCACCCTAGAACTTTCTGGTGCATGTATTATTAAAAGAGATGTCATTAATAAATCTTTCTTTTGTATATATATAAATTGTTTCCTCAAAGTTTAACCATTTATCATAAAAGTCCATTTTCCCTTTTTAAATAAATTTGGCCTATACCATATTCATTTGCCATGCCCACTAATGGACTTATATTCTAGGCCCAAATCTTGATTTGCCTATCTTACAGTTTATAGCAACTTAGACCCAACATCCTCATTTACAGTTCATGCCAAAAACTAGATTTTATATTCTAGTTTACAGTTTATGCCAAACTAGATTTCATATTCTAGTTCACCATTTATGCCCAAAACTTAATTTGCATACCAACTACCTACTTTGTGGCCCATTTAACCATTTACCATTTACGCCCAATGTATGTAAATTATTCACAATTATGCGAATATACTTATCATGCTTAATTTAGCCACCCAATTCTGATTTAATATTCTAATTTCAGTTCATGTCAAAACAAGACTTGTTATTCTAATTTTCACCTTAATAGTCATGCTATAATGCATGTTCCCAAATTATGCCAATTTCCAAGTTTAGTCAATTTCATGTTTTTCCCAAAACGTATTCCCATCGTTCGTAAAATCGTGATTCAACCTAGATTATAAATACATCAAGATTCGTGGATAAAAGGGAATGAACCAAAATGCCATGAAAGAATAAACATAATAACTGGCATAAGATGATAATTCACAGGCATATAGATCTGGAAATCTTATGACATGAAAAGGGTTGAATAGTATAGGTTCAAGAACATGGGTAGACCTAACTTAATAGGTAAATTTCCAAGATCAAGATCCAAGGATAACTAGAAATAGAAAGTCAAGCCTAGATCAAATATAATGCCAGTTTGGGATACAACATGGTTTTGTAATTACAGTGTCATGGGCATAAATAATAACCTTATATCCATAGTCATACGCAATAAATCCTCACAGTTAATGAATCACAGTCATAGGCGATGTTCATAGTCAAAGGAAAATAATTCTCGCAGTCATGAGTCACAGTCATAGGCAATGTTCATAGTCAAAGAGGCATATGGTTTTAAGGTCCATAGTTTCATAGTCACATTCTTATTGGTCATCGAATCATAACAGTTCTTAATTAGGTCCTAGGATATAAGCACTAATTCGAACAGAAAGATTTGGCATATTCTTTTATTCCTTTAATTTCATGTCACGAATATAGAAAACGTTCAAGTCTAAAAAGTTACCGACTTACAGAGATTATATTAGATTCGTAGAAAAACAGTCGTTTGAATCTTCACTTGAATCCTAGCTTGTTTTGAAACCCCTCTTGAAAATCTTGAGTAGCATTTCCTCGTCTTGATTTATTTTATATATTATTTTATTTATTTATACATTTTCTCAGAGGCAACATAAGGATAGAATGAAATGGTGTAGAGAGAAGGAGGCTAGGAGGCTGTTTATATAGGATTAGGCGGACGAATCTAGGCAGAAAACGAGACCAGGTACATCAGAATGCACCCAGGCCCAAAAGTGGGTTTTTGCACCCAGGTCGACACCCATGTCGACTGGGCAGTCGACCTGGTCAGGGGGGTCGACTACCCAGTCGACCTGGGTCCTGGGCGGGTATTTTCCCGCCCTGCCCGCTTCTGGGTTTGAATTCGAATTTCGAATTCGAATTTCGAGCTGTTTTCTGTTCTGAAAATTCCTGAAACTTCGGAGGGTCATATCTCCCTCATACGGACTCCGATTCTCGTAAACTTGGACTCGTTTCCAAGAAGAATTTCGAGATGAACGCAATGGCGCAACCCATTTTCCTTGGTTTTGATTTTAAAATTTAATTCTGCCTTGATTTGTGAATCCTAGTGTTATAAAATTACGGGGTGTGACATTCTCCCCCTCTTAAAAGGATTTCGTCCCCGAAATCTTTGAGTTAGGAAGAATGTGTCCTACCATCCCATCATCCATCTAATCAACCATTCAATCACATGCATTCATTGTCCTTAAAAGGATTTCTAATGTTTTCATGTTCATATGCATAGTGTGTGTATATGTCTTTATCTAATGCAAAATCAGGCGGTCTACTGATTCAGTTGACCTCCTTAATGCGAATCATGTCAGTGCCATGCGTCCAATCATGTATGCAAGCACCCCTAGTTATGTAAATACTACATGTGTGCATAACCATTCATCCATATGCAACATTCATATGATAACATATCAAGTTCAACTTACAAACAAATATATATCTGTAAATGCAATATGAAAGCGTCCGAATTGATCTAGTGCCTAATAAATATGTATATGCATTCACGAGAAACCATTAACAACCACTCGCAACCATCAACCATAACATGTTTCAAATACATATTTACATCCAAAAGAGTTTCTACCTAAGGATCGTAAAGCTCCTATAAAAAAAAGAAATCAAGGATGCACCCTTAAGGAAAAGGGTATGATGCTAGTATCTAGCCTTCTTGAGATTTACTCCACTGTATCTTAAGTAATTTATCTTCACGATTGTGAAGTTTCTGACCTCCATTTCCAAAATAAACAGATGTCAATCACGGTACCAAGTGTATATACTAAGATGATTAGAGGTCTCCCTCTTATCCACCATGCCATAACTATAAGGGTCGAAAGGTCACTACGTGCTTTTTACCTCTCTTAAGGTTAGTCCTTCTCTTTAATTATATGCCCTATTATGCCCTAGTAAAGATACTTCCTCTTGTCTCAGGTTTTATAATTTCTTCCTCCTTCGTGGGCTAAATCTACATCCATGAATACCTGATCCTTGGGTTGTGCTCCTTAGCCAAACTCCTTATCCTCTTTCGTGTGTAATCATGTTGACAAATCTATTGAAAGCTGCTTCCATCGTACAGAAAACCCTATAAGCTTGAAAGAAAACTGGCCGTAGGTGAAACAACTACGGCTATGGATGGAAGCCGGCCATTACTTCGCCCATTGATGAGGTTACCTCCCTGAAAGCCAGGAGCACCAGAGACTCAAGAAAGAAGGAGACAAGAATTCAAACAGAGGAAGAGAAGATAGTGCGTATGGCTTTGGTGAATATGCCTTTTAAACAAATCTTTTCTCTTGAAAATGCTTCTTTCAAAATCGTTTTGAAAATAATTTTTCAAATCCTTTATCTGATCTGGTAACCTTCAGCTCTGATACCACGTGTAACACCCCACATCCTTTAGTGTCACTCACAAAGGGAATGCACTAAGTTCTGTGGAGCATTTAGGGTAAAAGATGCAGATAAATTACAAGACAGACAAAATTAAAACAGCGGAAAATAAAACATTACTTTATTGATAAAATAGTTTGTACAACAATTGTTTTCCAATATCAGAGTATCATCTGTCTTACAAAATAAAGAAGCATTAAATAACATTTATATTCCCCAATGTAGCAAGAGCCAGCCATAGCATCTGAAAAGAGAATCCAAGCAAAACTTCGACAAATCTTCAAGCTGGGAAAGAGTGATAGTCCAACTTAACCTGAACTATACTATTCCCTCCTTTACTACCTGGGGGGGGGAAGGGAAGGAAAGAAGACGAAAGAAAAACAGAGTCAGACATAAAGCCTGAGTAAGTTCAGTTACTTCTAGCATGTGAACATGGAGAAACAAAATGACATGAATTAACTGCATACAAGATAACACCATGATGATAGGGTCAGCAACACAAGATATGTTAAGATAAGATAAACTGGATATGCTCTAATACTTTCGCCGCTTCGCTATTTCCTTGTTATACTAGTTTCTATATCTCCACACCACCTAACTAGTGTCCCAACTAGTAACGTGACCCCAATCCCGGTAATTTCAGTTGCCTTGAGGCATACATTTATTATCTATTACCTAGATCTAATCTTGGGTTTTCTATTGAGTGCTTCCTAAATTCAACTAGGGTTTACGCGACTTGTCTAATGCTTTATAGATTCAGGGTTTATGCCACCTAGGTCCACTAGGGATTACGCTACCTGTCGACCGATGCCCCTAGTCTAGGACACACTACCTAGAGTGGTATATGTTCCTAGACTTTCCCCACGTATGTGTTGCGAATCGTTTATCGCTGTCTAGATGCACATGTCCTGAAATGTGCAACCCGAGTCCTGTGGCAGGGCAGCTCTAGAAACACGGAACTTGGTCGGGAGCTTTCAGATATCTGCCGATGCAGATGCTAAGGTCTGTTTTTCCAGTGGCTATGGTCCCACTCGACCCCTCCCTCAACTAATGAAAGGCACACCTTGAAAAATGAGAACTATACGTAGGCCCTCTATGCCCCCACTAACCTATGGCCATCCTCACCCATAACTAGATAGCAAGTATATGGTCTTTTGGAGTTCTCCGCCTTTCCGCTTTACGTATCTCGGCTGACTCAAGATGGTAGGTAGACGACGAGTCGCTATCACAGGGCTACTGGTCTCGCTGAATCACGCTGGTCCATCCTAGTCTTTAGGTTGCCATATATTGCAACCAAGGCATACCCTTGGTTCTTCTCACGCAGACCTTAACCTCTATGAGCCCAGGCGGATCATCTGCATTCTCACAGAGAGATACCAAGAGTTCCCTTACGTCCCCTCGAAGCCTCGGGCTTCGTAACCCAATTCGTTGGAGCCTCCTTTAAGATCAGATGGACGTTCGCTTCTCTTCGTGTTATACTAAGGATTACTACTTAGTTTTTCTAACTAATGTTTACCACTTAGTGTATTGAATCGTCATTTTCTTAACTAAGGTTTACTACTAAGCCCTTTTTAACTAAGGTTTACTACTTAGTCCTCTTTCTCGTCAAGTTGGATTGGTTAAGTGTCATTAGTCAATTCAAGCTAACTTAACCCATCCCTTTGTCATATTAAACTGGTTAAGTGTTATCAGTAATTCACGTTGACTTAACCCTACCAGCATCAAGTTATATTGGTTAAGTATTTACTTAACCCTACCCATTCATCCTGTATTGGTTAAGTGTTCCTTTTCAACTTAACCTTGCCCATCTGTTTTAACTAACATGTTATTAGTGGTTAAGTATTATCCCTTCATGTTTTAGACTTAACCCTATTCGTTTATCACAATCTGATGGTTAAGTGTTCAAGTTTACTTAACCCTATGGTCTAGTCCAGCTAACATATCAAATTGGCTAAGTGTATTAAATTTTTCTTAACCCCAACCTCTTTTCCAGTTAACATGTTAATTTGGCTAAGTGTATTAACTTTACTTAACCCCATCTTCTAGTCTAGTTAACATGTTAATTTGGATAAGTGTTTTCTTAGTTACTTATCCCCTACAAATCTTGTCTTGTTACCCTGTTAAGTTTGGTTAAGTGTTCCTATGGACTTAACCCTCCCATTCTTGCTTAACTTTGCTAAGTAGGTTAGGTGTTCCTATGGACTTAACCCTCCCATTCTAGCTTAACTGTATTAAGTGTCTGTATGAACCTAACCCCACCCATCGGTTTAGTTATCATGTTGAATTGGTTAAGTGTCTTAGTTTACCATTCTTGTTCTAGATCTAACTAAGTAAATTAAAGCCGCGACCACTCACATTAGACAGATATTGTTGCGATTACTGGATGTGCCGGTTGGTTCCGGGCAGGTTTACATCGCAACTCAGTCTAACCTCGGGCTAGGCATATTCGTGTTTTCTAAGTTCAAAGGGTTTTGATTAATTTTCAAATCAGGTTTTGAAAGTAACCATCCCGTCCGTTGGATCAGTTAGGGATTGCCAGGGAGAGCAGGAAACTTGTATTTTCCAAATCCAAGCCTAGACACTGTCCTCTATGTCACCCTAGAACTTTCTGGTGCATGTATTATTAAAAGAGATGTCATTAATAAACCTTTCTTTTGTATATATACCTACTTTGTGGCCCATTTAACCATTTACCATTTACGCCCAATGTATGTAAATTATTCACAATTATGCGAATATACTTATCATGCTTAATTTAGCCACCCAATTCTGATTTAATATTCTAATTTCAGTTCATGTCAAAACTAGACTTGTTATTCTAATTTTCACCTTAATAGTCATACTATAATGCATGTTCCCAAATTATGCCAATTTCCAAGTTTAGTCAATTTCATGTTTTTCCCAAAACGTATTCCCATCGTTCGTAAAATCGTGATTCAACCTAGATTATAAATAAATCTAGATTCGTGGATAAAAGGGAATGAACCAAAATGCCATGAAAGAATAAACATAATAACTGGCATAAGATGATAATTCACAGGCATATAGATCTGGAAATCTTATGACATAAAAAGGGTTGAATAGTATAGGTTCAAGAACATGGGTAAACCTAACTTAATAGGTAAATTCCCAAGATCAAGATCCAAGGATAACTAGAAATAGAAAGTCAAGCCTAGATCCAATATAATGCCAGTTTGGGATATAACATGGTTTTGTAATTACAGTGTCATGGGCATAAATAATAACCTTATATCCATAGTCATAGGCAATAAATCCTCACAGTTAATGAATCACAGTCATAGGCGATGTTCATAGTAAAAGGAAAATAATTCTCGCAGTCATGAGTCACAGTCATAGGCAATGTTCATAAGTAATGTTCATAGTCAAAGAGGCATATGGTTTTAAGGTCCATAGTTTCATAGTCACAGTCTTATTGGTCATCGAATCATAACAGTTCTTAATTAGGTCCAAGGATATAAGCACTGATTCGAACAAAAAGATTTGGCATATTCTTTTATTCCTTTAATTTCATGTCACGAATAGAGAAAACGTTCAAATCTAAAAAGTAACCGACTTACAGAGATTATATTAGATTCGTAGTAAAACAGTCGTTGAAGTCGTTTGAATCTTCACTTGAATCCTAGCTTGTTTTGAATCCCCTCTTGAAAGTCTTGAGTAGCATTTCTACATCTTGATTTATTTTATATGTTATTTTATTTATTTATACATTTTCTCAGAGGCAGCATAAGGATAGAATAAAATGGTGTAGAGAGAAGGAGGCTAGGAGGCTGTTCATATAGGATTAGGCGGACAAATCTAGGCAGAAAACGAGACCAGGTACATCAGAATGCACTCAAGCCCAAAAGTCGGTTTTTGCACCCAGGTCGACACCCATGTCGACTGGGCAGTCGACCTGGTCGGGGGGGTCGACTACCCAGTCGACTCCCCAGTCAACCTGGGTCCTGGGCAGGAATTTTCCTGCCCAGCCCGCTTCTGGGTTTGAATTCGAATTTCAAGCTGTTTTCTATTATAAAAATTCCTGAAACTTCGGAGGGTCATATCTCCCTCATACGGACTCCGATTCTCGCAAACTTGGACTCTTTTCCAAGCAGAATTTCGAGGCGAACGCAATGGCTCAACCCGTTTCCCTTGATTTTGTTTTAAAATTTAATTCTGCCTTGATTTGTGAATCCTAGTGTTATAAAATTACGGGGTGTTACAGTTATTCCCTTATTAGTAAACTACATGCTAGGATAGACTTGTTTTGTTGTTATGTATGTTTGATTGCTTGTAAATGGTTGATTGGCATGCGGGACACCTTTGTATGTTTTGGTTAAGGAATTTCGAGGGCGAAATTTCTTAAGGAGGGGAGAGTGTAAGACCCGCATTCTACATATCAAAGGATCGTAGAATATTTATTTCTTCCATATACGAAGTCGTATGGTCGTGTAACTTTGGGAGACGACTATTGGGGTCATTTTCCATGTTCACAATTTTTGTCGAATTTTAAATGACCGTTTGACCCCTAAAGAATCTTATTTCGCTTATAACTTTTGATTGGTAAGGAGTTTTGACTTGAAACCTCTTCCGTTGGATTTAAATGATGGTTTACCTTTCCATAGAGTGGTCACATTAATCAAACAGACTTACCATTTGGGAGATATGGCTAAAATAAGGTTTGAAAGGTGAAAAACAACTTAAACGGGCTTAATAGGGTAATTAGTGGAAGGGCCCATAACCCATTTCCGGATAGGGTTATGGGGAGGCTGAATCAGTTAGGAAACCATCTCATCTCAGTTTTCTAGCTGCCACAAACATTCATTGAATCCTAGTAATGGCCTCCACCTTCTAAATTCATCTTTAATCACTTTCTAATCCAATCGTAAGCGAATCTACATCAAATCAAGGCGGATTGGCATCAGATCAGAGTTTGGGTTGATGTGTTGCACAGGAATTCGACTCAAATTAGTGGAGTTTCAGATCTAAGAATTTATTTGTGGCTAAGGTGAGTGATTAGCACTTTTATTCACTAATTACGGCTAATTAGGGGTGACTAGTAATAATTAGCGAAATTACGCATCATAAAAATCTGGAAAAATTTGTAAAAGTTTTTAAATATTATTTTATGCTTCTGATAAAACTTTGGGTTAATCGGGATTAAGATTTCTAATCGTATAGTTAAAACATGGTTAAGGGGAAATTCCAGGTTTTAAAGTATGTTTGATCCTAAGTAACCCATATGCTTGATGTTTGGATGTTCTTGATTGACTTTATATGCTATAACTACTGTTTGTAATGCTTTGTGATTGTTTAGTAAGGTTAGAATGGTTGAAAACGCCATCGTATGGCGAGAATGGACAAAACAGTCTTGCTAGAAAAGTGCGAGGATTCCGGATCGGATCGAGATAGGGGATCGGATCGGAGTAGTGGCCAGATTTGTGCATGGAAAAAAGGAAGGTCATATGCGTTGAATTGGAACTGGGATCGGACTGGAGCTTGGCATGGGGATCGGATCGGATTAGAGCTAGGAAGCGGGATCGAACCAGGATCTGCAGATAAAGGAGCGCCGAACCGAACCGAGGCTGGAGCACCATCCAAACCGAACCGAATGGAGATGACCGAACCAACTTGAAGTGGAGCACCGAACTGAATGCGAAGCCTGAGGATGATGTATTCGAACCGAACCGACTGAAGCAGATCGAACCGAACCGAATTGAGCTTCCACTACTACTACGTGATGACTCTTCTGAAGACCAACTCTAATTCAACCAAAGCCCGAAATGCAAAGGAAGTCCATGTGGGAAGTTATAACTCAAGATCCAGATGGGAACCAATGAGTTAACTTCAATAGTTGGGCTTTGCTGCGGGATGTGTGCAAAGGGGTTATCGATATCTATAGCTTTAGTTCACCACTGAGAGACAGATTAGCGGCTATGGATCAGCGCAATGGGACCGTTAAGACTCCCAAGGGCAAGTGGTCGTAGCATGGCCATGAGCCGGTGCAGTGGAGTCGCATGACTCCATGGGGCAAAGTGGACATAACAAAGGATTAGTGGCTATGGATCAGTGCAATGAGGTCATTATGACCCCAAGGGCAAAGTGGTCGTAGGAAAGGATTTGGTGATCAAAATAGTGAATATCGTATACTTTACGCACTGAATGAGATATGTGAGGATGATTGTTATGTTTAATGTTTGCTATCAGCATGTCATGCACACTCCCATTTTACACTTTATGTTAGTGTTACCTCAGAGTACTGTACATCTTGTTGTGCTAACTCTTTGGTTGCAGGTCCAGGTCCAGGTATGATTATTTATATCTGTTATTGTTTTGTTTTGCTGCTAGTTCATACCAGACTTTTGTCTAACCCAGAGTTTTATATCTCTTCTTATTACTCTGGGTGCTCTTAAATGAGTAGATTAGAGACAAGTTAGGTGGTATGCACGAGTAGCTATCCGGAGATGAGCAGGAGGCTCACACGTACTATTTACACATATTCTCCCTGTGTTGTTGCAGGTCACTACTTTGGACATTAGTAGTGTATCTTTTCTATTTTTGCTTTAGAGACAGTATTTTGAAGTTGTAATAATGGTTTGGATCATAAGTTGTATTTTTGATTTCGCTGCTATGATGATTTAGTTTTCAGCTTATGCACTGTCTCGCCTGTTTTATGTCAAGTTATGTTGTTATTATATTTTATTTCATGCGCTGTGAGATACACTACAGGTTCTTTGGTGATTCATAGTTTTAAATCCTTTTCCTTTGACGACCGTCCCGTGCTGTTTGGGCATTGGCACAACACATTTTGAGGAAATGTCGGCTGGTTCGGGGCGGGCTGTTATATCCAACGTCCTAGAGAGGCCACTCCCTTAGTCCAAAAAGGTGAAGAAAAAAACCCATGCTCCAGAAGAAGAAATCTGTAGCCTGTACACTAAACAAACCATCAGAAACACATAGGGTGACAGGAGGAGTGCAACATAGGCAACGAAAAACTCGTACAAACCAAACGACGAAAAAAGAAAACAAATCACCTAACGTCAGAACACGGAAGAGGGTTGTTATGGATGTCGAAAATGCGAGCCAAATATCGAGATCGAGCTCGAAAGACACCATGAAACGACGTACAACAGAAGGCAAGGAAGACATCATTCTTCACTCGAATCATAATGGAATCTGAATTCATGGGAACTTCGTCGAAAACTGCCTTATTCCGTGCACACCAAATGTGCCAACAAATAAGACACGGACCATATGGAACATGATAACTCTGTGGGACTTTTCAGGCATCCTCGCTCGCCACAGGCCAAGAAGGTAGAGAAAGGACAAGGCATTTCAACGGAGATCTATAAGATTCCTGAAGAAGGACTAGACAATATGAGCATATAAACCATCGAAAAAAAGACGACCTGATGATTCTACCTGGTCCCGATAACAACATATATAGAGAGATACAATAGGAATATTGATCCTCCTTATGTTCTCGTCTAACGAAAAACTGTTGTGAAGCGTTTTACACATTAGGATCAAAACCTTGGGGGATGTGGGGATCCCAAATGTAATCGAAAGAGGGTTTCCGCAAGCCAGGGGATCTAGCACAATGCTAAGCAGCCGTGAGGGTGAAAGAAGCACCATCCCACCCAAGGTTGTCTCTGTGAGAATCAGAGAACAGTTTCACATACTGGATCCTTTTCCACGTATCATTAGCGTAAGATGAGGAGCCAGAGAAGCCCAAAGCAAGAAGACGTTGGTATTTGGCGTGAAGGAAGGATGCCCAAAGGGAGTCATTCACATGAAACTAGACCCAGAGCTTACAAGCGTAAGCCATGCACACATCATAGGGTTTCCAAAAATCAAGATCACCTTATGGCTTAGGACGACAAACGACATCTGAAGAAACCCAATGGTGATGATTGGAGGTATCCTTTTTACCCCAGAAAAAGGATGATGCCAAGGAACGGAAAGCGCGAAAGAAGGAAGCAGCTGGAGTCATGGCAGCAAAGACATAAGCTCAGATAGAATCAAGCACGGACTTAATGAGCACAAGATTTCCATCTTGGGATAGGAGGTTAGCATTCCAGTGAATAATCTTTCCCATTGCTTCATTGGTATGGGGATCAAATAACGCGTTGAGCTTACACCCTATGAAGAGGACAACTCCAATACAAGTCAAGGGGAGGGAAGCAATAGGGAAACCAGAGGTTGAAACAATGCAAGACACCATTTCTTGAGCCATGGACTTGGTGGGAACGAAATAGGTTTTCGTTGAGTTGACAAGTTGACCAAAACACCTCTCATACTGATGAAGGAAGCAGAGTAGCGACGAACGGAGTGTCTGTTACCATTAGAAAAAATAACAATATCATCAGCAAACTACAAAGAGGAAACAAGCAGAAAACTAGAAGGGATGCCAAATCGATGGATTTGACCTGCAATAGTGAGCGAATGAATGCCACGAACGAAAGCTTCGGCATCGATCACGAATAGGGATGGCGAGAGGGGATCTCCCTGTCGCAATCCCCTTCTAGATTTGAAAGAAGCAGTAGCTGATTCGTTGATAAGAATGGAAAACCAACAGTTAGAGATGAGCCTCTAGGCAAGATCAATGAGAGGTTCCGAAAAACTGAAAGCACAGAAAACTCTAATGAGGAAGAACCAAGATAGACAAGCATACACCTTTTCCATGTCCAACTTGATTACCACATTAGGACCGCTGACCTTGTAGTCAATCTGAGAAATGAGCTCCTCGGCGAGGAGGACATTGTCCGTAATCGAAATTCCTCTAACGAACCAAGCCTGGGACGAAGAGATGACACAATCACCGCGAGAACCTTAGAAATGACCTTATTGGAAACATTGCACAATTTGATGGGGTGAAAATCCGAACAAGAAGACCACCCCTTAGAGGGTTTACCACCAGAGAAGAATAGTTGAATAGCCAGACAAATATCCAAGTGAATGATCGACAAGACACTATGGTATAAAACACTATTGAACCCGTCTAAACCACTCGCACTATCCTTGCTTAGCGAGAATACATAGGATCAAGTCACCTCGCAAATAGGGTGATGACAAGATCATCACTTTAACCGAGGAGAACCATTCTGGGGGTATAGAACAACAAGACTGGGTCAGAGGAAGCCACCAAGGGAACACCTAGGAAGCTCTGAAAATGAGAATGAATAAACTCTTTGACTTCCATCGCGGAGGTAGCAGTCAAAGTGTCTGGTCGATAAATTTGATGAATAGAAAGAACGTTATTCTTCTTTGTAATAAAGGAGTGAAAGAACTTAGAGTTTGATTCGCCATAAATGATACACTTGATCCTAGCTTTCTGGCGAAGTAAATCATTCTTTTTTTTATTTATGTATGGAACCTAAGACTTCACTTAAGCTATTGCTTGTAGTCTTAGTAAACCCCACGAGTAGTGATATACCCCGATTTTTTAACGCCTTCACATTACCTATGTAGTCACCCCTAGAAATTGGCAAAGGTGGCCCTTGTACCTGAGACCTATGCCTCATCCCAATTCGCCCACCTCTAACCAATTGAGCTAGGAGTGTCGGGTGCGAAGGAAATCATTCTTAACACGAAGTTCTAATGAAAAGGCAAGTTAGACTGGCACTGAAACTACTTGTTAGCGGGAAAAGGGTCTTCATCAATGGAAGACTCTGCTGATATGAGATCTCTTCGGCCGCATGGACACGATCGAAGATATTCTTGAAAACATGCAAATTACAATCCTTGAGACAAGCCTTTAGTTTCTAAGCTTACAGGATACGATAACACAAGAGGAACCCAAAAAAGGGGGACCAAGAGTCTAGAATCGTTTAGTAGAAAGAAGGTGGTATCTTTATATGGACTGGAAGCGGAAAGAAGAGGGGCCATATGAAGACTGGGGCAAGAACCTAATAACCATAGGCGCGTAATCAGAGTTGGTACGGTGGAGATGAGTAACTGAGTAGGTGAAAGGGAGTGGAAACCAACCCTCTTATTTGAATACACGATCAAGGAAAGAAAGAATCCGACTCTACCCTTCTAGTTTGTTACACCAAGTAAAGGCGTATCACAAGAAATAAGCTCTGTTAAGTCGAAGTCAATAATGATGGAGTTGAAATCCCCTACCGAAGAGCGGTTAATGGAAGAACCTCCAGGTTCTCTGCTTGACACAAAACAACATTAAAGTCTCGACCAACGATGGATGCCACAAATCTCAGTTCCCCTAGAGCTAGGATATCAGACCAATGGGCCTGCCTTTCGATCCGATCGCATTTCCGTAAACCACGGAAAATAAAAAAGAAAAAGAGGGAATCGAGCAAGCCATAGAAAAAAAATTGGGCTGAATCGAGAATAGAACGAACAGATAGATCTTTAGCCTACAAAATTCAAATCTTATTTGATACATTGACTTTCTTTCGTTCGTTAGACTATGGAGGTGCATGTTGTTTTCCTTTAGGATTATCGCCAATTCTTTAGAAATATCCTTTCAATTTATATGGATTCTTCCCTGATCCGTAGTTATTGCTTTTCGATCCATACGAGATACCTTTCGAGGAATGAACAATATTTCATAATCTCTTCCGAATATCTTCATTTATTGGATTCATTTATTCTTTTTCTCAAAAGAAGTTCTCACTATATAGGGAGGTCCATGATTTTTAGAGGTTCTATCCCTCCTTTTTGCACAAAAAATGTTGGCCAAGTTTATGGTTAACACCTAAAATGTGTGTTCCTGTTAATCCCCTTAATTGTAAAGGGTTTGGTCAAGCTTGTACTATTTCCATAGAGAACCTGTTAGAAGCTTCCGGTGACTTTTGAAAGTAATTTCCTGTAGAAATCAAGAAATAATGATAAGATATTAATGGGACGAAGGATGAAAGACCATTTGGAAATAACTTGAATTCTCTTTTGAACTGATTTGGTTTGTGTCCTTTTACTGGTGTTGGTATGATCCTTCCGCTCAGACTATTATCCCTAGGTATGGTAACTTAGAGTCCATAACTTTCTGAAAATATGAAACTATATAAGTCTCTCATATACTCTTTCGGTAAGAGAGGAAAAGTTATTTCGGTCTTACGAAAGGGGATGCTAAGCTTTCGCTAATTTAGATCACCTCACGAAACTATCATTTTGTTAAGGGTTTGTATGGTTTCGGCATAGCTGATGTAAGGTCTATAGGGTAGTTGGAATGGGATCTTAGTCCTAACGAGGCTTGATTATCTTAGGTAACCATCGATAAACCTTAAACTATAGGGTTTCTAATTAATCTCTAAATATATGCAGCTAACTTATCTGATGTTAGGACCTTTCTAGACTTGCGGAAAGTGTTTCAGTAGAATTATCATTTTCGGATGTATTGGATATGGAACTTACAAGGTTATGACATAATAATAAAGTAGTAACTAAGAAATTACAATCCAATTATCTTAAGTACTCAACAAAAGCTTTCTATTAACAACTTTTATGTATGCAGACTTTCCCCAAATTGGTTTAGAAATTAGGGATTTGATTCAAATTTATAGATACAAGAGAGAATGAGGAATTGGATCATGATTCTAACCCCTAGTGTCGTATTTAAATGTGCGGGTCGGCCCTCCTCTCGGCATATGGGCTTCGTCCTGGGTATGGAAGCTAATGCAGAGGTTTAAGGAAGGCTCCTCCTACTATCTCTTAGAAGAGTAATATAGTGCCACTGTTCTTTGAAGGAGTGATTGCGGATATTGAAGTTAGGCTAGCTACTAGAGAAATGAGGTTATAGGAGCTCTCGACTTTCGGTGCTATTTGCGGCTTCGTCTTGCTTTGTACTTCAAGGATTACTCGTGATGGTCAATTTGTGGAGGCTTAGGCTTTCTGGTATTCTCCCTTCGGGTAGTCTGAAAAGAGTACTAAACTAAGCCCTACACGCTTAAGAATGT
Source organism: Allium sativum (assembly GCA_030737875.1). Classification (NCBI taxonomy): domain Eukaryota; kingdom Viridiplantae; phylum Streptophyta; class Magnoliopsida; order Asparagales; family Amaryllidaceae; genus Allium; species Allium sativum. The sequence goes on along the minus strand of CM060919.1, from coordinate 484,207,514 downwards.
CAACTCTAGTGACAGATCCCTTCAGTTTGTGCCGACAAGGGCTTTCCTAAAAGGGCAGAACTCTTTTTTTTCTTCCTCATGCTTTGAAGTAACTGCTTTGAATATTATACCCTTCGGGTTTCACCGACATGGACTTTTACTATGAAAGAGGACTTTTTATTTATTTATTTATTCCTGGCTTCGAAAGAAAATGTTGAAGGGATAATCTTATCTTTGCCAAAGGACGGCTGGTCTCAACACCCCTTCACCTTGTTTCTGACACCTTCTTTCTCCATGATTATTTTAGTGCTAACAATTTCATCCCCTTAAGTTTTCTCACCTCAATCACAACACTATAAATTCTCTAAAGAAAATCTTTCAACGGTTTTTCCTTCCATTAGATGAGATTGGGTAGGGCATGAAATGAGTTGTATGCATCTTGAACTATTCAATAAACTTTCCCGCTATTTGATCGAATGAGGAGATATACCTTGGTGGTAATTAGGTAAACCATATGGTCGCTAGCCTGTCTAATAATATAGGGAAACAACTGCACTTCACGGCATTAGTTGATCTAGCGGAGTCTATAAGCCACTCAAATTTTATGAGCTATTATATAGGGTCGATCTTTATTGCATATACTAGGCATAGTTGGCATGTCAAATCCCTATGGATATTTCTAATGGGAAATAACTTCATTTAGAGTATTATGACTCAAAGAGGTTGCCCAATCATCATTACTCTAATATTGGCTTACCCTTGCAAGCTACGCCCCTCTCCATCATATTCGTCTCTTGAATATCGTCTATTTGGCTATAGTCATGATCTACCCATGTGCTTGGCCCGAGTCAAGCCTTCAGGCCGCACCATGTTGCCTTGATACATATGCTCTAAAAGCATTGTTTTTTCCTAAGATTTCTATGTTGATTCCATGACACTTATTCAATGGCTCCCACATGGCTTATGGTAATGGACATCTATCACGAGGCAAAAAGAAAGTATGGCACCTCCAATTCAAGGATCTGACACAAATTAAGAGGGTTTGGTAACTGGCTTCTAGAAGTGATTGGTACCGATCACCATACTTAAGTTGGGATTGGTCATATCCATTTTCCTTAATATCCCGCTTCGTACGGGTCTGCCCTTTGCCTTATGTTCTATAACACTACGTATTTTCTGAGAATATTAAACTAAAAAATTAAAATATACTTAATTTTTAAGAGAAGAATTAAGGGAAAAGGGTTATGCCATTGCGTTCGTCTTGGAATTCTGCTTGAGATAGAGTCCAAGTTTGCATAAATCAGACTCCGTATGAAGGAGTTATGACCTTTAGAAGATTCAAGAATTTAAATAATAAAACCAGCCCGAAAATCAAATTTAAATTTCGAAATTCAAAAGCCCCGAAGCAGGCTAGGCAAAAAATTCCCGCCTAGAGATCAGGTCGACTAGGGGGTCGACCTGGGTATATAGGTTGACCAGGGGGTCGACCTAGGGGACGACCTGGGGGTAGACCTCCCCCTTAGGCCAGATCTAAAACCTGACGTGTTTCTTTGTGTGACGATTTTCTGAGTCACTAGGGCTTATGTGGCAAGTTCTGGTTGGTTCTCTTAGGTTTGAATGGCTTTGATTGGTCCTAGGTTGATCTAGCGGCTCTTGTAAATCAAACTTCTATATAAGCAACCTAAATCTAAACCCTAAACCACACAAATTCATTCCAAGGAGCCACCATGCTGTCAATGATCATCCTAACCTAGCCACCATTTCCTCTCAAATTAGAAAGAAAGATTAAAGCTACGAATGAAATCAAATCTAAATTAGAAGAACAATTAGTCTACAATCAAAGGAGATCTATTCAGTTTCAGAAAACAGATCCCAGAAAAACAAGATTTTCCTTTTTGTTTTAAGTCAGTTACTTTTTAGATTTGAACACCTAAATCTATTGTGACATGTAATAAAATGAATATGAGAATATGCCTAATGTAAGCTATCCTTTCATTGAACATGTGCTTGAATATATATATATATATATATATATATATATATATATATATATATATATATATATCTTTAGGAATCATTTTTGACTATGAAATTGGTCCAATCATATCTCTCCTTGTTGTACATCGGAATTGTAATCCTCTTTAAGTCCATGATATTTCTTGTCAAACCTATGTGCCTGTGATGATTCATGATGATATTCATATCATATCTATATGCCTGCGATGTATTCTATCCAAAACTTGTCTTTTTAGTACATCAAGTTTATTGGACCAATAGTTCTTATCATCATATGACTATGCCCATCCTTACAACCTTCCATCTTGCTTCTCCCCTTATTTTATGAATCTTGAGTTAAAACTCGAAATACGTACGTTATGAATTTGGGGGAAATTGGGTATAACATGAAATTGACATTACTTGGTATAATTTTGAACATGTAGTATGACATGACTGTTAAGATGCAATTTAGGGTAATTTGACATGACTTATGGAATATGTAATTTGACATATTGAACCTAGAATTGGCATGAACGACAAAGTATGAAATTGGCATATAAATCAATTTTTGGGGATAATTGTTACTGTTGCGAATTTTGCCTAACTATTGATTTGGGACGCCAAGTATAATGAATATTGTAATTTTGGGGCATGTCTATTGTTACAAACTTGGGAAGATTAGGTGTAGCATATTATGAGTAATAACTTGAAATTGAATTTGGGGGCCATAACTTGCAATTAGCTTTGTTGGGCATAACTTGAGAATTGGAATATGACTAGTTGGGATAATTAGCATATAAATCTAGACTTGGACATTTATGGAAAATGTGTCATAATCTGAAATTGACAACAATTGTGAATAATTTACATATAAACTGTAAATATGTAAATTAGTGAAAAGACGAATGTGCCTAACCCGAGGTTAGATTGAGTTGTGGTGTAAAACTGCCCGGAACCGCCCGGCACATCCAGTAACCACAACAACACCTATCTAATGTGAGAGGTTTGTGCATTATGCCCAAGAAAAACCCGAGGGTAGATTGAGTTGTGGTGTAAAACTGCCCAGAACCACCCGACACATCCAGTAAGCACAACAACACATATCTAATGTGAGAGGTTGGTGCATTAATAATTCCATTAATGCTAATGAGTAAGATGAATGACTAGGGTTAAGTTAGTAAGAACACTTAACAAATATAACATGAATGACTAGGGTTAAGTTCATAGGAACACTTGACCAATATAACATGAATGACTAGGGTTAAGTTCATAGGAACACTTAAAAAATATAACATGAATGACTAGGGTTAAGTTAATAGGAAACACTTAACCAGTATAGCATGATGAATGGGTAGGGTTAGGTAATAAGAAAACACTTAACCAATATAACTTGATTTGTGGTAAGGTTAAGTTAAAACAAGAGGGAAACACTTAACCATTATAACTTGATTTGTGGTAAGGTTAAGTTAAACAAGAGGGCACCACTTAACAAATATAACTTGATTTGTGGTAAGGTTAAGTTAAACAAGAGGGAAACACTTAACCAATATAACTTGATTTGTGGTAAGGTTAAGTTAAAATAGGAGGGCAACACTTAACCAATATAACTTGATTTGTGGTAAGGTTAAGTTAAAACAAGTGGGAAATACTTAACCAATATAACTTGATTTGTGGTAAGGTTAAGTTAAAACAAGAGGGCAACACTTAACCAATATAACTTAATTTATGGTAAGGTTAAGTTAAAACAAGAGGGCAACACTTAACCAATATTACTTGATTTGTGTTAAGGTTAGGTTAAAACAAAGGGCAACACATAACCAATATAACTTGATTTGTGGTAGGGTTAAGTTAATGTAAGAAGGCAACACTTAACTAGAGTAACATGACGAGTAGGTGGGTTAAGTAACTTGAATTGACTGATGACACTTAACCAATACAACATGATGAACACGTAGGGTTAAGTTAATAAGAAATATTTGACCAATATAACTTGATGGACGAACGGGGTTAAGTTAATAGGAAATACTTAACCAATCCAACATGATAAGTGAGGAGGGTTAAGTTAATAAGAAACACTTAACCAACATGACATGATGAAAAGGTTGGTTAAGTTAACATGAATGAACAACACTTAACCAATATGGCATAATGTGCGGGAGGGTTAAGTACATATCAAGTTGGGTGGGTAGTATTAGTAAATATAGGTCCACAAACTTAACCATTAAATAAACATGCTTGAATCAGTAGGAAGGTTAGGTACATATCGGGTTGGTGGGTAATATTAGTAAATATAGGCCCCCAAAACTTAACCATCAAATAAACAAGCTTGAGTCGGTGGGAGGGTTAAGTACATCTCGTGTAGATGGGTAATATTTGTATATATAAGCCCACAAACTTAACCAGTAGGAAACCCTAGTAACGGGGACCCATTTCAGCATTAACCCACATAGATGTATCATGGTACCCTGAACTAGGCAGGGTGGGGCACGATTACTAGGCAGATTATAAGCGGTCAAAATAGAGGCAGGGGGTACATCAGTGTAGGTTCTGACGGTTTACGGGCGTGCACGTACTCCGAAGTGGGAAAAAGCAGGCATTGGGAACCAGTAGTTATACACTGTGCATGTTGAATCGTGTCGGGTTGCTACCATAAGGATTGACGCCTTATGGTGGGACCAGCACAGGGTATCTAAACGCAAGAGAGGGCCGATTGACATAGACACAAGAGAAATTAATACAAGTAGGGAGCCGATTGATAGGGTAGTAAGGGTACATCTAACACATTCATGGCAATTAGGCAGATTGAGGTAGAATCCTCATAATAGATGTACACCTGAAGGTTACCACAATTGCGGGGAATGGGATCACATTATCATATTATCATTTTATACATATTACAAGTTAGGACACTAGTTAGGTGGTGCAGAGATATAAAAAATCAGAATAACAAGGTAGTAGAGAAGCAGAGAAAGAGTAGAAGCTCATTCGGTTTATCTTGCCTTATCATATCTATACTAATCGTATGTTATCTTGTTATCCTTGTTCTCACGGTATTGTCTTATATTCAGTTTATTCATGTCATGATGCTTTTGCTTGTTTATATGCTGAAAGTCACAGGACTTACCAGACTTATGTCTGACTTAGTTTTGTTTCGCCTCTTTTCTTCCGTTCCCCCCAGGTTCATAGGGAGGAGATGTTACCACTTAGCTCAGTTTTCTTTCCAAGCTCGAAGATAGTTGATGTATTGCTTTGGACTCACACTCTACCACTGCTATGGCTGGTTCATGCTTTATTGGGGAATATCATTGTTATTTTTATGCTTCTTTTATATTTGGAAGTTTTTAAATCAAGACAGAAGTTCTATGTATTACTTTTAGTATGATTGAGACAACTATTGTAAAAGCTTGACTAACCATATTGCTTATAAAATGACTTTATTTTCCGCTGCTTTATTTGTCTATCTTTTAATTTATCTGCATCTTTTACCTAAAATGCTCCACCGAAGTTAAGGCATTCCCTTTGTGAGTGACCTTAACGGAGGTGGGGTGTTTCACTTGGTATCAGAGCTGAAGGTTACCGGATCAGATAAAATATTTGAAAAATTATTTTCAAAACGGTTTTAAAAGAAGCATTTTCAAAAGAAAAGTTTTGTTTTAAAGGCATATTCCCCAAAGCTGTATGCACACTCTTTAGATCCTCTGTTTGAATCCTTGTTTCCTTCTTTACTGAGTCTCCCGGGCTCCTGGCTTTTTGGGAGGTAACGTCATCGCGGCATGGTTCCGTAGGCTCGATGAGACTGTCAAATGGTGAAGAAGTGCCCAACCTCCATCCATAGTCGTAGTAGTTTCACCTGCAGCTAATTCTCTTCCAAGCTTTGTAGGGTTTCCCATGCGATGGAGGCAACATTCGAGAGACTTTTCCACATGGTTCACAAAGGAGGTAAAGGGAAAGAGGCCAAAGGAGAAGAATCACAAACAAGGGATTGGAATATAAGAAGGGCGGAGGAAATAATAGATCCCGCAAGAAGAGGAAGTATCTTTTCTGTGGTATAGTGGGTCATTTAATTATAGGAAGTAAAAGACAGGTGGTTTTTTTCAGCATGATGAGGCAGGGCATCTTATCAAGGATTGCCCGGAGGACAAGGACAAGGACAAAGGATAGTATTTTCAGGAAGGCAAGTGCATGCTTTCACCGCCAGCGTACCTGAGAGAAAGATAGTAAAGTTTAGTTTTTCTTCTTGATCATCCTATTAGTACTCTTTTTAATTTCATCACTTCACATTCGCTCATATCTGCTTCCGTAGTTGAGTCTCTGCACCTTAGTACTAGTATAATAGAAGATCTCATTATTGTCTCAAATCTGGTTGGTGGTTCGGCTCATTTATCTTTGGTTTGTAAGGATTTGAGAATAGTTATATTAAGTATTCAGTTTAAGTGTAATGCTTATGTTTTTGGTTTCATGGGATATGGGTTGATTCTAGGCATGGATTGGATAGCTAGAAATTATGAAAGGAGAGTAGTTAGACTTTTGACTTGCCTCGGGAATACCCTCGAGATTTTGTGCGTTCCTAAGGGACCAGTTTGGCTTAGCTACCTAGAATCATTTGACGCATCTATCAACGATTTGCGATTCGTTAGAGTAGTCCATGAGTATGCAGATGTTTTTGATTAGGTTAGGGGTTTTACCCCTAAAACTCGAGATAGACTTCCACATATATCTTGTTGACAATGCAAAGCCAGTTAAGCGATCAACGATAGTTTCGGAGCAAGATTGGAGAGGATAGCCAGAGTCGGTTAAGTGCTCAATTGTTTGGTTGTTTTGCTAGTATCATCTCACATAAATCGTCCAAATTCGGAGGAGGTATTCCTTGGGTGCTTGTCTGATATTCGTTTAGGCCTTTGGGGCTTGTACTTGAGGGATGTCGAGTTCGATTAGGATGGTTTGTGTGAGAAATAAATGGTTGTGGCACGCGCCCTAAGTAAGATTGACCTTAAGAGAGGTAAAAAGTACATAGCAACCTTTAACTTTTGACCCTCAGATTTGTGACATGATGGATAAGCTAAGTAGAGGAGAGACCTCTAATCATCTTAGTATATACACTTGGTAACATGGTTAGCATCTGTTTAATTTCAAGAGATAGTTCTGGGAACATTAGCATGACACAACAAAAGTTGTAGTGCCGAGTATACTAGAAGGAGAAGAGGTGGAACGAGAGGCAACAGTGAAATGAGTCCCAACTTATATTTGGGAAACAGAAATTACGGACCTACGCAATCAAGACAGTCAGAGCGCAATGAAGTGAAACTCAAGAAGGTGCGACTTAGAGGACTGAAGACTAGATACGCGCATCATATCCTTTTTAAGGGTATATCCTTGATTCCTCTTTTTCTGTAAAGTTTATTTGCATGCAAGCCTTTATCTTTTAAGTATATCCTCTTGGTCTTATCCTCGATCCTTAGGTAGAAGCCAATGGATGTAAACATGTGTTTGAGACATGTTATGTTTGGTGGATGCAAGTGGTTGCAAGTGTTTACTAGTGGTTTCTCGTAGATGCATATACACACATTAGGCACTAGATCGGCTCAGTCACTTTCATATTGCATATGCATAGGTGAACTTTTATATATATTGATTGAAACTTGATGTGATATCATATGGATATTGCATTTGTATGAATGACCATGCACTCATATAGAAGTTATAAAGTACGATTAGGAATAATTGCACACATGATTGACTCATGGCACCAACATAATCCGCATTAAGGAGGTCAACAAAATCAGTAGACCGCCTGATTTTGCATTAGATAAGGACATGTACACACACTATGCATATGATCATGAAAGCATTAGAAATCTTTTTAGGACAATGGACGCCAGTGATTGAATGGTCGAGTAGATGGATGTTGGATGTTAGGATATGCATTCTTCTTAACTTAGAGATTTCAGGGACGAAATCCTTTAAGGAGGGGAGAATGTAATACCCCGTATTTTCTAAGAATATTAAATTAACTAATTAAAGTATAGTTAATTTTTAAGAGAAGAATTAAGGGAAACGGGTTATGCCATTGCTTTCGTCTCGGAATTCTGCTTGAGATAAAGTCTGAGTTACATAAATCGGACTCTCTATGAAGGAGTTATGACCTTCAGAAGATTCAAGAATTTAAATAATAAAACCAGCTCGAAATTCAAATTTAAGTTTCGAAATTCAAAAACCCCGAAGCAGGCTGGGCGGGAAATTTCCCGCCCAGAGACCAAGTCGACTAGAGGGTCGATCTGGGGGTCGACCTGGGTATATAGGTCGACCAGGAGGTCGACCTAGGGGTCAACCTCCCCCTCGGGCTAGATCTGAAACCTGACGTGTTTCTTTGTGTGACGATTTTCTGAGTCATTAGGGCTTGTGTGGCAAGTTCTGGTTGGTACTCTTAAGTTTGAATGGCTTTGATTGGTCCTAGGTTGATCTAACGGCTCTTATTAAATCAAATTTATATATAAGCAACCAAAATCTAAACCCTAAACCACACAAATTCATTCCAAGGAGCCACCATGTTGTCAACGATCATCCTAACCTAGCCACCATTTCTTCTCAAACTAAAAAGCAAGATTAAAGCTACAAATCAAATCAAATCTAAATTAGATGAACAATTAGTCTACATCAAAGGAGAGCTATTCAATTTTAGAAAATAGATCCTAGAAAAACAAGATTTTTCTTTTTGTTTGTAAGTCAGTTACTTTTTAGATTTGAACATCTAAATCTAATTATGACATGTAATAAAATGAATATGAGAATATGCCTGATGTAAGCTATCCTTTCATTAAATCTGTGCTTGAATATATATATCTTTGGGAATCATTTTTGACTATGAAATTGGTCCAATCATATCTCTCCTTGTTGTATATCAGAATTGTAATCCTCTTTAATTTCATGATATAATTCTTGTCAAAACTATATGCATGTTATGATTTATGATGATATTCATATCATATCTATATGCCTGCTATGTATTCAATGCAAAACTTGTCTTTTTAGTACATCAAGTATATTGGACCAATAATTCTTATCATCATATGACTATGCCCATCCTTACGACGTTCCATCTTGCTTCTCCCCTTATTTTATGAATCTTGTGTTAAAACTCGAAATACGTACGTTATGAATGCGGGGGAAATTGGGTATAACATGAAATTGATATTACTTGGCATAATTTGGAACATGTAGTATGACATGACTGTTAAGATGCAATTTGGGGTAATTTGACATGAATTATGGAATATGTTATTTGACATATTGAACGTAGAATTGGCATGAACGACAAAGTATGAAATTGGCATATAAATCAAGTTTTGGGCATAATTGTTGCTGTTGCAAATTTGGGGTAACTTGAGCATTGAATCTAGATTGGGCGTAAAAATGTAAATTGGAACATTAAATCTAGATTTGGCCTAACTATTGATCTGGGACGCCAAGTATAATGAATATTGTAATTTTGGGGCATGTTTATTATTACAAACTTGGGAAGATTAGGTATAGCCTATTTTAAGTAATAACTTGAAATTGAATTTGGGGGCCATAACTTGCAATTAGCTTTGTTGGGCATAACTTGAGAATTGGAATATGACTAGTTGGGATAATTAGCATATAAATCTAGACGTGGACAATTATGGAAAATGTGTCATAATCTGAAATTGACAACAATCGTGAATAATTTACATATAAACTATAAATATGTAAATTACTGAAAAGACGAATGTGCCTAACCCGAGGTTAGATTGAGTTGTGGTGTAAAACTGCCCGGAACCGCCCAGCACAACAAGTAACCACAACAACACCTATCTAATATGAGAGGTTAGTGCATTATGCCCAAGAAAAACCCGAGGTTAGATTGAGTTGTGGTGTAAAACTGCCCGGAATCGCCCGACACATCCAGTAACCACAACAACACATATCTAATGTGAGAGGTTGGTGCATTAATAAATCAATTAATGCTAATGAATAAGATGAATGACTACGGTTAAGTTCATAAGAACGCTTAGCCAATATAACATGAATGACTAGGGTTAAGTTCATAGGAACACTTAACCAATATAACATGATGACTAGGGTTAAGTTCATAGGAACACTTAACCAATATAACATGAATGACTAAGGTTAAGTTAATAGGAAACACTTAACCGGTATAGCATGATGAATGGGTAGGGTTAAGTAATAAGAAAACACTTAACCAAAATAATTTGATTTGTGGTAAGGTTAAGTTAAAACAAGAGGGAAACACTTAAACAATATAACTTGATTTGTGGTAAGGTTAAGTTAAAACAAGAGGGCAACACCTAACCAATATAACTTGATTTGTGGTAAGGTTAAGTTAAAACAAGAGGGAAACACTTAACCAATATAACTTGATTTGTGGTAAGGTTAAGTTAAAACAAGAGGGCAACACTTAACCAATATAACTTGATTTGTGTTAAGGTTAAGTTAAAACAAGAGGGAGACACTTAACCAATATAACTTGATTTGTGGTAAGGTTAAGTTAAAACAAGAGGGCAACACTTAACCAATATAACTTGATTTGTGGTAAGGTTAAGTTAAAACAAGAGGGCAACACTTAACCAATATTACTTGATTTGTGGTAAGGTTAAGTTAAAACAAGAGGGCAACACTTAACCAATATAACTTGATTTGTGATAGGGTTAAGTTAACGCAAGAAGGCAACACTTAAGCAGAGTAACATGACGAGTTGGTGGGTTAAGTAACTTGAATTGACTGATGACACTTAACCAATACAAATGATGAACACGTGGGGTTAAGTTAACAAGAAACACTTGACCAACATAACTTGATGGATGAACAGGGTTAAGTTAATAGGAAATACTTAACCAATCCAACATGATAAGTGAGGAGGGTTAAGTTAATAAGAAACACTTAACAAACATGACATGATGAAAAGGTGGATTAAGTTTACATGAATGAACAACACTTAACCAATATGGCATAATGTGCGGGAGGGTTAAGTACATATCAATTTTGGTGGGTAATATTAGTAAATATAGGCCCGCAAACTTAACCATTAAATAAACATGCTTGAATTAGTAGGAGGGTTAAGTACATATCGGGTTGGTGGGTAATAGTAGTAAATATAGGCCAACAAATCTTAACCATTAAATAAACAAGCTTGAATCGGTGGGAGGGTTAAGTACATCTCGTGTAGGTGGGTAATATTTGTATATATAGGCCCACAAACTAAACCAGTAGGAAACTCTAGTAACGCAGACCCATTTCAGCAGTAACCCACATAGATGTATCATGGTACCCTGAACTAGGCAGGGTGGGGCACGATTACTGGGCTGATTATAAACGGTCAAAACAACGGCAGAGGGTACGTCAGTGTAGGTTCCGACGGTTTACGGGCGTGCACGTACTCCGGAGTGGGAAAAAGCAGGCACTGGGTACCAGTAGTTATAGACTTTGCATCTTGAATCGTGTCGGGTGGCTATCATATGGATTGATACACCTTATAGTGGGACCAGCACAGGGTATCTACATGCAAGAGAGGGCCGATTGACACAGACACAAGAGAAATTAATACAAGTAGGGAGCCGATCGATAGGGTAGTAAGGGTACATCTAACCCGTTCATGGCAATTAGGCAGATTGATGTAGAATCCTCATAATAGATGTACACCTTAAGGCTACCACAATTGCTGGGATTGGGATCACATTATCATATTATCATTTTATACAGATTACTAGTTGGGACACTAGTTAGGTGGTGCAGAGATATAAAAATCAGAATAACATGGTAGTAGAGAAGTAGAGAAAAAGTAGAAGCTCAATCAGTTTATCTTGCCTTATCAAATCTAGACTAATCGTATGTTATCTTGTTATCCTTGTTCTCACGGTATTGTCTTATATTCAGTTTATTCATGCCATGATGCTTTTGCCTGTTTATATGCTGAAAGTCACTGGACTTACCAGACTTATGTCTGGCCTAGTTATGTTTCGCCTCTTTTCTTCCTCCCCCCCTCCCAGGTTCACAGGGAGGAAATGTTACCACTTAGCTCAGTTTTCTTTCCAAGCTCAAAGATAGTTGATGTATTGCTTTCGACTCTCTCTTTCGCTGCTATGGCTGGTTCATGCTTTATTGGGGAATATCATTGTTATTTTTATGCTTCTTTTATATTTGGAAGTTTTTAAATCAAGACAGAAGTTCTATGTATTACTTTTAGGATGATTGAGACAACTATTGTAAAATCTTGACTGAACCACACTGTTTATAAAATGACTTTATTTTCCGCTGCTTTATTTGTCTATGTTGTAATTTATCTGCATCTTTTACCTAAAATGCTCCACCGAAGTTAAGGCATTCCCTTTGTGAGTGACTTTAACGGAGGTGGGGTGTTTCATGTTCCTTTGGTAATGCTCCGATAATGAGGAACTTCCACATTCACGCTCCAAAATAAGCTTTTAATGGCGTGTGAAAAATAATGTAATAGGACATAAAGCATTGTTAGAAATGTTGTGTAATGACATGCAGTTATAGATACGAAATTAATAACTACAAAAAATGAATGCTGCTTAAAACAATATTAGGCAGCCTTTTTTTTTTTTTACTATTATGCATAATTTTCTACTGTTGAGAATGGTGTTTTTCATCAATGATTTATCAACACTATTATTAATTTTTCGTAGCACTTTGGTTACTTATCATAGTAAAGTGCATTATTTTATAATAATAGAACTAACAACACAATTTAGATGTTGTTGTTTGTTCTCAATATATTTGTATATACGCATGTTATAAATCTAAACTGCATTTAATTGTATTTTAATTAAATATTTACACAATGCATAAAAATCAAAATAAAAACTATAATTTAAAAATGTAACTATTAATCATTTCCATAAATTAAGTTAAACACGATATCAATAAAAAGAAGTTTATACAAATTCATAAACAGATATAATATTTATAAACCAACTTCATATAACATTATACAAAGACACAAAAATATGCATCAGGCACCAATATAGAAAATGCAATTGCAGGTATTTCATCGATTGTAGATGAACGGCTTTTTTATCTTTTTATCCTTTGAACCTTCGATCTGGAATGTACCTCTTCAACTTGCTAAAAAAAACTTCTTAAACATTAAAAAGAAATTATAACCATCAATATTAAATTCACCATTTGCACTTGATCTAAGGGAAAAAATATAATGACAAAATCTATAAACAAGGTATATATTGCTGCAATATTTACCTAAAAAGTTGTTAGCCTTATGGCCAATAATATTTCATCCAAAACACTGCTGCAGTGACAAACTTATCTATGTATAATAATGATTGTGATACAAGATTCAAAAGATTATGAATAAAGGTTAATGTGGATGCACAATTCCAGTTTTCAAATAGTTCATGGGGCATAGATAAGCAAAGACAAATAAACCATATCGTTATTCTTCAACTTAGGAAGATGGAAGTTCATCATCACTGGTAGGTCTAACACTTGTACAAACCTAAAAGATTTAAGATATAAGGTTAAATAACTCTAGTATTTAATAATATATGAAATTAACAACAAAAAACATAATAAAAGGAAGAAGGTAACATGCTTTTTGATTAATTGTTAATATACAACATCAAATAGAGCAATGAAATAATAGAAGGTCGAAGTTACCTTTTCAACTAAAAATAGCAACTTTTAACCAGACTGCTTAAAGAAAAGTTTTATCAAGCCCTTTGGATGCATGTGTGAAAATTAAAATTGATGAAAGCAATGAAATCAATAAAACTGCATAATTGTTCTATGTTAAATCCCACGTTTTCGTTACTAAGAGAATAGTACAAAGATGCATTTGATAAAAAATGTATGCTATGACAAACTGTTAAATAATTATTTACCGTGTGATTACTGGTTAGACCATTAAATAAAAAGGGAAGGTGATATATGTTCATAATATATGATATCTAACTAGAAAACGTTTGTGGAATTATGTTGCGTTTATAACAAAGGTCGGTCAACCTCATTAAAGTTGAGTGAACTAATTAAAGAAATTGGTCCAAAAATCATATAGCGAAGCAATCAACAGTTCCAAAGTTAATAACATCTTTATTGAATGAGCCTCTGCAAGTTAATTGAAATTTTGGATGCATATGCACATGTTTAATGTTTTGGTTAAATCAATAGGTGGAATCGATACTGTTGATGATCCAAAGAAGCACCAGGCATTGAGAATGATCTTTGAATCAAAGCTAAACATAAACGAACCCTAGAAAAAAAAAGCACTCCACATTACAATTTGGAACTAATAAGCTTTATATTGAATGACTATGAAAATAATAACTTCATGTTGTATGAAACTCAATTGTTCCTTATTTGATCATCACTATTTATTGTTTAACTTCGAGTGATACAAACACATTCATATACATGTGTGCGTCTATGCGCACATTAGTTCCATCGTCAATAGATATTAATTTTTTATCCAAAAAAGGGGGAAAAATAAACACTATCAAAGTTTACTTGAAGTAAAAAAAAATATGTTATGACTATACTAAATATTTCTGTATATCAAATAACTGTGAAAGCTCTAAAATAAGAGTAGGTTTTTAAAAAAAAATGAGTGATCCTTTCATGGAGGAAAATACTCATGCAATTCTAAAAGCCGATTTGTTGACAGGAAGCTAACCCCCAATACAAATAAAAAAAGAAAAAAAATCCCACTCAAACTTGAGGAACTAGAGTCTAAAAAAAGAAAATACATAGAACAATATATAAGAAAAACAAAGAAATAAGAGTCCAGAAAAAATAAGAGCACATTATCCGAAAACCTGTAGCTGCTAGAAAGAAGCTCACAAAATTAGTTAGAACACTATATATATATATATATACGCAAAATCCATATAATATATATAAAGATAACCCAGACTAAAAAACCACCATAAAAAGAATATAAATAGACATGATAGAAATTCAGATAGAAACAGACCCAAATAGAATAAACAATGCCAAAAACAAAATAAAACAACAATCATACACATAACAATAAAGAATACAGCTGAATAAAGATAAAGCAAATACTAACATGAAGCAACATACATAAATAAAACATTGTTAAGATTACCAAAAAAATATAGACCTTGAAACATTAACAAGAGACTTGATGATTTCGAAAAAAAATTCGAAATTTTATTAAGCTTATAAGAAGGATTCGAAATCCAACTATAAATTATAGCCACAAAGAGGGATTTTAAAAAATAAATTATCAGTATTACCATTAAACTTATGAAAAGCATATTGGTTTCTATTATACCAAATATACCAATAAGTAATTAAGAAAACAGTATCACATAAATACTTGTTGTTTACGTTATAACGAAACCAATAATTATTCCAATAGAAATCATAATCAAAATACCTAAAATTAAAATGAAAATTAAAAAGGTCAAAAAAACTAGATAAAACATTTTTGGTAATAAACCAATAAAAATGAAGATGAGCAATATTCCAAACAATTATTACAAAAATAGCACATTTTATTGATAGCAATATCTTTCAGTTTTAGCAATTCAATGGTATTAAGTATTTCATGCAAGGTCATCCATATATGAATTTGGTTTTGGAAGGACCATTAGATTTCCAAAGATAATTAAACAATTTAATGTTAACCCTTAGAAACTGAGCAAATAATAAAAGTAATGGGGAGTAAAAGAACCACTTTTATCCCAACACCAAATATTATAATTTTCTCATTATCGGTTTTATATAAATCCAATCTGGTATATAATAAAGCAAACAGCTTAAAAGTAAGACCAAAAAGAGTATGATTAGACTAAAATTCCATGGAGAAATCTGATTATGATTATGAATATCAGAAATTAAAACCTTTTAAAAATTACAAATATCATAAAATTATTTAAATTCAAAATTTAAAGAATAGAAGAAATCCAACATTTATGCAAAAATAATGTATTATTGCCATAATGAATAATAGAATTATTACCAAACTTAAAAATATCAAGATTTTCAAATATGCGAGAGATCGTTAGAATTACTATAAGGGAAAAGACTTAAATTATAATTACTAACTTAACAATCATTAAATTTACAAATCCATTTTCTTAATAAAGAAATATTAAGATTTTACAAATTCATAATTCCTAATCCACTTGCTTTTTTATGTTTACAAATAGTTTCCCATTGAACCAAACTTTTGGAGTAGGAAAAAGAACTATCACTACATCATATCAACTTTCAAAATTAACTATTTAAGGAAATAATAGGAAGGAATCCAATAAATGGATAAAGCAGACAACGTAAAGTTATTTAATCCAACCTATCTTCTCCTGATAAAAATCTACCATGCCAAAAAGGCAAATTATTATTAATTTTACCAATAATAGCATTCTAATCATCATGTTTTAATTTTTTAGGCTGAATAGAAAACCATTGTGTTAAATTGGAAATTTCACTAAATTACCATTTATAGTATTAGCAACTTGAGTATCAGAATTATTTTAGTAACGCCAACCAGTTTTTATAGCATTCTACACTTATTTCATTACAACAAATAATGAGTACATAATCATACAGGAGATAGGCTGATTTCCTACTTGCTATACACATTTTTCTAGCCCTAGATACAAAATAAGCTAACAGATTTAAATGCCACATAGGATGATAATCAAGTACTGAACATTGCAAGCTAGGCAAGTTAAATTACACTAACCAAAGGCAACATAAACAACACTAATAAAACTTAACATGTGTTGGAATTGTAGATCCAAATATTGTTTGAAGAGCAAATCAATCAATTAATTGATTTCATCAATCAATTAATTTGATTTGTATAGGAGGAAAGATACTAATTATATTGTCAATCAATTAATTAGTGAGGTACAAAAGAGGAAAGATACCTAATTTTAATTGATTGCTTTTGTAATGGAAAGAAATAGAAGGTATGTTTTTGAAATTTTTAAGGCCCAATTAGAATATTTGATTAGTTTTTCTATTTGCCTATATAAGCAGCTTACAGGTTTGGATTATTTGTATTGTAAGAGGGAAAAGGTTATTTCTTTTGTTTGGGACTGAGATATCTTCTCAATTTTAGTTTTTTTTCTTGTAATCTTTTGTTGGTTTAATAAAACATTTTGTTTTGTTGGAATTATTTTGTCATTATTTTTCTTCACTTCTTATCTCTTCTAAAATCTAATTGTGTAGAGATCATAGGAAAATTTCTAATAGTTTTATCAGAGCCGATGGTTACGGACTGGGTCATGTAGGCAAGGCAGTGCTCTCAAAAGATACTCGTAGGATGCGAGTCAAAAGGAGACTGTTAGGGTTGTCTCACATGTTGTTAAGGAGGAATGACGAGTTTGAATAAATAGCCCCACATAACAGAATAAATTGAAGGAGTAGTGTACAAATATGAGTTGGTACATGTAACATCAGGGATTCCTTTTGTTATATGGGAGTTGTGTGCCAGCTCATATGCATGCAAGGAAGGGAGGCTTTGCTCCAACCGTCGTTACATAACAGTGGTATTGGAGCCTTCTACATAATTTTTTTGAAGATAGTTTGAACATGAAGAAAATACTTATTGAAAAGCTTAACGGGAGAAATTGGGATTATGGAAGGCAAAGATGGAGATTTTCTTTACCTTAATGATCTTCACTAACCACTAGATAACAATGGGAAGAAACCTAACAACTTATCTGAAGCAAAATGAGAAACTTTGGATAAGATGGCTGCTGCGTCTATTCAGTGTTTTTTGGATAATTCAGTTTTTCACATTGTTGCTAATGAAACATCTGCTTACGCAATATGGAAAGACAATCAAATAGACCAGCCATGAAAAGGGAATATATTTTCTTTTACTGTGACAAACCTGGTCATCAGCCGAGACTTTGTCATAAGCTTAAAAGGGACAAGGAGAAGATAAAGGCATTAGAAGAAGAGTCGGATGAAAAAAATAGTAATAACAACGATAATGAGGTGAATATTAGTGAGGAACTTGAAGGCAATGTTTTATGTGTTAATGAATGTGAAAGAACAAATTGGGTCTTTGATTCTGGTGCATGCTTCCATATATGCAATCAAAAAAATGCATTCATTGAACATAAAAAGAAAAACACTAATGTTGAATCCTTTAATGGTGGAAAATTATGTGTTAAAGGGATAGGTTTTGTTAGATTGAAGATACATGATGGAAGGGTGATGAAACTCACAGAAGTTTGGTATATTCCAGAAACTACAAAGAAACTCACGAAAGTTTGCAATATCATACCTCAAACAAACTGGATGCAAGCAGTCCTAGAAACAATAACAATTTTCAAGCAGAGAAATTACGAAAAGCGCTCGTCACCACCCGACCTCGAACCTGACTAATACAATAGCAAGCGCTTCATAAAGGAAATGACCACTGCAATGTTCACCTCCACGTTACTCACCACCAAATAAAATCACCTCCACACAACTTACTACCACAACTATCACCTCTACACAACTCACTGCCTTTACTATCACCTACACTGAACTCACTCAGAAGCAGATGCCGTGATGAAAACAGACCTTAACAGTACAACAGAAGGCCCCTAAACTGATCGACGACTCTAAAATTACACATCCCCAATGACCAAAAACAGAAGAACTCCAGCAATGCCAAGAACCTAAGACGAAAACACTTGAAAACCCACCACATCAGAATCACAACAAACTACAATTATGAACACCCAACAAACACATGAAACGAATACACCAAAAAAATACTCAAACTAAAATAGGATAAAAGCTCCATCCAGCATGTCGAAAAATCAATCCATAGCTAAATTTCTTGCCTTCCGAAGGAGATATAAACCTAACCTAGTTGCGCGGATAAGGCAAAAAGGCGACAGAGAAGTCTCAAAGTGTTAGTTCACAGTCGCAAGAAGCTAATAGATATTCAACAAGGTTACTCCAAGGGAACAAGGAAAAGTACAACTATCGAGTTTTAAATAGAGGGAGGAGACAAGACGATTGTGATTCGGGTGGTTCAGATATGGATGGAGATAAAATTAGGGCATGAACTGATAAGGGAAGGGGAGGCTCGATCCATACAGAAATGGGAAAAGCTAGAGAAGAGGATGCATAAGGAGAACAAAAAATGATGGAGGAGATGATAGAAAAAGAATAGAGGGAGACAGAGGAGAATAGAAGTTGTAGTGACCTAGTCCTAATTGACATGAGAAATGAGCTCCATTTCGAAAAATGAGTTTCATAAATTATTAATGTCATTAAGAATTAATAGCGCTCCAATACTAATTGAATGTAGTGTCATAAAATGCATGTGTGTCCACCTCTAATTTACAATGTCAAATATACAAAACAAGCTTCGAAAAAAAAAATCTAACATTGTTCTCCAATACAAGTGTCTAGAAGCAAACAGTTTTGTACACTTGTCATTTTAAGAATACTTTAAGAACAAATAACTAAATATTAGTTGTTATATACACTTCAACATTATGAACTACGATGTCTACTACTAGACATTATGTTTCACAATGTCTTGTAAATTTATCAACACGTCGCCTTCAAAATTCATTCAACATTTGCATTGAACAAAATAAATTTAACAAAAATGTTAATCGATGATGCGTCATTGATGTTACATTCAAAATAGGAAAGCATTGGAGATGCTCTAAAACTAAACTTTTATCAAAATTGATTTTTAAAATAGATAGTATTTCAAAACTATATAAAATAAAAGCAATGATATGCTTAGTCAAATGGGACGAGAAAATCATAATATCATCATCAAATTGCAAAATAGATATACCATCACTAGTGACATCCCTACCCATAGCATCTAACACACCATTCCTAATGGCTAGTTTAATAATTGCAGAACAAGAGTAAGATAATAGTGAACAATTTAGTTTTTGTTAATAATAGATTTCTTTAAGGTATATAAACATTTAATTTTATTCATAGCATAAATTTGATTATGTATAAATTTGTTACTCATGTAAATCATAATAGCATTTGGATTATTTTGAAATTTAATACATAATAAAATTTATGTCATGACTATAGTTAAATATTATATGCCAAATAATCATGAAAACATTAGAATAAGAGTTAAATAATAGAAAATTCAGTTCTTTTGTTATATTCAATTACTTTAAGTTATTGTAACAACCTTGGTTTTGTGATTACCTAATGAAACCAATTTAACAAGGTTTATAATTTGTTAATCAAGTAAAATAAATATATGTTTGGAGGAAATAAATCTTTTAATCATTAGCCTGAGTAAACAATGGAAAATTTGAGTGATTATGGTGGGTTTTTATGATGAATCGGATTGAATAAGGGAAATAAAAAGGTTTTGGGAGCAAAAAAGGAGTTTTGGGTCAAAATGTTGGATTATAGGTTAAATCAAATTAAACAAATAACAAGAGGAATTAAATTGATATGGATGGGTTGAATAAAAATTTAAAAATGAGAAAAATAAAGTTTCTAAATACTTATAATAAAATTTTGAGACATAATATGGGTTTACAAGATTTTTATGTGCTCTTTAACAGTAGACGGTAATAATAGTTGAACAATGTATTTGGTGTGAAATTGTGTTTTCTAAATCTATTAAGTTGCAAATAAATATGTAAAATGTGAAAATATTAATTAAAAATCAATATTTGAGCATTGAAAATTTTTGGGATCATTTGGGTATTTATTTGGTTAAAACGATGAATTATGCAAAATTTAGTGTTAAATTTGCAAGTTTCAAATAAATAAAATGTAAAATAAGTGTTCTCAATAAGGATGTAAAATTTTCATGTGGTTATGACAAAATTTGTATATATAGTTGTTTATAATGATTAAACTATTTACTACAATTTTTATCAATTGTAAAATATGGATAAGTGGTATTGAAATGGTTCGAGAGTGCATATATGAGTGCTAACTACTGGAATTGAGCCTAATTTAGTTAACTTAAGTCTAATTGGACCTTAATATAGCCCAAAATTTAAGATAGTTAACAAAGGAAAATTCTATAAGAGGAACAAAAGAAAACGTATGTATATTTTCTTTTAATCAGGCATCTTCCTCTTTCTTTCAGAAATTTACAAAGAAGAATTTACATTCTCCACCTAAAATCCTCAAAACCCAACCAATTACTCAAATCAAAAGTTAAAATAGCTTGCTAACTAAATTCTTACAAGAAACTAGCCACAAACCATGGACTTATTTCATTTCTATCTCAAATTTGAGAAAAAATTCATCCGCTATAACTTCTTTTCTGTTGCATGTGCCTGTAATTATTCTTATAAGTTCCTAAGATTTTCCTCAAGCCAAAAAGCTTTAACTTTGCACTAATTCTTGCTATAAACTAGCAAAATTACAGCCATAAATCAAAAGTGAGTAAAATATCATGCATTCTATCTTAAATATGTATTATATGTGTTGAGTCCATGTTTTTTCATGAATCTGTAATCTACTATAAATAAGTTTTGCAATTCTGAGTTTATAGTAAAATAGTATTTGAGTTAATCTCCTGTGTGAAACTTTTTTCGGTTGACTGTATTGTCGTTATACTCCTTGAGGTTATATCGAGTTCAATAACCTGATTAAAATCTGTGTCAAAGTTTGAATCGAAGCAGAAATGCTTACTGTAAAATTTGCAATGGTCGATCGCAAGGTCGACTTGAGGTGGACATAAGTCGACCTCTCTGCAGTGTTCCTGCATTTGTTTTCTTGAAGTATCCAGATTATTTCCTGGGTATTTAAGTGATTTTCTGGGTTATTTGAATTGATTTCTAAACTATATTCCTAGTGTTTTAATTAGGCTTCTTCCTACAATGGGGAAGCCAATATTATCATTGATCTTCACTTCAGATTAGTGAGTTTGCATGTGATTCTTTATACAGTAATTACATGTGTTATTAGTGAATTTGTTGACACAAGCGCACGACTTTATAATTATTTTCAAAAGGATCTTTAATATACATATAACTGTTGTTTTAAGAAAAATGATATACAAAGATTGTTTAAAAATTATAATTATTTCAAAGTTATCAATATACAAATATTTCGCTATAAAGAAAATTTCAAATCGATGATTTCCAAATAGTTTTCCAAATTGTACCTAATTTCCAAAATATATTTTCTTATCAAACAACATGTTTTTGCACACTTTGAGAAAACGAGGATGCGACCTAAATGATGTTTTAAACCATGTTGTAATGACCCGGAAAATCAGAACCAACTTAAAAAATTATTTTAAGGAAATTTTAATAGAAATTTGGTCAGAATTTAAAAATTCCATTTTCAAATAATAACAAAGCCCTTAAAAATAGCCATTTTGCAAACGATCTCCATTTTTGACGAAACCACTTTTGTTGGATCCGAATGTCAAATTATTGCTAGGTTTAAAATTCCATAATTTTTGGAATTAATATGTGAGCGTGGTAAATTAAAACGCATTTGGTAATTTCTGTTGAATGGGATCCACCAGAAAAAGGCCATTTTTCAATCTGTCTCCCAATTTGATGAAATTAATTTTGTTGGGACCTTACCATCCAAACACAGCCAAATTTATTTTTCAGGAATTTTTGGAATCAGTATGTGGCCCCGGCAAATTAAAATCTACGTTCAAATCTAATTTTGAACGGTTTAAATTTTAATTTAAAGAAAAACAGACTGAAATAGTCGAATGGGCTTACGAAACATATTCCATTGTGTCTGAAATGAGAGTATTTAGCTAGGGGCGATAGTCATTTTGTTGGGTTTAAAGTTCGTATGGGTTAACGGGCCTTTATGGAATTAAATAAATTAAACAATTTAAAATATATAAATTCCAACCAATCGGATAATTTCTAAAACCCTCGTTCATTCTCTTTTGGAAAAAGACGCTGCCTTCTCTCTTCAAACTGTTCAATGCGGAAATCGCACGATACCAAATCCATCTAGATCGTCAAATCTTGTCAATGAAATGCAAAGCTTCTTAAGGGAATATTGAAGAGGGTGTTTAGCTCTTCACATTTGTACGGTGAGATCGTCTGGAGTCCTGTATTTCTCTCGATTCACCCCCACGAAGTCGCACCGTTCGTTCGAGGATTGGAGCTTCCTCCCGCCACCGAGCTCAAGGAGATTGGGGTCCCCAGGCGTGGCTCATGGAGGTCGTCGACGAGGAGTCGTCCGATTATCCTCTAGGGCATTGTGGTGCTCGAAATTGCCAACCCTTGTTTTGAACCTTCTTTGAAAACCGTCGACACTTGTCTGAGTGTAGAAAAAAGGTTAATTTTTTTTATTAATTACTTAGTTAATTAATTTCAAATTGTCATTATCCTTTGAAAAATCACGTCTTGCTCATACGAAGTCGAAACACATGAAACATGAAGCATTGGGACTGTGACATCGTATGCAACATTCTAGAAGAGACCAGAGAATTTTTGGAGCTTTCTACAATTTTAGAAGGAATAAAAACCAAGGTGAGATTTATAAATTCAAATAAAATTTAGAAAAATATTATAGGTTGTAAACGGGGATTAGTAGCTCCTAATACCATCGGCCACAGACCATGGATGATTTGTTTGATCGTATTATGTTGTAAAAATTGATTGTGGTTGCAACAAAGTTGGTTGTGTTTGTGGTAAATTCATGGTGTTGTGAAAATGAATTGTATTCTGGAAATTATGAAAATGAAACCATTGTATTGCCGCAAGGCCTAGGGTAGCAGAGGAGCCGTGCTGGACATGGTGCCAGCGTTAAATACTCTGCCGTTATAATGCCGAAATTTTCTAAAATATTCATGTGTTGAAAAATATTCATGTGTATGTAAAATACTCATGTTTTAAAATAAAATTGTTTAAACAATAAAAATCGCATTTTTATTATATGTATAAAATAAGCAAAAATACTCATGTTTTGTAATAAAATTGTTTAAACAATAAAAATCACATTTTTATTATATGTATAAAATATGCAAAAATATTCATGTTTTGAAATAAAATTGTTTGAACAATAAAAATCACATTTTTATTGTATGTATAAAATATTTAAAATATTCATGTTTTGAAATAAAATGTTTTAGCAATACAAATCACATTTTTACTGTAAGTATGATTCACTAAAAATATTCATGTTTGAATAAAAATGTTTTAATAATAAAAATCACATTTTTATTATATGTATGAATCGACAAAAATATTCATTGTTTGAATAAAATATGTTAACAATGAAAATTTACATTTTTATTGTATGTAGGAAAGAATAAAAATATTCATTGTTTGAATTAAATATGTTAACAATGAAAATTTACATTTTTATTATATGTAAGAAAGAATAAAAATATTCATTGTTTGAATAAAATATGTTAACAATGAAAATCACATTTTTATTGTATGTATGAATCGATAAAAATAATCATTGTTCAAATAAAATATGTTAACAGTGAAAATTTACATTTTTATTGCATGTTGGAGAGAATAAAAATATTCATTGTTTGAATAAAATATGTTAACAATGAAAATCACATTTTTACTGTATGTATGAATCGACAAAAATATTCATTGTTTGAATAAAATATGTTAACAATGAAAATCACATTTTTATTTTATGTATGAATCGACAAAAATATTCATGGTTTGAATAAATTATGTTAACAATGAAAGTTTACATTTTTATTGTATGTAGGAAAGAATAAAAATATTCACTATTTGAATAAAATATGATAACAATAAAAATGTAATCTTTGACATGTTATTGAAGTGAAAAAGAATCATTTGTTAAATATGTTTTGTTAGATAAAAACATTATCCATTAACATGTTAGCAAAGTTTAAAAAAGAATCATTTGTTAAATTTGTTTAGTTAGACAAAAACATTATCCATTAACATGTTAGCAAAGATAGAAAAAGAATCAATTGTAAAATATGTTTTGTTAGATGAAAACATTATTCATTAAGATGTTAGCAAAGTTAGAAAAAAGTCAGTTGTTAAATATGTTTTGTTAGATTAAATTGTAACAACCCGGAAAATCTGAGCCAGTTTAAAAATTTTAATTTGGCTATTTTAGTGGATTTTATTTATTTAAAATAAATATTTTAAATAATAACGAAGAAAAGTATGTTTGAATCGAAGTTTGAAAATAAATATAATTATTTTGAATTATAAACATGGCCTGAAATGGCGTGGCAGTTTTAAATTTGAATTCAAACTTTGACTGTACCGGGTGCAGAATAAAACGGATTTTAGTGAAACCAAAAATATTTAAATCTGTTAGTGAATATCTTTCTAACGAATCTGAAAAATCGAAGTTTCATAGCGGGAGTCAAAAGTTATGGCCAAATGAATTTTCAGAAAGGTCGCTATAGAGAATATATCGCCCTTGAAAATAGACATTTTGCAAACGACCTCAGAATTCGATGAAATCACTTTTGTTGGATCCAGGATGTCAAATTATTGCTAGGTTTCAAATTCCATAATTTTTGAAGTTAATATGTGAGCGTGGCGAAGGAAAATGTGTTTGGTTGATTTCAGTTAAATTGGATCGACCAGAAAATGGCCATTTTTCAAACGGTCTCAGAATTCGACGAAACTAGTTTTGTTGGGATCGTATCGTCAAAACATAGCTAGATTTACTTTTCTGGAATTTTTGGGATTAGTATGTGGCCCCGGCAAATTGAAATGTACGTTCAAAACAAATATTGAATTTTTTATACTTTAATTTGAAGGAAAACTGACTGAAACAGTCGAATGGGCCTACGAAACATATCCTATTGTGTTTGGAATGGGGGTATTTAGCTAGGGACGACAGTCGTTGGGTTTGGATTGGAGTTCGTATGTGAAAGGGGGTATTTTTGGATTTAATTAAATTAAAAATTAAAATAAAAACCCTGGGCCAATCACGTTCTTCCTTCACAATCTCGGATCCGCTCAAAAACCCGCTACCCCTTTCGTTCAAACGGCAGAAAAACTCCACTCCTTCTCTCCTTATTTTCTCCCTCTTCATGCACCAAAACGCCATGACCCAGTTAAGCTTTTTGTATCATCCTAAGCACTTCAAATCCATCTAAGCCACGCCCCTCCTCGTCGCTCCTACTTCGAGAATCGTGCCTCCAAAGTCCGCCACTTCCAGCTGCCGCTGCCGCTTCCTGGCCAGATCGAACTGGACCCCACTACCCTGCGCCTGAAGCCCTCTCCTCCATCTACCTCGTGGCAAAGTCCGATCGTGCAACCGCTACACGGTTTGATCAGAAAATCGAAACCTAGTTTTGAACAAATTCAGAAAGGTATCGACCTGTTTATTTTGAACTGATTTTAACATTTAAAAGTGTTGCAAACTTGTAAAAATCATATCTTTCTCATTTGTTGACGAAATCCAGTGAAACAAGAGATAGTGGACTCGTGCAGACGTCTTCTACATTTTAGGAGAGACCGGATATTTTTCTGAGCCTTCTGCAATTTTTGGTGGGGTGGCATCCAATGTGAGATTTCTAATTTATAAACGATATGGAAAACAACGATGTATAAATTATATAGTCGATGTATGAGTTATATAAGCGTTGTACACCTCATGTATAAGCGTTGTATAAATTGTATGTTCGATGTATACGTTATATATGCGTTGTAAAAATTATATATGCGCTGAAATGATTGAAATGAAGTGAAATGAAATTGAAACATATTTATATACGAATATATATATACACACTCCCCTCGTCCACAGACCATGGACGATATTTATTGATTGTGATATTGTTTGGATTATTGGTTGATGTGAAATATGGTGAAAATCATGAATGATTGATTGTGGTTAAAAAATACCTAATTGTGGTTGTGAATTATTTTGGATGAAACCACATAGGATTAGCATGTGGAAAAGAAAAATAAACATGCTCTCCTGCGTGCGAATTAGATGCATGAAATCTCCATTGTCAAAAAACGCGAGGTTTTAAGGTAGAGCGAGGAGTCGTACTAGGGACGGTCCCGGTTTTAACTACCCTGCCATTATGCTGCCGAAATTTTCAATAATATTCATGTGTTAGAATTATTTTCATGTGTTGAAACTATATTCATGTGTTGAATAGAAATTCATGTGTTGAATAGAAATTCATGTGTTGAATGAGTTCATGTGTTGAAACTATATTCATGTGTTAAATATATATCTGTTTGGCGGCGGAGAATTTATTCTCTTGCTTAACGCCCTTCTCTGAGACGTACGAGCTCAGAGGTTATGTATCGATAGAAATCAGTCGCATGGAGTGAATTTCCTGTGTGGCATGCCTAAGTGGAAGACGATCAAGGCTTTTGTTGAAAAGCAAAGTCTTGTGGTTGATGATCAAAGCACGGGCTGTGTGGCATAGCTTTGTGTATAATGTGAATTCGCGAGCCTCACAACCCGGTATAGACCAGAACGGGAGAAGGATTCAGGGAGGACATGCGTTTCTTTCTAGCTAGGGTGGTGTCAATGACCTACCAACCCTGACATTTATATTATTTTCACCTGTGTGGTTGTTGCTATTGCGAGGCGCCTCAGATATATCGGTGACTATGTGGAGCCGATGGAGTCATAGGACTTATTTACGCCCCAAAGGGCCAGGAAACGCAGTGTTCAGGCATTTTAATTCACATCGGTGGACCGGGCCTGTGGCTCCTAAGGGTCACTCGAGCTCTGATCCTGAGACATGGTAGGTTAGATTGTCTCGAATTCCGTAAGGACTATCTTTTGCCTTGGTTCAGGATGGAAATCCAATTTCAAAATACGACATCGTGCGGTTTTGATGGTATACCTATATGTGGCGACATAATGGTAAGGGGCATTAATGTCGTCTATGATTGAAATTGTTTTTGAAACATATATACACTAGCAATAATATCAAATTATTTGTGTTGCTCGTATCAAGCATATTTTGGCCATTATAAGGTAAAATTCTATTCTCCAGTTTGTGTTGCATTGTGTGATGGGAACTGAGTCTTATAATGGCTTCATTTTTATAAAAAGCATTGCGATGTTTAAAAGATTTATTGTTATAAAGCACTGGCAATCCAATGGAGTAAACACGTTCTGCGAAAGTGGCATGGTCCTATGATTAGCCATATTTGAAAATGTGTTAAGTAGATTTCTCATACCAGTCCCATGACTGACTCGTGGCTTGTTTCACTTGCAAACTCGGGTGCCCCTTTTTCTATACGGGCAGCCTTGTATTCAAGTTTTAGCAGGCTCTTTCTGGATAGCTGGAGCTGAAGATGGATTCTATCATTTATCTCTTTTCATGCTGTTCAGCTCCTATTGTACATATTATGTTTTCTTTTCCGATGTAGACATTTTATGTATAGCTGAACTGTATTTTGTACTAAGTATGATCCTATATACTGTGTAACTCTGTTGATTATGTTTATCCAGTGTATTCTATTATACATTATCTGGTGTATTTATTTATTTCTGTTCTGCTGTTATCTGTTTATCTGTTATATTCCAAAGATTGCCTTTGCACTATCTTATCGGGGTTAGGGGTCATCCCAAACATGGTAAGAGCTTTGGTTAAGCTTAGTTTTGGAATATAACATATTAACGAACTCGTCAAATATAGAACCAGTAGTGTTCTAGGACGAACACTCGTTACAGATAGGTCCAGTAATATCCTAGTATGAGTATAGTAGAATCAGAATAACTCGTTAGAGATGGGTTCAGAAATGCCCCAGAACGAGTTGAGAGTTATATGTTTATAAATAACGTATTTGTGATTACATATACAGTCTGGTTTTAGAATTATGATTTTTGAATAAATAAAAGATATATATTTGAAAAGATAAAGAGTTAAAAACAAATTGATTGTTGTTTGTGTTTTGTGATTGAGAATTTGATTAATCAAATTATTAGAACAATAGTTAATTTAATCAATGAATGAATGGTAAATTTATGCAATTAGATCACACATTGAACTGGTTTAAAAATAGATAGAAATATATAAATGTGCATTATATATGTTTGAACAGGTAAATGGATTAGCTGTTGAGTAGAGAATTTATTTGCGTGCCCGACAAATAGGTAAAATTAATGAGTTGGATGTGAAATTTTATTATTATATCAACTCCAATGAATGCCATTAGTTGCGGAGTGCTGGTTATTCTGTGTGTAATAATAAACGTCGCCATATGATAGTAACAATTAATTATGAACTACACTACATGGCATACTTCTTGAAGATAGGCGTACTTCATCATATACCACATAAGCATTCGGAGCTTGTGTGACGAGGTAGAAGATTTACCATACGAGCGAGAGGCTTGTATGGCGATGACTATATTTTGCAGGTTGAACTGATGACTGATATTGACCATATTAAAATCAAACGGTAAATTGCCAGATTAATAAAAACACCACACGGGTCTGGAGATGACAATAAACACGTCTCTTTGGTCATTAAGGCACAAAAACCATTTATAGGGTAACGAGAATTTATTCTTTGGAGTTATGATCTATACACACTCCCTTGTGGACACCGGAATATATCACTATAAATATGTGCATGCTTACTAGGATTTATTGGGTATCTAATACGGCCCAATAAATTTCCAAACCCCTCCTCGTACAAAGGAGGTTATGGCGAAATTTTTCGAAAATTTAGGGTGTTAGCCAAATTTTTGAAGAATTTGAAAATTCTTAAAAACTGAAAAGTTGAAGAATGGAAGCTAGATTGAAAGCAGAGTTGATTAATTAAACCACTTTCGGCTTTGTTCCTTTTCGGGGATGAAAAGTTTTAAGTGGGGGAGATTGTAACAACCCAGAAAATCTGAGCCAGTTTAAAAATTTTAATTTGTCTATTTTAGTGGATTTTTGATATTTAAAATAAAATTTTTAAATAGTAACGAAGAAAAGTATGTTTGAATCGAAGTTTGAAAATAAATATAATTATTTTGAATTATAAACATGGCCCAAAATGGCGCGGTAGTTTCAAAATTTGAATTCAAACTTTGACTGACTGTACCGGGTGCAGAATAAAACGGATTTTAGTGAAAACAAAAATATTTAAATCTGTTAGTGAATATCTTTCTAACGAATCTAAAAAATCGAAGTTTCATAGCGGGAGTCAAAAGTTATGGCCAAATGAATTTTCAAAAAGGTCGCTATAGAGAATATATCGCCTTTGAAAATAGACATTTTGCAAACGACCTCAGAATTCTACGAAACCACTTTTGTTGGATCCGGGATGTCAAATTACTTTTAGGTTTCAAATTCCATAATTTTTGAAGTTAATATGTGAGCGTAGCAAAGGAAAATGTGTTTGGTTGATTTTAGTTAAATTGGATCGACCAGAAAATGGCCATTTTTCAAACGGTCTCAGAATTCGGCGAAACTAGTTTTGTTGGGACCGTATCATCAAAACATAGATATATTTATTTTTCTGAAATTTTTGGGATCAGTATGTGGCCCCGGCAAATTGAAATGTACGTTTAAAACAAATATTGAATGTTTTATATTTTAATTTGAAGGAAAATTGACCTAAACAGTCGAATGGGCCTACGATACATATCCCATTGTGTTCGGAATGGGGGTATTTAGCTAGGGACGATAGTCGTTGGGTTTGGATTGGAGTTCGTATGTGAAAGGGGGTATTTTTGGATTTAATTAAATTAAAAATTAAAATAAAAACCCTAGGCCAATCACGTTCTTCCTTCACAATCTCGGATCCGCTCAAAAACCCGCTACCCCTTTCGTTCGAACGGCGGAAAAACTCTAGTCCTTCTCTCCTCATTTTCTCCCTCCACACGCACAAAAAGGCCATGACCCAGTTAAGCTTTTTGTAGATCATCCCGAGCTCTTCAAATCCATCTAAGCCACGCCCCTCCTCGTCGCTCCTACCTCGAGAATCATGCCTCCAAAGTCCGCCAATTCCAGCTGCCGCCGCTGCTTCCTGGCCAGATCTAACTGGACCCCACTACTCTGCGCCTGAAGCCCTCTCCTCCCTTTACCTCGTGGCGAAGTCCGATCGTGCAACCGCTACACGGTTTGATCAGAAAATCGAAACCTAGTTTTGAACAAATTCAGAAAGGTATTGGCTTGTTTATTTTGAACTGATTTTAACATTTAAAAGTGTTGCAAACTTGTAGAAATCATATCTTTCTCATTTGTTGACGAAATCCAGTGGAACAAGAGATAGTGGCCTCGTGCGGACGTCTTCTACATTTTTGGAGAGATTGGATATTTTTATGAGCTTTCTGCAATTTTTGGTGGAGTGGAACCCAATGTGAGATTTCTAATTTATAAACGATATGGAAAACAATGATGTATAAATTATATAGTCGATGTATGAGTTATATAAGCGTTGTACACCTCATGTATAAGCGTTGTATAAGTTGTGTGTTCGATGTATAAGTTATATATGCGTTGTAAAAATTATATATGCATTGAAATGATTGAAATGAAATTGAAATATATTTATATACGAATATATATACACACACACGCCCCTTGTCCACAGACCATGGACGATATATATTAGTTGTGATATTTTTTGGATTATTGGTTGATGTGAAATTTGGTGAAAATCATGAATGATTGATTGTGGTTGAAAAATACCTGTTTGTGGTTGAGAATTATTTTGGATGAAACCACATAGGATTAGTTTGTGGAAAAGTAAAATAAAAATGCTCGCCTGCGTGCGAATTAGATGCATGAAATCCCCATTGTCAAAAACCGCGAGGTTTTAAGGTAGAGCGAGGAGCCGTACTAGGACGGTCCAGGTTTTAACTACCCTGCCGTTATGCTGCTGAAATTTTCAATAATATTCATGTGTTAGAATTATTTTCATGTGTTGAAACTATATTCATGTGTTGAATAGAAATTCATGTGTTGAATGAGTTCATGTGTCGAGTAAATTATTTGAAAGATAAAAATCACATTATATATATATATATAGCCTATATAAAATATTAATATTTTAAATAAATTGTTTTAACACCAAAAATAACATTTTTACCTTATGTATAGACTATATAAAATAATCGTGTTTTGAAATAAATTGTTTTACAATAAAAATTACATTTTTATTATATATATCAACTATAGAAAATATTCATGTGTTGAATAAAGGACTAGAACGATAAAAATCATATTTTATCGTATGTGTGAAGTCGAAAACGTTCATGTGTTGAATACATAGATTGAACAATAAAATCTACATTTTTATTGTGAATATGAAGTGTTAAAAACAGGGATGTGTGAAATAAATATTTTTGATGATAAAAATATCATTTTTATCAAGTACGAAACGAATATATTTTTAAATCGAGGAATGAATTATATATATAAATATATAATTAAAATAAATCGAATAACGAAGCTGCAGTTCGTGTTTTGAAACCGTGATTTCAAACGATTATTGCGGGAGATCCGACCATCGGATTTTCCCGAAACCACAACCGTTGGGTTCGCTTTGGAAATATCTTTCCAACAACACCAACTTTGTAAAGATCCAACGATTGGATTGTCTGGAATGTTTAATTCAAATCTGAAGAAAAACAGCGCCAGAATTGATTATATATATATATATATGTATGTATATAAATATAATTAAATTAAACCGAATAACGACGCTGCAGTTCATATTTTGAAATCGTAACTTCAAACGATTGTACCGGGAGATCCGACCGTCGGATTTTCCCAAAACTGAAACCGTTGGATTCGTTTTGAAAAGATCTTTCTAATGGTATAAAATTTGTAAAGATCCAATGGTTATACTTTCAGATATGTGTAAATCAAGTCTGAAAAAAATAGCGCCACGGCCGCGTTATGGCCTGAAGCGTCGTTTGAATGAATTGGCTATTTTTTTTAAATAAATAAAAATAGCGATAAATTGTGATAAAATATTATAAACGATATGGAATGGAAATAAACTGAGTTTGCTCGGTTTATGTGATATTTGATGGTTGAATGTTTTTGGTATGAAAGTTACATTAAAGAACAGAATTAGTGATATCGAATAATTTAACCATTGAATTGAATTGATTTGAAATTCTAAATATACGTGAATTATTTGAAAAGGCCGAGTTAAATCTCATTTCAAATAATTGATCGGCGATTGAAAATTGAAGATATGAAGACGGATGATCTTCACGTCAGATGGAGGGGTGCTACTGATGCTCATGATGGGAGTAGCTACCTTGACGTGGATGAAGTAGTAGTCGTCCGGACGTACTTGTTGATTGTACGGATATGTGAGGTATTGAGTGCCTTCGGTTTCGTTCAGACCCAGAACGAACTTGTAAATGGACTATGTGTCTAACATTGGATTTTGTTTTGTGCTGATTGATCTCTATTAAATAAATATCTGTTTGGCGGTGGAGAATTTATTCTCTTGCTTAACGCCCTTCTCTGAGACGTACGAGCTCAGAGGTTATATATCGATAGAAATCAGTCGCATGGAGTGAATTGCCTGTGTGGCATGCCTAAGTGGCAGATGATCAAGGCTTCTGTTGAAAAGCAAAGTTTTGTGGTTGATGATCAAAGCATGGCCTGTGTGGCATAGCTTTGTGTATAATGTGAATTCGTGAGCCTCAGACCCCGGTATGGACCAGAAATGGGAGAAGGATCCAGGGAGGACATGCATTTCTTTCTAGCTAGGGTGGTGTCAGTGACCTACCAGCCCGGACATTTATATTATTTTCACCTGTGTTGTTGTTGCTGTTGCGAGGTGCCTCGGATATATCGGTGACTATGTGGAGCCGATGGAGTCATAGGACTCATTTACGCCCCAAAGGGCGGGAAAACGAAGTGTTCAGGCATTTTAATCCACATCGGTGGACCGGCCATGTGGCTCCTAAGGGTAACTTGTAATAACCCGAAAATCTGGGCCAGTTTAAAATTTTTATTTTGGCAATTTTAGCGAATTTTGAATATTTAAAATGAATTATTTTAAATAAAATCGACGAGGAAATTTCTTTTGAATATAATTCGAACGTATATATTATATACGTCATCGTTAGAATATATAATATTTATATATAATTATAAATAGAGTTGAAAATGGCGAGGTAGTTCGATTTCAAACTTCAATTGAATGTACCGGGTGCAAAACAATCCGGATTTTAGTGAAACCAAAAATAATAGGATCTAATTGTGAATATCTTTCCAACGAATCTGAAAAATCGAAATTTCATAGCGGGAATCAAAAGATATGTCCAGTTGAAAATTCGGAATAGTCGCTATGGAATTCAGGCCCTTAAAAATGGAGATTTTGCAAACGACCTCGGATTTCGACGAAACCACTTTTGTTGGATCTGCAATGTGAAATTATTGCTAGATTCCAAATTTCATAATTTTTCGAATCAATATGTGAGCGTGGCAAAGGAAAACGCGTTTGACCAGTTTTAGTTGATTTTAATCGACTGGAAAATGGCCATTTTCCTAACGGTCTCAGAATTCGACGAAACTAGTTTTGTTAGGACCGTATAGTCAATACGAAGCTAGAAAATATTTTTCTGTAATTTTTCGAGTTAGTATGTGACCCCAGTAAATTGAAATGCGCGTTTAAAATCAATATATATAGTTATATGTTGATTTTAACGGAAACTAATCGAGACGATCGAATCAGCTTGCGATACATATCCCATTGTGTTCGGAATGGGGGTAAAACGCTATGGACGACAGGCGGTGGGCCTCGTTTACAGGTCGTATGTAAAAGTCAACTTTTTGCAAATTAAATAATTTAATAAATTAAAAATTAAAAAATATCTCTCCCCCTATTACCCCCTGCGCCCACCCCCCCCCCCCCCGATTAAATCAGAAAATCATTCGAAAGGAAAAAAAAGGAAAAATTTAAGAAGAAGGACGGGGCGGAGCAGCCGCCGCTCCTCCTCCTTGAGTGCCGCCGCCCCCTACATCGAGCGTCCTACCCCTTCGTCCGCTCTTCCCTCTCCCCGCCTTCATCTCAAAAGCCACCACTGGCCCCACTCCCAATCCCCGACGCCAGCCTCACCGACACCCCCTGTTCCGCCGCTAGCGCCACCTCCCAGACGGCGCAGCAAAGGCACCCTTTCCCCGTTCATAAAACAGTAAGTTTCTCTTTTTTGTTTTTATTTTTATTTATTCATGAGATTTCGGTCTTTTTATTTATTTAAATTCTTTAAATAAAATCTGAAATATATATGATATATAATTTGCTAAAGAACTGATTTTTAATTTGCTAAAGAACTGATTTTTAATTTGCTAAAAAGATGATTGAAAATATGATTTTTATATTTTTAAAGAATTAAAATTTTGATTTTTATTTTTTTAAAGTGTTAAAAATATAATCTTTATTAAGTAGAAGATGTAAAAATATGATTTTTGTTTATGTAGAGAATTAAAGGCAACGAAGGTGATAAAAAGGCGAGAACGATGAAGACTTCTATCAAAGAAGAGTCAAAATGATTGGATAGCTATCTGTGAGAATTTCTCACTCTTCAATTTCTTTTCTAGTTATATATATATATACTAGGATGCAGACGGTGCTTAGTAGCACCCGACACAATCGTCCACAGACCATGGACTTGTTTGTTTGGTTGCATAGATTAGTTAGATGATTTGATTTGAATTTGGTTGTTTGGTGAATTTTATTCATGTGTGAATGGCGTGGGCCTTCACTAGACCGGGGATAAGGCTAGGCCTCGTCCCGTTTCTAGTATCGTGCCGTTATGCCGCCGAAATTTTCTAAAATATGTTAGAAAAATAAAAATATCATTTTCATTGTATAAATGAACTGAATAAAAATTCATGTGTTGAAATAAAATATTTTATCGTTAAAAATATAATTTTTAAAGCGAAGTGAACAAGATAAAATATTCATTTACAAACCGGACAGTTTGTTTATGTACACTGATTTGACTGACGTTGATTGGGTCGATAAATTTTACACATCGCCCAACTGCACAAATAAAATATGCGTTAGATGGTTTGAAACCCCACACGGGTGTTGGGATGAAATATGAAGTTCACTCATCCTGATTGATTAAATATGTCGATCGATAGATTGACAGGCTGTTATAAGCGTTAGATATCTATATTTGATGCTTATACAGTGTAGTGCACTTTGGTTGATGGTTGATTATTTTTCAATGCTATTATATACATGTGTTGTATGAAAATCCATATAATTAATTTTATATGGTGATTGATTGGGCCTCATTCCAATTTAGAAGATAAAGAATATTATAAAGTAAAGGTTCATGTGTTGACTGTACTCATTCGTGAGATTAGTCATGTGTTCAACGTAATATTTTAACAATAAATTTTATATCTTTATCACTATAAAATAAAAGTTCATGTGTTGACTGTACTCATCCGTTGAGATTAGTCATGTGTTGAACGAAATAATTTAACAAAAATAGTCACACGTGGACAGTACTCATTCGTTGAGATTAGTCGTGTGTTGACAAAAATAAATATTCATTTGTTGAATAGAATAAAGGAATATATGAAGCCGTGTTGAGTAGACTGACGCCATTGTGCTATGAACGATATTTACATCAATTTCATTCATTTTGAAATGAATATTGAAAAGTGATTTCGAAATTGAATATTTTGAAATGGAATTTGTTTTGATTTAAATAGAAAACGAAACGAATTTGATTTGAATTGAATATATAACGATTTCGATTTGAATTGAATTAAAAACGATTTCGAAATGAATTGAATTAAAAACGATTTCGAAATGATTTGAATTAAAAACGATTTCGAAATGAATTGAATATAAAACGATTTCGAAATGAATTGAATATAAAACGATTTCGAAATGAATTGAATATAAAACGATTTCGATTTGAATGGAATTAAAAACGATTTCGGAATGAATTGAATTCAAAACAATTACGAAATGAATTGAATATAAAATGATTTCGAATTGAATGGAAGAGAAAACCAATTTGATTTCAATTGAATATATAACGAATCGAATTCGAATTGAATTGAATTCGAATTGAATATATAACGGATTTGATTTCAATTGAATATATAATGAATTTGATTCAAATAGAAAACGAAACGAATTTGATTTGAATAGAAAATGAATTTGAATCGAATAGAAAACCAATTTGAATTGAATTGAATTGAAAACGAATTCAAATTGAATTGAAAGCGAATTGAAATGAACTCAAATTGAATTGAAATTTGAATTGAATTGAAATGAATTTTAAAACGAATTTATAAGGAAAAATTCAATTTTGATTTGAATTGAAATGGAAGTTGAAATGTTTTTGAAACGAATTCAAAACTATTTATAAAATTCGTTTAAAAATAGAATCGACGAAATATATATTATATTATATATATATATATATATAATATAATGGCCTGAATAGAACGCGCCACGCCGCAGTAGTTCGTGAATTTCGACCATTTATTTCAAACGGACATTACGTGAGATCCAACCGTCGGATTCTCCTAAAACTGGAACTGTTGGGTTCGTATCGAAAAGATCTTTCTAGCGAATATTAGAAATTCAAAATCTAACGATTGGATTTGGAGATACGTCCAAATCAATTTCGAAAAAGGTCGCTGTAAGTGCAGTTCGATGGCCGTTGATGGAAATCGACTGTACGGGCCTTGATAAAATTATTAAAAATAGTAACAATTTGTGTAAAATC
This sequence comes from Allium sativum, assembly GCA_030737875.1. NCBI lineage: Eukaryota > Viridiplantae > Streptophyta > Magnoliopsida > Asparagales > Amaryllidaceae > Allium > Allium sativum. The sequence goes on along the minus strand of CM060919.1, from coordinate 484,169,940 downwards.
ATAAGAAATGATTTAGAAAGGATTAGGAGGAAAAACTCCATATCTGAAAAGATAAAAATAGATTTTTATCGAATTGAACTAGTTTTGAACTAGAATTATAATTCTATTTATTTTTAAACAAATAAATTGAATTTGAAATGGGTTTGAAAATAAGGAGAATTTCGAATAATTATATTGGAATGGATTTGAATCGAAATTATCTTCGGAATATTTCGATGTTGGATTTCGTGATTATACAAATATTGTTATGGGAATTTGAAAGATATTTATATATCGTTGTTTCCAATACGATATCTGTTGGTCGTAGAATTTGATATTGAATATAAGCCGATATATTTTCTATTCAGAGCCTTGTGTTTAATATCAAATGTGATTTGGGTTTGTCGTGAATGGTGTCTTCACTAACACTGTTCTTGAACCCAGTTGAGGAAAGATTAAATCTTTTTATTTAGATTTAATGAAGTGTACCAATTAAATAATATTTAATTGAAATTGAATTGATATTGATTTTTGGGTTTATCGTGGACTGTGTTTTAAATAACACTCGTTCTTTAACCCGATAATTAATGGAATGTGATTTTGGGTTTATCGTGAACCGTGTTTTAAATGACACTAATTCTTTAACCCAGTTAACGATTAAAACTAAGTGGAGTTTTAACGAATCTTTAATTAGATTGAAATGATCGAGAATGGAGTATCACCAGTTTTGCTCCAGGCGATAGTTAAATCTTTAATTAGATTTAAACATGAAATGGTAATTGAATTTACCGATAACACCGTGGTGTTAGATATGAAGTATAACCAGTTTTACTTCATGGGATGAATAGGTCGGGGTTGGGAAATTAAAACAAATGATTACTTCGGTAAGGTTCGTTAATCCCGAGTAGTTGAATCAAAATTCAAAAGAAGATTAAAGAATAAATTCAAGGAATTTATCTTTGATAAAATTAATGGGAACCTTTCCCTATGAATGTGAACTTTAGAAACTAACTGTCGGTTAGCTAAGCAGAATGGTTTTCTGGCTGATGTTGGTTTCGGCCTTCGGGGTTAATATTTGGGGAATTATTCTCTTGATTAATTTACGGTTAGTGACTGATGAATTGGAATGAGGCGTATGTTGTGTTTGTGTAACACTTATTTAAAATATACGTGAGTTATTCGGAAAGATCGGGTTTATCCCATTCTGAATAACTGATACGACGATGAGTCGAAGATGAAGACGATGGTCAAAGACCGGAGGTCTTCACGTCGCTTGGGTGATTACTGATGATCTTGATTGGGCTGTACACCCAAGAAGATGGAACAGTTGGTGATCGTCCAGACGTACTCGGAGATCGATGGATATGCGGGGTACTAGGTGCCTCCGGTTTCGTTCAGACCCAGAACGAACTTGTAAATGGACTGTGTGTCTGACATTGGATTTTAGTCCGTGTGATTGATCTCTATTAAATATATATCTGTTTGGCGGCGGAGAATTTATTCTCTTGCTTAACGCCCTTCTCTGAGACGTACGAGCTCAGGGGTTATATATTGATGGATATCAAACGCATGGAGTAGATTGCCTAAGTGGCATACCTAAGTGGCAATTGATCGAGGCTTATGTTGAAAAGCAAAGTCTTGTGGTGATGATCAAAGCACGACCTTTGTGGCGTAGCTTTGTGTAACGTTGATTCGCGAGCCTCACACCCGGTTGTGAACCAAAAACGGGAGAGGACATCAGGGAGGACATGCGTTTCTTTCTAGCTAGGGTGGTGTCAGCGACCTACCAGCCCTGACATTTATTTACTTTTCACCTGTGTGGTTGTTGCTGTTGCGAGGCGCCTCGGTTTGGTCGGACGATCCGGGTCCGATGGAGTCATTCGTTGGCTCATTTACACCCCAAAGGGTGGGGAAACGCATGTTCAGGCATTTTAATCCACATCGGTGGACCGGCCCTGACGATCCAAGGGCCCACCTGAGTCTGGGTCCTGAGGCTCGGGCTAGACAGTCTCGAATCGGTTGAGGACTATCTTTTGCCTCGGTTCACAGACGGAAATCCAATTTCCAAATACGTGACATTTGCGATTTTATTTGTAGAGCCTAGTATGGCGACATGATATATGGTACCCATGCCGCCTATGATTGATACTTATGATTTGAAGTTGTTTTATATACTACACACTTATAATAGTATCAAATGATTTCTTTTAAACGTATCAAGCATTCTTGGCTATTATAAGGTAAAAACCCTATCCTCCGGCTTGCGTTGCATTGTGTGATGGGAACTGGGTCTTATAATAGCTTCATTTTTCTTTATTTAGCATTGCGCTGTTGTTTTATGCACTGGTATTCTTGGGAGGAAACCCGTTCCGTGTTATACGGCGTGGTCCCTTGATTTACCTAACTTCAAAAATAAAGATTAACTGCTTTAGTTCTCACACCAGTCACATGACTGACCTGGAGTTTATTGTTTTAACCTAAACCCTGGGTGCCCCTATTTTCCGCACGGGCAGCTAGTAGTTTTGGTTTTGCAGATTTATATTCACAGGATCCTGGTTTACATCTGGAATGATATCCGGAAAGCTCTGTATCCGTATATCACCTTCAGTTGTGCTTTGTATTATTTTCCGCTGCTATGTAATTTATTGTAATCTCTGATATTTATCGAATGTAATTTATTCATTTATACTCTGTATATTCTTGTATTCTGATGGAATTATTGTAATAGTAATGAAATGTTCTTCCGTCTGCGTTCTGATTTGTCATGTTCTCAAACGATCAGGGGTTTCGAACGGTCTAGATCAGTTTAACGACTGATTCAGATCGAGCGAAATTCCCGGCCGTCACATTTGGTTTCAGAGCTTTGGTTTACAAAGCTCAGAGAACAAGGCACATTAGAACCATACGAAAGAATTCATCAGATATTGGATTAGTAATATCCAATGGGAATGACTCGTTAGAGATAGGATCAGTAGTATCCTAGAACGAGTGTGAAGAGTATATTTTTAAAATGAAAACAATTTTTGTTTTGAAAATTTAAATCAACTATTCGTATTTGATTATTTACTCTATATTGATCGGGACAATCCGATATATAAAGATTTTGCATATATATCTTGCAAACGTGTATTCGAAGTTTTAATGTATTGGATAGTTATAGAATCATACTCTAGTTGCCCAGGGATAATTCTGGTGATGGGGCACCGTCGCCAGTATTTATTTTCGAGTTTCGAAAGTGAGATTTCTATATATTTCCTACTGACTGGTGTGAAAACAAAAATTAGATAAGGCTTATTGTTGTGATTTGGCATCAAAAATGTGATTTTTGACTATATATCAAAGTTATGAATTTCAAATGATAATTCAGTAATTGATTGATGGTTGTGTTGTTTGATTATTGTTTGAATAATTTAATGTTGAACCTTTAGCCCAATTGAACCAAATATTGAATTATATTGAAAATTGGTCGCATTTGCTTACATATACATATACTTACATTGAACAGGTCATAGCAAGGAGGCTAGAGCAGAGAATAAAATTTGTTTGCCCGACAAATAGGTACATGTTTACTATATAATTTACTGTTTTGTTTGGGTGATGATGATTTTATGAGCCTATTGGCTAGCCTCTTGGCTTTTTCTTTTTCTTTTTGAGATCAGAAGGCCTGTATGGCAATTTTGGGATTTTCCCGTGGCTCCCGGTGCAGGGGAGGTTATGGCGAAATTTTTCGAAAATTTAGGGTGTTAGCCAAATTTTTGAAGAATTAAAAAATTCTCAGAAACTGAAAAGTTGGAGAATGGAAGCCAGATAGAACGTAGAGTTGGTTAATCAAACCACTTTCGACTTTGTTCCTTTTCGGGGACGAAAAGTTTTAAGTGGGGGAGATTGTAATAACCCGAAAATCTGGGCCAGTTTAAAATTTTTATTTTGGCAATTTTAGCGAATTTTGAATATTTAAAATGAATTATTTTAAATAAAATCGACGAGGAAATTTCTTTTGAATATAATTCAAACGTATATATTATATACGTTGTCGTTAGAATATATAATATTTATATATAATTATAAATAGAGTTCAAAATGGCGCGGTAGTTCGATAATTCGATTTCAAACTTCAATTGAATGTACCGGGTGCAAAACAATCCGGATTTTAGTGAAACCAAAAATAATAGGATCTAATTGTGAATATCTTTCCAACGAATCCGAAAAATCGAAATTTCATTGCGGGAATCAAAAGATATGTCTAGTTGAAAATTCTGAATAGTCGCTATGGAATTCAGGCCCTTAAAAATGGAGATTTTGCAAACGACCTCGGATTTCGACGAAATCACTTTTGTTGGATCCGCAATGTGAAATTATTGCTAGATTCCAAATTTCATAATTTTTCGAATCAATATGTGAGCGTGGCAAAGGAAAACGCGTTTGACCAGTTTTAGTTGATTTTAATCGACTGGAAAATGGCCATTTTCCTAACGGTCTCATAATTCGACGAAACTAGTTTTGTTAGGACCGTATCGTCAATACGAAGCTAGAAAATATTTTTCTGTAATTTTTCGAGTTAGTATGCGACCCCGGTAAATTGAAATGCGCGTTTAAAATCAATATATAGAGTTATATGTTGATTTTAACGGAAACTGATCGAGACGATCGAATCAGCTTGCGATACATATCCCATTGTGTTCGGAATGGGGGTAAAACGCTATGGATGACAGGCGGTGGGCCTCGTTTAGAGGTCGTATGTAAAAGTCAACTTTTTGTAAATTAAATAATTTAATAAATTAAAAATTAAAAAATATCTCTCCCCCTATTACCCTCTGCCCCCCCCCCCCCCCCGATTAAATCAGAAAATCATTCGAAAGGAAAAAAAGGAAAATTTAAGAAGAAGGACGGGGCGGAGCAGCCGCCGCTCCTCCTCCTTGAGTGCCGCCGCCCCCTACATCGAGCATCCTCCCCCTTCGTCCGATCTTCCCTCTCCCCTCCTTCATCTCAAAAGCCGCGACTGGCCCCACTCCCAAACCCCGACGCCAGCCTCACCGACACCCCATGTTCCGCCGCTAGCGCCACCTCCCAGACGGCGCAGCAAAGGCACCCTTTCCCCGTTCATAAAACAGTAAGTTTCTCTTTTTTTATTTTTATTTTTATTTTTATTTATTCATGAGATTTCGGTCTTTTTATTTATTTAAATTCTTTAAATAAAATCTGAAATATATATGATATATAATTTGCTAAAGAACTTATTTTTAATTTGCTAAAGAACTGATTTTTAATTTGCTAAAAAGCTGATTGAAAATATGATTTTTATATTTTTAAAGAATTAAAATTTTGATTTTTATATTTTTGAAGTGTTAAAAATATAATCTTTATTAAGTAGAAGATGTAAAAATATGATTTTTGTTTATGTAGAGAATTAAAGGCAACGAAGGTGATAAATAGGCGAGAACGATGAAGACTTCTATCAAAGAAGAGTCAAGATGATTGGATAGCAATCTGTGAGAATTTCTCACTCTTCAATTTCTTTTCTGGTTATATATATACTAGGATGCAGACGATGCTTAGTAGCACCCGACACAATCGTCCACAGACCATGGACTTGTTTGTTTGGTTGCATAGATTAGTTAGATGATTTGATTTGAATTTGGTTGTTTGGTGATTTTGATTGATGTGTGAATGGAGTGGGCCTTCACTAGACCGGGGATAAGGCTAGGCCTCGTCCCGTTTCTAGTATCGTGCCGTTATGCCGCCGAAATTTTCTAAAATATGTTAGAAAAATAAAAATATCATTTTCATTGTATAAATGAACTGAATAAAAATTCATGTGTTGAAATAAAATATTTTATCGTTAAAAATATAATTTTTAACGTCAAGTGAACAAGATAAAATATTCATTTACAAACCGGACGGTTTGTTTATGTACACTGATTTGACTGACATTGATTGGGTCGATAAATTTTACACATCGCCCAACTGCACAAATAAAATATGCGTTAGATGGTTTGAAACCCCACACGGGTGTTGGGATGAAATATGGAGTTCACTCATCCTGATTGATTAAATATGTCGATCGATAGATTGACAGGCTGTTATAAGCGTTAGATATTTATATTTGATGCTTATACAGTGTAGTGCACTTTGGTTGATGGTTGATTATTTTTCAATGCTATTATACACATGTGTTGTATGAAAATCCATATAATTAATTTTATATGGTGATTGATTGGGCCTCATTCCAATTTAGAAGATAAAGAATATTATAAAGTGAAGGTTCATGTGTTGACTGTACTCATTCGTGAGATTAGTCATGTGTTCAACATAATATTTTAACAATAAATTTTATATCTTTATCACTATAAAATAAAGGTTCATGTGTTGACTGTACTCATCCGTTGAGATTAGTCATGTGTTGAACGAAATAATTTAACAAAAATAGTCACACATGGACAGTACTCATTCGTTGAGATTAGTCGTGTGTTGACAAAAATAAATATTCATTTGTTGAATAGAATAAAGGAATATATGAAGCCGTGTTGAGTAGATTGACGCCATTGTGTCGTGAACGATATTTACATCAATTTCATTCATTTTGAAATGAATATTGAAAAGTGATTTCGAAATTGAATATTTTGAAATGGAATTTGTTTTGATTTAAATAGAAAACGAAACGAATTTGATTTGAATTGAATATATAACGATTTCGATTTGAATTGAATTAAAAACGATTTCGAAATGAATTGAATTAAAAATGAATTCGAAATGAATTGAATTAAAAAAGATTTCGAAATGAATTGAATATAAAACGATTTCGAAATGAATTGAATATAAAACGATTTCGAAATGAATTGAATATAAAACGATTTCGATTTGAATGGAATTAAAAACGATTTCGAAATGAATTGAATTAAAAACAATTTTGAAATGAATTGAATATAAAACGATTTCGAATTGAATGGAAGAGAAAACCAATTTTATTTCAATTGAATATATAACGAATCGAATTCGAATTGAATTGAAAACGAATTGAATTCGAATTGAATATATAACGGATTTGATTTCAATTGAATATATAATGAATTTGATTCAAATAGAAAACGAAACGAATTTGATTTGAATAGAAAATGAATTTGAATCGAATATAAAACCAATTTGAATTGAATTGAATTGAAAGCGAATTGAAATGAACTCAAATTGAATTGAAATTTGAATTGAATTGAAATGAATTTTAAAACGAATTTATAAGGAAAAATTCAATTTTGATTTGAATTGAAATGGAAGTTGAAATGTTTTTAAAACGAATTCAAAACTATTTATAAAATTCATTTAAAAATAGAATCGATGAAATATATATTATATATATATATATTATATATATAATATAATGGCCTGAATAGAACGCGCCACGCCGCGGCAGTTCATGAATTTTGACCATTTATTTCAAACGGACATTACGGGAGATCCAACCGTCGGATTCTCCTAAAACTGGAACCGTTGGGTTCGTATCGAAAAGAGCTTTCTAGCGAATATTAGAAATTCAAAATCTAACGATTGGATTTGGAGATACGTCCAAATCAAATTCGAAAAAGGTCGCTGTAAATGCAGTTCGATGGCTGTTGATGGAAATCGACTGTACGGGCCTTGATAAAATTATTAAAAATAGTAACAATTTGTGTGAAATCATAAGAAATGATTTAGAAAGGATTAGGAGGAAAAACTCCATATCTGAAAAGATAAAAATAGATTTTTATCGAATTGAACTAGTTTTGAACTATAATTATAATTCTATTTATTTTTAAATAAATAAATTGAATTTGAAATGGGTTTGAAAATAACGAGAATTTCGAATAATTATATTGGAATGGATTTGAATCGAAATTATCTTCGGAATATTTCGATGTTGGATTTCGTGATTATACAGATGTTGTTATGGGAATTTGAAAGATATTTATATATCGTTATTTCCAATACGATATCTGTTGGTCGTAAAATTTGATATTGAATATAAGCCGATATATTTTCTATTCAGAGCCTTGTGTTTAATATCAAATGTGATTTGGGTTTGTCGTGAATGGTGTCTTCACTAACACTGTTCTTGAACCCAGTTGAGGAAAGATTAAATCTTTTTATTTAGATTTAATGAAGTGTACCAATTAAATAATATTTAATTGAAATTGAATTGATATTGATTTTTGGGTTTATCGTGGACAGTGTTTTAAATAACACTCGTTCTTTAACCCGATAATTAATGGAATGTGATTTTGGGTTTATCGTGAACCGTGTTTTAAATGACACTAATTCTTTAACCCAGTTAACGATTAAAACTAAGTGGAGTTTTAATGAATCTTTAATTAGATTGAAATGATCGAGAATGGAGTATCACCAGTTTTGCTCCAGGCGATAGTTAAATCTTTAATTAGATTTAAACGTGAAATGGTAATTGAATTTACCGATAACACCGTGGTGTTAGATATGAAGTATAACCAGTTTTACTTCATAGGATGAATAGGTCGGGGTTGGGAAATTAAAACAAATGATTACTTAGGTAAGGTTCGTTAATCCCGACTAGTTGAATCAAAATTCAAAAGAAGATTAAAGAATAAATTCAAGGAATTTATCTTTGATAAAATTAATGGGAACCTTTCCCTATAAATGTGAACTTTAGAAACTAACTGTCGGTTAGCTAAGCAGAATGGTTTTCTGGATATTGATCTGATGTTGGTTTTGGCCTTCGGGGTTAATATTTGGGGAATTATTCTCTTGATTAATTTACGGTTAGTGACTGATGAATTGGAATGAGGCGAATGTTGTGTTTGTGTAACACTTATTTAAAATATACGCGAGTTATTCGGAAAGACCGGGTTTATCCCATTCTGAATAACTGATACGACGATGAGTCGAAGATGAAGACGATGGTCGAAGACCGGAGGTCTTCATGTCTCTTGGGTGATTACTGATGATCTTGACTGGGCTGTACACCCAAGAAGATGGAACAGTTGGTGATCGTCCAGACGTACTCGGAGATCGATGGATATGCGGGGTACTAGGTGCCTCCGGTTTCGTTCAGACCCAGAACGAACTTGTAAATGGACTGTGTGTCTGATATTGGATTTTAGTCCGTGTGATTGATCTCTATTAAATATATATTTGTTTGGCAGCGGAGAATTTATTCTCTTGCTTAACGCCCTTCTCTGAGACGTACGAGCTCAGGGGTTATATATTGATGGATATCAAACGCATGGAGTAGATTGCCTGTGTGGCATGCCTAAGTGGCAATTGATCGAGGCTTCTGTTGAAAAGCAAAGTCTTGTGGTGATGATCAAAGCACGGCCTTTGTGGCGTAGCTTTGTGTAACATTGATTCGCGAGCCTCACACCCGGTTGTGAACCAAAAACGGGAGAGGACATCAGGGAGGGCATGCGTTTCTTTCTAGCTAGGGTGGTGTCAGCAACCTACCAGCCCTGACATTTATATATTTTTCACCTGTGTGGTTGTTGCTGTTGCGAGGCGCCTCGTTTTGGTCGGACGATCCGGGTCCGATGGAGTCATTCGTTGGCTCATTTACACCCCAAAGGGTGGGGAAACGCATGTTCAGGCATTTTAATACACATCGGTGGACCGGCCCTAACGATCCAAGGGCCCACCTGAGTCTGGGTCCTGAGGCTCGGGCTAGACAGTCTCGAATCGGTTGAGGACTATCTTTTGCCTCGGTTCACAGACGGAAATCCAATTTCCAAATACGTGACATTTGCGATTTTATTTGTTGAGCCTAGTATGGCGACATGATATATGGTACCCATGCCGCCTATGATTGATACTTATGATTTGAAGTTGTTTTATACACTACACACTTATAATAGTATCAAATGATCTCTTTTAAACGTATCAAGCATTCTTGGCTATTATAAGGTTAAAACCCTATCCTCCGGCTTGCGTTGCATTGTGTGATGGGAACTAGGTCTTATAATAGCTTCATTTTTCTTTATTTAGCATTGCTCTGTTGTTTTATGCACTGGTATTCTTGGGAGGAAACCTGTTCCATGTTATACGGCGTGGTCCCTTGATTTACCTAACATCAAAAATAAAGATTAACTGCTTTAGTTCTCACATCAGTCACATGACTGACCTGGAGTTTGTTGTTTTAACCTAAACTCTGGGTGCCCCTATTTTCCGCACGGGCAGCTAGTAGTTTTGGTTTTGCAGATTTATATTCACAGGATCCTAGTTTACAGCTGGAATGATATCCGGAAAGCTCTGTATCCGTATATCACCTTCAGTTGTGCTTTGTATTATTTTCTGTTGCTATGTAATTTATTGTAATCTCTGATATTTATCGAATGTAATTTATTCATTTATACTCTGTATATTCTTGTATTCTGATGGAATTGTTGTAATAGCAATGAAATGTTCTTCCGTCTGCGTTCTGATTTGTCATGTTCTCAAATGATCAGGGGTTTCGAACGGTCTATATCAGTTTAACGACTGATTCGGATCGAGTGAAATTCCCGGCCATCACATAACTCGAGCTCTGATCCTGAGACATGGTAAGCTAGATTGTCTCGAATTCAGTAAGGACTATCTTTTGCCTTGGTTCAGGACGAAAATCCAATTTCCAAATACGACATCGTGCAGTTTTGATTGTATACCTATATATGGCGACATAGTGGTATGGGGCATTAATGCCGTCTATGATTGATAGTTATGATTGAAATTGTTTCTGATACATATATACACTAGCAATAATATCAAATGATTTGTTTTGCTCGTACCAAGCATATTTTGGCCATTATAAGGTAAAACTATATCCTCCGGTTTGTGTTGCATTGTGTGATGGGAACTGAGTCTTATAATGGCTTCATTTTTATAAAAAAGAATTGCGATGTTTGAAAGATTTATTTGTTTTAAAGCACTGGCAATCCAATGGAGTATTCCGTGAAAGTGGCGTGGTCCTGTGATTATCCATATTTGAAAATGTGTTAAGTAGATTTCTCATACCTATCCCATGACTGACTCGTAGTTTGTTTCACTTGCAAACTCGGGTGCCTCTTTTTCTACATGGGCAGCTATGTATTCAGGTTTTAGCAGGCTCTTTCTGGATAGCTGGAGCTGAAGATGGATTCTATCATTTATCACTTTTTATGTTGTTCAGCTCCTGTTGTACATATTATGTTTCCTTTTCCACTGTAGACATTTTATGTATAGCTGAACTGTATTTTGTACTAAGTATGATCCTATATACTGTGTATCTCTGATGATTATGTTTATCCAGTGTATTCTATTGTACATTATCTGGTGTATTTATTTATTTTTGTTCTGCTGTTATCTGTTTATCTGTTATATTCCAAAGATTACCCTTGCACCGTCTTATCGGGGTTAGGGGTCGTCACATAAATATTTGCCATTAACATGTTAGCAAAGTTAGAAAAAGAACCTTGTGTTAAAATATATTTTTGTCAGATAAAAATATTTTTTTTACATGTGTATGAAGGGTACCAAATTTACATGTAATGAAATAAATAGGTTTGAAATCGTCGAACCAATTACATATATATATATATATATATATATATATATATATAGACACACACACACACACATACATATATATTAAAATAAAATGAATCGCGCGCGGTAGTTTGTGTTTTGAAATCGTAAATTCAAATGATTACACCGAGAGATCCGACCATCGGATTTTCCTGAAACTGGAACCGTTGGGTTCGCTTTGGGAAGATCTTTCCAATGGTATAAAATTTGCTAAGATCCAACGGTTTGATTTTGAGATATGTGTAATTCAAATTTTAATAAAAACAGCGCTAGGGCCGCATAATGACCTGAAGTGTCGTTTAATTATAAGGGGCTATTTTTATATAAATAAAAATAGCGATAAATCGTTATAAAATATTATAAATGATATATTATGAAAATAAACCGATTTCACTTGTCTATTGGATATTAAGATGATTAGATGTATTTGACATGAAATTATTATATAGAATTGAAACATGAATGTCAAATAATTTAACCATGAAAAGAATTAATTTGAATTCTGTGTATACGCGTATTATTTGAAAAGGTCGAGTTAATTCTCATTTCAAATAACTGATCGACGATTAGAAGTCGAAGATATGAATACGGTGCAAGACCGATAAACTTCACATCGAATGGATGGCTACTGATGCCTTTGATTCGAGTTACTGCCTTGAAACGGTTATAGTGGTAGTTGTCCGAGCATATTTGTTGATTGTTCGGATGTGCGAGGGCCTCTCTCCTGTATTGACATATGGGGCGAGGAATAAGGTGCCTCCGGTTTCGTTCAGACCCAGAACTAGCTAGTAAATGGATGTGTGTCTGACATTGGATTTTATTCTATGCTGATTGATTTCTATTAAATATATATATATATATGTTTAGTGATGGAGAATTTATTCTCTTGCTTAACACCCTTCTCTAAGATGTACGAGCTTAGACGTTATATATTGAAAGACATCAGTCGTATGGCGTGAATTGTCAATGTGGCATGTTAAGATGTAAATGATCAAGGCTTATTGTTGAAAAGCAAAGCCTTGTGGATGATGATCAAAGCACAGCTTTAATTAGCATAGCTTTGTGTATAGTGTTAATTCGCGAGCCTCACACCCCGATATGAACCAGAAACGGGAGAATGATTCAGGGAGGACATGCGTTTCTTTCTAGCTAGGAGTGGTGTCATGGTATGGAGCCCAGACATTTTACTTATATTGTTGTTGGAAAGCGAGGTACCTCAGACGTGACGGTCGACATACTGACCAGATTAACTGTAATGACCCGGATTTTCAACGACTTTGGTTATCGACATAAACTCGATGTCGATAACCAAAACATCGAAAAATCCTGGTAATTAGTGAAAGAAATTAGAGGGTGAGGAAAGATAAGATAGAAAATTAGAATAGAAGAAGAAGAAGAACACAACATCAGAGTAACACGAATCTCACAGCGGAACGAATAAATATATTTCATAACATAACTTTGAAATACAAAATTGGTACTTGAATATACATATCATTATCAAAGTACAGCACTTACAACCCAGCGGAAATAACTATAGCTGTATGATCCTGAAGCCTCCTGCTCCAAGCTCTTCCAGTATATCTGTAAATCCCGACTACTTGACTGCCCGTACAAATTTAGGCACCCAAGAGTTTAGGGAAAACAACAAAGTAAACTCCGGGTCAGTCATGGGACTGGTATGAGTAAAACAGTTTAAAAACAGTTCGAACAAGTAAACGATATCTCATAAGACCACGCCGCATAACGGAACGGGTTTTTCCCTTATGAGAATCCAAAATATCTTTATAACAAAAACCTTTTGATATTATAATAATGTCTATCAACCACAGTATATATATAATCATCAAGCAGAAACGCTTCCATCTCACGTTCTACATTTATAGTATACAATCAAAACCGCAAGCACGTGTTGGGTAATGGATTTCCAACTATGACAAGGTATGGGACCACCTATCGCTCGTGTACCTCTAGAGAGGAATACACTGGGTTCAACAAGAACATCTTGCAACCCGGCCACACATGACCGACCACTCATTTCGCTTGAGCGTATCGAATGTATATCACCAACAGTTGGGATCAGCAACCGTTTCCCGAATGGGACAGCATCAACAATAGATATTTAGAAGTAAATGAAACTCTAGATCAGGTGATTATACACCCTACTTCGGTGCGACCGACTTAGCCATGCTGCCTGCCCGATTTCTGTCATTTACCGATTTGATGAGGCTTGAGGTTACGATTTATCATCACACCAGATTCACTTTGAATGCCACATCATCAAATCCATCCAATCACCAATTGACGTCCTCAACAATACATTATGTGTTAGCTAAAAGAAGTTTCCTTCTTCGCTTCCACTCTTGGTACGGTTGGAGAAATCAATATACTTGATCGTCTGGAAATACTCTGTCAGACATTCGTCCATACAAGTCATCCAGGAACAGGATGAACCGAAGGCACTATTCTGTAAACAGGATAGCCCTTGCATAACTCCGTCTTCAATTTCCTTTGGCATATATGATTCGCAACGCTTATGCCAATACAGAGTGGTTCTTTGGATAATAATCCAACCGGTCTCTCCATATTAACAATGTTAAAATGGTCAAAACTTCGATAGTCTGTGATTTAACTATCGAATAAAAACAGATGTGCAAACAACGATATTATTTCCAAATGGAAATTATATCGATCAAACATCATTCAACATTCATCTCCTTAGTTCACTTTTCATCTCCTGTTTCCCTATATTCAACATTTCTTATTTTCTAAATTAAGAAAATATACGTTATTAACAATGGAAAACATTTTCATTTCTCGTTTTCTTTATTAGAAAACATTTCTGGTTTCTTATTTGGAAAACATTTCCAAAGCTTCTTCATTGGACTTAGAAAGATGTTTAAACAAACCATCGCGATGCCAACTCAAACCATTTCCTTTACTGCCGAACCTTAACTATTCCCTAGTTAAAACGAAGCCAATCAAGTTGGGGTAGAACTACCTCTCAGACCTTAACTGAACAACATTTCTAACCTTGAAATAGGCAAAGTTCACTTTATATTCCTTTTACTAACTTCCTTACTTAACCATCCTTCGAATAGCTATATTCGATTGACTCTTTTCACTTAACTCTATTCGATTAACCCTTATCAATTAACTCTATTGGACTAACACTATTGGATTAACTCTATTTGACTAACGCTATTGATTTACTCATTTCACTTAACTCCTTCCGAATAAACTATATTCGATAACTCCTTTTACTTTCTTCGAATAAGATATATTCGATTAACTCCTTTTACTTTAACTCTAATCGATTAACTAACATCGATTAACTCCTTTTACTTTAACACTAATCGATTAACTAACATCGACTAACTCCTTTTAACTTTATTCTCTAATCGATTAACTAACATCGACTAACTCCTTTTCTTTATTCTCTAATCGATTAACTAACATCGATTAACTCCTTTTAACTTTATTCTCTAATCGATTAACTAACATCGACTAACTCCTTTTCTTTATTCTCTAATCGATTAACTAACATCGACTAACTCCTTTTAACTTTATTCTCTAATCGATTAACTAACATCGATTAACTCCTTTTCTTTATTCTCTAATCGATTAACTAACATCGACTAACTCCTTTTAACTTTATTCTCTTATCGATTAACTAACATCGATTAACTCCTTTTCTTTATTCTCTAATCGATTAACTAACATCGACTAACTCCTTTTAACTTTATTCTCTTATCGATTAACTAACATCGATTAACTCCTTTTTGAATAAACTATCCATTTATAAAGATTTACTTTTAGTAATGGTTCTTCACTTTACAAATGATTTCCTTTTATTCTAAGTTATCCTTTGATTTTATAAATATTTCTTTTATAAAAATTCTTTTCCTTTTCCGTATAAAATCCATCGATTTTATATGAATAATTCATTTTCAAAATACACTTTGAAAATATTCCATTATCAACATTTGGTATGTTATGGTATTCAACATATCAAATCACGATGATCAGTATCGTCCATACACATATAATCGACAACAGATTATATATCACATCATATATCACAATATATGAAAAACAGTAAAATAAATGTTGAGGAATCCAGTCGGATTCCTCCAAACTGTTTCCCTGCATCATAGATGTTAAACAATATAGATAACATCACTTTCAGTTCCATATGATATATTCTGTTAAACAGAATCAATATAGAAAATTTAACTAACTGACTAGCAGTTCAATCAAACAATCAACACACAGTAATTCAGACAATTCCTAACAGTTCTAAAAATACAACATGAAATTATAAATTGTTCAGAGTTAGCGAGATTTACTCACAGTTGCAGTTCATCGTTAAAGAACGATAAACTGTTGTTTGATTTGAATCAAATAGTTTATTTTGCCGTCAATTCAAACGAGCTCCACTCTACTTCCAGACAGTTCCATTTGGTAGTGTCCGTCCATACGTTCCCAACGGATCTTGTTTCGCTCAATTCTGATAATGTATTGCAAAGTTATGATATTACGAAGTTTATAAATATTTAAATTTAATTTAAACTTCATTAATAAAATAAAACGGGCTTTAACCTTTTCGATCCAGCCCAAATCCCCTCTGACTTTGCATCTTCTTCCTATTCGGTCCAATACCAAAACAATACAACTCTTCCAACTTCCACGTGGCTTCATGACTACCCTTCATCACCACTACACATTGAAATTTCTTTTTATCATAATAATATAACCGGCCCACTTATACCATCGGCCCATCCTCCCACTGTAACCAACCCACAAATACTTCTTCCTCTTCTAAACTAAAACCACCTTCCAACGCATCTCTTCACAGTATTTGCTCATTCACTCTCCACTTATACAAACGCAACCCATCAGCACTTCACTGGCCTCACACCACACCATGGCATTTTACTTCACGCTGGACTTGGCACCCACTTCGTAATGCCATCCGCAGCTTCTCACCCACCATGACCTTACGATAGGAGCCACGGAAATTCACAGCTTCTGTTCACACACAGCTCCACCGAAAAGACTGCACACGTACTCACCATTTACACACAACTAAACGCTACATAGTACAAACCGATAAGCAACAGGTTATACAAAAGTTCAACTCCTCTTTTTGGCAAAATTCCCTTTTCCTCAATTTCCCTGTATGCCATTATTAAAACAACTGACCGCTTTTCATTTTCCATTTACAAATTCTCAAACCCATCCCCCTTCCAACCATTCCTTCATGGTTGCACAGCACTTTTCAAACTCAGTTCTTCACTTCACACCTTTCTTCACCTTCCACAATCCCATTTCAACACCTCGTTGCTTCATAAGTGTTCGAACAGTCGAGTCCTGTTGCTCAAGCCTCCATTCAGAAAACAGGCGCCACCCCTTTAAACACTTCAACGCCCATAGTCCTCCTCTTCTAGAACAAAACCTTCCTCCTTGCTACTGTAATTAAATAGTCCTCTTCACAATCTACATTATCCCATCCCAAACCCTTCCAGCTTGCATGCCCGAACCCTACTATATCTCGACGGATCCTCCCCGCTACCCAACACAAAGTGCGACAGTTTTTAAGTAGGTATTCACCTCGATTTTTTTTGTTTTCTGGAAGAACCAAAAGTGGCGGCTGTTGTTTAGAAGGGGGAGTGTTGGAATTTATCTCGCGTTTATAAAGAAAGGGGTGCGGTTGCAAAGGTAGAGATGTGGTCTGTTTTTACCCTTATTTCCTGGAAGCAAATGTGAGGCTGTGAAGAGATGGAACGCGGACTTCTTTTAGTATTAGAAATAGTTAGGATATTTTGCTTTAAGTTTTTAACTTTTAACATACCGTGTTAAATAAAATTATATCCATATGAGCGCTATAGACTGAAGTAAAAATGTCGTTGTGATGAGCGATGTGCAACGATCCCAAAGATATAATAACATCGGTAGGTGGACTCATATTTTGAAACTTCAAAATGTTGATTTCAGGGTGCGAAATACTCCAAATAAAAAGTGGCTTATTTAATTAATTAAAAATTACCATAAAATTCTAAAAATTATTTTATCGTTATGTCTCAAAAGAACCTTGTTCAATTTTGAATCAGATAACTAGTTATACCGAATAAACCGTTACAGTCGATAAACGATTCTATAGCGACTATTTTAAAATTTGATTTGGACATATCTCAAAATCTATACGACGAAATCCTGATTTTTCTCTTCCACTGGAAAGATATACTCCACCAGCTCCACACGTTTCTTGTTTCACAGAAATCCGGCTTCAAACGAATCTTGTACATTCAGTTGAAGTTCAAATCGCCAAATAGCGAACTGCCGCGCCATTTCGAGCTCTATTTTAATTATATTATAAACTATACGTTCAACTGTCGACGATTGAATATATTCGTTATTCAAATTCAATTCCAAGCTGAATTAAATATCACAGATGATCCGGTTCACACCATATCGTCATTTTAGCCAATTCTGATTATTTTAGAATTAAATATATTATTTACTTTATTATTTTAATTAAATATTCACCATTATTTAATTCCACGACAAATAAATTTATTATATCACTATTTATATAATTAAATAAATTAATTATAATACCTCTGTCAATGCGGGTCATTACTTTAACGCCACATAGGGCGGGGAAACGTATTGTTCATGAATTATAATCCACTAAAGTAAGTTTGGACCGACCATGTGGCTCCTAAGGGTCGATGCGTTTTGATCCTGAGGCTCGGGCTAGTGAGTCTCGAATTCGGTAAGAACGATCCCTTGCCTTGGTTCATGATGGAAATCCAACTTCCGATATGACATCGTGCTCATATGTAGAAGAAAGGTTAATTTTTTTATTAATTACTTAGTTAATTAATTTCAAATTGTCATTAGCCTCCGAAAAATCACATCTTGCTCATACGAAGTCGAAACACATGAAACAGGAAGCATTGGGACCGTGACATCGTACGCTACATTCTAGAAGAGACTGGAGAATTTTTGGAGTTTTCTACAATTTTAGAAAGAATAAAAACCAAGGTGAGATTTCTGAATTCAAATAAAATTTAGAAAAATATTAGAGGTTGCAGACGGGGCTTAGTAGCTCCTGATACCATTATCCACAGACCATGGACGATTTGTTTGACAGTATTGTGTTGTAGAAATTGATTGTGGTTGCAACAAAGTTGGTTATGTTTGTGGTAAATTCAAGGTGTTGTGAAAATTAATTGTATTGTGGAAATTATGAAAATGAAACCATTGTATTGCCACAAGGCCTAGGATAGCAGAGGAGTTGTGCTGGACACGGTGCCGGTGTTAAATAACATGCCGTTATAATGCCGAAATTTTCTAAAATATTCATATTTTGAAAAATATTCATGTGTTGAAAAATATTCATGTGTATGTAAAATACTCATGTTTTGAAATAAAATTGTTTGAACAATAAAAATCACATTTTTATTGTATGTATAAAATATGCAAAAATATTCATGTTTTGAAATAAAATTATTTAAACAATAAAAATCACATTTTTATTGTATGTATAAAATATGCAAAAACATTCATGTTTTGAAATAAAATTGTTTGAACAATAAAAATCACATTTTTATTGTATGTGTAAAATATGTAAAATATTCATGTTTTGAAATAAAATGTTTTAACAATTAATATCACATTTTTATTGTATGTATGATTCACTAAAAATATTCATGTTTGAATACAAATGTTTTAACAATAAAAATCATGTTTTTATTATATGTATGAGTTGACAAAAATATTCATTGTTTGAATAAAATATGATAACAATGAAAATTTACATTTTTATTGTATGTAGGAAAGAATAAAAATATTCATTGTTTGAATAAAATATGTTAAACAATGATATTTTACATTTTTATTGTATGTAGAAAAGAATGAAAATATTCATTGTTTGAATAAAATATGTTAACAATGAAACTTTACATTTTTATTGTATGTAGGAAAGAATAAAAATATTCATTGTTTGAATAAAATATGTTAACAATGAAAATTTACATTTTTATTGTATGTAGGAAAGAATAAAAATATTCATTGTTTGAATAAAATATGTTAACATTGAAAATCACATTTTTATTATATGTATGAATCGACAAAAATAATCATTGTTTGAATAAAATATTTTAACAATGAAAATTTACATTTTTATTGTATGTAGGAAATAATAAAAATATTCATTGTTTGAATAAAATATGTTAACAATAGAAATGTTATATTTGATATGTTATTGAAGTGAAAAAGAATCATTTGTTAAACATGTTTTGTTAGATAAAAACATTATCCATTAACATGTTAGCAAAGTTAGAAAAAGAATCATTTATTAAATTTGTTTTGTTAGATAAAAACATTATCCATTAACATGTTAGCAAAGTTTGAAAAAAAACCATTTGTTAAATATGTTTAGTTAGATGAAAACATTAATCATTAGCATGTTGGCAAAGTTAGAAAAAAAAATCATTTGTTAAATATGTTTTGTTAGATTAAATATTTGCCATTAACATGTTAGCAAAGTTAGAAAAAGAACCATGTGTTAAAATATATTTTTGTTAAATAAAAATATATTCTTTTTAACATTTGTATGAAGTGTACCAAATTTACATGAAATGAAATAAATGGTTTTGAAATCGCCGAATGAATTATATTTATATATATAAATATAAATTAAAATAAAACTAATCGCGCGCGGTAGTTTGCATTTTGAAATCGTAACTTTAAACGATTACACCGAGAGATCCAACCGTTGGATTTTCTTGAAACTGGAACTATTGGGTTCGCTTTGGGAAGATCTTTCCAACGATATAAAATTTGCTAAGATCCAACGGTTAGATTTTGAGAAATGTGTAATTCAAATTTTAATAAAAACAGTGCCAGGGCCGCATAATGACTTGAAGCGTCATTTAATTAAAAGGGGGCTATTTTTATGTAAATAAAAATAGCGATAAATCGTTATAAAATATTATAAACGATTTGAAATGAAAATAAACAGATTTCACTTGGCCTATTGGATATTCCGATTGTTAGATGTATTTGACATGAAATTATTATATAGAATTGAAACGTGAATGTCAAATAATTTAACCATGAAAAGAATTGATTTGAATTATGTGTATAAGCGAATTATTTGAAAAGGCCAAGTTAATTCTCATCTCGAATATTTGATCGATGATTCGAAGTCGATGATATGAAGACGGTGCAAGACCAATAATCTTCACATCGAATGGATGGCTACTGATGCCTTTGACTGGAGTTGCTGCCTTGAAAGGGTTATAGTGGCAGTTGTTTGGACATATTAATTGATTCTTTAGATGTGTGAAGGCCTCTCTCCCGTATTGGACATATGGGACGAGGAATAAGGTTCCTCCGGTTTCGTTCAGACCTAGAACGGACTAGTAAATGGATGTGTGTCTGACATTGGATTTTATTCTGTGCTGATTGATTTCTATTAAAAATATATCTACTTGGTGGCGAAGAATATATTCTCTTTCTTAACACCCTTCTCTAAGATGTACGAGCTTAGAAGATATATATTGATAGACATCACTCGTATGGCATGAATTGTCAGTGTGGCATGCTAAGATGTAAATGATCAAGGATTATTGTTGAAAAGAAAAGCCTTGTGGATGATGATCAAAGCACAGCTTTAATTAGCATAGCTTTATATATAGCGTTAATTCGCGAGCCTCACACCCCAGTATGAACTAGAAACGGAAGAAGGATCCAGGGAGGACATGCATTTCTTTCTAGCTAGGTGCGGTGTCATGGTATGGAGCCCAGACATTTTACTTATGTGGTTGTTGGAAAGCGAGGTACTTTGGACATGATGGTTGACATATTAACCAGGTTTTCGCCCCGTAGGGGCGGGGAAACATATTGTTCATGATTTATAATCCACTAACGTAAGTGTAGACCAACCCTGCAGCTCCTAAGGGTCGATGCATTCTGATCCCGAGGCTCGTGCTCGAGAGTCTCGAATTGGGTAAGGACGATCCCTTGCCTTGGTTCACGATGGAAATCCCGCTTCCAATACAACATCGTGCGGTTTTGATTGTAAACCTATATATGGCGACATGATATATGATACCCATGCCGTTATGATTGAAAATGTTTTTGAAACATATAGACACTAATAATAATATCAAATTATTTTGCTTTATACGTACCAAGCATATTTTGGCCATTATAAGGTAGAACTCTATCCTCCTGTTTATGTTGCATTGTATGATGGGACCTGAGCCTTATAATGGCTTCATTTTTCTGAAAAGCATTACGTTGTTTAAATGAATTACTTTATTTATGCATTGGCAACGCAATGGAGTAAACCCGTTCCGCGTTAGCGGTGTGGTCCTGTGATTTGCCTTATTATTAAATAAGTTAAGTAGATCTCTCATACCAGTCCCATGACCGACTCGTAGTTTGTTTCACTTCGCAAATTCGAGTGCCCCTATTTTCTAGATGGGCAGCCTTGTATTCAGGTTTTAACTGGTTCATTCTAGATAGCTATGGAGCTGAAGATGGATCCTATCATTTCTATTGTGCTGTTTAGAATTTATTATATATATTATGTTTGATTCCGCTACAGACATTTTATATTAAGCTGAAACCGTGTTTTGTACTAAGTATGATCCCGTTATGTTGTGTAACTCTGATGATATATTATTTCCAGTGTAATTTGATGTACATCATCTTGTGTAATGCTATATTTCTATTTGGTTGTTATTGTTTATGTGTTATATTCCACTAATTATCCTTTCTTTCATGGTGCGGGGGTTCGGTGCTATCACAGTTGGTATCGGAGCTTTGGTTAACCTTAGCTCCGGAATATAACATGTTAATGGACTCGTCAGAAATAGAATCAGTAGTATTCTAAGATGAATGATTCATTATAGACAGGATCAGTAATGTCCTAGAATGAGTATAGAAGAATAAAATACACCGCAATGGATGCATATTTAGTTAAATGTATGTCTCTATGCTTTACAATATCTTTTCTGTTGGCCTGACTCTTTGTCTGCTATTTGCAGACATAGTAGAAAATGAGTGGCAGAAGAAGAAGAAGTAAAACTTTGGTTCAGCAATCTAATGAGCCAATTGTGCTCCCAAAGTCAGAATCAGATCTAGAAGTTCTAGTAAAGAAATAACGAAATCTGGGTGGAGTACCATTCTTGGGCAAAGAGTCGGTTATTGAAACACAAGCATGGATGCGTTCTTTAAAGAGAATTTTTCAAGGCTTAAAGCTGAAAGATGATCAAAAAAGATTAATAGCATCTTGGGCACTCAAAGACAAAGCTTTAATCTGGTTGGAAACTGTTACTAAGGAAAATCCAAAAGGTAATATTACGTGGGATAGATTTAAAGAAATTTTCAAAGAAGGGTTTATTCCACCATAAGCAACTGAGCAGCTATATGATGAGTTCTATCATCTGAAACAAGGAGATATGACCATTCGGGAGTATCAGAATAAATTCAATGAACTTTCCCGCTTTGGCCCAGAACTAATTTGAGATCCTTTGATCGAAGCTATTTTGGTATAGGAAAAATAATTTCATTATATCGGCTAATTACAAGCTTGACTGATCGAAGCTATTTTGGCATGGAATTAGCTGACAAGTAGTAAACTAATAAATGAAAACATGCGGTATGAGATGCATTGTTACAACTATTTGGGCTACTATTTTGAAGTTTGTGACACATTCTATGATGTTTTTTGTGTTAGACCTTTTATTCATCCTTGTTAGGCTCTCAGAATATCAATGTCAAACCTTGGGGTCACTTGTATTAGCCTTTCGGACCATCTATAATTGGACCTTTAGGTCATCTACAATAGGTACCTTATTTGTTGATTAGTACTTTGCAGGCTTTGTCCATCTGCATCAAGCACATGCAAGCATCTCTTAGACTCGCCATATCATTTTATTTTCTCGATTTCTTTATTTATGATCTCTTGATTCTGCAATTTTTATATGTTTTCATCATTTTGAGATGATTATCGTACATAAATCCCGAAGCTATCTATGGATATCTATATATGGTAATTGCATTTCTGTTATTTGAATTCCTAGCCAAGTTCCATGGTTTTTTATTTCTATATTTTAGATCTTGTGTGTTTTATGATTTATAATCTTATAAATAAAATCCTTATAACTTTAATAATTTATATTTATGAAATGTATGTGTTGGTGCTTTCACCTTACACGAAACCTATCAGTGCACTATGTGAAAATCGGAGTTCATATTATTCCTTTCTTATGAAATGAATTATCCCTTCATTTTGATACACTAGCTTTCTTGTTAATCTAGACTAACCTATGTATATTATGTACTTGGATTGGATCGAGTTACAGCACAGACTCTTACTAGTATTTGCTTAGCTTACTTCTTCTATGGACTTCTCTATCGACCTTTTTTGATGCTTAGTGTAACAACCCGTATTTTTATAACATGTTAAAACAAGAAATCAAGGCAGAATTGAATTTTAAAGTCAGAATCAGGGGAAATGGGTTATGACATTGCGTTCGTCTTGAAATTTTACATGAAATAGAGTCCGAGTTTTCGAAAATCGGAGTCCGGATGAAGAAGTTATGGCCTGTACAAGTTTAAGCAGTTTTCAGGCAGCGCTAAACCAGGGGGTCGACCTACCCTCCCCCCCCCCCCCCAGGTCGACCATAGTGTCGACCTCCCCCCTTACAGGTCGACCTGGTCGGCCTGTTTTGACCCATAACTCATTTTTGAAGCCTGAGACATGTTTTGATGGTCCGGATTGATTCTAGGTTAATCTAAGGGCCTAAACTAGTTGCTACACCTATAAAAACACCCTTAGACCTAACCTAATTCACAAAAAATCATTCTTACATCAAAATGCTGTTTAAATCCCTCTTGATCATGGCCTCCGCCTCTAATAAATTTCCTAAGCTTTCATACACAATCCAATTCAAAGATTAAAGCTTCTACAATGATTCAAGACAATAAACCAACAACGTCACTGCAACATTCCACAACAAATTTAGTTCTTAATTTATTAGCCATGCTCTGTAAGTTCTAGTTGTTTTTAGATTTAAACATTTAATTATAATATGGTTATGGAATAAAGTGGAATTGGATTTAAGTATGTTTATCGATCTATTTCTGTTGCTTCTTGGATCTTGAGTTTTCGGACTTGTCTATCTTTATTCCCATGTCTAATTTATGATCTATTCAGCCTGTTGTAAATCAGTTTTCTTGATTCATATTGATATTATTACCAAGTTGTAATCTTCATGCCTATGATGATGTTTTTCTCTCTGATCTTATTTTTATGCAAAATTCTACCTTCCCCTATTTATTTTCTTTTGATGAACCTAGGTTAATTTAGGACCTAGGCCTCAACTATGATATACGTGCGATGGTATACGGAGGAAATATTGGAATATTGCCTAGTGGAATATATGTGTTTGGTGGAATTGATGACATAACATAAAAATTGGATATTTGGGTATTACTACCCTTAACATGAAATTGGAAATTTGGATATTGTCAATATAATTGAAATTGCAAGTTTGGGCATACATGAATTGGCATGTAAGTTAAATCACGAGTTTGGGACTATGTAAGTTTAAATCAAAAGATTGGGCTTATGTTAATTAGGCATATATAGAATTGGGAATTTGAACATGAAAGCAATTGTAAATTTGATAATTGGCATAAACATGTATTATGAACTTGGGCAACTGACATGTATTGTAATAAAAAGATTATAGTTTGGGATAACTACATCATGAATCATGATTTGGGTTTATTGGGTATAAAACTTGATACATGTAATTTTGTCTAGAACTTGATATGGTAAAATGGCATAAAAATTGGCATACATGTAAAACGGCATGAATTGAACATATGTAAAATTGGTATGAATTGGGCATATGTAAAACAGACATGTAACCTAGAACTTGGGCATATGTTAATTATGTAAAAATTGGAGTAGAAATATATGTGATAATTTATGACTTGGAGAAAGTTTAATATGAACGCGCCTAAGTTGGGTTTTGGGTAGTTGGTATGTATTGGACATCTAGAAGGCACGTAAGCATGCTTATGAACTTGAAACATGAATTGGTTATGAATATGAATCATTAACTTGATAATAGGCATAAGTGAAAACATGAAACTTGACATGAAACTAGACACGAACTTGACATGAAACTTGAACATGGACATGACATTAGAATAAACAGGAAAATGGCCAACTCGAGGTTGGGTTGAGTTTGTAGTGTAAATCTGCCCGGAACCGCCCGGCAAATCCAGTTACTGCAAACAATAGGATCCAATGTGGGTAGTTTGTCATATCGCGCTTGAAACCCGAGGTCAGACTGAGTTGTGGTGTAAATCTGCCCGTAACCGCCCGGCATATCCAGTGACCACAACAACAGGTCTGATGTGAGAGGTTGGGGTGCATTAATGAATCAATGCCACATGATTGGGTTAAGTCATGAACCGCTTGAATATACTTAACCAATTTGACACGATGATTTGATAGGGTTAAGTCATGAACCGCTTGAATATACTTAACCAGTTTGACACGATGATTTGATAGGGTTAAGTCATGAACCGCTTGAATATACTTAACCAATTTGACACGATGATTTGATAGGGTTGAGTCATGAACCGCTTGAATATACTTAACCAACTTGACACATGATTCATAGGGCTAAGTCATGAACTTGAACGACAACACTTAGCCAATTTGACATGACACGTAGGCGGGTTAAGTCACGAACTTGAATGACAACACTTAACCAACTTGACATGCTAGACCGATGGGGTTAAGTCTCGAATTTAAATGACAACACTTAACCTACTGGACGGAAACCCTAGTTACGCAGTCCTTTTCAGCAGTAACCCACAAGATGTATCATGGTACCATGGAACTAGGCAAGGTGGGGCACGATTACTGGGCTGATTGTAAGCCACCAAAACGACGGCTTAGTTGATGCGCCATTATAGGTTCAGGCGGACTATGGTTGTGCACGTAGTCCAGAGTTGAAAAAGCAGGCATTGGGCACCGGTAGGTTTACACTGTGCGTGCTTGATTCGTGTCGGTGGTTGGCACCCTAGGGCTTAATACACCCTATGGTGGACCTAGCACAGGTAACAACATTCATGATAGGGCCGTATGACACAGACACATGAATGAGCTAGGACTTGTAGGGAGCCGATCGATTAATAGATCGTTTCGTGGGACCAAGTATTGGGTCATTTAATGACATTGGGCAAGGGATCATTTTATAGTCAACACATCACGGGTTGGGATCACCTTATTATATAACATGGGCTACTAGTTGGGACACTAGTAGGGGGTAAGGATCCTTGTTACACAGGACACTAGTTAGAACACTAGTAGGAATACGAAACATTCCATGTAAGACACTTGTGAGATGCTAGTACGGGTGGTGCAGGGCTAATGGATATCATCGAAATATTTTAATGATGAAACTTAGAAATCTTGCGATGTTATACTTGATAGAAACCTTGCGATGTGATACTTGGTAGGAACCTTGTGATGCTACTCTTGATATGAATTATGGGATGTTATTCTTAGTTATCGTGCATGTAGCTTATCTTGTCATCATGCTTATGTTTACTTTCAGTTTATTCATGCCATGTTATCTTTACCTGTTTTTATGCTGAAAGCCACTAGGACTTACTCAGTCTTTATGACTGACCCAGTTTGTTTCGCCTCTTTTTCTTTCGTTTCCCCTCCAGGTTCGTAGGGTGGGAATACAGCTTAGTTCAGATCTTACCAAGCTCCAAGGCTCTTTCACGTACTGCTTGGATTTCTCTTGGCTATGGCTTGCTTTGCTTTATTGGGGAATACTACAATTTATTTTCATGCTTCTTTTTTTTTGAGCAAGACAGATATTTTAGCTATGTTATTGGGTATTTGAGAATGATGGGATTTTATTGTAAATAATTATATTTAATAAATGATTTGAAGACCTTCCGTTGTTTTATATATGTCTGTCTTGTAATATTTCTGTTCCAGTACCCATAATGCTCCATTGAAGTTAAGGTATTCCCTTTGTGAGTGACCTTAACGGATGTGCGGTGTTACATTTGGTATCAGAGCAGAAGGTTACCAGACTGGGCAAAAGTTTATAAAACCTTTTGAAATTATTTTCAAAACGTTTACAAAGAAGCATTTTTCTAAAGAAAAGTTTTGTTTTACGAAAGGCATATTCCCCAAATCCGTATGCACTATCTTTTGATTCTCTCCTTGAGTCTCTTCTCTCTTTCTTTTTCACCATAGTTTCTATGCATGTGACACATGTCGGAGGGTAAAGTAGTGTCCATTCTCCATCTTTAGCCGCAGTAGTTTTACTTGCGACTAATCTTATCTCAAGCTTTGTAGGGTTGCCGTGCGATGGAAGTAGCTTTCGAAAAACTTTTCAAACAAGCTATACAAGGATAGTAAGAACGAGGATAAAGAACACAAGCCTAAGGATGAGAAACTTGTTGGTAAGGCGTAATCCACGAAGGAGGAAAAGGTGAAAGGGAAGAGGTCAAAGTAAAAGAATAATAAAACCCATGACAAGAAAGAACATCGTTGGTAAAAAGGGACATGTAGTTAAGTATCATAGGACAAGGACAAGGGCAAAGAACAAGATCTTAGAGAGGGCAATTGTATGCTCTCACTACTAGCGTACCTAAGAGAGATGGTAACGTTTCTGTTAAAGGCTTAGCTTTTCTTTTCTATCATCCCGTTAGAACTTTGTTTTTGTACATCGCATCCTTTTAATTCTGCTTCGATAGTTGAGTCTTTGCACCTTAGTACTAGCGTAGTAGAGGATCCCATTTTATTCTCAAATCCTGTGGGAATTGGCTCATTTATTCATGACTTGTTTGGATTTGAGAATGTCTATGCTAAGTGTTGAGTTTAGAAGTAATGCTTATGTTTTTGGGAAATAGGTTGATTCTAGGGATGGAGTGGTTTTCCAAAAATGATACCATTCTCGAGTATGAAAAGAGGGTAGTTAGACGCTTGACTTGCCTTGGTAATGCCCTCGAAGTCTAGTGTAACCCTTAGGGTTCTTCCATGGTTAGTTACCTAGAATCTCTTGATATATTTATTGATCCACTCGAGTAGTGTTCGCCACCAAGGCGGATGGTTCATCTCGCTTATGCATGAGTTATAGAAAATCACCTTAGTAAGTACACTTGGCAACATGGTTGACATTTGTTTATTCGCAAGAGATAATTCATTTATATGGAATACCTTTTAGTAAGTGAACGAGATCCGAGATTCACTAGTGAATTTTGGAGAGCTTGCATGAAACCATGAGTACGCAGTTATGTTTGAGCTGAGTATACTAGAAGGAGGATAAGGGAAAATGGGACGAGAGACAACAGTGAAATGAGTTCCAACTCATATTTTGAAAACAAGAATTAAGAAATTATGAAGTTAAAGACGGACAAAGCACAATGGAGTTAAGCTCAAGTAAATACGGCTTAGAAGATTGAAGACTAGATACGTGCATCATATCTCTTTTTAGGAGTATATCTTTGATCCCTCTTTTCCTGTAGAGCTTACTTGCATACTATCTTGTGACGACCCCAAATCCTGTACTGACGGAGATAAGGGTAATCTTTGGAATATAATACAAAATAGATAATAGCAGAACAGAATTAAATGAATACACCAGATAATGAACAAAAGAATATACTGGATAAAAGTAATCATCAGAGTTACACAGTATACAGGATCATACTTAGTACAAATACAGTTCAACTATACATAAATATCTACAGCGGAAACAAACATAATATGTACAGTAGGAGCTGAACAACATAAAAAAAGATAAATGATAGAATCCATCTTTAGCTCCAACTATCCGGATAAAGCCTGCTAAACCTGAATACAAGGCTGCCCGTGTAGGAAAAGGGCACCCGAGTTTGAAAGTGAAACAAACTACGAGTCAGTCATGGGACTGGTATGAGAAATCTACTCAACACATTTATAATATGGCTAATCTCAGGACCACGCCACTTTCGTGGAACGGGTTTACTCCATTGGATCGCCAGTGCTTTAAAAACAAATCTTTCTTTTAAACATCGCAATGCTTTTTATAAAAATGAAGCCATTATAAGACTCAGTTCCCATCACACAATGCAACGCAAACCGAAGGATAGAGTTTTACCTTATAACGGCCAAGATATGCTTGATAACAATAAAACAAAAGCATTTGATATTGTTACTAGTGTTTATATTTTTCAAAAACAGTTTCAATCATAACTATCAACCATAGACGGCATGGGTACCATATATCATGTCGCCATATATATATATACAACCAAAACCGCACAGTCACGTATTTGGAAATTGGATTTCCGTCATGAACCAAGGCAAAAGATAGTCCTTAATGACTTCGAGATGCTCTAGCCTGCCCCTCAGGACCCAGACTCAGGTGGGCCCTTGGATCGTCAGGGCCGGTCCATCGATGTGGATTAAAATTCCTGACCAATGTGTTTCCCTGCCGTATGGGGCGTGAGTGAGCCAACGAATGACTTCATCGGACCCGGATCGTCCGATCAAACCGAGGCGCCTCGCAACAGCAACAACCACATAAGTCAAACACGTCAGGGCGTGTAAAACCATTGATGCCACTTCTAGTTAGAAAGAAACGCATGTCCTCCCTGAGGTCCTTCCTCCCGTTTCTGGTTCATACCGGGTGTGAGGCTCGCGATTTCACGTTATACACAAAGCTATGCCACACAGGCGGTGCTTTGATCATCTCCACAAGACTTTGCTTTTCAACAGAAGCCCTGTTCATTTGCCACTTAGGCATGCCACACTAGCAATTCATGCCATGCGACTGATGTCCATCGATATACAACCTCTGAGCTCGTGCGTTTCAGAGAAGGGCGTTAAGCAAAAGAATAAATTCTCCGCCGCCAAACAGATGTATATTTAACAGAGATCAATCAACATAGAATAAAATCCAATGTCAGACACACAGTCCATTTACAAGTCCGTTCTGGGTTTGAACGAAACCGGAGGCACTATATACCTCGCAAACCCATTGATAACCACGTACGTCTGGACGATCACCACTCATTATCCATATTTCGGGATGCCTCCCAATCAGGACCTCGATTACCATCCAAACGAGGTGAAGATCTCCGGTCTTCGACCACCGTCTTCATCTTCGATTTCTTATCGTCGATTCAGTTATTCAGAATGGGGTAAACCCGGTCTTTCTGAGCAACTCGCGTATATAATAAACAAGTGCAACACTAACATACACACGCATCATTTAAATTCATTAGTCACTAACCGTCAATCAGTAAGAGAACGATTTCCCAAATATTAACCCCGAAGGCCGAAACCAACATCAGATCAATACCCAAGAAACCATTCGACTTAGCCAACCTTCAGTTAATTTCTAAATTTCACATCCATATCGTTTATAATATTTTATAACGATTTATCGCTATTTTTATTTATTTTGAAATAGCTAAACTATTCAAAACGACGCTTCGGGCCATAGCATGACCGTGGCGCTGTTTTTCTTCAGATTTGATTTACACATATCTTAAAATCTAGCCGTTGGATCTTCACAAAATTTACATCATTAGAAATATCTTTTCAAAACGAATCCAACGGTTCCAGTTTCGGGAAATTCCGACGGTCGGATCTCCCGGTATAATTGTTTGAAGTTTCGATTTCAAAATACGAACTGCAGCGTCGTTATTCGATTAAATATAATTATATTTATATATATATATAAATATAATCGACTCTGGCGCTGTTTTTCTTCAGATTTGAATTAAACATTCCAGACAATCCAACCGTTGGATTTTTACAAAGTTGGTGCCGTTGGAAAGATATTTCCAAAGCAACCCAACGGTTGAGATTTCAGGAAAATCCGATGGTCGGATCTCCCGGTGTAATCGTTTGAAATCACGGTTTCAAAATACGAACTACAGCGTCGTTATTCGATATATTTTAATTCTATTTATATAAATATATCGTTTCTTCGATTTCAAAGCTATATTCTTTTCATACATTTGATAAAAATGATATTTTTATCTAACTGTCTTCTATTTCAACACTTCAATATATTTAGCAATTCATGTATATAATAAAAATGTGATTTTTATTGTAAAACAATTCATTTCAAAACACTATTATTTTATATAGATGATAAAAATGTGATTTTTATTATAAAACAATTTATTTCAAAATATGAATACCATTCAACACATGAATTTCAATTCAATGAATGAATATCGATTCAACACATGAAGGTTTTCTATAGTTTATATAAATAGATAAAAAGGTGATTTTTATATTTAAAACACGAATACCATTCAACATATGAATTTCAGTTCAACGAATGAATATCGATTCAACACATGAAGGTTTTCTATAGTTTATATATATCGATAAAAATGTGATTTTTATATTTAAAACACGAATACCATTCAACGCATGAATTTCAATTCAACGAATGAATATCAATTCAACACATGAAGGTTTTCTATTCAACGAATAAGTATAGTTTCAACAAATGAAAATAATTCAAACACATGAATATTATTCAAAATTTCGGCAGCATAACGGCAGGGTAGTTAAAACCAGGACCGTTCCTAGTACGGCTCCTCGCTCTACCTTAAAACCTCGCGGTTTTTGACAATGGGGATCATGCATCTAGTTCGCACGCAGGCGGCATGTATATATTTATTTCATTTCCACAAACTAATCCTATGTGTTTCAACCAAATATTTCTCAACCACAAACGGGTATTTTTCAACCACAATCAATCAATATCAACCACAAACAATCCCAATCAACCATTCTCTATCAATCAATTTTCACAACAATCACAACCAATAAATATCGTCCATGGTTTGTGGACGAGGGGCGTATATATATATATTTATATATAGCAATTCACTTCTATTTCAACACATATATAATTTTTACAACGCATATATAACTTATACATCGAACGTACAACTTATACAACGCTTATACATGAGGTGTACAATGCTTATATAACCCATACATCGACTATATAATTTATACATCGTCGTTTTCCATATTGTTTATAATTTAGAAATCTCACATTTGGTTCCACTCCACCAAAAATAGCAGAAGGCTCAGAAAAATATGCGGTCTCTTATAAAATGTAGAAGACGTCCTCACGGTCCCGGTGTTTTCTGTTTCATCGAATTTCGTAAAGAAACGAAAAAGATATAATTTTTCAAAGTTTGCAACGGTTTAAAGGTGTTAAAATCAAATTAAATAAAATCAGCCGTATACCTTCCTTTTGATTCAAAACTAGGTTTTGATTCTGCGTTCAATCCGCGAAGCTAGGGGGCAATCGGCCAGCACCATCGCGTAGAGCGTCGAGAGGGCTTCCAGGCGCTGGGTACCACGTTGAACTCGCACGAGGCAGGAGGGCGTGGTGGAGGGTTGAAGCCTTCGACTTCACGAGCCCGATTCTTGAGAAAGAAACGATGATAGAGGGCGAGGCTGGTACAGATGTGGAGCTCGTGGGAGGATCTACAAATTACTCCAAAGGAGCAACGTGTTTTGATGCGTGTGGAAGGAGATAAAGAGGAGGGAAGAAACGAGCGTTTTCCGCCGTCGGGTCTGGGAGTTTCGGGAAGAAGGTCGGGGAGAGAGAGAACGCGTGGGCCAATAGATTTTTTATTTATTTATGTATTTCAAAAATCCAAAAATACCCCTTGTCACACACGAACACCACTCCAAGCCCAACGACTGTCGTCCCTAGCATTTTACCCCCATTCCGAACACAATGGGATATGTTTCGAAGGCCCATTCGAATGTTTCAGTTAGTTTTCCTGCAAATTAAAATATAGAATATTCAATATTCGATTTGAACGTACATTTCAATTTTCCTGGGCCACAAACTGATTCGAAAAATTCCAAAAAAATAAATCTGGCTATGTTTTGACGATACGGTCCCAACAAAACTAGTTTCGTCGAATTCTGAGACCGTTTGCAAAAAGGCCCTTTTCTGGTCGATCCAATTTAACTGTAATTGACCAAAACACGTTTTCCTTTGCCACGCTCACATACTAGCATCAAAAAATTATGAAATTTGAAACCTAGCAATAACTTCTCATCCCGGATCCAAAAAAAGTGGTTTCGTCGAATTCCGAGGTCGTTTGCAAAATGGTCAATTTCACGGGCTATATAAATCCCATAACGACCTTTCTGAAAATTCATTTGGCCATAACTTTTGCTTTCCGCTATGAAAATTCGATTTTCCAGATTCGTTAGAAAGGTATTCACTAACAGATTTAAATATTTTTGGTTTCACTCAAATCCGTTTTATTTTGCACCCGGTACAGTCCGACAAAGTTTGAATTCAATTTTTGAAACTGCAGCGCCATCTCAGGCCTTGTTTATAATTAGAATTAATTATATTCGTTTTCAATTGTCGATTCAAACTCAGTTTTCATTGCTATTATTTAAAATATTTATTTTAAATATTTAAAATCCATTATTTTAGCCAATTTAATTTTTTTTTAAATTGGTTTCGATTTTCCGGGTCGTTACAATCTCCCCCACTTAAAACTTTTCATCCCCGAAAAGGAACAAAGTTGAAAGTGGTTTGATTAATCAACTCTACGTTCGATCTGGCTTCCATTCTCCAAATTTTCAGTTTTTGAGAAATTTCAAATTCTTCAAAATTTTGGCTAACACCCGGAATTTTCGAAAAATTTCGCCATAACCTCCTTTGTACGGGGAGAGGTTTGGAAATTTATTGGGCCATATTAGGTACCCAATAAATCCTAATAAGCATACACATATTTATAGTGATATATTCTGGTGTTTACAGGGGAGCGTGTATTGATAATAACTCCAGAGAATAAATTCTTGTCACCCTGTCAAAGCCTGAGGGAGTGTGTATTTTAAATGCTCCAGAGGATAAATCCTCGTCACCTCGTCCCGTTGGGAAATAAATAATCCATGTGCCATATCTAATAACTAGAGAGACGTGATTATTGTCAACTCCAGACCCGTGTGGGGTTTTTATTAATCTGGCAATTTTATCGTTACAATTTAAATAGTCCATATCAGTCATCAATTCAACCTGTAAAATATAGTCATCGCCATACAAGCCTCTCGCTCGTATGGTAAATCTTCCACCTCGTCACACAAGCTCCAAATGCTTATGTGGTATATGATGAATTATGCCTATCTTCAGAAGTATGCCATGTAATGTAGTTCAAAATTAATTGTTACTATCCTATGGCGACGTTTATTACTACACACAGAATAACCAGCACTCCGCATCCAATGACATTCATAGGAGTTGATATAATAATATTTCGCATCCAACTCATTAAGGTTTACCTATTTGTCGGGCACGCAAATAAAATCTTTACTCAACATCTATCCAATTACCTGTTCAAACATATATAATGCACATGTATATATTTCTATCTATGTTCTAATCAGTTCAATGTGTGATTTAAAGGAATAAGTTCTACCATTATTCTCTTATCGATTAAATTAACTATTGTTTTAATAATTTAATTAATCAAATCTATTATCACACAACACAAACAACAATCAAATTGTTTTTAACTTTTCAAAAATATACTGATCAATTTCTATACTCTTTTAAAATCATTCAGACTATAGAATTAAAAGTGCACATCCATGGAAAGAAAATAACAACAGAGTAGAGAATTAATTGGTAATGTAAAGTATGGTAAATATACCTTGCACCGGAGTCAATCAGAGATATCCACTCGGCATCTAGGATAGGCTTTCTGAATGCTCTCCTCGGTTTCCCAAGTACAATCTCGTGGATCTCCACTCCATTGCACTTTGACTAAGTGAACCTTCTTGTTCCTCAGCTCTTTGGTTTCTTTGCCGATAATCTTGAGCGGCTCTCTTCTCACAGCTAATTCTAGAGTAATTTCAATATTCTGTTGAGCTGCTTCTTCCACGATCAAGTCTGGATCATGAACGTGCTTTCGAAGTTGAGATATGTGAAATACATCATGAACTCCAGGTAACCAATCCGGCAGTTTAACCCTATAAGCGAGAGTTCCAATCCGTTCCAGAATAGGAAACGGACCAATGAATTTGGGCGCCAATTTCCCTGTTTTACCGAACCGGATAACTCCTCTCATCGGCGATACTTTCAAATAGACATAGTCGCCAACAGCAAAGGATATATCTCTTCTTCTTCTATCGGCATAGCTCTTTTGTCGGCTTTGAGCGGCAAGTAATCGCTTCTTGATAAAATCGACTTTGTCGGCGGCTTCTCAGATCATATCAGGCCCCAACACAAGTCTATTACCGGGGTCGACCCAATAAGCAGGAGATCGGCACGGTCTACCATATAATGCTTCGAATGGCGACATTGTCAGGCTCGCCTGGTAGCTGTTATTATATGAGAACTCAGCCAAATGCAGATGTTCTTCCCACGATCCCCCAAAATCTAGAACACAAGCCCGCAATAGATCTTCTAAAATACGATTCACCCTCTCAGTCTGACCGTCTGTCTGAGGATGATAAGCGGTGCTCAAGTTCAACTTCGTTCCCAGCTCAAGTTGAAATGCCTCCCAGAATTTGCTAGTAAATATTGCATCTCTATCACTGACTATACTGAGCCGCATTCCATG
The DNA here is from genome assembly GCA_030737875.1 of Allium sativum. Taxonomy (NCBI): domain Eukaryota; kingdom Viridiplantae; phylum Streptophyta; class Magnoliopsida; order Asparagales; family Amaryllidaceae; genus Allium; species Allium sativum. The sequence goes on along the minus strand of CM060919.1, from coordinate 484,133,739 downwards.
TAGTCTAACTATTTCCTTGAAATATATCTGCGCCAGACTCTGAGCAGTTCTGTTTGACCTGACAGGTAAGAAATGGGCAGTCTTCGTGAAGCGATCTATGATCACCCAAATACTGTCATTCCCTTTTCTGGTTCTGGGAAAACCATCAATGAAGTCCATGGAAATATGTTCCCACTTCCAACCAGGAACGTCTAGTGGTTGTAACAATCCAGCCGGTTTCTGTTGGTCGCTTTTGACTAGCTGGCAAGTAGGGCATCGGCTAATATATAAAGAAATGTCCCTCTTCATCGACCTCCACCAGAAAGTGCGTTTGATGTCATTATACATTTTGCTTACTCTCGGATGGATACTAAGTTTTGACTTATGGCATTCATCCAGAACTTCCTTTCTGAGCTCAGCAATGTTAGGAACACAGATTCGACCTTTCAGCCTTAGAATCCCCTCATTATCAACCTGAAAACTCGAGGGTTCGCCCTTCTGAATTATATCTCTGATCTTATGAATGAAGTGATCATCCTTCTGAAGAGCAGATATTTTATCTATCAGTGAAGTCGTGATAATAAAACTGGCGATCATTTCATTTTTTCGGCTTAACGCATCGGCCACGACATTGGCTTTCCCTGGAGTGTATATAATCTCAAAGTTATATGCTGCAAGAAACTCCAGCCAACGTTGCTGCCTTGGATTCAAGTCCTTCTGGGTGAACAGATAACGACTGGTGATCTGTAAATAGTTCAAATCTCTCACCCAGAAGATAGTGTCTCCAGATTTTCAAAGAGAATACTATAGCCAATAACTCAAGATCATGAGTTACGTAGTTCTTCTCGTGCGGTTTTAACTGACGGCTAGCATACGCAATCACTTGACCTCTTTGCATTAACACTGGGCCAAGGCCTTCTCTAGAAGCGTCAGTCTAGACTTTCAAGTCCTCATTGCCATCTATTATTGTTAACACTGGAGCAGTTGTCAGTTTTAATTTCAGCTCCTGGAAAGCTTCCTCACATACTGGAGTCCAATTGAATCTCGAATGTTTCTTTGTCAGTTTCGTTAAAGAACTAGATGTCTTCGCGAAATCCTTAATGAATTTCCGATAATAACTGGCTAACCCGAGAAAACTTCTAACTTCTGTTGGCTTACGAGGCTGCTTCCAATTCTGAATAGCAGTGATTTTACTAGGATCCACTGCAATTCCTTCTTTTGACCCTACGTGGCTAAGAAATTTGACTTCTCCTTGCCAGAATATACATTTGGAAAACTTTGCTTTCAGTACATTCCTTCTGAGGATTTCTAACACTTGTTCCAAATGTTTTTTGTGCTCGCTTTCTGACTTAGAGAAGATAAGGATATCATCGATGAAAACCAGAACAAATTTATTCAATACTCCTCTGAATACTCTATTCATTAGATCGACGAAATAGGCTGGAGCGTTACATAAGCCGAATGGCATTACTAACAACTCATAGAATAGGTCTGGACCTCTGAATGATGTCAAAGGAACACACTCCTCGGCGATACAAAGCTGATGGAAACCTGTAGCTAGGTCCATTCGTGAAAATACTTGTGCGCCATTTAATCGATCCAACAAATCATCAATTCGCGGCAATGGATATTTGTTCTTTATTGTTTGCTTGTTTAAATCACGATAATCCACACATAAACGTAGAGTACCGTCAGATTTTGGGACAAACACCACTACTGCACCCCAATCAGAGAAACTAGGCCTGATCAGGCCCTTCCATACTAGCAGTCGTGTTTGATTGTCAAGTTCTTCTTTCTCCTTCAAGGACATTCTTCGAATAGAGTGAAATACCGGCCTTGCATTCGGAATCAAAGCAATTTTGAAATCTATTTCTCTTTGCGGAGGTAAGCGAACAACTTCTTCGAACACGTCCGCATAGTTCTTGACGACAGGAATATCTTTCACTAGGTCGGGAATATTCTCTGTGATTTCAGGGATATTTTCTATTTGGGCTGGAGAAACATCGAGAGCTGCCCAGAAGTCTTTTCTATTAGTATTTTGACCTTCACAGGGAATGGTTCTATAATCACCTGATTTAATCTTCGCCTTTACGACTCTATCGACGCATTTAACTTCAGCTTCATATTTGGTCAACTAGTCTAACCCCAAGATAAGATCAAACTCTTTAAAATTCATGACGACCGCGATGGTAGGAAACCGATAACGAGAAAAAGAAACCGGCACTCCACAAACCCAACTGAGATCGATGGAACCCCAAACCGGATTCTGGACAGTCATTGGTTCCTTGAGCTTTTTCAAATTCAAATCCAGTTTCTTAGCTGCATCCTTTGCAATGAAGCTTCGTGACGCGCCTGTGTCAAACAGTACTTTGACTGGAATGTTTTTGACTGTAAGCGTTCCTTCTAAAGCATCATCCCTTTCTTGACTAGCTGAGGGCTCGGAAGTTTCTGCTACTTCAATTACCTGTACTGTTTCAGATTTCTGAGATAGCGGGCAGTTTATTGCAATATGCCCAGCCTGATTGCACTTATGGCATCCTCTGCCCTCAGGAACCTTCTTACTGGGTTCAAATCCACTCTTTCTTCGTTTGTTCCAAGATTTGCAACTTATCGCCAAATGTCCTTTTCTATTGCAGCTTGAGCACGTGGCGGTCGTTGTTGGTTCTTTCCCTGATCTGGCCCTTTTTCTCTTGGCACTGGGCTTCTTATTGACCTCAGACCTCGTACTGGCTTCAGGAATACCAGTTTCCGATTCTTCTTTGTCACTAAAACAGACTTCTTCTTCGTCGTGCAACATTCCTTTCTTATAGAGATCTTCATACTGATAAGCCATATAAATCATTTTAGAGAAAGGAAGTTTCACATTCCTCGTTACACTGTTCTGATATCTCCTTTGCAGACCATGAATAAATCTCAGATTCTTCCTCTTTGGATCTTGAATTAGATGAGGAGTAAAGTGAGAAAGCTCGTTGAGTTTCTTATGATATTCGGGAACGGTCATATCACCTTGTATCAGATAAGAAAATTCATCACATAATCGCTCCGTCGCTTCAGGAGGAGTAAACCTTTCTAGGAAAATCTCTTTAAATCCGCCCCAGGTGATATCACCCTTGGGATTATCGTTGATGATTGTTTCCCACCAGATTAAAGCTTCTTCTTTGAGCGCCCAAGATGCTACTAACCTTTTCTGGTCATCTCTCAACTGGATACGCTCAAAAATTCTTTCGACGGAACTCATCCAAGCTTGAGTCTGAACTATAGATTCATTGCCCGAGAACTGTGCTCCATTTAGATTTCGATATCTCTTTAATAGAGTCTCTAGATCGGGTTCTGCATTTCTCCTGTTTCTGACACTCAATTTTCTAGTACTTCTGCAAACAGCAGATCAAGTGTCAGGTCACAGAAAAGATATTTTAAAATACAGAAACACATACTTCAAATGTAAATGTGTCTATCGAGGTGTATTTCATTCTGCTTTACTCATACTAGGATATTGCTGATCCTATCTGTATAAAGTTACCTGTCCTAGAACACTACTGGTTCTATTTCTGACGAGTTCGTTAATATGTTATATTCCAGCACTAAGATTAACCAAAGCTCTGATACCACGTTGTGACGTCCCCAAATCCCGTACTGACGGAGACAAGGGTAATGTTTGGAATATAATACAGAAACAGATAACAGCAGAACAAAATTAAATGAATACACCAGATAATGAACAATAGAATATACTGGATAAAAGTAATCATCAGAGTTACACAATATACAGGATCATACTTAGTACAAATACAGTTCAATTATACATAAATGTCTACAGCGAAAACAAACATAATATGTACAACAGGAGCTGAACAACATAAAAAGAGATAAATGATAGAATCCATCTTCAGCTCCAGCTATCCGGATAAAGCCTGCTAAACCTGAATACAAGGCTGCCCGTGTAGGAAAAGGGGCACCCGAGTTTGAAAGTGAAACAAACTACGAGTCAGTCATCGGACTGGTATGAAAAATCTACTCAACACATTTATAATATGGCTAATCTCAGGACCACGCCACTTTCGTGGAACGGGTTTACTCCATTGGATTGCCAGCGCTTTAAAAAAAATCTTTCTTTTAAACATCGCAATGCTTTTTATAAAAATGAAGCCATTATAAGACTCAGTTCCCATCACACAATGCAACGCAAACCGGTGGATAGAGTTTTACCTTATAACGGCCAAGATATGCTTGATACGAATAAAACAAAAGCATTTGATATTATTACTAGTGTTTATATTTTTCAAAAACAGTTTCAATCATAACTATCAATCATAGACGGCATGGGTACCATATATCATGTCGCCATATACAATCAAAACCGCACAGTCACGTATTGGGAAATTGGATTTCTGTCATGAACTAAGGCAAAAGATAGTCCTTAACGACTTCGAGACGCTCTAGCCTGCCCCTCAGGACCCAAACTCAGGTGGGCCCTTGGATCGTCAGGGCCGATCCACCGATGTGGATTAAAATTCCTGAACAATGCGTTTCCCCGCCCTATGGGGTGTGAGTGAGCCAACGAATGACTCCATCGGACCTGGATCGTCCGATTAAACCGAGGTGCCTCGCAACAGCAACAACCACATAAGTCTAACTCGTCAGGGCGTGTAAAACCACTGACGCCACTTCTAGCTAGAAAGAGACGCATGTCCTCCCTGAGGTCCTTCCTCCCGTTTCTGGTTCATACCGGGTGTGAGGCTCGCGATTTCACGTTATACACAAAGCTATGCCACACAGGCGGTGCTTTGATCATCTCCTCAAGACATTGCTTTTCAACAGAAGCCCTGTTCATTTGTCACTTAGGCATGCCACACTAGCAATTCATGCCATGCGACTGATGTCCATCGATATACAACCTCTGAGCTCGTGCGTTTCAGAGAAGGGCGTTAATCAAAAGAATATATTCTCCGTCGCCAAACAGATGTATATTTAACAGAGATCAATCAACACAGAATAAAATCCAATGTCAGACACACAGTCCATTTACAAGTCCGTTCTGGGTCTGAACGAAACCGGAGGCACTATATACCTCGCGAACCCATCGATCACCACGTCCGTCTGGACGATCACCACTCATTATCCATATTTCGGGATGCCTCCCAATCAGGACCTCGGTTACCATCCAAACGAGGTGAAGATCTCCGGTCTTCGACCACCGTCTTCATCTTCGATTTCTTATCATCGATTCAGTTATTTAGAATGGGGTAAACCCGGTCTTTCTGAGCAACTCGCGTATATAATAAACAAGTGCAACACTACCATACACACGCATCATTTCAATTCATTAGTCACTAAACGTCAATCAGTAAGAGAACGATTTCCAAAATATTAACCCCGAAGGCCGAAACCAACATCAGATCAATACCTAAGAAACCATTCGACTTAGCCAACCTTCAGTTAATTTCCAAATTTCACATCCATATCGTTTATAGTATTTTATAACGATTTATCGCTATTTTTATTTATTTTGAAATAGCCAAACTATTCAAAACGACGCCTCGGGCCATAAAGCGACCGCGGCGCTGTTTTTCTTTAGATTTGATTTACACATATCTGAAAATCTAGCCGTTGGATCTTCACAAAATTTACATCATTAGAAAGATCTTTTCAAAACGAATCCAACGGTTCCAGTTTCGGGAAATTTCGACGGTCGGATCTCCCGGTATAATAGTTTGATGTTTCGATTTCAAAATACGAACTGTAGCGTCGTTATTCGATTAAATATAATTATATATATATATATAATCGACTCTGGCGCTGTTTTTCTTCAGATTTGGATTAAACATTCCAGACAATCCAACCGTTGGATTTTTACAAAGTTGGTGCCGTTGGAAAGATATTTCCAAAGCGAACCCAACGGTTGCGATTTCAGGAATATCCGATGGTCGGATCTCCCAGTATAATCGTTTGAAATCACGGTTTCAAAATACGAACTACTGCGTCGTTATTCGATATATTTTAATTCTATTTATATAAATATATCGTTTCTTCGATTTCAAAGCTATATTCTTTTCATACATTTGATAAAAATGATACTTTTATCTAACTGTCTTTTATTTCAACACTTCACTATATTTAACAATTCATGTATATAATAAAAATGTGATTTTTATTGTAAAACAATTCATTTCAAAACACTATTATTTTATATAGATGATAAAAATGTGATTTTTATTATAAAAAAAATTATTTCAAAATATGAATACCATTCAACACATGAATTTCAATTCAACGAATGAATATCGATTCAACACATGGAGGTTTTCTATAGTTTATATAAATAGATAAAAAGGTGATTTTTACATTTAAAACACGAATACCATTCAACACATGAATTTCAATTCAACGAATGAATATCGATTCAACACATGAATATCGATTCAACACATGAAGGTTTTCTATAGTTTATATATATCGATAAAAATGTGATTTTTATATTTAAAACACGAATACCATTCAACACATGAATTTCAATTCAACGAATGAATATCGATTCAACACAGGAATATCGATTCAACACATGAAAGTTTTCTATAGTTTATATCTATCGATAAAAATGTGATTTTTATATTTAAAACACGAATACCATTCAACACATGAATTTCAATTCAACGAATGAATATCAATTCAACACATGAAGGTTTTCTATTCAACGAATAAATATAGTTTCAACAAATGAAAATAATTCAAACACATGAATATTATTCAAAATTTCGACAGCATAACGGCAGGGTAGTTAAAACCGGGACCGTTCCTAGTACGGCTCCTCGCTCTACCTTAAAACCTCGTGGTTTTTGATAATGGGGATCATGCATCTAGTTCGCACGCAGGCGGCATGTATATATTTATTTCATTTCCACAAACTAATCCTATGTGGTTTCAACCAAATATTTCTCAACCATAAACGGGTATTTTTCAACCACAATCAATCTATATCAACCACAAACAATCCCAATCAACCATTCGCTATCAATCAATTTTCACACCAATCACAACCAATAAATACCGTCCATGGTTTGTGGACGAGGGGCGTATATATATATATTTATATATAGCAATTCACTTCTATTTCAACACATATATAATTTTTACAACGCATATATAACTTATACATCGAACGTACAACTTATACAACGCTTATACATGAGGTGTACAACGCTTATATAACCCATACATCGACTATATAATTTATACATTGTCGTTTTCCATATTGTTTATAATTTAGAAATATCACATTGGGTTCCACTCCACCAAAAATAGCAGAAGGCTCAGAAAAATATGCGGTCTCTTCTAAAATGTAGAAGACGTCCTCACGGTCCCGGTGTTTCCTGTTTCATCGAATTTCGTCAAGAAACGAAAAAGATATGATTTTTCAAAGTTTGCAACGGTTTAAAGGTGTTAAAATCAAATTAAATAAAATCAGCCGTATACCTTCCTTTTGATTCAAAACTAGGTTTTGATTCTGCGTTCAATTCGCGAAGCTAGGGGGCAATCGGCCAGCACCACCGCGTAGAGCGTCGAGAGGGCTTCCAGGCGCTGGGTACCACGTTGAACTCGCACGTGGCAGGAGGGCGTGGCGGCGGGTTGAAGTCTTCGACTTCAAGAGCCCGATTCTCGAGAAAGAAACGATGATAGAGGCCGAGGCTGGTACGGATGTGGAGCTCGTGGGAGGATCTACAAATTACTCCAAAGGAGCAACGTGTTTTGATGCGTGTGAAAGGAGATAAAGAGGAGGGAAGAAACGAGCGTTTTCCGCCGTCGGGTCTGGGAGTTTCGGGAAGAAGGTCGACGAGAGAGAGAACGCGTGGACCAATAGATTTTTTTATTTATATATTTTAAAAATCTGAAAATACCCCTTGTCACACACGAACACCACTCCAAGCCCAACGACTGTTGTCCCTAGCGTTTGACCCCCATTCCAAACACAATGGGATATGTTCCGAAGGCCCATTCGAATGTTTCATTCAGTTTTCCTTCAAATTAAAATATAGAATATTCAATATTTGATTTGAACATACATTTCAATTTTCCTGGGCCACAAACTGATTCGAAAAATTCCAGAAAAATAAATCTGGCTATGTTTGGACGATACGGTCCCAACAAAACTAGTTTCGTTGAATTCTGAGACCGTTTGCAAAAAGGCCATTTTCTGGTCAATTTAACTGTAATTGACTAAAACACGTTTTCCTTTGCCATGCTCACATACTAGCTTCAAAAAATTACGAAATCTGAAACCTAGCAATAACTTCTCATCCCGGAGCCAACAAAAGTGGTTTCGTCGAATTCCGAGGTCATTTGCAAAATGGCCAATTTCACGGGCTATATAAATCCCATAGCGACCTTTCTGAAAATTCATTTGGCCATAACTTTTTCTTTCCGCTTTGAAAATTCAATTTTTCAGATTCGTTAGAAAGGTATTCACTAATAGATTTAAATATTTTTGGTTTCACTCAAATCCGTTTTGTTTTGCACCCGGTACAGTCCGACAAAGTTTGAATTCAATTTTTGAAACTGCAGCACCATCTCAGGCCTTGTTTATAATTAGAATTAATTATATTCGTTTTCAATTGTCGATTCAAACTCTGTTTTCACTGCTATTATTTAAAATATTTATTTTAATTATTTAAAATCCATTATTTTAGCCAATTTAAAAAAATTTAAATTGGTTCCGATTTTCTGGGTCGTTACATATCTTTTATGTATATCCTCTCGGTCCTATTCTCAATCTTATTTCTGTTGCAAACCCCATAAGGAGTATGACTCATCTAGTTGTGATATATGTTGGGGTTTGAGGATGTCCATTGGGTTGACTAAACGTTTTGGGCTTTATAGGATATGGGTTGGTTTTAGGAAGGGATTTCTTGCGACCTAAAAGGAGTTTATCATGCTTGGTTTCCTAGAATCATATATATTGGTTTGGTTTTGGGCTGGTGTTCAGGGTACAAAGTTTTTCATTACTTGCTTCTATCATTCGGTTATACCTTTGGGTAGGAACTAATGGATGTAAACATGTGTTTGAGACATGTTATGGTTGATGGTTGCAAGTGGTTGCTAGTTGTTGCTCGTGGACGCATGAACACCCATTAGGCACTAGATCGGCTTAGTCACATCTCATATTGCATATGCATGAATGTTTATACTTGTTTATGGATGAAATTAAATGTGTTATCATGTGGATGTTGCATATGGATGGATGTTTGTGCACACATATAGTGTTTATGTGACTAGGACTATTTGCATACATGTTGGATTCATGGCACTAAATATATTTTGCATTAAGAAGATCAATCAGGCCTGATCATTTGCATTAGATAAGGAACATATACACACACTTTCTACATATGTTCATATAGCATTAGAAATCTCTTAAGGACAACGGATGCCTGTGATTGATGATTGAGTAGATGGATGATTGGATGGTAGGACACATTCTTCTTAACTTGAAGATTTCGGGGACGAAATCCATTAATGAGGGGAGAATGTAACAACCCGTATTTTTATAACATGTTAAAAAAAGAAATCAAGGCAGAATTAAATTTTAAAGTCAGAACCAGGGGAAACGGGTTACCCCATTGTGTTCGTCTCGAAATTTTACATGAAATAGAGTCCAAGTTTTCGAAAATCGGAGTCCGGATGAAGAAGTTATGGCCTGTACAAGTTTTAGCAGTTTTCAGGTAGCACTGGACCAGGGGGTCGACCATAGGGTCGACCTACCCCCCCCCCCCCCCCCCCCGCTCGGTCGACCATAGGGTCGACCTACCCCCCAAGTCGACCATAGTTTCTACCTCCCCCCCTTACAGGTCGACCTGGTCGACCTGTTTTGACCTAGAACTCATTTTTGAAGCCCGAGACATGCTTTGATGGTCCGGATTGATTCTAGGGTTAATCTAAGGGCCTAAACTAGTTGCTACACCTATAAAAACACCCTTATACCTAACCAAATTCACAAAAAAATCATTCTTACATCAAAATGTTGTTTAAATCCCTCTTGATCATGGACGCCGCCTCTAATAAATTTCCTAAGCTTTCATACACAATCCAATTAAAAGATTAAAGCTTCTACAATGATTCAAGACAATAAACCAACAACATCACTGCAACATTCCACAACAAATTTAGTTCTTAATTCATTAGCCATGCTCTGTATGTTCTAGTTGTTTTTAGATTTAAACATTTAATTATAATATGGTCATTGAATAAAGTGGAATTGGATTTAAATATGTTTATCGATCTATTTCTGTTGCTTCTTGGATCTTGAGTTTTGGGACTTGTCTATCTTTATTCCCATGTCTAATTTATGATCTTTTCAGCCTGTTGTAAATCAGTTTTCTTGATTCATATTGATATTATTACCAAGTTGTAATCTTAATGCCTGTGATGATGTTTTTCTCTCTGATCTTATTTTTATGCAAAATTCTACCTTCCCCTATTTATTTTCTTTTGATGAACCTAGGTCAATTTCGGACCTAGGCCTAAACTACAATATACGTGCGATGGTATACGGGGGAAATATTGGAATATTGCCTAGTGGAATATATGTGTTTGGTGGAATTGATGGCATAACATAAAAATTGGATATTTAGGTATTACTACCCTTAACATGAAATTGGAAATTTAGGTATTGTCAATATAATTGAAATTGCAAGTTCGGGCATACATGAATTGGCATGTAAGTTAAATCACGAGTTTGGGACTATGTAAGTTTAAATCAAAAGATTGGGCTTATGTTAATTAGGCATATATAGAATTGGGAATTTGAACATGAAAGCAATTGTAAATTTGATAATTGGCATACACATGTACTATGAACTTAGGCAACTGACATGTATTGTAATAAAAAGATTATAGTTTGGGATAACTACATCATGAATCATGATTTGGGTATATTGGGTATAAAACTTGATACATGTAATTTTGGCTAGAACTTGATATGGCAAAATGGCATAAAAATTGGCATACATGTAAAACGGCATGAATTGAACATATGTAAAATTGGTATGAATTGGGCATAAGTAAAACTGACATGTAACTTAGAACTTGGGCATATGTTAATTATGTAAAATTTGGAGTAGAAACATATGTAATAATTTATGACTTGGAGAAAGTTTAATATGAACGCGCCTAAGTTGAGTTTTTGGTAATTGGTATGTATTAGACATCTAGAAGGCACGTAAGCATGCTTATGAACTTGAAACATAAATTGGTTATGAATATGAATCATTAACTTGATAATAGGCATAAGTGAAAACATGAAACTTGACATGAAAGTAGACATGAACTTGACATGAAACTTGAACATGGACATGACATTAGAATAAACATGAAAATGGCCAACTCGAGGTTGGGTTGAGTTTGCAGTGTAAATCTGCCCAGAACCGCCCGGCAAATCCAGTTACTGCAAGCAATAGGATCCAATGTGGGAAGTTGGTCATATCGCGCTTTAAACCCGAGGTCAGACTGAGTTGTGGTGTAAATCTGCCCGGAACCACCCGGCATATCCAATGACCACAACAACAGGTCTGATGTGAGAGGTTGGGGTGCGTTAATGAATCAATGCCACATGATAGGGTTAAGTCATGAACCGCTTGAATATACTTAACCAATTTGACGCAATGATTTGATAGGGTTAAGTCATGAACTGCTTGAATGTACTTAACCAATTTGACACGATGATTTGATAGGGTTAAGTCATGAACCGCTTGAATATACTTAACCAATTTGACACGATGATTTGATAGGGTTAAGTCATGAACCGCTTGAATATACTTAACCAACTTGACACATGATTCGTAGGGCTAAGTCATGAACTTGAATGACAACACTTATCCAATTTTACACGACACGTAGGCGGTTTAAGTCACAAACTTGAATGACAACACTTAACCAACTTGACATGCTAAACTGATGGGGTTAAGTCTCGAATTTAAATGACAACACTTAACCTACTGGATGGAAACCCTAGTTACGCGGTCCTTTTCAGCAGTAACCCACTAGATGTATCATGGTACCCTGGAACAAGGCAGGGTGGGCATGATTACTGGGCTGATTGTAAGCGACCAGAACGACGGTTGAGTTGGTGCGCCATTGTAGGTTCAAGCGGACTATGGTCGTGCACGTAGTCCGGAGTTGAAAAAGCAGGCATCGGGCACCGGTAGGTTTACACTGTGCGTGGTTGATTCGTGTCAGTGGTTGGCACCCTAAGGCTTGATACACCCTATGGTGGACCTAGCACAGGTAACTACATTCGTGATAGGGCCGTATGACACAAACACATGAACGAGCTAGGACTTGTAGGGAGCCGATCGATTAATAGATCATTTCGTGGGACCAAGTAATTGGTCATTTCATGACATTGGGCAAGGGATCATTTTATAGTCAACACATCACACGGGTTGGGATCACCTTATTATATAACACAGGCTACTAGTTGGGACACTAGTAGGGGGTAAGGATCCTTGTTACAAAAGACACTAGTTAGAATACTAGTTGAAACACCCCACCTCCGTTAGGGTCACTCTCAAAGGGAATGCCCTAATTTTGGTAGAGGTTTATAAGTATAAGTCACAGATATACAAGACATATATAAGAACACATATTTTTGAATAGCAAAAAAACAACAACCTTTATTTCATATAAAAGTACGTGTTACAACAACCATACCATAATTGTCTTACAATACTTCTAAAAAAACATAACATGTTCATAACTGTCTTGATTACATTATTTAAAGAAGCATAAAGAAAACATAAGTATACTGCAAAAGTCCCAAAGTTGCTGTCCAAAGCCATAGTCCAAAACTAAAAGATCCAAGCAATACATTCTTTCTCTTCAAGCTGGATATGAAGGCTGGTCAAGCTGCAGTATTCCCTCCCTGTGGACCTGGGGGGGGGGGGGAACGGAAGAAAAGAAGACGAAAGAAAAGTAGAGTCAGACATAAAGCCTGAGTAAGTCTAGGACTATTCAGTCTATGAATAAAGAACTGGATATGATAAGTATAAACTAGAAATGGGGAAAGCACCATAAACTTAGTTAAGTTGTCTAGGGTCGCATATACTATCGTACCCCATATTAATCTCTGTACCCATAATAACTGGTTCCCAACAGGCACCCCATAATCAGGGTGAAGTGATCCATTTTATGAAGATCGGCTCCTATTCGCATAGTTACATGTGTCTTACGGCCCCCGATGTTGTAGTTACCTATGCTGGTCCCACCATGGGGTGTATCAAGTCCCGTGGCGGCGGCCCGACACAACCCTAGAATGCACAGGTATGCTACTGGTGCCCAGTGCCTTATTTTTCTGCGCCGGAGTGTGTGCACGCCCGCACCCCGTTAGAACCTACACTGCTGCACCACCGCCGTCGATTTGACCTCCTACAGTCAGCCCAGTAATTGTGCCCCACCCTGCCTAGTTTCAGGGTATCATGATACACCTTATAGGGTTACTGCTGAAAAGGGTCCCCCGCTACTAGGTTTTCTATTTCTAGCCAACATTCAAAGTTGGTTAAGTGTTTTATAAACCTAACCCCCAATCAGTCTGTTTAGTTTAGCATGTTCCATTTTGATTAAGTATTAATATAATTTACTTAATCCTATCAATCCTGACTCAGCCTTAATTGTCTTATTAAAGCCTTGACCTCTCACATTAGACAGGTATTGTTGTGGCTGCCTGTTGCCGGTTGGGGCCGGGCAGTCTTACGCCACAACTCAGTCTAACCTCGGGTCCTTATTGGGCTCCATGTTTAACCACCCACATTGGATAGGTATTGTTGTGACTACTGGACAGCCGGGCGGTTCTGGGCAGGTTTACATCACAACTCAATCCAACCTCGGGTTAAACACATCGTATTTTCTACATTTTCATATTTTGTCTTTCTTCTTTATTTTCTTATATGTAAATATTTGCGGCCCATTATTTAAAATCAATTTAAGCTAATGGTGCAAAGGTTTACACCAATCATGGGCCCAACCCATTCTTGAATTTGGGCCCCTCTACTTTTATATTTTCATGTATTAATTAATTAATTTGGCCCAACGCTATTTCCCCCGTTTAATACGTTCGTTTATTATAATATATGTTGGGCTTAGCCTTTTTAAGCCCAACTTAGCCATGTGAAAAAGGGGAGGCTTAAAACGTGATTACATACACAAAAAGGGGAATGTGAACGCATGAACTTGCAACATAACGTTGGAACTACAAAATAGAAAGTGGTGTACTTGCATAGTAGTAACATATACTTTGGTCATGAAGCATAAGTGACATGAATCAAACCATGAAAACTTGTAGTTAAGTTAAGAATCTAACTAATTAGATATCATTATTGACACATAGTCTTAACTACAACATAAACCTATATTTTTACTTAGGCATAATGTCAAACATAAGCAAATCATGTTTATAAAATTACTATATGTTTACAAAGGTGCTTACTTTTGTTACTAATACAAAAGTATAGTTCAACTAGAATTATTCCAACTTAATCATGTTTTTTAATCTATTCACATAACCATGGCATAAATATTCCTAAACGTGAAATCATAGTTTTCACTTTATTCATGCAAACTTGCAATTGGAATGTAATTCTAACTTAGCTATGTGTCACATATATTATCATATAATTCTTGTTAACAATATAGGCCTAACATGTTTTTCAATTAGGCATAATACCAAACATAGCCTAGTCATATTCATAAATTCACAAAGAGGCTTACTTTTGTTTCTAATACAAAAGTATGGTTTTATGCATAGATCATGATACCAATTCCAACATAATTTCATATGAATCATAATACCCCAAATTTGATCCAATTACACAAAAAAATGATTTTGTACAAAAATATACATTATGTTGGCATAATAGCAAAACCACATACTTGCATGAATCTAAATTAAACAACTACAAACATGTAGCTTCAACATGAATTACATACTTGCGAATATCCAATCGTATACTTGCATAAATCTCAAATAAAATACCGCAAACATGTAGTTTTTATCATGAATTACATACTTACGAATATCCAATCGTTACATCACAATATTCCAAATCGATTAGAATTATAACAATGCACAAATATGAATTACTATCACCACAAATCAAGTGTACAAATCAAACACAGTTATTTATTCACATCGGAATAGTACTCTACTTACAATCGTGTGACGAATTCTTCAATTCAGGAATCTGAATTCTGGATTTGGAGATGCTACTCCTTTGACGTAGGCGTTGATTTGATTTGTTTAAGTTTAATTTGTAGTTGCTTTATGCTTTAGAGTTTGCCTCCTAATCGTCTCTCAAATTGGTGGCTACTCCTAGTCGTTCCTCAGCAGCATGATGGCCTCGTTCTTATTTTTGAATGAATAGATTAGGTAGATTCTAGGGTCCTTTTTATAGAGTTTATGAACTGATTAGGACCATCGATGTAGCTTGGGTTAATCGTAGCCGTCCATTCGAAAGAGAGACCAATCAGGAGCTGCCACCTAGCCCTAGTGACAAACCAAGCCTCAGAAAATCGACCAACATAGACTAGGCCAGCCAGGGTGGGCTGGGTTCGACCTGGCTCTGGGGCCAAGTCGACAGCCCTGTCGACCTGGCTAGCCCAGGTCGACTGCCAAGTCGACCTGGGTGCCTTAGGCGGGAATTTTCCCGCCCTGGCCAATTGGGCCCGATTTTGAATTTCAAACTTGTTTTTCTGAGCTGTTTTCTTCTGTTTGAATTTTATACTGAATTCTGAAACTTTCGGAGGTCATATCTTCTTCATACGGACTCCGTTTTTCGAAAACTCGGACTCTATTTCGCGTATTTTTCCGAGACGAACACAATGGAGTATCCTGTTTCCCTTAATTCTTTGATTTGAAATTAATTATACTTAAATTTGTGAATTTCACTGTTATAATATACACGGGGTGTTACATTCTCCCCCACTTAAAAGGATTTCGTCCCCGAAATCTTCAAGTTTAGGAAAAATATATATATCCTAACATCCAAACATCCATCTACTCATCCATCAAACACGAGTATCCATTGTCCTTAAAAGACTTCTAATGCTTCATGATCATATGCGAAGTGTGTGTGTACATGTACTTATCTAATGCAAAATCAGGCGGTCTACTGATTCAGTTGACCTCCTTAATGCGAATTATGTAAGTGCCATGAATCCATTATGTATGCAAATTTTCCTATTCATGATTCTACATGAGTGCACAATCATTCATACAAATGCAACATCCATATGACAACACATTAAAGTTCAACCATATACGAATGCAAACATATATGCATATGCAATATGAAGTGACTGAGCCGATCTAAAACCTAGATTGTGTGTGTATATGCAACCACGAGCAACCACTAGCAATCACTTGCAACCACTTGCAACCATCATCCATAACATATTTCAATTACATGTTTTCATCCAAAGGGTTTCTATAAGGTCGAGGAAATATACCTAAAAAGATAGATAAAAGCGCAACTTAAGGAAAAAGAAAGATCAAGGATGTACCCTCGAAAAGAAAAGGGTAGGCAGTGCGTATTCTAGCTTCAGTTTCCCAAGTTGCATCTCCTTCGGCGTCGCTCCACTGAACTTTGACGAGCTTGACTTCGCGGTTGCGTAGCTTTTTCACTTCCGTTCCTAATATGCGGGTTGGAACTTTTCTTATGGTTGCTTCGCGTTCCACTTCAGCTTCTTCTAGGATATTTGGCTCTACCACTTCAGCAGACTCATGTAGACATTTTCGGAGATGTGAAACATGAAAAACGGTGTGAACTCCGGCCAATTTTTCGGGTAGCTCTAATCTATAGGCCATTTTCCCAATTGTTCCTATCTAAAGGTATAGTCGAATGATAGAAGCAAGTAAAAACTTTGTGCCCATTAGGCAATGTCAAAACTGGAAATCTATGCCACACATATATTGATTAGGAGAACAACTCTTTAGGCATCAGCCCCGAAGACCGAAATCAACATCAGACTGACACCCAAAGAATTACTCAACCCAACCACCATATATGATTCTAGGAAACTAAGCATGATGGACTCCTTTTAGGTCAAAAGGGAGTCCCTACCTAAGACCAATCCGTATCCTATAAAACCCAAAAACTTTAGTCAAACCAACGAACACCCTCGAGCCCTAACATGTGTTACTAACAGGTGTGTCATACTCCCTATGGGGTTTGCAACAGAAATTGGATTGAGAATGGGACCGAGAGGATATACAGAAAAGATAGCATGCAAGTAAGCTCTACAGGAAGAGAGGGATCAAGGATATACTCTTAAGAAGAGATATGATGCACGAATCTAGTCTTCAATCTTCTAAGTCGCATTTCTTGAGCTTAACTCCATTATGCTTTATCCGTCTTTAACTTCACAATTTCGTAGCTTCTTAATTCTTGTTTCCAAAATATGAGTTGGAACCTATTTCACTGTTGCCTCTCGTTCCTCTTTCACTTACTCTACTTCTAGTATACTCGGCTCAAGCATGACGGCGTACCCATGGTTCCATGCAAGCTCTCCAAAATTCACTAGTGAATTTTAGATCTCTTCCACTTACTATTAGGTATTCCACATAGCAGAACTATCTCTTGGAAATAAATGCCAGTCATGTTGCCAAATGTACTTACTAAGGTGATTCTCCACAACTCATGCATAAGCGAAATGAACCTTCTGCCTTAGTGACGAACACTACTAGAGCGCCCCATTCTGAAATGCTCCTTCTAACGAACCCCTTCTCTAGAAGCTCTTTAATCTGTTTACTGAGCCCTTACCTTTCCCGTGGAGCCATGTGTCTAACGGGCAACGCAACAGGCTTTTCATTATCTACGAGATATATGCGGAAGTCTATCTCCCGCTTCGGAGGCAAGCCCTTCACCTCTTCGAAGACATCGGATATTCCCGGACCACTCTAACCGATTGCAAATTTTCAATAGAGGCATCTAGCGATTCAAGATAACTAAGCATAACCGCATACGAGGGATTACAAGAAATTTCCAAAGTGTTACCGAGCTGGGTTAGGAGCCTAACAACCCTTTTTTTCAAAATCAAGGATGGCCCCATTACTGGATAGCCAATCCATGCCAAAAATCAAAACATATCCCGAAAAGCCCAAAACAAAGGCACCACATTTAAATTCTACGCTTCGAATAGAAATTTTCTATCCCACACAGATCATAGACAAATGAGCTGGGCCCCCAATTGGGTTTGAAACAATTAAGGGGTCCTCTACCATACTAGTTTTAAGGTGCAGAGATTTTAACTAAAGCAGACGAGATAAAGGAGTGTGACGCGCCGGAATCAAATAAAGTGCGAACGGGGTGATCATAAAGATAAACTATACTTTCTACAAAAGTATTTATACCTCGTTTCTTTGGGCAGTCCTTAGCCATGTGGCCTGTCTCACCGCAAGAAAAGCACCACCATTCATCTTGGCCTTCTTTTTCCGGCAATCTTTCACTAAGTGCCCCACTTTGCCACAGAAATTACACTTCCTCTTCTCTTTGTTGCCTTTCCCGCCCTTCTTAAAGTCTGTCTTCTTAGGCTGCAAACCCTCTTTCTTCCCTTGAGAGCTTTCTGCCTTTGTCTCCTTCTTGTCCTTATCCTCTTCGTTCAGCAATGCCATTTGAACCAATCTTTCATACGTGGCTCCCATGGGTATATGGGTCATGGTCAAACTATGTAATGGCTCATTCAACCCTTTGACGAAACGGAGAGCCTTCTTGTGCGGGGTGTTGACTAGCTCCAGCCCAAACCTAGCCAGCTCATCGAACTGATTAACATACTCTTTAACTGTCTTGTTCCCTTGCTTAAGAAATAAGAATTTTTCCAACTGCAAACTCCTTTCCGCATCTGAGAGAAATTTAGCCTCAAACCTTGCCCTAAAGTCCTCCCATGTCTCCACTGGTCTTTCTGCATTAGTGACTTCCCACTAGTAGGAAGCCTCGCCCTTTAGTTGTCATACTGCCAGTTGTACTTTCTGTCTATCTTCTACCTCAAAGATGATGAATAAGTCCTCAGTTTCTTTCAGCCAATTTCTAGCTGCCACGAAGGACTCAGTTCCATGGAAATCCTTTCCTCCCATAGCTTTAAAATCTTTACATGTCTTAGCAAAAGTGTTTCCCCGCGGAGGAGGTGGAGGAAGAGGTGCCGCTGCAGCTGGATGATTTCCTGCAGCTGGGGGAGGAGGAACGGTAGGACCTGGCTGAGTGGCCCTTGCTTCTAAGAACCGTCTAAACCAACCAGGTATTGGTACACCCTCTGGCAAGTTAAGTTCTTCGGACATGCTGAAACAAAAAGGATAGATTCAAAACGAAGGATAAGAGATAGTACCTATGGCTTTGGGGGGACTTTGCCTTTTAAAACAAAATAATATTTTATCTTTTAAAAATGCTTCTTTAAATTTCCTTTTTGAAAATAAATTTTCAAAACTTTTTATCTTATCTGGTAAACCTAGGCTCTGATACCAAGTGAAACACCCCACCTCCGTTAGGGTCACTCTCAAAGGGAATGCCCTAATTTTGGTGGAGGTTTATAAGTATAAGTCACAGATATACAAGACAGATATAAGAACACATATTTTTGAATAGCGGAAAAACAACAACCTTTATTTCATATAAAAGTACGTGTTACAACAACCATACCATAATTGTCTTACAATACTTCTAAAAAAACATAACATGTTCATAATTGTCTTGATTACATTATTTAAAGAAGCATAAAGAAAACATAAGTAAACTGCAAAAGTCCCAAAGTTGCTGTCCAAAGCCATAGTCCAAAACGAAAAGATCCAAGCAATACATTCTTTCTCTTCAAGCTGGATATGAAGGCTGGTCAAGCTGCAGTATTCCCTCCCTGTGGACCTGGGGGGGGGGGGAAACGGAAGAAAAGAAGACGAAAGAAAAGTAGAGTCAGTCATAAAGCCTGAGTAAGTCTAGGACTATTCAGTCTATGAATAAAGAACTGGGTATGATAAGTATAAACTAGAAATGGGGAAAGCACCATAAACTTAGTTAAGTTGTCAAGGGTCGAATATACTATCGTACCCCATATTAATCTCTATACCCATAATAACTGGTTCCCAACAGGAACCCCATAATCAGGGTGAAGTGATCCATTTTATGAAGATCGGCTCCTATTCGCATAGTTACATGTGTCTTACGGCCCCCGATGTTGTAGTTACCTATGCTGGTCCCACCATGGGGTGTATCAAGTCCCGTGGCGGCGGCCCGACACAACCCTAGAATGCACAGGTATGCTACTGGTGCCCAGTGCTTTATTTTTCTGCGCCGGAGTGTGTGCATGCCCGCACCCCGTTAGAACCTACACTGCTGCACCACCGCCGTCGATTTGACCTCTTACAGTCAGCCCAGTAATCGTGCCCCGCCCTGCCTAGTTTCAGGGTATCATGATACACCTTATAGGGTTACTGCTGAAAAGGGTCCCCCGCTACTAGGTTTTCTATTTCTACCAACATGCTAAGTTGGTTAAGTGTTTTATAAACCTAACCCCCAATCAGTCTGTTTAGTTTAGCATGTTCCATTTTGATTAAGTATTAATATAATTTACTTAATCCTATCAATCCTGACTCAGCCTTAATTGTCTTATTAAAGCCTTGACCTCTCACATTAGACAGGTATTGTTGTGGCTGCCTGTTGCCGGTTGGGTCCAGGCAGTCTTACGCCATAACTCAGTCTAACCTCGGGTCCTTATTGGGCTCCATGTTTAACCAACCACATTGGATAGGTATTGTTGTGACTACTGGACAGCCGGGCGGTTCCGGGCAGGTTTACATCACAACTCAATCCAACCTCGGGTTAAACACATCGTATTTTCTACATTTTCATATTTTGTCTTTTTTCTTTATTTTCTTATTTGTAAATATTTGCGGCCCATTATTCAAAATCAATTTAAGCTAATGGTGCAAAGGTTTACACCAATCATGGGCCCAACCCATTCTTGAATTTGGGCCCCTCTACTTTTATATTTTCATTTATTAATTAATTAATTTGGCCCAACGCTATTTCCCCCGTTTAATACGTTCGTTTATTATAATATATGTTGGGCTTAGCCTTTTTAAGCCCAACTTAGCCATGTGAAAAAGGGGAGGCTTAAAACGTGATTACATACACAAAAAGGGGAATGTGAACGCATGAACTTGCAACATAACGTTGGAACTACAAAATAGAAACTGGTGTACTTGCATAGTAGTAACATATACTTTGGTCATGAAGCATAAGTGACATGAATCAAACCATGAAAACTTGTAGTTAAGTTAAGAATCTAACTAAATTAGATATCATTATTGACACATAGTCTTAACTACAACATAAACCTATATTTTTACTTAGGCATAATGTCAAACATAAGCAAATCATGTTTATAAAATTACTATATGTTTACAAAGGTGCTTACTTTTGTTACTAATACAAAAGTATAGTTCAACTAGAATTATTCCAACTTTATCATATTTTTTAATCTATTCACATAACCATGGCATAAATATTCCTAAACGTGAAATCATAGTTTTCACTTTATTCATGCAAACTTGCAATTGGAATGTAATTCTAACTTAGCTATGTGTCACATATATTGTCATATAATTCTTGTTAACAATATAGGCCTAACATGTTTTTCAATTAGGCATAATACCAAACATAGCCTAGTCATATTCATAAATTCACAAAGAGGCTTACTTTTGTTTCTAATACAAAAGTATGGTTTTATGCATAGATCATGATACCAATTCCAACATAATTTCATATGAATCATAATACCCCAAATTTGATCCAATTACACAAAAAAATGGTTTTGTACAAAAATATACATTATGTTGGCATAATAGCAAAACCACATACTTGCATGAATCTAAATTAAACAACTACAAACATGTAGCTTCAACATGAATTACATACTTGCGAATATCCAATCGTATACTTGCATAAATCTCAAATAAACTACCGCAAACATGTAGTTTTTATCATGAATTACATACTTACGAATATCCAATCGTTACATCACAATATTCCAAATCGATTAGAATCATAACAACGCACAAATATGAATTACTATCACCACAAATCAAGTGTACAAATCAAACACAGTTATTTATTCACATCGGAATAGTACTCTACTTACAATCGTGTGACGAATTCTTCAATTCAGGAATCTGAATTCTGGATTTGGAGATGCTACTCCTTTGACGTAGGCGTTGATTTGATTTGTTTAAGTTTAATTTGTAGTTGCTTTATGCTTTAGAGTTTGCCTCCTAATCGTCTCTCAAATTGGTGGCTACTCCTAGTCGTTCCTCAGCAGCATGATGGCCTCGTTCTTATTTTTGAATGAATAGATTAGGTAGAGTCTAGGGTGCTTTTTATAGAGTTTATGAACTGATTAGGACCATCGATGTAGCTTGGGTTAATCGTAGCCATCCATTCGAAAGAGAGACCAATCAGGAGCTGCCACCTAGCCCTAGTGACAAAGCAAGCCTCAGAAAATCGACCAAACATAGACTAGGCCAGCCAGGGTGGGCTGGGTTCGACCTGGCACTGGGGCCAGGTCGACAGTCCTGTCGACCTGGCTAGCCCAGGTCGACTGCCAAGTCGACCTGGGTGCCTTAGGCGGGAATTTTCCCGCCCTGGTCAATTGGGCCCGATTTTGAATTTCAAACTTGTTTTTCTGAGCTGTTTTCTTCTGTTTGAATTTTAAACTGAATTCTGAAACTTCCAGAGGCCATATCTACTTCATACGGACTCCGTTTTTCGAAATCTCGGACTCTATTTCGCGTATTTTTCCGAGACGAACACAATGGCGTATCCCGTTTCCCTTAATTCTTTGATTTGAAATTAATTACACTTAAATTTGTGAATTTCACTGTTATAAAATACACGGGGTGTTACACTAGTAGGAATACGAAACATTCCATGTAAGACACTTGTGAGATGCTAGTACGGGTGGTGCAGGGCAAATGGATATCATCGAAATATTTTAATGATGAAACTTAGAAATCTTGCGATGTTATACTTGATAGAAACCTTGCGATGTGATACTTGGTAGGAACCTTGTGATGCTACTCTTGATAGGAATTATGGGATGTTATTCTTAGTTATCGTGCCTGTAGATTGTCTTGTCATCATGCTTATGTTTACTTTCAGTTTATTCATGCCATGTTATCTTACCTGTTTTTATGCTGAAAGCCACTAGGACTTACTCAGTCTTTATGACTGACCCAGTTTGTTTCTCCTCTTTTTCTTTCGTTCCCCCCCCCCCCAGGTTCGCAGGGTGGGAATACAGCTTAGTTCAGATCTTACCAAGCTCCAAGGCTCTTTCACGTACTGCTTGGATTTCTCTTGGCTATGGCTTGCTTTGCTTTATTGGGGAATACTACAATTTATTTTCATGCTTCTTTTTTTTTAGCAAGACAGATATATTAGCTATGTAATTGGGTATTTGAAAGTGATGGGATTTTATTGTAAACAATTATATTTTATAAATGATTTGAAGACCTTTCGCTGTTTTATATATGTCTGTCTTGTAATATTTCTGTTCCAATACCCATAATGCTCCATTGAAGTTAACGCATTCCCTTTGTGAGTGTCCTTTATGGATGTGGGGTGTTACACTTAGGCCTATTTTCAGTAGTTTGTCCTTTAGTTATTAGCATGACTCTGATATATACATGTTCTTTTATTGGTAATTACTATATATATTTGTAGTTTGTATAACTACACACTTATGTATCATTGTGTAGTGTACTTGATGTATATATATACATACATATATATGTGTGTGTGTGTATATATATATATATATATATATCTGTGTCTGTTGTTTTGTAATCTGTATTATTTATTGTAATTATGTGTTATTTTGAATAGATCGTTAGCCACCATAGCATTGTATTAAGCTAGGATTAAGTATATATGTCAACCCACTTAAGAATAAAAAAACACTAAATCGATGTACTTGATACTTGTCTAATACAAGACTCACGGATGGTCTTTTCTAACTATTAATATTCTCTGTATTAGCATATCATATTACCTAGTAATACTCTTTGTTGGTGGGGGTCTTGAGGTAGGGCACTACAGCTTAGTATCAGAGAAAGGTTTAAAACAAATGTGATAAACATAGAAAAATATACATACTCTAGTACATCAAAGTATGACATGAGTATTAATATAGTCCATAACCGAAGTTCTTCTTAATCGTTACCTTAACCATTTATGTCCTCTGGGATAGATATAACTTGGGAATTCGTCTAGGTTTGGAATATTAAAATTTCGTGGTATTCCATGTTGAATTCAATTAATGATATCTCAACCCTATGAATAATCAATATATTATCTTCTACTTTCAAATTATGGTTGGAAGAGGTAGTGGTCGCCATTCGAATATTGAGTTGTCTAGTAGGTTACATCTTGAGGGTGTTGGTATGTCTACTGAGCATATCTTGAACCTTGTTCGCAGTATCCAGCCTCCAACTCCTGCTTGATCTTCTCTACCATGCAAATTTTCCTATGTGCATATGTGTAGTGATTTCATTCATCTTAGGGGCAAGCCTTTCAAAGGCTCAGAGTCTATGTTAGAGGTTCAGGCATGGCTTCGTACATGCGAGCTATCATTTCTTACATGGAATTATCCGACCATTACTGCCTTCTTATATCATCGAGCATGTTACTAGAGAATGCTCTAGATTGGTATGGGCTTTTTATTCATTGATGAGTCCACTCTTGAGTGGAAGCATTATAGAGAGCATTTTGATCTCAGTTATTCCTGAGTCAGAGAAGGCCATATTAGTTTACAGTTTCCTTGACTTGAAGCAAGGAAAGTCATCTGTTTTTGAGTATATCGCCTCCTTTGAGACCTTTTCCAAATACAGTCAAATATATTAGCACCTCTTATAAAAAGAATCTAAAAAAAAAAATCAAGCCTAAACAAAAAATTGAAGAAATATTTGACGTTGCAAGTCAAGTTATTTTTTTGAAGATTTGGCTGAGACGATGCTTCATTTTGAAGTGGTCGAGAAGGAGAGAGATAGTATCGACGAGCTAGAGTTTCAAAAAATCTGAACAAGAAGCATTTTCCATTTGTAATTTTAACTCATTTACTCATAGCATGAAGAAGAAGCCGATTGGCTCTATCTCTCATTCTCATGTTACACAACCTCTGACCTAGACTTTGGAGTGCTATAATTGCCGGTTTCATGATCTCTTTGTTGGAGACTATCCAAAGCACCACAAGTGTTGTTATTGCAAGTGAGAGAGGGCAAAAGAGCTCTAATTATAGAAACTGCAACGCAGCAAATGCATAGAGCGAAACTTCTTAGCCCTAAGGTACCCTTTTTTCTATTTTGAAAGTATCTATCTTATTCCATGATCGCTTTATTCGAGTTTTATTTGAAATGGATGTGTCGTATTCATTCGTATCGAAGGAATTCATAGATGTTATTTCTTTGGATGTGACATGTCTTATGACTTCATAAAGGATCGTGAATCCTATTAAGGGACTTGCGATTCTTAACATATTGTGTAAGGATGTTGAGATTTTTTATTTGTGGCTTTTCTTTCTGTGCAAACCTGCACGTGATACACTAAATTGGATTTGATATGATATTGCATATGGATTGGCTCATTCGATACAAATCCTGTATCCTTTGTTCGAGAGAGTTCTTTATCTTAGACAGCGTGATTCGCCTCGTTACTTATCTCTTATTCTTCGGGATGTCAATTAAGGTTCTAAAACATCTTTACTTGATCTTAAGACCGGAGAAATGGATGATATATCTTGAATTTTATTCATTTGTAATTTTGTTGATGTATTCAAGCCTCTTTCGGGTTAGCCACCCAAGCGGGCAATTGAATTTCGCATTGATATCATTCTAGGTGCACGACCAGTTAGTCGTTCTCCCATGCGGATCTCGATTAAAAGGAATTAGGAAATACTTAAAGCCAAACAGTTTATCCCATCTAGTCCTTTTGTGGGGTGCCACAATTGTATTTGTGAAGAAGTCATATACAACTCTTAGGATCTATGTCGATTACCACAGGCTTAATGAATTAACCATTAAGAACCAATATCCATTTCCCAAAATCAATGATATGTTCAATTAGTTGAGTGGAGCTAAGGTCTTTTCTTAACTCGACCTTGCTACATGATTTCGTCGGTTAAAAGTTGCAAAGGTAACATTCTTTTTGTAGTATTCTGCACTCGATAAGGTTCACTTAAGTGGCTCATCATGCCATTTAGTTTGACAAAAGCTCCAACCTATTTCTTTGATCTCGTGAATCGAGTATTCAGGGAATACCTCGATAAGCTCGTCTTGGTTTTCGTCGATGACATTCTTGTTCATTCAAAATATGAAGTTGATCATGCTCTATACTTGAATTGTGTTGAGTATTCTTAGTCAGTGCCAACTTAAGCTAAATTCTCCAACTGCCATTTTGGGAGAATAAGGCTAATTTTCTTGGCTATGTCCTATCTTTTGATGGCATTTTGATCGATCTATCAAAGATCTAAGTCATTCAGAATTGGAAAAGGTTAGAAAATGTTTCAAAGACCTGTAGCTTTCTTGGATTAGTAGGTTATTTCTGTTATCTCATTGAAGACCTTTCCCGCATCATTCTTCCTCTCACAAGCCTTACGAGGAAGGGTGCTCGATATATCTAATCTGACAAGTATGAGGCTTCTTTCCAAAAGTTGAAGGAGCTTCTCAAGCATACTTCTATTCTTGTGGTTCTCGAAGGGAAACAACACCTCATTATCTACACCGGTGCTAGTAGATATGGCCTAGATGTTGTCCTTATGAAAAGAGATTAGGTAGTTGCCTATCCTTATAAGCAATTACATCCAAATGACGTACAATACACTACTCATGACACAGAGTTAGATGCAACCGTCTTTTATTTAAAGGTACGGTGTCATTATATTTTGGGTAAGCATTTCATTCTCTACATTAATCGCAAGTCTCTCAAGTATCTTTTACTCAAAAGAAGCTCAACATGTGATAGTAGCATTGGCTTGGATTCCTCTACTAATATGACTTTGATATCCAATACACAACTGGAAAGGGGAATCGAGTTACAGATGCACTAAGTCACAAGCAGTTAGTTGCAGTTTCCATGATGTTAGAAGAATAATGTGTTATAGACTCTATCTTATTGCGACATTCGAGATCGTTCTCCATTATCGTATTTTCCTGTCTTATTATTTAGCTTGGATGTTCGACCGAGCTTATTGGATTACATTGTCGAGGCTCAACGGCAAGATCATGATCTTATGCCTTTTATTCAACATTTTAAGTCTAAATCCCATGACGATGAGCCGAGGGATTTCAATATCAATATTCATGGATGTCTCTGTGAGAAGAACCATTTAGATTTTCCTTCTATTTTAGATCTTAGGCAAGACATTCTAGCTAAGGTCACTGTTCTAAGTACACAATCCATCCTAGCAGTAGCAAGAGATATGTTGATATGTGACATTTATATTACTGAGAAGGCATGAAAAATGATGCGATAAGTCACGTGAGTAATTGCATGACTTTTCAACCCTTTAAGGTTGAACATTAGTGTCCAGTGGTCTTCTTCAGCCTTTAGAGGTCCCATTGTCAAAGTGTAATCATATTTCTACGGATTTCACCGATGGCTTATCTCAAGCAATATCAGGCATTAACAACATATAAGTGATAGTGGATCGTCTGAATAAGTCCGCATATTTCATTCCTATTTATTATTATAGGACGACATATCTTTTATTCAAGCTTTACGTTAAGGAAATCGTGAGTTCACATGTTATTCCTAATTCGATCGTATGTGACTGTGATCCACTTTTCACTAGTAAGTTCTAATAGAGTCTTTAGAAAGTTTTGGTTATAAAGCTTAATTTTAGACCGCATACCATATATAGTCTGATGGATAGATTGAGCAGGTGAATCATATCCTCGAGGGCTTACTTCGTGCTTGCATTCTAGATTTTAGTGGTTCTTGGGAAGACCATCTACTGCTTGTTGACTACACATGTAATAACAATTAGTGATCCGATACACATACGGCTCCTTTCGAAGCCTTATACGAAAGGACATGTCGATCACCTTTTTGTTGGTTAGAGTACATGTAAAATCTAATATTATGCCCTGAATCTATTCATGAAGCTTTAGAGAAGATTATTCTTATTTGAGAGCGGATGAAAGAGGCTTAGAGTCGATAGAATTCCTACGCGGACAACCATAGGAAACCTCTGGAGTTCTCTTTCGGTGATCATGTTTATATCTGTGCATCTCCTTTAAAGGAGTAGTACGTTTAATCAAACAGGGAAATTGGCTTCTTGATAAATCTGATCATTTCCTATCATTGAACGTCCGAGTCCTATTGCTTATCCAATAGCAGTTCTAGCCTTTTGGTATACACTGCGTGTTACTCATATCTCAGCTATGGAAAGGCTCTCGTATATTAGAGGAGTTTGAGATCTCACCCGATCTACCCTTTGTGCAACACCATATACATGTATTTGTTTAGGAGGTAATACACCTTTGGAACAAGAATGTGTCGCTTGTAAAGACTCAGTGGTCTGTTAATCCAAATGATTGCCTTTAGGAAACAAGAGAATCCATTGAGTGACCTAATCCATGTTTTCTATTTTCTCATGTTGAGGGTGGGAAATTATAACCTAAGTTTATCTCTTTCTTTTTGTTGATGAAATAAACCGAGTTGAATATAGCTCTTCTCTAGGAAAATCATGGGATGTAATCTTTATAAGGGGGAGTTCTGTAACAACCATGGTTTGTGATTACTTATAGAGACCAATTACAACAGCGTTAATAATTTGCTAATCAAGTAAAATAAATGTAAGTTTGGAGGAAATAAACTATTTGATCATTAAATTGGGTAAACATTGGAAAATTTGAGTAATTATGTTATGGTTGTGTTGAATTGAATTGAACGAGAGAAATAAAAGGGGCTTGGGAGATAAAAAGGAGATTTAGGTCAAAATACTAGATTTGAGATTAAATTGAAGTAAACAAATAATAAGAAGATTTAAATTAATATGGATGTGTTGAATAAAAATTTAAAAATGAGAGAAAAAATTTTTTGGGAAACTTTGTAATGAAATTTTGAGATCTAATATTGGTTAAAAGATTTATATGTGTTTTATTACAATAAATTGTAATAATAGTTAAATAATGCATTTTGGTGTGAAATAGTGTTTTCCAAATCTTATGTAAAATAAATTTTTTTTATTAAAAATCAATATTTGAGTGTTGAAGCATTGTTAGATGATTTGGGTACTAATTTGGTTAAAACAATGAATTTTGTAAAATTTAGTGTTTAATTTGTAAGTTTCAAATAAATAAAATGTAAAATAAGTGTTTTAAGAATGTGAAATTTTCATGTGGTTATGATAAAACTTATATTTAAAGTTATTTAAAATGATTGAAATAGGTTAATATAACTTTTATAAATTGTAAAATATGAATAAGTGGTGTTGAAATGGTTAGAGAGTGCGTACATATGCATTAACTAATGTAATTGAGCCTAGTTTAATTAACTTAAACATAATTGGACGTTAATCTAGTCAAAAACTTAAGACAAGTAGAAGAAGGAAAAATCTGGAAGAGGACTAAACGAAAAGATGCTTGCATTTTCATTCGAAAAGACCTTCTTCTTCCTTTTAGAAATTACAAAGAAGAATTTAAATTCTTATCCTAAAATCTGCAAAGCCCAACCAAATATTCAAATTAAAAGTTAAAATAAGTTGCTAACTAAATTCCTATATGTGGTCAACCATATATCATGGATTTATTTCAAATTTATCTCAAACTTGATAAAATTTCATCCATTGTAATTTCTTCTCCATTGCATGTGTCAGTAATTGTTCTTATAAGCTCCTGAGATCTTCCTCAAACCAAAAAGCTTCAACTTTGCACTTAGTTCTTGTTGTAAATTTGCAAAATAGCTACCATAAATCAAAGGTGAGTTAATCTCGTGAATTCCAGCTTAAACAAGTATTATATGTGTTGCATCTGTGTTTCTGTTATGAATCTTTGGTTTACTGTAAGCAAGTTTTGCAAATTCTGAGTTCAGAGTAATATAGTGCCTATTTGGTCTTTGTGGATGTGTATCTTCTACGTTTCACGCTGGAATTGTACGGAATCTTTAATAGTGTTGTTATACTCTTTGTTTGTCAATTTTCAGGTCATATCGGAGTCATATCCAAATCCAAAGACCATCTGTGGGTTAATCAAGACCTTCAGTGGGTCAACCTAAAGACCATCAAGGTCGACCTGAGGAGCACATAGGCCGACTCCTATGTAATGTTCCTACGTATGTTTTTTTGTAAGTATTTAGGTTATTTCCTAAATGTTTTAAGTAATTTCCCAAGTTGTTTCAAATGATTCCTAGACTATATTCCAAATATTTTATTAGGCTTCTTCTTACAGTGGGAAATCCAATATTATCATTGATCAACACTCTAAATTAACGAGTTTTTGTGTGACTCTTTCTTTGTTAATTTCATGTGTTATTGTGAATTTGCTTACACAAGTGCACAAGTTTATATATTATCTTCAAAATAATTTTGAATATGCATATAACTATTGTTCTAAGTTTATACCAAGATTTTTTATAAAATTATAATTATTTCAAAGTTATTAATATGGAAAAGTCTATTTAAACATAAATATTTGACATAAATTTAGGGCACAAAATATCAACCATTGGTTTGCCCCCTAATTTCCAACCCTGGCATAAGGAACAATCAATCCAACGGTTGCTCTTCTAATTTGTGTCAAATCTTTATGTCTAAATAGCCGCTCCCTATTAATATAAAAATATTTCGTATTATAACGAAATTTTCGAATCAACGATTTCCAGATAGTTTTCTGAATCGTTTAAGACCCTAATTTCTGAAATATGTTTTCATATATTAAACCGTACATTTTTGCACTCTTCAAAAAAGAAGGATGTTACATAAATGGTGTAGTGAACCATATGGCATGGGATATATAGGTTTACTATATTAATTAATTATAGACTTATCCCATCGAAGTTATTTTATATAAAATTAGCTGATGGGTAACAAACCGATCAGTGAGAATACGAAGTATGGGATGCACTATTACCACTATTTATGTTACTATTTGAAGTTCGAGACTCATTACGTGATATTTCCAGTACTAGACCCTTGGGTTATCCATGTTAGGCTCTCGAGCCATCTATATTAGAACTTTGGGTCATATATGTCTAGACCTTCGGGTCATGCGACTGGGACCTTGTTTATTGACTAATACTTGGTAGGCTTCGGCCTTCTGTGTTAAGCACGTGCAGGCGTAAATCAGACTCGCCATTTGTGATTTGGTTCCAATTTGTGCTATTTTCAAGATTTCACTACTTATGAGAATATGCGATTTCTATATGTTTTTTCCATTTTGAGATGATTGTCATATATATAGCCTAGAGTAATCTATGGATTTATATATATGGTGATTACATTTGTATGCTTTGAACTCTTAACTAAGTTCCATGATTTGTGATTTTTGTTATTTCCATTCAGAATTTTATATGATTTGAAATCTTATAAATCATAGCCTTATAGCTTTAATAATTTATATTGATGGAAACATATGTGTTGGTGCATTCATCTTACATGAGTAACTTATAGTTGATTTAGTGAACCTATTATGCGTGCTATGCGAAAACCAAAGTTTATATTACTCCTTTCTAATGAAAGGAGTTATCCCTTATGTGGCATATTGTTTCATTCTCATATACTGATTATCTTGTTAAGATAGATTGATCCGTGTATTTTATGTATCGCGGACATACCAAGTTGCAGGGTAGACTCTTAGTAGTACTTTCTTAGCTTATTTATTATATGAACTTCTCTATCGACCTTTTAGGCATATTTTCAGTAGCTTATCTGTATTATTAGCGTGACTTTAGTATGTATATATTCTTTTGTTAGGATTTATTGTATATATGTAACACCCCATAAAATAACACTAAATAGACACAGATAATTAAATTCAGAATAAACAATAATAAATTAGTTAAATATTAATGGACTTAAAATATGAATTTTAGATAATTAGTGTTGACATGCTTTTTGGTCAAAGCCGTCACAGGTGAAATCTTTAGTTAACAATGTGCTTAAATGTTCGGAACATCGTCAGAAGACAGGAAGCAGTTTGGTTGAAGTCGCATCAGAAACATACAGTGCCCTGGAACTCTTAATAGATAACCTATTTTAGGCTTGAAAATGTCAATTACAGTGCTTTGCATGGTAATTCTTGTATCCCTCTGAATTAGCTTCAAGTAGATCTTTCGTTTGGTCAAAACGGACTTACGGTTTGGAAGTTACTCCCGTTTCCATGAACATGCGCAGAATTGGAATAACTTGATAACTTGGAATTTGGCATGGGAAAAGTCTCGGATCGGAGGTCTCGGGTCAGATCGGACCCTATTATATCCTTCTTCCTGACAAAGTAGCTTCACAATAGAATCTTTAGCACGAGCGTCATCGGATCCGATTGGAGATGAGGCTTGACCCGACCCGTCTTGCAACTGGGTGCGTCATGTCTTCGATTTGAAGGCTCCACTTTGGTTCAGTTCGGCCCCACTCGATCTGGCCTGCCTTAAACTGCTCCTGGACAACAGCTTTGACCTATTCTTAAGGATCAACCGCCTCCTACTTGCAAGGACCGACTTCCACATGGCATAGCACGAATTAAAGAGAATTTCTACACTACGTCCACTTCATTTCGGGATTCTTGGGAAGCATCCCACTTGGCATCCGACCTGGAGCCTCTCTATGTCTATAAATACACTACTTGAAGGCAAAATGAAGGGATCTTTTGGCGACTTTCACTCTCGGCCTCCATTGCAGACGCATAAAGATTTTGTGCTTCATTCAAACTAAATTAACACGTGGATTACGTGTATAAATTCTTGTATTCTTATTCAATGCATGGATTGTGCATCATATTGTAACTGATTCTTGTAACCTATCAGTGTAATAATAAGATTATAAAGTGGATGTAGACTACATCTACAACCGAACCACTATAAAAACCTCGTGTATCTCCTTTTTATTTACTGTTTTTCGCACTCTGTAATATGTGAATTCTGGTTGTGAGGACTTCACACTGCATCTGGGTGTTAGTACCAAATTCTGATCTAACATTTTGGCACACCAGGTAGAGGGAACACGCTATTATTTCTTATTCCAGTTTGAAAGGAATTAGATTTCTTGGCTTTTGAATCTATGGCCAAATGGAACTTCCCCGTGTTGAGGAGGAAGGCGCGAAGAACGAGGCAAGCCAGGAGGCTTCCTCTCAAGAAAACCCATCAGCATACCTGTCTAGAGAAGAGATGGATGGCGTTCTCGCTGAATTGAAGGACCAGATGGTAAGGCAAGATGAACTCCTTCAGAAACAACAGAACATGATGAATGAGTTCTTTGCTCGAATGGATGGAAGGCCGAGAAACAACATACAACTTGCAGAAGAAGGCATCGAATATGCCCCAGCAAGAGCAATGAACCGAGTCGATATGGACCCAATCCGAGCTCGAGAGGGCTCACATCCGAATGAGCTCAGGAGTAATCCCCCTCAACAGCTTGCAACTCCGACCTTCAACGTTTTGGTTGGAAATGTCGTTAGGAACACAGGCCATGCTCGGCCAACATCTACTCCTGTTCGATTGGACAATAGGGAAAACGAAACGGGAACAACGCGACTCCAGGATGGAGCATATCGGGCCGATGATCACAAATATGTTCAGGTCGGTCACCATGAACCGGATCGGTTCGGTATCCCCAATCCGCAAGCCATAGGAATGTCATGTCCCTCACTTCGATCATGTAAAGATCTAGCGAAACTCTGCATTCATTCCTTGAGAGATATTGATAGACCTGAACCATCTATAGTACTGATGGCTGTAGTATCCGGTGTTTCGGATGCATTGGAATTCAAAACCTTTTTGTACCAGGACCCACCGCGAGATCTCGGTGAATTCTACTTTGAAGCAGATAGATTTCTGCGTGAGGAAGACGAAAAATCTGAGAAGGTTGTTCTCAATGTCAACATTCTTAAAGGCGAAGCACCTTCTGACTCTGGAAAAGGCAATGATAAGGGTAAAGGAACAGCAGTTGCAAAAAATGATCGCAACGCTCAGCCCCGAAGAGGGCCCAGATATGAAAAGTACCCTGAACTCAATTCAGCCCTGACTGACATCTACATGGATACAGGAGGCGCCACCTCCTATCCATGGCCTCCCAAGAAGGTGCAATGCTAGCACAGTGTAACTCCGGTAGACATTGCATATTTCATGAAATGGACGGTCATAACACTATTGACTGCAGGCATTTGCGAGATTTAATTGAGGATTGGGTCAGACGAGGAGAGCTACCTGAGTACATCACACAACCAACAACGCCTGCATCTACACCGACAATTCCGCCATCTATCCACCGAAGAGGGAACGATCCTAGATCGAGCAATCGTGGGATTATCATTAACTGATCCCACTCAGCGGATCTCTTCAGTTTGCGGGACTCCGGTCCGTTGTTTATGTTTCTTTTTAGGCCTTTGGGCGACTTC
Organism: Allium sativum; assembly: GCA_030737875.1. Taxonomy (NCBI): domain Eukaryota; kingdom Viridiplantae; phylum Streptophyta; class Magnoliopsida; order Asparagales; family Amaryllidaceae; genus Allium; species Allium sativum. The sequence goes on along the minus strand of CM060919.1, from coordinate 484,099,139 downwards.
TCGCCTTTCTTTGTTTTCTCTGCATGTAATAAAAGAGGCCACATCAGCCCACATGCACGGAACCAGCTTGTGGTTTCCAGTCTTGTCCGGCTAACGACTGTTGTACTTTCATCAATCAATAATAAGATTTAAGCTCCGGCTTCAAACTAGACCCGTCCAGTATAAACAAATTTTCATAGCATATCTTCAGTTGTCTTACTCAAGTAAGGCCACCATGGAGCTCTCATAGCATATCCTCGGTCATCTTACTCAAGTAAGGCCGTCATGGACCCTTATTAGCATTTCCTTGATTTTCCTACCTCGGTAAGACCATCTTGGAAACCCTGGATCTTCCTTGGTCGCCTTACTCCGGTAAGGCTGTCTAGGAAATATTCTTACATCGTTTTATCTCCTTGCAGGTACGAACTTTTGAGATTTTTAGACTATCCAGAACATGTCTTCCTTTGACCAGCAAGATATGTTCTGGGGGGAAAACATATTGACACGCTTTTTGGTCAAAGCCGTCACACGTGAAACCTCTAGTTAACAATGCGCTCAAGTATTGGGAACATCGTCAGAAGACAGGAAGCGATTTGGTTGAAGTCGCATCATAAACATAAAGTAGCATGGAACTCCTAATAGATGACCTCTTTTAGGCCTGAACATGTCAATTACGCTGCCTTGCACAATAATACTTGTATCCCTTTGAATTAGTTTCAAGTAGAGCTTTCGTTTGGTAAAAACGGACTTACGGTTTGGAAGTTACGCCTGTTCTCGTGAGCACACGCAGAACTAGAATGACTTGAAAACTTGGAATTTGGCATGGGAAAAACCCCGAATCGGATCGGAGGTCGCGGGTCAGATTGGACCCTATTCGATCCTTCTTCCTGATGAAGCAGCTTCAAACTAGAATCTTTGGCACGAGCATCCTCAGATCCGATCGGAGATGAGGCTCGACCCGACCCGCCTTGCAACTGGGTGCATCATGTCTTTGATTTGAAGGCTCCACTTCGGTTCGGTTCGCCCCCACTCAATCCGACCCGCCTTGGGCTGCTCCTGGATAGCATCTTTGACCTACGCCTACTACTTCCAAGGACCGACTTCCACATGGCGTAGAATGACTTAAAGAGAATTTCTCCTCTACTTTCACTTCATTTTGAGATTCTTGGGATGTTTGACACGTGGCATCGGACCCGAAGCCCCTACGGCTATAAATACACCACTTAAAGGCAAAATGAAGGGTTCTTTTGGCCATTCTCACTCTTGGCCTTTATTTCAGACCCATAAAGATTTTGTGCTTCATTAAAACTAAATTTACGTGTGGATTATGTGTATCAATTCGTGTATTCTTATTCAGTGCATGGGTTGTGCATCATATTGTAACTGATTCTTGTAGTTTGCCGGTATAACAATAAGATTATAAAGTGGACGTAGGCTACATCAACAGCCGAACCATTATAAAAACCTCATGTGTCTCTTCTTTATTTACTGTTTTCCACACTCTATGATCTATGAATGGTGGTTGTGAGGATTCACACTGCATCTAGGTGTTAGCACAAAATTCTGGTCTAACAATTAATAATTTGGGCACGAAAATATTCCTATTATATTAATGGCGAGATTCTAGTTTGTTTTCATATTTTATTTATCGAAAACATAGTTCGTATGAAAAAGTTATAAATAAAACAAGTTGTATGAAAATTAATTGTATGAATATAAATCTGAAGTAAAATAATATACCTCTCGTATAGTGGAAAGAGATTATGCATATAGCATATAACACCTTGAATTCCTTTTATTATTGAAGTAATCTTTCAAACCTAGGTTATAAGTAATTTTGTTTATGTTTGTTATCTCCCTATTATTGATTTGAATATGAATAAACATTATATGCTATGTTGATGAAGTTAGGGAAAAAAATTTAACCTTAATTTTGGTTAGGATTGACATTTCTATGCTTCAAGATGTTTCTTTATGTGCGCTTTATTTACCTTTTATTTATTACTATTTATAGCATAAATAACATATTATAAATGTGAATTACATGCATACAAATTGTGATTAATTAGGAATTCAAATTTAAAATGTTCCTTTAGGAAAATTTGTATGTACGTGAGTATAATGGCTATCAAATAATAATAATGACACAAAGACATGAGGTTAATCCCCTCCTTCTAACAGAAGCTTGCCCAGAACCGACTGGCATATCCAGCATCTACAAGAAGTCAGGTTAAAATGAGAGGTCTAAAATCCATGAGCCATTGTAATAAATACACGAAGGCGCGAGGTTAAGCCAAATTGTAGTAGAAGCCTACCCAGAACCACTCAACTAATATAGCATCTACAAAGGGTCGGCTTGATAAGGGATATCTAGTGTAATGATATATGTGTGAAGTAGGCCTTCCTCGAGAAGGTATTAAGTGACTGATCTACCTTGTTTGGATATTAAGTGTTTAGGAATAAGTCCATTTCTAAGGTTCACACCTTGGTTTTGGACTAAAGTCATGGGATCCTCTCTTATTAGGTTTTATGTGGTCATTAGGTTCACCTTTCTTTTATAAACTTATAAGGTATTAAATGGTCTTAAATAAAAGATAAACATATGAATAAGGTAGTTCTTCGAATGTTGTTCACTTTTTATCTAGGGGCTATTGAGGTTTGGGATAGGCAAATAAGAGTCCCAAAGAACATGCAAAAGGGACCACCTGTCTAAGGGAAGTATTAAGTGGCTAGAAGTTCACCAATAATGACAACTAGACAGTAATGCGTGGTTCCGCTAGAAGGATTATAAATGGTGATGAGCGTCTACCTAAACCCGATATTAAGTGGCAGATTACTATCTCTCGAATTACATTAAGAAGATATTTAATAATGTTGATTATTAGAAAATGGGGTCTTAAATGACTAGTGTCTACCATAGGGTATTAAGTGATCATTGGAATCTGACCATAAACAAATATTTATGAAATGGCCTTAAGTGGCTGAATGGTAATTTGCATCATAGGGTATTAAGTGATAATAGAAATCCACCCTTATAAACATGTGGAACTTAAGTATTTAATCATGTGTGGAACTCGTGTAGACATAATTTAATGAATTCATACTGCCAAGTATAGGAAAAAGAACCCCTTAAACTTATGTGACTTTCATTCACCAGAGCATGTTGTTATGACCTACCTCCTCTTAAAAAAAGATATTATAGGTGGGAATGCTTGATTCATGATGTCATGAAGACTGGAGCCTGGCGATGGAGATTTTATCGACTATTTTTATTATCATGTTTGGCAGTTTATTTTACTCGTAGGATATTATTATTGATATACCTTGACATGACTTTTAAGACTTGATGTAATCAACATTATTATATTTTATCCCATCTGCTTTGAGACTCTGATTCCGTTTTTATTTGGTTCTATTTATTTATTTCTTATAGAAACTAATGAATCATTTATGTTGCGATGGGCCTTTTCTGCGTTGGGATTTAGAACCATTTTCGGTTGGTTGTTACATTTGGTATCAGAGTGTAGGTTACCCGATTATGAGGAAATATACATATGAGAGATGTACCCAAGACAAACACAGTTATACTAGGTAACCTCTATCTTTCTTCCACTTTGTCTTTTGATTAAATACTATCTTAGTAATTTCCACTAAAGGTTTTTCCTTTTTCAGATTGTAGAAATGGCCGAAAAACATCCCGAGAAAGGGAATTCGGGAAGGACTCGATGCCTATCTGAGTGGTTCCCACATTACTTAAGGACTATGGAATAAGTCCTCATTGCCTCTACAGCCCCCGCAGAACCAATAACTCAACAGGATGATGTGGTTGTCAACTTCCCACATCTCTGTAAGGATTGAATTAGTCTTAGAGGCAATCCTTTTTGTGGAATCGAAGGATTTCTGGAAACAAGGCATGGATATCGGGTGTGACTATATCTTCGAAGTCATAGGGTAGGAGGACCCGTTGAAGCGTAAGGTAGCCTCTTGGCATCTTAAAGGGGAAGAGTTGGAGTGGAGGAACGTGATTTCCAAGGAGAATGTAGGCATGATATTTACTTAGAATAAGTTCAAGGCATGATTTTAAGTTAAGTTTATACCCAATGTTAAAGTGAGTTTGTAAATGGAGAAGTTTACCCAGTTAAATAATTAGGGGTTATCCTTAAGGGAATATATCGCTAACGTATGGGGTTGTCTCAATTTGGAAGAGTTCTTGTAGATACCCCTATGAATAAGGACTGTTAAGTGACTTAAATCTCTTTTAAGGGAGATGTTGTTCACTCAGTGACTTTTGGAGAAACTTTTAAGGTGCTTTTGGAGACCATTATCTTCTACACTATTGAGGAAAGGAAGGAGAATAAGAGTGAGAAATAGGAAGATACTTCGAAATTTGGAAAGAATAAAAAGAATGGATTTTGATTGTAGAAAAAGAATGAATAATTCAAGAAATGAGCTAAATAATGTGGGAGATGCCATAAGAAAGGCCACGAGGCCAAAGAATGTATGGTCAACCTGGAGACACTGGAATTCAAGTGATTGTGTTATAACTGTCACAAGGAAGGACATCTTGCTAGGAGATGTCCTAAGCTTAAAGGAGGGTGGAGTGGACAAAATTACACTTTATAGATAACACCCCATCAACCCAACCACCGAAGGACCAAGGACAGCCAGCCTACAAGGTATCATTTCTATTTTAGGAACTTACATTCATGCCTTTTTGATTGTAGAGCTTCTCATTCCTTCATATCTAGGATCATCAATGATTTCTTAAAACCTCCAACTTATGTTGCTAGTAACCTGATAGTGGTGTCCAACCCTATCGGAGGATTTAAGCTGCTCTTACTGATTTGTAAAGGCCTAGTACTAGATGTCTACGATGTCGATTTCTCATGTGATGTGTATGTTTTTAGGTTCGAGGGGTATAGATTTATCTTAAGGATGGATTGGCTATCTTATTATGGGGTAATCCACGATTGTAATAGAAAGGTCGTTCGTTTGAAGAGCAGTGGTGGTTGTAGTTTAATGGTCCCTAGTAAGATAAGAAATTTAAGGAATTTGTCCTTATTGCATTCTTTATCTTCTAATTCAGAAGGTCCATGCGTAGTGCCGGTTGTTTGTGAATTTCTTGATGTTTTTAAAGAAGTTATGGGGCTTTCGCCCCATAGGGAGATCCCTTTTAGGAAAGATTTCGAGAAGGATGCTAGAATTGTAGGTTTGTTGTTGAGGCATATGGCTGCTAAGGAACGGTGAGAGTTGGATGAGAAAATTGCTAAATTTCTACAGAAATGGTTCATTCAATGGAGTACGTCGTAGCGAGGAGCAACCATAGTTTTTGCCACTAAGGCTGATGGATCTTTAAGACTATGCATTGATTATAGAGAGTTGAATAAATTGACCAATAAGAATAGGTATCCCTTACCCGGATAGAACACCTATTTGATCATATGGGAGGTGCTGAAGTCTTCACTCAGATATACCTAGCGACATGATTTCATTAGTTTGAGAATTTATTGAGGAAAGCAAACCTAAGATAGCACTTAATACACCAATGGTTTGTTTGAGTGGGAAGTAGTTCCCTTTGGATTGATGAATGCCCCCACCTTCTCTGTAGACTTGATGAGTAGAGTGTTTAGATGCATTCTTAATAAGATAGTTATGGTGTTCATAGACAACATTAGTATATTTTCAAGGACTTTAAAGACCATGAGAATCATTTAAGGGTGGTCCTATGAATTTTGAGGAAGAACCAGCTTAAGGCTAAGTTTTCTAAGTGCCACTTTTAGAGAGAGGAAGTCAAGTTTCTTGGACACATAGTTCAGGAAAACAATTGGTCGTGAACCCTACGAAGGTAGAAGCTATTTAAGGAAGGAAGATTCCTTGTAAAGCTTCTAAAATCGGAGTTTCTTAGGGTTAGCAGGCTATTATATGAAATTTATTAAAGATTTTGCAAGGATAACTTACCCTCTGACCTGTTTGACTATGATGAATCTTAAACTTCTTTGGAGAGAAAGCGTAGTAGTGCATTCGAGAAATTGAAGGAATCTCTTACGAGTGCATTTTTCCTTATTTTTCCTAATGGTACTAAGATGTTTATGTTTTTCACAGACACTTGTGGGATATAATTAGGAGCAGTGCTTATGCAAGAGGGTAGGGTAGTTGCCTATGAAAGTAGACAACTAAAGCATTATGAGAAGAGTACCCTATGCATGATTTAGAGTTAACAACTGTGGTATTTTCCCTTAGGATGTGGAGACATTATCTTTTAGGGGAAAAGCTCAAGATTTTTACGGACCATAAATCCCTTATTTGTTTTCTCAGCGAGACTTGAATCTTAGCGAATAGAGGTGGTTGGAGAATATAGCTTGTTTGATTTTACTACTCAGTATACCCTAGGAAAGGCTAATTTTGTTGCATATGCTTTGAGAAAAAGACACGCTATCCTTGGTGCTATTTCCAAGTTGAACCTGTAACACCCCACGTCCATTAATGTCACTCACAAAGGGAATGCATTAACTTCCATGGAGGTTTTAAGTGAATATAGAACAGAAAAATTACAACAAGACAGATAATAAGTAGTACTTGGAAATCTAAAACTTTATTTGATTGCAGCGGAAGTTAAACATGTTTGTTACATCATAAAACCATAAATCAGAGTCAAGTACAATATCCATCTTGATAAAACAGAAATACATAATCCCATTACATAAATAGCCATTAAAGAAGATATTAAGCTGGACTTTACTTCAACGGTCCAAGCTTTCCAAAAGAGAGATAAAGTAATCCAATCAAACTCCACTAGAGCTGGGTCCACCCTGAGGACCTGGAGGGGGAAAAAGGATAGAAATAGAGGGGGTCAGACATAAAGTCTGGCGAGTATGGTAATTCTAACAATACTATTATCAAAATAACTAGACTAAGGCATAAGCTGGAAAACAAGGAAATGTCTATGAACTATTGGGTATGGAAGAGCAGATAAAGATAATGTTAAAGGCACACCTAATACTAACGAATAATTACTACACTGCACCACACCAGTCACCCTAAAGGTTGATCCCACTTGCTTCACTCAGAAATTATATAAATAGCTTCGTGTACCCCTAGCTGACTACATAGGTGCCGCCTGCCCCTATCTCCACTAGGTGTACCCCACTACCCACTTTCGATCGGCTCCCTACTCGTAGATACCCGTGATGGCCCCACAGTGGGCTGTATCACTCCCCTAAAGTGGCAACTCGATACAACTAGAGAATGCACGGCTTATACCTACACGATGCAACAACGTCTTACCTACCAGCCCGGGTCCACACACGCATATGAAACCCGTTGGACTTGTGTTGCCACCGCTAACCTGGTTTGGCCTCTTATAGTCAAGCCCAGTATGTGTGTCCCTTCCTCGACTTGGGTCGAGCCCACAAAGATACGTTTGGGAAACTGGTTGAAATGGGCCCCCACAAGCTATCCACCTAAGCTTGTCCCCACTAGTATATCCCACTTAACCCTCTTCTTAGTCATGTTCATTTACATGTGTGTTTGGTTAAGTCTTACTAATCGAATTTCAAATGCCACTAAAGGCACCCACTAGACTCCTCATGCCACCCAAGGCACCTACTTAACCCCCATGTCCCACTTCACATATTTATCTGGTTAAGTATTTCTTAATTCATTCAGGCCATAACCTCATAAAGACCTCTCACATTAGACTGGCATTTATGGCAGCTGGATTCGCCGGGCGGGTCCGGGCAGTCTTACACCATAAAAGAGTCTAACCTTGTGTCTTTACAATTGTTATGCTTTAATTTGGGCCTAGGACCTCTCACATTGGGCTGACATTAGTGACTACTGGATTTGTCGGTCGGGTCCGGGCAGTTTTACGTCACAAACGAGTCCAACCTCGTGTCCTAAGCATTGATTAACACTTATAATCTTTTATCCCAGTTTTAAATATATCCCTATTCAAATCATTAATTAATTCCAATTTTAATGATGTCCATAATTGACTCAATTATGGCCATCCACTTATGGTATGCAAAATCATATTAAGTGCACCCCAATTTCTTAATATTAAATCCTTAATATTACCCCTACCCCACGTTATACGTTCGCTTATTCAACGCAAAATATACGTTAGACTAGAATAGTCTAACTCATAGCACAAAGATAAATTATCACAACATATATACAACTAAAATAGATCTAATCATAAACGGGGTGAAACTTGCATGTGTGATAGATGTCCAACACCTAAACTTGCATAGGCAAAAACTGTAACTTGCATAAAGCTACACATGTCATAGATCTAAAGGTGTCAACTTGTTTGGTAAAATATCACAATTTACATAATATGATCATAATCCAAATTCATGTATAAACTTGCATATGTGGTTTATGCAACATAATGATGGTGTAAACTAGCATCTAACCCATAGAACTCACATATGTCATAGCGTAATAGATGTCATAATTCTAGATCTAAATAGATGTCATACAATATGTGAGATTATACATACTAATAAATCGAAACTTGCATAGGTACATGTGATTTATCATGTGAATTGTCATAGCCCAAATATATATAATCAACATCATGATTCATAAGCTAACTACAACATAATAACATCATGGCTTTGTAACATCGCAACTTAGCATAGAAACTTACAACATATATAATATCATCATAGCATGATTTACAACATACAGGATATCATCATCACATAACATAGGATTTACAACATACATGATAGCATAAGGTTTACAACAACATATATGCCAATTCACATCATTTTCTTATGATCCGTATCACATCTTAATCTAATTAGTTTGCTAATAATCTTATAAATATCATCATACTCACAATTAGAGAAGAAAGAGAGTCTTGATTTGCTTTAGAGTTGAGTAGAATTAGAGTTTTGATTAGCTTTCCTACTTCTTAGTTGGCGGCGGCTACACTGAGTTTCATGGCGACGGTATGACGGTGGCTATTCTATTTTTCATGTGATTTTAGAGTGAGAGACTACCTAGGTATATATAGAGTTTAGGATTTATTTAGACCGTCAGATCCACTCAGAACTAGCCTGAACCGTTAAATTAGCCAACTCAGCCCTAAAAACACATCAGCGGCTCAAGATTGGGCTCAGCCAAAACCTGGCCGACTGGACCAGGTCGACACCCAGGTCGACTGCGCAGTCGACCTGATCCCTGGGGTGTCGACTGCCCAGTCGACTCCCCAGTCGACCTGGGTGCTGGGCGGGAAATTTCCCGCCTAGCCTGTTTGACTTCGAATTTGAAATTTAAATTTTCTAAAATCTATTTTGAATTTTATGAAACTTCTGATGGCCATGACTCCTTCATACGAAGTCCAAATCACGCAAACTCGGACTCTATTTCAACCAGAATTCCGAGACAAACACAATGGCGCAACCCCTTTCCCACAATTCTCACGTCTGAGATTAGTTATTCTTTAATTTGTGAATATTAATATTAACATAATTACGGGGTGTTACATTCTCCCCTCCTTAAAGGATTTCGACCCCGAAATCTTGAAGTCAAGAAGAATGTATATCCTAACATCCAATCGTCCATCTACTCAACCATCAAACACAGGCATCCATTGTCCTTATAGACTTCTAATGCTTTCATGTTTAAATGCACAGTGTGTGTATATGTCCCTATCTAATGCAAAATCAGGCGGTCCACTGATTCAGTTGACCTCCACAATGCAAATCATGATAGTGTCATTCGTCCATTATGTATGCAAAAGTTCCTTAATGCTACATATTATCTCTATATGCATGCACAATCATCATCTGAATGCAACATCCATATGATAAAAAAAAATCCTCATACATCCATTTTACTAAATACATCCATATATATGCAATATGCAATATGAAGTGACTGAGCCGATCTAGTGCCTAAAGTGTGTGTATATGCGTCCACGAGCTACCACTAGCAAACATTTGCATCCACTTTGCATCCATCATACATAACATGTCTCAAACACATGTTTCAACCATAGGATTATCCTAACTAAAGGTCAAAGATACTAGCGAGAGGACATACTAAAGATAAGATAAGTACAAGCTAAGAGATAAAGGAGAAATTAAAAGATATACCCTCAAAAAGAAAAGGGTACAACGAACGCATCTTCGCTTCTGTCTCCCAAGTAGCGTTGCTCTCATCATCTCCCCGTTGCACTTTGACTGGTCTGACCTCTCGATTCCTCAACTTCTTGATTTCCAACCCAAGAATGCATGTAGGAGCTCGTCGAATCGTCGCATCACGCTCTATCTCCACCTCTCTAAGCAAGCTCGGCTCTACCACTTCCGCGGTCTCGTGCAAGCACTTCCTCAAATGTGACACATGGAATACGTCGTGTACACCACTAAGTCTCTCAGGCAACTCCACTCTATACGCCATCTGTCCAATCTTCTCCTTAATAGGAAACGTCCCTACGAACCTTGGTGCTAATTTCCCAAAGGACCCAAACCGAACAACGTTCCGTAATGGAGACACTTTGATAAAGACCATGTCCCCAACATCAAACTCAAGATCTATCCTCTTTTGTCAGCATAAGATTTCTACCTATCTTGCGCCGTCTTCATCCTCCTTCGAATCAAGTCGATCTTTTCTGAAGTCTCTCTAATCATATCGGGCCCAAGTAAGATCTTATCCGTAGATTCCCACCAACATGTAGGTGAACGACAAGGTCGTCCAAAAAGAGCTTCGAAAGGTGCAATACCAATGATAGATTGAAAGCTGTTATTATATGCGAACTCTACCAACGGAAGATGCTCTTCCCATATACCCCCAAAGTCTAGGATACATAGCCTAAAAATGTCCTCTAGAATACGATTCACCCACTCGGTTTGGCCGTCCGTCTGAGGATGATATGCGGTGCTCAAACATAACCGTGCCCCTACCGCTTCTTGTAAGCTCCTCCAAAATTCGCTAGTGAAGATAGGATCGCGGTCGCTTACTATGCTAGAAGGAACACCATGCAAACGAACTATCTCTCGGACGTATACAGAAGCTAACCATGGAGCAGTCCTCCTACTCTTCACGGGAATAAAATAGGAGCCTTTAGTAAGTCTATCTACTATAATCCAAATCCCCGTATTACCCTTCCTTGATCTTGGTAATCCATCCACAAAGTCCATCGAGACACTTTCCCACTTCCATAGTGGAACCTCCAATGGGTGAAGCAACCCACCGGGTTTCTTTTGCTCCGCTTTTACTTGTTGGCACACCAAGCATCTAGCGACATACTCGGCCACATCCCTCTTCATACCGGCCCAAAAGAAAACTCGCTTCATGTCTTTGTACATCTTATCCCCGCCGGGATGAATGGTCATCTTCGAACGATGTGCATCATTAAGAATAGCCTTCCTCAAACCTTCGTCTCGAGGTACACAAAGTCTACTGTCCCTACGTAACCAATCCTTATCATCTAGGGTATACCTACGGAGATGGCTTGATGACTCCCCGCTTTTGAGCTTTTCTACTAACTCAACCAACTGTGGGTCGTCTCGCTGTGCCTCACCAATCCATCCCAAAAGCATAGGTCTGACCTCCAAGGATGCTAGCAAACCGGGTAGAAAGTCAACGGAAGGTCTAAAATCAAACATAGAGATGAATTCTAAGTTTCGCCGTTCAACAAACAACGGACTCAAGGACAGCCTTTTCCTACTTAAGGTGTCTGCCACCACGTTACCTTTGCCAGGGGTATATGTTATTTCGAAATCGTAGGACGCTAAGAACTCCATCCACCTTTGTTGCCTTAAGTTCAAGTCCTTCTGAGAGAATAAGTATTTTAAAGATTTGTGGTTAGTGAATAATTCGAATTTCTCGCCAAGAAGATAATGATGCCAAGACTTAAGCGCGAAAACAATTGCGGCTAACTCTAGGTCATGTATAGGGTAATTTTTCTCATGCACCCTTAACTGCCTTCCACCATAGGCTATTACCCTACCCTCTTGCATTAAGACTGCACCTAGACCTATCCCACAAGCATCGATATAAACAGTAAATGGCTTACTCCCGTCTGGCAACACTAAGACTGGAGCAGAGGTCAAAGCTCTCTTTAAACGTTGGAACGCATCATCACAATCTACATCCCATGCGAAGACTAGGTTCTTCTTCGTCAGGCGTGTCAATGGAGCTGATATTTTTGCGAAGTCTTTGATAAACTTCCTATAGTAGCCAGCCAACCCCAAGAAACTCCTTACTTCGGTAGCATTTTTAGGGACCTTCCAATCTTGGATGGCCACCACCTTCGCGGGATCCACAGCTATCCCTTCTTTGGAAACCACGTGCCCTAAGAATCGCACTTCCTCTCTCCAGAAGTGACACTTAGAAAATTTAGCTTTAAGATTATGCGCTCGTAGAGTCTCCAACACTTCCCTAAGATGTAGGGCATGCTCTTCTTCATTCTTAGAAAAGATCAAGATGTCGTCTACAAAGACCACCACGAATTTATTAAGGTACTCCCTAAACACCCTACTCATCAAATCAACAAAGTATGCAGGGGCGTTTGTCAAACCGAAGGGCATCACTAGCCATTCATGGAAACCGTCCGGAGTCCTAAAGGCAGTCTTGTCAATGCTATCCTCAGCCACTCTCAACTGATGGAAACCAGTGGCTAAGTCCAACTTCGAAAACACTGAGGCGCCAACTAACTGATCGAAGAGATCGTCAATCCTCGGTAGTGGGTGTCTGTTCTTCTTAGTAAGCTTATTAAGTTCTCTATAGTCCACACAAAGTCTAAGGGACCCATCTGCCTTCGTGGCAAATACTACTAGAGCACCCCACTCCAATATACTTCGTCTTATGAACCTCTTCTCAAGCAACTCCTTTACTTGCTTATTGAGTTCCCTCCTTTCACGAGGAGCCATGTGGCGTACTAGCAAAGATACTGGTTTTGCATTATCCACAAGATATATTCGAAAATCTATCTCCCGCTTCGGAGGCAAGCCCTTCACCTCCTCAAACACATCCGAGTATTCTCGGACCACTCTAACAGATCGTAGATTCTCCACAGACGCGTCAAGTGATTCTAGATAACTTAGCATAACGGAATTTATGGGGTCACAAAAGATTTCGTGAGTGTTGCCAAGGCGAGTCATGAGCCTAACTACTCTCCTTTCACAATCAAGAACGGCCCCATTTCTGGATAACCAATCCATTCTTAAAATTAGCCCATAGCCCGCGAAGCCCAAAACATAAGCATCACATCTAAACTCAACGCTAAGTATAGAAATTTTCAAATCCAAACACATCATGGACAAATAAGCTGAGCCCCCAATTGGATTCGAAACAACTAAGGGATCCTCTACTAAACTGGTGTTTAAGTGCAGTGATTCAACTAATGATGTAGAGATAAACGAATGCGATGCGCCCGAATCGAATAAGGTTCGGACAGGATGATCAAATAGAAAAACTAAGCTTTCAACAGAAATGGTTCTACCTCGTTCTTGCAGCGGTGGGACCGCGAGAGCCTGAACTTGTCCCCTTGCCTGCCTGGTGCCATAAGAGCCTGCACCTGTCCTCCCGAGGTAGACCCTGCCCTCTGCCCCTTCTTTGGGCAGTCCTTCACTAGATGTCCTGCTTCACCATAGTGAAAACAACCAGTCTTCTTTTTCTTTCTGCAATCCTTGCTGAGATGGCCTGGTGTCCCACAGTTAAAGCATCTTTATTTCCTTTGCCATTATTTTCTTTACCACCCTTCTTGTTTTGTTGTTGTGGTTTTTTCTGATCCCTTTTCTTCTCGGGTGCCTTAGTAGCATTAGCGCCTTTCTCCTCGTGCATGAGTGCCATGTCTACTAGCTTCTCAAAGGTGACCTCCATAGGGATGTGGGTCATAGCCAACCCCGGCAATGGCTCATTCAAACCTTTAACGAACCTCAGAGCCTTCTTCTCCGGCGTGTTCACTAAGTCCAAGCCAAACCTTGCTAACTGATTAAATTTGTTGACATATTCCTTTACTGATGAGCTTCCTTGCTTTAATGTCAAGAACCTTTCCATGTATAGATTCTCTTCTGCCCTTGAGAGAAACTTTGCCTCAAACCTACGTCTAAAATCCGCCCAAGAATCAACAGGACGCTCCCCATTAGTGACCTCCCACCAAAACGAGGCCTCTCCCTTCATTAACCAAGCTGCTAATTTGACTTCCCTCCCTTCTTCTACTTTGAAGATTTCTAGCAATTCTTCCACCTCCTTAAGCCAATCTCTAGATTCCACAAACGTTTCTGACCCTTGAAAAGGTTTTCCACCCATAGCCTTAAATTCCTTGCATGTCTTTGCAAAAGTATCAGCGCGAGGAGGAGGGGGAGGAGGAGCGGGTGTAACTATTGGTGGAGGAACATTGGCTGGACCTGCAGCGGCCCTAGCCTCTAATAACCTCCTATACCATCCTGGTATCGTTACACCATCCGGAAGGTTAAGATCTTCAGCCATGCTGAAACAAAAAAGAAAAGATTCAAAATGGAGAATTCGAAAGATAAAGGTATATGGCTATTGGGGATTATGTTTTTCATAAAAAATTTCCTCTTTAAATTACTCATCAAGACATGATTTTGAAAACACTTTTTCCAAAAATACTTTAGAAAAATAGTTTTTCTAAAAAAAATATCTGTTCTGGTAACCTTAAGCTCTGATACCACGTGTAACTCCCCACGTCAATTATTGTCACTCACAAAGGGATTGCATTAACTTCCATGGGGGTTTTAAGTGAATATAGAACAGAAAAATTACAACAAGACAGATAATAAGTAGTACTTGGAAATCTAAAACTTTATTTCATTGCAACTGAAGTTAAACATGTTTATTACATCATAAAACCATAAATCAGAGTCAAGTACAATATCCATCTTGATAAAACAGAAATACATAATCCCATTACATAAATAGCCATTAAAGAAGATAACAAGCTGGACTTTACTTCAACGATCCAAGCTTTCCAAAAGAGAGATAAAGTAATCCAATCAAACTCCACTAGAGCTGGGTCCACCCTGATGACCTGGAGGGGGAAAAAGGATAGAAATAGAGGGGCTCAGACATAAAGTCAGGCGAGTATGATAATTCTAACAATACTATTATCAAAATAACTAGACTAAGGCATAAGCTGGAAAACAAGGAAATGTCTATGAACTATTGGGTATGGAAGAGCAGATAAAGATAACGTTAAAGGCACACCTAATACTAACGAATAATTACTACACTGAACCACACCAGTCACCCTAAAGGTTGATCCCACTTGCTTCACTCAGAAATTATATAAATAGCTTCGTGTACCCCTAGCTGACTACATAGGTGCCGCCTGCCCCTATCTCCAGCAGGTGTACCCCACTACCCACTTTCGATCGGCTCCCTACTCGTAGATACCCATGGTGGCCCCACAGTGGGGTGTATCACCCCCCTAAAGTGGCAACCCGATACAACTAGAGAATACACGGCTTATACCTACACGATGCAACAACGTCTTACCTACCAGCCCGGGTCCACACACGCATATGAAACCCGTTGGACTTGCGTTGCCACCGCTAACCCGGTTTGGCCTCTTATAGTCAAGCCCAGTATGCGTGTCCCGTCCTCGACTTGGGTCGAGCCCACAAAGATACGTTTGGGTTACTGGTTGAAATGGGCCCCCACAAGCTATCCACCTAAGCTTGTCCCCACTAGTATATCCCACTTAACCCTCTTCTTAGTCATGTTCATTTACATGTGTGTTTGGTTAAGTCTTACTAATCGTATTTCAAATGCCACTAAAGGCACCCACTAGACTCCTCATGCCACCCAAGGCACCTACTTAACCCCCATGTCCCATTTCACATGTTTATCTGGTTAAGTATTTCTTAATTCATTCCGGCCATAACCTCATAAAGACCTCTCACATTAGACTGGCATTTATGGCAGCTAGATTCGCCAGGTGGATCCGGGCAGTCTTACACCATAAAAGAGTCTAACCTCGTGTCTTTACAACTGTTATGCTTTAATTTGGGCCTAGGACCTCTCACATTGGGCTGACATTTGTGACTACTGGATTTGCCGGTCGGGTCCGGGCAGTTTTACGTCACAAACAAGTCCAACCTCGTGTCCTAAGCATTGATTAACACTTATAATCTTTTATCCCAGTTTTAAATATATCCCTATTCAAATCATTAATTAATTCCAATTTTAATGATGTCCATAATTGGCTTAATTATGGCCATCCACTTGTGGTATGCAAAATCATATCAATTGCACCCCAATTTCTTAATATTAAATCCTTAATATTACCCCTACCCCACGTTATACGTTCGCTTATTCAACGCAAAATATACGTTAGACTCGAATAGTCTAACTCATAGCACAAAGATAAATTATCACAACATATATACAACTAAAATAGATCTAATCATAAACGGGGTGAAACTTGCATCTGTGATAGATGTCCAACACCTAAACTTGCATAGGAAAAAACTATAACTTGCATAAAGCTACACATGTCATAGATCTAAAGGTGTCAACTTGTTTGGTAAAATATCACAATTTACATAATATGATCATAATCCAAATTCATGTATAAACTTGCATATGTGGTTTATGCAACATAATGATGGTGTAAACTAGCATCTAACCCATAGAACTCACATATGTCATAGCATAATAGATGTCATAATTCTAGATCTAAATAGATGTCATACAATATGTGAGATTATGCATACTAATAAATCTAAACTTGCATAGTTACATGTGATTTATCATGTGAATTATCATAGCCCAAATATATATAATCAACATCATGATTCATAAGCTAACCACAACATAATAACATCATGACTTTGTAACATCGCAACTTAGTATAGAAACTTACAACATATATAATATCATCATAGCATGATTTACAACATATAGGATATCATCATCACATAACATAGGATTTACAACATACATGATAGCATAAGGTTTACAAGAACATATATGCCAATTCACATCATTTTCTTATGATCCGTATCACATCTTAATCTAATTAGTTTGCTAATAATCTTATTAAGATCTTCATACTCACAATTAGAGAAGAAAGAGAGTCTTGATTTGCTTTAGAGTTGAGTAGAATTAGGGTTTTGATTAGCTTTCTTCCTTCTTAGTTGGCGGCAGCTACACTGAGTTCCATGGCGACGGTATGACGGTGGCTATTCTATTTTTCATGTGAATTTAGAGTGGGAGACTACCTAGGTATATATAGAGTTTAGGATTTATTTAGACTGTCAGATCCACTCAGAACTAGCCTGAACCGTTAAATTAGCCAACTCAGCCCTAAAGACACATCAGCAGCTCAAGATTGCGCTCAGCCAAAACCTGGCCGACTGGACTAAGTCGACACCCAGGTCGACTGCGCAGTCGACCTGGTCCCTGGGGTGTCGACTGCCCAGTCGACTCCCCAGTCGACCTGGGTGCTGGGCGGGAAATTTCCCGCCTAGCCTGTTTGACTTCGAATTTGAAATTTAAATTTTTTGAAATCTGTTTTGAATTTTCTGAAACTTCTAATGGCCATAACTCCTTCATACGAAGTCCAAATCACGCAAATTCGGACTCTATTTCAACCAGAATTCCGAGACGAACACAATGGCGCAACCCATTTCCAACAATTCTCATGTCTAAGATTAGTTATTCTTTAATTTGTGAATATTAATATTAACAGAATTACGGGGTGTTATAGAACCAGTTGGAGTTTCTATCCTCTTTTAACCTTCAGCTACTGTTAGAGTTGTCTCAAGGAATTCTCTAATTTAAGAAGTAAGGCTAGCTTTGGTGGATAGGAATATGCACAGGCAAGATCTTGATGACGAGTTGAGAGTGTTGAGGCGAAGGATTTCTATAAGAGAGCACCTTCCTCATTCTGATAGGTATTCAACTGATGGTGTTAGGAGTTTGAGAAGGGACAACTGACTCTATGTCCCTTGAAGTGGTATCTTGAAAGAAAAGATCCTTAAGGAGTGCAATCATTCGAGGATTACCATACATCCCAAGGGAATAAGAAGTTTACGGATATGAGGAGGACTTTCTGTTAGGAAGGCATGAAGAATGATGTTACGAAGTTTGTTGCAGGGTGTTTGATTTGTAAGAAAGTCAAAGTGGAGAAATGTAATGACCCGGGGTTTTAGCGACTTTGGTTATCGACATAAACTCGATGTCGATAACTAAACATCGAAAAATACCGGATGATTAATGAAAGAAATTAGAGGGTGAGGATAGATAAGATAGAAACTTAGAAATAGAAGAAGAAGAAGAACACAACATCAGAGTAACACGAACATCACAGCGGAACGAATAAATATATTTCATAACATAACTTTGAAATACAAATCTGTACTTGAATATACATATCATTATCAAAGTACAGCACTTACAACACAGCGGAAATAACTATAGCTATATGATCCTGAAGCCTCCTGCTCCAAGCTCTCCCAGTATATCTGTAAATCCCGACTACTTGACTGCCCGTACAAATTTAGGCACCCAAGAGTTTAGGGAAAACAACAAAATAAACTCCGGGTCAGTCATGGGACAGGTATGAGTAAAACGGTTTAAAACAGTTCAAGCAGGTAATCGATATCCCATAAGACCACGCCGTATAACGGAACGGGTTTTTCCCTTATGAGAATCCAAATATCTTCTATCAACACAATATAATAATCATCTAGCAGAAACGCTTTCATCTCACATTCTACATATATAGTATACAATCAAAACTGCAAGCATGTATTGGGTAATGGATTTCCAACTATGACAAGGTATGGAACCACCTTTCGCTAGTGTACCTCTAGAGAGGAATACACTGGGTTCAACAAGAACATCTTGCAACCCAGCCACACATGACCGACCACTCATTTCGCTTGAGTGTATCGAATGTATATCATCAACGGTTGGGATCAGCAACCGTTTCCCGAATGGGACAGCATCAACAATAGATTTTTAGAAGTAAATGAAACTCTAGACAAGGTGATTATACACCCTACTTCGGTGCGACCGACTTAGCCATGCTACCTCCCCGATTTCTGTCATTTATCGGATGATGAGGCTAGAAGCAACGCTTTATCATCACACCAGATTCACTTTGAATGCCACATTGTCAAATCCATCAAATCACCGATTGACGTCCTCAACCATACATTATGTGTTAGCTAAAAGAAGTTTCCTTCTCCACCTCCACTCTTGGTATGGTTGGAGAAATCAATATACGTGATCGTCCGGAAATACTCTGTCAGACATTCGTCCATACAAGTCATCCAGGAACAGGATGAACCGAAGGCACTATTCTGTAAACAGGATAGCCCCTGCATAACTCCGTCTTCAATTTCCTTTGGCATATATGATTCGCAACGCTTATGCCAATATAGAGTGGTTCTTTGGATAATAATCCAACCGGTCTCTCCATATTAGCAACGTTAAAATGGTCAAAACTTTGATAGTCTGTGATTTAACTATCGAAGAAAAACAAGTGTGCAAACAACGATATTATTTCCAAATGGAAATTTATATCGATCAAACATCATTCAACATTTATCTCTTTAGTTCATTAATTTACTTATCTCCTGTTTCCCTATATTCAATATTTCTTATTTTCTAAATTTGGAAAATATATGTTATTAACAATGGAAAACATTTCCATTTCTTGTTTTCTTTATTAGAAAACATTTCTTGTTTCTTATTTGGAAAACATTTCCAATGCTTCTTCATTGGACTTAGACAGATGTTTAAACAAACCATCGCGATGCCAACTCAAACCATTTCCTTTAATTACTAAATTCATTTAACCATCCTTTACTATCGAACCTTAACCATTCCTTAGTTAAGAATGAAGTCAATCAAGTTGGGTAATACTACCACTCAGACCTTAACTGAACAACGTTTCTAACCTTGAAATAGACAAAGTTCACCCTTCTAATTCTTTAACAAACTTCCTTACGTAACTCTCTTTCAAATCTTTTCTATTCGATAATTCCCCCCTTCGATAAGGTATATTCGATAACTCTATTCAATTTGCTCTATTCGATCAACTCTTTTGATTTAACTCTAACTCTATTCACTTAACTCCTTTGATTTAACTCTAACTCTTTTCACTTAACTCCTATCTAATAAACTATATTCGATAACTCCTTTTACTCTATTTGAATAAACTATATATTCGATTAACTCCTTTTACTCTATTCGAATAAACTATATTCGATTAACTCCTTCATTCTATTCGAATAAACTATATTCGATTAACTCCTTTATTCTATTCGAATAAACTATATTCGATTAACTCCTTCATTCTATTCGAATTAACTATATTCGATTAACTCCTTTTACTCTATTCGAATAAACTATATTCGATTAACTCCTTTATTCTATTCGAATAAGCTATATTCAATTAACTCCTTCATTCTATTCGAATAAGCTATATTCGATTAACTCCTTTTCTTTAACTCTAATCGATTAAACTAACATCGATTAACTCCTTTTACTTAAACTAACATCGATTAACTCCTTTCGATTAAACTAACATCGATTAACTCCTTTTTAACTCGATTAACTAACATCGATTAACTCCTTTCGATTAAACGAACATCGATTAACTTCTTTTTAACTCGATTAACTAACATCAATTAACTCCTTTCGATTAAACTAACATCGATTAACTCCTTTTAACTTGATTAAACTAACATCGATTAACTTCTTTTAACTCGATTAAACTATTCATTGATAAAGATTTACTTTTAGTAACAGTTCTTCACTTTACAAATGATTTCCCTTTTATAAAACTATTCGTTTTAAAAACATTTTTCCCTTTCTATTTACTTCCGAAATATTTCCTTTTATAAAATCTGTTGATTTTATAAAATCCATTTATTTCAGTATACATTGAAATAATTCTTTTTACATCACAGGGTCTTTCACGATATTTAATATATCGAATAACAATGATCAACATCATTCTAACACACATAATCCATAACAGGTATACATCACATCATATATAACAATATATGAAAACAGTAAATAAATGTTGAGGAATCCAGTCGGATTCCTCCAACCTGTCTCCCTGCATCCACAGATGTTAAACAATATAATGTAACATCACTTTCATTTCAATATGATATATTCTGTTAAACAGAATCAATATAGAAATTCAACTAACTGACTAGCAGTTCAATCAAACAGTCAACACATAGTCAATCAGCCAATATCTAACAGTTCTAAAAATACAACATGAAATTATAAACTGTTCAGAGTTAGTGAGATTTACTCACTTTGGCAGTTCATCGTTAAAGAACGATAAACTGGTTGTTTGATTTGAATCAAACAATTTACTTCGCCATAAATTCAAACGAGCTCCAATGGACTTCCAGTCAGTTTCATTGCGGAGTGCTCGTCCATACGATCCCAACGCAACTTACGGTTCGTGATTCTGATATCGTATATAGAAGTTATGACTTACACAAATTATACAGATATTTTAAATTAAAGTAAAACACTCATTTAAACTTTATTGGGCTTACCCCTTAACCCAAGGCCCATTACTCCCTTGAATAAACCCACGGCCCATTCCTTTATCTTCATCCTCAAATAACATACAAAGACGACGTTCAGACATTGCCAAAATCACTCCCCAACCGCTCCTTCTTCTTTGCACCGAAACCCAAACAGTAATCACCATCGACTCTCTCTTCTTGCTCTCCTTCTCCTCCACCAAAGCTCCACCGTTCGGTTGCTCCTTTCAGACCCCGTCGCTACAGTTTCCACGCGTCAGTAGAAGAATCGAGCGACATCATTGTCGTCGGATCCTCCCAAATCAGTACCCACGGATGCGCCTTCTCACCCTGATCGAGACTGCGCCCTCGATTTCCCTTCCGTCATTGTAATAACCCGGAAAATGTGAACCAGTTTAAAATTTTTCAATTAGGTTATTCACAAGAAATTTGAATGATTAAATAGCCTATTTCCATAAAATATAGAATTGTGTATAATAAGGCCGTTTGAAATTTTGAATACAAACAAAGTCTGACTGTGCAGGATGGAAAATATAACGGATTTTAGTGAGACCAAAAATATTTAAATCTGTTAGTCAATACCTTTCTAACGAATCTGAAAAATCGAAGTTTCATAACGGGAATCAAAAGTTATGGCAGAATGAATTTTCAGAAGAGTCGGTATATAGAATATATAGGCCTGGAAAATTTATATTTTGCAAACGACCTCGGAATTCGACGAAACCACTTTTGTTGGGTCCGGGATGTCAAACTATTGCTAGGTTTCAAATTTCATAATTTTTCGAATCAATATGTGAGCGTGGCAAAAGAAAACGCGTTTGACCAGTTTCTATTGAATTTAATCGACTGGAAGTTGGCCATTTTTCAAACGGTCTCAGAATTCGACGAAACTAGTTTTGTTAGGACCGTATCGTCAATACGAAACTAGAAAATATTTTTCTGGAATTTTTCTAGTTAGTATGTGACCCCGGTAATTTGAAAGGTACGTTTAAAATTCAATATAAGGATTTAAATTGTAAATTTCAACAGAAACTGATTGTAACGATCAAACCAGCTTGCGATACATATCCCATTGTGTTCGGAATGGGGGTAAAATGCTATGGACGACAGGCGGTGGACCTCGTTTCGAGGTCGTATGTAAAAGTCAACCCTTGTGCATAATTAAATAATTAAATAATAAAATAAATAAAAATAAATAAAAAAAACCCTACCCTTCCCTCCTTTTCTTTCTGCCTTGGCCCCCCCCGATCAATTATCAGTTAACGAAATAAAAAAAAAAAGGGAAAAACCCTAACCCTAAAAGAATCGCGCCGCCCCTTAGCTCGAGCCGCCGACGAACCCACGCCAGATCGCCCCACCACCCTCGCAACTTCCTCCCACCGAACGAACCATCGAAGAAACCCTCGACCTCGGCAACTCCGAAACCACCGCCGCGACAACTCCGAACGCCGCCTAAGAACCGTCGACTTCCTCCTCCCATTCGAACTCGGTGAGCATTTAATTTTAAATTATTTTGTTTTGTTTTTATTTTTATTTTACAGTGATTTGAAAACTTTTTTTTTTTTTATTACGATTTGAAAACTGTTTTAAAGGGGATATAAAACTGATTTCTGTTTTAAGTTTTTAAAACAGAAATTTTTTAAAGGGTTTTTAAAACAGAGTTTTAAAAGAAATCAAAACAGAAATTTAAAAAGGAGAAATCAAAAAAAAAAACTGTTTTTAAAAAGAAATCAAAAACTGTTTTGAAAAAGGCAAAACTGCATTTTAAAAAGGAAAAAACTGCATTTTCTAGAAATTAAAAACTGCATTTTCTAGAAAATAAAAACTGCATTTTTCTAGAAGATGAAAACTATTTTTCTAAAAGGAAAAAAACTGCATTTTTAATAAAAGAAAAACTGCATTTTTTTTAAGATAAAAACTGCATTTATTTAAAAGAAAAAAAGATTATAAAAGCAGTTTTGAAAGAATAATAAAAATATAATATTTATATTTAATAGCGAAGTCAAAATGCAATCTTTATATATTGAATAACATAGTAAAATTCGATTTTTACCTATGTAGAGGATACAGTCAACGAAAGCAACAAGAAGGACAAGTAGGCGAAGTTTCTATTAAGGAAATCAATCGTGTGAGTGGATAGCTATTGGTGAGGATTTCTCACTCTTCAATTCCTTTTTATATAAATATATCTATGTTGAAAATGAAAGTGAACTGCTATATATAAATATCTATATATATATATATACGCCCCTCGTCCACAAACCATGGACGATATTTATTGGTTGAAATTGATTGATTGTTTGGGATTGTTTGTGATTGATATTGGTTGATTGCGGTTGAAAAATACCCAATTGTGATTGGAAAATATTTGGTTGAAACCACATAGGATTAGTTTGTGGAAATGAAAAAAATATAAACATGCCGCCTGCGTGCGAATTAGATGCATGATTCCCATTGTCAAAAACCGCGAGGTTTTAAGGTAGAGCGAGGAGCCGTACTAGGGACGGTGCCGGTGTAACTACCCTGCCGTTATGCTGCCGAAATTTTGAATAATATTCTTGTGTTTGAATTATTTTCATACGCTTAAACTATATTCATTCGTTGTTTAGAAATTCATGGGTTGAATTGATATTCATCCGTTGTTTAGCAATTCATGTGTTGAATGATATTCATATATTGAAATAAACCGTTCGATAATAAAAATCACATTTTATCTAACTATAAAAACATTCATGTGTTGAATTGATATTCATTCGTTGTTTAGCAATTCATGTGTTGAATGATATTCCTATATTGAAATAAACCGTTCGATAATAAAAATCACATTTTATCTAACTATAAAAACATTCATGTGTTGAATTGATATTCATTCGTTGTTTAGCAATTCATGTGTTGAATGATATTCATATTTTAAAATAAACTGTTAGATAATAAAAATCACATTTTTATCTATATATAGAAACTATAGAAAACATTCATGTGTTGAATAGCTATTCATTCGTTGTTTAGAAATTCATGTGTTGAATGATATTCATATTTTGAAACAAATTGTTTGATAATAAAAATCACCTTTTATTGACTATATGAACTGTGTAAAATAATCTCGTCTTAAAAGGAATTGTTTTATGATAAAAATTCCATTTTTATCACCAACTTGAACTATATAGAAGAATAGTGTTTTGAAATGAATTGTTTTACAATAGAAATCACATTTTTATTGTATGCATAAACCGTTGAAATGTGAAGTGTTAAAAATAGCCACTTGTTCAAAATAAACATATATGAGTTGAAATATTCATTAATTAGCTAATGAAATGATTTGCACCTATTTATGTAACATTAGAATGAATGGTGTTTTTAAACCAAACAGAAATCAAATATGAAGTTGAATAGAAAATGATAATTGATAAGAACTGTATATATATGTACATGCATATTCTTTGAACAGGTTATAGCAAAGGGGCTAGAGAAGAGGAATAAAATTTGTGCCCGACAAATAGGTACACATTTACTGATTTGTTTGGGTGATGATTTTTGAGCCTGTTGGCTAGCCGCTTGGCTTTTTCTTTTTCTTTTTGAGATTAGAAGGACCGGGACGCTATTTGCGATTTCCCGACACTCCCGGTACAGGGGAGGTTATGGCGAAATTTTTCCAAAATTTAGGGAGTTAGAAAAATATTTGAAGTGAAAACGATATAGAAATCATCGAATGAACTATATTTATATAAATATATAAATATAAATAGAATTAAAACGAAAAGAGGCCGTGCAGTTCGTATTTTGAAACCGTGATTTCAAACGACTAGTGCGGGAAATCCGACCATTGGATTTTCCCGAAACCTCAACCGTCGGGTTCGCCTTGGAATAATCTTTCCAACGGCACCAACCTTGTAAAAATCCAACGGTTGGATTGTCCGGAATGTTTAATTCAAAATTAAGGAAAAACAGCGCCAGAAACGATTATATTTATATATATATATAAATATAATTAAATTTAATCGAATTACGACGCTGCAGTTCGTAAATTGAAACCGTAACTTCAAACGACTAGTGTGGAAGATCCGACCGTCGGATTCTCACGAAACTGGAACCGTTGGGTTCGCTTTGGGAATATCTTCCCACTGATGTAAAATTTGTGAAGATCCAACGGTTAGATTTTCCGATATGTGTAAAACAAATTAAGGGAAAAACAGCGCCAGTGACACGAAACGACCTGAAACGTCATTTAATTAAATATGGCCATTTTTAAATAAATAAAAATGGCGAAAAATCGTTATAAAATATTATAAGCAACATAGGTTGCAAATAAACCAGTTGGGCTTGAATTGTTTGATATTTGATGGTTGTATGTGTATGACATGAAAATAACACTAAATAACTGAAAGATGGATGTCGAATAATATAACCATTTAAAGAATCGATTTAAATTCTAATGACGTGAGTTATTTGAAAAGGCCGAGCTAACCCTCATTTCAAGTAATTTATCGAGCGATTCGAATTGGAAGATGCAAAGACGATTCAAGACCGACGATCTTCGTATCGGTTGGATGGGCGCTACTGAGGTTCCTAACCGGAGTAGCTACCGGAAAGGGACGGAAGTAGTAGCCGTCTGAACGTGTATGTTGATTGGACGGATATACGAGGAATTTGACGCCTCCGGTTTCGTTCAGACCCAGGACGGACTTGTAAATGGACTGTGTGTCTGACATTGGATTTTGTTCTATACTGCTTGATCTCTGTTAAATATATATCTGTTTGGCGGCGGAGAATTTATTCTTTTGCTTAACGCCCTTCTCTGAGACGTACGAGCTTAGAGGTTATATATCGATGGAAATCAATCGTATGGAGTGGACTGCCTATGTGGCATGCCAAGATGCTGTGATCAAGGCTTCTGTTGCAAAGCAAAGTCTTGTGGATGATGATCAAAGCAAGGTCTACGTGGCCTAGCTTTGTGTATTTCGTAGATTCGCGAACCTCACACCTCGGTATGAGTTAAAAACGGGATACGGGCCGCTGGGAGAGCACGACGTTTCTTTCTAGCTATGGTGGTGTCAGTGACTTACCAGCCCTGACATATATATCTACTTTTCACCTTTGTGGTTGTTGGAATGCGAGGCGCCTCGATTATAGGTCTGTAAGGACCGGGAAACGTGTGTTCAGGAATTGCCAATCCTCTAACGTAAGTGAGGACCGGCCCAGCCGATCCAGGGGTTACCCAGTGTGCGTAATCCTGAGGCATTTGCTAGAGTGTCTCGAAGCGGAGAGGAGCTTGCCCCTTGCCTCGACTCATGACGGAAATCCAATTTCCAATACGAAATAACGGACTTAATTGTAGAACTAGTATGGTGACATAGTATATGGTAGCTATGCCGCCTATGATTGATATTTATGATGCTATTCGTTTTTGAAACATATATGCACTAGTAATAATATCAAATGATTTCTCTCCATACGTATCAAGCATATTTGGCTATTATAAGGTAAAACTCTATCCTCCGGCTTGCGTTGCATTGTGTGATGGGACCTGAGTCTTATAATAGCTTCATTCTTTCTAAAAGCATTGCGTTGTCTTAAAAAGAATTTACTTTGTTTTAAATGCACTAGCAATCACTGGAGTAAACCCGTTCCGCGAAAGTGGCGTGGTCCTATGATTTGCTATTACTATTGTTTAACTGTTAAATGGAATCCTCATACCAGTCCCTATGACTGACTCGTTGTTTGTTTCACTTTGCAAACGCGGGTGCCCTTATTTTCACACGGGCAGCCTAGTACACAGGTGACAGGTGATTTTTGGTTCTGCACTGCTGCATAGCATGCACTTTTGGCTCATGGCGAGGCTGACTTCATAGAGATGACTTAGATATTTTCCGCCATTCCTGTATTTATGTTTATGATTCCGCCACTGGCGATGCAGACTGATTTACTTTCCGTATTTTTGACTATATGTATTCCGCCTTCGGCGATGTAGACTGATACTCTTATTATGTCACTGCATGTATGTATTCCGCCTCTGGCGATGATGACTGATCACTTCCTTTTCTTTTTACTAAGTGTATCCCCACGTTATGCTATTCTGATATTCCTACATGTTGTGATTCCGCTGTCATATCCATGTAAAATTATTTTATTTATTGTTTCTGCTATTATCTGTACTCTGCTATGATGATTAATGTGTTATTTCCTAATGATTATCCTTAATACCGCCCCTCGGATTTTGGGATCGTCACAGTTGGTATCAGAGCTTTGGTTAACCTTAGTTCCGGGATCTAACACATTAAACACCTCGTCAGAATAGAATCAGTAGTGTTCTAATGCGAGTAGCTCATTAGAGATAGGATTAGCAATATCCTAGAATGAGCTAAGCAGATTAGCAAAACAATTTGATCAGTACATCATCATTATCTTTCCTTGTATTTCCTTGCTTAATCATTTGGGAAAATTATCAAATCTGTGAGCTTGACTCTTTTCTTGCTTATACAGTACTCTTAGATGGCTACACGAGCAGCAGCAGCCAGAGGAGGCCGTGGAGGCCGAGGAGTTGCAGCAGGAGGACGGGGGAATATCCCCGTAGCTGCAGAGGCCCTTATTATTCAGCCACCCGCACCAGAAGACTTTGAGCTGGACAAAGTGGCAAAGAGATACAGAAATCTTGGAGGGAAACCTTTTACAGGCACAGGCACAGTGACTGAAGCTATCGCTTGGCTAAAGACCTGCGAGAAAATCTTCGAAGGTATGGGCATGGGAACTAACAATAAAGCCCGACTTGGCATTTGGCTTCTTCAGGAAGAGGCAGAGCTGTGGTGGGATGCCATTACTTCTGGGGATGCAGCTGGTACTATCCGAACATGGGAACAGTTCAAGGCTTTATTCAATGAGAAGTTTGTGCCAGAACAAGCTCTTGAGAGGATGCGGGAGCAATTTGCTAATCTCCAGCAGGGAGACCTCTCTATTCAAGACTATCTGAATAAGTTCACTCAGCTATCGCGCTATGCTCCAGAGTTGGTTTTGACCGACAAAGCGAAGAATAAAAGATTCATTTTTGGGCTGAAGCGCAAATATCATGATAGAGCTATGAGCAACGTCAAACTTCCTTTTTCAGAACTTGTAGAGATGGCTTGCAACTATGAGGACATGGATGAGAGGCATGCTAGCCAGGACCGCGCTAAGAGCCAAGCAGGGATTAAGCGCAAGACCTCAACTGACCAACCTGAATCTAGCATCACCCCGGCCGCGACTCAAAAACCCGCAAAGATCCCAAAAGGCAACTGCTACAATTGCGGGAAGCCCGGTCATTTCTCAAATGTATGCAAAGCTCCAAAGAAGCCAAGGGCTAGTGACTCAGTGGAATGCTACAATTGCCACAAGAAGGGGCACTACAGCAATAATTGTCCTTTGAAGAAGAGCGCACAAGTGGCCCATGTTTATGACGGGAATACCCCGCCAGCTA
The DNA here is from genome assembly GCA_030737875.1 of Allium sativum. NCBI lineage: Eukaryota > Viridiplantae > Streptophyta > Magnoliopsida > Asparagales > Amaryllidaceae > Allium > Allium sativum. Next base: position 484,070,204 of record CM060919.1, on the reverse strand, counting down.
TCACCGACGGCTCAGGTAAACCCGATGTCTTGGGAGGTACCCTTACTATTAAAAATATTCCTGTTTCTGTACTTTTTGATACCGGTGCATCACGTAGCTTCATTTCTGGTAATATTGTTCATAAATTAAAATTGAAGCGAAGAAAACTTAAGGAACCAATTAAAGTTCAAAACCCGATAGGAGGTTCTGTTAATCTCGGTATATATTGTAAAGTGCCTATTTCCTTTTCTCGATACCGATTTCCTTTTGATTCGATTGTCATGGACCTTTCCGAATTTGATATGATATTGGGACTTGACTGGTTGACAACATTTAAGGCCGAAGTTCGATGTGCCGAAAGAATCGTTAAAGTAGAAACAAAATCTGGGCATATCACTATACCTTGTCTCGGTTCAGAAATTAATAGAACAGAATTCTGGGCTTCTTTAGAAATTACTCCCCCTTCAATAGAAAAGATACCGGTCGTGAAAAATTATGCGGATGTGTTTGAGGAAGTAGAAAACTTACCACCGCAAAGAGAAATTGAGTTTAGAATTGATCTAATTCCGAATGCTCGACCAGTAGTTCATCCAATAAGAAGAATGGCCCCGAAAGAAAAAGAAGAGCTAAGTAGCCAAACCCGAGAATTACTTTGGAAAGGTCTGATCAGACCAAGCTTTTCAGCATGGGGAGCCGCAGTAGTATTTGTCCCTAAATCAGACGGTACTCTAAGACTTTACGTCGATTACAGGGATCTCAACAAACAAACACTGAAGAACAAATATCCTTTGCCCCGAATAGACGATCTGTTAGATCAATTAAATGGAGCAACCGTATTCTCCAGAATGGACCTAGCTACAGGTTTCCACCAATTGCGTATAGCCGAAGACTGTGTTCCTTTGACAGCCTTCAGGGGTCCTAATCTATTTTACGAATGGTTAGTAATGCCGTTCGGCTTGTGCAACGCTCCGGCATACTTCGTTGATCTTATGAACAGAGTGTTCCGTGGTGTGTTGAATAAATTTGTTCTAGTCTTCATCGATGACATTCTAATCTACTCTAAGTCGGAAGAAGAACATGCAAAACATTTAGAACAAGTGTTGGAAATTCTAGGAAGAAATGTCTTGAAAGCTAAATTTTCTAAGTGTGTCTTCTGGCAGAATGAAGTTAAATTCCTTGGGCACGTCGTATCAAAAGAAGGAATTGCTGTAGACCCAAGCAAAATTACAGCGATTCAGAACTGGAAACAACCTACTACACCCACTGAAGTTCGAAGTTTCCTTGGATTAGCTAGTTACTATCGGAAATTCGTTCAGGATTTTTCAAAGATATCAGGAGTTTTGACAAAGCTTACAAGGAAGCATGAAAAATTCAAATGGACTCCCGAATGTGAAGAAGCTTTCCAGGAGCTGAAACTGAAGTTGACAACCGCTCCGGTATTGACAATAATAGAAGGTAACCAAGACTTGACAGTATGGACTGATGCTTCTATTAGAGGCCTAGGAGCAGTGTTAATGCAAAAAGGCCAAGTGATCGCATATGCCAGTCGTCAACTAAAGCCACATGAAAGAAACTATGCTACTCATGATCTTGAGTTATTAGCTATCGTGTTCGCTTTAAGAATATGGAGGCATTATTTACTGGGCGAGAAATTCGAACTATTTACCGATCATCAATCCCTGAAATATCTGTTCACCCAGAAAGATTTAAACCTGAGGCAACAGCGTTGGTTAGAATTCCTTGCAGCATACGATTTTGAAATTATATACACTCCAGGGAAAGCCAATGTAGTGGCAGATGCGCTCAGCAGGAAAAATGAAATCATCGCCAGTTTTGTCATCACGTCTACATTAATAGACAAGATCTCGACTCTTCAGAAAGACGATGAATTTATTCAAAGAATCAGTCAAAGAGTCAAAGGAGGTGAATCCACAAGTTTTAGACTCGATGACAAGGGAGTTCTACGATTAAAAGGTAGAATCTGCGTCCCAAACCTTCCCGAGCTCAGGAGAGAAATACTTGATGAATGCCACAAATCCAAATTAAGTATCCATCCAGGTGTGAGCAAAATGTATAACGATATCAAACGCACATTCTGGTGGAGGTCAATGAAGAGAGATATCTCATTATATGTTAGCAGATGCTCCACTTGCCAACTAGTCAAGAGTGATCAGCAGAAATTGGCTGGATTATTACAACCATTAGAAATTCCAGGTTGGAAGTGGGAACAAATCTCGATGGATTTTATCGATGGCTTGCCTAGGACTAGAAAAGGAAACGACAGTATATGGGTGATCGTAGATCGCTTCACGAAGACTGCCCATTTTATCCCTGTCCGATCCAACAGAACGGCTCAAAGTCTGGCACAGATTTACTTCAAAGAAATTGTTAAACTTCATGGAGTACCGCTCAATATAGTCAGCGATAGAGATCCCCTGTTCACTAGCAAATTCTGGGAAGCATTCCAAGAAGAATTGGGGACCAAATTAAATCTAAGCACCGCTTATCACCCTCAGACAGACGGCCAAACTGAGCGGGTGAATAGGATTTTAGAAGATTTGCTGCGGGCTTGCGTTATTGATTTTGGAGGCTCATGGGAAGATCATTTACATTTAGCAGAATTCTCTTACAACAATAGCTATCAAGCAAGTTTGGGAATGTCCCCATTTGAAGCATTATACGGTAGACCGTGCAGATCTCCCGCATGTTGGGTAGAACCTGGCAACAGACTTGTGTTAGGGCCCGATATGATTCAAGAAGCATCGGATAAAGTCGATTTCATTAAGAAGAGATTAAAAACCGCACAGAGCCGACAGAAAAGTTATGCTGATGCGAGAAGAAGGGATATATCGTTTGCCGTTGGCGATTATGTTTATTTAAGAGTTTCTCCAATGCGAGGAGTAATCCGATTTGGCAAGACTGGGAAGTTGGCACCGAGATTTATTGGTCCCTTTCCTATACTTGAACGGATTGGAACTCTTGCATATAGGGTTTCATTACCTGATTGGTTGCCTGGTGTACATAATGTGTTCCACGTATCTCAACTCAGAAAACATGTTCATGATCCAGATCTTGTTGTGGAAGAAGCAGCACAACAGGATATTGACATAACTCCTGAATTAGCACTCAAAAGAGATCCATTAAAGATTGTTGGCAAAGAAACCAGAGAGCTAAGGAGGAAAAAGATTCACTTAGTCAAAGTGCAGTGGAGTAGTGATCCTAGAGACTGTACTTGGGAAACTGAGGAAAGCATTAAACAAGCTTATCCCAAATGCAGAGTGGACATCTCTGACTAACTCCGGTGCAAGGTACCTATACCATACCTTGCATTTACATTTTATTTCCTGCTTAACTATTATTTCCTTTTCGAGGACGAAAAGTTTTAAGTGGGGGAGATTGTAATAACCCGGAAAATGTGAACCAGTTTAAAATTTTTCAATTAGGTTATTCACAAGAAATTTGAATGATTAAATAGCCTATTTCCATAAAATATAGAATTGTGTATAATAAGGCCGTTTGAAATTTTGAATACAAACAAAGTCTGACTGTGCAGGATGGAAAATATAACGGATTTTAGTGAGACCAAAAATATTTAAATCTGTTAGTCAATACCTTTCTAACGAATCTGAAAAATCGAAGTTTCATAACGGGAATCAAAAGTTATGGCAGAATGAATTTTCAGAAGAGTCGGTATATAGAATATATAGGCCTGGAAAATTTATATTTTGCAAACGACCTCGGAATTCGACGAAACCACTTTTGTTGGGTCCGGGATGTCAAACTATTGCTAGGTTTCAAATTTCATAATTTTTCGAATCAATATGTGAGCGTGGCAAAAGAAAACGCGTTTGACCAGTTTCTATTGAATTTAATCGACTGGAAGTTGGCCATTTTTCAAACGGTCTCAGAATTCGACGAAACTAGTTTTGTTAGGACCGTATCGTCAATACGAAACTAGAAAATATTTTTCTGGAATTTTTCTAGTTAGTATGTGACCCCGGTAATTTGAAAGGTACGTTTAAAATTCAATATAAGGATTTAAATTGTAAATTTCAACAGAAACTGGTTGTAACGATCAAACCAGCTTGCGATACATATCCCATTGTGTTCGGAATGGGGGTAAAATGCTATGGACGACAGGCGGTGGACCTCGTTTCGAGGTCGTATGTAAAAGTCAACCCTTGTGCATAATTAAATAATTAAATAATAAAATAAATAAAAATAAAAAAAAAAAACCCCTACCCTTCCCTCCTTTTCTTTCTGCCTTGGCCCCCCCCGATCAATTATCAGTTAACGAAATAAAAAAAAAAGGGAAAAACCCTAACCCTAAAAGAATCGCGCCGCCCCTTAGCTCGAGCCGCCGACGAACCCACGCCAGATCGCCCCACCACCCTCGCAACTTCCTCCCACCGAACGAACCATCGAAGAAACCCTCGACCTCGGCAACTCCGAAACCACCGCCGCGACAACTCCGAACGCCGCCTAAGAACCGCCGACTTCCTCCTCCCATTCGAACTCGGTGAGCATTTAATTTTAAATTATTTTGTTTTGTTTTTATTTTTATTTTACAGTGATTTGAAAACTTTTTTTTTTTTTATTACGATTTGAAAACTGTTTTAAAGGGGATATAAAACTGATTTCTGTTTTAAGTTTTTAAAACAGAAATTTTTTAAAGGGTTTTTAAAACAGAGTTTTAAAAGAAATCAAAACAGAAATTTAAAAAGGAGAAATCAAAAAAAAAAAACTGTTTTTAAAAAGAAATCAAAAACTGTTTTGAAAAAGGCAAAACTGCATTTTAAAAAGGAAAAAACTGCATTTTCTAGAAATTAAAAACTGCATTTTCTAGAAAATAAAAACTGCATTTTTCTAGAAGATGAAAACTATTTTTCTAAAAGGAAAAAAACTGCATTTTTAATAAAAGAAAAACTGCATTTTTTTTAAGATAAAAACTGCATTTATTTAAAAGAAAAAAAGATTATAAAAGCAGTTTTGAAAGAATAATAAAAATATAATATTTATATTTAATAGCGAAGTCAAAATGCAATCTTTATATATTGAATAACATAGTAAAATTCGATTTTTACCTATGTAGAGGATACAGTCAACGAAAGCAACAAGAAGGACAAGTAGGCGAAGTTTCTATTAAGGAAATCAATCGTGTGAGTGGATAGCTATTGGTGAGGATTTCTCACTCTTCAATTCCTTTTTATATAAATATATCTATGTTGAAAATGAAAGTGAACTGCTATATATAAATATCTATATATATATATATACGCCCCTCGTCCACAAACCATGGACGATATTTATTGGTTGAAATTGATTGATTGTTTGGGATTGTTTGTGATTGATATTGGTTGATTGCGGTTGAAAAATACCCAATTGTGATTGGAAAATATTTGGTTGAAACCACATAGGATTAGTTTGTGGAAATGAAAAAAATATAAACATGCCGCCTGCGTGCGAATTAGATGCATGATTCCCATTGTCAAAAACCGCGAGGTTTTAAGGTAGAGCGAGGAGCCGTACTAGGGACGGTGCCGGTGTAACTACCCTGCCGTTATGCTGCCGAAATTTTGAATAATATTCTTGTGTTTGAATTATTTTCATACGCTTAAACTATATTCATTCGTTGTTTAGAAATTCATGGGTTGAATTGATATTCATCCGTTGTTTAGCAATTCATGTGTTGAATGATATTCATATATTGAAATAAACCGTTCGATAATAAAAATCACATTTTATCTAACTATAAAAACATTCATGTGTTGAATTGATATTCATTCGTTGTTTAGCAATTCATGTGTTGAATGATATTCCTATATTGAAATAAACCGTTCGATAATAAAAATCACATTTTATCTAACTATAAAAACATTCATGTGTTGAATTGATATTCATTCGTTGTTTAGCAATTCATGTGTTGAATGATATTCATATTTTAAAATAAACTGTTAGATAATAAAAATCACATTTTTATCTATATATAGAAACTATAGAAAACATTCATGTGTTGAATAGCTATTCATTCGTTGTTTAGAAATTCATGTGTTGAATGATATTCATATTTTGAAACAAATTGTTTGATAATAAAAATCACCTTTTATTGACTATATGAACTGTGTAAAATAATCTCGTCTTAAAAGGAATTGTTTTATGATAAAAATTCCATTTTTATCACCAACTTGAACTATATAGAAGAATAGTGTTTTGAAATGAATTGTTTTACAATAGAAATCACATTTTTATTGTATGCATAAACCGTTGAAATGTGAAGTGTTAAAAATAGCCACTTGTTCAAAATAAACATATATGAGTTGAAATATTCATTAATTAGCTAATGAAATGATTTGCACCTATTTATGTAACATTAGAATGAATGGTGTTTTTAAACCAAACAGAAATCAAATATGAAGTTGAATAGAAAATGATAATTGATAAGAACTGTATATATATGTACATGCATATTCTTTGAACAGGTTATAGCAAAGGGGCTAGAGAAGAGGAATAAAATTTGTGCCCGACAAATAGGTACACATTTACTGATTTGTTTGGGTGATGATTTTTGAGCCTGTTGGCTAGCCGCTTGGCTTTTTCTTTTTCTTTTTGAGATTAGAAGGACCGGGACGCTATTTGCGATTTCCCGACGCTCCCGGTACAGGGGAGGTTATGGCGAAATTTTTCCAAAATTTAGGGAGTTAGAAAAATATTTGAAGTGAAAACGATATAGAAATCATCGAATGAACTATATTTATATAAATATATAAATATAAATAGAATTAAAACGAAAAGAGGCCGTGCAGTTCGTATTTTGAAACCGTGATTTCAAACGACTAGTGCGGGAAATCCGACCATTGGATTTTCCCGAAACCTCAACCGTCGGGTTCGCCTTGGAATAATCTTTCCAACGGCACCAACCTTGTAAAAATCCAACGGTTGGATTGTCCGGAATGTTTAATTCAAAATTAAGGAAAAACAGCGCCAGAAACGATTATATTTATATATATATATAAATATAATTAAATTTAATCGAATTACGACGCTGCAGTTCGTAAATTGAAACCGTAACTTCAAACGACTAGTGTGGAAGATCCGACCGTCGGATTCTCACGAAACTGGAACCGTTGGGTTCGCTTTGGGAATATCTTCCCACTGATGTAAAATTTGTGAAGATCCAACGGTTAGATTTTCCGATATGTGTAAAACAAATTAAGGGAAAAACAGCGCCAGTGACACGAAACGACCTGAAACGTCGTTTAATTAAATATGGCCATTTTTAAATAAATAAAAATGGCGAAAAATCGTTATAAAATATTATAAGCAACATAGGTTGCAAATAAACCAGTTGGGCTTGAATTGTTTGATATTTGATGGTTGTATGTGTATGACATGAAAATAACACTAAATAACTGAAAGATGGATGTCGAATAATATAACCATTTAAAGAATCGATTTAAATTCTAATGACGTGAGTTATTTGAAAAGGCCGAGCTAACCCTCATTTCAAGTAATTTATCGAGCGATTCGAATTGGAAGATGCAAAGACGATTCAAGACCGACGATCTTCGTATCGGTTGGATGGGCGCTACTGAGGTTCCTAACCGGAGTAGCTACCGGAAAGGGACGGAAGTAGTAGCCGTCTGAACGTGTATGTTGATTGGACGGATATACGAGGAATTTGACGCCTCCGGTTTCGTTCAGACCCAGGACGGACTTGTAAATGGACTGTGTGTCTGACATTGGATTTTGTTCTATACTGCTTGATCTCTGTTAAATATATATCTGTTTGGCGGCGGAGAATTTATTCTTTTGCTTAACGCCCTTCTCTGAGACGTACGAGCTTAGAGGTTATATATCGATGGAAATCAATCGTATGGAGTGGACTGCCTATGTGGCATGCCAAGATGCTGTGATCAAGGCTTCTGTTGCAAAGCAAAGTCTTGTGGATGATGATCAAAGCAAGGTCTACGTGGCCTAGCTTTGTGTATTTCGTAGATTCGCGAACCTCACACCTCGGTATGAGTTAAAAACGGGATACGGGCCGCTGGGAGAGCACGACGTTTCTTTCTAGCTATGGTGGTGTCAGTGACTTACCAGCCCTGACATATATATCTACTTTTCACCTTTGTGGTTGTTGGAATGCGAGGCGCCTCGATTATAGGTCTGTAAGGACCGGGAAACGTGTGTTCAGGAATTGCCAATCCTCTAACGTAAGTGAGGACCGGCCCAGCCGATCCAGGGGTTACCCAGTGTGCGTAATCCTGAGGCATTTGCTAGAGTGTCTCGAAGCGGAGAGGAGCTTGCCCCTTGCCTCGACTCATGACGGAAATCCAATTTCCAATACGAAATAACGGACTTAATTGTAGAACTAGTATGGTGACATAGTATATGGTAGCTATGCCGCCTATGATTGATATTTATGATGCTATTCGTTTTTGAAACATATATGCACTAGTAATAATATCAAATGATTTCTCTCCATACGTATCAAGCATATTTGGCTATTATAAGGTAAAACTCTATCCTCCGGCTTGCGTTGCATTGTGTGATGGGACCTGAGTCTTATAATAGCTTCATTCTTTCTAAAAGCATTGCGTTGTCTTAAAAAGAATTTACTTTGTTTTAAATGCACTAGCAATCACTGGAGTAAACCCGTTCCGCGAAAGTGGCGTGGTCCTATGATTTGCTATTACTATTGTTTAACTGTTAAATGGATTCCTCATACCAGTCCCTATGACTGACTCGTTGTTTGTTTCACTTTGCAAACGCGGGTGCCCTTATTTTCACACGGGCAGCCTAGTACACAGGTGACAGGTGATTTTTGGTTCTGCACTGCTGCATAGCATGCACTTTTGGCTCATGGCGAGGCTGACTTCATAGAGATGACTTAGATATTTTCCGCCATTCCTGTATTTATGTTTATGATTCCGCCACTGGCGATGCAGACTGATTTACTTTCCGTATTTTTGACTATATGTATATGTATTCCGCCTTCGGCGATGTAGACTGATACTCTTATTATGTCACTGCATGTATGTATTCCGCCTCTGGCGATGATGACTGATCACTTCCTTTTCTTTTTACTAAGTGTATCCCCACGTTATGCTATTCTGATATTCCTACATGTTGTGATTCCGCTGTCATATCCATGTAAAATTATTTTATTTATTGTTTCTGCTATTATCTGTACTCTGCTATGATGATTAATGTGTTATTTCCTAATGATTATCCTTAATACCGCCCCTCGGATTTTGGGATCGTCACAGTCATTCACCATTGTCGTTGCTCCTCAACCCTAGATTTACTGTAAAACGTCAAGCTCCCCAATGTGAAGTCGCCCCCTTTGATTTACATACCTGCTTGAAGAGTTTCGAGCAACGATCTCAATTATTCATGTTTCAGGATTTATACATTTTTAGATGAATTGTTTTGGATTTTCTTTTTTGGGAAATTTTCTACTGTAAAACCCAATGGGGTCTTATATAGTTGAGGTCGGTGGTTGGTGCCATTTGTGGTTGAAATTGAAGGGGGCGTGGCCTGTTTGTGATCAAAGAAATGGAGGGGATATTTTTGAATTGATTTTTATATTTTATTTTAATGATATCAGCCTTCTAAAAATCCCAGTGATTACATACGATACCTAAAAATCACCAAACTGGACATGTAGCTAGAGTTCGACATTACGGTCCCAACGAAACTGGTTTCGTCGAATTCTGACTCCGTATGCTCACACAGCATTTTTTTAACTGTCAAAATACTGACTGTTTTTCATCTAAAAATCCGTACGACCACACAGTGACTCTAAAAATCACAAAACTGGAAATATAACAATAAATTGACATTACGAATCCAACAAAATTGGTTTCGTCGAATTCCGACTTCGTTTGCAAAAGTGGCTATTTTTAAACCTCTAAATAGCCTATTTAAATATATAAATATATTTAAATATAATTGAATTAAATATTTAAAATTAAATATTAACGTCTATATTCACATGGAATACCGTACAGCTTCAGAATATTCCTATATGGATTTCTAACTCGATATTCACTTCTGGGTCAACCCGATATTCGATTTATATTGAAATTCCTTTTTAAAATATAAATAATTCCTTTATAAATTATAAAGGAATTCCACAGCGACTTTTCTAAAATTTGATTTGGACGTGAATCGAAATCTACACGACAAAATCCAGATTTTTCTCTTCCACTAGAAAGATATACTCCACCAGCTCCACACGTTTCTTGTTTCAAAGAAATCCGGCTTAAAACGAATCATGTACATTCAGTTGAAGTTCTAATTGCCAATTTACGAACTGCAGCGCCATTTCAAGCTCGTTTATAATTATATTATAAACTATACGTCCAACTGTTGACGATTGAATATATTCGTTATTTAAATTCAATTCCAAGCTGAATTAAATATCACAGATGATCCAATTCACATTATATTGCCATTTCAGCCAATTTTGATTATTTCAGAATTAAATATATTATTTAATTTATTACTTTAATTAAATATTCACCATTATTAAATTCCACGACCATTAAATTCTCTAAACCACCATTTCAATAATTAAATTAATTAATTATAATACCTCTGCCAATGCGGGTCATTGCAATCTTTCCCACTTAAAATAATTTCGTCCTCGAAATTGCTAAAAGGTAGAGGATGACCCTATCGACTAGTTAGAACATATTTGTTCACTGCTTAACTTCAGTTTCAACTGAACCAATTTAATTTCAATTAAATTATTAATTAATTATTATCAACGAAAATTTCCAAAAATTCTGAAAAATTTCTAACGCCTTAACTCTTCGAAAAATTTCGCCAGCTCCTCCTTTGTACTGGACAATCAGTCAAACTCCAACTTGCCTCTCAGGGCCATCTCCAACCCAAAAGAAAATCAAACAGCCAAGCAGCTTGCCAATTCAGCTCATAAATCTTATATCCAATAGAAATATAAACTTGTACCTTTTGTCGGCGTATCAACTCTATTACTTCCATATGCCATCAACTCGGCATATATCAATGTTATCCCAATCAAATTCTGAAATCACTTTCATCTCCAACACAACCATTCGCCTTTTTACCAAGCCAAATACCACTTTAACTCGAGTTTCTTCTCGATTCCCAACTCTTAACTTGATTATCACATTACCCTTCAAATTTGAATCTCACAATCCAATTTGTCTTGATATCATTCTAATTCAATTTCAGTTACCACTTTACTGGCTTTACTTTAATTCAAATTTGCTTTCACAAATTTCTGTTAAATTTGTTTTTAATTCAAATAGTCTTTCCCTGGGAGTTTTTAAACAGTTTACTCTTTTCAAAAATCAAATTTTCCTTTTGAACATGTCACTGAGCCCTTAATTAATATTCCATTAGTTAAATCACATCTCTATTTCTTTATCAATATTTGTTAACCAAATATTTCAATAACCATATTGGCCTTTTATGTTATTTGGAAAACATTTCCGAATATCGCCTTCCTTTATTTTCTAAATTTTAGAAAATATATGCTATTTATAATTGGAAAATATTCCAATTGCTTATCTCTTTTCCGATCTCATTTATTTCTATACTTAGGAAATATTCTTTATTGTATTTCCAAGCTTACACTTAATTGGGTTGAAACGGATGTTGTGTAAAACATCGTTACGACAACCCAAATACTATATCCAACTAACTCTTATTCAACATTGATCTTCGAGCCTGAAATCTTACTATTTATTCGTTAATAATGAAATCAATCAAGTTAGGGTATAACTACCTCTAAGACCTTGACTGAATAACATTTATAACGTCAAAACAGATATGACTACTTACTCGAATAATCAATACCATACAACTACTTATTCACTTTTAAACACGTATACGCTTCCTCTTTCTATTCTTACTAGATTTTATTCCTATACTTCCTTTTTGATTTTACTATTCTATTTCTAAGTTCGTTTCCTTATCGACTTCTATATATATATCGATACGTTGATTTCTAACTATCAAATTATCTTAAAAATATTCTAACTCCTTAAATTCCCAAAAAATTCGCCATAACTTCCTTTATACTAGGAGCATCGGGATATTTCAAAAAGCCTCTCATGGCCCTCACCAATCCAAAAGAAAAAAGAAAAAGCCAAGCGGCTAGCCGATATGGCGCATAAAATCTCATATACGAATTAAATACATACCTTTTCGTCGAACATTCTATTTATATACCTTCATGCCTTATCCATACCTATCTCATGTATATTTATACCTGCCCAATCTATTTTAACTATACCTGATCGTTTTAACTCAATTAGTTAATTAATTCGTTAATTAACTCTTTAGTCTATTTCACTTTTATATTTGAACATGACGTGTTCAAATATATTCTAACTTGCTTATTTACTAATTTGAATCCAAATTTCAAATTTAAGTTCTATATTCGATTTTGAATATCCATTTACAAATCCAATTCACCTTCCAAAGTTCAACTTCAAATTCAAAACTCGATTAACTAATTCCTCTTCGACTTAGTTAATTCTATTCAATTTCTATTCAAATTTTATATCTTCAAATTCTATTATTCAAATCTATATATCAAATTCTATTCAAATTTTATATCACTTCTATAGTTTAAATTCCATTTGAATTCTATATTCAAATTCCGTTTCACCTTCGATATTCAAATCCTATATTTGAATTCCTTTATAATTTCTATATTCAAATTCTATATTTGAATTCCATTTGAATTTCTATATTCAAGCTCTATTTCAATTTCTATATTCAAACTCTATTTAAATTCCATTCAATTTCATATATTCAAACCCCCTTTGAATTTCTATATTCAAATCCTATTATTATTCTATATGAATTCTATATTCAATTTTCCATTATTTAAATCTTCTTTATTCAAATCTCATTTGAATTTCTATATACAAATCCCCTTTGAATTTTCTATATTCAATTCCCCTTTGAATCTTCTATATTCAAATCCCCTTTGAATTTTCTTATTTAAATTCTACGTTTGAACTTCCTTTATTCAAATTCCTTTAAATAAGTCTCGATTTCAATTCCTTTTGAAATCGATATTTCTACCTTTGGAAAATAGATTTCCCTTTCAATTTCACACTTGTATTTTTTATTTCTGAATTATCCAATGATAATTCTTTTCACTTCATTTATAAACTTCGTTTATAAAAGAACTAATTATAAACTTCGTTTATAAAGGAACTTCTCGTTTTATTTCTTTTAAAACAAGTTAATATTTCAAATCTATTTAAAAATTCAAATTATATATTTTAAATTCCATTTTGAAATTCAACACACTTGTCTTTCCTAAAACAAATTCAAAACAGTATCTCTGGTAGTAATTCGTCACTTACAACTCAAAAATGAATAATGATGATGCAGTTGTCATCATCAGAATCTATTTTCCAGCGATCGAAGTGAGTTCAATACTATAAAACCATTTCTAAACATTTCCACTTTGAAATTCATTTCAAAATATAATTCACACTGCTTGTCAAATAATTTAAAATCTCCCAGGATCTTAAATTTTCCTTTATTTTTAATCCAAATCCATTTACAAACACTTATCCAATTTTTCCAGAGTTTCAATTCAATTCTTGGTTTAAATTTCAGATTTAACTTATCGGATTTCACATATTTCACTTATATGAATTCTGAGTGGTTATTTACATAACCATTAAATTTTTAATCTTACTGGATTATAATATCAACCAATATATCCAATATATTATAATTTGGATATATATATCTTTTCTATATCAAGATATACCTTGGGTAAACTTATTTTAATTTACCCTCTGTTCAAAACATATCGTGTCGGTTCATCGTATTTAAGTGTTTAGTAACTCCTACCGATACAGTGGATCAAACTGCTCGACTAGAATCCATAAACAACTTAACCAATAAATCTCCACAATATAAAACAAACTTTTATATCAAATACAAATACGTTCACTCGTATATATACACTCAACTCAATCTAGGGTATTACTAACCCTATCTCTACCGAGTCACGCCACAGAGCCAAGGTAATTCACTTAACTTAGCCTTATGCTCTGATACCAAGTGTAATGACCCGGGATTTTGTTTCAAGTAGGCTTTACAACCATCCTCTCCACATCCTCCCAAAGCAGCAGGTAAAACCCACCGTGGCTTACATTGGTACCCCAGCACCACATTTTACGGCCAGCCTTTCGACTTCACAACCAACCCTCATTTTCGGGACATGTAGGGGTAAGAGTCTCCTGTTCGACACCTAACGAAAAGCGAGAACCCCCTATCATGCGACACATGCCTTAAAGCATGCAACATGAAATGGTATGAGTAAAACAGTTTAAAACAGTTCAAGCAGGTAATCGATATCTTATAAGACCACGTCGTATAACGGAACGGGTTTTTCCCTTATGAGAATCCAAATATCTTTTATATCAAAAACCTTTTGATATTATAATAATGTCTATCAACACAATATAATAATCATCTAGTAGAAATGCTTTCATCTTACGTTCTACATATATAATATACAATCAATATCGCAAGCACGTATTGGGTAATGGATTTCCAACTATGACAAGGTATGGAACCACCTTTCGCTAGTGTACCTCTAGAGAGGAATACACTGGGTTCAACAAGAACATCTTGCAACCCAACCACACATGACCGGCCACTCATTTCGCTTGAGTGTATCGAATGTATATCACCAACGGCTGGGATCAGCAACCGTTTCCTGAATGGGACAGCATCTACAATAGATTTATAGAAGTAAATGAAACTCTAGATCAGGTGATTATACACCCTACTTCGGTGCGACCAACTTAGCCATGTTGCCTGCCCGATTTCTGTCATTTACTGGATGATGAGGCTAGAAGCTACGCTTTATCATCACACCAGATTCACTTTGAATGCCATATCGTCAAATCCATCAAATCGCCGATTGACGTCCTCAACCATACATTATGTGTTAGCTAAAAGAAGTTTCCTTCTCCGCTTCCACTCTTGGTACGGTTGGAGAAATCAATATACGTGATCATCTGAAAATACTCTGTCAGACATCCGTCCATACAAGTCATCCAGGAACAGGATGAACCGAAGGCACTATTCTGTAAACAGGATAGCCCCTGCATAATCTGTCTTCAATTTCCTTTGGCATATATGATTCGCAACGCTTATGCCAATACAGAGTGGTTCTTTAGATAATAATCCAACCGGTCTCTCCATATGAACAACGTTCAAATGGTCAAAACTTCGATAGTCTGTGATTTAACTATCGAAGAAAAATAGGTGTGCAAACAACGATATTATTTCCAAATGGAAATTTATATCGATCAGACATCATTCAACATTTATCTCTTTAGTTCATTGATTTACTTATCTCCTGTTTCCCTATATTCAATATTTCTTGTTTTCTAAATTTGGAAAATATATGTTATTAACAATGGAAAACATTTCCATTTCTTGTTTTCTTTGTTGAAAACATTTATGGTTTCTTATTTGGAAAACATTTTCAAAGCTTCTTCATTGGACTTAGACAGATGTTTAAACAAACCATCGCGATGCCAACTCAAACCATTTCCTTTAATTACTAAATTCACTTAACCATCCTTTACTATCGAACCTTAACCATTTCTTAGTTAAGAATGAAGTCAATCAAGTTGGGGTAATACTACCTCTCAGACCTTAACTGAACAACGTTTCTAACCTTGAAATAGACAAAGTTCACCCTTTTAATTCTTTAACAAACTTCCTTACGTAACTTTCTTTCAAATCTTTTCTATTCGATAATTCCCCCCTTCGATAAGGTATATTCGATAACTCTATTCAATTTGCTTTATTCGATTAACTCTTTTGATTTAACTATAACTCTATTCACTTAACTCCTTTGATTTAACTCTAACTCTATTTACTTAACTCCTATCGAATAAACTATATTCGATAACTCCTTTTACTCTATTTGAATAAACTATATATTCGATTAACTCCTTTTACTCTATTCGAATAAACTATATTAGATTAACTCCTTCATTCTATTCGAATAAACTATATTCGATTAACTCCTTTATTCTATTCGAATAAACTATATTCGATTAACTCCTTCATTCTATCCGAATAAACTATATTCGATTAACTCCTTTTACTCTATTCGAATAAACTATATTCAGTTAACTCCTTTATTCTATTCGAATAAGCTATATTCGATTAACTCCTTCATTCTATTCGAATAAGCTATATTCGATTAACTCCTTTGCTTTAACTCTAATCGATTAAACTAACATCGATTAACTCCTTTTACTTAAACTAACATCGATTAACTCCTTTCGATTAAACTAACATCGATTAACTCCTTTTTAACTCGATTAACTAACATCGATTAACTCCTTTTGATTAAACTAACATCGATTAACATCTTTTTAACTCGATTAACTAACATCGATTAACTCCTTTCGATTAAACTAACATCGATTAACTCCTTTTAACTCGATTAAACTAACATCGATTAACTTCTTTTAACTCGATTAAACTATTCATTGATAAAGATTAACTTTTAGTAACAGTTCTTCACTTTACAAATGATTTCCCTTTTATAAAACTCTGTTCATTTTAAAAACATTTTTCCCTTTTTATTTACTTTCGAAATATTTCCTTTTATAAAATCTGTTGATTTTATAAAATCCCTTTATTTCAATATACATTGAAATAATTCTTTTTACATCACAGGGTCTTTCATGATATTTAATATATCGAATAACAATGATCAACATCATTCTAACACACATAATCCATAACAGATATACATCACATCATATATCACAATATATGAAAACAATAAATAAATGTTGAGGAATCCCGTCGGATTCCTCCAACCTGTCTCCCTGCATCCACAGATGTTAAACAATATAATATAACATCACTTTCATTTCAATATGATATATTCTGTTAAATAGAATCAATATAGAAATTCAACTAACTGACTAGAAGTTCAATCAAACAGTCAACACACAGTCAATCAGCCAATATCTAATTGATCTAAAAATACAACATGAAATTGTAAACTGTTTAGAGTTAGTGAGATTTACTCACTTTGGCAGTTCATCGTTAAAGAACGATAAACTGTTTGTTTGATTTGAATCAAACAATTTATTTCGCCATAAATTCAAACGAGCTCCAATGGAATTCTAGTCAGTTTCATTGCGGAGTGCTCGTCCATACGATCCCAACGCAACTTACGGTTCGTGATTCTGATATCGTATGTAGAAGTTATGACTTATACAAGTTATACAGATATTTTAAATTAAATTAAAACACTCATTTAAACTTTATTGGCCTTACCCCTTTAACCCAAGGCCCATTACTCCCTTGAATAAACCCATGGCCTGCTCCTTTATCTTCATCCCCAAATAACATACACAGCCGACGTTCAGACATTGCCAAAATCACTCCCAAACCGCTCCTTCTTCTTTGCAACGAAACCCAAACAGTAATCACCATCGACTCTCTCTTCTTGCTCTCCTTCTCCTCCACCAAAGCTCCATCATTTGGTTGCTCCTTTCAGACCCCGTCGCTACAGTTTCCACGCGTCAGTAGAAGAATCGAGCGACATCATTGTCGTCGGATCCTCCCAAATCAGTACCTACGGATGCGCCTTCTCACCCTGATCGAGACTGCGCCCTCGATTTCCCTTCCGTCCTTCACCATTGCCATTGCTCCTCAACCCTAGATTTACTGTAAAACGTCAAGCTCCCCAATGTGAAGTCGCACCCTTCGATTTACATACCAGCTTGAAGAGTTTCGAGCAACGATCTCAATTATCCATGTTTCAGGATTTATACATTTTTAGATGAATTGTTTTGGATTTTCTTTTTTGGGAAATTTTCTACTGTAAAACCCATTGGGGTCTTATATAGTTGAGGTCGGTGGTTGGTGCCATTTATGGTTGAAATTGAAGGGGGCGTGGCCTGTTTGTGATCAAAGAAATGGAGGGGATATTTTTGAATTGATTTTTATATTTTATTTTAATGATGTCAGCCATCTAAAAATCCCTGTGATTACATACTATACCTAAAAATCGCCAAACTAGACATGCAGCTAGAGTTCGACATTACGGTCCCAACGAAACTGATTTCGTCGAATTCCGACTCTGTATGCTCACACAGCGTATTTTTAACTGTCAAAATACTGACTGTTTTTCACTCTAAAAATCCGTACGACCACACAGTGACTCTAAAAATCACGAAACTTGAAATCTAACAATAATTTGACATTACGAATCCAACAAAATTGGTTTCGTCGAATTCTGACTTCGTTTGCAAAAGTGGCTATTTTAAAGCTCTAAATAGCCTATTTAAATATATAAATATATTTAAATATAATTGAATTAAATATTTAAAATTAAATATTAATGTCTATATTCACATGGAATACCGTACAGCTTCAGAATATTCCTATATGGATTTATAACTCGATATTCACTTCTGGGTCAACCCGATAATCGATTTATATTGAAATTCCTTTTTAAAATATAAATAATTCCTTTATAAATTATAAAGGAATTCCACAACGACCTTTCTAAAATTTGATTTGGACGTGAATCAAAATCTACACGACGAAATCCCGATTTTTCTCTTCCACTAGAAAGATATACTCCACCAGCTCCACACGTTTCTTGTTTCAAAGAAATCCAGCTTAAAACGAATCCTGTACATTCAGTTGAAGTTCGAATTGCCAATTTACGGACTGCAGCGCCGTTTCAAGCTCGTTTATAATTATATTATAAACTATACGTCCAACTGTCGATGATTGAATATATTCGTTATTCAAATTCAATTCCAAGCTGAATTAAATATCACAGATGATCCAATTCACATTATATTGCCATTTCAGCCAATTCTGATTATTTCAGAATTAAATATATTATTTAATTTATTATTTTAATTAAATATTCACCATTATTAAATTCCACGACCATTAAATTCTCTAAACCACCATTTCAATAATTAAATAAATGAATTATAATACCTTTGCCAATGCGGGTCATTACAAGAGTAAGCTGGGAGGGTTATTGTTACCCTTGGAGGCTCCCAATTGGAAATAGGAACATATCTCGATGAATTTCTTGGATATGCTACCAAGAAGTCAGAAAGGGAATGAATCCATTTGGGTCCTAATGGATAGATCGACGAAGAGTGCCCATTTCATTTCTGTAAAGGAGAGTAGGATTGCAACAATGCTGGCCTAACTTTATATCAAGTAGATAGTATGACCGCATCGAATTCCGACAAGTATAGTGAGTGATAGAGAGTCTCTGTTCACAAGCGAGTATTGGAGAAGCCTACAGACAACTTTAGGGATGATGCTTAATCTGAGCACTTCATATCACTCGCAGACCGATAGATAAATAGGGAGATTCAATCTAATTCTTGAAGAACTACTTCGAGCTTGCATCATCGATTTCGGAGGAGTATGGGAGCAATATCCAGCGTTAGCGGAATTCATGTATAATAATAGTTTTCAAGCAATGATTATTATGGCCCCTTACAAGGCATTGTTTGGGCGTCTATGCAAATTGCCAACCTTGTTGGTGGCAAACTACTGATAAGGTTCTACTTAGACTTGACCTTATCTATGATTCCATGAAAAATATCCTTTTTATATGTTAAAGGATGAAGGCTGCCCGAGACCAGCAGAAATCTTGCGTTGATAGAAGGAGAAAGGATCTTGATTATAGCATTGGTGATTTGGTCTTCACAAAAGTATCTCCTCTTAGGAAAACCATCCAGTTTGGAAAGATCGGGAGATTGGATCCTAGGTTTATTGGAAAATTTAACATCATTGGTAGAATTGGGAAACTGGCTTATCGTGTGGAACTTCCCGAACAATTATCGAAGCCCAAAATGTTTTCTACATTTCCCATATTAGGAAATGCCTTCACGACTCTTCCGTTAGACTTGAGCTTGATTAGAATGGGGACATAGGGAGCTTTGAGTTGAGCTTAGAGTACCCCATGCCACCGTAAGGATAGTAGAGCATAGTATCACAAGACTTTGCAACATATCCATCAACTTGTCCAAGTACAATGGGAGATAATCCTATGAAAAGCACTTGGGAAATGAAAGAAAAGATGATGTAAAATCAACCAGGAATTTTAATGGGTTATTAATTCCTATAAATTTCCTTAATGGCTGCATTGTGGTTGCTAGATTGGATAGTAGGAATTATTTGCAAAAAAATTCGATAAGCACTCATAAAGAAGTTATATGCATATTATGGTATTTTGCGTACAACATCACATGTTACACTTTTGCGCTAGGAATGAGCTCATAGCAAGTCTATAATACATAATCACATCGTGTAATGGTTGTTTATAGATATTTAGTAAATAACATGGTTGCTAAAGCTAGTTGTGTTTTGGCACTTCGGAAATATTTCAGCACGAAATCTCTTTTAAGGGGGAAGAATGTAATAAGCCATAAAAAACCCTAAACAGGCATAGATAATAATAAATTAATAAAATATTAATGGGATGAAAATACGAAGTTTGGGTAACTAAGAATTTGACTACAAAAGTATTGCTATTGTATTCATGGTGTAATTTTAGTCCGTTTTCATATTTTATTTATGGAAAAGGAGTTCGTTAAAAAAGTTATAAGTAAAACAAGTTGTACGAAAATTGTATACACACTGCATACGGAATTCAAACTATAAGAATATAAATCTAGAATAAAATAATATACCTTTGGTATAATGGAATACTCCTTGGGGATTCAAAATTATGAGTATTTATATACGAAGCGGACAAGAATCAAAAGAAACTTAAAGAATCAATCAAAATAGTAACGTATTTAATAAAGTTAAAATTAGCGAGGCATCCTTATTTTGAAACTTAATTGGAAGTGGATCCCTATGTAAATTTCAATATAACTGGGTCCCTATTTTACTGTAGCATCGTACTTTTATGTTTTTGCACTACTATATTAAAAATAATTCAAAAAATTGCAAATATTCACGGAAGGATTCAGCAAAAAAAATTGCTAAAATATCAGCAATTTTTGTGAACAATTGCAAACATTTATGTAATTACTCACATAATGAACTGCATGCGTTAAAAGAAGGAAGAATAGTTGCAGTAATGTCTGCAATTATTATTGATAACTGTGGACATATCTACGACTCTTTTACAGTATAGTGTACTATATGGAAAAGTTGCAGATGTCTCTGTAAATTATTGCATTTTTTCAACAATTTTACTCGAGATGAATAATATTTTATTTGTATGCAATTTTAATAAATTTTCTGATGATTTTTCCATAATACTTCTATGTTTAAATAAGTGTAGGTTATGAATTTAAAGTTTTGAAGAAAATTAGAGAAAATTAGGTGAAAATGTATAAATTTTTGAAATAAATGTTGCGATATCCGCAATTTCGACAAATTTCTTAAATTGGCAGTGATGTGAATATTTTTTTAAATCGTTTTTTTGTAGTTTTCTTGCATGATTTTGAGGATGATTATGTGTTGAATTAAATTTTGAAGTTTCGCAAACTTCAAAATTTTTTTTTTGAAGATTTTTGAAAAAAAGGACTTAATTTATAAAGCTTTTAGATATGTTATTTTTTTATATTTGAAGCTTAAGCTGAACCTCAACCAAATTGTCCCTTCAATAAAACAGAAACGACATGGGAAATAAATCACCCAGCGCTCGACATTTAAGTGGGGTTGACCGCTCCCATTGAGGGGCATTCACCGAGGGTTGACTACCCACCAAGGGTGGGGGTCACCCGCCCTTAAGGAAGAGGGTTGAGGAGAAGGTTGTTTTGTTAGTTTTTTTTTAATTATATTTTGCTAGAACGGACTATCCAAATTTTATAAAACTAATCTAACGGACCACACACACTCTAGGAAGTATAAATAAGGCCTAGGCCTCTCCCTACAACCTAGCATTCTATTCTCTTCTGCGTCTCCATTCTGCTTCTCCACCATTGTTCTAAATTCCATAAAATAGCATAGGTTTCTTCTTCTTCTCTAACCTAATTCTCTACTTTTTCTTAATCCAATTTTTTATTAGAACCTATAATTGGAAATTGTATGTATATAAGACTCTAGTTGGATTCATATATATATATATATATATTAGTTTAGGAGAAAGTCTGGAACATGGTATATGTGAGGATACGGCCTAGAAACTATTTTTACACATCCTTCTCCTAGTAATTCTATAAGTAGAAATTTTATGAGTTTATTGTCTCCTATATTTAGACACTGTGGATTTGATTATTATGCTTAAAGGGATTTAGATTTACACGAAATCAAAATATAAACAAATCCCCAAATCCTTTATAAATTGCGAAAATGGTCAATTATGTGAATATGTTGGGTTTTGATTACGAATATAATAAAAGTTGGAGTTTTTAGGTGTTGAATAGTTTGATAATGGTCTGATTTTCTTTCTGTTAAACTTCCTATATATGCAAAAACATATGATTTGGGCACTGTAAATTATATATGTTTAAACATCTATTATACAAAATAGATAGTATGAACGTACTAAAACACAAGTCACCAAAATCTTGATTTTTGTATAAAATCATATGAAAAGTAAAGCAGTACTAAAAAGAGATTATACATATAACATACTACACTTTGTCTTTCTTTTATTATTGAAGTAATCTTTAAAACTTAGGTTATAAATTATGGGACTAGGTCCATTCTTAAGGTTCACTCCTTGGTTTTGGACTAAAGTCATAGGACCCTCCCTTATTAGGTTTTAAGTGGTCATTGGATCTGCCTTTCTCTTATAAACTTATGAGGAATTAAATGCTCTTAAATGAAAGATAAACGTTTGAGTAAGGTTGTTCTATGGAATTTGTCTGCTTTTTATCTGAGGGTTATGTGAGGGAATACCTAGGGATGGCAAAATAAGTCTCAAAGAACATGTAAGAGGGACGACCTGTCTAAGGGAAGTTTTAAGTGGCTAGGAGGTCATGTGTAATGACATCTAGATAACAACCCATGGGTTCGCCAAAAAGGTCATCAATGGTGATGACAACTAGACTACTATCTCTCGAATAACATGCGGAAGATATTTAATAATGTTAACGATTAGAAAAAGGAGGTTTTAAGTGACTAGGGTCTGTTATATGGTATTAAGTGATCATAAGAATTTGCCGTTAAATAAATATATGTCAAATGGCCTTAAGTGATCAAATGGTAGTCCTCCTCGTAGGGTATTAAGTGATAATAGAAATCCACCCTTATAAACATGTTGACCTTAAGTGACTATAGGTTAGTCCGCCTAATTAATACATGTATATGACATATTTAATTGTGTGTGAAACTCATGTAGATATAATTTGATGAATTCATACTACCAAGTATAGGTAATGGACATCCCTTAAACCTATGTGATTTTCATTTACAAGAACTTGTTGTTCTGGCCTCCCTACTCTTAACAAAAAAAGATTAGTAGGTGAGAACGCCTGATTGATGAAGTCATGCAGACTACAACCTAGCAAAGGAAATTTTATAGATTATTATTAGTATTATTATCATGTTTGGCAGTTTATTGTACTCATGGGTAATATACCTTGATATGACATTTAAGACTTTATGTAATCAACATTAATGTGGTTTTTATTTTATGGTACATCTATTTTTCAGTTATTGTATTTTATCCCATCTACTATGATATTCAAATTATGTTTTTAGTTTGTCTCTGTATATTTATACTTATAAGAACCAACGACTTGTTTAGAATGGCTCTAACTTCTGATAGGTATTTTCTAGGTTAGGATTTATGCCCATACTGGAAGGCTTATTACAATATATTTGTAGTTTGTAAAACTACATGCTTATATATCACCATGTATTTTACTTGATGTATCTGTATTTACATCTGTGTCTGCTGTAAATTAAGATAAAAACATAGTAATAATTCAAATGAATTTTGAGAAGTGATAAATTAAAGAGTAATTTAAATATCCCCTTTAATTTTAAATTGTAAAAGGAAGTATTTATTGATTGATTGTTGATATAATTTGATATGAACTACTTATTATTTAGCTAAATCTCTGAAATAATACTAAATAATGAAGAGCTACGTTAAATAAACAAAGTAATTGAGTACTTTTATTACAATTACATTTAACTTAGTTGAAACACCCCATACCCCTTAACGTCATCCATATGGGGATGCGTTAAGGTTTATAAAGCACTTAGGTATAAAATAACAACACAAAGACTAAAATTCATAAGACAAAAAGATAAAACACTCAAATTACATTGCTTGTTACATTTCATAAATACAAATAGTCATCAACAAAAAACTGCCTCGTGGAAACCCATAATATCAGAGTACATAAGTAAAACCGTAAAAACCATCCCTTCCAAATGTCAATACAACGATCAAAAAACAACAAGTGAACCAATACATGATTCTGGAAAGAGTCTGAATCCAAGATGAACCGAATAATCAAGAATCACTGCTGAGACTCTACATCCTACGAATCTGGGGAGAAGGAATAGAAAAGAAAAAACAAATTAGGTCAAACATATGTCTGGTGAGCTCTAGTAATTTCTAGCCTGAGCCTATGTTAAAGAAGCATTCAGAAAGATGAATAGTTCTAAGAGAAATAGACATAAAATCATAAATGAAATAGAAGGAAAGATAAATACGAATAAACAAAGGCTTCTCATTCATATCCGAGATTGCTGCACCAACTACCAAGATACCACAATTAGGATTTACCTAATTTCTACCTGTCAATTGACTACTATACCCATAATGTGATAACCTATGCCACCTATGGTACTCAGAGTTACCAATCCCGGGCCCATTGACTAAAAGGACATAGCCATTAATTATAGGTGTTACACCGACTTATCTTCCACAAACGGCACGATGCATGCTCATCATCCCACCTGAACACGCCCACACCCACCTTGTTTGGACTTCTTACTGCCCATTACAGTAAGCATGCCCTCGCCTCTACCTACTGTGAGACCTCCATAATAATAGGGATACTGACTGATACGGGTCCCCAACCATATATGGCATTGTTAAAAGTCACCGCTAGACCTGGTCCTCATTCATTATTTTATTATGCCACTTAGTTTCCCCAATTAGCCCCACACTATAGGAACAGACCTAAACTAGGATTTCATTATGTTATTAGGCCTCATATCTTCTCCAAGTAACCCACGTTGTCAGAACGGACCTAATCTACGAGCCTATTATTTTTCCCAATCAGCCACACGTTACCAGAACAGACTCCCTCTATCTTAGCTTATTATTCTATCCTCAATTTAACTTAACACGATTTAAGTTTATTAATAACCTCAATGTAACCTCATGTTATTTCCCTAGGTTGTATTAACATTCCTATTTAATGTTATCTTTTTATACAACCCATTCCCACGTTACTTGTAACAACCCATAAAATATACCTAAAAATATAAATATTAATAGAAATGAGTAATTAAATAATAAAATATAAATGGGCTGAAAAGTGAAAATTTTCAGCATTAAGAATTTGGCTATGAAAATCTTTTTTTGGATTCGTCATGAAATTCTGATGAGTTTTCATATATAGTATGTTGAACACAGTGCTCGTATGAAGAAATTACAGTTGAATGAAATTAGACGGTAAACGCACGTACATATATGGTTAAATAAATTGTATAAATATTTACATAACTAAGAGGTAAATAATTTGGATAAGGATAATATTCTCTTAGATGAATTTGAATTTCAAATGAAGATAAGAATGAGGGGACAAGAATAATATATATAAGGTAAAAAAATAAGCCAAATCAATTACAGTTATATATAATTAATATCTCCAGCTTCGCATACATTTATTGGGCGGCTAAGGTACCCAATAAGGCTGGGTTTTGGTAAGTTTTTTGGGAAAATTTATATAAACCGATAACTAGATTAAATCTTAATAATCCTACGACCTTACTTACACAAACAACTATAAATAACCCTCTAGCCTCCATACGAAATCCCTAGCCACTTTCTTAATTGTGCCTTCACTCTGTCGCCATTGAGTTCAAAAATAGGTTTTCATCTTCTTCTACAAATCTATTCTTCTTTCTCTAATCTTTTCTTATAGAATTTACATTAGAATATATTCTTGGAATCACATGAAACATATATATATGTATGTATGTATGTATGTATGTATGTATGTATGTATGTATATAAGAATTTTAATCACTTGATTCTTATGTATATATATCTCTAGAGCTGGAGATTACATCAAAAAGGCACAATAACGTCAGATCTACGACAATCCAATCACCGTGAGTGGAATTAGTATTTTCTTAGGCATATTCTACATTTGTAGATTATTATATAGATTTGTATGCCTAAGAGGATTTGGTATAACAAAAATATTAAGCTGTAAAACCCCCTAAATCCTCTGTTTTTATGTTATTGGCAAGGATTGCAATTTATATTGGGTTTGTGGATTATGTTTTAATAGCGGATTGATAATAATCGGGTGATGTACTTTTATTTTATGTGATTTATCCTTTTTGTCTAAATCTTTGTTTGCAACCTAAAAAGGTTTAGATTTGATTTGTTTAATTATTTGTATGGGTTTGGTTTCTATTCTAATTAGATAATCCGAACATATTCATATTTGAAGCCAATCAAATATGAACGTTTTTATGTACAATATGAGAAAAGGGTAAATTAGATAAATAAAGGTCTATGTATATATATATGTGTATATATATATATATATACATATGCGTATATATGTATATATGAAATTACACCCTATTATGGGTTCATTACTAGAATAATTCCAATAATCCTAGGATGAAAGTTGTAATTGTATGTATGTTGTATTTTCCATTACTACTATCTGTTGTTATACAATTATGTCATCATGCCTTGAATGTAGCGGTCAAAATGTGGAAATTAACTTGTATGCCTTAAACATAGAACAAGTTGATAATTTTACCTCGTTAAAATGTTTCCTCGTTAATACGAAAACTAGCATTATTCATACGTATTAAATAGTCTACTTATATAGCGTAATTAACGTAATAATGACATAAGGAATGCGATTAGGATAAGATTTGAATTTGAAATATCCCCATATTAATTGTTTGTGTGTGTGTGTACAGAATGGCTTATATATATACATATATATTAAATAATGACATACAGACATGAGGTTAGTCGTCATTTGTGGTAGAAGCCTGCCCGGAGCCGACAGCCAAATCCAGCAACCACAAGTGGGTCCAACTAATGTGAGAGGTCTAGGTGCTATGGGCCATTCAAGTTTAGTATACTATGACACGAGGTTAAACCGACCTATAGTAGAATTCTTCCCGGAACTGCCTGGCATATGTAGCATCTACTGGTACATAGTTTAATGTGAGATGTCTAGTGTGTGTATAAAAATAAACCTATTTGTGTGTGAGAATAGGCAGGTTTACTACACCTTGGGAAGGGATTAAGTGGTTGACTCTCTTCTTACCTAGTTTGGGTCTTAAGTGGTTAGGGCTAGGATCCTATCCGAAGGTTTATTCCTTGGATAGGTACTAAATTCATAGGACCCACCCTTATTAGTTTCGAAGTAAGCATATTGGTTCTCTTTCTCTAAAAGTGGTTAGGCATAGCAATAATGGAGTAGGGTAGTTCATGGGGATGTCCACTTCCTCTAGAAGCTTGTAAGGGCTAAACTAGGGAAAAGATTGGTTTATATATAATATATGGCCGTAGCATGCCTGCCAACTATCTAAGGGAAGTCTTAAGAGACATATGTGTTCTACCGTAATATTAGTTAAATAGTAAGTTCACAATACTACTTCTCGTATTACTTGTGAGAGTATAGACTTAAGAACGTTGACGTACTAGGATGGGGTTTTAAGGGGATAGGGTTCGCCTCAGGGTTATAAGAGATCATAAGAATGCACCTTTAATAGGGCCATAAGTGACCGAGAATGCCCGCCTTGTTGGGTCTTTACCTTAAATGCACTAATGGAGGTCTTAAGTGATTGACTCAGATAACCACCACATTGGTTAGATACTTGGTGTTTGTGTGTTGTGTAGACATACCTTAATAAATATAACCTGCTATATCTAGGGTATGGTCTTTAAGTAAATACTATATTTCAGTCACACGGGACTTTATGTTTTAACCCCTCTCCTTAACATATCCAACAGGCCAGTAAGTGGGGTCGATTCAATGGACAAAGCAATGACGGATCTGAAGACGAAAACGGAGATATTAATTTATTATTAGTTATCATTGATGTATTGCTTATGGAAACTTTTAAAGACAAGTTTATTGATGTACCTATGGAATAATTGTACCTTGACAATCCGTGTTTGAATTTGTGGCTTTTTAATAAAATGGTACATCATATTTTGGTATTATACTTTCTCGTTCCACCGTGTGAGATTTCCATAATGCAATGATTATATATTATTTTGTGAAAAATTACTTCCTTACAGGAACCAACCACCCTTTTAGATTGGCTCTAAGTTTCTATGAACCCTTTCTAAGTTAAAATTTAGGCCCATTCTGGACGAGTTGTTACATTAATTAACATTCAATTAAGTTCAGTCCATTCCAGTTCATACGTTTACATGTTCTCAAGTTACATATTAAGGTTTATCCCCAATTTATAGTCCAATACTGATTAAAATATTTAATCAGTTCTAACATGGCCAAAATCCCTCTTTTTATTAAATTCAAACATTTTCCAATTTATAGCAAAAATAACGATGAAGGCTTGGGATCTCTTCAGGCTTAGTTTCAATGCTAAAAGAAAAAGGGATATGGTCTAGGCTACTAGTAAGGCCTAGACTCAAAATAAACAAAATAAAATAAAATAGGTATAGCCTGACTGTAAATAAAACCACAATAGAGAAGGGGATAAGAAGAAGGAGAATAATTTATAAACAATAAACAACTGGAAAGAAATAGGCACAGAAAGTAAATAAACGACAATAACTTATAGAAAAACTAATACTATAAATAACTGTAAACATAGAACTTGCAAGTTAAAACTACTTAACTATCTAAAGTTCCTATGCAAATAATTAGTCTAAAAATTACATAAAATCTCAAAGATCCGATAATCAAAGCTTCCCCCTGTGGCCTCCTTCTTAGATCTAGCAGAACCCTTGCCTCTAGAAGTATTTATAAAATAAATATTTAAAACTTAAGAACTTCCTTATTCCCGTAAAAATTAATCATTTGGCATTTCCTAATTTTGAGGATATCCCTGGGGAAGAAGAAGGATAAAAGAGAAAGAATGGATGTGTACAAATTAGAGAGGCTCTGCTAGTCTATTTATAGAGTTTATTGGAGGGTTTATTGGATGCCCTCGGCCATCCAAATCTAAGATTAGATTTGGTCCAACCGTGTCATTGGACCAATAAGAGAGCGCCATGTCACCCCCTATTTCTAAATAAACAAATAAAACCTTGCGGACTCAAAAAAATATTGCTAGAATAATAAGAATCGTTCGTTGCCTTGCATGCATGCCAAGACACGCAAAAATTGCATTTTGGGTCGACCCATCTACCTCCTTGGGTGGACATATGGGTCGATTCATCTTGGCTTGGGTCGACACAGTGTCAACCCAAGTGGGCTGGGTCACCTAGGGACCAATTGTTCCTTGTATATATATTTATTTTAATTTTCTAAATTCTTCTTTAATTCATAACTAATGCATTATAATCCGATTTTAGCAAACCAAGTGTCCATTTTTAAAAAAAATCAACGGAACCAATGGTGCTAGCCCCATTGTCTAATTTAGAATATTATTCTTATTAATATTTACTTTATTAATCTTTTACATTTAATTACTGTTTATTAAAATTCGGGGTGTTACATTAGTCAAATTGAATAAATGCCAACATAGTGTGGTATAGTGGAACAATATGCTTTTGTCTGGTAAGAGGTGAGAGTTCGAGGCCTACCTTGTCCACCATATCGGAATAATAATCAATTTTCATATAAAAGTCAAACTAAATAAAAATGGAAAACATCTATGTTTATAGCATAATAAGGAAAGATTTAATGTGTAACGACCTAGTGGAATTCGACGCTCGAATTTCAATAATAATACATAATCTCGTAGTACTTACCGAACCCAAGTATCGATGCCTGGATAGTTAATAGATAGAAATTATAGGGTGAGAATAAGAAGGAAAAAATGTTAGAATAGAAGAAGAAGAAAAAGACAAACACCACAAAATCAAAGTAAAATAAAATCTCATAGCGGAACAAATAAAATATAATATATTAATAACTCTTTACTCGAAAGAAGACTATATATATGATTTCAACATTAGAGTACACACTAAATCAATACAACTCATGTAGCAGAAATAATTTAATACTAGAAAGCATGGGTATACGTCTTGACTTCGGACTTCGCTTTTGAAGCTCCAAGCAACCCTAACCTCGAAAATATACTTGGTCTGACCTGAGCACATTTTGAAGCAAAGCAAAATCAACCCAGATCTGTTTGGAATACTTTCAGTGATAAATTCACATTACAAACAACTAGCTTAACTTTAAAAGTACCTTTGAAATAATGGAACTCTCATAAGACATGACCACACATAAACATGGCACGTATTTTTACCTTACGATAACCAAAGTCACTATTGTATCAAAATCCGGTGATATCATAATAATGTCTATAAATTCATAAATAAATGAATAAGAATATAACCGGAAAGATTGCATTTCACTTTCCAACATAGTCGTTAAACAACTAAAAATGTAAGGCTCGTGTTGGAGTTTGGATTTCCAACATGACAAGATATGGGACCATCTCCCAGTCAGTGTTCTCTAGAGAGGAAACACCGGGGTTCAACAAGAGCATCTTGCAACCCGGCCACACATGACCGACCATTCCTTCGATTTGATTGTACCGAATATATTATTAGCAACGGTTGGGTCCAGCAAACCATTTGCAGTAAGATACAGAAATTACAGAAGAAACAAATGAATTTTCTTTAGATGGTAATAATACACCCTAATAGGAATGACCTTCATAGCCATGATTCCTGCCCGATTTCTGTCATTTCTAGTTGATGAGGCTTGAGGTCACGATTTACCTTTTAGAACATCACATCATCATTTACTTTGAATGCCACATTGTCAGATCCATCAAATCACTAATTGATATTGTTAAGCTAAAAGAAGTTTCCATCTACACCACCAAACTATGTATATTTGTAAAAACCAACGTACATACACTACAACAAACAGACTATACTACAGCGGTGGAAAACCATGGTAAAATACATTTTAAAACGGTGGGGTAACCTTTGTATATTAAGAAGTTGTAATAGACTAAAATCTTTTACAACTATTTTGCACCGTTGCAACACTGTTGTAATATGTATATTTTATAACTGTTTTTCAGCATTGTAATAAACTTTATTACAACTATTATGCACCGTTGTTGTTATAATATTTACAACTGTTTATAACCGTTATGATATATTTTATTACAACTACCATTTTACTGTTGTAACATATCCACAAATTATATGCATAAAAATCTATATATATTATATGTGTGCAACAATAAATAGATAAATAACATAAGAAATAGATGTAAGCTTAAAGGCATCATGATACATTCATTGATAAAAGTCACAATTTATATCCAAATACAAATTATAAATCATATACCACATAAAGTATACAATTACAACTATCCTCATTTGCCTCTAAAATCCTTTAACCCAATTACAAAGCTTATTTGCCTATGAAATCTACAAAGCTCATTTGCCTCTGAAATGCAATTGACCTCTACTAGATGTTATCCTCATATCTTCTATGTGCATCAGGAATTATCTTTAAAGTCTACAAAGCCATTTGCCTCTGAAACATATGAAATCTACAAAGCTAAATTATACATACAAATAAAATATCATGGTATTCAACAAGAATCAAAGCAAAAAAAAAAACTATTTCTTTTTGATCTTCTGTGCTTCCTTATTAGGTTTAGAAAAGCAGCCCGTATGCATAAATTTTCCATCAAAAGTATTTGGATGCTAAGTGTAGCTCTGTGAGATTAGCAGTTTCACTTGTTCTAGCTCTTATTGTCTGTATAAGTATTATTCTGGTACATATGCTGCAGCATTTCCAGTTTGAATTTGGAATTAATTTAAGCTCAGGTCATACGGTAAAGAAAGTTACCAAAAGTGAGAAATGTTGTGGCAAGTGTCCCAGAAGTACCGGTAATTTCTCCATCATTGAAGAATGCAATGAAATTAGATAACAAAGATAAGGTAACAAACTGTAAAATAAAAAAAATAAAAACTAAAAATGGAAAGAATGGTGCCAGCTACCCTTGTGAGAAAAGATGCAATTTTTTGAAATTTTTAAGGGAGAAAAAGGATGCATCCACAAAACTATTAAATAACATTGATCTTCCTAGATGTATTTTGGACAACACAGAAATTAACTCATTATTGTGCCTAAGCATTGGGCATTCCTAAATTAACAAAGCTCAAATTACACACACAGAAACACACATTGTAAAAAAGAATTTAATGCAATTTGATACAATATGAATATTACCAGTAACCGCAATGCACATACTGATAATGTCCCATTGTATTCACATACTTTTCAAATTCTAGACTTGGTATGCATTCCTTAGAGTTATTATAAACTAACCAATCTAGCAGCTGTGCAATATAGTACAATAAGGATAATTAATAATATGTTTTGAATGAGCAGTACATGTTTTTAGTGTTAAAAGTAGGAAGATACCATGTTACTACCTCCTAGAAATACATATCAAACTAGATGCTCAATGGATCAAACAAGATAAACAAGATATGATGTATGATATAAAAGAATAGCTTACAAGAAAATGAAGGAACTGCATATAATTCAATGCCCCAACACAGTTTACAACCCACACACAATGGTGATCCATTTTAGGTAAGCACCTACCACCAGCAAATCAAAAAAAGAAAAAAAAACAGATCAACATATTTATACAAACAAATTCAAAAGAAATCATAAAATTAAAGGTTAAATTGCAAGAAATGCTCTTGGCTTTGTTCAATGCAAGAAACCATATGGCATAATATCTGATATTGTGTTCTCTATGTTCAGTTTTTCTTCTAATCTATTTTCTACGAGAAATTCTAATACTAGATCAGATAAAATATAATAAACCGATTTCAGAAGAGAACTTAGGAGTGATATCATGTTTGTTAAACAGAGAAGTGATATTGTTGTATATTCTTTAGAAGAATGCTTATTGGAACGTCAACGGAAACTGAACACATCCCAAATAATGAGCTGTTAGGACCTTTCTAATAGGTTAAATAAATTTCAATAAAGCATGAATACATTATTGATAGATACATAATAAGCAGCATTAAATGATTAATATATAACTCAAGTTGAAGGAATATAAGATTGTTAAATTGGCATATAAAAAAATATTTGAGTTGTTAATAAAATGAACTTCAAGCTTATCTTATCATATGTGTGTCACCATTTGCTCGCTGCACTTTTAAGTTTTAATCCTTAGATGCTATGATAGATATAACTATAGTAGAGTAAATATGTGACGATCCCAAAACCCCGTGACACGGTGTTAAGGATAATCATTGGAATATAACACATCAATCATCATTAGCAGATCACAGATAATAGCATAAACAGAAAATAGAATAATTTGCACACATATGACAGTAGAATCATATAGATATCATCACATCAGAGAAGCACAGTACAGGATACAACTTAGTGCATAATGATACATAATCAGTCACCATCGCCTGAGGCGGAATCATACATAAGGAGTACACAAAATAAATATTAGTCTACATCGCCAATGGTGGAATCATAATATAGATACAATGATGGCAGAGAAAATCCAAGTCAGCACGGTGTAGTCAAGCCTCGCCATGAGCCAAAAGGTGCGTCAGAAACATGCAACTAGGTTGCCCGTGTGAAAATGAGGGCACCCGAGTTTGCAAGGTGAAACAAACTACGAGTCAGTCGTGGGACTGGTATGAGAAATCTACTTAACTTATTAACAACAATAATAAGGCAAATCAAAGGACCACGCCACTTTCGCGGAACGGGTTTACTCCAATGAGTGCTAGTGCATGAAATAAAGTAAATGATTAAATCATCGCAATGCTTTTTATAAAATGAAGCCATTATAAGACTCAGGTCCCATCACACAATGCAACGCAGGCCGGGGGATAGAGTTTTACCTTACAATGGCCAAAAATGCTTCGTACGTATAAAACAAAGGTGTTTGATATTATTACCAGTGCATATATGTTTCAAAAGCAAATTCAATCATAAATATCAATCCTAGGCGGCAAGGGTACCATATATCATGTCGCCATACTAGTAATACAATCACATTAGCATATTTCGTATTGGAAATTGGATTCCTTCATGAGTCGAGGCAAGGGACAAGCTCCTCTCCGATTCGAGACACTCTAGCAAATGTCCCAGGACCCCACTATGATCCTTGGATCTTCAGAGCCGGTCCTCTCTTACTTTTGAGGATTGGCAATTCCTGAACACACGTTTCCCGGTCCTTACAGACCTATACCGAGGCGCCTCGCATTCCAACAACCACACAGGTGAAAAGTATATATAATGTCAGGGCTGGTAGGTCACTGACACCACCTTAGCTAGAAAGAAACGTCGTGCTCTCCCTGCAGTCACTCTCCTGTTTTTGACTCATACCGAGGTGTGAGGCTCGCGAATTTACGTTATACACAAAGCTACGTCACACAGACCATGTTTTGATCATCAACCACAAGACTTTGCTTTGCAACAGAAGCCCTGATCATATGCCACTCAGGCGTGCCACACAGGCAATCCACTCCATGCGACTGATTTCTATCAATACATAACCCCTGAGCTCGTACGTCTCAGAGAAGGGCGTTAAGCAAGAGAATAAATTCTCCACCGCCAAACAGATATATATATTTAATAGAGATCAATCAACACAGAACAAAATCCAATGTCAGACACACAGTCCATTTACAAGTCCGTTTTGGGTCTGAACGAAACCGTAGGCACCAATTCCTCGCATATCCATACAATCAACAGTATGTTTGGATGGCTACTACTTCAGTTCCTTCATGGCAGCTACTCCACTCACGAGCATCAGTAGCGCCCATCCATCCAATGTGAAGATCGTCGGTCTTCAACCGTCTTCGATTCTTCGACTTTTCAACGTCGATCGATTATTTGAAATGAGATGAACACGGCCTTTTCAAATAATCCACGTATATTTAGATTTTCAAATCAATTAATCACATGGTTGGACTATTCAACATTCACATTTCAGTTCTTTAGTTATAGTTTTCATGTCAAATACATTCAACCATCACATATCAAGCAAACACAACGAAATTGGTTTATTTCCACTCTATAATGTCTATAGTATTTTATAACGATATATCGCCATTTTTATTTAATTTAAAATGGCCATATTTAATTAAATGACGTTTCAGGTCGTGCCGATGCACTGGCGCTGTTTTTCACTAATTTTGTTTTACACTTATCTGAAAATCTAACCGTTGGATCTTCACAAATTGGGTGCCGTTGGAAATATATTTTCAAGGCGAACCCAACGGTTGCGGTTTCGGGAAAATCCAATGGTCGGATCTCCCGCACTAGTCGTTTGTAATCACGGTTTCAAAACACGAACTGCACGGCCACGTTTCGTTTTAATTTTATTTATATTTATATATTTATATAAATATAGCTCATTCAAAAATTCCTATATCGTTTTCACTTCAATTATTTCACTAAAGCCTTTAAATTTTGAAAATTTTCGCCATAACCTCCTTTGTACGGGAGGGGCTGGGAAAATTCCCAAATAGCCACACGGGCGTCTCATGTCCAAAAGAAAAAGAAAAAGCCAAGCGGCTAGCCAACAGGCTCATAAAATCATCACCCAAAAAAAACAGTAAATGTGTACCTATTTGTCGGGCACAAAATTTTATTCCACTTCTCTAGCCCCTTTGCTATAACCTGTTCAATAAATATGCATGTACATATATACAGTTTTTATCACTTATCATTTTCCATTCAACTTCATATTTGGTTTACTTTGGTTTAAAAGCACCATTCATTCTAATGTTGCATGCATAGGCTAAAATCATATCATTAGCTAATTAATGTATATTTCAACTCATGCGCATTTATTTGAACAAGTGGCTATTTTTAACACTTCACATTTCAAAAATGATAATTTTGGCGAACTAAAATAGATTTCAACACATGACTATTTTATTTAGTTCCTATGCATGTTAAAAATAATATTTCTTCACAAATAACTATTTCAACGTTCGCATATCTTTAGCATATCACATATATGATAAAAATGATATTTTTATCATTTAAAATATTTATTCGACAAATGGATGTTTTCAACACTTCATAGCTTCAATAAAAATGTAATTTTTATTGTTTGATCTTTTTATTCAACACATGAACTTTTCCACTACACACACTTCTCAACACATGAGCATTTCCACACATGGATATTTTATTTATGTTGTTCATATTAGAAAGATGGAATTTTTATTGTTGAAACTATTTATATATAAGGCGAATATTTTACATACTTCATATATATTTTAAAATGTGATTTTTATTGTTTAAACACTTCATTCATTCACAAATGAATTTAATTTTCACACATCACTTTTCAACACATGAACATTTCCACACATGGATATAGTTTCAACATATGGCTTTAATTTCAACGCATGAAAATAATTTCAACATATGAAAATAATTCTAACACATAAAGATTATTCAAAATTTCGACAGCATAACGGCAGGATAGTTAAAACCGGCACCGTCCCCAGTACGGCTCCTCGCTCTACCTTAAAACCTCGCGGTTTTTGACAATGGGGATCCATGCATCTAATTCGCACGCAGGCGGCATGTTTATTTTATTTCCACCAATATTTCCAATTCATTTCAATCACCAATGGGTATTTTTCAACCACAACCAAACAATATCAACCACAAACAATTATTCAACCATTCGTATTTTTCATCCAATATTTCACACCAATTCACAACAATAAATATCGTCCATGGTTTGTGGACGAGTGGAGTGTGTATATATATATATATATATATATATATATATATATATATTATAATTGCTATATTTCACTTGCATTTCATCACATATATCAATTATTCTATGCATGTATAATTCATACTTCGCTCATATAGCTTACACCACGCATGTACATGAGGTATACAACACGTGTGTAATTTATATTTCGCTAATATAATTTATACACGACAATTTCCATTCAAATTCATTTAATTTAGATTTCTCACATTGGTTTTCGGGGTGCTAAAAATCGTAGGTGACTCAGAAAAATCCGCGGCTTCTTCTATTTGGTAGAGAGCTTCCTTGCGGTCCCGATGTTTCTTGTTTCATCGAATTTCGTCAACACACCAAAAAGATATGATTTTTCAAAGTGAAAACATCAAAAAGAACTCACCTTTCACGATGGTT
This sequence comes from Allium sativum, assembly GCA_030737875.1. Lineage (NCBI taxonomy): Eukaryota > Viridiplantae > Streptophyta > Magnoliopsida > Asparagales > Amaryllidaceae > Allium > Allium sativum. The sequence goes on along the minus strand of CM060919.1, from coordinate 484,032,674 downwards.
CAAAACTAGGTTTACGGTTTTCGCGAGAATCGAGGCACGAGGGGATGATCGGCGGGTTGGACGTGGAAGATGGAGGAGAGGGCTTCCTATCGGTGGTGGTTTGGTGGCGTTCGGGGGTCGGGATCGTCGGCAGCGGCTCCAGGAAGTGGCGGGCTTTCTGGCCTCGATTCAGGCGGAGGAGGCGTCGGTCGGGGTCATGGTGGGGTCGGATTTGAAGAGGGGACGGAGACGAAGCGAACGACGGTGGCGGCGGAGGCTGGAGGTGGCTGTGGCGGTGGCGATCGGGCCTGGAAGGTTCGAACGGTTTTCGTCGTCGGTCAAGATAGAGAGCGAGGGTTTTTAGTTTTTTTTTTTTTAAATAATGAATGGAGAAATATGATTGGTCGATGGTTTTAATAAATTTTTAAATAGTGTTTTCTCAAACGAACTCCTTTTCAAACCCAGCGACTGTCGCCCCCAGCTAAATACCCCCATTCCGGACACAATGGGTTATGTTTCGTTGGCCAATTCGACTGTTACAGTCAGTTATTTTTCAAATTAAAGTATAAAACATTTAATTTTTAACTTTGAACGTACATTTCAATTTGCCAGGGCCACAAACTGATTCGAAAAATTCCAGAAAAATAAATCTAGCTATGTTTTGACGCTACGGTCCCAACAAAACTAGTTTCGTCGAATTCTGAGATCGTTTGAAAATGGCCATTTTCTGGTCGATCCAATTTAACAGAAATTGACCAAAAACATTTTTTTTTGCCACACTCAAATACTAGCTTCAAAAATTATGAAATTTGAAACCTAGCAATATTTTGACATCCCGGACCCAACAAAAGTGGTTTCGTCGAATTCCGAGGTCGTATGCAAAATATCAATTTTCCAGGGCTATATATTCTATATAGCGACCGTTCTGAAAATTCATTCGGCCATAACTTTTGATTCCCGTTATGAAATTTCGATTTTTCAGATTCGTTAGAAAGGTATTGACGAACAGATTTAAATATTTTTGGTTTCGCTAAAATCCGTTATATTCTCCACCCTGCACAGTCAGTCAAAGTTTGAATTCAAATTTTCAAACTGACTCACTATTTCTAATTCACTATTTTATTGAAATATTCTATTTCAATTGTTCAAATTTCCTTGAAATCACCAATTTAAAAATTTTAAATTGGCTCGTATTTTCCGGGTTATTACAATCTCCCCCACTTAAAACTTTTCGTCCTCGAAAAGGAAACAACAATAAAGTAGGAAACAAAATGTAAATGCAAAGCATTGTAAAGTTACCTTGCACCGGAGTTAGTCAGAGATATCCACTCTGCATTTGGGGTAAGCTTGCTTAATGCTTTCCTCATTCTCCCAAGTACAGTCTCTAGGATCACTGCTCCACTGCACTTTAACTAAATGAACCTTTTTGCTTCTTAGTTCTCTAGTTTCTTTGCCAACAATCTTTAATGGCTCTCTTCTGAGTGCTAATTCTGGAGTTATGTCTACATCCTGTTGCGCTGCTTCTTCTACAACAAGATCTGGATCATGCACATGTCTTCTAAGTTGAGATATGTGAAATACATCATGCACTCCAGGCAACCAATCTGGTAATTGAACCCTATAAGCAAGAGTTCCAATTCGTTCGAGTATAGGAAAGGGACCAATAAATCTCGGTGCCAACTTCCCAGTTTTGCCAAATCTGATTACTCCTCTCATTGGAGAAACTTTCAAATAAACATGGTCACCAACAGCAAATGTCAAATCTCTTCTTCTAGAATCTGCATAACTTTTCTGTCGGCTTTGGGCGGTTCTCAATCGCTTTTTGATGAAGTCCACTTTATCAGATGCTTCTCTAATCATATCGGGTCCTAACACAAGTCTATTACCAGGTTCTATATATGCACGGTCTGCCATATAATGCTTCAAATGGCGACATTCCCAAACTTGCTTGATAGCTATTGTTATATGAGAATTCTGCCAATTGCAAGTGATCTTCCTATGACCCACCAAAATCAATTATACAAGCCCGCAATAAGTCTTCTAGAATTCTATTAACCCGCTCAGTTTGGCCATCTATTTGAGGGTGATAAGCGGTGCCCATATTCAGTTTCGTTCCCAATTCTGTCTGGAAAGCCTCCCAGAATTTGCTAGCAAATATCGGGTCTCTGTAACGACCCAGAAAATCTAAACCAATTTAAAAATTTTAAATTGGCTAAAATAATGGATTTTAAATATTTAAAATAAATATTTTGAATAATAGAGATGAAAAGTGAGTTTGAATCGACAATTGAAAACGAATATAATTAATTCTAATTATAAACAAGGCTTGAAAAGGCGCTGCAGTTTCAAAAATTGAATTCAAAATTTGTCGGACTGTATCGGGTGCAAAACAAAACGGATTTTAGTGAAACCAAAAATATTTAAATCTGTTAGTGAATACCTTTCTAACGAATCTGAAAAATTGAATTTTCATATCGGAAAGAAAAAGTTATGGCCGAATGAATTTTCAGAAAGGTCGCTATGGAATTTATATAGCCCGTGAAATTGGCCATTTTGCATACGAACTCGGAATTCGACAAAACCACTTTTGTTGGATCCGGGATGTGAAGTTATTGCTAGGTTTCAAATTTCATAATTTTTGAAGCTAGTATGTGAGCGTGGCAAAGGAAAACGTATTTTGGTCAATTATAGTTAAATTGGATCGACCAGAAATGGGCCTTTTTGCAAACGATCTCGGAATTCGACGAAACTAGTTTTGTTGGGACCGTATCATCAAAACATAGCTAGATTTATTTTTCAGGAATTTTTCGAATCAGTTTGTGGCCCTGGCAAATTGAAATGTACGTTCAAATTAAATATTGAATGTTTTATATTTTAATGTGAATGAAAACCGACTGAAACAGTCGAATGGGCCTTCGAAACATATCCCATTATGTTCGGAATGGGGGTAAAACGTTAGGGACGATAGTCGTTGGGTTTCAATTGGTGGTCGTGTCAAAAAACCCCTTTAAAGACCCACCGACCAATCAGAATTTAGGGAAAAAAAAATCCTCAGACCCCCCCCCCCCAGATCAACAGCGATAAAGGTTCCCCCCTTCTCTCCTCCGCTGCCGCCGCTACAGGCCACCAGAGGCGCTGCCACCACATCCACTCGAACCGCATCCCCCTCCTCTTTAAATCCGACACCAGCTCCGCCTCCATCGACGCCCCGATCGCCAGAAACGGCCGTCCAAAGATCCGACCTTCCTGACGCCGCCACCGCCACTACAGACCACCGTACCTCCTCAAACCACCACCGATCTATAGCCCTCACCTCCCTCTACGACGCTGCAGCCACCGATCATCCCAGCTCTTCCCGGATTTCGTGAATTTCTTTGACCTAGTTTTGAACAGCATATAAAGGTAATTCCTTTATATTGTTTAAACACGTTTTAGTGTTGCAAACATTTTAAAAATCATATCTTTTTCGTTTGTTAACGAAATTCGATGAAACAGGAAACACCGTGACCGTGTGGACGTCTTCTACATTTTAGAAGAGACCGCATATTTTTCTGAGCCTTCTGCTATTTTTGTTGGAGTGGAACCCAAGTGAGATTTCTGATTTATAAACAATATGGAAAACGACGATGTATAAATTATATAGTTGATGTATGAGTTATATAAGCGTTGTACACCTCATGTATAAGCGTTGTATAAGTTGTACGTTCGATGTATAAGTTATGTATGCATTATAAAAATTATATATGTGTTGAAATAGAAGTGAATTGCTATATATAAATATATATATATATATACGCCCCTCGTCCACAAACCATGGACGATATTTATTGATTGTGATTGGTGTGAAAATTGATTGATAGCGAATGGTTGTTTGGGATTGTTTGTAGTTGATATTGATTGATTGTGGTTGAAAAATACCCGTGTGTGGTTGAGAAATATTTGGTTGAAACCACATAGGATTAGTTTGTGGAAATGAAATAAATATATACATGCTGCCTGCGTGCGAACTAGATGCATGATCCCCATTGTCAAAAATCGCGAGGTTTTAAGGTAGAGCGAGGAGCCGTACTAGGGACGGTCCCGGTTTTAACTACCTTGTCGTTATGCTACCGAAATTTTGAATAATATTCATGTGTTTGAATTATTTTCGTTTGCTGAAACTATATTTATTCGTTGAATAGAGAACCTTCATGTGTTGAATCGATATTCATTCTTTGATTAGAAATTCATGTGTTGAATGGTATTCGTGTTTTAAATATAAAAATCATATTTTTATCTATATATAGAAACTATAGAAAACCTTTATGTGTTGAATCGATATTCATTCGCTGATTAGAAATTCATGTGTTGAATGGTATTCGCGTTTTAAATATAAAAATCACATTTTTATCTATATGTAGAAACTAGAGAAAACCTTCATGTGTTGAATCGATATTCATTCGTTGATTAGAAATTCATGTGTTGAATGGTATTCATATTTTAAAATAAATTGTTTTATAATAAAAATCCTATTTTTTTCACCTATATAAAACTATATAAAATAATAGTGTTTTGAAATGAATTGTTTTACAATAAAAATCACATTTTTATTATATACACGAATTGTTGAAATGTGAAGTGTTAAAAATAGCAACTCGTTCAAATAAATATGCGTGAGTTGAAATATTCATTAATTAGCTAATGATATGATTTTTGCCTATGCATGCAACATTAGAATGAATGGTGTTTTTAAACCAAATGAAATCAAATATGAAGTTGAATGGAAAATGATAAATGATAAGAACTGTATATATGTACATGCATATTTATTGAACAGGTTATAGCAAAGGGGCTAGAGAAGAGGAATAAAATTTTGTGCCCGACAAATAGGTACACATTTACTGTTTTGTTTGGGTGATGATTTTATAAGCCTGTTGGCTAGCCGCTTGGCTTTTTCTTTTTCTTTTCGACATGAGATGCCCGTGTGGCTATTTGGGAATTTTCCCAGCCCCTCCCGTACAAAGGAGGTTATGGCGAAATTTTCCAAAATTTAAAGGCGTTAGTGAAATATTTGAAGTAAAAACGATATTGAAATTGTTGAGTGAACTATATTTATATAAATATATAAATATAAATAAAATTAAAACGAAACGTGGCCGTGCAGTTCGTGATTTGAAACCGTGATTTCAAACGACTATACCAGGAGATCCGACCATTGGATTTTCCTGAAATCGCAACCGTTGGGTTCGCCTTGGAAAAATCTTTCCAACGGCACCAACTTTGTAAAAATCCAACGGTTGGATTGTCTGCAATGTTTAATTCAAATCTGAAGAAAAACAGCGCCGGAAACGATTATATTTATTTATATTTATAAATATAATTATATTTAATCGAATAACGACGCTGCAGTTCGTATTTTGAAATCGAAACTTCAAACGATTGTACCGGGAGATCCGACCGTCGGATTTTCCCAAAATTGGAACCGTTGGATTCGTTTTGAAAAGACCTTTCTAAGGATGTAAATTTTGCGAAGATCCAACGGTTAGATTTTCATATATGTGTAAATCAAATCTGAAGAAAAACAGCGCCACGGCCGCGTTATGGCCCGAAGCGTCGTTTTGAATAAATTGGCTATTTTAAAATAAATAAAAATAGCGATGAATTGTTAAAAAATATCATAAACGATATGGAATGGAAATAAACTAAATTTGCTCGATTTATGTGGTATTTGATGGTTGAATGTGTTTGGTGTGAAAATTACATTAAAGAACAAAATTGGTGTCGTTGAATGATTTAACCATTGAAATAAATTGATTTGAAATTCTAAATATACGTGAATTATTTGAAAAGGTCGAGTTAATTCTCATTTCGAATAATTGACCGACGATTGAAAGTCGAAGATGAAGACGGTGGTCGAAGACCGGAGATCTTCACCTCGTTTGGATGGTAACCGAGGTCCTGATTGGGAGGCATCCCGAAATATGGATAATGAGTGGTGATCGTCCAGACGTACGTGGTGATCGATGGGTTTGCGAGGTATTTAGTGCCTCCGGTTTCATTCAGACCCAGAACGGACTTGTAAATGGACTGTGTGTCTGACATTGGAATTTATTCTGTGTTGATTGATCTCTATTAAATATACATCTGTTTGGCGGCGGAGAATTTATTCTTTTGCTTAACGCCCTTCTCTGAGACGCACGAGCTCAGGGGTTGTATATCGATGGACATCAGTCGCATGGCATGAATTGCTAGTGTGACATGCCTAAGTGGCAAATGATCAGGACTTCTGTTGAAAAGCAAAGTCCTGTGGTGATGATCAAAGCACCCCCTGTGTGGCGTAGCTTTGTGTATAACGTGAAATCGCGAGCCTCACACCCGGTATGAACCAGAAACGGGAGGAAGGACCTCAGGGAGGGCATGCGTTTCTTTCTAGCTAGGGTAGTGTCAGTGACCTACCAGCCCTGACATTTATATACTTTTCACCTATGTGGTAGTTGCTGTTGCGAGGCGCCTCGGTTTGATCGGGCGATCCGGGTCCGATGGAGTCATTCGTTGGCTCGTTTACGCCCCAAAGGGCGGGGAAACGTATTGTTCAGGAATTTGAATCCACATCGGTGGACCGGCCCTGTCGCTCCTAGGGTCACTCGAGCTCTGATTCTGAGACATGGGCTAGAGCGTCTCGAATTCGGTAAGGGCTATCTTTTGCCTTGGTTCAGGACGGAAATCCAATTTCCAAATACGTGACTGTGCGGTTTTGATTGTATATATATATGGCGACATGATATATGGTACCCATGCCGTCTATGGTTGATAGTTATGATTTGAAAGTGTTTTCAAACCATATAAACACTAGCAATAGTATCAAATGCTTTTGTTTTATTCGTATCAAGCATATTTTGGCCGTTATAAGGTAAAAACTCTATCCTCCGGTTTACGTTGTATTGTGTGATGGGAACTGAGTCTTATAATGGCTTCATTTTTATAAATGCATTGCGTTGTTTAAAAGAAAGATTTGTTTTAAAGCACTGGCAATCCAATGGAGAAAACCCGTTCCACGAAAGTGGCGTGGTCCTGTGATTAGCCAAATTATATATGTGTTGAGTAGATTTCTCATACCAGTCCCATGACTGACTCGTAGTTTGTTTCACTTTCAAACTCGGGTGCCCCTTTTTCTACACGGGCAGCCTTGTATTTAGGTTTAGCTGGTTCTTTCTGGATAGCTGGAGCTGAAGATGGATTATATTATTTATCTCTTTTTATGCTGTTCAGCTCCTATTATACATTTTTTGTTTATTTCCGTTGTAGACATTTATGTATAGCTGAACTGTATTTGTACTAAGTATGATCCTATATACTGTGTAACTCTGATGATTACTTTTATCCAGTATATTCTATTGTTCATTATCTGGTGTATTTATTTAATTCTGTTCTACTATTATCTGTTTCTGTGTTATATTCCACGGATTACCCTTGCCGCCGTCAACACGGGATTTAGGGTCGTCTCAATTTGGTATCAGAGCTTTGGTTAAGCTTAGTTCTGGAATATAACATTTGAACGAACTCGTCAGAAATAGAACCAGTAGTGTTCTAGGATGGGTAACTCTATACAGATAGGATCAGTAATATCCTAGTATGAGTAAAGCAGAATGAAATAACACCTCGATAGACACATTTACATTGAAGTATATGTTTCTATGTTTTAAAATTATCTTTTCTGTGACCTGACACTTGGTTTGCTGTTTGCAGAAGTACTAGAAAATGATTGTCAGAAACAGAAGGAATACAGAACCGGATATTGAGGCCCTATTAATCAAATATCGAAATATGGGTGGAATACCGTTCTCTGGTGAAGAATCTATTATGAAGACACAGGCTTGGATTCGTTCGGCCGAAAAGATCTTAGATGGTTTAAAGCTAAGGGATGACCAGAAAAGATTACTGGCATCCTGGACACTCAAAGATGAAGCTTTGTTATGGTGGGATTCGATTATAGAGAATAATCCAGAAGGTGATATCACCTGGGATAGATTCAAAGTGACTTTCCTAGAGAGATTTACTCCTCCAGAAGCGACTGAGCGATTATGCGACGAATTTTCTTATCTGATACAAGGTGATATGACCATCCCAGAATATCATAAGAAATTCAACGAACTTTCTCATTCTGCTCCTCATCTGATTAAAGACCCAAAGAGGAAGAATCTTAGATTCATTCACGATCTTCAAAGAAAATATCAGAACAGTGTAATGAGGAACGTGAAGCTCCCCTTTTCTGAAATGATTTATATGGCTTATCAGTATAAAGATCTCCATAAGAATGTTATGCGACGAAGAAGAAGTCAGTTCTAGTGACAAAGCAGAGTCGGAAACTGGTATTCCTGAGGCAAGTACAACGTCTGAGGTCAATAAGAAGCCCAGTGCCAAGAGAAAAAGGGCTGAATCTGGGAACGAACGAATAACGACCGCCACGTGCTCAAGCCGCAATAGAAAGGGGCATTTGGCAATAAGTTGCAAATCTTGGAACAAACGAAGAAAAAGTGGATCTAAGCCTACTAAGAAACAAAAGAACCCACATGGGAAAGGAGATGCCATAAGTGCCGCCAAGCAGGTCATATTGCACGGGAGTGTCAACTCTCAAAGAAATCTGAAGCAGTACATATAAATGAATTGGCAGAGACTTCCGAGCCCCTATCTAGTCAAGAAAGGGCTGATGTTTTAGAAGGCACGCTAACTGTCAAAAACATTCCAGTCAAAGTACTGTTTGACACAGGCGCGTCACGAAGCTTCATTGCCAAAGATGCAGCTAAGAAACTGGACTTGAATTTGAAAAAGCTGGGGGAACCAATGACTGTCCATAATCCAGTTCGGGGTTCCATTGATCTCAGTTGGGTTTGTGGAGTACCGGTTTCTTTCTCTCGTTATCGGTTTCCTACCATCGTAGTCGTCATGAATTTTAAAGAGTTTGATCTTATCTTGGGATTAGACTGGCTGACCAAATACGAAGCTGAGGTTAAATGCGCCAACAGAGTCGTAAAGGCGAAGATTAAATCAGGTGATTATATAACCATTCCCTGTGAAGGTCAGAATGCTAATAGAAAAGACTTCTGGGCAGCTTTGAATGTTTCTCCAGCTCAAATAGAAAATGTCTCTGAGGTTACAGAGAATATTCCTGACCTCATCAAGGATATTCCTGTCGTCAAAAACTATGCGGATGTGTTCGAAGAAGTTGTTCGCTTACCCCCGCAGAGAGAAATAGATTTCAAAATTGCTTTAATTCCCAATGCAAGGCCGGTAGTTCACGCTATTCGAAGAATGTCCTTGAAAGAGAAAGAGGAATTAGGCAATCAAACACGACAGCTAGTATGGAAAGGTCTGATCAGGCCCAGTTTCTCTGATTGGGGAGCAGCAGTGGTGTTTTCCCGAAATATGATGGTACTCTACGTTTATGTGTGGATTATCGTGATCTGAACAAGCAGACCATAAAGAACAAATATCCATTGCCGCGGATTGATGATTTGTTGGATCGATTAAATGGCGCACAAGTATTTTCACGAATGGACCTAGCTACAGGCTTCCATCAACTTCGAATCGCCGAAGAATGTGTTCCAATGACAGCGTTCAGAGGTCCCGACTTATTCTACGAGTGGTTAGTAATGCCGTTCGGCTTATGTAACGCTCCTGCTTACTTCGTCGATCTGATGAATAGGGTGTTCAGAGGAGTTTTGAATAAATTTGTTCTGGTTTTTATTGATGATATCCTAATCTTCTCTAAGTCAAAGGCCGAACATGAAAAGCATCTGGAACAGGTTCTGGAAATTCTGAGACGGAATGTATTAAAAGCCAAATTTTCCAAATGTATCTTCTGGCAAGATGAAGTGAAATTTCTGGGCCATGTCGTATCGAAAGAAGGAATTGCTGTGGATCCAAGCAAAATCACAGCTATTCAGAATTGGAAACAGCCCAGTACCCCCACTGAAGTCCGCAGTTTTCTCGGATTGGCTAGCTATTACCGGAAGTTTGTTAAAAACTTTTCGAAGATATCTGGTCATTTAACGAAGATTACGAAGAAGCACGCGAAATTCAAATGGACTCCAGAAAGTGAGGAGGCTTTTGAAGAGCTAAAGTTGAGATTAACAACTGCTCCAGTGTTAACCATCATCGATGGCAACCAGGATTTGAAAGTCTGGACTGATGCTTCTAGAGAAGGCCTTGGCGCAGTGTTAATGCAAAGGGGTCAAGTGATTGCTTATGCTAGCCGTCAACTAAAGTCGCATGAGAAAAACTACGTCACTCATGATCTGTAGTTATTGGCGATAGTATTCACTTTGAAAATCTGGAGGCACTATCTTCTGGGTGAGAGATTTGAGCTGTTTACAGATCACCAGTCGTTAAAGTATCTGTTCACTCAGAAAGACCTGAATCTGAGGCAGCAACGTTGGCTGGAGTTTCTTGTAGCATATGACTTTGAAATTTTATACACTCCAGGGAAAGCCAATGTCGTGGCCGATGCATTAAGCCGAAAGAGTGAAATGATCGCCATTTTTATTATCACGACTTCATTGCTAGATAAAATATCTACTCTTCAGGAATATGATCACTTCATTTAGAAGATCAGAGAGATAATTCAGAAAGGCGAACCCTCGAGTTTTCAAGTTGATAATGATGGAAATCTAAGGCTCAAAGGTCGAATCTGTGTCCCTAACATTCCTGAGCTTCGAAAGGAAGTACTGGATGAATGCCACAAGTCAAAACTTAGTATCCATCCGGGAGTAAGCAAAATGTACAATGACATCAAACACACTTTCTGGTGGAAGTCGATGAAGAGGGACATTTCTTTATATGTTAGCCGATGCCCTACTTGCCAACTAGTCAAGAGCAACCAACAGAAACTAGCTAGATTATTACAACCGCTTGAAGTTCCTGGCTGGAAGTGGGAACATATTTCCATGGACTTCATTGATGGTTTACCCAGAACCAGGAAAGGAAATGACAGTATTTGGGTGATCGTAGATCGCTTCACGAAGACCGCCCATTTCATACCTGTCAGATCAAATAGAACTGCTCAGAGTCTGTCGCAGATATACTTCAGGGAAATAGTTAGACTACATGGAGTGCCGCTCAGTATAGTCAGTGATAAAGATACAATATTCACTAGCAAATTCTGGGAGGCGTTTCAAGTCGAGCTGGGAACGAAGTTGAACTTAAGCACCGCTTATCACCCTCAGACAGACGGTCAGATTGAGAGGGTGAATCGTATTTTAGAAGATCTATTGCGGGCTTGTGTTCTAGATTTTGGTGGATCATGGGAAGACCATCTACATTTGGCTGAAATCTCATATAACAACAGCTACCAGGCAAGTCTGACAATGTCGCCATTCGAAGCATTGTGTGGTAGACCGTGCCGATCCCCTGCTTGTTGGGTCGAACCAGGTAATAGACTTGTGTTGGGTCCTGATATGATTCGAGAAGCTGCCGACAAAGTCGATTTTATTAAGAAACGATTACTCGTCGCTCAAAGCCGATAAAAGAGCTATGCCGATAGAAGAAGGAGAGATATATCCTTTGCTGTTGGCGATTATGTATATTTGAAAGTATCGCCGATGAGAGGAGTGATCCGGTTCGGTAAAACTGGAAAGTTGGCGCCCAAATTCATAGGTCCGTTTCCTATTCTGGAACGGATCGGGACTCTCTCTTATAGGATCAAATTGCCTGATTGGTTGCCTGGAGTTCATGATGTATTTCACATATCTCAACTTCGAAAGCACGTTCATGATCCAGACTTGATCGTGGAAGAAGCAGCTCAACAGGACATTGAAATTACTCCAGAATTGGCTGTGAGAAGAGAGCCGCTAAAGATTATCGGCAAAGAAACCAAAGAGCTGAGGAACAAGAAGGTTCACTTAGTCAGAGTGCAATGGAGTGGAGATCCGCGAGATTGTACTTGGGAAACTAAGGAGAGCATTCAGAAAGCTTATCCTAGATGCCGAGTGGATATCTCTGATTGACTCTGGTGCGAGGTACATTTACCCTACTTTGCATTACCATTTAATTCTCTACTCTGTTGTTATTTCCTTTTCATGGATGTGCACTTTTTAATTCTATGGTCTGAATGGCTTTAAAAGAATATAGAAATTGATTTGTATACTTTTGAAAAGTTGAAAACAATTGGATTGGTTGTTTGGTTGTATGATTGTAGATTTATCAAACCACTTTTGACTTTGTTCCTTTTCGGGGACGAAAAGTTTTAAGTGGGGAGATTGTAACGACCCAGAAAATCTGAACCAATTTAAAAATTTTAAATTGGCTAAAATAACGGATTTTAAATATTTAAAATAAATATTTTGAATAATAGAGATGAAAAGTGAGTTTGAATCGACAATTGAAAACGAATATAATTAATTCTAATTATAAACAAGGCTTGAAAAGGCGCTGCAGTTTCAAAAATTGAATTCAAACTTTGTCGGACTGTACCGGGTGCAAAACAAAATGGATTTTAGTGAAACCAAAAATATTTAAATCTGTTAGTGAATACCTTTCTAACGAATCTGAAAAATCGAATTTTCATAGCGGAAAGAAAAAGTTATGGCCGAATGAATTTTCAGAAAGATCGCTATGGAATTTATATAGCCCGTGAAATTGGCCATTTTGCATACGAACTCGGAATTCGACAAAACCACTTTTGTTGGATTCGGGATGTGAAGTTATTGCTAGGTTTCAAATTTCATAATTTTTGAAGCTAGTATGTGAGCGTGGCAAAGTAAAACGTATTTTGGTCAATTACAGTTAAATTGGATCTACCAGAAATGGGTCTTTTTTCAAACGATCTCGGAATTCGACGAAACTTGTTTTGTTGGGACCGTATCGTCAAAACATAGCTAGATTTATTTTTCAGGAATTTTTCGAATTAGTTTGTGGCCCTGGCAAATTGAAATGTACGTTCAAATGAAATATTGACTGTTTTATATTTTAATGTGAATGAAAACCGACTGAAACAGTCGAATGGGCCTTCGAAACATATCCCATTGTGTTCGGAATGGGGGTAAAACGCTAAGGACGACAGTCGTTGGGTTTCAATTGGTGGTTGTGTCAGAAAACCCCTTTAAAGACCCACCGACCAATTAGAATTTAGGAAGAAAAAAAAATCCTCAGACCCCCCCCCCTCGATCGACGGCGATAAAGGTTCCCCCCTTCTCTCCTCCGCCACCGCCGCTACAGGCCACCAGAGCCGCCGCCACCACATCCATTCGAACCGCCTCCCCCTCCTCTTCAAATCCGGCTCCGCCTCCATCGACGCCCGGATCGCCAGAAACGCCCTTCCAAAGATCCGACCTTCCTGACGCCGCCGCCGCCGCTACAGACCACCGTACCCCCTCAAACCACCACCGATCTGCAGCCCTCACCTCCCTCTACGACGCTGCAGCCACCGACCATCCCAGCTCTTCCCGGATTTCGCGAATTTCTTTGACCTAGTTTTGAACAGCATATAAAGGTAATTCCTTTATATTGTTTAAACACTTTTTAGTGTTGCAAACCTTTTCAAAATCATATCTTTTTCGTTCGTTAACGAAATTCGATGAAACAGGAAACACCGTGACCGTGTGGACGTCTTCTACATTTTGGAAGAGACCGCATATTTTTCTGAGCCTTCTGCTATTTTTGGTGGAGTGGAACCCAAGTAAGATTTCTGATTTTGTGGCGGCAAGGTACTTCGCTCGGTCCGAACCAGTCGCTAAACCGACCCAGACCGTTCGAAACGCCCTATCGTTTGAGAACACGACAAAACAGAACGCATACAGAAGAACATTTCATTGTATATTACAACAATGCATCAGATTACAAGAATTTACAGAGTATAAATGAATATTACACAGAAATATCAGAGATTTAAATTACATTTAAATACATAGCAGCGGAAAATAATACAATACACAACTAGAATGAGATATACGGATACAAAGCTTTCCGGATATCGTTCCAGCTGTAAACCAGGATCCTGTGAATATAAATCTGCAAAACCAAAACTACTAGCTGCCCGTGTCGAAAATAGGGGCACCCAGAGTTTAGGTTAAAACAATAAACTCCAGGTCAGTCATGTGACTGGTGTGAGAACTAAAACAGTTATTAATTCTTTATTTTAAAGTTAGGTAAATCAAGGGACCACGCCGTATAACACGGAACGGGTTTCCTCCCAAGAATACCAGTGCATAAAACGAACAGCGCAATGCTAAATAAAGAAAAATGAAGCTGTTATAAGACCCAGGTCCCATCACACAATGCAACGCAGTCGAGGATAGGGTTTTCCCTTATAACAGCCAAAGAATGCTTGATACGTTTAAAACAAATCATTTGATACTATTATAAGTGCATAGTGTATAAAACACTTCAAATCATAAGTATCAATCATAGGCGGCATGAATGCCCCATACCACTATGTCGCCATATATAGGTTATACAATCAAAATCGCAAAGTCTCGTATTTGGAAATTGGGTTTCCATCTATGAACCGAGGCAAAAGATAGTCCTCAACCGATTCGAGACAATCTAGCCCATGTCTCAGGCAAGCGCGCAGGCAAGCCTTGGATCGTCAGGGCCGGTCCACACGGAGTGGATTATTATGCCTGAACAATACGTCTCCCCACCCTATGGGGTGTAAGTCTGGTCCGTCAGCCGACCAGAATGCATTCGGCCGAAACCGATATAACCGAGGCGCCTCGCAACAGCAACAACCACATAAGTCAAACTCGTCAGGGCGTGTAAAACCACTGACGCCACTTCTAGCTAGAAAGAAACGCAAGTCCTCCCTGAGGTCCGTCTCCCGTTTTTGGTTCATACCTGGTGTGAAACACGCGAGGTAAACGTTACACAAAGCTACGCCACAAAGGCCGTGCTTTGATCATCACCACAAGACTTTGCTTTTCAACAGAAGCCTTGATCATTTGCATCTTAGCATGCCACACAGGCAAACCATCCTATGCAACCGATATCAGTCACACAGAATGAAATCCGATGTCAGACACACAGTCCATTTACAAGTCCGTTCTGGGTCTGAACGAAACCGGAGGCACCTAGTACCCCGCATATCCATCGATCTCCAAGTACGTCTGGACGATCACTAACTGTTTCCATCTTCTTGGGTGTACAGCCCAATCAAGATCATCAGTTATCACCCAAACGACGTGAAGACTTCCGGTCTTCGACCATCGTCTTCATCTTCGACTTATCGTCGTATCAGTTATTCAGAATGGGATAAACCCGGTCTTTCCGAATAACTCGCGTATATTTTAAGTAAGTGTTACACAAACACAACATACGCCTCATTCCAGTTCATTAGTCACTAACCGTAAATTAATCAAGAGAATAATTCCCCAAATATTAACCCCGAAGGCCGAAACCAACATCAGATCAATATCCAGAAAACCATTCTGCTTGGCTAACCGACAGTTAGTTTCTAAATTTCACGTTCAAATCTAATTAAAGATTTAACTATCGCCTGGAGCAAAACTGGTGATACTCCATTCTCGATCTTTTCAATCTAATTAAAGATTCATTAAAACTCCACTTAGTTTTAATCTGTGACTGGGTTAAAGAATCAGTGTCATTTAAAACACGGTTCACGATAAACCCAAAGTCACATCCCATTAATTATCGGGTTAAAGAACAAGTGTTATTTAAAACACTGTTCACGATAAACCCAAAAATCAATATCAATTCAATTCCAATTAAATATCATTTAATTGGTACACTTCATTAAATCTAAATAAAAAGATTTAATCTTTTCTCAACTGGGTTCAAGAACAGTGTTAGTGAAGACACCATTCACGACAAACCCAAATCACATTCGATATTCAATACAAGGCTCTGAATAGAAACTATATCGGCCTATATTCAATATCAAATTCTACGATTAACAAATGTCGTATTGGAAATAACGATATACATATATATCTTTCAAATTTCCATAACAACACCTGTAATATCACGAATTCCAACATCGAAATATTCCGAAGACAATTTCGATTCAAATCCACTCCAATGCAATCATTGGAAATTTTGGTTATTTTCAAAACCATTTCAAATTCAATTTATTTATTTAAAAATAAATAGAATTATAATTCTAGTTCAAAACTAGTTCATTTCGATAAAAATCTATTTTTATCTTTTCAAATATGGAGTTTTTCATCCCAAACTTTCACAAATCATTTCTTATGATTTTACACAAATTATTACTATTTTTAATAATTTTATCAAGGCCCGTACGGTCGATTTCCATTAACGGCCATCGAACTGCACTTACAGCGACCTTTTTCGAATTTGATTTGGACGTATCTCCAAATCCAACCGTTAGATTTCAAATTTCTAACATTCATTAGAAAGCTCTTTTCGATACGAACCCAACGGTTCCGGTTTTAGGAGAATCCGACGGTCGGATCTCCCGTAATGTCCGTTTGAAACAAATGATCGAAATTCGCGAACTGCCGCAGCGCGGCGCGTTCTATTCAGGCCATTATATTATATATATAATATATATAATATATATTTCGTCGATTACTATTTAAAACGAATTATATAAATGGTTTTAAATTCGTTTCAAAAGCAATTTCAACTTCCTTTTCAATTCAAATCAAAATTGAATTCTTCTTTATAAATTCGTTTCAAAATTCATTTCTATTCAATTCAAATTTCAATTCAATTTGAATTCATTTCAATTCGCTTTCAATTCCATTTGAATTCGTTTTCAATTCAATTCATTTCGAAATCGTTTTAAAATTCAATTCATTTCGAAATCGTTTTCAATTCAATTCATTTCGAAATCGTTTTCAATTCAATTCATTTCGAAATCGTTTTCAATTCAATTCATTTCGAAATCGTTTTCAATTCAATTTATTTCGAAATCGCTTTCAATTCAATTTGAATTCGTTTTCAATTCATTTCGAAATCGTTTTCAATTCAATTTATTTCGAAATCGTTTTCAATTCAATTCATTTCGAAATCGTTTTCAATTCAATTTATTTCGAAATCGTTTTCAATTCAATTCATTTCGAAATCGTTTTCAATTCAATTTATTTCGAAATCGTTTTCAATTCAATTCATTTCGAAATCGTTTTCAATTCAATTCATTTCGAAATCGTTTTCAATTCAATTCATTTCGAAATCGTTTTCAATTCAATTCATTTCGAAATCGTTTTCAATTCAATTCATTTCGAAATCGTTTTCAATTCAATTCATTTCGAAATCGTTTTCAATTCAATTCATTTCGAAATCGTTTTCAATTCAATTCATTTCGAAATCGTTTTCAATTCAATTCATTTCGAAATCGTTTTCAATTCAATTCATTTCAAAATATTCGATTTCGAAATCACGTTTCAATATTCATTTTAAAATGAATAAAATCGATATAAATATCGTTCACGTCAAAATGGCGTCAATCTAATCCTCACGGCTTCACATATTTCTATTTTCAAATATTCTATTTCAAATATTTCTATTTCAAATATTTCTATTTCAAATATTTCTATTTCAAATATTTCTATTTCAAATATTTCTATTTCAAATATTTCTATTTCAAATATTTCTATTTTTCTCGAAACTGGAATGAGGCCCAATCAATTACCATATAATGTTAATTATATGGATTTTCTACAACACATGTATATATCAACAACGATGAATAATCAACCATCAACCAAAGTGCACTACACTGTATAAGCATCAAATATAGACATTTAACGCTTATAGCAGCTTGTCAATCAATCGATCGACATATTTAATAAATCAGGATGAGTGAACTTCAAATTTCATCCTAACACCCGTGTGGGGTTTCAAACAATCAAACACATATTTTATTTGTGCAGTTAGGCGATGTGTAAAATTTATCGACCCAATCAACGTCATTCAAATAGGTGTACATAAACAAACCGTCTGGTTTGTAAATGAATATTTATTTATTCACATTCACGTTAAAAATTATATTTTTAACGATAACACATTTTATTTTAACATATGAATTTATATTCAGTTCATTCGTTAAATAAAATGCTAATTTTATTTTTCTAACTTATTTTAGAAAATTTCGGCGGCATAACGGCACGATACTAGAAACGGGACAAGGCCTAGCCTTATCCCCGGTCTAGTGAAGGCCCACGCCATTCACACATCAATCAAATCAATTCGTTATGCAAACCACAAACTTTGGAGTAAGGGTCTAACCTAGTCTTACTCCTTCGCCTTATAACGGCGCACGTCTAATCCTAACCAATTTATCGATTCGATTTTTCACACCACAAACCACATTCAAACCAATATCACAATCAATCACCAAACAGTCAAACAAACAAGTCCATGGTCTGTGGACGGGTGTCGGGTGCTACTAAGCACCGTCTGCATCCTAGTATATATATATAACTAGAAAAGGAGAATTAAGAGTGAGAAGTTCTCACCTATAGCTATCCTAGCTCCACGGCTCTTCTTTTGCAGAAGTCTTCGTCGTTTCGCCTTTTTGTCACCTTCGTTGCCCAAGGCCACTATATATATAAAAATCGAATTTTTATTTCTAAGTTCAATATATAAAAATCGAATTTTTATTTCAAAGTTCAATATATAAAAATCGAATTTTTATTTCAAAGTTCAATATATAAAAATCGAATTTTTATTTCAAAGTTCAATACATAAAAATCGAATTTTTATTTCAAAGTTCAATATATAAAAATCGAATTTTTATTTCAAAGTTTCCGCCTTTTCCATTTCAAAGATCTAATCTTTTCTTTTACTTTTTAAAGTTCAAATCCTTTTACCTTTTAAAAATTCAAATCTTTTACCTTTTAAAAATTCAAATCTTTTTAAACCTCTTAAAAACAAAAATCTTCTTAAACCTTTTAAATTTCTTTACAATCACAGAAACTTATTTTTCCAAAAATCAAAAATCATATATGTAAAATTCATATTTTTATATTTCTATTAATCATATAAAAATCATATTTTTATATGTTAGAAACCATGCTATTCTTATTTTAAAACCAAATCAGTTTTTATTTTTATAATTTTACAAAATCAGTTTTAAATTACTTTAAAAAAAATTAGTTTTAAATTACTAAAAAAAACAGAAAAAGTAAATAATAAAAATAAAAAAAACAGAAAGGGGACTTACAGGGGGGAGGCTTCTCCGTTCGTCAGTGGGGGGGGCTCGTGGCGGAGGGTGGTCGGAGCAGCTCCTGGGGGGGCGGTTGTGGGTTTCGCGGCGCCTGGCGCCTGGAGGGGGGGGGGTCGGGCTTGAGGGTCTCGCGTCGGAGCAGGGCGGAGATGAAGGGGGGGGGAACTGTGCGAGAGGGAGGCGGCGCGGTGGATGGTGGGGCGGCGCTCCGCCCCCCTGTCGCCCTTTCTTTTTTTTTTTTTTCTTTTTTTTTTTTCTGTTCTGTTTGAAATGAATGGACGGGGGGGGGCCAGAGTGTTTTAAGGAGGGAGAAGTTTGTTTTTTTTTTTTTTTTTATTATTATTATTATTATTATTATTATTTAATTCATTAAAGTAGGTTTTTGCGTATGAACTCGAAACCAAACCCAATGACTGTCGCCCCTAGCTAATTACCCCCATCCCAGACACAATGGAATATGTTTCGTTAGCCAATTCGACTGTTTCAGTCAGTTGTCCCGCAAATTAAAGTATAAAACATTTAATTTTCAAATTTGAACGTACATTTCAAATTACCGGGGTCACATACTAACTAGAAAAATTTCAGAAAAATATTTTCTAGCTTCGTATTGACTATACGGTCCTAACAAAACTAGTTTCGTCGAATTCTGAGACCGTTAGAAAAATGGCCAATTTCCAGTCGATTAAAATCAACTGAAACTGGTCAAACGCGTTTTTCTTTGCCACGCTCAAATATTGATTCGAAAAATTATGAAATTTGGAATCTAGCAATAACCTGACATCACGGACCCAACAAAACTGGTTTCGTCGAAATCCGAGGTCATTTGCAAAATGTCCATTTTTAAGGGCCTGAATTCCATAGCGACTATTCAGAATTTTCAACTGGACATATCTTTCGATTCCTGATATGAAATCTTGATTTTTCGGATTCGTTGGAAAGATATTATCAATCAGATCCTAATGTTTTTGGTTTCACTAAAATCCGGATTGTTTTGCACCCGGTACATTCAATTGAAGTTTGAAATCGAATTATCGAACTACCGCGCCATTTTCAATTCTATTTATAATTATATATAAATATTTATATTCTAACGACGACGCGTATAAATATATACGTTCGAATTATATTCAAAATAAATTTCTCGTCGTTATTATTTAAAATAATTCATTTTAAATAATCTGAATTCGCTAAAATTGCCAAAATAAAAATTTCAAACTGGCTCGCATTTTCCGGGTTGTTACAATCTCCCCCACTTAAAACTTTTCGTCCCCGAAAAGGAACAAAGTCGAAAGTGGTTTGATCATTCAACTCTACGCTCGTTCAGGCTTCCATTCTCCAACTCTTTAGTTTCTGAGAATTTTCTAAATTTCAAAAATTTGGCTAACACCCTAAATTTTTGAAAAATTTCGCCATAACCTCCCCTGCACCGGGAGCATCGGGGAATTTCAAATAGCTTCCCCGGTCCTTCAGATCTCAAAAAGAAAAAGAAAAAGCCAAGCGGCTAGCCAATAGGCTCATAAAATCATCATCACCCAAACAAAACAGGAAATTATGTAGTAAACATGTACCTATTTGTCGGGCAAACAAATTTTATTCTCTGGCTCTAGCCTCCTTGCTATGACCTGTTCAATGTAAGTACAAGTATATGCAAGCAAATGCGACCAATTTTCAATATAAGTCAATATATGATTCAATCAGGCTAATTGGTTAAAAATTATCAAACAATTCAACAAACAACACAAACATCAATCAATTAGTGAATTAGAGTTTCAAATTCATAATTTTGATACATATACAAAAATCATGTTTTTGATGCCAATTCACAACAATGTATTCTAGCTATATATAAGTTTTGGGTTCTCACACCAGCCTAATGGAAATATATAGAAAATCACACCTTCGAGACACGAACATAAATACCGATGATGCACGTGCTATCATCAGTACCTTCTCCGGGCGACTAGAGTGTGATTCTATATCTATCCAATATATTAAAACTTCGAATACACGCGGATCAGACGTATACGCAAAATCTATATATACTGGATTGTCCAACTCAATATAAATAGAAAATCAAATACGAATGATTGATTTAAATTTTCAAAACAAAATTTGTTTTCACTTGAAAAAAATATACTCTTCACACTCGTTCTAGGATACTACTGATCCCATCTCTAACGAGTCATTCTAATTGGATATTACTAATCCAATATCTGATGAATTCTTTCGTATGGTTCTAATGTGCCTTGTTCTCTGAGCTTTGTAAACCAAAGCTCTGATACCAACTTTAAAGACCCGCAAAGAATTTCGAGTATAAATGAATATTACACAGAAATATCAGAGATTTAAATTACATTTAAATACATAGCAGCGGAAAATAATACAATACACAACTAGAATGAGATATACGGATACAAAGCTTTCCGGATATCGTTCCAGCTGTAAACCAGGATCCTGTGAATATAAATCTGCAAAACCAAAACTACTAGCTGCCCGTGTCGAAAATAGGGGCACCCAGAGTTTAGGTTAAAACAATAAACTCCAGGTCAGTCATGTGACTGGTGTGAGAACTAAAACAGTTATTAATTCTTTATTTTAAAGTTAGGTAAATCAAGGGACCACGCCGTATAACACGGAACGGGTTTCCTCCCAAGAATACCAGTGCATAAAACGAACAGCGCAATGCTAAATAAAGAAAAATGAAGCTGTTATAAGACCCAGGTCCCATCACACAATGCAACGCAGTCGAGGATAGGGTTTTCCCTTATAACAGCCAAAGAATGCTTGATACGTTTAAAACAAATCATTTGATACTATTATAAGTGCATAGTGTATAAAACACTTCAAATCATAAGTATCAATCATAGGCGGCATGAATGCCCCATACCACTATGTCGCCATATATAGGTTATACAATCAAAATCGCAAAGTCTCGTATTTGGAAATTGGGTTTCCATCTATGAACCGAGGCAAAAGATAGTCCTCAACCGATTCGAGACAATCTAGCCCATGTCTCAGGCAAGCGCGCAGGCAAGCCTTGGATCGTCAGGGCCGGTCCACACGGAGTGGATTATTATGCCTGAACAATACGTCTCCCCACCCTATGGGGTGTAAGTCTGGTCCGTCAGCCGACCAGAATGCATTCGGCCGAAACCGATATAACCGAGGCGCCTCGCAACAGCAACAACCACATAAGTCAAACTCGTCAGGGCGTGTAAAACCACTGACGCCACTTCTAGCTAGAAAGAAACGCAAGTCCTCCCTGAGGTCCGTCTCCCGTTTTTGGTTCATACCTGGTGTGAAACACGCGAGGTAAACGTTACACAAAGCTACGCCACAAAGGCCGTGCTTTGATCATCACCACAAGACTTTGCTTTTCAACAGAAGCCTTGATCATTTGCATCTTAGCATGCCACACAGGCAAACCATCCTATGCAACCGATATCAGTCACACAGAATGAAATCCGATGTCAGACACACAGTCCATTTACAAGTCCGTTCTGGGTCTGAACGAAACCGGAGGCACCTAGTACCCCGCATATCCATCGATCTCCAAGTACGTCTGGACGATCACTAACTGTTTCCATCTTCTTGGGTGTACAGCCCAATCAAGATCATCAGTTATCACCCAAACGACGTGAAGACTTCCGGTCTTCGACCATCGTCTTCATCTTCGACTTATCGTCGTATCAGTTATTCAGAATGGGATAAACCCGGTCTTTCCGAATAACTCGCGTATATTTTAAGTAAGTGTTACACAAACACAACATACGCCTCATTCCAGTTCATTAGTCACTAACCGTAAATTAATCAAGAGAATAATTCCCCAAATATTAACCCCGAAGGCCGAAACCAACATCAGATCAATATCCAGAAAACCATTCTGCTTGGCTAACCGACAGTTAGTTTCTAAATTTCACGTTCAAATCTAATTAAAGATTTAACTATCGCCTGGAGCAAAACTGGTGATACTCCATTCTCGATCTTTTCAATCTAATTAAAGATTCATTAAAACTCCACTTAGTTTTAATCTGTGACTGGGTTAAAGAATCAGTGTCATTTAAAACACGGTTCACGATAAACCCAAAGTCACATCCCATTAATTATCGGGTTAAAGAACAAGTGTTATTTAAAACACTGTTCACGATAAACCCAAAAATCAATATCAATTCAATTCCAATTAAATATCATTTAATTGGTACACTTCATTAAATCTAAATAAAAAGATTTAATCTTTTCTCAACTGGGTTCAAGAACAGTGTTAGTGAAGACACCATTCACGACAAACCCAAATCACATTCGATATTCAATACAAGGCTCTGAATAGAAACTATATCGGCCTATATTCAATATCAAATTCTACGATTAACAAATGTCGTATTGGAAATAACGATATACATATATATCTTTCAAATTTCCATAACAACACCTGTAATATCACGAATTCCAACATCGAAATATTCCGAAGACAATTTCGATTCAAATCCACTCCAATGCAATCATTGGAAATTTTGGTTATTTTCAAAACCATTTCAAATTCAATTTATTTATTTAAAAATAAATAGAATTATAATTCTAGTTCAAAACTAGTTCATTTCGATAAAAATCTATTTTTATCTTTTCAAATATGGAGTTTTTCATCCCAAACTTTCACAAATCATTTCTTATGATTTTACACAAATTATTACTATTTTTAATAATTTTATCAAGGCCCGTACGGTCGATTTCCATTAACGGCCATCGAACTGCACTTACAGCGACCTTTTTCGAATTTGATTTGGACGTATCTCCAAATCCAACCGTTAGATTTCAAATTTCTAACATTCATTAGAAAGCTCTTTTCGATACGAACCCAACGGTTCCGGTTTTAGGAGAATCCGACGGTCGGATCTCCCGTAATGTCCGTTTGAAACAAATGATCGAAATTCGCGAACTGCCGCAGCGCGGCGCGTTCTATTCAGGCCATTATATTATATATATAATATATATAATATATATTTCGTCGATTACTATTTAAAACGAATTATATAAATGGTTTTAAATTCGTTTCAAAAGCAATTTCAACTTCCTTTTCAATTCAAATCAAAATTGAATTCTTCTTTATAAATTCGTTTCAAAATTCATTTCTATTCAATTCAAATTTCAATTCAATTTGAATTCATTTCAATTCGCTTTCAATTCCATTTGAATTCGTTTTCAATTCAATTCATTTCGAAATCGTTTTAAAATTCAATTCATTTCGAAATCGTTTTCAATTCAATTCATTTCGAAATCGTTTTCAATTCAATTCATTTCGAAATCGTTTTCAATTCAATTCATTTCGAAATCGTTTTCAATTCAATTTATTTCGAAATCGCTTTCAATTCAATTTGAATTCGTTTTCAATTCATTTCGAAATCGTTTTCAATTCAATTTATTTCGAAATCGTTTTCAATTCAATTCATTTCGAAATCGTTTTCAATTCAATTTATTTCGAAATCGTTTTCAATTCAATTCATTTCGAAATCGTTTTCAATTCAATTTATTTCGAAATCGTTTTCAATTCAATTCATTTCGAAATCGTTTTCAATTCAATTCATTTCGAAATCGTTTTCAATTCAATTCATTTCGAAATCGTTTTCAATTCAATTCATTTCGAAATCGTTTTCAATTCAATTCATTTCGAAATCGTTTTCAATTCAATTCATTTCGAAATCGTTTTCAATTCAATTCATTTCGAAATCGTTTTCAATTCAATTCATTTCGAAATCGTTTTCAATTCAATTCATTTCGAAATCGTTTTCAATTCAATTCATTTCAAAATATTCGATTTCGAAATCACGTTTCAATATTCATTTTAAAATGAATAAAATCGATATAAATATCGTTCACGTCAAAATGGCGTCAATCTAATCCTCACGGCTTCACATATTTCTATTTTCAAATATTCTATTTCAAATATTTCTATTTCAAATATTTCTATTTCAAATATTTCTATTTCAAATATTTCTATTTCAAATATTTCTATTTCAAATATTTCTATTTCAAATATTTCTATTTTTCTCGAAACTGGAATGAGGCCCAATCAATTACCATATAATGTTAATTATATGGATTTTCTACAACACATGTATATATCAACAACGATGAATAATCAACCATCAACCAAAGTGCACTACACTGTATAAGCATCAAATATAGACATTTAACGCTTATAGCAGCTTGTCAATCAATCGATCGACATATTTAATAAATCAGGATGAGTGAACTTCAAATTTCATCCTAACACCCGTGTGGGGTTTCAAACAATCAAACACATATTTTATTTGTGCAGTTAGGCGATGTGTAAAATTTATCGACCCAATCAACGTCATTCAAATAGGTGTACATAAACAAACCGTCTGGTTTGTAAATGAATATTTATTTATTCACATTCACGTTAAAAATTATATTTTTAACGATAACACATTTTATTTTAACATATGAATTTATATTCAGTTCATTCGTTAAATAAAATGCTAATTTTATTTTTCTAACTTATTTTAGAAAATTTCGGCGGCATAACGGCACGATACTAGAAACGGGACAAGGCCTAGCCTTATCCCCGGTCTAGTGAAGGCCCACGCCATTCACACATCAATCAAATCAATTCGTTATGCAAACCACAAACTTTGGAGTAAGGGTCTAACCTAGTCTTACTCCTTCGCCTTATAACGGCGCACGTCTAATCCTAACCAATTTATCGATTCGATTTTTCACACCACAAACCACATTCAAACCAATATCACAATCAATCACCAAACAGTCAAACAAACAAGTCCATGGTCTGTGGACGGGTGTCGGGTGCTACTAAGCACCGTCTGCATCCTAGTATATATATATAACTAGAAAAGGAGAATTAAGAGTGAGAAGTTCTCACCTATAGCTATCCTAGCTCCACGGCTCTTCTTTTGCAGAAGTCTTCGTCGTTTCGCCTTTTTGTCACCTTCGTTGCCCAAGGCCACTATATATATAAAAATCGAATTTTTATTTCTAAGTTCAATATATAAAAATCGAATTTTTATTTCAAAGTTCAATATATAAAAATCGAATTTTTATTTCAAAGTTCAATATATAAAAATCGAATTTTTATTTCAAAGTTCAATACATAAAAATCGAATTTTTATTTCAAAGTTCAATATATAAAAATCGAATTTTTATTTCAAAGTTTCCGCCTTTTCCATTTCAAAGATCTAATCTTTTCTTTTACTTTTTAAAGTTCAAATCCTTTTACCTTTTAAAAATTCAAATCTTTTACCTTTTAAAAATTCAAATCTTTTTAAACCTCTTAAAAACAAAAATCTTCTTAAACCTTTTAAATTTCTTTACAATCACAGAAACTTATTTTTCCAAAAATCAAAAATCATATATGTAAAATTCATATTTTTATATTTCTATTAATCATATAAAAATCATATTTTTATATGTTAGAAACCATGCTATTCTTATTTTAAAACCAAATCAGTTTTTATTTTTATAATTTTACAAAATCAGTTTTAAATTACTTTAAAAAAAATTAGTTTTAAATTACTAAAAAAAACAGAAAAAGTAAATAATAAAAATAAAAAAAACAGAAAGGGGACTTACAGGGGGGAGGCTTCTCCGTTCGTCAGTGGGGGGGGCTCGTGGCGGAGGGTGGTCGGAGCAGCTCCTGGGGGGGCGGTTGTGGGTTTCGCGGCGCCTGGCGCCTGGAGGGGGGGGGTCGGGCTTGAGGGTCTCGCGTCGGAGCAGGGCGGAGATGAAGGGGGGGGGAACTGTGCGAGAGGGAGGCGGCGCGGTGGATGGTGGGGCGGCGCTCCGCCCCCCTGTCGCCCTTTCTTTTTTTTTTTTTTCTTTTTTTTTTTTCTGTTCTGTTTGAAATGAATGGACGGGGGGGGGCCAGAGTGTTTTAAGGAGGGAGAAGTTTGTTTTTTTTTTTTTTTTTATTATTATTATTATTATTATTATTATTTAATTCATTAAAGTAGGTTTTTGCGTATGAACTCGAAACCAAACCCAATGACTGTCGCCCCTAGCTAATTACCCCCATCCCAGACACAATGGAATATGTTTCGTTAGCCAATTCGACTGTTTCAGTCAGTTGTCCCGCAAATTAAAGTATAAAACATTTAATTTTCAAATTTGAACGTACATTTCAAATTACCGGGGTCACATACTAACTAGAAAAATTTCAGAAAAATATTTTCTAGCTTCGTATTGACTATACGGTCCTAACAAAACTAGTTTCGTCGAATTCTGAGACCGTTAGAAAAATGGCCAATTTCCAGTCGATTAAAATCAACTGAAACTGGTCAAACGCGTTTTTCTTTGCCACGCTCAAATATTGATTCGAAAAATTATGAAATTTGGAATCTAGCAATAACCTGACATCACGGACCCAACAAAACTGGTTTCGTCGAAATCCGAGGTCATTTGCAAAATGTCCATTTTTAAGGGCCTGAATTCCATAGCGACTATTCAGACTTTTCAACTGGACATATCTTTCGATTCCTGATATGAAATCTTGATTTTTCGGATTCGTTGGAAAGATATTATCAATCAGATCCTAATGTTTTTGGTTTCACTAAAATCCGGATTGTTTTGCACCCGGTACATTCAATTGAAGTTTGAAATCGAATTATCGAACTACCGCGCCATTTTCAATTCTATTTATAATTATATATAAATATTTATATTCTAACGACGACGCGTATAAATATATACGTTCGAATTATATTCAAAATAAATTTCTCGTCGTTATTATTTAAAATAATTCATTTTAAATAATCTGAATTCGCTAAAATTGCCAAAATAAAAATTTCAAACTGGCTCGCATTTTCCGGGTTGTTACAGATTTATAAACCATATGGAAAACGACAATGTATAAATTATATAGTCGATGTATGAGTTATATAAGCGTTGTACACCTCATGTATAAGCGCTGTATAAGTTGTACATTCGATGTATAAGTTATATATGCGTTGTAAAAATGATATATGTGTTGAAATAGAAGTGAATTGCTATATATAAATATATATATATATACACACACGCCCCTCGTCCACAAACCATGGACGATATTTATTGATTGTGATTGGTGTGAAAATTGATTGATAGCGAATGGTTGTTTGGGATTGTTTGTGGTTGATATTGATTGATTGTGGTTGAAAAATACCCGTGTGTGGTTGAGAAATATTTGGCTGAAACCCCATAGGATTAGTTTGTGGAAATGAAATAAATATATACATGTCGCCTGCGTGCGAACTAGATGCATGATCCCCATTGTCAAAAACCACGAGGTTTTAAGGTAGAGCGAGGAGCCGTACTAGGGACGGTCCTGGTTTTAACTACCCTGCCGTTATGCTGCCGAAATTTTGAATAATATTCATGTGTTTGAATTATTTTCATTTGCTGAAACTATATTTATTCGTTGAATATAGAACCTTCATGTGTTGAATCGATATTCATTCGTTGATTAGAAATTCATGTGTTGAATGGTATTCATGTTTTAAATATAAAAATCACATTTTTATCTATATATAGAAACTATAGAAAACCTTTATGTGTTGAATCGATATTCATTCGTTGATTAGAAATTCATGTGTTGAATGGTATTCGTGTTTTAAATATAAAAATCACATTTTTATCTATATGTAGAAACTAGAGAAAACCTTCATGTGTTGAATCGATATTCATTCATTGATTAGAAATTCATGTGTTTAATGGTATTCATATTTTAAAATAAATTGTTTTATAATAAAAATCCTATTTTTATCACCTATATAAAACTATATAAAATAATGGCGTTTTGAAATGAATTGTTTTACAATAAAAATCACATTTTTATTATATACACGAATTGTTGAAATGTGAAGTGTTAAAAATAGCAACTCGTTCAAATAAATATGCGTGAGTTGAAATATTCATTAATTAGCTAATGATATGATTTTTGCCTATGCATGCAACATTAGAATGAATGGTGTTTTTAAACCAAATGAAATCAAATATGAAGTTGAATGGAAAATGATAAATGATAAGAACTTTATATATGTACATGCATATTTATTGAACGGGTTATAGCAAAGGGGCTAGAGAAGAGGAACAAAATTTTGTGCCCGACAAATAGGTACACATTTACTGTTTTGTTTGGGTGATGATTTTATGAGCCTGTTGGCTAGCCGCTTGGCTTTTTCTTTTTCTTTTCGACATGAGACGCCCGTGTGGCTATTTGGGAATTTTCCCAGCCCCTCCCGTACAAATGAGGTTATGGCGAAATTTTCCAAAATTTAAAGGCGTTAGTGAAATATTTGAAGTAAAAACGATATTGAAATTGTTGATTGAACTATATTTATATAAATATATAAATATAAATAAAATTAAAACGAAACGTGGCCGAGTAGTTCGTGATTTGAAACCGTGATTTCAAACGACTATACCAGGAGATCCGACCATCGGATTTTCCTGAAATCGCAACCGTTGGGTTCGCCTTGGAAAAATCTTTCCAACGCCAACAACTTTGTAAACATCCAACGGTTGGATTGTCTGGAATGTTTAATTCAAATCTAAAGAAAAACAGCGCCAGAAACGATTATATTTATTTATATTTATAAATATAATTATATTTAATCGAATAACGACGCTGCAGTTCGTATTTTGAAATCGAAACTTCAAACGATTGTACCGGGAGATCCGACCGTCGGATTTTCCCGAAACTGGAACCGTTGGATTCGTTTTGAAAAGAACTTTCTAAGGATGTAAATTTTGCGAAGATCCGACAGTTAGATTTTCAGATATGTGTAAATCAAATCTGAAGAAAAACAGCGTCACGGCCACCTTATGGCCCGAAGCGTCGTTTTGAATAAATTGGCTATTTTAAAATAAATAAAAATAGCGATAAATTGTTATAAAATATCATAAACGATATGGAATGGAAATAAACTGAATTTGCTCGATTTATGTGGTATTTGATGGTTGAATGTGTTTGGTGTGAAAATTACATTAAAGAACAAAATTGGTGTTGTCGAATGATTTAACCATTGAAATAAATTGATTTTAAATTGGTGTTGTCGAGTTAATTCTCATTTCGAATAATTGACCGACGATTGAAAGTCGAAGATGAAGACGGTGGTCGAAGACTGGAGATCTTCACCTCGTTTGGATGGTAACCGAGGTCCTGATTGGGAGGCATCCCGAAATATGGATAATGAGTGGTGATCGTCCAGACGTACGTGGTGATCGATGGGTTTGCGAGGTATTTAGTGCCTCCGGTTTCGTTCAGATCCAGAACGGACTTGTAAATGGACTGTGTGTCTGACATTGGATTTTATTCTATGTTGATTGATCTCTATTAAATATACATCTGTTTGGCGGCGGAGAATTTATTCTTTTGCTTAACGCCCTTCTCTAAGACGCACGAGCTCAGGGGTTGTATATCGATGGACATCAGTCGCATGGCATGAATTGCTAGTGTGACATGCCTAAGTGGCAAATGATCAGGACTTCTGTTGAAAAGCAAAGTCCTGTGGTGATGATCAAAGCACCCCCTGTGTGGCGTAGCTTTGTGTATAACGTGAAATCGCGAGCCTCACACCCGGTATGAACCAGAAACGGGAGGAAGGACCTCAGGGAGGGCATGCGTTTCTTTCTAGCTAGGGTGGTGTCAGTGACCTACCAGCCTTGACATTTATATATTTTTCACCTATGTGGTTGTTGCTATTGCGAGGCGCCTCGGTTTGATCGGACGATCCGGGTCCGATGGAGTCATTCGTTGGCTCGTTTACGCCCCAAAGGGCGGGGAAACGTATTGTTCAGGAATTTTAATCCACATCGCTGGACCGGCCCTGTCGCTCCTAGGGTCACTCGAGCTCTGATCCTAAGACACGGGCTAGAGCGTCTCAAATTCGGTAAGGACTATCTTTTGCCTTGGTTCAGGACGGAAATCCAATTTCTAAATACGTGACTGTGCGGTTTTGATTGTATATATATATATATGGCGACATGATATATGGTACCCATGCCGTCTATGATTGATAGTTATGATTTGAAAGTGTTTTCAAACCATATAAACACTAGAAATAATATCAAATGCTTTTGTTTTATTCGTATCAAACATATTTTGGCCGTTATAAGGTAAAAACTCTATCCTCCGGTTTGCGTTGCATTGTGTGATGGGAACAGAGTCTTATAATGGCTTCATTTTTATAAAATGCATTGCATTGTTTAAAAGAAAGATTTGTTTTAAAGCACTGGCAATCCAATGGAGAAAACCCGTTCCACGAAAGTGGCGTGGTCCTGTGATTAGCCAAATTATATATGTGTTGAGTAGATTTCTCATACCAGTCCCATGACTGACTCGTAGTTTGTTTCACTTTCAAACTCGGGTGCCCCTTTTTCTACACGGGCAGCCTTGTATTCAGGTTTAGCTGGTTCTTTCTGGATAGCTGGAGCTGAAGATGAATTCTATTATTTATCTCTTTTTATGCTGTTCAGCTCCTATTGTACATATTTTGTTTATTTCCGCTGTAGACATTTATGTATAGCTGAACTGTATTTGTACTAAGTATGATCCTGTATACTGTATAACTCTGATGATTACTTTTATCCAGTATATTCTATTGTTCATTATCTGGTGTGTTTATTTAATTATGTTCTGCTATTATCTGTTTCTGTGTTATATTCCACGGATTACCCTTGCCGCCATCAACACGGGGTTTGGGGTCGTCTCAGTCTCTATCACTAACTATGCTGATGGGAATTACATGCAGCTTAACGATTTCTTTGAAATATATCTGTGCTAGACTTTGAGCGGTTCTATTGGATCTGACAGGTATAAAATGGGCAGTCTTCGTGAAGTGATCTACGATTACCCAAATGTTGTCATTACCTTTCCTGGTTCGCGGTAAACCATCTATGAAATCCATGGAAATCTGTTCCCATTTCCAACTTGGGACTTCCAACGGTTGCAACAATCCAGCTAGCTTCTGTTGGTCTCTCTTGACCAATTGACAAGTAGGGCATCTGCTAACATACAAAGAAATATCCCTTTTCGTTGCCTTCCACCAGAAAGTGCGTTTGATATCGTTGTACCTTTTACTCACACCAGGATGGATGCAAAATTTGGATTTATGGCATTCATCCAGCACTTCCCTTTTGAGCTCAGGAAGGTTGGGAACACATATTCTCCCATTCAGCCTCAGAACTCCTTCTTTATCTACCTGAAAACTTGAGGGCTCTCCCTTCTGTATTATTCCTTTGATCCTTTGAATGAAATAATCATTCCTCTGGAGAGCACATATCTTATCGATCAAGCTAGGGGTAATTATAAGATTGGCAATGATTGCGGTTTTCCTACTAAGCGCATCCGCTACAACGTTAGCCTTCCCCGGCGTATACAAGATATCAAGATCATACGCTGCAAGAAATTCTAGCCAACGCTGCTGTCTCAAATTCAGATCTTTCTGGGTGTATAAATACTTCAATGATTGATGATCTGTGTACAGTATAAATTTCTCGCCCAATAAATAATGCCTCCAGATTTTTAATGCAAAAACGATGGCTAGCAACTCAAGATCATGAGTCACATAATTCTTCTCATGCGGTTTCAGTTGGCGGCTTGCATATGCGACTACTTGGCCTCTTTGCATTAACGCTGCACCAAGACCCCTAATAGAAGCATCTGTCCAAACCGTTAAATCCTGATTGCTATCAATTATGGTTAACACTGGAGCAGTCGTCAGTTTCGATTTCAATTCCTGGAAAGCTTCTTCACAGTCGGAAGTCCACTTAAACTTCTCATGTTTCTTCGTGAGCTTCGTTAACGGACCGGATATCTTCGAAAAATCCTTAACGAACTTTTGATAATAACTAGCCAACCCCATAAAACTTCTAACTTCTGTGGGAGTAGTGGGTTGTTTCCAGTCTTGAATCATTGTTATTTTGCTTAGGTCAATAGATATTCCTTTCTATGACACGACATGGCCAAGAAATTTGACTTCTTCTTGCCAGAAGGCACATTTAGAGAATTTGGCTTTGAAGACGTTCTTTCTTAGAATCCCCAATACTTGTTCTAAGTGTTTTTCATGCTTGGGTTTTGATTTGGAGTAGATTAAAATATCATCGATGAATACGAGGACAAATTTATTCAGAACTCCCCTGAACACTCTATTCATTAGATCGACAAAGTATGCTGGAGCGTTGGACAGGCCAAATGGCATTACTAACCATTCATAAAATATGTCTGGACCTCTGAAAGCTGTCAAAGGTACACACTCTTCTACTATTCTCAATTGGTGAAAACCAGTAGCTAGGTCCATTCGGGAAAATACTTTCGCCCCATTCAATTGGTCTAGCAAATCATCAATGCGGGGTAATGGATATTTGTTTTTGAGCGTCTGTTTGTTGAGGTCTCGGTAATCAACGCATAATCGAAGAGTACCGTCTGACTTTGGGACAAACACAACAGCTGCACCCCAATTAGAAAAACTAGGTCTGATTAGACCCTTCCACAATAGTTGACGAATTTGATCGCCTAATTCTTCTTTTTCCTTCGGAGTCATTCTGCGAATTGGATGTACCACTGGTCTGGCATTGGGAATTAGATCGATTCTGAATTCTGTTTCTCTTTGCGGAGGTAAATTTTCAACTTCTTCAAACACATCCGCATAGTTTCTAACAAGCGGAATCTTTTCCAAGGAAGTGGGGATAAGTTCTAATGCCGACCAAAATTCTTCTCTATTCGGATTCGAACCATGACATGGTACCGTAATATATCCAAGCTTCGTTCGAATTTTAATGATCCTTTCCGCACACTTTACCTCAGCTTCGTATTTCGTTAACCAATCTAGCCCGAGAATGATATCGAATTCGGGAAAATCCATAACGATTAAATCAAAGGGAAACTTGTAGGAGGAATACGAGACTGGCACTCTACAATATGAACTGAGAGTAATAGGACCCCCTATCGGGTTATGTACTTCAACCGATTCTTTGAGCTTTCGCTGTTTTAACTTTAATTTGTGCATTATGTTTCTAGAAATAAAACTACGTGATGCACATGTGTCAAACAATACAGAAACAGGAATATTTTTTATTGTAAGGGTACTTCCCAAAACATCGGGTTTACCTGCTCCGTCGAAAGCAGCTGGCGGGCTTGACCCGTCATATACGTGAGCTACTGTGGCCTTCTCTAGCAGAGGACAGTCTTTAACTAGATGATCGGTCTTGCGGCAATTAAAGCAGGAGCGAGGGTTTTGAGAACCCTGGCTTGAACCTTGTGAATTTGTCTTCTGCCTGTTCGGGGCTGTGCACACATTAGAGTAGTGCCCCGGCTTGCCATAGTTAAAGCAATTTCCTCTTGGCGGCTTACTGGTTTGTGGATTCGAAGATGCCGCTTGGCTTGACTCGCCTTGATTTGCTGTAGGCTTGCGTTTGTTTCCAGCTTGGCTTCTAGCGCGATCCTACTCTAGATGCCTATGGTCAAGGTCTTCGTAGTTGCATGTCATTTCCACCAGTTCGTTGAATTCCAGCTTGACATGGGCCATGGCTCTATCATGATACTATTGCCTTAGCCCAAGGATAAACCTCTTACTTTTAGACTTTGCAGTGGCGACGAGCTCCGGAGCATAGGGTGACAACAGTGTAAATTTATTCAGATAATCTTGCACGGAAAGATCCCCCTGCTGGAGGTTGGCGAAGTCATCGTGCATTCGTTCCAGTGCTTGTTCCGGGACATATTTCTCCTTGAAGAGTTCTTTGAATCCATCCCATGTTCTTCCAGCTTCTCTATTCCCGGCGGTGAGAGATTCCCACCATAGTTCAGCTAGTTTCTGCATAAGCCAGGTGCCCATAACAGCTTTGTCTTCGTATCGAAGCCTTAGGCCTTCAAGAATTTTCTCGCATGTTTTGAGCCATGCAAGGGCCACTATTACTGTGCCAGTTCCCGAGAAGGTCTTGCCTCCTAAGTTCTTATATCTCTTAGCTGCACGGTCTAGCTCGAAGTATTGAGCGTCCGGGGGTTGTATCAAAGGTCCTTCTTGAACTGGGGCTTCTCCCCTTCCTCGGCCTCGGCCGGCAAGCCCTCCTCTATTGGCGGCTGCTCTGGTTGCCATTTTTCAAATTCTGTATAAGCAAGAAAAGAGTCAGCTAAAAGAAATGATAGTTTACTGCATAATTAAGCAGAAAATTTATGGAAAGATAACGATGGACTGATCAAATTGTTTTTGCTATTTTGCTCAGCTCATTCTAGGACTTTACTAGTCCTATCTCTAATGAGCGACTCGCCTTAGAATACTACTGATTCTATTTTGACGAAGTGTTTAATGTGTTAGACTCCAGAACTAAGGTTAACCAAAGCTCTGATACCAGCTGTGACGATCCCAAAACCCCGTGATACGGTGTTAAGGATAATCATTGGAATATAACACATCAATCATCATTAGCAGATCACAGATAATAGCATAAACAGAAAATAGAATAGTTTACACACATATGACAGCGGAATCATATAGATATCATCACATCAGAGAAGCACTGTACAGGATACGACTTAGTGCATAATGATACATAATCAGTCACCATTGCCTGAGGCGGAATCATATATAAGGAGTACACAAAATAAATATCAGTCTACATTGCCAATGGTGGAATCATAATATAGATACAATGATGGCGGAGAAAATCCAAGTTAGCACGGTGTAGTCAAGCCTCACCATGAGCCAAAAGGTGTGTCAGAAACCTGTAACTATGCTGCCCGTGTGAAAATGATGGCACCCGAGTTTGCAAGGTGAAACAAACTACGAGTCAGTCGTGGGACTGGTATGAGAAATCTACTTAACTTATTAACAACAATAATAAGGCAAATCAAAGGACCACGCCACTTTCGCGGAACGGGTTTACTCCAATGAGTGCTAGTGCATGAAATAAAGTAAATGATTAAATCATCGCAATGCTTTTTATAAAATGAAGCCATTATAAGACTCAGGTCCCATCACACAATGCAACGCAAGATGGAGGATAGAGTTTTACCTTATAATGGCCAAAAATGCTTCGTACGTATAAAACAAAGGTGTTTGATATTATTACTAGTGCATATATGTTTCAAAAGCAAATTCAATCATAAATATCAATCCTAGGCGGCATGGGTACCATATATCATGTCGCCATACTAGTAATACAATCACATTCGCACATTTCGTATTGGAAATTGGATTCCTTCATGAGTCGAGGCAAGGGGCAAGGGGCAAGCTCCTCTCCGATTCGAGACACTCTAGCAAATATCCCAGGACCCCACTATGATCCTTGGATCTTCAGGGTCGATCCTCTCTTACTTTTGAGGATTGGCAATTCCTGAACACACGTTTCCCAGTCCTTACAGACCTATATCGAGGCGCCTAGCATTCCAACAACCACACAGGTGAAAAGTATATATAATGTCAGGGCTGGTAGGTCACTGACACCAACTTAGCTAGAAAGAAACGTCGTGCTCTCCCTGCAGTCACTCTCCCATTTTTGACTCATACCGGGGTGTGAAGCTCGCGAATTCACGTTATACACAAAGCTACGTCACACAGACCATGCTTTGATCATCAACCACAAGACTTTGCTTTGCAACAGAAGCCTTGATCATATGCCACTCAGGCGTGCTACACAGGCAATCCACTCCATGCGACTGATTTCTATCAATACATAACCCCTGAGCTCGTACGTCTCAGAGAAGGGCGTTAAGCAAGAGAATAAATTCTCTGCCGCCAAACAGATATATATTTAACAGAGATCAATCAGCACAGAACAAAATCCAATGTAAAATCCAATGTCAGACACACAGTCCATTTACAAGTCCGTTCTGGGTCTAAACGAAACCGGAGGCACCAATTCCTCGCATATCCGTACAATCAACAGTATGTTTGGACGGCTACTACTTCAGTTCCTTCATGGCAGCTACTCCACTCACGAGCATCAGTAGCGCCCATCCATCCAATGTGAAGATCGTCGGTCTTCAACCGTCTTCGATTCTTCAACTTTTCAACGTCGATCGATTATTTGAAATGAGATGAACTCGGCCTTTTCAAATAATCCACGTATATTTAGATTTTCAAATCAATTAATCACATGGTTGGACTATTCAACATTCACATTTCAGTTCTTTAGTTATAGTTTTCATGTCAAATACATTCAACCATCACATATCAAGCAAACACAACGAAATTGGTTTATTTCCACTCCATATGGTCTATAGTATTTTATAACGATATATCGCCATTTTTATTTAATTTCAAACGGCCATATTTAATTAAAAGACATTTCAGGTCGTGCCGATGCACTGGCGCTGTTTTTCACTAATTTTGTTTTACACTTATCTGAAAATCTAACCGTTGGATCTTCACAAATTTGGTGTTGTTGGAAAGATATTTCCAA
The DNA here is from genome assembly GCA_030737875.1 of Allium sativum. Lineage (NCBI taxonomy): Eukaryota > Viridiplantae > Streptophyta > Magnoliopsida > Asparagales > Amaryllidaceae > Allium > Allium sativum. The sequence continues at coordinate 483,995,164 of CM060919.1, read as the reverse complement.
GGCGAACCCAACGGTTGCGGTTTCGGGAAAATCCAATGGTCGGATCTCCCGCACTAGTCATTTGAAATCACGGTTTTAAAACACGAACTGCACGGCCACATTTCGTTTTAATTTTATTTATATTTATATATTTATATAAATATAGCTCATTCAAAAATTCCTATATCGTTTTCACTTCAATTATTTCACTAACAACTTTAAATTTTGGAAAATTTTGCCATAACCTCCTTTGTACGGGAGGGGCTGGGAAAATTCCCAAATAGCCACACGGGCATCTCATGTCAAAAAGAAAAAGAAAATGCCAAGCGGCTAGCCAACTGGCTCATAAAATCATCACCCAAACAAAACAGTAAATGTGTACCTATTTGTCGGGCATAAAATTTTATTCCTCTTCTCTAGCCCCTTTGCTATAACTTGTTCAATAAATATGCATGTACATATATACAGTTTTTATCACTTATCATTTTCCATTCAACTTCATATTTGGTATACTTTGGTTTAAAAGCACCATTCATTCTAATGTTGCATGCATAGGCTAAAATCATATCATTAGCTAATTAATGTATATTTCAACTCATGCGCATTTATTTGAACAAGTGGCTATTTTTAACACTTCACATTTCAAAAATGATTATTTTGGCGAACTAAAATAGATTTCAACACATGACTATTTTATTTAGTTCCTATGCATGTTAAAAATAATATTTCTTCACAAATAACTATTTCAACGTCCGCATATCTTTAGCATATCACATATATGATAAAAATGATATTTTTATCATTTAAAATATTTATTCGACAAATGGATGTTTTCAACACTTCATAGCTTCAATAAAAATGTAATTTTTATTGTTCGATCTTTTTATTCAACACATGAACTTTTCCACTACACACACTTCTCAACACATGAGCATTTCCACATATGGATATTTTATTTATGTTGTTCATATTAGAAAGATGGAATTTTTATTGTTGAAATTATTTATATATAAGGCGAATATTTTTCATACTTCATATATATTTTAAAATGTGATTTTTATTGTTTAAACACTTCATTCATTCACAAATGAATTTAATTTTCACACATCACTTTTCAACACATGAACATTTCCACACATGGATATAGTTTCAACATATGGCTTTAATTTCAATGCATGAAAATAATTTCAACATATGAAAATAATTCTAACACATAAAGATTATTCAAAATTTCGGCAGCATAACAGCAGGGTAGTTAAAACCGGCACCATCCCTAGTACGGCTCCTCGCTCTACCTTAAAACCTCGCGGTTTTTGACAATGGGGATTCATGCATCTAATTCGCACGCAGGCGGCATGTTTATTTTTATTTCCACAAATATTTCCAATTCATTTCAATCACCAATGAGTGTTATTCAACCACAACCAAACAATATCAACCACAAACAATTATTCAACCATTCGTATTTTTCATCCAATATTTCACACCAATTCACAACAATAAATATCGTCCATGGTTTGTGGACGAGGGGAGTGTATATATATATTATAATTGCTATATTTCACTTGCATTTCATCACATATATCAATTATTCTATGCATGTATAATTCATACTTCTCTCATATAGCTTACACCACGCATGTACATGAGGTATACAACACATGTGTAATTTATATTTCGCTAATATAATTTATACACGATAATTTCCATTCAAATTCATTTAATTTAGATTTCTCACATTGGTTTTCGGGGTGCTAAAAATCGTAGGTGACTCAAAAAAATCCGCGGCTTCTTCTATTTGGTAGAGAGCTTCCTTGCAGTCCCGATGTTTCCTGTTTCTTCGAATTTCGTCAACACACCAAAAAGATATGATTTTTCGAAGTGAAAACATCAAAAAGAACTCACCTTTCACGATGGTTCAAAACTAGGTTTATGGTTTTCGCGAGAACCGAGGCACGAGGGGATGATCGGCGGGTTGGACGTGGAAGAGGGAGGAGAGGGCTTCCTATCGGTGGTGGTTTGGTAGCGTTCGGTGGTCAGGATCGTCGTCGGCGGCTCCAGGAATTGGCGGGCTTTCTGGCCTCGATTCAGGCGGAGGAGGCGTCGGTCGTGGTCGTGGTGGGGTTGGATTTGAAGAGGGGACGAAGACGAAGCGAACGGCGGTGGTGGCGAAGGCTGGAGGTGGCTGTGGCGGCGGCGATCGGGCCTGGAAGGTTCGAACGGTTTTCACCGTCGGTCGAGATAGAGAGCGAGGGTTTTTAGTTTTTTTTTATTTTTAAAATAATGAATGGAGAAATATGATTGGTCGATGGTTTTAATAAATTTTTAAATAGTGTTTTCTCAAACGAACTCCTTTTCAAACCCCAACGACTGTCGCCCCTAGCTAAATACCCCCATTCCGGACACAATGGGATATGTTTCGTTGGCCAATTCGACTGTTACAGTCAGTTAATTTTCAAATTAAAGTATAAAACATTTAATTTTTAACTTTAAACGTACATTTCAATTAGCCAAGGCCACAAACTGATTCGAAAAATTCCAGAAAAATAAATCTAGCTATGTTTTGATGCTACGGTCCCAACAAAACTAGTTTCGTCGAATTCTGAGATCGTTTGAAAAATGGCCATTTTCTGGTCGATCCAATTTAACAGAAATTGACCAAACACATTTTCTTTTGCCACGCTCACATACTAGCTTCAAAAATTATGAAATTTGAAACCTAGCAATAGTTTGACATCCCGGACCCAACAAAAGTGGTTTCGTCGAATTCCGAGGTCGTATGCAAAATATCAATTTTCCAGGGCTATATATTCTATATAGCGACCGTTCTGAAAATTCATTTGGCCATAACTTTTGATTCCCGTTATGAAATTTCGAATTTTCAGATTCGTTAGAAAGGTATTGACGAACAGATTTAAATATTGTTGGTTTCGCTAAAATCCGTTATATTCTCCACCCTGCACAGTCAGTCAAAGTTTGAATTCAAATTTTCAAATTGACTCACTATTTCTAATTCACTATTTTATTGAAATATTCTATTTCAATTGTTCAAATTTCCTTGAAATCACCAATTTAAATTTTTTAAATTGGCTCGTATTTTCCGGGTTATTACAGAATATTTAGAAAATTAGTAGAAACTTTTGAAACCCACTATTGAATTTCCTCATCCTATGGTTGCTAATTGCTCAAATATAATATTGATGTAATTTATAGTTTCATTATATAATAAATGGTAGCAATATATATGCTCATGTTTCAAAAAATGTTAATTAAGGCATGTGGATTGTCATTTAAGAAATTAACTTCTTTTTAACTTGTTATCGATACATTTATAGCAGTATATGTGAATTTTGCATTGTGAATTGCTGATGTTATGTTTTTGAGTCATATGCAGAACTTAGTTGATGTTACGATATTAGCCATATTAATTGTACTGTTTATAAAAAATCTTAGCAACCTCTTTCTTGAAAATATGCTTGTTTATTATTCTTCATATAACCACAACGGGGGCTGGCAAATGAAACCCAAAACAGGAACCTAGAGTTGATCCAACTGATTTTTGTCGGGTGTTGACGATGAAAAGTAGTATAAAAACCCGATAATATCATATTCGAAAGATCAGATGGAAACCACTGAAATATATGCATATTTCGTGTTATTACCCAACCATAACAGAACCATGGCCGGAAAAATTTAAAGAATTGAGGAAGCCGGAGAGCTCCTAAAGACCTTAACTAAAAATGAGGACAAGCACCGAACTGCATCGAAAATGGCCGAATTGCTATAACATGCAATGGTTCATCTAACATTGAAGGACGTGAAGATAGAAGAAGTTTTATAAGTTTTAAATAAGAGATTCACACAGTCTAGTATAGAAGAAAAAAGCAGTAGAAAACCAAAGAGCCGATACTAATTACCACGATATGAAGGAATTTTACATGGTGGGTACTAGTGCGCACCTCTCATGGGTAAATACCAAATGCTTATGATCTAAATTATACAATGAGATGTTGCAAACTTTCTTTGTGCTATCTGATGAATTAACAAATAATGTGCATTGAGTTAAAAATATTTTAGGCATGTTTGGGTACTCTAGCTTATTTTTTATCGATGAATTATATAATCATATATAGATTCACTTTCCATTTCTCGCTCCTTCATTATTACAAGATAAAAGGGTGCTATGGAGAAAGAGAGTGAAATTTATATGGATAAAAGGAGGTGAAATTTTCAAAAAGAGAAGAAAAAACAACACAAGAATGAAGCTAACAAGCAAGGATAAGAGCAACTGGATAATTGCCAAAGTACCCCGGCCATCAAACGCATGCAAGACATGAATAAAAAAAACTATCAGAAACCAAAAACCGCAAATAGATTCTCCATAACCCAAGCCGGTTGAGTGAAATAATCTGGAAGTTGAACAAAAATAGGTTTCTAGATAGATTAATCAAATATAAGTATATAAATTATACGGACAAACACCATTCAAAACCCTCCCCTACTCAAGACACCATAACGCAACAAACATAGCAACCACAAACCTCAAGTAGAAACAAGAAGAAAAGAATACAACCACATACCTGAGCACTGTTCCTGTCAAATATCAAGCATGTCAAGCATTGTTTGTACCAAAACTGCACCTATACTCAAAGAAATAACCCTAAAATTCAGGGCAAGCAAAAGGATAGGGTTGGGTCGCTTGCGAGGAGGACTTGATAAATGATTCGGAAAGCAGTGTAAACTCAAACGGGAACACAAATGAGATTTCGAAAGCGAGAGGGAGAGAATACATGAAGAAGAGGATAAAACAGGGATGCGAAAAGCTACTTGAGAAAATTGTGAGTAAAAAAGGCGGTTGAAGAAGCAAGCCTTGTGAATAAATGGATATGCAAAACAAATAAAGGAGCAAAGAAATATTCGGGCGGAATGTTAAAGGTGAGGAGCAGAAACAAGTAAATACGTGAGACACGTTGGAGCCAAAATTTCAGTCTCGCGCCTAAATTTCACTTTTGCTTTAACATAGATAACCGGGTATTTTTACCTGGCAATGCCAGTTTTTTATTTTTTATAACAAAAATTTCACCCAAAAATATAAATTCGAATATAATAAGTAAAATTTATATTAATTATAGTATGAATTTCATGAGAATTATGTTATATTTAAATATTAAATATTACTTATAATAATAACTATTATTAGCTAGTACTTATTTCTTATTAGTTATAATTGAATGTTAATTATTAAAAGCTAATTACTATGCATATGTTACTAGTTATCAACTAGTATTTATTAGTTATTTCATATTTAAAATTATTAATGTTGTTTATTAGTTATTATTATATCCATTAGTAATTATTTAACGTTAATTGTCAATATAACTATTTCATATTTAAATTAATAATTATTATTTAATAGTGATTATAATTTAAAATTAATATTTTATTAAATATTATTATTTAAAAATGAAATGTTGTAATAGACATCTATTATAACATGTAAAAAATAAAAGTAGTTAAAAATAGGCGTTCATTACAACTGAAAAAATAAAAGGTTTTAATAGGCATCTATTACAACTGGCAAAATAAAAGAGTTGTTAAAAATGTTTATTACAACTTTTGTGAAATAACAGTAGTAATTTTTTTTATTACAACTGGGATTTTGCGACAATCGTAAAATTAAAGTCGTAATATGGTATTTTTGTTATTATGGTGATTCTTAGGAAATAATCTGTCAGATATTCATCCATACAAGTCATCCAGGAACAAGATAAACCGGAGGCACCGAACTACCTCCTCCTATGTTGGAATCATCCCAAGTATCAGTAGCAAGTAGTCCTTGTGTGGCACCCCATGTCTGTTAATGTCACTCACTAAGGGAATGCATTAAGTTTCGTGAAGCGTTATACGTAAAAAGACACAAAATAATCACAAGACAGATATAAACAGGATAGCAGCGGAAATTTGAAATGTTTATTTCAAACATAAATCATAATGTCATGGTCCATAATACCATAATTCACAAAAATCATTATAACAAAATGACTTCTATCTTGCATCATCAGAGTACATAAGAATACGAAAAACATAAATCCCAACTGAAAAAGTTAAGCAATAGTAGAGACAAGAACTTGAGCCATACTTCATAAGTAGCTCCTAGCAAGATGATATCTGAGCCCTGACTAAGCCTGAGTGTTTCCTCCTTGAGAACCTAGGGGGAGGGGAACGGAAGAAAGAAGGAGAAACAAAAGGGTCAGGCATAAAGTCTGGTGAGTCCAGTTACTTTTAGCCAGTAAATAAATAAAAGTAACATGATAGGCATATAAAGTGGATAAGAGAAATCACTACATAAATGGCAGGTGTGACAAGGTAGACAGGGTAGGGTGTATACACTTCTCTAATGATTACTCTGCACTATTACAAGTATAACTAAAATGAGATGATCCCTTCCACTATAAGTAGGTAGACTTAGTGTAACACCCCACGCCGTTAGTGTCACTCACAAAGGGAATGCACTAAGTTCTGTGGAGCATTTAGGGTAAAAGATGCAGATAAATTACAAGACAGACAGAAATTAAACAGCGGAAAATAAAACTTTGCTTTATTGATAAAATAGTTTGTACAAAGATTTTTTTACAATATCAGAGTGTCATCTGTCTTAAAAAATAAAGAAGCATAAAAATACATTTATATCCCCCAATTAAAAGGAGAGCCAGCCATAGCATTTGATAAGAGAATCCAAGCAAACTTCGGCAAACTTCAAGCTGGGAAAGAGTGACAGTCCAACTTAACCTGAGCTATACTATTCCCTCCTTTACTACCTGGGGGGGGGGGGGAACGGAAGAAAAGAAGACGAAAGAAAAACAGAGTCAGACATAAAGCCTGAGTAAGTTCAGTAACTTCTAGCATATGAACATGGAAAAACAAACGACATGAATTAACTGAATACAAGATTACACCATGATGATAGGGTTGGCAAGATCAGAAAAGACTAACACAAGATATGCTAAGCTAAGACAAACTGGATATGCTCTAATACTTTCGCCGCTTCGCTATTTCCTTGTTATACGGGTTTCAATATCTCTGCACCGCCTAACTAGTGTCCCAACTAGTAACGATAACGTGATCCCAATCCCTGTAGTTCCCATCGCCATCAGGCATCCATTTATTTATTTGTTACCTAGATTTAATCTAAGGTTTTCTACCAAGTACTTTCTAGATTCCACTAGATTTTACGCTGTTTGCTGAATACTTCTCGGATTCAGGATTTATGCCACCAAGTTCAACTAGGAATTATGCTACCTGTCGAACGATGCCCCCAAGTCTAGGACTCACTACCTAGAGTGGTATATGTTCCTATACTTCCCCACGCATGTATCACGAATCGTTATCGCTTGTCTAGATGCACATGTCCCATAATGTGCGGTCCGAGTCCTGTGTCAGGGCAAATCAAGGAATACAGAACTCGGTCGGGAGCTTTCAGATATCTGCCGATGCAGATGCTAAGGTCTGTTTTTATTTCAGTGGCTATGGTCCCACTTGACCCCTCCCTCAACTAATGAAAGGCACACCTTGTAAAATGAGAATTATACGCCGGCCCCCCGGTGCCCCCACTATCCTATGGCCATCCTCACCCATAACTAGATAGCAAGTATATGGTCTTTTGGAGTTCTCCGCCTTTCCGCTTCACGTATCTCGATTGACTCAAGATGGATGGTAGACGACGAGTCGCTATCACAGGGCTACCGTTTGCTCGCCGAATCACGCTGGTCCATCCTAGTCTTTAGGTTGCCATGTATTGCAACCAAGGCATACCCCTGATTCTTCTACGCAGACCTTAACCTCTGTGGGCCCAGGCGGATCATCTGCAGCCTCACAGAGGGATACCAAGAGTACCCTCACGTCCCCTCGAAGCATCGGGCTTCGTAACCCAATTCGTTGGAGCCTTCTTTATACTCAGACGGACATTCGCTCCTTTCCGCGTTATACTAAGAATTACTACTTAGTTTTATTAAATAAGATTTACCACTTAGTTTCCAGAGTCGTTGTTTTCTTAACTATGGTTTACCACTTAGTTCTCTTTCCCGTCAATTTTGGATTGGTTAAGTGTCATTAGTCAATTCAAGCTAACTTAACCCTCTTCCTTTATCCTGTTAAACTGGTTAAGTGTTATCAGTGATTCATGTTGACTTAACCCGACCACAAACCAAGTTATATTGGTTAAATATTACTTAACCCTACCCGTTCATCCTGTATTGGTTAAGTGTTCCTTTTTAACTTAACCTTGCCCGTCTGTTTTAACTAACATGTTATTAATGGTTAAGTATTACCCCTTCATGTTTTAGACTTAGCCCTATTTCTTTATCACAATCTGACGGTTAAGTATTCAAGTTTACTTAACCCTACGGTCTTGTCCAGCTAACATATCAAATTGGGTAAGTGTATTAACTTTACTTAACCCCACCTTCTAGTCATGTTAGTATGTTAATTTGGCTAAGTGTTTCCTTAGTTACCAAACCCCTACAAATCTTGTCTTGTTACCATGTGAAGTTGGTTAAGTGTCTCTATGGACTTAGCCCTCCCATTCTAGCTTATCTGTGTTAAGTAAGTTAAGTGTTCCTATGGAGTTAACCCTCCCATTTTAGCTTAACTGTGTTAAGTTGGTTAAGTGTTCCTATGGACTTAACCCTCCCATTCTAGCTTAATTGTGCTAAGTGTCAGTCTGAACCTAACCCCACCCACCGGCCTGGTTATCATGTTGAATTGGTTAAGTGTCTTAGTTAACTTAACCCTACTATTCTTATTCTACCTTTAACTAAATAGATTAAAGCCACGACCACTCACATTAGACAGATATTGTTGCGAATACTAGATGTGTCGGTTGGTTCCGGGCAGGTTTACATCGCAACTCAGTCTAACCTCGGGTTAGGCATATTCGTGTTTTATAAGTTCAAAGGGTTTTGACTAATTTTCAAATTAGGTTTTGAAAGTAACCATCCCGTCCGTCGGATCAGTTAGGGAGAGCAGGAAACTTGTATTTTCCAAACTCAAGCCTAGACACTATCCTCTTTGTCACCCTAGAACTTTCTGGTGTACCATTAAAAGAGATGTCGTTAATAAACTTTTAATTTGTCTAAATTTATATTTCCTCACTCAGGCCAAATTCTATAAGTAAATTATTTCTAATTTACTTATTTCCTAATTACTCTTTTAATGTAAATTGTCTACATTCATTCTTACGGCCCATTTTCCCCTCTATATCATATTTATGCTTTTTGGTATGTAAACTATACCAAATTAAGTGTCACTAACCATGATTTTGCTAAACCTGGCAATTATTCCCAATTATGGCCAATTTCAAATCTATGCCAATACACTTATTACGCCAAATTGGCTAATTCAATTCTGTTTAACATTCTAGTTCATGTCAAACTAGACTTACTATTCTAGTTCACAGTTCATGTAAATGCTAGCTTTACAAGTCAGTACTAGATTCAAATTACACATCCTATAATTTAGGTCAAATTCATCCAATTTGCATTTCTGTGAACATGCCATAATACATGTTCCCAATTTATGCCAAATTCCATGTTTTACAACTATGTTTTAGTACATTTCACATTATGCCCAATCGTATTCCCACCATTCGTATAATTGCGATTCAATCCAGATTATGGATAAACCTAGACTCATAGAAAATAGGGAATGAGCCAAAGATGTTATGAAAAAGGATGGACATAATAACTGGCATAAAAGGTTTGAATAACGACGTAGGTTCAAGAACATGGGGTAGACCTAACTTAATAGGTAAATTCCCAAGGTCTAAAACCAAAGAAAACCAAGGACGAGTAGAATAAATAATCGGGTTTAGACCCAATCTCATAATCACAGAACTTAAGCCACACTTTCCTAGTCATGAATCATAGGTGTTTAATCATAGATGTCCTTGTTTTGTCATAGGCAATAGTTTATGTTTCCTAATCAAAGGCATAGTCTTAGTCAAGGAAATAATCCTCATAGTCACAGTCACAGTCATAGGCAATGTCCATAGTCATAGGCAGTGTTTATAGTCATAGGAAAATGTTCATAGTCGTAGGCATATGGTTTTAAGATCCATAGTTTCATAGTCACGGTCTTATTTGTCCTTGAATCATAACAGTTCTTAATTAGGTTCAAGAGTATAGGCACTGGTTCGAATAGAGAGAGAGAGAGAGAGAGAATTGGCATATTCTTTTATTCCTTTAATTTCATGTCACGAACAGAGAAAAACATTCAAATCTAGAAATAACTGACTTATAGAAATTATATCAGAACAGAAAGATGGCGTTGCTAAGATTCGTAGAAAAACAGTCGTTGAAGTCGTTTGAACCTCCTCTTGAATCCTAGCTTAACTTGAACCTTTTCTTGAAAGTCTTTTAGCAGCATCTCCTCGTCTTGATTTATTTTTATATATATTATTCTATTTATTATTTAATTTAAGAGGAGGAGAAGAGGCCATATTTGCCAATAATCTTTGCAGCATAAGGGTAGGAAAGAATTATGAATAGAGAAGAAGACTAGGGCTGTTTATATAGTGTAGAAGTCAACGAATCTGGTCAGGATGGCGTCCGAATACAGAAGAACGAACCAGGTGCAAAAAACAGGAAAAAGCAGGGGGTCGACCCCCAGGTCGACTATGTAGTCGACCTGGGTAGCCCAGGTCGACAACCCAGTCGACCTGGGTGTCTTGGGCGGGAAAATTCCCGCCCAGCCCAACCTTGGTCCGATTTGACTTTTTAACTTGACCTGTTTTGAATTTTGAACTTCGCTGAATCTTCTGGAGGCCATATCTCCCTCATACGGACTCCGATTTACGCAAACTCGGACTCATTTTCATGCAGAATTCCGAGTCGAATGCAATGGCGAAGCCCGTTTCCCTTGATTTTGATTTTAACTTTTAATTCTGCCTTGATTTGTATATCTTAATGTTGCAGAATTACGGGGTGTTACACTTAGGGCATACGTCTGAGTGTACCCTAACCACTACCCTAATCAATCGGCTCCATACTTCGTAGATATCTTGTGCTGGCCCCATAGTGGGAGGTATCAGTTCCTAAAGTGGCAACCCTTAAGATGTGCACAACCATATCTACTAGTCTCACGGTCGTCTTATCCCACTCTGCCCGGCTCATGCACGCACATGGCCCGGTCGGTTTGCGCCGCCCACACTGTCTGTCTCGTTTGGATCTCTTATAATCAATCAGTAAGTGCGCCCCTTCTCCGCCTAGTACGGAGTTCTTTATTTGATACCTACTCTGGGTTACTGACTGAAATGGGTCCCACACAATATGGTACAAGCTCTCCCCTTTGTCTTGTATCCCCACTAGGTTTTTCACTGACTACGTATACCCTTAGTTGTCTTTAATTACATAGCCCTATGTCAGTTATGCTTACCCTAAAGGGTGTCTTTAATTACATAACTTTATTATATTTTTCCATCGGTTATATATACCACTAGGTGTCTTTAATTACATAACCTTATCGGGTTAAGCTCGTTGGCCTATATGTAAATATTGCCCACCCCCTCTAATTTACTTAACCCACCCACTACCTATCCAATTTTACTTAATCCTAACTTAATTTCATAATCGTACAACCCTTATGGATTAAATTAGGTTATGTAGTTCAATTCATTACCATGTCCAATTATGGTTATAATGGGCTAGACCTTCCACATTAGGCCTACAACGTGTGGATGTTGGATATGTCGGTCGGGTCCGGGCAGTCTTATTCCACAGCTGGGTCTACCATCATGTATTAGCCCGATTCGTATTTGCACACTTAGACCTCTCACATTAGGTTCAACATTAGTGGCTGCTGGATATGTCGGTCGGGTCCGGGCCGATATTCACCACTTATGCAACCTAACCTCGTGTCGTAAGTGTAATTACAATTCCTAATTCTAGTTACTAAACATTCCATTTTTATCCAATTCCACCTATGTCATTACAGGTGATTATTTCCATTTTCCCCCATTTGAATTATATGTCCAATTCATATAAATATTACGTAAATTATGCCAATTATAAATCCCTTTTCCCCGTTTCCTAACTAACGTATTCGCACGTATTTTGGCAGCATCTACGCTATAAAGTAGCTTAGTCATAACATCGGAAAGGGGATATGACAAAGGTGATAGTTTAAACATATCTCGGCATAAACATAAACTAGCATGATAACAAGGTGAATGGACATGTAATTAACATCATAACAAGGTGGACATAAAACTGATGAACTTGTGGCAACTACGATGTCAAAGCAAGCATAATGAGATCTAAATTAACCATTTAGGTGTCTAACTATTTAGATCTAGCATAATTAGGGTAACATAGTTACACGTTTAGATCTAAAGATGGCTTCACATGTCAAGTTTACAACATATCTAGATTGATCACAATATGACAGGTGAAAGGGGATTTACATAAAGAACTAGAACTAGCCAATGTTACAATTGTCCAATTTAATAGATGTACATTCACCACAATATAGTTACAAGTCAAGATCCACATGGGTAACATAATAGAATAACCACAATTGTATTAGATCTAGGGAAATTGATCTACCATGACATAGTATAGGATTTAACACTAGCACAGAATCATACTTTACAACATATCCAATTCACAGTCTTTCACAATTTACTTTTATTTATCTAAACCTAAAAGCAAATAGAAACTCACAGCGTTAGGTTTAGAGAATTGAGAAAGAACAGATCTTAAATTTCTGAATTTTATTTGCAAAGCATGTTGTTGTAGAAAACGGTTCTGTCTCAGTTCGTATCCTGGCAGCATATGGCCTCCATAATTTCCGATGAAGAAAATAGGAGAATAGGACACACATATATAGCTGCCAAACCCCCTGAAACCGAGTGCCACGTCATCCCTATGGGTGTCGACACCCCTGTGGGTGGGTCGACCCCTAGGTCGACACCCCTGTAGCGGGGTCGACCCTGGTGTCGACATCCCTCTAGGGGGGTCGACTCCCTAGAGCAGGATTTTTGCCGCCTTGACGAATTTTTCAAATTCAAACTGTTCTGGATAAAATTCTGACTCATCTCTGAGTCATGCGTATATATATAATCTTTCTGCGCGTATACAAACTTAAAACCCTTATAACTACTTCATACGGTGTCCATTTTACGTAAACCAAATGTCTATCTTAACCAGAATTTCGAGATGGACGCAATGGTGCAGTATATTTCTTCTAATTCTGAATTATAAATTAATCACTATTTAACTTATTCTCTTTAATGTCATTAAAAATTCGGGGTGTTACATTCTCCCCTACTCAAAGGATTTCGTCCCCGAAATCTCTAAGTTGAGAAGAATGCATATCCTACCATCCATCTACTCATCCACCAATCACTGGCATCCATTGTCCTTAAAGATTTCTAATGCTTATATGAATATATGCAAAGGTGTGTGTATATGTCCCAACACTAATGCGAAAATCAAGCGGTCTACTGATTCAGTTGACTTCCTTAATGCAATGTACGTTGGTGCCACAAATCCAATATGTATGCAAATTATCCTATTATATCATGTGAGTTATATATGTATGCACATTCATTCGTCCAAATGCAACATCCATATGCTAACTCATCCATTTCGATCCATAAAAAAAATGCACACACATCCATATGCAGTATGAAAGTGATTGAGCCAGTCTTAGTGCCTAATGTGTGTGTATATGCATCCACAGGCAACCACTAGCAAACACTTGCATCCATCGAACATAATATGTTTTAAACACATGTTTACATCCATAGGATTCCTATCTAAAGGCCGAAAATACTATGGATAAGATATACTCAATTGACAGAAACAAGCAGTGATAAAACCTTGAAAAAGGAGTTAGGAACATATGCTCTAAAAGAAAAGGGCACGAAGCACGAATCTTGTCTTCAGTCTCCCAAATTGTATCCTCTGGGCAATCTCCTCATTGAACCTTTAGCAACTTGATCTCCTTATTGCGCAACTTCTTAACTTCTGATTCCAGAATTCGGGTAAGGACTCATCTGACTGTCTCCTCCCGTTCCACTTCTACTTCTTCCAACATGCTCGGTTCAACAAGTTCTACGTTGTCATTCAGGCACTTCCGCAGATGAGAGACGTGGAAAACATCAAGAACACCATATAGATTTTCTGGGAGTTTCACTCTATAGGCCATTTAGCCAATTCTCTCGGATATGGGAAATGGTCCCACAAACCTAGGTGCCAACTTCCCTACTGATCCGAAGCGAACCACATTCCTTAGAGGTGATAACTTGATAAAAACTATGTCTCCTACTTCAAATTTGATGTCAGTTCTTCTCTTGTCTGCATAGGACTTTTTCCTATCTTGAGCTGTCTTCATTCGCCGTTGAATAAGGTCATTCTTTTCGGATGTTTCTCTAACCGTATCTGGACCAAGTAATAATCTTTTTGTAGATTCCCACCAACAAGTTGGAGATCTACAGGGTCATCCATACAATGCTTCGAAGGTTGTCATACTGATGCTATTGCCTTTCTTTGACCTAGGCAAACCATCTATGAAATCCATAGAGACGCTCTCCCATTTCCACTGCGGAACCTCCAATGGATGAAGTAATCCACCAGGCTTCTTTTGCTCAGCTTTGACCTGCTAGCAAACTAAACACTGAGAAACAAATTCAACTACAACTTTCTTCACCCCAACCCAAAAGAAAACCCTCTTCATGTCTCTATACATCTTGTCACCACCTGGATGAATAGTTATCGTAGAATGGTGGGCTTCTTCTAGGACTGCCTTTATCAAGCTTCTAGTTTGAGGAGCACAAAGCCTTTCATCTCGTCGCAACCACCCCTTTTTATATGACATATCTACTGAGGTGACTAGAGGTCTCCCTTCTTTTGAGCTTTTCCATGATGTCTAAAATCTATGGGTCACCTTGTTGCGAAGCTCCTATTTGGTCCATAAGATTTGGTCGTATCTCCAAGGATGCAAACAAATCAGGCAAGACCTCGATGGAGGGTCTAAAATCAAAAGTTGATATGAACTCCAAGTTCTATCTTTCCACAAACATAGGACTCAGGGTTGTCCTCTGCTTGCTTAGTGCGTCTGTCACCACGTTACCCTTGCCAGGGGTATAAGCGATCTCAAAATCATATGAAGCTAAGAACTCCATCCACCGTTATTGCCTTAAGTTGAGATCCTTCTGTCAGAATAGATACTTGAGAGATTTATGATCGGTGTATAACTCAAACCTTTCTCCAAGTAAATAATGATGCCACATCTTTAACGCGAGTACTACGGCAGCTAGCTCTAGATCATAGGTGGGGTAGTTCTTCTCATGAACTCTCAACTGTCTACCCCCATAGCATATTACTTTCCCTTCTGTCATCAGAACCGCACCAAGTCCTGTACCACATGCATTAGTGTAAATAGTAAACACTTTACTTCCATCAGGCAAGGTCAAGACTAGGGCTGTTGTCAGAGCCCTCTTCAGTCGTTGGAAAGCAATATCACAGTCTATGTCCCACGAAAATGCCAAATTCTTCTTTGTTAGTCTGGTGAGAGGGGCTGATATCTTCACGAAATCCTTAATGAACTTCCTATACTAACCTGCCAACCCAAGAAAGCTTCTCACCTCGGTTGCATTTTTAGGAATATGCCAATCTTGCACTGCAACCAACTTGGTGGGATCTACATCTATCCCTTCTTTGGAGACCACATGCCCTAAGAATCTCACCTCTTTTCTCTAAAAATGGCATTTGGAGAACTTTGCCTTAAGCTGATGGTCACGGAGAGTTTTCAAAACTTCTCTCAAATGCTGGGCATGCTCTTCTTCACTCTTGGAGAAGATCAAAATACCATTAATTAAGACTACGAATTTTTTTAGGAACTCTCGAAACACCCTACTCATCAGATCAACAAAATAGGCGGGTGCATTCGTGTGAAAACCCGTAACTTCCCCGGTGAGGAAAGCGCGGATAATTCGAGAACAAGCCACAACAGAACACATACAGAAGAACATTTCATTGCTATTACAACAATTCCATCAGATACAAGAATATACAGAGTATAAATGAATATTACACAGAAATATCAGAGATTTAAATTACATTTAAATACATGGCAGCGGAAAATAATACAATACACAACTAGAAGAGATATACGGATACAAAGCTTTCCAGATATCGTTCCAGCTGTAAACCAGGATCCTGTGAATATAAATCTGCAAAACCAAAACTACTAGCTGCCCGTGTCAAAATAGGGGCACCCAGAGTTTAGGTTAAAACAATAAACTCCAGGTCAGTCATGTGACTGGTGTGAGAACTAAAACAGTTAATCTTTATTTTTAAAGTTAGGTAAATCAAGGGACCCCACCGTATAACACGGAATGGGTTTCCTCCCAAGAATACCAGTGCATAAAACAAACAGCGCAATGCTAAATAAAGAAAAATGAAGCTATTATAAGACCTAGGTCCTATCACACAATGCAACGCAAGCCGGGGGATAGTTTTTACCTTATAATAGCCAAGAATGCTTGATACGTTTAAAAGAAATCATTTGATACTATTATAAGTGTATAGTGCATAAAACAACTTCAAATCATAAGTATCAATCATAGGCGGCATGAATGCCCCATAACACTATGTCGCCATATATAGGTTATACAATCAAAATCGCAAAGTGGCGTATTTGGAAATTGGATTTCCGTGTATGAACCGAGGCAAAATATAGTCCTCAACCGATTCGAGACTCTCTAGCCCGAGCTTCAGGCAAGTACTCTGTCAAGCCTTTGGATCGTCAGGGCCGGTCCACCGATGTGGATTAAAATTCCTGAACACTACGTTATCCCGCCCTTTGGGGCGTAAACGAGCCAACGAATGGCTCCATCGGACCCGGATCGTCCGATCTAACCGAGGCGCCTCGCAACAGCAACAACCACATAAGTCAAACTCGTCAGGGCGTGTAAAACCACTGACGCCACTTCTAACTAGAAAGAAACGCATGCCCTCCCTGAGGTTCGTCTCCCGTTTTTGGTTCATACCGGGTGTGAAACTCGCGAAGTAAACGTTACACAAAGATACGCCACAAAGGCCGTGCTTCGATCATCAACCACAAGACTTTGCTTTTCAACAGAAGCCTTGATCATTCGCCACTTAGGCATGCCACACCGGCAGTTCACTCTATGCGTTTGATATCCATCAGTATATAACCTCTGAGCTCGTACGTCTCAGAGAAGGGCGTTAAGCAAGAGAATAAATTCTCCGCCGCCAAACTGATATATATTTAATAGAAATCAATCACACAGACTAAAATCCAATGTCAGACACACAGTCCATTTACAAGTCCGTTCTGGGTCTGAACGAAATCGGAGGCACCTAGTACCCCGCATATCCATCGATCTCCAAATACGTCTGGACGATCACCAACTATTTCCATCTTCTTGGGTGTACAGCCCAATCAAGATCATCAGTAATCACCCAAACGACGTGAAGACCTCCGATCTTCGACCATCGTCTTCATCTTCGACTTATCGTCGTATCAGTTATTCAGAATGGGATAAACCCGGTCTTCCCGAATAACTCGCGTATATTTTAAATAAGTGTTACACAAACACAACATACGCCCCATTCCAATTCATCAGTCACTAACCGTAAATTAATCAAGAGAATAATTCCCTAAATATTAACCCCGAAGGCCGAAACCAACATCAGATCAATATCCAGGAAACCATTCTGCTTGGATAACCGACAGTTAGTTCCTAAATTTCACATTCATAGGGAAAGGTTCCCATTAATTTTATCCAAGATAACTCATTAAAATTCATTCTTTAATCTACCTTTGAATATCAATTCAAACTAGTCGGGACTAGAGGACCTTACCGAAGTAATCATTTGTTTTAATTTCTCAACCCCAACCTATTAATCCCATGAAGTAAAACTGGTCTTACTTCATATCTAACACCACGGTGTTATCAGTAAATTCAATTACCATTTCACGTTCAAATCTAATTAAAGATTTAACTAACGCCTGGAGCAAAACTGGTGATAC
This sequence comes from Allium sativum, assembly GCA_030737875.1. Lineage (NCBI taxonomy): Eukaryota > Viridiplantae > Streptophyta > Magnoliopsida > Asparagales > Amaryllidaceae > Allium > Allium sativum. Next base: position 483,977,128 of record CM060919.1, on the reverse strand, counting down.
TCCATCTCGATTTTTTTTTCAATCTAATTAAAGATTCATTAAAACTCCACTTAGTTTTAATCGTTAACTGGGTTAAAGAAATGGTGTCATTTAAAACACGGTTCACGATAAACCCAAAACCACATTCCATTAATTATCGGGTTAAAGAACGAGTGTTATTTAAAATACTGTCCACGATAAACCCAAAAATCAATATCAATTTAATTCCAATTAAATATCATTTAATTGGTACACTTCATTAAATCTAAATAAAAAGATTTAATCTTTTCTCAACTGGGTTCAAGAACAGTGTTAGTGAAGACACCATTCACGACAAACCCAAATCCCATTTGATATTCAATACAAGACTCTGAATAGAAAAATATATCGGCTTATATTCAATATCAAATTCTACGATTAACAAATGTCGTATTGGAAATAACGATATAAATATATATCTTTCAAATTTCCATAACAACATCTGTATAATCACGAATTCCAACATCGAAATATTCCGAAGACAATTTCGATTTAAATCCACTCCAATGCAATTATTGGAAATTCTGGTTATTTTTAAAACCCTTTTCAAATTCAATTTATTTATTTAAAAATAAATAGAGTTATAATTCTAGTTCAAAACTAGTTCATTTCGATAAAAATCTATTTTTATCTTTTCAAATATGGAGTTTTTCATCCCAATTCTTTCTAAATCATTTCTTATGATTTTACACAAAATATTACTATTTTTAATAATTTTATCAAGGCCCGTACAGTCGATTTCCATCAACGGCTATCGAACTGCACTTACAACGACCTTTTTCAAATCTGATTTGGACATAATTCCAAATCCAACCGTTAGATTTCTAATTTCTAATATTCGTTAGATAACTCTTTTTGATACGAACCCAACGGTTCCGGTTTTAGGAGAATCCGACGGTCGGATCTCCCGTAATGTCCGTTTGAAATAAATGGTCGAAATTCACGAACTGCCGCGGCGCGTTCTATTCAGGCCATTATATTATATATATAATATATATTTCGTCGATTTCTATTTAAAATGAATTATATAAATAGTTTAAATTCGTTTCAAAAGCGATTTCAACTTCCATTTCAATTCAAATCAAAATTGAATTCTTCTTTATAAATTCGTTTTAAAATTCATTTCTATTCAATTCAAATTTCAATTCAATTTGAATTCATTTCAATTCGCTTTCAATTCAATTTGAATTCGTTTTCAATTCAATTCAATTCCAAAGTCGTTTTCTATTCGATTCAATTCAAATTGGTTTTCTATTCGATTCAAATTCGTTATATATTCAATTGAAATAAAATTCGTTTTCTATTCAAACCAAATTCGTTTTCTATTCAATTCATTTCAAAATGAATAAAGTCAATATAAATATCGTTCATGTCAAAATGGCGTCAATCTAATCAACACGGCTTCATACATTTCTATTTTCAAACATTCTATTTCAAATATTTCTTTTTCAAAATAGTTGTTATTATCAAAATATTTCGTTCAACACATGACTAATCTCAACGGATGAGTATTGTCAACACATGAACCTTTATTTTATATTGATAAAGATGTAAATTTTATTACTAAAATATTTCGTTCAACACATGACTAATCTCAACGGATGAGTACTGTCAACACATGAACCTTTATTTTATAATATTATTTATTTTCTAAATTGGAATGAGGCCCAATCAATCACCATATAAAATTAATTATATGGATTTTCATACAACACATGTATATAATAGCATTGAAAAATAATCAACCATCGACCAAAGTGCACTGCACTGTATAAGCATCAAATATAGGTATCTAACGCTTATAACAGCCTGTCAATCAATCGATCGACATATTTAATCAATCAGGATGAGTGAACTTCAAATTTCATCCCAACACCCGTGTGGGGTTTCAAATCAACAAACACGGATTTTTATTTGTGCAGTTGGACGATGTGTAAAATTTATCGTCCCAATCAATGTCCTTCAAATAGGTGTACATAAACAAACCGTCCGGTTTGTAAATGAATATTTATTTATTCACATTCACTATATTCATATTCACGTTAAAAATTATATATTTTTAACGATAAAACATTTTATTCAACCTATGAAAATATTCTATTGAGTTCATTTATTAAATTAAATGATTTCTTTATTTTCTAACTTATTTTAGAAAATTTTGGCGGCATAACGGCACGATACTAGAAACGGGACGAGGCCTAGCCTTATCCCCGGTCTAGTGAAGGCCCATGCCATTCACACATCAATCAAATCAATTTCATTTCACCCAACAATTCAATTCAAACCAAATAATCTAACCAACTACACAACCAAACAATTTAACAAACAAGCCACCCATGGTCTGTGGATGACGGGTGTCGGGTGCTACTAAACACCGTCTGCATCCTAGTATATATATATAACTAGAAAATTAAATTGAAAGGTGAGAAGTTCTAACAGATAGCTATCCAATCATCTTGACTCTTCTTTGATAGAAATCTTCATCGTTATCGCATTTTTTCTTCGTTGCCCGTAGCTACTACATATGTAAAAATCGAATTTTTACTTCGCTATTCAATATATAAAAATCGAATTTTTACTTTGCTATTCATATAAAGATGGTATTTCTAATATTCCTATCATGTAAAAATTATATTTTTGAAAATTCTACTATATAAAAATCGAATTCTTATTTTCTTCATTATATATAAAAATCATACCTTTATATTCGCTACTATATAAAAATCATATTTTTACTATCTCTATAATATAAAAATCATATTATTTTTTTCTATCATCCCTATATAAAAATTATATTTTTATATTAAAGCCATATATAATTTAAAAAGAATGCTAATTTTAAAAACAATGTATATTAATATTTTTAAAAACTGATTTTGCAGTGCTATTAAAGCAAATTCAAAGTAGTTAAACCTTAAGAAAATCCTATTTTTTTATCATCATAAAAACTGCATTTTTATGATTCTAAAAAACCCAATTTTATTATCCTAAAAGAAACAAAATCCTAATCTGAAAAATAAATAATAAAGTAAATAAATAAAAACAAAATTAAAATAGAAAACTTACAGTATTCGATACAGGGGGGAGGGGGTTTGCTGTCGCGGGTTCGGGACTGGGGGGGGGTCTTCAAGGCGTCGAGTAGGAACAGAGGAGGAGGGGGAAGAAGGAGGGGCGACGCAGCAGGTTGCGGTGGGCTGTGGGGGTTCGGTGGCGATTTGGGGTTCGGGCGGAGTGGATTGAATGGAGGAGAAGGTGGAGGACGTCGAAGGTCGGGGGAGGTGGTCTGGCTGCGGGCGCGACGGTGGGGGAGGCGTCGACGGGGGTTGCGCGTTGGCGGATAGCGGCGGTGGCGGGCTCGACAAGGGTTTCCCCCTTTTACGTTTTTTTTTATTCTGTGAATTCGATTATGAACGGGGGGGGGCCAGAGTTAAAGGGGGAGAGATTTTTTTTTTTAAATTTATTAAATTATTTAATTCCAATAGGTTGACTTTTACATACGACCTCGAAACGAGGCCCACCGCCTGTCGTCCATAGCATTTTACCCCCCTTCCGAATACAATGGGATATGTATCGCAAGCTGATATGATCGTTTGAATCAGTTTCCGTTGAAATCAACATATAACTCTATATATTGAATTTGAACGCGCATTTCAATTTACCGGGGTCACATACTAACTAGAAAAATTCCAGAAACATATTTTCTAGCTTCGTATTGACGATACGGTCCTAACAAAACTAATTCCGTCGAATTCTGAGACCGTTGGAAAAATGGCCATTTTCCAGTCGATTAAAATCAACTGAAACTGGTCAAACGCGTTTTCCTTTGCCACACTCACATATTGATTCGAAAAATTATGAAATTTGAAACCTAGAAATCATTTGACATCACGGACCCAAAAAAAGTGGTTTCGTCGAAATCCGAGGTTGTTTGCAAAATTTCCATTTTTAAGGGCCTGAATTCCATAGCGACTATTCAGAATTTTCAACTGGACATATCTTTTGATTCCCGCTATGAAATTTTGATTTTTCGGATTCGTTGGAAAGATATTATCAATTAGATCCTAATGTTTTTGGTTTCACTAAAATCCGGATTGTTTTGCACCCGGTACATTCAATTGAAGTTTGAAATCGAATTTTCGAACTACCGCGCCATTTTCAATTCTATTTATAATTATATATAATTATATATATTCTAACGACGACGTATATAATATATACGTCGAATTCAATTCAAAACATTTTTCTTGTCGATAATATTTAAAATAATCTATTATAAATATTCAAAATTCGCTAAAATTGCTAAAATAAAAATTTTTAACTGGCTCGGATTTTCGGGTTATTACAATTCATCAGCCCAAAAGGCATCACTAGCCATTCAAATACCGAGGCACCAACAAGCTAATCAAATAAATCATCAATCCTCTGAAGCGGGTGCCTATTCTTCTTGGTGACTTATTCATCTCTCTATAGTGAACACACAAATGAAGCAAACCATCTGCCTTAGTTGCAAATACTACTAGAGCACCCCATTCCGATATGCTTCGTCTGATAAACCCTTTCTCAAGTAGCTCCCCTACTTGCTTATTCAGCTCCCTCCTTTCCCTTGGAGCCAAGTGGCGCACTGGTAATGCACTGGCTTTGCATTATCCACTAGATATATGCGGAAGTTGATCTCACGCCTTGGAGGTAAACCTCGTACCTCATCAAAAACATCGGAATAATCCCGAATAACTGGAACAGATTGCAAATCATCTATGGATACATCTAGAGACTCTGGAAAGCTAAGCATAACAGACCCTTGGGGGTCACAAGAAACTTCGAGGTTCTTCCCATGACAAGTCAGGAGTCTAACAACCCTCTTCTCTCAATCCAGAATGGCCCCATACGTGGTAAGCCAATCCATTCCTAGAATCAACCCACATCCCATAAACCTGAGCATATATGCATCACATTCAAATTCGACGCCTAACACAGATATTTTCAAACCCTGACAAATCATCGATAAATGAACCGAACCACCAACGGGGTTTGAAACAACTACGGGATCTACTACCATACTAGTAATTAAGTGCAGAGATTCAACCAAAAAACTAGATATAATGAGTGTGAAGCGCCAGAATCAAAAAATGTTCTAACTGGATGGTTTGAATGAGAAACTAAACTTTCTATGGAAATTTCTCTACCTCTTTCAGGAGCACAGATCGCGAGAACATGCACCTGCCATCCAGAAGTTCCTGCTCTTTGACGTTGTCCCTGTGATCCCAGTTTCTTTGGGCATTCTTTAGAGAAGTGGCCGACCTCTCCGCAATTGAAGTAATTGCTCTTCCTTCTCTTACAATATTTGATCAAGTGACCCTCCTTTCCACAATTGTGACATTTTCTCTTATCCTTGCCTTTATCATCTTTCCCTCCTTTCTTCTACTATTGTTGTAGTTGCTGCCCCTTCTTGGGCTACACCTTCTTATTCTGTGATGTCCCCTCGGCTTTTGCTTCCTTCTTTTCTCCCTTGTCCTCCTCATGCATTAGGGCCATATCAGCAAGCTCTTCAAAAGTGGCCCCCATTGGAATATGAGACATGGATATCCCATGCAAAGGCTCATTTAGCCCTTTAGCAAACCGCAAAGCCCTTTTGTGCGGTGTATCCAACAACTCCAGCCCGAACCTTGCCAGCTGGTTGAACTTGTTCACATACTCCTTCACCGTTAAGTTTCCTTGTTTGAGTTCTAAGAACCTCTCCATATGTATGCTTCTCTCAGCTTGGGAAAGAAATTTCATTTCGAACCTCTATCTAAAATCTTCCCAAGTTTCCATCGGACGTCTAGCTTGAGTGACTTCCCACCAAAATGAGGCTTCGTCCTTCAGTAGCCAGGCGACTAACTAAACCTTCCTTCTATCCTCTACTTCAAAGATTACTAATAAGTCCTCGGTTTCCTTAAGCCAACTCCGAGCTTCTACGAATGTCTCTTTCCCATGGAATGGCTTCCCTCCCATAGCACGGAAGTCCTTGCAAATCATAGCGAAGTTATCTGCTCTTGGAAGGGGAGGAGGAGGATTGACTGGTGCAGTTGGGGGAGGAACGTCTCTTTGGCCTTCGGCAGGCGCCGTGGCCTCTAAATACCTATGGAACCATCTGAGTATTGTGATGCCGTTTGGGATATTAGGAATGTTTTGTTCCCCAAACATGCTGAAAAAGGAAAAAGGAAGAAATTTAGATAAAAGACCGAAGGATATTACATATGGCTTCTTGGGAGAATATTTTCAAATCAGACCTTTCTTTTTGAAAATACTTTCTTTTAAAACCTTTTTCAAAAATAGTTTTCAAAAACTTTTATCTAATTTGGTAACCTTCAGCTCTGGTACCAAGTGTGACACCCCACGTCCGTTAATGTCACTCACTAAGGGAATGCATTAAGTTTAATGAAGCGTTATAGGTAAACAGATGTAGAATAATCGCAAGACAGATATAAATAAGATAGTAGCGGAAATTTTAAATTTTTATTCAAACATAAATCATAATGTCGTGGTCCATAATACCATAAGTCACAAAAGCCACTACAATAAAATGACTTCTGTCTTGCATCATCAGAGTACATAAGAATACGAAAAACATAATTCCCCAATTGAAAGAGTAAAGGCATAATAGAGACAAGAACTTGAGCCATACTTCAGAAGTAGCTCCTAGCAAGATGATATCTGAGTCCTGACTAAGCTTAAGTGTTTCCTCCTTGAGAACCTGAGGGGAAACGGAAGAAAGAAGGAGAAACAAAAGGGTTAGACATAAATTCTGGCGAGTCTAGTTACTTTTAGCCAGTAAATGAATAACAATAACATGATAGGCATATGAAGTGGATAAGAGAGATCACTACATAAATGGAAGGTGTGACAAGGTAGACAGGGTAAGGTTTATACACTTCTCTAATGATTACTCTGCACTATTGCTAGTATAACTAAAATGAGATGATCCCTTCCACTAAAAGTTGGTAGACTTAGGGCATATGTCTGATTGTACCCTAACCACTTACCTAATAGATCGTCTCCATACTCCGTAGATATCTTGTGATGGCCCCAAAGTAGGAGGTATCACTTCCTAAAGTGGCAACCCTTAAGATGTGCATAGCCATATCTACTGGTGTCACGGTCGTGTTATCCCCCTCTGCCCGGCTCATGCACGCACATGGCCCGGTCGATTTGCGCCGCCTACACCGTCCATCTCGTTTGGATCTCTTATAATCAATCAGTAAGCATGCCCCTTCTCCGCCTAGCATGGAGTTCTTTATTTGATACCTACTCCTGGTTATTGAATGAAATGGGTCCCACACAATATGATACAAGCTCTTCCTTTGTCTTGTATTCCCACTAGGTTTTTCACTGACTATGTATACCCTTAGGTGTCTTTAATTACATAGCCCTATGTCAGTTATTCTTACCAAAGGGTGTATATAATTACATAACTTTATTATATTTTTCCATTGGTTATGTATACCATTAGGTGTCTTTAATTACATAACCTTATTGGGTTAAGTTTGTGGGCCTACCTGTAAATATTGCCTACCCCCTCTAATTTACTTAACCCACCCACTACCCATCCAATTTTACTTAATCCTAAATTAAGTTCATAATCATACAACCCTTATGGGTTAAATTAGGTTAAGTAGTCTAATTCAGTACCATGTTCAATTATGGTTATAATGGGCTAGACCTCCCACATTATGCCTACAGCATGTGGATGCTGGATATGTCGGTCGGGTCCGGGCAGTCTTATTCCACAATTGGGTCTAACCTCGTGTCTTAGCCAAATTCGTATTTGCACACTTAGACCTCTCACACTAGGTTCAACATTAGTGGCTGCTGGATATGCCGGTTGGGTCCGAGCAGACTTTCACCACTAATGCAACCTAACCTCATGTCATAAGTGCAATTACAATTCCTAATTGCAATTACTAGACATTCCATTTTTATCCAAATCTACCTATGTCATTATAGGTGATTATTTCAATGTTTCCCTATATGAATTATAAGTCCAATTCATATAAATATTACATAAATTATGCTAATTATAAATCCCTTTTCCCTGTTTCCTAACTAACATATTCGCACGGATTTTGGCGGCATCTAGGCTATAAAGTAGCTAAGCCGTAACAATGGAAAGGGAATATGACGAAGGTGATAATTACAACATATCTTGGCATAAACGTAAAAGAGCATGATAACAAGGTGAATGGACATGTAATTAACATCATGACAAGGTGGACATAAAACTGATGAACTTGTGGCAACTACAATGTCAAAGCAAGCATAATGAGATCTAAATTTACCATTTAGGTGTCCAACTATTTAGATCTAGCATAATTAGGGAGACTTAGTAACATGTTTAGATCTAAAGATGGCCTCACATATCAAGTTTACAACATATCAAGATTGATCACCATATGATAGGTGAAAGGGGATTTACATAAAGAACTAGATCTATCCAATGTTACAACTGTCCAATTTAATAGATGTACATTCACCACAATATAGTTACATGTTAAGATCCACGTAGGCAACATAATAGAATAACCACAATTGTATTAGATCTAGGGAAATAGATCTATCATGGCATAGTATAGGATTTAAAACTAGCATAGAATCATACTTTACAACATATCCAATTCATAGTCTTTCACAATTTACTTTTATTTATCTAAACCTAAAATCAACTAGAAAATCACAACGTTAGGTTTAGAGAATTGAGAAAGAACACATCTAGAATTTCTGAATTTGATTTACAAAGTATGTTGTTATAGAAAACGGTTCTATCTCAGTTTGTATCCCGGCGGCATATGGCCTCCATAATTTCCAATAAAGAAAATACGAGAACAGGACATATATATATATAGCTGCCAGACCCTCTAAAACCGAGTGCCATGTCAGCACTAAGGGTGTCGACACCCCTGTGGGTGGGTCGACCCCTAGGTCGACACCCCTTAAGGGGGGTCAACCCATAGGTCGACACCCCTCTAGGGGGTCGACCCCCTAAAGCGGGATTTTTGTCACCTTGACCAATTTTTCAAATTCGATTTGTTTTGGATAAAATTCTAACTCATCTCTGATTAATGCATATATATATTATCTTTCTGCGCATACACAAACTTAAAACCTCATAACTACTTCACACGGTGTCCGTTTTACGCAAACCAAATATCTATCTTGACTAGAATTTTGAGACGTATGAAATGGTGTTGTCCATTTCCTCTAATTCTGAATTATAAATTAATTACTATTTTATTTATTCTCTTTCAGGTCGTTAAAAATTCGGGGTGTTATTCCTTGCATTCTGAAGATTTTCATGATGGAATCACTACAGAAATATCTATGGTAGCTAGCCAGAGAAATTCAACAAGTAGTTCTTTCACTCATGGAGATCCACGGTCTTCAATGCTCCATCTTTAAAAGCGTCCCTATAAGTTAGTCTCGAATGCATAGTCGGTACGAAGTGGTTTTGGGTCTACTCCCCATCCTGATCTCTTCGAACTAACATGTCAAAAGTCCGATAGGATATTTAATTGATAGTCGAGTTTTTGCACTACCAATATCAAACAGTACGGTTAAGTATATCGGAAGCTTAGGCCCTTTTAAACTAAAACCATTCATTAAACTGTTTCATTGATTCTTAAAGACGGATTCCATAACTCATCTCAAGCTGGATAATTATACTCATGTTTTCTTTACTTTGAAAACAAATACCGACTTCTTTTCTCTTTTAGAATAATGTATTCACAAACCATATCTTTTTTCTTTTACCTCAAGAATATTGCTATATTTTTCATAAAAAACCATCTTGATTTTCTTTACTTTGAAAATTTCATTATACATATTTGATCCGCTGGTATAAGTCTAATTACAGATCTTATATTAGTATAGTAACGACATATGATACATCATTTACTACAAATCCCAATAATATAATTTAAATTCTAAATCTTGCAAATAAGTTATAGTATAACTTCTTATGGAAATAATAAAATATTCCCAATGTTATTATCATTACAAACAAATATCATCCCCTGATAATAGTGAAGTTGTTCAAGTTAGGGTATTTTATTTACCTCTCTGACCTTGATCGACGACGTTCTTATCTAAATATAGATAAAGGTTTGTAATTCAAAAATGATATTTATTTATAATATAAGCCAAATTTTATTTCTACATTATTTAAAGTATGGTTTTATAAACAATATCCTTACTTTTGGATTTTTTTTTTCAATTATAACCACTTTCACTTAATTCGTTAATTAAGGAAAACTCTTGCTTAACAAAAAACTTCTACCTTTATATTTCTTTAAACAACTGTTCTATAAATCAGATTTTTTACAAAATCCTCTTACCAAGTCATTTACCCAAAATTAATTAACATCTTATTATATAACTTTATTTGGATTTTTTCTAAATCCCTTTATCCAATTCTTTTACATAAATCTTATTACGCGTCTTTGTTTTTGAAAATCTTTTATCAACTACAATCATTTTACTTAATTTAATTGTTAAGTAATCGTTCGTTAAAATTTTCTCATTGGCCCTAAATCTCTTCATAAATTTTGTTTATAAATCTTGGATTTATTATAAAACCCCTTTCCAATACTTTTTTCGAAATTCAATTAAATTTCATTTCAAACTTGATTATCTTTTCAAACGAAATTCATTAAAAAAATAATCTCTTTAATTATTATTAATTAAAGTAATAATTAGCTTCATTATTTAATGAAGTAAAGGTAGTTTATTTCATTAAAAATAGGTTAGTTAATCACTTTTTAAATAAAAATTATTAGATAATAGCTAACTACATTAATGATTATTAATAATCATTAAACATTGTTAACTAAAAGGTAAAATTATATTTTAAGAAGTCTTATTAAATTTAAAATGACTACTTGTTAAACTATATTCATTAGTTAAATTGAAGACAATTAATCTAATAACCAATTTCAATTAAATCAGTTGACTTAGTTAACTTGAAATCATCAGTTAACTTATTAACTGATTTAAATTACTTGTTCCTATTTGATTAATATAGTTAATCTAATAATATTGCTTAATTGTTTTTTTTAATTATTCTAAATTGTTAACCGGTAGGTTAAATTTTGACTTATATGCTTACAACTTACTAAATACTAAAATTTCCATACATAGTATTCTATAACTACTTTTGTAAAAACCATTTATAGATATTGATTTATTTATAAAACTTCTACTTTTATATAAAAATATAATTTGAAACTTTGTTTTAATTATAAAAATAAATTTCATAACTTTAAATACGTCGATCCGCCTAACAGCGAATTAAGATCTTAAAAACGTGGATTTTAGTTCAACTACTGCCAACTACTTAATCAATACTGTCTATTGATTAATATTACAATAATGTTGAATTCAATTCAAAAATCAACATTCAAATAGAAAATAACGTTATTTGCAGTAACGGTTCACATATGAATAATATGAAATCTAATAGCATACAAAAATTTGAGGAATTCAGTTGGATCCCTCCAACCTGTTTTTCGCTGCATCATGACTCATAGTAGCATTTAATAGTGGCATATAAGATAAGAATTTTAATTTAATGTATTTAAACAACAGAAATATAAATAACGACAATCAATAAACAACCAATAAACAAAAATCATCCATAACATCTAGTCATCCAATTTATATTATTAACGATAAGTTAAAGTTATATGAATTTAATCACATCATAAGATTCCAGAAGGCGTGAGAGTTAACTCACCATATGTTTAGATTTGATGAATCCGCGTTGTTTCATATAGTTTTAAACAAACATTTGGAAATATATGAAATTCCGATCGCTTCTGATTCCAACCAAACCAACTTGTACGCATAGTCTTCTTCGATAAAATTCCAACGCCTCTAGTTTTGCGAAATTCTTTTCTTGTATGAATAAACGACATGAGTTATATTCGAATTAAAATAATTAAATTCTTAATCCCTATCATTATCTTAACATTTAATTATCATATTATAACCCAAATCACCATGATTAGGCCGCTTAAGTACTTCTCCTCCTCTGCTAGAACCCTTACTGCAACTGACCCATGTGATTCTTGTTTCAAAGAATTCCGACATGTATTGGTATCAATAATCTAGTTTAAAGTTCAAATCTTAATATTACGAATTGTCGCTACGCGACGAGCTCAAATTAATTAAATATAATTATTTCCTTTGGCTCTCTTTAATAACTACGATACCCAAGGAGAGAGTACATCACGCAAACTATAACATGGCTGTAGTGTGAAAAGCAGCGTATTGTCAACATCATCTTTGTCAGTTTCATTTTCTCAGTACACTATTGTAATGACCCAAAATTCCAGTCCAATTTGAGCTGACCAAAAACACAAGTCCAACCCAAATTAAACTGAAAATCAGGAAATTAAGAGAAAGAAAAACAGAGGGTGAGGAAAGATAAGATAGAAACTTAGAATAGAAGAAGAAGAAGAAGAAGAACACAACATCAGAGTAACACGAACCTCACAGCGGAACGAACAACATATAATATATATAACATAACTTGAATATACAAATGTACTTGAATATACATCATTATCAAAGTACAACACTTACAACGCAGTGGAAAAATAACTATAGCTATATAATCCTGAAGCCTCCTGCTCCAGCTCTTCAAGTGTATCTGTAAAATCCCGACTACTTGACTGCCCATACAAATTTAGGCACCCAAGAGTTTAGGGAAACAAAAATAAACTCTGGGTCAGTCATGGGACTGGTATGAGTAAAACAGTTTAAAAATAGTTCAAATAGGTAATCGATATCTCATAAGACCACGCCTATAACGGAACGGGTTTTTCCCTTATGAGAATCCAAATATCTTTATATCAAAAACCTTTTGATATTATAATAATGTCTATCAACACGATATAATAATCATCTAGCAGAAACGCTTTCATCTCACGTTCTACATATATATAGTATACAATCAAAACCGTAAGCACGTATTTGGTAATGAATTTCCAACTATGACAAGGTATGGAACCACCTTTCGCTAGTGTACCTCTAGAGAGGAATACATTGGGTTCAACAAGAACATCTTGCAACCTGGCCACACATGACCGACCACTCATTTCGCTTGAGTGTATCGAATGTATATCACCAACGGTTGGGATCAGCAACCGTTTCCCGAATGGGACAACATCAACAATAGATTTTTAGAAGTAAATGAAACTCTAGATCAGGTGATTATACACCCTACTTCGGTGCGACCGACTTAGCCATGCTGCCTTCCCGATTTCTGTCATTTACCGGATGTGAGGCTAGAAGCTACGCTTTATCATCACACCAGATTCACTTTGAATGCCACATCGTCAAATCCATCAAATCACCGATTGACGTCCTCAACCATACATTATGTGTTAGCTAAAAGAAGTTTCCTTCTCCGCTTCCACTCTTGGTACGGTTGGAGAAATCAATATACGTGATCGTCTGGAAATACTCTGTCAGACATCCGTCCATACAAGTCATCCAGGAACAGGATGAACCGAAGGCACTATTCTGTAAACAGAATGGCCCTTGCATAACCCCGTCTTCAATTTCCTTTAGCACATATGATTCGCAATGCTTATGCCAATACAGAGTGGTTCTTTGGATAATAATCCAACCGGTCTCTCCATATTAACAACGTTAAAATGGTCAAAACTTCGATAGTCTGTGATTTAACTATCGAAGAAAAATTGGTGTGCAAACAACGATATTATTTCCAAATGGAAATTTATATCGATCAAACATCATTCAACATTTATCTCTTTATTTCATTAATTTACTTATCTCATGTTTCCCTATATTCAATATTTCTTATTTTCTAAATTGGGAAAATATACGTTATTAACAATGGAAAACATTTCCATTTCTTGTTTTCTTTATTAGAAAACATTTCTGGTTTCTTATTTGGAAAACATTTCCAAAGGTTCTTCATTGGACTTAAACAGATGTTTAGATAAAACATCGCTTTGCCAACTCAAACCATTTCCTTTAATTACTAAATTCACTTAACTATCCTCTACTGCCGAACCTTAACCATTCCTTAGTTAAATACGAAGTCAATCAAGTTGGGGTAGAACTACCTCTCAGACCTTAACTGAACAACATTTCTAACTTTGAAATAGGCAAGGTTCACTTTATATTTCTTTAACTAACTTCCTTACTTAACCTCTTTCGAATCATCTCTATTCGATTGACTCTTTTCACTTAACTCTATTCGATTTACTCTATTTGATTTACTCTGTTCACTTAACTCCTGTCGAATAAACTATATTAGATAACTCCTCTAACTCTATTCGATTTACTCTATTTGATTTACTCTATTCACTTAACTCCTGTCGAATAAACTATATTCGATAACTCCTCTAACTCTATTCGAATAAACTATATTCGATTAACTCCTCTAATTCCATTCGAATAAATTATATTCGATTTATTTCTTTAACTCCATTTAACTCTATTCGAATAACTAATATTCGATAACTCTATTTAACTCTTCTTCGAATAACTAATATTCAATAACTCCTTTTACTTTTTTCGAATTACTAATATTCGATTAACTCCTTTTTGAATAAACTATTCATTTATAAAGATTTACTTTTAGTAACGGTTCTTCACTTTACAAATGATTTCCTTTTATTCTAACTTATCCTTTGATTTTATAAATATTTCTTTTATAAAAATCCTTTTCATTTCCTATATAAAATCCATCTATTTTATATAAATAATTCATTTTCAATATACACTTTGAAAATCCCCTTTCCCATATCCAGTATTTCTTATGGTATTTAACATACCGTATAACAACGATAAAGATCGTCCAAACACACATAATCAACAACAGATTATATATCACATCATATAGCACAATATATGAATCACAGTAAAATAAATGTTGAGGAATCCAGTTGGATTCCTCCAACCTGTTTCCCTGCATCACAGATGTTAAACAATATAGATAACATCACTTTCAATTCCATATGATATATTCTATTAAACAGAATCAATATAGAAATTCAACTAACTGACTAGCAGTTCAATCAAACAGTCAACGCACAGTCAATCAGCCAATATTTAACAGTTATAAAAATACAACATGAATTTATAAACTGTTCAGAGTTAGTGAGATTTACTCACCTTGGCAGTTCATCATTAAAGGACGATAAATTGTTAATTGATTTGAATCAAACAATTTATCTCGCCATAAATTCAAACTAGCTCCCCTCCACTCCCAGTCAGTCCCATTTGGTAGTCGTCGTCCATACAATCCTATCGGATCTTGTTTCGTTGAAATTCGTCACCATATGGACAAGTTATGGCAGTTATAAGTTAACACATATTCTATATATATACAATAGATTTTAATTTGAAATCTAAATGGGCCTCACCACTATCTCGGCCCACATACCCATACCCGCTTCAGCAAAGCTTCTTCCCCGAATAAATTAAAACCCGTTGCTTCAGGAACCTTCACTACCATTCGACAGTTCCTCAAAACACCATACGCTACTCCCTTTCTTCATTTACTTCAAAGCTGAAAATACCAATCCGTTTCTCTTTGAATCCTCTTCCCTTCCACACCACTGTCAGGAACTCGAGCTCCCCTTAATCGTTGCGGTTTCCAGGAAGTCAGCAACTCACAGTAAAAACAACGACATCAGATTCGCATCGGAATCCACAACAATTGGCACACAAGTGCTGAAACCCTCTAGGAACTCGAATCTAACACCGTTAACCCCTAAGAATGCTTGTATGAGGATCGATCCGCAGCCCTAGTTGTTGCGTCGACTTTCGAACGCAGGGAAAAATCCTGTCGAGCTCCCAACGAATACCGCTGTGTTGAAGAACTCCTCATGCTGAATCCAACAGTATACGTAAAATGATTTTAGAGATTTGTTTTGAGTTGTTTTAGATTTCCCTTTTCTTTGAATCTCACTGTATTTGTTTTGTGGAAGAACAAAAATGTGGCGGCGCGATTTGCCCCTGAACAGTGAAGGAATAGAATTAGGTCTTAAGGAGGTTAAGGGAGGGGTATTTATAGGGTGAAAGTGGCATATTCTCGGAATATACCCTTTTTGTTAATTCTTTATTGCCTTCTAAAAATTCGTGTAATCACACACGATATCTAAAAATCACAAAACTGGACATGTAGCTACAGTTCGACATTACGGTCTCAATGAAACTGGTTTCGTCGAATTCCGACTTCGTATGCTCACACAACATATTTTTAACCATCAAAATACTGACAGTTTTTCACTCTAAAAATCGGTACGGCCACACACTGACTCTAAAAATCACGAAACTTGATATCTGACAATAATTTGACATTGCGGATCCAACAAAATTAGTTTCGTCGAATTCTGAGGTCGTTTGCAAAACTGACTATTTTTAAAGCTCTAAATGACCCATTTAAATATATAAATATATTTAAATAAAATTAAATAAATATTTAAAAATAAATATTATCGCATATATTCACAGTGGAATACCATACAGCTCCAATAGGATTTATAACTCAATATTTCAAAATTCCCAGTTATATCGATATTCGATTTATATTAAAAACCCTTTTATAATCGATATAAATTATAAAGGAATTCCACAACGACTTTTCTAAAATTTGATTTAGACATAAATCAAAATCTATACGACAAAATCCCGATTTTTCTCTTCCACTAGAAAGATATACTCTACCAGCTCCACATGTTTCTTATTTCACAGGAATCCGGCTTAAAACGAATCCTGTACATTCAGTTGAATTTCGAATCGCCAATTTACGAACTGCAGCGCCATTTCGAGCTCGTTTATAATTATGTTATAAACTATACTTTCAACTGTCGACGATTGAATATATTCCTTATTCTAATTCAAATTCTAAACTGAACTATATATTTTAAATAATCCAATTCACACTGTATCGCCATTTCAGCCAATTCTGATTATTTCAGAATTAAATATATTATTTAATTTATTATTTTAATTAAATATTCATCATTATTTAATTCCACGATCATTTAATTCACTATATCACTATTTATATAATTAAATAAATTAATTATAATACCCCTGCCAATGCGTGTCATTACAACTATGGCTACAGTGTGAACTGGAGCATGTTGTCAACATAAACTTTGCCTGTTTCATTTTCTCAATGCATCGTTGCTACAATATAAAAAGCAGTGTTTTGTTAATATTATCTTTGTCTGTTTCATTCTTAGTACGACGTGGCTACAGTGTGAACTACAACGTGTTTTCAACATTATCTTTGTTTGTTTCATTTTCTAAGTACAACGTGGCTATAGCGTGAATGGTAGCGGGTTGTCACCATCAGCAACTCGATCAGTGTGTACTCATATCCGGTATCTTTGTCACTGTATCCACTAGGTACTACTTGTGATAGAAGTAGTTAGAAAACCTGGGTGATCCCTTTTTCAATACACATTTTTATATGTACAAATTTGACCAACAATATATATCAACCTAATTATCCTTAACTCAACCAAACTTCATCTTCCTCACGCTTCTGTAGACAAGAAACAGTGCCTTCACGACCATTATTTGTTGATTATGACTGATGGTCGGTTACCAAATCTTTTGGTGGTCCACGAACCAATGAAGATTGGCTAATCAAGTGTCAAGAACAACACTATGAGTGCATTTATTGTGAGTTCCCAAATCTTGACCAATTTCGGCTTCAAGATCCTATAGAACCTTCTTACGAACCAGTGGTTGATCATGGTTTATTTGCTCAACCTCTAACCCAATAAGCGATGGATCATTTATCAGTTAACCAACCTTTATACGAACTAGAGATAAACTGAGCTTTGGTTGTTTAACCTCCGAATGATCAAGAGGTTGATTCATATCCTGTTTGTTGCCATTGTGGATATGCAGTGGAGCTTGTAGTCAGAGCAAATGGAGAAAACATTGGTCGTAGAATCCAGTTATATCCATTTTGGCCAAATAGTTGAGACTATTCAGTATGGGTGGATGATTGTTAATGTGCAAGGGGCATAGCATATGCAGATGAGTTAGAACAGGAGATAAGGCGTCTAAGGAGTGATATAGACGAACTTCAGATTCAATGAAACTTGTCGCGACCTGAACTTCCCCGGTCTCCGAAGAGAAGAGAAAGAACGAATTACTTTGAGGATAAGAAAATCAGAACACAAATAGAAGAACATTTCATTGTTTATTACAACAATTCCATCAGAATACAAGAATATACAAAGTATGAATAAATATTACACATTGACAAATATCAGAGATTTAAATTACATTTAAATACATAGCAGCGGAAAAATAATACAAAGCATAACTGAAAGAAATACACGGATACAGAGCTTTCCGAGTATCGTTCCAGCTACAAACCAGGATCCTATGAATATAAATCTGCAAAACCCAACCACTAGCTGCCCGTGCGGAAAATAACGGCACTCAGAGTTTAGGTTAAAATAATAAACTCCAGGTCAGTCCTGTGATTGGTGTGAGAACTAAAAACAGTTATTAATCTTTATTTTTAAAGTTAGGTAAATCAAGGGACCACGCCATATAACACGGAACGGATTTCCTCCCAAGAATACCAGTGCATAAAACAAACAGTGCAATGCTAAATAAAGAAAAATGAAGCTATTATAAGACCCAGGTCCCATCACATAATGCAACGCAAGCCGGAGGATAGGGTTTTACCTTATAATAGCCAAATAATGCTTGATACGTTTAAAACAAATCAATTGATACTATTATAAGTGTATAGTGTCAAAACAACTTCAAATATAAATGTATCAATCTTAGACGGCATAGCATCCCATGCTACTATGTCGCCAATACTAGGCTCTACAAATAAAACCGAAATGTCATGTATTGGAAATTGGATTTCCGTCATGAGTCGAGGCAAGGGGCAAGCTCCTCTCCGTTCGAGACACTCTAGCAAATGTCTCAGGACCACAAACAGCGATCTTGGATCTTTAGGGCCGGTCCTCTCTTAGTTTTGAGGATTGGAAATTCCTGAACACACGTTTTCCAGTCCTATCAGACCTATATCTGAGGCGCCTCGCATCCAGCAACCACACAGGTAAAAAGTATAAAAATGTTAGGGCTGGTAGGTCACTGACATCACCCATAGCTAGAAATAAACGCCGTGCTCCCCCTGCAATCACTATCCCGTTTTTGACTCATACCAAGGTGTGAGGCTCGCGAATTAACCCTATACACAAAGTTGTGCCACATAGACCGTGCTTTGATCATCAACCACAAGACTTTGCTTTTCAAGAGAAGCCTTGATCATTTGCCACTTAGGCATGCCACACAGGCAATTCATGCCATGCGATTGATATCCATCAATATACAACCTCTGAGCTTGTACGTCTCTGAGAAGGGCGTTAAGCAAGAGAATAAATTCTCCGCCGCCAAACAGATATATATTTAATAGAAATCAATCACACAGAATAAAATCCAATGTCAGACACACAGTCCATTTACAAGTTTGTTCTGGGTCTGAACGAAACCGGAGGAACTTTATTCCTCGCATATCCATCGATCTCCAAGTACGTCTGGACGATCACCAACTGATTCCCTCCGCTTGGGTATACAACCCAATCAATATCACCAGTAATCATCCAAACGACGTGAAGACCTCTGGTCTTCAACCACCATCTTCATCTTCGACTTATCGTCGAATCAGTTATTCAGAATGGGTATAAACCCGGCCTTTCCGAATAACCCGCGTATATAATAAACAAATGTTACACAAACACAACATACGCCTCATTCCAATTCAAAATATTCTTCATTCAAATTTTCACATTCTTAAGGAAAAGGTTCCCATTAATTTTATCAAAGATAAATTCTTCTAAATTTATTCTTAAATCTTCCTTTGGATATCATTTCAAACCATGTTAAGGTTTTCCAAACTAGTCGGGATTAGCGAACCACACCGAAGTAATCATTTATTTTATTTTCGAATCCCAACCTATTCATCTCATGGAGCAAAACTGGTAATACTCCATATCTAACACCACGGTATTATCGGTAAATATCAAATACCATTTCACGTTCAAATCTAACAAAAGATTTAACTATCGCTTGGAGCAAAACTGGTGATACTCCATTCTCGATCACTTTAATCTAATTAGATTTATTAAAACCCCACTTAGTTTTAATCTTCCCGAAAATCAACATCCTGCCTTTAACTGGGTTAAAGAACCAATGTCATCTAAAACACGTTTCACGATAAACCCAAAATCACTTTCCATTGTTAATCGGGTTAAAGAACATGTGTTATTCAAAACACCGCTCACGATAAACCCCAAAAACCAATTTAAATTCAATTCCAATAAATACCAATTAACTGGACAATTTCACTAAATCTTAATTAAAAGATTTATTCTTTTATAAACTGGGTTCAAGAACAGTGTTATTTTAAGACACCATTCACGACGAACCCAAAATCCCATTTAATATTAAATACAAGGCTCTGAATAGAAAATATATCAGCTTATATTCAATATCAAATTCTGAAACCAACAAATATCGTATTGGAAATAACGATATAAATATATCTTTCAAATTTCCGCAACCATATCTGTATAATCATGAAATCCAACATCGAAATATTCCGAAGATAACTTCGATTCAAATCCATTCCAATTTGCATATTGGAAATTCTGATTATTTTAAAACCACATCAAATCCAATTTATTTATTCAAAAACATTGGATTATAATTCTAGTTCACAACTTGTTCACTTCAATAAAAATATTTTTATCCTTTTTAAATATGGGATCTTTCACCCCAATTCTTTCTAAATCACTTATTATGATTTTACATAAATTATTTATTTTTAATAATTTTATCAAGGCCCGTACGGTCGATTTTCAATAACGGTCGTCGAACTGCACTTACAACGACCTTTTCCAAATTTGATTTGGACATAATTCCAAATCCAACTGTTATATTTTAAATATATAACATTCATTGGAAAGCTCTTTTCGATACAAACCCAACGATTCCGGTTTCAGGAGAATCCGACAGTCGGATTTCTCGTAACGTCAATTCGAAGTCAATGGTCAAAATTCGCGAACTGCCGCGTCGCGGCGCGTTCTATTCAGGCCATTTAATATATATATATATATTATATATATATATATATTTCACCGATTTCAATTCTAAACGTATTTTATAAATCATTTAAATTCATTTTAAAAACGATTTCAACTTCATATTCAAATTTAAATCCAAATTGAATATTCCATATCATTAATATGTAAATGATAATATTTTCAAAACATTATATTTTGAAATCCCTTCCTTTTCTACATTCATTATAAAAAAGAATATAATAGATATAAATATCGTTCGCGTCAAAATGGCGCATATCTAATCAACATGGCTTTATATATTTCAATAACTTCGTTATTCTATTCAACAAATGAATATTTTCTTCAACACATGAGTATATATTTTATTCAACACATGAATATTTATTTATTCTTACTTACAATAAAAATGTGAATTTTATTGTATAAATATTTTATTCAACACATGAATATTTCCAACACATGAATATTCTCAACACATGAGTATAGTCAACACATGACTATTTTTGTTATTTTATATATTTGATGAAATTGTGATTTTATATCGTTTAATTCTCAATCAGACTCCAACCGTAAATTAGTAAGAGAACGACTCCCCAAGTATTAACCCAGAAGGCCGAAACCAACATCAGATCAATACCCAGGAAACCGCTCATCTTAACTAGTTTCCAGTTAGTTTCTAATTTTATATATGATAAAGATGTAAATTTTATTGTTTAAAGATTTTACTCAACACATGAATATTTTCAACACATGAATGGTTTCAACACATGAATGGTTTCAACACATGAATATTCTCAACACATGCGTATTGTCAACACATGACTATTTTGTTTATTCAACACATGAATATGATTTATTTTCTAAATTGGAATGAGACCCACTCAATTACCATATAATATTATTTATATGAATTCTATACAACACATGTATACAATAGCAATGATAAATAATCAACCATCATCCAGGGTGCACCACACAACTGTTTGTCAACCTATCGATTAACATACAACTAAATAATTGGGATTAGTGTACGCCAAATATCATCCCAACATCCGTGTGGGGTTTCAAATCAACAAACACTGAATATTATTTGTGCAGTTGGGCGATGTGTAAAATTTATCGTCCCAATCCATATCAGTAAAATGGGTGTGCATAAACAAATCTTTCGATTTGTAAATGAATATTTATTTTATTCACATACTCGTTAAAAAATTATATTTTTAACTATAAAATATTTAAACTTTATAAACATTTTATTTCATTCCACATCACACAATCAAATTTCACCACACAAAAATCAAACAAACAAGTCATCCATGGTCTGTGACAACGGGTGTCGGGTGCTACTAAGCACCGTCTGCATCCTAGTATATATTTTTAACTAGAAAACAATAAATAAAGTGAGAAGTTCTCACTGATTAGCTAAACCAAACGCCGCGACTCTTCGTATGTAGGAAATTTTCGCCGTGCTCGCCTTTTTTCACTTTCGTCGTCCGTGTTCGCTACATATATAAAAAAATCACATTTTTATATTCTCTATTATATAAAAATCATATTTTTAGTTCACTAATATATATATACTATATTTTTAGTTCAATTCCATCTAGATAAAAATCATATTTTTATCATTTCTTCACATAGATAAAAATCGTAACTTTTTCCCTTCGTTTGCCTTATAAAAATCACAACTTTCAAGCGATAAAAATCCAATCTTTCCTCTTGTAAAAACCAAATCTCTATATGGTAAAAATCACACTTTTACTTTGTCGCTACATGTATAAAGATCATATCTTTACATAACGAAAAATCTAATTTTTATACACCATGTTAAATATAATAAAGATCACTTCTTTATACAAGGATATATATAACAAAAATCATATTTTTATTTCGTTACCCATATAAAAATCATATTTTTATTTCTATTAAATTTTTTATATTTTCACATTTAAATCTTTTCATATTTAAACCTTGTCATATTTAAAAATAATAGCGTTATATACATTAAAAATATAATCTTTATCTTTCAAAATATAATCTTTACTTTAAATAAAAATCAAACCTTTTCTTTAAATAAAATTCAAACCTTTTCATAAAGATTAATCGAATCTTTCTCATATTGTTATCCTATATAAAAAAATTGAATTTTTATTTGGCTTTTCATTAAAAAAACTGATTTTTAATTTTGCTATAACACATAATAAACCGATTATTCAAAAGAAATTAAAATAAATAAATTAAAAAGGATAAACAACTCACTTTTTTCGATTGTTGGAGAAGGGTTGAGGGGCCGGGGATGGTCTAGAAGGCGGCGACGGCGGAAAGGGGAGGTGGAGCCGCGGTGGGGGTCAGTAGGGGGTGGCGCGGTGGATGAATGGGTGGTGCGCGGCTTTGATGTTTGGTGCGAGGCTTGCTAATTGGATGGGAAGAGGAAGGAGAGGAGGCGGCGTCAGATGAGGGGGGCTGGTTTCGCCAATGGTTGTGCCATCTGGGGGAGCGCGACGATGATCATGGGTGGCAGCTAGGGTTCCTCCGCATCCTTTTTTTTCTGTTTCGAATTCTATACGGGGAGAGAGAAGGAAGGGGTAAGGGGGTTATATTATATATTTATTTTAATTTAAATTCCATAGAGTTGACTTTTTATTCAACCTCCAAACGAGACCCAACGACCGTCGTCCCTAGCGTAATACCCCCATTCCGAACACAATGGGATATGTTTCGTAAGATGATTCGATCGTTTCGATCTGTTTTCATCAAAATCAAAATATAAATCTATATATTGAATTTGAACGCACATTTCAATTTACCGGGACAACATACAGACTCTAAAAATTCCCAAAAAATATTTTCTAGCTTCGTATTAACGATACGGTCCTAACAAAACTAATTTTGTCAAATTCTGAGATCATTTGAAAAATGGCCATTTTCAAAGGCCAGAATTCCACAACGACTATTCTGAATTTTCAACTGAACGTAACTTTTGATTCCCACTATTAAATTTTGATTTTTCGGATTCGTTGGAAAGATATTTTCAAATAGATTCTAATACTTTTGGTTTCGCTAAAATCCGATTTATTTTGAATCCTGCACATTCATTTGAAATTTGAAATCGAATTTTCGAACTATCGCGCCATTTTCAATTCCTTTTATATTTAAAAATAAATATTTATATTCTAACGACAATCTATATAAATACGTACGTTCTATTTCTATTCAAAATAAATTTCTCGTCGTTATTATTCAAAATAAATCATTTTAAATATTCAAAATTCATTAAAACTGCCAAAATAAAAATTTTAAATTAGCTCGGATTTTCCAGGTTGTTACAATCTCCCCCACTTAAAACTTTTCGTCCCCGAAAAGGAACGAAGCTGAAAGTTGTTTAACTAACCAACTCAACTTTCATTATGGCTTAAGTTCTTTAACTTTTCAGTTTCTAAGAACTTTTCAAATTTTACAAAAATTTGGCTAACACCCTAAATTTTCGAAAAATTTCGCCATAACCTCCCCTGCACCGGGAGCATCGAGATATTTCAAATAGCCTCCCACGGCCCTCACGAATCCAAAAGAAAAAGAAAAAGCCAAGCGGCTAGCCAATCGGCTCATAAAATCATCAAATTCCCAAGAAATACAATAAACATGTACCTATTTGTTGGGCATACAATTTTATTCTTCTGCTCTAGCCTCCTTGCTATGACCTGTTCAATAAATATACATGTATATGCATGCAATTTCAAACAATTTTCAATTCAGTTCTAGATTTGGTTCCATTAGGCTAATGGTTCAAAATTTTAATTAATCAAAACAATAATCATACAACACAACCATCAGTCATTTAGTGAATTAACGTTTCAAATTCATAATTTATATATATATATATATATATATACAGAAAATCATGTTTTTGGTGCCAAATCACAACAATAATCCTATCTAGTTTTGGTTCTCACACCAGTCTAATGGAAATATATAGATATCTCACTTTCGAAGCTCGAACATAAATGCTGATGATGTTTCGAACCACCATCAAAACATCTCCGGGCTACTAGAGTGCGATTCTATATCTATCCAGTATATTAAAACTTTGAATATACGTGCATGACGCGTATATACAAAATCTTTATATACTTGATTGTCCAAGATCAATCCAAATAAAATATTCAAATACGTATAAAATGGTTTAAATTTTCTAAACAAAATTTGTTTTCAAATTTTTATTTCAAAATTTTCACTCTTCACTCTCGTTCTAGGACACTACTGATCCCATCTCTAATGAGTTATTCTCATTTGATATTACTAATCCAATCTCTGATGAATCCTTTCGTTTGGTTCTAATATGTCTTGTTCTCGAGCTCTGTAAACCAAAGCTCTGATACCAAATGTCGCGACCCGAATTTCCCCGGTCCCTGAAGAGAAGAGAAAGAACGAATTACTTTGAAGACAAGAAAAATCAGAACACAAACCGAAGAACATTTCATTGTTTATTACAAAAATTCCATCAGAATACAAGAATATACAGAGTATGAATAAATATTACACATTGATAAATATCAGAGATTTAAATTACATTTAAATACATAGAAGCGGAAATATAACACAAAGCACAACTGAAAGAAATACACGGATATAGAGCTTTCCGAGTATCGTTCCAGCTGTAAACCAGGATCCTGTGAATATAAATCTGCAAAACCCAACCACTAGCTGCCCGTGCGGAAAATAAGGGCACCCAGAGTTTAGGTTAAAACAATGAACTCCAGGTCAGCCATGCGATTGGTGTGAGAACTAAAAACAGTTATTAATCTTTATTTTTGAAGTTAGGTAAATCAAGGGACCACGCCGTATAACACGGAACAGGTTTCCTCCCAAGAATAAGAGTGCATAAAACAAACAGCGCAATGCTAAATAAAGAAAAATGAAGCTATTATAAGACCCAGGTCCCATCACACAATGCAACGCAAGCCGGAGGATAGGGTTTTATCTTATAATAGCCCAATAATTCTTGATACGTTTAAAACAAATCATTTGATACTATTATAAGTGTATAGTGTCAAAACAACTTCAAATATAAATGTACCAATCCTAGACGGCATAGCATCCCATGCTACTATGTCGCCAATACTAGGCTCTTCAAATAAAACCGAAATGTCACGTATTGGAAATTGGATTTCCGTCATGAGTCCAGGCAAGGAGCAAGCTCCTCTCCATTCGAGACACTCAAGCAAATGTCTCAGGACCACACACATCGATCCGGGATCTTCAGGGCCGATCCTCTCTTAGTTTTGAGGATTAGCAATTCCTGAACACACGTTTCCCGGTCCTATCAGACCTATATCTGAGGCACCTCGCATCCAACAACCACATAGGTAAAAAGTATATAAATGTCAGGGCTGGTAGGTCACTGACATCACCCATAGCTAGAAAGAAACGTCGTGCTCTCCCTGTAGTCACTATCCCGTTTTTGACTCATACCGAGGTGTGAGGCTCGCGAATTAACGCTATACACAAAGTTGTGTCACATAGGCCGTGCTTTTATCATCAACCATAAGACTTTGCTTTTCAACAGAAGCCTTGATCATTTGCCACTTAGGTATGCCACACAGGCAATTCATGCCATGCGATTGATATCCATCAATATACAACCTCTGAGCTCATACGTCTCAGAGAAGTACATTAAGCAAGAGAATAAATTCTCCGCCGCCAAACAGATATATATTTAATAGAAATCAATCACACAGAATAAAGTCTAATGTCAGACACATATCCATTTACAAGTTCGTTCTGGGTCTGAACGAAACCGGAGGAACCTTATTCCTCGCATATCCATCGATCACCAAGTACGTCTGGATGATCACCAACTAATTCCCTCCTCTTGGGTGTACAACCCAATCAAGATCATCAGTAATCATCCAAACGATGTGAAGACCTCCGGTCTTCAACCACCGTCTTCAACTTCGACTTATCGTCGAATCAGTTATTCAGAATGGGTATAAACCCGACCTTTCCGAATAACCCGCATATATAATAAACAAATGTTACAAACATAACATATGCCTCATTCCAATTCGGAATATTCTTTATTTAAATATTCAGGAAAGGTTCCCATTAATTTTATCAAGATAAATTCTTCTAAATTTATTCTTTAATCTTCCTTTGGATATCATTTCAAACCATGTTAAGGTTTTCCAAACTAGACGGGATTAGCGAACCACACCGAAGTAATCATTTATTTTATTTCCCAATCCCTACCTACTCATCCCATGGAGCAAAACTGGTAACACTCAATATCTAACACCACGGTGTTATCGGTAAATATCAATTACCATTTCACGTTCAAATCTAATTAAATATTTAACTATCACTTGGAGCAAAACTGGTGATACTCCATTCTCAATCACCTTAATCTAATTAAAGATTCATTAAAACCCCACTTAGTTTTAATCTTCCCAAAAATCAATATCCTGTCTTTAAATGGGTTAAAGAACCAATGTCATCTAAAACACGGTTCACGATAAACCCAAAATCACTTTCCACTGTTAATCGAGTTAAAGAGCAGGTGTTATTCAAAACACCGCTCGCGATAAACGCCAAAAACAAATTTACATTCAATTCTAATTAAATACCAATTAACTGGACAATTTCATTAAATCTTAATTAAAAGATTAATTCTTTTCTAACTGGGTTCAAGAACAGTGTTATTTAAGACACCATTCACGACGAACCCAAAATCCCATTTGATATTAAATACAAGGCTCTGAATAGAAAATATATCGGCTTATATTCAATATCAAATTCTGAAACCAACAAATATTGTATTGGAAATAACGATATAAATATATCTTCCAAATTTTCGGAACCATATCTGTATAATCACGAAATCCAACATTGAAATATTCCGAAGATAACTTCGATTCAAATCCATTCCAATTCGCATATTGGAAATTCTGATTGTTTTAAAATCACTTCAAATCCAATTTATTTATTCAAAAACATTGGATTATAATTCTAGTTTACAACTAGTTCATTTCGATAAAAATATATTTTTATCCTTTTTAAATATGGGATCTTTCTCCCCTATTCTTTCTAAATCATTTATTATGATTTTACCCAAATTATTGATATTTTTAATAATTTTATCAAAGCCCGTACAGTCGATTTCCAATAACGGTCATCGAACTGCACTTACAGCGACCATTTCCAAATTTGATTTGGACATAATTCCAAATCCAACCGTTAGATTTCAAATTTCTAATATTCATTGGAAAGCTCTTTTCGATACGAACCTAACGGTTGCGGTTTCAGGAGAATCCGACGGTCGGATCTCCCGTAACGTCAATTCGAAGTCAATGGTCGAAATTCGCGAACTGCCACGGCGCGGCGCGGAGCGTTCTATTCAGGCCATTAAATATATATAATATATATATTTCATCGATTTCAATTCTAAACGTATTTTATAAATCGTTTAAATTCGTTTTAAAAACGATTTCAACTTCATATTCAATTTTAAATCAAAAATGAATATTCCATATCATTAATATATAAATGATAATATTTTCAAAACGTTATATTTTGAAATCCCTTCCTTTTCTATATTCATTATAAAAACGAACATAATCGATATAAATATCGTTCGCATCAAAATGGCGCATATCTAATCAACACGGCTTTATATATTTCAATAACTTCGTTATTCTATTCAACAAATGAATATTTTCTTCAACACATGAATATATATTTTATTCAACACATGAATATATATTTTATTCAACACATGAATATTTATTCATTCTTACTTACAATAAAGATGTGAATTTTATTGTATAAATATTTTATTCAACACATGAATATTTTCAACACATGAATATTCTCAACACATGAATATCGTCAACACATGACTATTTTTGTTATTTTATATATTTGATGAAATTGTGATTTTATATCGTTTAACTCTCAATCAGACTCCAACCGTAAATTAGTAAGAGAACGACTCCCCAATTATTAACCCCGAAGGCCAAAAACAACATCAGATCAATACCCAGGAAAGCACTCATCTTAACTAGTTTCCAGTTAGTTTCTAATTATATATATGATAAAGATGTAAATTTTATTGTTTAAAGATTTTACTCAACACATGAATATTTTCAACACATGAATGGTTTCAACACATGAATGGTTTCAACACATGAATATTCTCATAACATGAGTATTGTCAACACATGACTATTTTGTTTATTCAACATTTGAATATGATTTATTTTCTAAACTGGAATGAGACTCACTCAATTACCATATAATGTTATTTATATAGATTCTATACAACACATGTATATAATAGCAATGATAAATAATCAACCATCATCCAGAGTGCACCATACAACTGTTTGTCAACCTATCGATTGACATACAACTAAATAATAGGGATTACTGTACGCCAGATATCATCCCAACACCCGTATGGGGTTTATAATCAACAAACACTGAATATTATTTGTGCAGTTAGGTGATGTGTAAAATTTATCGTCCCAATCCATATCAGCAAAATGGGTGTACATAAACAAATCATTCGATTTGTAAATGAATATTTTTTTGTTCACATACTCGTTAAAAAATATACTTTTAACTATAAAATATTTTTAACTATATAAATATTTTATTTCATTCCACATCACACAATTAATTTTCACCACACAACAATCAAACAAACAAGTCATCCATGGTCTGTGGACAACGGGTGTCGGGTGTTGCTAAGCACCGTCTGCATCCTAGTATATATTTTTAACTAGTAAACAAGAATTAAAGTGAGAAGTTCTCACTGATTAACTAAACCAAACGTCGCGACTCTTCATATGTAGGAAATCTTCGCCTTGCTCGCCTTTTGTCACTTTCGTCGTCCATGTTCGCTACATATATAAAAAAATCACGTTTTTATATTCTCTATTATATAAAAATCATATTTTTAGTTCAATAATATGTATAAAAAAAATTATATTTTTAGTTCAACTCGATCTAGATAAAAATCATATTTTTATCGTTTCTTCACATAGATAAAAATCGAAACTTTATCCCTTCGTTTGCCTTATAAAAATCACAACTTTCAAGCGATAAAAATCTAATCTTTCCTCTTGTAAAAACCAAATCTCTATATGGTAAAAATCACACTTTTACTTCATCGCTACATGGATAAAGATCATATCTTTACATAACGAAAAATCTAATTTTTATACACCATGTTAAATATAATAAAGATCACATCTTTATACAAGGATATATATAACAAAAATCATATTTTTATTTCGTTACTTATAGAAAAATCATATTTTTATTTCTGTTAAAAATCTTATCTTTTCACATTTAAATCTTTTCATATTTAAACCTTTTCATGTTTAAAAATAATAGCGTTATATAGATTAAATATAATCTTTATCTTTTAAAATATAATCTTTACTTTAAATAAAAATCAAACCTTTCTTTAAATAAAATTCAAACCTTTTCATAAAGATTAATTGAATCTTTCTCATATTGTTATCCTATATAAAAGAATTGAATTTTTATTTAGCTTTTCATTAAAAAAAACTGATTTTTAATTTTGCTATAACATATAATAAACTAATTATTCAAAAGAAATTAAAATAAATAAATTAAAAAGGATAAAAAACTCACTTTTTCCAATCGTTGGAGGAGGGATGAGGGGTCGGGGGTGGTCTGGAAGGCGGCAATGGAGGAATGGGGAGGTGGAGCGGCGGTAGGGGTCAGTAGGGGGTGGCGCGGTGGTTGAATGGGTGGTGCACGGCTTTGATGTTTGGTGCGAGGCTTGCTAATTGGAGGGGAAGAGGAGGAAGAGGAGGCGGCGTCGGATGAGGGGGGCTGGTTTTGCCAGCGGCGGCGCCATCTGGGGGGGCGCGACGATGATCGTGGGTGGCGGCTAGGGTTCCACCGCGTCCTTTTTTTTCTATTTCTATTTCTATACGGGGAGAGAGAAGGAAAGGATAAGGGGGTTATATTATATATTTATTTTAATTTAAATTCCATAGTGTTGACTTTTTATTCAACCTCCAAACGAGACCCAACGACTGTCGTCACTAGCATAATACCCTCATTCCGAACACAATGGGATATGTTTCGTAAGTTGATTCGATCGTTTCGATCTGTTTTCGTCAAAATCAAAATATAAATCTATATATTGAATTTGAACGCACATTTCAATTTACGGGACCACATACGGACTCTAAAAATTCCCAAAAAGTATTTTCCAGCTTCGAATTGGCGATACGGTCCTAACAAAACTAATTTCGTCAAATTTTGAGATCGTTTGAAAAATGGCCATTTTCAAAGACCAGAATTCCACAGCGACTATTCTGAAAATTCAACTGGACGTAATTTTTTATTCCCGCTATGAAATTTTGATTTTTCAGATTCGTTGGAAAGACATTTTCAGATAGATTCTAATAATTTTGATTTCGCTAAAATCCGGTTTATTTTCAATCCTGCACATTCAATTGAAATTTGAAATCAAATTTTCGAACTACCGCGCCATTTTCAATTCCTTTTATATTTAAAAATAATTATTTATATTCTAACGACGATCTAAATAAATATGTACGTTCTATTTCCATTCAAAATAAATTTCTTATCGTTATTATTCAAAATAAATCATTTTAAACATTCAAAATTCATTAAAATTGCCAAAATAAAAAAATTAAATTGGCTCAGATTTTTCGGGTTGTTACAAAACTTGTAGTTTTTTTTGAATTGTACCTTTATTGTGATTTATTTTATGTGATTTTTGTTTTGTTATTTTTGTTATGTGATAAATGTGAACTTCAGAATTTTATGTTATGTGATTTTTGTTTTATTTAAGGTCTTTTACACTATAAGCAATGTAGCATAACTAACAAACATTAATAAGAACAACCAATAACTAGATGTCACTTTCTTTCAATCTACGTACAATAATATGAACAAATACAAGTGTATTTATGAAAGAAATGAGTGTACAATAAATAATGCTAGCCAACAACATCAAGTATGGATAATAGTAAAGGAATTACTAATACGTACACAATAGGCATTAACTAATAAAATCAGAAGACATGATATAAAAGCTGCAATTGCATATATGGAGTGCAGATAGCGATAGTGACAATAACACGGGAAACACTCCAGTTGCTAAAAATAAATAATAGAAATACTTAACATACACGCAAATAAGTTACTAAAATGTACTAAGATAAAATTCATTGATACATGCAAAGGTAATAGAATGTCTAATACATGAGCTTAGACTCATCAAACCGATACATATCGTTAATGAAAGGAACTGCACGTTGGCCACCATCGTAGTCATCATCGTCGTTGACTCTTGGTCGAGGATGATATCGCTGCTCACCAGTAGTAGACGTAAGCTTGTTGATATAAGAAGTTATCTCATCTAAACTCCATCATTGCTCACCGTACATCACCGTCGAAGCCTCATCTACGTCCAGAACAGATGCTCATAAGTAAATACAACTGGATCTGGATACCGTGTGACCTCTGGTCATGGAATATCTACGTATCTATAACCTCCGTATGTAGTGGGTATGCCAACAATCCAACCATAGTCTGTTATCTCCAAAGTCTATAGAGGCCGGTAAACCTAATACTATGTGAAATGTCCCAAAAACAGGAGGGACAAGTCCACTCCGAATAGCAGAAGTATCAACTAAATCCAATGAAGCTGCATGCACAAGACTTGTTGTATGAGGTGGGGGTCTAATAATGAAGTTACTAGCTAACCACCATTCCTTCACGTACTGCTACAACTCAACGCTAGAGTAAACAACCCTCAAATGAGTTGTATCTAGGTGTGGATCTTCATAAATAAAAATCACCATCAAATATTTGTCCCTAGCATTGCTCCCCGAAGCACTAGTAGCAGCCTAAACTAGGTAGCGATGATACCTATGGAAAATTTCTGCCCGAAAGATAATTAGCTTATACTACGCTGGGTTCAGTCATAAATGGGGAATCTTCATAAGGTCGCCAAACAACTGACTCTCGCGTTGTCCGCAGCTCAATATGGTTCGAGCCACTACAAAGTCATATTGAGCCTGTCCTCTTGGAACTTGCCTACGGTTATCGAGAGTCGAACCTTTAACTTTAGTAAAATACAGTGCTAGTGTGGGATCCAAGGTAGGACAACTCATGTTATGTAAGTACTCATAGTGCTAGTAATGCAAAATCTCCCAAAAATTGGTTATCAAAAAAATCCTAGGCCTAACGACACATTAATGATCCAATCCACTGTACAAGTAGGCTAATATAGATGTACCTAAATCATACACATGAGGAGTACTATCAAATGAAAACTCTGCAACTGCATCCATATAACCTCAATGTGATAACCCGTGACTTCCCCGTGAAGTAAAGAGCAGATATTTTGAGGACAAGACCAATCAGAACACAAACAGAAGAACATTTCATTGTTATTACAACAATTCCATCAGAATACAAGAATATACAGAGTATGAATAAATATACATTCGGTAAATATCAGAGATTACAATAAATTACATAGCAGCGAAAAAATAATACAACACACAACTGAAAGAAATACACGGATACAGAGCTTTCCGAGTATCGTTCCAGCTGTAAACCAGGATCCTGTGAATATAAATCTGCAAAACCAAAACTACTAGCAGCCCGTGTGGAAAATAGGGGCACCCAGAGTTTAGGTTAAAACAATAAACTTCAAGTCAGTCATGTGACTGGTGTGAGAACTAAAACAGTTATTAATCTTTATTTTAAAGTTCGCTGAATCAAGGGACCACGCCGTATAACACGGAACGGGTTTCCTCCCAAGAACACTAGTTCATATAACAAAACAGCGCAATGCTTTTTGGAAAAATGAAGCTATTACAAGACCCAGGTCCCATCACACAATGCAACGCAAGCCGGAGGATAGGGTTTTCCCTTATAATAACCAAACATGCTTGTTACATTTTAAACAAATCATTTGATACTATTATAAGTGTATAGTGTCAAAACAATTTCAATCATAAATATCAATCATAGACGGCATGGGTACCATATATCATGTCGCCATACTAGGCTCTACAAATAAAACCGCAATGTCACGTATTTGAAATTGGATTCCATCATGAATCAAGGCAAGAGGCAAGCTCCTCTCCGATTTGAGACACTCTAGCAAATGTCTCAGGACCACACACAGCGATCCCTTGGAACCTCCAAGGCCGGTCCTCTCTTACTTTTGAGGATTGGCAATTCCTGAACACACGTTTCCCGGTCCTATAGGACCTATATAATGGTCTGTACGTCGGCTCACACAGTGCCAGTTGTCGACCATATATTCAAGGTGCCTCGCATTCCAACAACCACACAGGTGAAAAGTATATAAATGTCAGCCAGTTTAAGCACTGACACCACCACTAGCTAGAAAGAAACGTCGTGCACTCCTTGGGTCCTTATCTCGTTTTTGACTCATACCGAGGTGTGAGGCTCGTGAATTCACGCTATGCACAAAGCTGCACCACACAGGCCGTGCTTTGATCATCAACCACAAGACTTTGCTTTTCAACAGAAGCCTTGATCATTTTCCACTTAGGCATGGGACACAGGCAATTCACTCCATACGACTGATGTCCATCGATATACAACCTCTGAGCTCGTACGTCTCAGAGAAGGGCGTTAAGAAAGAGAATAAATTCTCCACTGCCAAACAGATGTATATTTAATAGAGATCAATCAACACAGAATAAAATCCAATGTCAGACACACAATCCATTTACAAGTTCGTTCTGGGTCTGAACGAAACCGGAGGCACTTTCCTCGCATATCCATCGATCTCCAAGTACGTCTGGACGATCACCAACTAATTCCCTCCTCTTGGGTGTACAGCCCAATCAAGATCATCAATAATCATCCAAACGAAGTGAAGACTTCTGGTCTTCAACCACCGTCTTCATCTTCGACTTGTCGTCGAATCGGTTATTCAAAATGGGTATAAACCCGGCCTTTCCGAATAACCCGCGTATATAATAAACACGTGTTACACAAACACAACATATGCCTCATTCCAATTCAGAATATTCCTTTATTCAAATTTTAACATTCTTAGGGAAAGGTTCCCATTAATTTTATCAAAGATAAATTCTTCTAAATTTATTCTTTAATCTTCCTTTGGATATCTTTCAAACCATGTTAAGGTTTTCCAAATTAGTCGAGATTAGCGAACCACATCGAAGTAATTATTTATTTTATTTCCCAATCCCAACCTATTATCCCATGGAGCAAAACTGGTAATACCCCATATCTAACACCACGGTGTTATCGGTAAATATTGATTACCATTTCACGTTCAAATCTAATCAAAGATTTAACTATTGCTTTGGAGCAAAACTGGTGATACTCCGTTCTCAATCACTTTTCAATCTAGTTAAAGATTCATTAAAACTCCACTTAGTTTTAATCTTCTCAAAAATCAGTATCCTGTCTTTAACTGGGTTAAAGAACCAATGTCACTTTAAAACACGGTCTACGATAAACCCAAAATCACCTTCTATTATTAATCGGGTTAAAGAACATGTGTTATTCTAAACACCGCTCACGATAAACCCCAAAAACCCATTCAAATTCAATTCCGATTAATATTATTTAATTGTTACACTTCATTAAATCTAAATAGAAAGATTTATTCTTTCTCTCAACTGGGTTTAAGAACAGTGTTAATGAAGACACCATTCACGGCAAACCCAAATCACGTTTGATATTATATACAAGGCTCTGAATAGAAAATATATCGATTTATATTCAATATCAAATTCTACGACCAATAAATATCATATTGGAAATAATGATATAAATATATCTTTCAGATTTCCACGACCATATCTGTATAATCATGAAATCTGTAATAACCCGGAAAATCTGGGCCAGTTTAAAATTTTTATTTTGGCAATTTTAGCGAAATTTGATCATTTAAAATAGATTATTTTAAATAATATCGACGAGAAATTTATTTTGAATATAATTCGACGTATATATTTATATACGTCGTCGTTAGAATATATATAATTTTATTTATAATTATAAATAGAATTGAAAATGGCGCGGTAGTTCGATAATTCGATTTCAAACTTCAATTGAATGTACCGGGTGCAAAACAATCCGGATTTTTGTGAAACCAAAAATAATGGGATCTAATTGATAATATCTTTCCAACGAATCTGAATAATCAAATTTTCATAGCGGGAATCAAAAGATATGTCCAGTTGAAAATTCTGAATAGTCGCTATGGAATTCAGGCCCTTAAAAATGGACATTTTGCAAACGACCTCGGATTTCGACGAAACCAGTTTTGTTGGGTCCGTGGTGTCAAGTTATTGCTAGGTTTCAAATTTCATAATTTTTCGAATCAATATGTGAGCGTGGCAAAGGAAAACGCGTTTGACCAGTTTCAGTTGATTTTAATCGACTGGAAAATGGCCATTTTTCCAACGGCCTCAGAATTCGACGAAACTAGTTTTGTTAGGACCGTATCGTCAATACGAAGCTAGAAAATATTTTTCTGGAATTTTTCTAGTTAGTATGTGACCCCGGTAATTTGAAATGTACGTTTAAAATTCAATATAGTGATTTAAATGTAGATTTAAAGGAAACTGATTGCAACGATCAAATCAGCTTGCGATACATATCCCATTGAGTTCAGAATGGGGGTAAAACGCTATGGACGACAGGCGGTGGACCTCGTTTAGAGGTCGTATATAAAAGTACCTTTTCAGAAATTAAATAGTTAAATTAAATTAAATTAAATTAAAAAAAAAATATTTTCTCTTCCCCTTCATTACCCTCTGCCCCCCCCCCCCCCCCCCGTTCTAAATTATTTCATCAGAGAAAAAAAATGTCCATCGCACCACCGAAGATCGACGCCACCACCGCTTCGTCGCCCCTCCTCCTCTTCCTCCATCTCCCTCCGCTCCTCCGATCCCTTCTCTCCCCTCTTCTCCAAGAAATCGACGCGCACCCCAATCCACGCGACACCGCCACCACCGCTTCGTCGCCCACGCCAGGATCCGCCCCGACCACCACCAACTCCGACGCCAGTGCCTCCCTGACCCTCCGACGCCCGCGAGTTCGAACCCCCTCTCTCTGTAAGTCATTTTTTTTCTTTTCTTTTCTTTTTATTTATTATTTTATTACTGTTTTATTTGAAAAGCTTTAAAAACTGATTTTTAACAAATTTAAAAACTGATTTTTTTGAAAAGCTTTAAAAACTGATTTTTAACTGATTTAAAAACTGATTTTTAATTCAAACTTTAATAAGAAAAAGATTCAAACTTTAAAAAGAAAAAGATTCAAACTTTAAAAAGAAAAAGATTCAAACTTTAAATAGAAAAGATCATATTTTTTTAATGGAAAAGACGGAATTTTTATTGAGTAGGAGAAGTAAGATACGATTTTTATATTTTTAAAGCAATAAAAATATAATTTTTACATCATAGGAATATTAAAAATATAATCTTTATATTGAAAATATAATCTTTATATATTGAATAGCGAAGTCAAAATTCGATTTTTATATATTGAATAGCGAAGTAAAAATTCGATTTTTACATAGGTAGTGGCTACGGGCGACTAAAGTGAAAAGAGGCAGAACGACGAAGGTTTCTATCAATGAAGTGCCGTGGAGCTAGGATAGCTATCTGTGAGAATTTCTCACCTTTCAAATTAAATTTTCTAGTTATATATATATATACTAGGATGCAGACGGTGCTTAGTAGCACCTGACACCCGTCATCCACAGACCATGGATGGCTTGTTTGTTAAATTGTTTGGTTGTGTAGTTGGTTAAATTATTTGGTTTGAATTGAATGGTTTGGTGAATTTGATTGATGTGTGAATGGCGTGGGCCTTCACTAGACCGGGGATAAGGCTAGGCCTCGTCCCGTTTCTAGTATCGTGTCGTTATGCCGCCGAAATTTTCTAAAATATGTTAGAAAAATATAAATATCATTTTATTTAAAGAATGAACTGAATAGAAATTCATATGTTAAAATAAAATGTTTTATCGTTAAAAATATAATTTTTTAACGTGAAGTGAATAGAATAAAATATTCATTTACAAACCGGACGGTTTGTTGATGTACACCTATTTGAATGACATTGATTGGGACGATAAATTTTACACATCGCCCAACTACACAAATAAAATCTGTGTTTGATTGTTTGAAACCCCACACGGGTGTTGGGATGAAATTTGAAGTTCACTCATCCTGATTGATTAAATATGTCGATCGATTGATTGACAGGCTGTTATAAGCGTTGAATATCTATATTTGATGCTTATACAGTGTAGTGCACTTTGGTCGATGGTTGATTATTTTTCAATGCTATTATACATGTGTTGTATGAAAATCCATATAATTAACTTTATATGGTAATTGATTGGGCCTCATTCCAATTTGAAAAACAAAGAATAATATAAAATAAAAGTTCATGTGTTGACAGTACTCATCCATTGGGATTGGTCATGTGTTGAACGAAATATTTTAATATTAAAATTTACATCTTTATCGATATAAAATAAAAGTTCATGTGTTGACAGTACTCATCCATTGAGATTGGTCATGTGTTGAACGAAATATTTTAATATTAAAATTTACATCTTTATCGATATAAAATAAAAGTTCATGTGTTGACAGTACTCATCCATTGAGATTGGTCATGTGTTGAACGAAATATTTTAATATTAAAATTTACATCTTTATCGATATAAAATAAAAGTTCATGTGTTGATAGTACTCATCCATTGAGATTGGTCATGTGTTGAACGAAATATTTTAATATTAAAATTTACATCTTTATCGATATAAAATAAATGTTCATGTGTTGACAGTACTCATCCATTGAGATTGGTCATGTGTTGAACGAAATATTTTGATAATAACAACTATTTTGAAAAAGAAATATTTGAAATAGAATATTTGAAAATAGAAATTTATGAAGCCGTGTTGATTAGATTGACGCCATTTTGACGTGAACGATATTTATATCGATTTTATTCATTTTGAAATGAATATTGAAAAGTGATTTCGAAATCAAATATTTCGAAATGAATTGAATTGAAAACAATTTCGAAATGAATTGAATTGAAAACGATTTCGAAATGAAAT
This sequence comes from Allium sativum, assembly GCA_030737875.1. Classification (NCBI taxonomy): domain Eukaryota; kingdom Viridiplantae; phylum Streptophyta; class Magnoliopsida; order Asparagales; family Amaryllidaceae; genus Allium; species Allium sativum. The sequence goes on along the minus strand of CM060919.1, from coordinate 483,937,800 downwards.
GAATTGAAAACGATTTCGAAATGAATTGAATTGAAAACGATTTCGAAATGAATTGAATTGAAAATGATTTCGAAATGAATTGAATTGAAAACGATTTCGAAATGAATTAAATTGAAAACGATTTCGAAATGAATTGAATTGAAAACGATTTCGAAATGAATTGAATTGAAAACGATTTCAAAATGAATTGAATTGAAAACGATTTCGAAATGAATTGAATTGAAAACGATTTCGAAATGAATTGAATTGAAAACGAATTCAAATTGAATTGAAAGTGAATTGAAATGAATTCAAATTGAATTGAAATTTGAATTGAATAGAAATGAATTTTAAAACGAATTTATAAAGAAGAATTCAATTTTGATTTGAATTGAAAAGAAAGTTGAAATTGCTTTTGAACGAATTTAAACTATTTATATAATTCGTTTTAAATAGAAATCGACGAAGGATATATTATATATATTATATATATAATATAATGGCCTGAATAGAACGCGCCGCGCCGCGGCAGTTCGTGAATTTCGACCATTTATTTCAAACGGACATTACGGGAGATCCAACCGTCGGATTCTCCTAAAACCGGAACCGTTGGGTTTGTATCGAAAAGTGCTTTCTAACGAATATTAGAAATTTGAAATCTAACGGTTGGATTTGGGATTATGTCCAAATCAAATTTGAAAAAGGTTGCTGTAAGTGCAGTTCGATGGCCATTGATGGAAATCGACTGTACGGGCCTTGATAAAATTATTAAAAATAGTAATAATTTATGTAAAATCATAAGAAATGATTTAGAAAGAATTGGGATGAAAAACTCCATATTTGAAAAGATAAAAATAGATTTTTATCGAAATGAACTAGTTTTGAACTAGAAATATAATTCTATTTATTTTTAAATAAATAAATTGAATTTAAAAAGGGTTTTGAAAATAACCAAAATATCCAATGATTGCATTGGAGTGGATTTGAATCGAAATTGTCTTCGGAATATTTCGATGTTGGAATTCGTGATTATATAGGTGTTGTTATGGAAATTTGAAAGATATATATAGATATCGTTATTTCCAATACGACATTTGTTAATCGTAGAATTTGATATTGAATATAGGCCGATATATTTTCTATTCAGAGCCTTGTATTGAATATCGAATGTGATTTGGGTTTGTCGTGAATGGTGTCTTCACTAACACTGTTCTTGAACCCAGTTGAGAAAAGATTAAATCTTTTTATTTAGATTTAATGAAGTGTACCAATTAAATAATATTTAATTGGAATTGAATTGATATTGATTTTTGGGTTTATCGTGAACAGTGTTTAAATAACACTTGTTCTTTAACCCGATAATTAATGAATGTGATTTTGGGTTTATCGTGAACCGTGTTTTAAATGACACTGATTCTTTAACCCAGTTAACGATTAAAACTAAGTGGAGTTTTAATTAATCTTTAATTAGATTGAAATAATCGAGAATGGAGTATCACCAGTTTTGCTCCAGGCGATAGTTAAATCTTTAATTAGATTTGAACGTGAAATGGTAATTGAATTTACCGATAACACTGTGGTGTTAGATATAAGGTATTACCAGTTTTACTTCATGGGATAAATAGGTTGGGATTGGGAAATTAAAACAAAGGATTACTTCGGTAAGTTTCGTTAATCCCGGCTAGTTGAATCGAAATTCAAAAGAATAGTGTTAGCCTACTTTGTGAACTAGGCAACACAAAGTCAAGAAACCAACCATTGAAGGGTATTTTAAATTATAAGACTTCGGTTCGGATTGGAGGAAAACACTACAATTCAGATTGATAGCTACAGTTGTTCGGATCGGGATAGAGCAGCGTATTGGTTCGGATCGGATAGAGTTCTCTGTTCGGATCGGTGATCTCTTACCGGATAGATTGGTAAAGCATATCCAATCGGATCGGAAGGCAACTAAATCTCGAATGGATCGGAAAGCCATCTGCTTGCCACAAACCCTGGAGCGGAATGGGTTAGAGAAGGAGAGACGCCCAAGCCAATCCGGTTCGGATCGGGTATACCGATCCGAACCCCATACATGTACGTCTCCGACCTGCACCCATGATCCATGTTAATCTCCTGTAAAATCGCCTGGAGAACCGGACCGGCTATGACTAATTCCAACCCCTAACGTCCTTCCTTTTGATGCGTTGTCAACCTGATAGTTCATCCGAACCCGAAGAGAGTGCGATGGATGACACGTGGCCCGACCCGGATCAAATCTCAAGCAAATTCACACCTATAAATACCCCATCTAGAGACAAAGAGAAGGATCTTTTTCAGCACTTTTGAGAATCCAACTACCTCCATCATCCGAACTCCATTACTCCCGGAGAATCCAAATCATCTTTCATTTCTTGTTTTAATCATTTTGAGTGAACAAAAGTGAGTTGTGAGTGAATCTTACATTGTATTTGCAACTGAATTATTGAATATAGTGAAAGATAAGTGGACGTAGGCATTTCTTCGCCGAACCACTATAAATCCTGTGTGTTTATTTTTATTTTTGTCTCATATAATCTTGCTTCTAATCAATTTGGGTGTTAGAACCACTTTTGGGTCTAACATTTTGGTGCTTTCACTGAGAAACTTTCATCTAAATTCTTTATTTTCCGGGATCTCTTTCTACTTTTTGGACCGTTGAGTTCAAAGAAGTGAATCCTTAAGTTTCTCCGTTTTCTTACATTCGTTGAAGTAATTGTCAAAAGACTCATGGCCAAAGGAAAAGGCAAGGAAGTTCAGTCTGTTCAAGGAAATGGAGCTGGCGAAGATCAGCAACGCGCTGTTGTAACAAGGTCTCGGGGGCAGAGTTCAGCAGCAGGAAGAATCAATGCAGGAAATCCGAGCCGCCAGCAGGTGGAGAGCTCCGATCCGATCCGGGTAGGAGACTCTGAAGCAGTGCATTCCCCCAATTTGAACCGACCTGAGCTGCTCGCTGCGCACCGATCCGAACAGGCACCCCAGCTCCGATCAGACCCGACCTCCTACCTCCGATCCGACCCGATCCTTGGTGAAGCTGGAACCTCTACTCGAGTCCCTACGAATGCTCCAATTCCAGCTGCCAGGGTTGGTGATCAGGTCAATCCATCTGCGCCCATCACTCAAGGGGATTTCTCGCGCTTGCTTGATATGCTTGAGAGCACGAGGGAAGCTATGAGAGTTCATGAGCGCACTAATCTCATGATGCAGGAAAATATGAGGCTCATGAGTCGGGAGATTAGTGAACTCCGTCGGCAGAGAACTCCATCACCGGTTCGTCACACACCAGTAGATCAATCTTCATCTTCCGAGAAAGAGAGGCCCCGCGAACGGAGGCCACTCGAACGACCTCAGAATGTGGAGCAGCTGACATTTGGATCTTTGGGATCTCGCGAGGATATCGCACGAGCATTAGGAAACGATGACCCCACTCGGGGGCAAAGACTCCAGTCCCCTCTTCCCGAGATCGACCGGGAACGCAGGGAACGGAATCGAGCAGAGGCAGCTCGAAGAAGAAGGGCATCTCCTGAGCAAGAGCCCGGAAGGAACTCGGATACTAGGGTCAGGGAACCTGAGCAGCCCCTAACTTGTGCTGATGTACAGGCAATGGTTCGCCGAATTATGTCCGAGAGCCGGAATTATACAAATGAAGACTATGGCATAGAGCGAAGCCATACTCCGTTCACCGACGATGTCCTCGACTTCCAGTTTCCCCGACGCTTTAACTTGCCACAGATGGACAAATATAACGGAAGGACTGATCCGGGACAGCATTTGATGCGGTATTCGTGGCTCATGAACGCCGCTGCTGCCCCTGATGAAGTGAAGTGCAGAGCATTCCCAATCTACCTAGAAGATGTGGCATTGTTCTGGTTTACCCGACTTCCTCCTCGTTCGATTTCTAATTACAAAGAACTAAGCGAGCGTTTCATGAACCAGTTCCGGCTACATGCCCGAAAGTCCAAGAGTGTAATTGAATTATCGAGAATCAAACAAACACCAGGAGAATCTTTAAGGGCATATCTTGATCGTTTTAACCAAGCTGTAACTGAGGTCAGTGACCCGCATGAGCCCACTATTCTGATGGCATTGAAGGAAGGAGTTGATCCTGAATCTGAGTTTGGAGACTACCTTTCTGGGAAGACACCCCCCACAAGGGCGATATTCTACGAAAAAGCCGATATTTATCTAAGACGAGAGGAGGCCAGGGCAAACCGAAAGAGAAAGTCTGAGATAGCTTCAAAGGAGAATGTGCAGAGTAATATTGCCGTGAAGCAGTCTGGGGAAAGTTCTGGCAAGGTTGAAGTAAATGTAGGAAACAAGGGTGGAAACAGCAATACTGGAAATGGGGGAAACAACAACAACCGTAATTCGAACGGTAACAGGAGAAACAGAAATAGGGGAAGCGACCCTAACAAAAGGCCCCGATTCCAGAACTACGAGAACTATACACCATTGAATGACACCCTGGAAAATATTTACCTGGATACGTACAATGTGTTGCAGTACAAAAGACCGCCACCTCGTGATTCGACCGAGAAAGAAACGGCGACAGGGAAATTTTGCTTGTTTCACGGAACACATGGACATTCGACCAATGAATGTCGGCATTTGAGGGATGTAATTGAAAAGCTGCTGCGTGAAGGAAAGTTGGATGAGTACAAGGTTGCCCCGAGGGACAGGGGGCAAGGAGAGCAGGTTCCAAAACAGATCCTACCTGCTCCTAAGCCTACCGCGCAGCAGAAAGGTAAAGGGATTGTCATCAACTCCATAGTAGGCGGACCTCACCCGGCAATCCGAAGTTTTAGGTCAATGGACCAATATGTGAATGCTGCCAAGCATCTAGATGTGAATGAAGGTGACGATTTGGAAGATGTCACCCCCATAAAACAACAGAAGACCATGTTTGACGACGTGGTATTTCGCAGCCGAGACAACACGGGGATACAATCTCCCACCAATGATCCGTTGGTTATTACTACCACCATTGGGCCGGCCTTGGTCCATAAGGTATTGGTAGATAAAGGAAGTTCCGTTAATATTTTGTTCAAGAAGTCATTTGATCAGATGAAGCTTGAGCCCGAAGATCTGAAACCTTGTGAAGGATGGATTAGAGGCTTCAACGGAGCGACGACAGCTCCCATGGGATATATAGAGTTGCCCGTGACCCTAGGGCAAGGAGAACGTAGAAGATTGCGAATGCTTCAGTTCGTAGTATTGGATGTAGATTCGCCATATAACGCATTTTTAGGGAGACCTGCCCTCGCTGAATTTAGAGTTTGTATCGCCCCTTGGTGCTTGTTACTAAAGTTCCCAACCGAAGCCGGGACTGGAGTAATAAGAGGGGATCAGGTTTCTGGACGGGCCTGCTATGTGGCCGAACTGAAGATGTTGATGAAAGGAGTTAATGCTGAGAGTAAGGATGCCTCGTCTCCCTCAAAGGGGGACTCGGCATAGCAATTAGAGAAGATGACCCCAAAGGAGTTGCCCAAAGGAACACCTGAAGACCTGGATCCTAGAAAAGACGAGGAACCAGAGGCTAGGAATGCAACTCCTAACGAAGCGACAGTGGAAATTCCCATTGATAAAGCTGATCCGACGAAAGTTTTGAAGATTGGTTCTCAATTGGATCCACGTCGTGCTGAAGAACTAACTGACTTCTTGAAAGCAAACCTGGACGTGTTTGCCTGGACCCATGCTGACATGTGTGGGATATCGCCCTCCATTATAAGTCACAAATTGAATGTGAATCCGAAGCATCCGCCTGTGAAGCAAAAGAGACGCATGCTGGGCCCAGAGAGGTCGGCTGCTCTCAAAGAGGAAGTAGAGAAGTTGAAGCAGAATGGATTTATTCGAGATTCGACATATCCCGACTGGATATCGAATCCCGTCTTAGTAAAGAAGCCAAACGGAAAGTGGCGGACTTGTATTGACTTTTCAGATTTAAATAAAGCTTGCCCGAAAGATAGTTTCCCACTTCCCAGGATTGACCATCTTGTAGACTCGACAGCAGGTCATGAACTTCTTTCTTTCATGGACGCATATTCTGGGTACAATCAAATCCCTATGCACATACCAGATCAAGAACATACAAGTTTCATTACGAATTTGGGATTATATTGTTATGTTGTAATGCCATTTGGATTGAAAAACGCTGGAGCTACTTACCAGCGCTTGGTGAATAGAATGTTTTATGATCAGATAGGAAAAACTATGGAAGTTTATGTGGATGATATGCTTGTCAAATCAAAGCAGCCCTCCAGCCATACGCAAGACTTGGTGGAAATGTTTGGAATCTTGCGAAAGTACCGAATGAAATTAAATCCTCTGAAATGCTCGTTTGGAGTGGCATCGGGAAAGTTCCTTGGTTTCATTGTGAGTTCCCGAGGAATTGAAATCAACCCTAGCCAGATAGCAGCAATTAGAAATATCGAAGAACCGAGGAGAATTAAAGACGTCCAAAGTCTGGCAGGGAAAGTAGCGGCGCTGAGTAGATTCATCTCCAAAGCCACAGATAAATGTGTTCCGTTTTTTGATTTGATAAAAAGGGGAAAGAAGAACTTCCAATGGACTCCGGATTGTGTTGAGGCCTTTCGAAATCTATTGGAACTGCTAGAGAAACCGCCAATTTTATCAAAGCCTATAGATCATGAAGAATTGTTTGTTTACTTGGCGGTCTCGGCTCACGCTGTCAGCACAGCCCTGGTTCGAGAAGAAAACAAAGTACAAAGGCCGGTGTATTATGTAAGTAAGAAATTAGCAGCGGCAGAGCGCAATTACCCAAAGATTGAGAAGCTTGCTTACAGCCTCCTGATCGCATCCCGAAAACTTTGTCACTATTTCCAAGCCCATCCAATAACCATATACACCGACCAGCCCTTGAGGCAAGTATTGCAGAGACCCGAAGCATCGGGAAGGTTGATCAAATGGAACATAGAACTAAGCCAGTTTGATTTGAATTTTCAACCACGAAAGTCAATCAGGGGGCAAGCTCTAGCAGACTTTATTGCGGAATTCACCATTCCAGAGGAAGAAATAGTCAATGACCGAGTAGTTAAATCCGAGGATGAGCTAGAGATGAATCCGTGGAAATTATATACAGATGGAGCTAAAAATGACCGAAGGTCCGGAGCTGGAATTGTCTTAGTCACTCCCGAGGGACGGTCGTTATATTACGCCCTGCGATTAGAATTTTCGGCAACTAACAATGATTCTGAGTATGAAGCCCTGATTGCCGGGCTGAAACTTGCTAAAGACCTCGGAGTAAAAATGATGGACATATATTGTGACTCTAAGATTGTTGTTTGTCAAGTACGAGAGGAGTTTGCGGCTCGAGGACCTCGGCTCATTGCCTACCTCAAGAAAGTGAAAGAGCTATTGAATAGCTTAGATCGGTACAACATAACACATATTCCCAGAACCGAAAACCAAAAAGCGGATAGACTGGCAAAGCTGGCTAGTTCTGACAATCCAGAAGAGACTGAGGTAATTCCAATTGAAACATTGGAGTTGCCAAGCTTTGAGTCAATGGAAATTGAGTTCGCTTTTGAAACAGAACCAGAGAAGGAGTCGTGGATGACTCCAATTAAGAATTTCCTTAAGAATGGGATACTCCCATCGAAGAAGAGTGAGAAAAGAGCTGTAGTTCGCAAAGCTACCAGATATGTTATACAAGACGATACTCTCTATAGACAAGGATTCTCTATGCCCCTGTTGCGATGTATCGCACACGACGACATCAAGCGTGTACTAAGAGAAGTACACGAAGGTGAGTGTGGAGATCATACATGAGGTCAAACTTTAGCAAAGAAGATATTGCGATACGGATACTTCTGGCCTACAATCAATAAAGATGCAGCTGATTATTCACGACGCTGCGATAGGTGCCAGAAATTCGCCAAAATCCCCAGGGCACCATCGACCCAACTTAAATCAATGGTGAGTCCTTGGCCATTTGCCACATGGGGAATTGATATCATTGGAGTTTTACCGATTGCTAAAGGAGGAGCCAAGTATGCAATAGTGGCCGTGGACTATTTTACGAAGTGGGTGGAAGCTGAGCCCTTGACTAAGATCACAACAAGAAAGGTGATAAGTTTTGTGGTCAGAAATATTATATGCCGGTTCGGGATTCCAAGGACGATTATAACTGACAACGGAACCCAATTTGATAGCTCTGAATTCAGAAATTTTTGCCAGAAATATAGGATAGACAAGCGATATACTGCAGTTGCCTATCCACAATCGAATGGGCAAGTAGAAGCAGTAAACAAAGTTATAAAATCCATCCTCAAGAAACGGTTGGAGCGTGCAAAGGCAAGATGGGTTGACGAATTGCCCCTAGCTTTGTGGGCATATCGAACAACATTTAAAACGGCTACCGGTCATACCCCTTTCTCTCTTTCCTTTGGCTCAGAAGCAGTAATTCCAGTTGAACTGGAAGTTCCTTCCCACAGAGTGACATATTATGACCCAATGACGAATCGAGCGCTCTTACTTGAGTCTCTTGATGAAATCGAAGAAAAAAGGGATGAAGCGGATTTGCGTGCGGCAAGACATCGACGTCAAATGGCACGCTATTATGACAAAAAAGTTCGCCTCAGAACTTTTGAACCGGGAGATTTGGTGCTAAAGAGAGTTTTTCCATCCCTTCCTCACCTCGGCCCAAAATGGGAAGGACCCTTTGTCATTCAACGGAAACTTGAAAAAGGAACCTTCAAGTTAACGACCGTAGATGGCGAAGAAGTCCCTCGAGCATGGAATGCCCAACACTTAATGCGATATTTGGATTAGAAATGCTATACTTTTTGTTATTCTTCCTGTAAACTCTGTAATAAGGCACGACTTGCCTTGGGAAAATATGACGATATGAATAAAGGACTATAAAGTGGATGTAGGCTATGACTTAGCCGAACCACTATAAAAATATTGTGTGTTATTTACTTTTATGCATTTACATTCATCAGTTATTCTGTGGTGATTATAAAATACAGGATAACTCAGAGCCTAAAAAGGTTGAAAACAGTTTAGACATAAAAAGAAGCACAACGATTATTTGTGCAATAAGACATAAAAGAATGAGAAAACGACATTCTTAACTCTAACTCTCCAGAGAAAGAGAGAGAGTATAAAAGCGTCTCTGTCTGAGCGCTGAAAAAGAAATTCCCTTTTTAACTCTAACTCTCCAGAGAAAGAGAGAGAGTATAAAAGCGTCTCAGACTGAGCGCTGAAAAAGAAATTCTATTCTTAACTCTAACTCTCCAGAGAAAGAGAGAGAGTATAAAAGCGTCTCCGACTGAGCGCTGAAAAAGAGATTCTACTCCTAACTCTAACTTTCCAGAGAGAAAGAGAGTATAAAGGCGTCTCCGACCGAGCGCCGAGAAAGAAATCTTTTCCCGTTGAGAGACCGGGGAATGAATAGATGACTAAGCTCGAACTCTAACTCTCAAGAGAAAGAGAGAGAGTATAAAAGAAATGCCGGGAAAAACAACAGGTATTGATGACACAGGAAATGCCATCCCGTTAGAGAATTGGGAGCATTCAGATTGCATGGTTAAGCATTGAATAACTTATGGAAATTGACTGGGGACACATATGCATACACATATTTCCCCCCTTCCACAACTTTGTTTCATAACTATAGACATGCATTTTTACATAAGTGCAGAACTGCTAACAAATAAACATTGCAAAAAGTGAATTATTTTTATTTACAAATGAATGAATTTGTACAGGGAAATAACTAAAGAAGAAAGTGCAGGAGCCGCTTTTGTAGCAGCAATTATTGGGTCACAAAGATGCTAAAAAGAATACAGGGGAATCCGCTACTTAGGTTTGGAATGAGCCTTAGATTTCTTGGTGGCTTTCTCCGCATCCTTTGCTTCCTTCTCGGCTTCAGTTAAGATTCGTTTTGTTTTCTTTTTCCCTGAAGATGCGGTACTGGAGCCAGTAGACTTCTTCCCGGAGGGCGGGACACTGGAATCAAGAGAAGATTTTTTAGCAAGTTCTTCGGTAATAGATCTAGTTGAGAGCTTAACAACTAACCTTGATCCCGCATCCACAACTGCGAGGGGCTTGAGGACCTCAGGGTCTAGTTCTTCGGCCTTTAATTGCAAGCGCTTATCTTGATCAGCCTTCATGGCAGCCAAGGTAACGTCATCAGCGCTTTTCGACTCCCCAGTTATTGCAACCTCCGGTTCCTCATCATGCCCCTCGTCTCCTCCGTCGTCTTTTAAAGCTGCAACCATTTCTTCATCATGGGAAGTGGTGACCTTAGTTGGTTCATTTCCTTCTCCCAAGTCTATAGAAGCAGCCTTGTCTTCCCCTTTTTTGGCACCATCTGCGGGCTTTGTCCCAACGGTAGCTCCTTGAGCTACATCTGTCTTTGCGGATGATTCAACATCTACAGAATAAGAAGCATCGGTTATCAACTCAGGCAAAAGCAAAGGGTTTCTCATCGAACGTTCAATCACGTGGCCAAAGGTAGTAGTAGCCTTGGCAAATTGAGGAGAAAAGATAGGAATACCTTCTGAAGACTTTTCAGCGGGGGTGACTACTACCTCTGGAGTTATTTCAGGAATGGGAGATAACAAAGTTGTCCGGGAAATTCCCGGGTTTTCGGGATCATACCCTTCTACTTCGGGAGTTGTAGGAGCAGAAGACGAGGAGCCAGCTTCGGGAATGGTCTTCTGTTTAGACTTCCGCCTCTCTTCTTCCATGGCCTCAGCAATTAGGCGGCGCCCTTCAGCTAGGCGCTCCGGTTCATCGTCTCTCAAGTATTTCTCCATCAGTTTATCTTCATCAAGAGAATCGACCTTAAGTTCTTCTTTTTCCCACTCGACGATTTGATTCCATACTTGAACCAGAGTGGATGGATAGTCCTCAATCCAAGAAATGTTTCGACGACGAATAATATGTGCGAAGAATTCAATCATTAATTCGCCGAAACTTTGAATCTCAACCTCCGCCTCAGATAATTGCTTGCGGGCTTCCTCCGCAGATTTAATGGCACATTCCACATTGCCCTCGGCCAGAGCAGCCCTGTTTTCTGCCTCCAACAACTTCGAAGCCAAGTCAGCATTCTTCTTTTCTAATTCAGCACTCCTTTTTGCTAACTCGGCGTTTTTCCGTTAAAGCTCAACATAAGCAAGGTGTGTTTTAGCGGCTTCTGATTTGGCCTCGTCAGCTTGCTTTTTTAGTTCAGAGCGCTCCTGAGTATGAGACTCAAGCAAGTCATGATAACGCTTTTGCATGTCCTCAAACTGTTGTTTGAAATTAGAAGCGTTCTTTTGAGCGACAGCCAGTTGAGCTTGAGTGTCTTCTAAGTCTTTTCCTAAGGTTTTTAAGGCCTTAGCATGCTCCTCCGCGGTCTTTTGCATTGAGTTAGCATTTGTCATTAGAGTGTGGACGATTCTAGAAAGATTGCGCGAATACTTGAACATCTCGGTATATTGTTTTTCTACCAAATCAATCTTTGCTTTGGCCTCCTCTGCCCAATTAGACGAAATAGGTTCCAGGGCAGGTAAAAAAGTCAGAGTTTCGAAGTAGTGTTCAGGAAATTGCTCTTCCAAATATGCCCGTCTTACTGCAGTTCCCGCATCTGGTGGGGGAGGAGCAAGGATTGTCAATTCAGTGTCTCTTCCTGAGGAGGATTCGGTAGTCCCTTTGTCTGTCCTAGGTTGTTTGGTGGCAGGGACCTTTTGCTTACTTCGAGACCCAGTTTCTCTTGGAGGAGTTTTCTCTCTACTCCGCTTTTCATGGGAGGAAGTGGAATCTTTAGATGGTGGTCTATTCTCCTCCCTGCGACCTTGGTAGCTCTTATATTTCTCTTGTTCCGGTCGAACTGGTGAGCGGGAGCGTGAGGGTCGAGAACGATAGGGATCGTAAGGTCTTCTCTCCTCCCTACCACGATCATCCCGGCGATCATGCTCGATGTCCTGAGGGGGATTGGACATGCTGCGACGAAGCTTTCTTATATCATAATAGGATCGAGACATTGTACCTGCACGATAAAATAAGCGAAGTTTAGAATTAATGGATTCGTAAAGAAAGAAGTGCAATGAATGCTAATGCTGTGGTGTAAAGTGCATCCTAAGTGATGTGTGTCCCCCCAACCAACCCGAGTCTGAAGCTAGACTGGTGCGGGCAGGCTCTTTGGCCTTAGCGGGAGTAGTTTCTTCAGAAGAAGTGAAGACTAAAGGGTCCTTCCTGAAATCCTCTGAAGTATATATAGTCTCAGGTAAGGGGAGATCCCCCAAACCCTGAAATATGTGCTCATCAGTGCTGGGAACATCCCCTTCGGAAGCGTGAAGTGGTGACTCTTGGGAAGATTTTGACTTGTCTAGAGAAGTAGTTTCCTCGGGGGCAATATACCCTTCACGATGCTTTTTGGCCAGATTAGCCAATTCATCATCTTGCGTAGAAGATGGAGAAGGTGAAGTGTGAAGAGAAGCTGTAGGAATTCCTGAACCTTCTCCTATCTCTGGGACCACCTCCACTGGAGGAATGTACGCGTATGGAACCGTCCCATGTCCAATGCTACGAAAAACAGATAGCAGCCCATGAAAGTGAAGGTATTCATCTTTAAGGACCTCGTCGATCGTCAAGAATTTTTGATCACCATTAAGAAGTCGGTGCATCCGGTCAAAGAAGACCTGATCTGATATCTGTTTGGGATTGTCTACTGCAAATAAAAAATGGAAAACAGGTTAGGGTGATGATTCAAGTGTATAGAGTCCGTGTTCAGAATATCAACGCTTTACTTGATTTTGTCCATCTCCTGGCGCATCCAGACTGTTGCTTTATATAGAACCATTCTAATCTGGAATCTCCAGCTTTACTGCTAAATGGTGTAGAGATTATCTTTCTCTTTGGGACTGATTCAAAGTAGCAGAAGGATGGAGTCTCTCGGGTCCGATGCTTAAAATTATAAAAGAAATGAACGTCATCGAATGTGAGCTCTAGGCCTAGGATTTCACGATATGCTATGTACAAGGTGTGCAGATAGGCATATGAATTGGGATGCAGCTGCATGGGGGCAATCCGCATTTGTCTTAAGAAATCAACGATGAAAGGCGTGAACGGAGGAATGGCGCCGACCATGCACATCAATCGAGTGACTGTCATATATCCTTCTGGAGGGTTGTGGGGGCGGTCAGAGCGTGAGGGCACTAAGGTGTCCCCTTTCATTATTCCATATTTTAGACAGATTCGAACAAGTCGATCGTTGTCAATTGTTGATTCAACGGAGTCCGGGGGTGATTCCAATATGACGGCCGATTCAAATTCATCAGGTGCTCGATTATCACCAATCCCTCCTTCCTCTTCGAAACCCAGAGAAACTTCGTTCTCTGAAGACACCTCATCGTTTTCCCGATGACCAACCCCGTAATCTGAACCCTCACTGTCCCATTCCGGATCGGACGAAGAAGATATATCCTCAAGAGTGATTTTGCTAGAAGTTTCCGGAGCATCTTTCCTCTCAGCTAGGCGGGAAGAGCGTCTGGGCCTCATTGTCATGGAACTATTGAAAAAGCAATAGCGCGGATTAGAGTAAATTATCCCGTGCCCCCCTTTTGTGTATGTGTGTGAACTAAAGTGTGTGCAGCAAACGTGGGAAATGCAAAATAAAAATACAGCAATGCAAGACGAAGCTTTGAAGAAAGAATGATTATCAAAGTTGTTCTAAATTCTCGTTTATGTTCGCAAGGCACTATCCTAACTGTCCATGAAGTTATTGTTTAGAGTGATTGTTAGTTGAATTAGTTGGGTAGTCTTTGTGTGCCAAGTGTGATATGTTCGGTTCGGTTCGGATATGCATATGATGATTGGCTCAATACAGATGCAGATGTAGGGTTGGTTCGGATGCATCATTAAAGCAAGGTCAGCTCAAGACAAGGGAAACAATGGGTTCGGAAGAAGGACTGATCTGATCGGATCGGGTGACCTGATCCGAACCGAACCAGCATTACTCAACCAGTCCATTCATTTCAACCTCTTATCCCATTCTCTTCTCCGACCCGAACCGACATTTTCCTTCCTCCCGTCTTTCGAAAGTATGCAACCCGAACCGATCCCCTTTCCTTCTCCTTCCTTTTTGCTCCTTCGTCTTCTACCCGAACCAACTCCAATTTGTCATCACGCTCTTCATCTTCTTCCTCTTTCCCCCCTACTCACAAACAAATCCGTTCTATCACCAAAGCTACCGTTAAGGATAAATATTTGCCCGCTCCAGCCTCGCAACGCCTCGAAGTGATGGCGGATCCACCAGTAACGACGTGGAGTTCAAGCAAAACCCCATGGCTAAACCATCCCAATCAACCACGAATTGAAATCAAGAACAGTTACAACGAAGTTATTCGAGATTAAAAAAGCTACCTATATGTTCGATTTGAGAAATCTACAAGGAATGGTTTCAGGATTACGGAGTTTTTGAAGTTTTCAATACTAGGCTTGGAAGCGGTGGCGGAAAAGAAGAAGAAGAGAAAGAAGACGGCAGTGAATTTATATAAGGGGTAGTGTTGACTCCTCGTATTCCTATTCTTTCTCACCCGCTCGGACCGGAGTGAAGGCCCAGTAGCACAACTCTGCCTGAAGGCCCAATGTCCAAGAACCAAATCCACGAAAGCGCTTCGGATCGGAATCCGAACCGAGCAAATTTCACACATTAATTTAGCATCCGACTCAAATTGAAGAGAAGAAGAATAAAGGAAGAGCATACCTGCAAGAAGCATTATATGTCGAGAAGAATTCCCCAATTCGCTCAGGAACGAAGAGAATGTGCTCGAGTTGGACACCGAACCGAATAGAAATCTGTGCATTATTCTTGACTGTTCTGATTCAAGGACTAGCAATTAAATAACATCAAAGCACGCTTCGTACAACAGAAGCATCCTTTGAGGGGGCAAAATGTTAGCCTACTTTGTGAACTAGGCAACACAAAGTCAAGAAACCAACCATTGAAGGGTATTTTAAATTATAAGACTTCGGTTCGGATTGGAGGAAAACACTACAATTCAGATTGATAGCTGCAGTTGTTCGGATCGGGATAGAGCAGCATATTGGTTCGGATCGGATAGAGTTCTCTGTTCGGATCGGTGATCTCTTACCGGATAGATTGGTAAAGCATATCCAATCGGATCGGAAGGCAACTAAATCTCGAATGGATCGGAAAGCCATCTGCTTGCCACAACACTGGAGCGGAATGGGTTAGAGAAGGAGAGACGCCCAAGCCAATCCGGTTCGGATCGGGTATACCGATCCGAACCCCATACCTGCACGTCTCCGACCCGCACCCATGATCCATGTTAATCTCCTGTAAAATCGCCTGGAGAACCGGACCGGCTATGACTAATTCCAACCCCTAACGTCCTTCCTTTTGATGCGTTGTCAACCTGATAGTTCATCCGAACCCGAAGAGAGTGCGATGGATGACACGTGGCCCGACCCGGATCAAATCTCAAGCAAATTCACACCTATAAATACCCCATCTAGAGACAAAGAGAAGGATCTTTTTCAGCACTTTTGAGAATCCAACTACCTCCATCATCCGAACTTCATTACTCCCGGAGAATCCAAATCATCTTTCATTTCTTGTTTTAATCATTTTGAGTGAACAAAAGTGAGTTGTAAGTGAATCTTACATTGTATTTGCAACTGAATTATTGAATATAGTGAAAGATAAGTGGACGTAGGCATTTCTTCGCCGAACCACTATAAATCCCGTGTGTTTATTTTTATTTTTGTCTCATATAATCTTGCTTTTAATCAATTTGGGTGTTAGAACCACTTTTGGGTCTAACAAATAGAATAAAGAATAAATTCAAGGGATTTATCTTGGATAAAATTAATGGGAACCTTTCCCTATGAATGTGAAATTTAGAAACTAACTGTCGGTTGGCCAAGCAGAATGGTTTTCTGGGTATTGATATGATGTTGGTTTCGGCCTTCGGGGTTAATATTTTGGGAATTATTCTCTTGATTAATTTACGGTTAGTGACTAATGAATTGGAATGAGGCGTATGTTGTGTTTGTGTAACACTTACTTAAGATATACGCGAGTTATTCGGAAAGACCGGGTTTATCCCATTCTGAATAACTGATACGACGATAAGTCGAAGATGAAGACGATGGTCGAAGACTAGAAGTCTTCACGTCGTTTGGGTGATAACTGATGATCTTGATTGGGCTGTACACCCAAGAAGATGGAAACAGTTGGTGATCGTCCAGACGTACTTGGAGATCGATGGATATGCGGGGTACTAGGTGCCTCCGGTTTCGTTCAGACCCAGAACGGACTTGTAAATGGACTGTGTGTCTGACATTGGAATTTAGTCTGTGTGATTGATCCCTATTAAATATATATCTGTTTGGCGGCGGAGAATTTATTCTCTTGCTTAACGCCCTTCTCTGAGACGTACGAGCTCAGGGGTTATATATTGATGGATATCAAACGCATGGAGTGAATTGCCTGTGTGGCACGCCTAAGTGGCAATTGATCAAGGCTTCTGTTGAAAAGCAAAGTCTTGTGGTGATGATCAAAGCAAGGCCTTTGTGGCGTAGCTTTGTGTAACGTTTCCTTCGCGTGTTTCACACCCGGTATGAACCAAAAACGGGAGAGGACGTCAGGGAGGGCATGCGTTTCTTTCTAGCTAAAAAGTGGCGTCAGTGGTTTTACACGCCCTGACGAGTTTGACTTATGTGGTTGTTGCTGTAGCGAGGCGCCTCGGATTGATCGGTCGTTCTCGAACCGATGGAGTCATTTAGTTGGCTCGTTTACGCCCCATAGGGCGGGGAAACGCATGTTCAGGCATTTTAATCCACTCCGTGTGGACCGGCCCTAAGGATCTAAGGGTCACTCGAGCTCTGATCCTGAGGGGCGGGCTAGAGCGTCTCGAATCGGTGAGGACTATCTTTTGCCTCGGTTCATAGATGGAAACCCAATTTCCAAATACGTGACTTTGCGATTTTGATTGTATAACCTAGTATGGCGACATAGTGGGATGTGGCGCTTATGCCGTCTATGATTGATACTTATGATTTGAAATTGTTTTATACACTATGCACTTATAGTAGTATCAAATGATTTGTTTTAAACGTATCAAGCATTCTTTGGCTGTTATAAGGGAAAACCCTATCCTCGGCTGTGTTGCATTGTGTGATGGGACCTGGGTCTTATAACAGCTTCATTTTTCTTTATTTAGCATTGCGCTGTTTGTTTTATGCACTGGTATTCTTGGGAGGAAACCCGTTCCGTGTTATACGGTGTGGTCCCTTGATTTACCTAATGATTTAAAATAAAGATTAATAACTGTTTTAGTTCTCACACCAGTCACATGACTGACCTGGAGTTTATTGTTTTAACCTAAACTCTGGGTGCCCTTATTTTTGACACGGGCAGCTAGTAGTTTTGGTTTTGCAGATTTATATTCACAGGATCCTGGTTTACAGCTGGAACGATATCCGGAAAGCTTTGTATCCGTATATCTCTTCTAGTTGTGTATTGTATTATTTTACGCTGCTATGTATTTAAATGTAATTTAAATCTCCGATATTTCTGTGTAATATTCGTTTATACTCTGTATATTCTTGTAATCTGATGCATTGTTGTAATATACAATGAAATGTTCTTCCGTATGCGTTCTGTTGTGGTTTGTTCTCGAACTATCCGTCGCTTTCCTTTACGGGGAAGTTACGGGTTTTCACAGTTGGTATCAGAGCTTTGGTTTACAAAGCGGAGAACAAGGCACATTAGAACCATACGAAAGAATTCATCAGATATTGGGTTAGTAATATCCAATTAGAATGACTCGTTAGAGATAAGATCAGTAGTATCCTAGAACGAGTGTGAAGAGTATATTTTTTGAAAGTGAAAACAAATTTTTGTTTTGAAAATTTAAATCAATTATTCGTATTCGATTATTTATTTATATTGATGTGGACAATCCAGTATGTATAGATTTTGCGTATACGTCTGATCCGCGTGTATTCGAAATTTTAATATACTGGATAGATATAGATTCACACTATAGTCGCCCGGAGATGATTCTGATGATTGTAGCTACATCATCAGAATTAGAGTTCGTGTGTCGAAGGTGTGATATTTATATATTTCCTATTGACTGGTGTGAGAACCAAAATTAGATAGGGCTTATTGTTGTGATTTGGCATCAAAAATCTGATTTTTGTATATGTATCAAAATTATGAATTTGAGACTCTAATTCACTAATTGATTGATGTTTTGTGTTGTTTGTTTATTTGATTGCTAATTTTAAACCATTTAGCCTACTTGAACCGAATATTGATTTGTATTGATAAATTTGTCGCATTTGCTTGCATATACATATATATCATTGAACAGGTCATAGCAAGGAGGCTAGAGCAGAGAATAAAATTTGTTTGCCCGACAAATAGGTACATGTTTACTACATAATTTACTGTTTTGTTTGGGTGATGATGATTTTATGAGCCTATTGGCTAGCCGCTTGGCTTTTTCTTTTTCTTTTTGAGATCTGAAGGACCGGGGAAGCTATTTGAAATTCCCCGATGCTCCCGGTGCAGGGGAGGTTATGGCGAAATTTTTCGAAAATTTAGGGTGTTAGCCAAATTTTTGAAATTTCGAAAATTCTCAGAAACTGAAAAGTTGGAGAATGGAAGCCAGATCGAGCGTAGAGTTGATTAATCAAACCACTTTCGACTTTGTTCCTTTTCGGGGACGAAAAGTTTTAAGTGGGGGAGATTGTAATAACCCGGAAAATCTGGGCCAGTTTAAAAATTTTATTTTGGCAATTTTAGCGAAATTTGATCATTTAAAATAGATTATTTTAAATAATATCGACGAGAAATTTATTTTGAATATAATTCGACGTATATATTTATATACGTCGTCGTTAGAATATATAATTTTATTTATAATTATAAATAGAATTGAAAATGGCGCGGTAGTTCGATAATTCGATTTCAAACTTCAATTGAATGTACCGGGTGCAAAACAATCCGGATTTTTGTGAAACCAAAAATAATGGGATCTAATTGATAATATCTTTCCAACGAATCCGAATAATCAAATTTTCATAGCGGGAATCAAAAGATATGTCCAGTTGAAAATTCTGAATAGTCGCTATGGAATTCAGGCCCTTAAAAATGGACATTTTGCAAACGACCTCGGATTTCGACGAAACCAGTTTTGTTGGGTCCGTGGTGTCAAGTTATTGCTAGGTTTCAAATTTCATAATTTTTCGAATCAATATGTGAGCGTGGCAAAGGAAAACGCGTTTGACCAGTTTTAGTTGATTTTAATCGACTGGAAAATGGCCATTTTTCCAACGGCCTCAGAATTCGACGAAACTAGTTTTGTTAGGACCGTATCGTCAATACGAAGCTAGAAAATATTTTTCTGGAATTTTTCTAGTTAGTACGTGACCCCGGTAATTTGAAATGTACGTTTAAAATTCAATATAGTGATTTAAATGTAGATTTAAAGGAAACTGATTGCAACGATCAAATCAGCTTGCGATACATATCCCATTGAGTTCAGAATGGGGGTAAAACGCTATGGACGACAGGCGGTGGACCTCGTTTAGAGGTCGTATGTAAAAGTACCTTTTTAGAAATTAAATAGTTAAATTAAATTAAATAAAATAAAATAAAAAATATATTTTCTCTTCCCCTTCATTACCCTCTGCCCCCCCCCCCCCCCGTTCTAAATTATTTCATCAGAGAAAAAAAAAATGTCCATCGCACCACCGAAGATCGACGCCACCACCGCTTCGTCGCCCCTCCTCCTCTTCCTCCATCTCCCTCCGCTCCTCCGATCCCTTCTCTCCCCTCTTCTCCAAGAAATCGACGCGCGCCCCAATCCACGCGACACCGCCACCACCGCTTCATCGCCCACGCCAGGATCCGCCCCGACCACCACCAACTCCGACGCCAGTGCCTCCCTGACCCTCCGACGCCCGCGAGTTCGAACCCCCTCTCTCTGTAAGTCATTTTTTTTCTTTTCTTTTCTTTTTATTTATTATTTTATTACTGTTTTATTTGAAAAGCTTTAAAAACTGATTTTTAACAAATTTAAAAACTGATTTTTTTGAAAAGCTTTAAAAACTGATTTTTAACTGATTTAAAAACTGATTTTTAATTCAAACTTTAATAAGAAAAAGATTCAAACTTTAAAAAGAAAAAGATTCAAACTTTAAAAAGAAAAAGATTCAAACTTTAAATAGAAAGATCATATTTTTTTTAATGGAAAAGACGGAATTTTTATTGAGTAGGAGAAGTAAGATACGATTTTTATATTTTTAAAGCAATAAAAATATAATTTTTACATCATAGGAATATTAAAAATATAATCTTTATATTGAAAATATAATCTTTATATATTGAATAACGAAGTCAAAATTCAATTTTTATATATTGAATAGCGAAGTAAAAATTCGATTTTTACATAGGTAGTGGCTACGGGCGACTAAAGTGAAAAGAGGCAGAACGACGAAGGTTTCTATCAATGAAGTGCCGTGGAGCTAGGATAGCTATCTGTGAGAATTTCTCACCTTTCAAATTAAATTTTCTAGTTATATATATATATATACTAGGATGCAGACGGTGCTTAGTAGCACCTGACACCCGTCATCCACAGACCATGGATGGCTTGTTTGTTAAATTGTTTGGTTGTGTAGTTGGTTAAATTATTTGGTTTGGTGAATTTGATTGATGTGTGAATGGCGTGGGCCTTCACTAGACCGGGGATAAGGCTAGGCCTCGTCCCGTTTCTAGTATCGTGCCGTTATGCCGCCGAAATTTTCTAAAATATGTTAGAAAAATAAAAATATCATTTTATTTAAAGAATGAACTGAATAGAAATTCATATGTTAAAATAAAATGTTTTATCGTTAAAAATATAATTTTTTAACGTGAAGTGAATAGAATAAAATATTCATTTACAAACCGGACGGTTTGTTGATGTACACCTATTTGAATGACATTGATTGGGACGATAAATTTTACACATCGCCCAACTGCACAAATAAAATCTGTGTTTGATTGTTTGAAACCCCACACGGGTGTTGGGATGAAATTTGAAGTTCACTCATCCTGATTGATTAAATATGTCGATCGATTGATTGACAGGCTGTTATAAGCGTTGAATATCTATATTTGATGCTTATACAGTGTAGTGCACTTTGGTTGATGGTTGATTATTTTTCAATGCTATTATACATGTGTTGTATGAAAATCCATATAATTAAATTTATATGGTAATTGATTGGGCCTCATTCCAATTTGAAAAACAAAGAATAATATAAAATAAAAGTTCATGTGTTGACAGTACTCATCCATTGAGATTGGTCATGTGTTGAACGAAATATTTTAATATTAAAATTTACATCTTTATCGATATAAAATAAAAGTTCATGTGTTGACAGTACTCATCCATTGAGATTGGTCATGTGTTGAACGAAATATTTTAATATTAAAATTTACATCTTTATCGATATAAAATAAAAGTTCATGTGTTGACAGTACTCATCCATTGAGATTGGTCATGTGTTGAACGAAATATTTTAATATTAAAATTTACATCTTTATCGATATAAAATAAAAGTTCATGTGTTGACAGTACTCATCCATTGAGATTGGTCATGTGTTGAACGAAATATTTTGATAATAACAACTATTTTGAAAAAGAAATATTTGAAATAGAATATTTGAAAATAGAAATTTATGAAGCCGTGTTGATTAGATTGACGCCATTTTGACGTGAACGATATTTATATCGATTTTATTCATTTTGAAATGAATATTGAAAAGTGATTTCGAAATCGAATATTTCGAAATGAATTGAATTGAAAACGATTTCGAAATGAATTGAATTGAAAACGATTTCGAAATGAATTGAATTGAAAACGATTTCGAAATGAATTGAATTGAAAACGATTTCGAAATGAATTGAATTGAAAACGATTTCGAAATGAATTGAATTGAAAACGATTTCGAAATGAATTAAATTGAAAACGATTTCGAAATGAATTGAATTTAAAACGATTTCGAAATGAATTAAATTGAAAACGATTTAGAAATGAATTGAATTGAAAATGATTTCGAAATGAATTGAATTGAAAACGATTTCGAAATGAATTGAATTGAAAACGAATTCAAATTGAATTGAAAGTGAATTGAAATGAATTCAAATTGAATTGAAATTTGAATTGAATAGAAATGAATTTTAAAACGAATTTATAAAGAAGAATTCAATTTTGATTTGAATTGAAAAGAAAGTTGAAATTGCTTTTGAAACGAATTTAAACTATTTATATAATTCGTTTTAAACAGAAATCGACGAAGGATATATTATATATATTATATATATAATATAATGGCCTGAATAGAACGCGCCGCGCCGCGGCAGTTCGTGAATTTCGACCATTTATTTCAAACGGACATTACGGGAGATCCAACCGTCGGATTCTCCTAAAACCGGAACCGTTGGGTTCGTATCGAAAAGTGCTTTCTAACGAATATTAGAAATTTGAAATCTAACGGTTGGATTTGGGATTATGTCCAAATCAAATTTGAAAAAGGTCGCTGTAAGTGCAGTTCGATAGCCATTGATGGAAATCGACTGTACGGGCCTTGATAAAATTATTAAAAATAGTAATAATTTATGTAAAATCATAAGAAATGATTTAGAAAGAATTGGGATGAAAAACTCCATATTTGAAAAGATAAAAATAGATTTTTATCGAAATGAACTAGTTTTGAACTAGAAATATAATTCTATTTATTTTTAAATAAATAAATTGAATTTAAAAAGGGTTTTGAAAATAACCAAAATATCCAATGATTGCATTGGAGTGGATTTGAATCAAAATTGTCTTCGGAATATTTCGATGTTGGAATTCGTGATTATATAGGTGTCGTTATGGAAATTTGAAAGATATATATAGATATCGTTATTTCCAATACGACATTTGTTAATCGTAGAATTTGATATTGAATATAGGCCGATATATTTTCTATTCAGAGCCTTGTATTGAATATCGAATGTGATTTGGGTTTGTCGTGAATGGTGTCTTCACTAACACTGTTCTTGAACCCAGTTGAGAAAAGATTAAATCTTTTTATTTAGATTTAATGAAGTGTACCAATTAAATAATATTTAATTGGAATTGAATTGATATTGATTTTTGGGTTTATCGTGAACAGTGTTTTAAATAACACTTGTTCTTTAACCCGATAATTAATGAATGTGATTTTGGGTTTATCGTGAACCGTGTTTTAAATGACACTGATTCTTTAACCCAGTTAACGATTAAAACTAAGTGGAGTTTTAATGAATCTTTAATTATATTGAAATAATCGAGAATGGAGTATCACCAGTTTTGCTCCAGGCGATAGTTAAATCTTTAATTAGATTTGAACGTGAAATGGTAATTGAATTTACCGATAACACTGTGGTGTTAGATATGAGGTATTACCAGTTTTACTTCATGGGATAAATAGGTTGGGATTGGGAAATTAAAACAAAGGATTACTTCGGTAAGTTTCGTTAATCCCGGCTAGTTGAATCGAAATTCAAAAGAATAGAATAAAGAATAAATTCAAGGAATTTATCTTGGATAAAATTAATGGGAACCTTTCCCTATGAATGTGAAATTTAGAAACTAACTGTCGGTTGGCCAAGCAGAATGGTTTTCTGGGTATTGGTCTGATGTTGGTTTCGGCCTTCGGGGTTAATATTTGGGGAATTATTCTCTTGATTAATTTACGGTTAGTGACTAATGAATTGGAATGAGGCGTATGTTGTGTTTGTGTAACACTTACTTAAGATATACGCGAGTTATTCGGAAAGACCGGGTTTATCCCATTCTGAATAACTGATACGACGATAAGTTGAAGATGAAGACGATGGTCGAAGACCAGAAGTCTTCACGTTGTTTGGGTGATAACTGATGATCTTGATTGGGCTGTACACCCAAGAAGATGGAAACAGTTGGTGATCGTCCAGACGTACTTGGAGATCGATGGATATGCGGGGTACTAGGTGCCTCCGGTTTCGTTCAGACCCAGAACGGACTTGTAAATGGACTGTGTGTCTGACATTGGAATTTAGTCTGTGTGATTGATCCCTATTAAATATATATCTGTTTGGCGGCGGAGAATTTATTCTCTTGCTTAACGCCCTTCTCTGAGACGTACGAGCTCAGGGGTTATATATTGATGGATATCAAACGCATGGAGTGAATTGCCTGTGTGGCACGCCTAAGTGGCAATTGATCAAGGCTTCTGTTGAAAAGCAAAGTCTTGTGGTGATGATCAAAGCAAGGCCTTTGTGGCGTAGCTTTGTGTAACGTTTCCTTCGCGTGTTTCACACCCGGTATGAACCAAAAACGGGAGAGGACGTCAGGGAGGGCATGCGTTTCTTTCTAGTTAAAAAGTGGCGTCAGTGGTTTTACACGCCCTGACGAGTTTGACTTATGTGGTTGTTGCTGTAGCGAGGCGCCTCGGATTGATCGGTCGTTCTCGAACCGATGGAGTCATTTAGTTGGCTCGTTTACGCCCCATAGGGCGGGGAAACGCATGTTCAGGCATTTTAATCCACTCCGTGTGGACCGGCCCTGAGGATCCAAGGGTCACTCGAGCTCTGATCCTGAGGGGCGGGCTAGAGCGTCTCGAATCGGTGAGGACTATCTTTTGCCTCGGTTCATAGATGGAAACCCAATTTCCAAATACGTGACTTTGCGATTTTGATTGTATAACCTAGTATGGCGACATAGTGGGATGGGGCGCTTATGCCGTCTATGATTGATACTTATGATTTGAAATTGTTTTATACACTATGCACTTATAGTAGTATCAAATGATTTGTTTTAAACGTATCAAGCATTCTTTGGCTGTTATAAGGGAAAACCCTATCCTCGGCTGCGTTGCATTGTGTGATGGGACCTGGGTCTTATAACAGCTTCATTTTTCTTTATTTAGCATTGCGCTGTTTGTTTTATGCACTGGTATTCTTGGGAGGAAACCCGTTCCGTGTTATACGGCGTGGTCCCTTGATTTACCTAATGATTTAAAATAAAGATTAATAACTGTTTTAGTTCTCACACCAGTCACATGACTGACCTGGAGTTTATTGTTTTAACCTAAACTCTGGGTGCCCTTATTTTTGACACGGGCAGCTAGTAGTTTTGGTTTTGCAGATTTATATTCACAGGATCCTGGTTTACAGCTGGAACGATATCCGGAAAGCTTTGTATCCGTATATCTCTTCTAGTTGTGTATTGTATTATTTTCCGCTGCTATGTATTTAAATGTAATTTAAATCTCTGATATTTCTGTGTAATATTCGTTTATACTCTGTATATTCTTGTAATCTGATGCATTGTTGTAATATACAATGAAATGTTCTTCCGTATGCGTTCTGTTGTGGTTTGTTCTCGAACTATCCGTCGCTTTCCTTTACGGGGAAGTTACGGGTTTTCACAAAATCCAACATCGAAATATTCCAAAGATAATTTCGATTCAAATCCATTCCAATTCAATTATTGGAAATTCTGGTTACTTTTAAAACCACTTTCAATCCATTTTATTTACTTAAAAGTAATTTTATTTTTATTTCTAGTTATAAACTAGTTCATTTCGATAAAAATCTATTTTTATCTTTTCAAATTTGGATATTTTCATCCCAATTCTTCACAAATCATTTCTTATGATTTTATACAAATTATTACTATTTTTAATAATTCTATCAAAGTCCGTACATTCGATTTCCATCAATGGCCATCGAACTGCACTTATAGCGACCTTTTCCAAATTTTGATTTGGACATAATTCCAAATCCAACCATTAGATTTCAAATTTATAATATTCATTGGAAAGCACTTTTCGATACGAACCCAAGCTTCCGGTTTCAGGGGAATCCGACGGTTGGATTTCTCGCAACGTCAATTCGAAGTCAATGGTCGAAATTCACGAACTGCCGTGGTGCCGTGCGTTCTATTCAGGCCATTTAATATATATATAATATATATATATATATATATATATATATTATATTTCATCGATTTCAATTCAAAACGTACTTTATAAATCGTTTTAAATTCGTTTTCGAAACGATTTCAACTTCGTATTCAATTTCGAATCAAAATTGAATATTTCATATCATTACTATATAAATGATAATATTTTCAAAACGTTATATTTTGAAATCACTTCCTTTTCTATATTCATTATAAAAAAATGAATATAATCGATATAAATATCGTTCACATCAAAATAGCGCAACTCTAATCAACACAGCTTTGCATATTTTAATAACTTTGTTATTCTATTCAACACATGAATCTATATTTCTTTCAACACATGAATATTCTCAACACATGAGTATCGTCAACACATGACTATTTCTATTATTTAATATATTTTATAAAATTATGGTATCTATCTTTTGATTTTTAATTAGACTCCAACCGTAAATTAGTAAGAGAATGATTCCCTAAGTATTAACCCCGAAGGCCGAAACCAACATCAGATCAATACCCAGGAAACCACTCATCTTATCTAGTTTCCAGTTAGTTTCGAATCTTAAATATGATAAAGATGTAAATTTTATTGTTAAAATATTTTACTCAACACATGATAAGTTTCAACACATGAATATTCTCAACACATGAGCATCGTCAACACATGACTATTTATTCTATTCAACACATGAATCTTCTTTATTTTATTCAACACATGAATATATATTTTATAATATTCTTTATTTTCTCGATTGGAATGAGTCCCAATCAATTACCGTATAATGTTAATTATATGGGTTCCATACAACACATATATATAAATAGCAACGATAAATAATCAACCATCATCCAAAGTGCACCACACAACTGCATAAGCATTAAATATAAATAATTAACGCTTGCACAGTCTGTCAACCAATCGATCGACATACAACTAAATAATTGGGATTAGTGTACGCCAAATATCATCCCAACACCCGTGTGGGGTTTCAATTCACAAACACTGAATATTATTTGTGCAGTTAAGCGATGTGTAAAATTTATCGTTCCAATCAATATCCTTCAAATAGGTGTACATAAACAAATCGTCCGGTTTGTAAATGAATATTTATTTATTCACATTCACGTTAAAAATTATATTTTTAACGATAATTAATTCATTTCAACACATGAATATTTTTATTATCTATTTCACATCAACATCACAAACAAAATTCACAACACATCAAATAAGCATACAAGTCGTCCATGGTCTGTGGACAACGGGTGTCGGGTGCTGCTAAGCACCGTCTGCATCCTAGTATATAATCTTAACTAGAAAACAAGATTTAAAGTGAGAAGTTCTCACCAACTAGCTAAACCAAACGCCACGACTCTTCATAGGTGGAAATCTTCGTCGTGCTCGCCTTTTGTCACTTTCATTGTCCGTAGCCACTACATGTATAAAAATCACATTTTTATATTGTTGCTATGCATATAAAAATTACATTTTTATATTGCTACTATATAGATAAAAATTCTATTTTTACAACGCTACTATATAGATAAAAATTCTATTTTTACAACGTTGTTCATATAATAAATATTATATTTCTATCATACTATTCTCTATATAAAAATTATATTTTTATATATCTACTTCTAATATAAAGATCGAATTTTTATATCATCGCTATAAAAATCACATTTTTATTTCAACATATATATATTAAAAATATAATCTTTTTATTTCTAAAATCGAATCCTTATATTTTGTACTCCATAATAAAAAAAATGTTTTTCTTATCACAAAAATCATACTTTTCTTCATGAACTAAAGATTATATTTTTAACAACATAAAAATCAAATCTTTATTCACATGTTATATAAAAATCGCATTTTTATTATTTCTACTATATAAAAATCACATCTTTATTATTTAATGGCATATATATACATTAAAGATCTAGTTATGTAATGATATTTATGTTTAAAACTGAAAACAATATTAAAATCATATAAAAACTCACATTTTCATTCGAGCCGGAGGTTGCTGTCGAGGGGGGGTGTCTGCGTCGCTCGTCGGGGGTTGAGGGGGCTGAGGCATAGGCGGGGAGGGTGGTTAGGGAGGTGGGTTGCGGTGGGCGGAGGGGGTTCGGGTGCTCGCAGAGGTGGCGCGCGGCAGGCGGATGGCGGGGCTGGGGAGGGTGCGGTGGATAGGGGGAGGCGGTGGTGGAGTGGGGGTCTCGCGTGACGCGCTGGAAGGGGAGAGGAGAGAGAAGAGAGGGGAGGAAGGAGGGAAGGGGCGATCGTAAGGGCGGTGGCCTGGGGAGCCTCGCCAGAGACGGCGGCGCCACCCATCGGAGGAGCGACGGCTCCTTCGTCTTCTTCTTTTTTTTCTCTCTAATATCAATTTGAAAATGATTTCGAATGGGGGGGGCTGAGAATATAGAAAGAGAGAGGAGTGAGGTGTTATAATATATATTATTTAATTATTTAGATATTTCAAAAAGGTACCTTTTTATTTTGACCTCAAAATCAAATCCACCGACTATCGTCCATAGCTAATTACCCCATTCTGAACACAATGGGATATGTATCGTAAGCTGATTCGATCATTTCAATCAGTTTTCGTCAAAATCAAAATATAACTCTATATATCGAATTTGAACGCACCTTTCAATTTACCGGGGCCACATACTAATTAGAAAAATTCCCGAAAAATATTTTCTAGCTTCGTATTGACGATACGGTCCTAACAAAACTAATTTCGCCAAATTCTGAGACCGTTTGAAAAATGCCCATTTTCCAGTCGATTAAAATCAACTTAAACTGGTCAAACACGTTTTCCTTTGCCACGCTCACATATTGATTCGAAAAATTACGAATTTTGAAAACTAGCAATAACTTGACATCACGGATCCAACAAAAGTGGTTTCGTCGAAAACTGAGGTCCTTTGCAAAATTTCCATTTTTAAGGGCCAGAATTCCATAGCGGTTATTCTGAATTTTCAACTGGACGTAACTTTTTATCCCCGCTATGAAATTTCAATTTTTCGGATTCGTTGGAAAGATATTCTCAAATAGATTCAAATATTTTTGGTTTCGCTAAAATTCGGTTTATTTTGAATCCTGGACATTCATTTGAAGTTTAAAATCGAATTTTCGAACTACCGCGCCATTTCAGGCTCGTTATATAATTAAAATAAAATTATTCGTTTTAACTTCATCGAGATTAAATTTTCCGTCGTTATTATTTAAAATAATCCATTTTAAATACCCAAAATTCGCTAAAATTGCCAAAATAAAAATTTTAAATTGGCTCGGAATTTCCGCGTTATTATTACAATCTCCCCCACTTAAAACTTTTCGTCCCGGAAAAGGAACGTAGCTGAAAGTTGTTTAACTAATCCACTCTACTTTCATCATTTTCTTTACGGCTTAAGTTCTTCAACTTTTCAGTTTCTAAGAACTTTTCAAATTTTTCTAAAATTTGGCTAACACCCTAAATTTTCGAAAAATTTCGCCATAACCTCCCCTGCATTGGGGACTTCAGGATATTTCATACAGCCTCCCATGGCCCTCATCAATTCAAAAAGAAAAACAAACAGCCAAGCGGCTAGCCAATCGGCTCATAAAATCATCCAAACCCAATAAATTAGTAAACATGTACCTATTTGTCGAGCAAACAACTTTATTCTTCTGCTCTAGCCTCCTTGCTACGACCTGTTCAATGTAAATACATGTATATGCATGCAAATGTGATAAATTTTCAATACAATTCAATATTTGATTCAATTTGGCACAATAATTCTAAATTTCAAACCAATAATCAATCAACACAACTAGCAATCAATTAGTGGATTAATGTTTCAAATTCATAATTTGTTATATATATAGAAAATCATGTTTTTGATGCCAAATCACAACAATAAACCTATCTAGTTTTGGTTCTCACACCAGTCTAATGGAAATATATAGATATCACACTTTCGAAGCTCAAACATAAATACTGATGATGTGGCCACATCATCAGAATCATCCCCGGGTGTCTAGAATGTGATTCTATATCCATCCAGTATATTAAAACTTCGAATAAACGTTCATGACGCCGTATACGCGAAATCTTTATATACTCGATTGTCCAAATTCAATACAAATAAAATATTCAAATACGTATATTGGTTTATTTATTTTTTTCAAACAATATTGTTTTCATTTGAAAAATATACTCTTCACACTCATTCTAGGATACTACTGATCCTATCTCTAATGAGTCATTCTTATTGGACATTACTAGTCCAATATCTGATGAATTCTTTCGTTCGGTTCTAGTGTGTCTTGTTCTCGAGCTCTGTAAACCAAAGCTCTGATACCACTGTGATAACCCGTGACTTCCCCGTGAAGGAAAAAGCGGACACTTTGAGGACAAGACCAATCAGAACATGAACAGAAGAACATTTCATTGTTATTACAGCAATTCCCTCAGAATACAAGAATATAAAAAGTACAAATAAATATACATTCGATAAATATCAGAGATTACAATAAATTACATAGCAGCAGAAAAATAATACAACACACAACTGAAAGAAATACACGGATACAGAGCTTTCCAAGTATCGTTCCAGTTGTAAACCAGGATCCTGTGAATATAAATCTGCAAAACCAAAACTACTAGTTGCCCGTGTGGAAAATAGGAGTACCCAGAG
The DNA here is from genome assembly GCA_030737875.1 of Allium sativum. Taxonomy (NCBI): domain Eukaryota; kingdom Viridiplantae; phylum Streptophyta; class Magnoliopsida; order Asparagales; family Amaryllidaceae; genus Allium; species Allium sativum. Next base: position 483,907,098 of record CM060919.1, on the reverse strand, counting down.
TTTAGGTTAAGACAATAAACTCCAGGTCATTCATGTGACTGGTGTGAAAACTAAAACAGTTATTAATCTTTATTTTAAAGTTCGGTGAATCAAGGGACCACGCCGTATAACACGGAACGAGTTTCCTCCCAAGAACACTAGTGCATATAACAAAACAGCGCAATGCTTTTTGGAAAAATGAAGCTATTCTAAGACCCCCGTCCCATCACACAATGCAACGCAAGCCGAAGGATAGGGTTTTCCCTTATAATAGCCAAATATGCTTGGTACGTTTAAAACAAATCATTTGATACTATTGTAAGTGTATAGTGTCAAAACAATTTCAATCATAAGTATTAATCATAGACGGCATGGGTACCATATATCATGTCGCCATACTAGGCTCTACAAATAAAACCACAATGTCATGTATTGGAAATTGGATTCCATCATGAGTCGAGGCAAGGGGCAAGCTCCTCTCCGATTCGAGACACTCTAGCAAATGTCTCGGGATCACACACAGCGATCCCTTGGAACCTCCAAGGTCGGTCCTCTCTTACTTTTGAGGATTGGCAATTCCTGAACACACGTTTCCCGGTCCTATAGGACCTATATAATGGTCTGTACGTCGGCTCACATAGTGCCAGTTATCGACCATATATTCGAGGCGCCTCGCATTCCAACAACCACGCAGGTGAAAAGTATATAAATGTCAGCCAGTTTAAGCACTGACACCACTACTAGCTAGAAAGAAACGTCATGCACTCCTTGGGTCTTTATCCCTTTTTTGACTCATACCGAGGTGTGAGGCTCGCGAATTCACGCTATACGCAAAGCTGCGCCACACAGGCCGTGCTTTGATCATCAATCACAAGACTTTGCTTTTCAACAGAAGCCTTGATCATTTGCCACTTAGGCATGCCACACAGGCAATTCACTCCATACGACTGATGTCCATCGATATACAACCTCTGAGCTCGTACTTCCCAGAGAAGGGCGTTAAGCAAGAGAATAAATTCTCCGCCGCCAAATAGATGTATATTTAATAGAGATCAATGAACACAGAATAAAATCCAATGTCAGACACACAGTCCATTTACAAGTTTGTTCTGGGTCTGAACGAAACCGGAGGCACTTTCCTTGCATATCCATCGATCTCCAAGTACGCCTGGACGAATACCAACTGATTCCCTCCTCTTGGGTGTATAGCCCAATCAAGATCATCAATAATCATCCAAACGATGTGAAGACCACCGTCTTCATCTTCGACTTGTCGTCGAATGGGTTATTCAGAACGGGTATAAACCCGGCCTTTCCGAATAACCCGCGTATATAATAAACACGTGTTACACAAACACAACATATGCCTCATTCCGATTCAGAATATTCCTTTATTAAAATTTTCACATTCTTAGGGAATGGTTCCCATTAATTTTATCAAAGATGAATTCTTCTAAATTTATTCTTTAATCTTCCTTTGGATATCTTTCAAACCATGTTAAGGTTTTCCAAACTAGTCGGGATTAGCGAACCACACCGAAGTAATTATTTATTTTATTTCCCAATCCCAACCTATTATCCTATGGAGCAAAACTGGTAATACCCCATATCTAACACCACGGTGTTATCGATAAATATTGATTACCATTTCACGTTCAAATCTAATCAAAGATTTAACTATCGCTTTGAAGCAAAACTGGTGATACTCCGTTCTCGATCACTTTTCAATCTATTTAAAGATTCATTAAAACTCCACTTGGTTTTAATCTTCTCAAAAATCAGTATCCTGTCTTTAACTGGGTTAAAGAACCAATGTCACTTTAAAACATAGTCCACGATAAACCCAAAATCACCTTCTATTATTAATCGGGTTAAAGAACAGGTGTTATTCTAAACACCGCTCACGATAAACCCCAAAAACCCATTCAAATTCAATTCCAATTAATATTATTTAATTGGTACACTTCATTAAATCTAAATAGAAAGATTTATTCTTTCTCTCAACTGGGTATAAGAACAGTATTAAGGAAGATACCATTCACGACAAACCCAAATCACGTTTGATATTAAATACAAGGCTTTGAATAGAAAATATATCGGCTTATATTCAATGTCAAATTCTACGACCAACAAATATCGTATTGGAAATAACGATATAAATATATCTTTCAAATTTCCACGACCATATCTGTATAATCATGAAATCCAAGATCGAAATATTCCAAAGATAATTTCGATTCAAATCCATTCCAATTCAATTATTGGAAATTTTGGTTACTTTTAAAACCACTTTCAATCCATTTTATTTATTTAAAAATAATTGGATTTTTATTTCTGGATATAAACTAGTTCATTTCGATAAAAATTTATTTCTATCTTTTCAAGTTTGGAAATTTTCATCCCAATTCTTCACAAATCATTCTTATGATTTTACACAAATTATTACTATTTTTAATAATTTTATCAAAGCCCGTACAGTCGATTTCCATCAACGGCCATCGAACTGCACTTACAGCGACTTTTTCCAAATTTTGATTTGGACATAATTCCAAATCCAACCGTTAGATTTCAAATTTCATATATTCATTGGAAAGCTCTTTTCGATACGAACCCAATGGTTCCAGTTTCAGGAGAATCCGACGGTCGGATCTCCCGCAACGTCAATTCGAAGTCAATAGTCGAAATTCATGAACTGCCACGGCGCGGCGCGTTCTATTCAGGCCATTTAATATATATATAATATATATATATATATATATTATATATATTTCATCGATTTCAATTCAAAACGTACTTAAAAAATCGTTTTAAATTTGTTTTCGAAACGATTTCAACTTCATATTCAATTTCGAATCAAAATTGAATATTTCATATCATTACTATATAAATGACAATATTTTCAAAACGTTATATTTTGAAATCACTTCCTTTTCTATATTCATTATAAAAACAAATATAATCGATATAAATATCGTTCACGTCTAAATAGCGCAACTCTAATCAACACGGCTTATATATTTTAATAACTTTGTTATTTTATTCAACAAATGAATTTTTATTATATTCAACACATGAATCTATATTTCTTTCAACACATGAATATTCTCAACACATGAGTATCGTCAACACATAACTATTTCTATTATTTAATATATTTTATAAAATTATGGTATCTATCATTTGATTTTTAATCAGACTCCAACCGTAAAGTAGTAAGAGAATGATTCCCTAAGTATTAACCCCGAAGGCCGAAACCAACGTCAGATCGATACCCAGGAAACCACTCATCTTATCTAGTTACCAGTAAGTTTCTAATCTTAAATATGATAAAGATGTAAATTTTATTGTTAAAATATTTTGCTCAACACATGATAAGTTTCAACACATGAATATTCTCAACACATGAGCATCGTCAACATATGACTATTTATTCTACTCAACACATGAATCTTCTTTATTCTATTCGACACATGAATATTTTATAATATTCTTTATTTTCTCGATTGGAATGAGGCCCAATCAATTACCATATAGTGTTAATTATATGGTTTCCATACAACACATGTATATAAATAGCAACGATAAATAATCAACCATCATCCAAAGTGCGCCACACAACTGCATAAGCATTAAATATAAATAATTAACGCTTGTATAGTCTGTCGACCAATCGATCGACATACAACTAAATAATTGGGATTAGTGTACACCAAATATCATCCTAACACCCGTGTGAGGTTTCAATCCACAAACACTAAATATTATTTGTGCAGTTGGGCGACGTGTAAAATTTACCGTCCTAATCAATATCCTTCAAATAGGTGTACATAAACAAACCGTCCGGTTTGTAAATGAATATTTATTTATTCACATTCACGTTAAAAATTATATTTTTAACGATAATTAATTTATTTCAAAACATGAATACTTTTATTATCTATTTCACATCAACATCACAAACAAACTTCACAACACATCAAATAAGCATACAAGTCGTCCATGGTCTGTGGACGATGGGTGTCGGGTGCTGCTAAGCACCGTCCGCATCCTAGTATATAATTTTAACTAGAAAACAAGATTTAAAGTGAGAAGTTCTCACTGACTAGCTAAACCTAACGCCACGACTCTTCATAGGTAGAAATCTTCGTCGTGCTCGCCTTTTGTCGATTTCATTGTCCGTAGCCACTACATATATAAAAATCACATTTTTATATTGTTGCTATACATATAAAAATTACATTTTTATATTGCTACTATATAGATAAAAATTCTATTTTTACACCGCTACTATATAGATAAAAATTCTATTTTTACAACGGTGTTCATATAATAAAGATTATATTTTTATCATACTATTCTCTATATAAAAATTATATTTTTATATATCTACTTCGAATATAAATATCGAATTTTTATATCATCGCTATAAAAATCACATTTTTATTTCAACATATATATAAAAACCTAATCTTTTTATTTCTAAAAATCAAATCCTTACATTTTATACTCCATAATAAAAAATGTTTTTCTTATCACAAAAATCATACTTTTCTTCATGAACTATAAAAATCATATCTTTATTCACATGTTATATAAAAATCGCATTTTTATTATTTCTACTATATAAAAATCACATCTTTATTATTTAATGCCATATATATACATTAAAGATCTGGTTATGTAATGATATTTATGTTTAAAACTGAAAACAAAATTAAAATCATATAAAAGCTTACATTTTCATTCGAGCCGGAGGTTGCTGTCGCGCGGGGGGGGGGGGGGGGGGAGGGGGGGATCTGCATCGCTCGTCGGGGGTTGAGGCGCAGGTGGGGAGGGTGGTTAGGGCGGTGGGTTGCGGTGCAGGCGGAGGGGGTTCGGTTGCTCGCAGAGGTGGCGCGCGGCAGGAGGATGGCGGGGCTTAGGAGGGTGCGGTGGATAGGGGGAGGCGGTGGTGGCGTGGGGGTCTCGCGTGACGCGCTGGAAGGGAGGAGGGAGGGGGCGATCGTGAGGGCGGTGGCCTGGGGAGCCTCACTAGAGGCGACAGCGCCACCCATCGGAGGAGCGACGGCTCCTCCGTCTTTTTTTCTCTAATATCGATTTGAAAATGATTTCGAACGGGGGTGGAGGCCTGAGAGTATAGAAAGAGAGAGGAGTGAGGTGTTATAATATATATTATTTAATTATTTCAAAAAGGTACCTTTTTATTTTGACCTCAAAATCAAACCCACCGACTGGCATCCATAGCTAATTACCCCCATTCCGAACACAATGGGATATGTATCGTAAGATGATTCGATCGTTTCGATCAGTTTTCGTCAAAATCAAAATATAACTCTATATATCGAATTTGAACGCACCTTTCAATTTACCGGGGCCACATACTAACTAGAAAAATTCCCGAAAAATATTTTCTAACTTCGTATTGACGATACGGTCCTAACAAAACTAATTTCGTCAAATTCTGAGACCATTTGAAAAATGCCCATTTTCTAGTCGATTAAAATCAACTGAAACTGGTCAAACACGTTTTCCTTTGTCACACTCACATATTAATTCGAAAAATTACGAATTTTGAAACCTAGCAATAACTTGACACCACAGATCCAACAAAAGTGGTTTCATTGAAAACCGAGGTCCTTTGCAAAATTTTGATTTTTAAGGGCCAGAATTCCATAACGACTATTCTGAATTTTCAACTGGACGTAACTTTTTATCCCCGCTATGAAATTTCAATTTTTAGGATTCTTTGAAAAGATATTCTCAAATAGATTCAAATATTTTTGGTTTCGCTAAAATCCGATTTATTTTGAATCCTGTACATTCATTTGAAGTTTAAAATCGAATTTTCGAACTACCACGCCATTTCAGGCTCGTTATATAATTAAAATAAAATTATTCGTTTTAACTTCATCGAAATTAAATTTTCCATCGTTATTATTTAAAATAATCCATTTTAAATACCCAAAATTTTCTAAAATTGCCAAAATAAAAATTTTAAATTGCCTCAGAATTTCAGAGTTATTACACTCAAGATATTGTGCTAGAAGAATTTAAAAAAAATAAATCACCCATCGTATACTAAATAAAAAGTCTAGCAATCTCCAAATGGTTGTCTACAAGATGTATATGTAATAAGGCCTGGAATTCTTTTTTGATGTACGAGCATCTAATATGGAAACTAGAAGTGATGTCACTCTGTAAGTCAAGATGTGACAGTACAAGATGTAGAAGGTAATAATCCTAATACCACTCATCATATTGTAAGGTTTCACCCTGACCGATGGCTCAACCAGTAAGCATAGAAAAGTCTAGTGGGGTGAAACCTAACTACCCAAATTAAAGTGGAATGTATGAGTTTGTTTTCCACCAATAAGCAGTCAATGCACCACATACCTGAACATTGTTATTTAAAAGGTTTTGATACCTAGATAAATAATTATACATTATTTATAGCAAACTAAAAGAGTACGTAAAATTAACATATAGGTATGTATGTGAAAAACGTACTCAAAAAGTCATCCAATCTAATATCATGAAGAAACCCATGAATTATGGCATGTGTGTCGTAATCACGAATTGACCTATATGTACGGACAATTCTAACTCAAGAGCCACGTGTATTTGTCAAGCCTAATATTATATATAAGGATTATTCAATTTTCATACTATATGAATCTCTTAAATGATGATAAACAAATTTTATAGGCGCGTCAACTAAATTGCTGACGTGTTCTTCGCCTTTAGTAAGTTCACTAGAATTGGACAACTGCTTGTCCGATCTTAAACTCGGGTCTCTACAAGGTTCCAGAACTACTTGGTAGTTGCCTATAGCGATGCGTCTTCTCCTGATCGTCCTTGTACGATGGCCTTTAGTATCGCCTATCGTACATTTTCTACTGTGGGTGTGTTCTCCTCATTTGGATTTCCAAGCTTCCACTCCTCAATCCACGAAATGCCCTCCATGCTCGTATCATTTTTTATGAATTTTTTTCTACAAGAAGCTTACAACTGAGGAGGAAGGAGTGTAAAGACCCGCAACTTCCCCGTAAAGGGAAGCGTCGGATAGTTCGAGAACAAACCACAACAGAACGCATACGGAAGAACATTTCATTGTATATTACAACAATGCATCAGATTACAAGAATATACAGAATATAAGTGAATATTACACAGAAATAGCAGAGATTTAAATTACATTTAAATACATAGCAGCGGAAAATAATACAATACACAACTAGAAGGAGATATACGGATACAAAGCTTTCCGGATATCGTTCCAGCTGTAAACCAGGATCTTGGGAATATAAATCTGCAAAACCAAAACTACTAGCTGCCCGTGTCGAAATAGGGGCACCTAGAGTTTAGGTTAAAACAATAAACTCCAGGTCAGTCATGTGACTGGTGTGAGAACTAAAACAGTTAATCTTTATTTTTAAAGTTCCGTAAATCAAGGGACCACGCCGTATAACACGGAACGGGTTTCCTCCCAAGAATACCAGTGCATAAAACAAACAGCGCAATGCTAAATAAAGAAAAATGAAGCTGTTATAAGACCCAGGTCCCATCACACAATGCAACGCAGTCGGAGGATAGGGTTTTCCCTTATAATAGCCAAACATGCTTAGTACGTTTAAAACAAATCATTTGATACTATAATATGTGTATAGTGTCAAAACACCTTCAATCATAAATATAAATCATAGACGGCATGAGTGCCCCATCCCACTATGTCGCCATACTAGGCTCTACAAATAAAGCCGAAATACACGTATTGGAAATTGGATTTCCATCATGGTGGCTCCTGATTCGAAAGATCTATCGCGTAGTACAAATCACCGCGGCTTACGTCTCAGCGAGAGAAAACACCGCTATGCACATCCGCACTTTTGGGACTCAAGTATCACCGCGGCTTACGTCCCAACAAGAGAAAACACCGCTTACTCTATCCCTCCGAGCACGAAGCTCAATATCGGTCGACCGAATCCACTACACTAAAAATGTATACTGATCAAACCATCAGTTTACCACCATCCCGGGCTGTGAGGCTCGCGGATCAACGCTATACACAAAGCCATGCTATATCAGCTGCGCTTTGATCATCAACCACCAAACTTTGCTTTTCAACAAAAATCTGGATCACTGCATCTCAGCATGCCACACTATCAATCCATATCGTACCACTGATTTCTGCCAATATATAACCTCTGAGCTCATATGTCTCAGAGAAGGGCGTTAAGCAACAGAATAAATTCTCCGCCGCCAAACAGATATATATTTAGCAGAGATCAACAAATACAATATAAAGGAATACAATGTCAGACACACCATCCATTTACAAGTCCGTTCTAGGTCTGAACGAAACCGGAGGCACCTAGTACCCCGCACATCCTTCGATCTCCAAGTACGTCTGGACGATCACCAACTGTTTCCATCTTCTTGGGTGTACAGCCCAATCAAGATCATCAGTAATCACCCAAACGACGTGAAGACCTCTGGTCTTCGACCATCGTCTTCATCTTCGACATATCGTCGAATCGGTCATTCAGAATGGGTATAAACCCGGACTTTCCGAACAACCCGCGTATATTAAAACAAATGTTACATAAGCACAACATACGCCTCATTCCAATTCATTAGTCACTAACCGCAAATTAGCAAGAGAACAATTCCCCAAACATTAACCCCGAAGGCCGAAACCAACATCAGATCAATACCCAGGAAACCATTCTTCTTAGCCAACCTACAGCTAGTTTCTAAACTCCACATTCTTAGGGAAAAGTTCCCATTAATTTTATCCAAGATAAATTCTTTAAAACTTATCCTGTAATCTTCCTTTGGATGTAATTTAAAACCAAATTATGGTTTTTCCAACTAGTCGAGATTAGCGAACCATAACGAAGTAATTATTTATTTTATTTCCCAATCCCAACCTATTCATCCCATGAAGCAAAACTGGTAATACTCCATATCTAACACCGTGGTGTTATCGGTAAAATTAATTACCTTTTCACGTTCAAATCTAATTAAAGATTTAACTATCGCTTTGGAGCAAAACTGGTGATACTCCATATCTCGCTCATTTTCTAAATTTGATAATTTAAATTATCAATTCACATTTCAATCAGTTTGCAGATTCATTAAAACTCTTTTACTGGGTTAAAGAACTAGGTGTTATTTAAAACACAGTTCACGATAAACCCAAATCACATTCTATTTATCATCGGGTTAAAGAACTAGTGTTATTTAAAACACAGTTCACGATAAACCCATGAATCAATTCTAGTTTAATTTAATTCAAATATATTAAGAATCCCGATTATTTAAAACCCCTTTTTAAATCTAATTTATTTAAAAACAAATCGAGTTTTAAATTTAGTTCAAACTAGTTCATTTTGATAAAAATCTATTTTTATCTTTTCGAATATGGAGTTTTTCATCCCAAATATTCACAAATCATTTCTTATGATTTTACACAAATTATTACTATTTTTAATAATTTTATCAAAGCCCGTACAGTCGATTTCCATCAATGACCATCGAACTGCACTTATAGCGACCTTTTTCGAATTTGATTTGGACGTATCTCCAAATCCAACCGTTAGATTTCAAATTTCTAATCTTCGTTAGAAAGCTCTTTTCGATACGAACCCAACGGTTCCGGTTTTAGGAGAATCCGACGGTCGGATCTCCCGTAATGTCCGTTTGAAATAAATGGTCGAAATTCACGAACTGCCGCTGCGCGGCGCGTTTTATTCAGGCCATTATATATATAATATATATATATTATATATATATCGTCGATTACCTTTTTAAAACGAATTTTATAAGTCATTTCAAATTTGTTTTAAAGACAATTTCAACCTTTAATTCAAATTCAAATTAAAATTGAATTCTCCCTTATAAATTCTTTCTACATTCATTTCTATTTGATTTCAATTCGAATTCTTTTTCAATTCATTTCAATTCGAATTCGTTTTCAATTCATTTCAATTCGAATTCGTTTTCAATTCATTTCAATTCGAAAATCGTTTTCAATTCATTTCAATTCGAATTCGTTTTCAATTCATTTCAATTCGAAAATCGTTTTCAATTCATTTCAATTCGAATTCGTTTTCAATTCATTTCAATTCGAATTCGTTTTCAATTCATTTCAATTCGAATTCGTTATATATTCAATTCTTTTCGAAATCGTTATATATTCAATTCTTTTCGAAATCGTTATATATTCAATTCATTTCGAAATCGTTATATATTCAATTCATTTCGAAATCGTTATATATTCGATTCATTTCGAAATCGTTATATATTCAATTCATTTCGAAATCGAATAAATCGATATAAATATCGTTTACGTCAAAATGGCGTCAATCTAATCAATACGGCTTCATAAATTTCTATTCTCAAATATTCTATTTCAAATATTTCTTTTTCAAAATAGTTGTTATTATCAAAATATTTCGTTCAACACATGACCAATCTCAATGAATGAGTACTGTCAACACATGAACTTTTATTTTATATCGATAAAGATGTAAATTTTAATATTAAACTATTTCGTTCAACACATGACCAATCTCAATGGATGAAACTGTCAACACATGAACTTTTATTTTATATCGATAAAGATGTAAATTTTATTATTAAAATATTTCGTTCAACACATGACCAATCTCAATGAATGAAACTGTCAACACATGAACTTTTATTTTATAATATTCTTTATTTTTCAAATTGGAATGAGGCCCAATCAATTACCATATAAAGTTAATTATATGGATTTTCATACAACACATGTATATCATAGCATTGAAAAATAATCAACCATCAACCAAAGTGCACTACACTGTATAAGCATCAAATATAGATATTCAACGCTTATAACAGCCTGTCAATCAATCGATCGACACATTTAATCAATCAGGATGAGTGAACTTCAAATTTCATCCCAACACCCGTGTGGGGTTTCAAACAATCAAACACATGTTTTATTTGTGCAGTTGGGCGATGTGTAAAATTTATCGACCCAATCAACGTCAGTCAAATCAGTGTACATAAACAAACCGTCTGGTTTGTAAATGAATATTTTATTTATTTACATCACGTTAAAAATTATATTTTTAACGATATAACATTTTATTCCAACATATGAATTTCTATTCAGTTCATTCTTTAAATAAAATGATATTTTTATTTTTCTAACTTATTTCAGAAAATTTCGGCGGCATAACGGCACGATACTAGAAACGGGACGAGGCCTAGCCTTATCCCCGGTCTAGTGAAGGCCCATGCCATTCACACATCAATCAAATCAATTTATTTCACTCAACAATTCAATTTCAAATCAAATCATCTTATCAACTACACAACCAAACAATTCAACAAACAAGCCATCCATGGTCTGTGGATGACGGGTGTCGGGTGCTACTAAGCACCGTCTGCATCCTAGTATATATATACATATATATGTATAACTAGAATAAGAAATTTAGAGTGAGGAGTTCTCACCCTTTCGCTAAACTGAATGACGCAATTCTTCATGGGTAGGAAATCTTCACTGTGCTTTTCTTTCGTCTATTTCGTTGCCCTTATCCACTACCTATTTAAAAATCACATTTTTACTTTGCTATTCAATATATAAAAATCGAATTTTTATTTCGAAGTTCAATATATAAAAATCACATTTTTATTTTGAAGTTCAATATATAAAAATCATATTTTTATTTCGAAGTTCAATATATAAAAATCATATTTTTAACAATAAGGTTTTCGCCTTTATAAAAAATAAAGTTTTCGCTTTTATAAAAAATAAAGTTTTCGCTTTTATAAAAATATAGTTTTCGCTTTTATAAAAATAAAATCTTCATCTTTATAAAAACCAATCTTTTCTATTTTTAAAAATCCTACTTTTTCTTCTAAACAAAAATCTCGCCTTTTTGCTTTTCTATTTTAAAGATCAAATCTTTTTCTTTTTAAAGTTCAAACCATTTTCTTTTTAAAGTTCAAACCATTTTCTTTTTAAAGTTCAAACCATTTCTATTTAAAACCTTAAAATAAAATCAGTTTTCTACTTTTACAAAAAATCAGTTTTCTACTTTTACAAAAAAAAAAACAGTTTTCTACCTTTACAAAAAAAATCAGTTTTCTACTTTTACAACAAAAAAAAAAACAGTTATCTACTTTTACAAAAAAAATCAGTTTTCTACTTTTACAAAAAAAAAAACAGTTTTCTACTTTTACAAAAAAAAACAGTTTTCTACTTTTACAAAAAAAATCAGTTTTCTACTTTCTTAAAAATGCAGTTTTTTACTTTTTTAAAAATGCAGTTTTTTACTTTTTTAAAAATGCAGTTTTTTACTTTTTTTTAAAAATGCAGTTTTTTTACTTTTTATTAAATGCAGTTTTTTTACTTTTTATTTTAAATCAGTTTTTTTACTTTTTATTAAATGCAGTTTTTTACTTTTTATTTTAAATCAGTTTTAACGAAAATAAAAATAAATAAATTAAAAAAAACTTACCAGGGGGGGGGCGCTGTCGAGTGGTCGGTTCAGAGGGGTCAGAGGCGGCGTCGGAGCAGGTCACTGGCGTTGGGGTCTTCCACAACAGGCGGCGTCGGTCAAATCAGGGCTGGAGCTAGGGTTTGGGCTTCAAATCGGGAGAGAGGAGGGGCTGGAGCTGACGTGGGGGCGAGGGAGGAGGTGGCGCCTGTCTTGGGGAGGGCGACGACGCCAGTGGCGGAGCTCGGTGGCTGAGCGACGGGGAGACTCGGGTTTCTTTTTTTTTTCTTTTGAATTCTGAATTTATTTTAGAACGGGGGGGGGGGGGGGGGGCAGAAGTTATAGAAGAAGGGGTTTTTTTTGTTTTTATTTAATTTTCCACAAAAAGCAACTTTCATTTCCGACTTCAAAACGAGGCCCACCGCCTGTCGTCCCTAGCGTTTTACCCCTATTCCGAACACAATGGGATATGTATCGCAAGCTGATTCGATAGTTACAATCAGTTTCCATTGAACTTACATTTAAATCTATATATTGAATTTTAAACGTACATTTCAAATTACCGGGGTCACATACTAACTAGAAAAATTCCAGAAAAATATTTTCTAGCGTCGCATTGACGATACGGTCCTAACAAAACTAGTTTCGTCGAATTCTGAGACCGTTAGAAAAATGGCCATTTTCCAGTCGATTAAAATCAACTGAAACTGGTCAAACGCGTTTTCCTTTGCCACGCTCACATATTGATTCGAAAAAATTATGAAATTTGGAATCTAGCAATAACTTGACACTGCGGATCCAACAAAACTGGTTTCGTCGAAATCCGAGGTCATTTGCAAAATGTCCATTTTTAAGGGCCTGAATTCCATAGCGACTATTCAGAATTTTCAACTGGACATATCTTTTGATTCCCGATATGAAATCTTGATTTTTCGGATTCGTTGGAAAGATATTCACGAATAGACCCTAATGTTTTTGGTTTCACTAAAAACCGGATTGTTTTGCACCCGGTACATTCAATTGAAGTTTGAAATCGAATTATCGAACTACCGCGCCATTTTCAATTCTATTTATAATTATATATAAATATTTATATTCTAACGACGACGCATATAACTATATACGTTTGAATTATATTCAAAATAAATTTCTCGTCGATATTATTTAAAATAATTCATTTTAAATAATCAAAATTCGCTAAAATTGCCAAAATAAAAATTTTAAACTGGCCCAGATTTTCGGGTTATTACAATCTCCCCCACTTAAAACTTTTCGTCCCCGAAAAGGAACAAAGTCGAAAGTGGTTTGATTATTCAGCTCTACGTTCGATCTGGCTTTCATTCTCCAACTTTTCAGTTTCTGAGAATTTCCAAAATTTCAAAAATTTGGCTAACACCCTAAATTTTTGAAAAATTTCGCCATAACCTCCCCTGCAATGGGAGCATCGGGGAATTTCAAATAGCTTCCCCGGTCCTTCAGATCTCAAAAAGAAAAAGGAAAAGCCAAGCGGCTAGCCAATAGGCTCACAAAATCATCATCACCCAAACAAAACAGGAAATTATGTAATAAACATGTACCTATTTGTCGGGCAAACAAATTTTATTCTCTGGCTCTAGCCTCCTTGCTATGACCTGTTCAAGATAAGTACAAGTATATGCAAGCAAATGCGACCAATTTTCAATACAGTTCAATATTTGTTGCAATTAGGCTAAATGGCTAAAAATTAGCAAACAAATAAACAAACAACACAAACATCAGTCAATTAGTGAATTAGAGTTTCAAATTCATAATTTTGATACATATACAAAAATCATGTTTTGGTGCCAATTCACAACAATGTGTTCTAACTATATTAGTTTTGGTTCTCACACCAGTCGATTGGAAATATATAAATATCTCACTTTCGAAACTCGAACATAAACACTGATGATGAGATCTCAATCATCAGTATCATCTCCGAGCGACTAGAGTGTGATTCTATATCTATTCAATATATTAAAATTTCGAATACACGTTTGCAAGGCGTATATGCAAAGTATTTATATATTGGATTGTCCAAATTCAATATAAATAAATAATCAAATACGAATAGTTGATTTAGATTTTCAAAACAAAATTTGTTCTCATTTGAAAAATATACTCTTCACACTCGTCCTAGGATACTACTGATCCCATCTCTAACGAGTCATTCCCATTGGATTTTACTAATCCAATATCTGATGAATTCTTTCGTATGGTTCTAATGTGTCTTGTTCTCTAAGCTTTGTAAACCAAAGCTCTGATACCACGTGTAAAGACCCGCAACTTCCCCGTAAAGGGAAGCGTCGGATAGTTCGAGAACAAACCACAACAGAACGCATACGGAAGAACATTTCATTGTATATTACAACAATGCATCAGATTACAAGAATATACAGAATATAAGTGAATATTACATAGAAATAGCAGAGATTTAAATTACATTTAAATACATAGCAGCGGAAAATAATACAATACACAACTAGAAGGAGATATACGGATACAAAGCTTTCCGGATATCGTTCCAGCTGTAAACCAGGATCCTGGGAATATAAATTTGCAAAACCAAAACTACTAGCTGCCCGTGTCGAAATAGGGGCACCCAGAGTTTAGGTTAAAACAATAAACTCCAGGTCAGTCATGTGACTGGTGTGAGAACTAAAACAGTTAATCTTTATTTTTAAAGTTCGGTAAATCAAGGGACCACGCCGTATAACACGGATTGGGTTTCCTCCCAAGAATACCAGTGCATAAAACAAACAGCGCAATGCTAAATAAAGAAAAATGAAGCTGTTATAAGACCCAGGTCCCATCACACAATGCAACGCAGTCGGAGGATAGGGTTTTCCCTTATAATAGCCAAACATGCTTAGTACGTTTAAAACAAATCATTTGATACTATAATATGTGTATAGTGTCAAAACACCTTCAATCATAAATATAAATCATAGACGGCATGAGTGCCCCATCCCACTATGTCGCCATACTAGGCTCTACAAATAAAGCCGAAATACACGTATTGGAAATTGGATTTCCATCATGGTGGCTCCTGATTCGAAAGATCTATCGCGTAGTACAAATCACCGCGGCTTACGTCTCAGCGAGAGAAAACACCGCTATGCACATCCGCACTTTTGGGACTCAAGTATCACCGCGGCTTACGTCCCAGCAATAGAAAACACCGCTTACTCTATCCCTCCGAGCACGAAGCTCAATATCGGTCGACCGAATCCACTACACTAAAAATGTATACTGATCAAACCATCAGTTTACCACCATCCCGGGCTGTGAGGCTCGCGGATCAACGCTATACACAAAGCCATGCTATATCAGCTGCGCTTTGATCATCAACCACCAAACTTTGCTTTTCAACAAAAATCTGGATCACTGCATCTCAGCATGCCACACTATCAATCCATATCGTACCACTGATTTCTGCCAATATATAACCTCTGAGCTCATATGTCTTAGAGAAGGGCGTTAAGCAAGAGAATAAATTCTCCGCCGCCAAACAGATATATATTTAGCAGAGATCAACAAATACAATATAAAGGAATACAATGTCAGACACACCATCCATTTACAAGTCCGTTCTAGGTCTGAACGAAACCGGAGGCACCTAGTACCCCGCACATCCTTCGATCTCCAAGTACGTCTGGACGATCACCAACTGTTTCCATCTTCTTGGGTGTACAGCCCAATCAAGATCATCAGTAATCACCCAAACGACGTGAAGACCTCTGGTCTTCGACCATCGTCTTCATCTTCGACGTATCGTCGAATCGGTCATTCAAAATGGGTATAAACCCGGACTTTCCGAACAACCCGCGTATATTAAAACAAATGTTACATAAGCACAACATACGCCTCATTCCAATTCATTAGTCACTAACCGCAAATTAGCAAGAGAACAATTCCCCAAACATTAACCCCGAAGGCCGAAACCAACATCAGATCAATACCCAGGAAACCATTCTTCTTAGCCAACCTACAGCTAGTTTCTAAACTCCACATTCTTAGGGAAAAGTTCCCATTAATTTTATCCAAGATAAATTCTTTAAAACTTATCCTGTAATCTTCCTTTGGATGTAATTTAAAACCAAATTATGGTTTTTCCAACTAGTCGAGATTAGCGAACCGTAACGAAGTAATTATTTATTTTATTTCCCAATCCCAACCTATTCATCCCATGAAGCAAAACTGGTAATACTCCATATCTAACACCGTGGTGTTATCGGTAAAATTAATTACCTTTTCACGTTCAAATCTAATTAAAGATTTAACTATCGCTTTGGAGCAAAACTGGTGATACTCCATATCTCGCTCATTTTCTAAATTTGATAATTTAAATTATCAATTCACATTTCAATCAGTTTGCAGATTCATTAAAACTCTTTTACTGGGTTAAAGAACTAGGTGTTATTTAAAACACAGTTCACAATAAACCCAAATCACATTCTATTTATCATCGGGTTAAAGAACTAGTGTTATTTAAAACACAGTTCACGATAAACCCATGAATCAATTCTAGTTTAATTTAATTCAAATATATTAAGAATCCCGATTATTTAAAACCCCTTTTTAAATCTAATTTATTTAAAAACAAATCGAGTTTTAAATTTAGTTCAAACTAGTTCATTTTGATAAAAATCTATTTTTATCTTTTCGAATATGGAGTTTTTCATCCCAAATTTTCACAAATCATTTCTTATGATTTTACACAAATTATTACTATTTTTAATAATTTTATCAAGGCCCGTACAGTCGATTTCCATCAATGGCCATCGAACTGCACTTATAGCGACCTTTTTCGAATTTGATTTGGACGTATCTCCAAATCCAACCGTTAGATTTCAAATTTCTAATCTTCGTTAGAAAGCTCTTTTCGATACGAACCCAACGGTTCCGGTTTTAGGAGAATCCGACGGTCGGATCTCCCGTAATGTCCGTTTGAAATAAATGGTCGAAATTCACGAACTGCCGCTGCGCGGCGCGTTCTATTCAGGCCATTATATATATAATATATATATATTATATATATATCGTCGATTACCTTTTTAAAACGAATTTTATAAGTCATTTCAAATTTGTTTTAAAGACAATTTCAACCTTTAATTCAAATTCAAATTAAAATTGAATTCTCCCTTATAAATTCTTTCTACATTCATTTCTATTTGATTTCAATTCGAATTCGTTTTCAATTCATTTCAATTCGAATTCGTTTTCAATTCATTTCAATTCGAATTCGTTTTCAATTCATTTCAATTCGAAAATCGTTTTCAATTCATTTCAATTCGAATTCGTTTTCAATTCATTTCAATTCGAAAATCGTTTTCAATTCATTTCAATTCGAATTCGTTTTCAATTCATTTCAATTCGAATTCGTTTTCAATTCATTTCAATTCGAATTCGTTATATATTCAATTCTTTTCGAAATCGTTATATATTCAATTCTTTTCGAAATCGTTATATATTCAATTCATTTCGAAATCGTTATATATTCAATTCATTTCGAAATCGTTATATATTCGATTCATTTCGAAATCGTTATATATTCAATTCATTTCGAAATCGAATAAATCGATATAAATATCGTTTACGTCAAAATGGCGTCAATCTAATCAATACGGCTTCATAAATTTCTATTCTCAAATATTCTATTTCAAATATTTCTTTTTCAAAATAGTTGTTATTATCAAAATATTTCGTTCAACACATGACCAATCTCAATGAATGAGTACTGTCAACACATGAACTTTTATTTTATATCGATAAAGATGTAAATTTTAATATTAAACTATTTCGTTCAACACATGACCAATCTCAATGGATGAAACTGTCAACACATGAACTTTTATTTTATATCGATAAAGATGTAAATTTTATTATTAAAATATTTCGTTCAACACATGACCAATCTCAATGGATGAAACTGTCAACACATGAACTTTTATTTTATAATATTCTTTATTTTTCAAATTGGAATGAGGCCCAATCAATTACCATATAAAGTTAATTATATGGATTTTCATACAACACATGTATATCATAGCATTGAAAAATAATCAACCATCAACCAAAGTGCACTACACTGTATAAGCATCAAATATAGATATTCAACGCTTATAACAGCCTGTCAATCAATCGATCGACACATTTAATCAATCAGGATGAGTGAACTTCAAATTTCATCCCAACACCCGTGTGGGGTTTCAAACAATCAAACACATGTTTTATTTGTGCAGTTGGGCGATGTGTAAAATTTATCGACCCAATCAACGTCAGTCAAATCAGTGTACATAAACAAACCGTCTGGTTTGTAAATGAATATTTTATTTATTTTTAACGATATAACATTTTATTCCAACATATGAATTTCTATTCAGTTCATTCTTTAAATAAAATGATATTTTTATTTTTCTAACTTATTTCAGAAAATTTCGGTGGCATAACGGCACGATACTAGAAACGGGACGAGGCCTAGCCTTATCCCCGGTCTAGTGAAGGCCCACGCCATTCACACATCAATCAAATCAATTTATTTCACTCAACAATTCAATTTCAAATCAAATCATCTTATCAACTACACAACCAAACAATTCAACAAACAAGCCATCCATGGTCTGTGGATGACGGGTGTCGGGTGCTACTAAGCACCGTCTGCATCCTAGTATATATATACATATATATGTATAACTAGAATAAGAAATTTAGAGTGAGGAGTTCTCACCCTTTCGCTAAACTGAATGACGCAATTCTTCATGGGTAGGAAATCTTCACTGTGCTTTTCTTTCGTCTATTTCGTTGCCCTTATCCACTACCTATTTAAAAATCACATTTTTACTTTGCTATTCAATATATAAAAATCGAATTTTTATTTCGAAGTTCAATATATAAAAATCACATTTTTATTTTGAAGTTCAATATATAAAAATCATATTTTTATTTCGAAGTTCAATATATAAAAATCATATTTTTAACAATAAGGTTTTCGCCTTTATAAAAAATAAAGTTTTCGCTTTTATAAAAAATAAAGTTTTCGCTTTTATAAAAATAAAGTTTTCGCTTTTATAAAAATAAAATCTTCATCTTTATAAAAACCAATCTTTTCTATTTTTAAAAATCCTACTTTTTCTTCTAAACAAAAATCTCGCCTTTTTGCTTTTCTATTTTAAAGATCAAATCTTTTTCTTTTTAAAGTTCAAACCATTTTCTTTTTAAAGTTCAAACCATTTTCTTTTTAAAGTTCAAACCATTTCTATTTAAAACCTTAAAATAAAATCAGTTTTCTACTTTTACAAAAAATCAGTTTTCTACTTTTACAAAAAAAAACAGTTTTCTACCTTTACAAAAAAAATCAGTTTTCTACTTTTACAAAAAAAAAAAAAAAAAAACAGTTTTCTACTTTTACAAAAAAAATCAGTTTTCTACTTTTACAAAAAAAAAAACAGTTTTCTACTTTTACAAAAAAAAAACAGTTTTCTACTTTTACAAAAAAAATCAGTTTTTTACTTTCTTAAAAATGCAGTTTTTTACTTTTTTAAAAATGCAGTTTTTTACTTTTTTAAAAATGCAGTTTTTTACTTTTTTTTAAAAATGCAGTTTTTTTACTTTTTATTAAATGCAGTTTTTTTACTTTTTATTTTAAATCAGTTTTTTTACTTTTTATTAAATGCAGTTTTTTTACTTTTTATTTTAAATCAGTTTTAACGAAAATAAAAATAAATAAATTTAAAAAAACTTACCAGGGGGGGCGCTGTCGTGTGGTCGGTTCAGAGGGGTCAGAGGCGGCGTCGGAGCAGGTCACTGGCGTTGGGATCTTCCACAACAGGCGGCGTCGGTCAAATCAGGGCTGGAGCTAGGGTTTGGGCTTCAAATCGGGAGAGAGGAGGGGCTGGAGCTGACGTGGGGGCGAGGGAGGAGGTGGCGCCTGTCTTGGGGAGGGCGACGACGCCAGTGGCGGAGCTCGGTGGCTGAGCGACGGGGAGACTCGGGTTTCTTTTTTTTTTTTTCTTTTGAATTCTGAATTTATTTTAGAACGGGGGGGGGGCCAGAAGTTATAGAAGAAGGGGTTTTTTTTTGTTTTTTTTTTATTTAATTTTCCACAAAAAGCAACTTTCATTTCCGACTTCAAAACGAGGCCCACCGCCTGTCGTCCCTAGCGTTTTACCCCTATTCCGAACACAATGGGATATGTATCGCAAGCTGATTCGATAGTTACAATCAGTTTCCATTGAACTTACATTTAAATCTATATATTGAATTTTAAACGTACATTTCAAATTACCGGGGTCACATACTAACTAGAAAAATTCCAGAAAAATATTTTCTAGCGTCGCATTGACGATACGGTCCTAACAAAACTAGTTTCGTCGAATTCTGAGACCGTTAGAAAAATGGCCATTTTCCAGTCGATTAAAATCAACTGAAACTGGTCAAACGCGTTTTCCTTTGCCACGCTCACATATTGATTCGAAAAATTATGAAATTTGGAATCTAGCAATAACTTGACACTGCGGATCCAACAAAACTGGTTTCGTCGAAATCCGAGGTCATTTGCAAAATGTCCATTTTTAAGGGCCTGAATTCCATAGCGACTATTCAGAATTTTCAACTGGACATATCTTTTGATTCCCGATATGAAATCTTGATTTTTCGGATTCGTTGGAAAGATATTCGCGAATAGATCCTAATGTTTTTGGTTTCACTAAAATCCGGATTGTTTTGCACCCGGTACATTCAATTGAAGTTTGAAATCGAATTATCGAACTACCGCGCCATTTTCAATTCTATTTATAATTATATATAAATATTTATATTCTAACGACGACGCATATAACTATATACGTTTGAATTATATTCAAAATAAATTTCTCGTCGATATTATTTAAAATAATTCATTTTAAATAATCAAAATTCGCTAAAATTGCCAAAATAAAAATTTTAAACTGGCCCAGATTTTCGGGTTATTACAAGGAGGAAAATGGAGCACGAAGAAGGAGGGGTGAGAGGCTAATATATATATCTAACTGTATATAGCCAAAAACTTAGCCGACTTATTTAAACCGGCTAAGCTAGTTGTGTGGATTCATCTCCACACCACCATGCGGATTGCAATCCTACGGTCCAGGATTGCAATCCACCAAAATTATCTTAGTCGGCTTAAAGTAAGACGGTTAAGGCAGTTGTGTTGCTTTCCCCCATTGGGGGCTGCTCTCGGTTGACCATAACGAATCAACCGAAAGCAACCCCCTGTTGGGATTGCTCTAAAAGGGTCACAAATGAAAATTATCTTCTTTTTATGTGAATAGAGCATTTCAAAATGGTATTTTTTTTATTTTTTCTAGTTATTCTTACTTACTATAGTTAAATGAATTTATAGTATTTATAAATTGTGAAATTCTTGGAAAATTGCAATTAAAGACAATCATATATAGTAGTTAAGGAATAGTTATAGTCACACCGATTTGTCTCACCCTAAAACTTATGAAATCTAAACAAACTAAGATACTGTTGCGGTTAGAAGAAGGAGTATTGTATGCAGATTACACTAGAAGCAGGTCAAGCAGATCTAGTCAATGTTGCATGTCCAAAATTCAAGGAAAAGAGAGATGAGATAAAGAAAGCTTCTATATTTAGAATAGTTACATGATGATATGATTGAATAAGTCCTTGAAATAATAAAAATTGACATAGGAAATGTAATAAACATAAACCTGATAGTTCTTCCGTGAAAAAGATGGGCACATAAACATTGTGGCATGACTCGCTCTGGCACATGCATGAGTCATACCATAGGAAAAGAGGTGGTCTGTTATAACTCAATGATATATTCGATATCCCCAATGTTGTTATGGATATTCTTCTTCTTTCGTGTGGTTTCTTCAACCATGGAATTATTCCTAGACTCTGCTTTGGTGTTGTATGTTTGTATCCCTTTTTTCTTTCTTTTTTACTTCGATGCAGCGTATATGACTGTTAATATACATTATGATATAAAATAAGGGCTTAGCATAAAGCTCTTTAGCATCATGTTCATGTTGGTACACGACGATTTAGTCCGTAGAAGATTTCCATTTGGACCCCTAGCAGATGTTCCCTACTTCTGAAGAATTATGGCTATTCACTCTGTATGTTCTCTTTAATATTATATTCTCATTTGATGTTGATGAACTGATAATAAAATGTAAGTTAAAACTATTGTGAATATGTGGCTTATGCACATACACCACCTGGAAAAATTCGAGGAGTGCCAGATGGGCTTTTTTGGTCTTAAAGTCAGTATTATGGGATTGCGTTTGTCTTTTTCATTGTTTAAGAATAAAATTAGGAAACATGACACAAAAGTAATATAATTTCGTTTGACTTTGCATATAATGTCATGAATGCAAAATTGTGATGTGCAGGAATTAGAGGAAGCGGGAGGTGGAGAAGGGCCAAAGAAGGAGATACAAAAGAGAACCACGCTTGGTAGAAAGAGATAAATGCCAAATTGTTTCCTATTTTGTTTATTTATTAAAAGATAAAGTGCTCGAATAGAAGAAACGTTGCAACTTTATTATCAAAGCAATTGCAGAGTTTAACCGATGTAACAATATATATAGTTTACAAAAGTGATAGTTAGAAAATGAGAAGACATGTATGCCCCTATAACCCTAGCTATACTATACAGAGTGCAGTAGTTACTTTATTTCCCCCGGTAATTTCATCTAGGGTTTCTCCATTCTCTTTAACGAATGCTTTGACTATATTAGAATCAGCGGTTCTTAGATCCGATTTGAATCTTTCGAAGTTTCTTCTATAAAGAGGATTTGTTATAATATTTGCCTTCTGAAAGGTGGCAGGGAAATGATTAATCTCAAGCTTTCCATCCATAACTTTCTCTCTTACAAATTATAGATCCATCTCTATATGCTTTGTGCAAGAGTGAAGGACCGGATTTGTAGACACTAGTACTATACTGAGGTTGTCACACCAAATAATCGGTCTCTTGACTGGATTTATTCCAATATCTCTGAGAAGAGCTTCAATCCAAGTGATTTCTGTTGTAGTACCGGCGATGCTCAGATGTTCAGCTTCGGTGCTTGATCTGGAAACAGTGAGTTGCTTCTTTGGGCACCATGAGATGGGATTTTCACCAAGGAAGATTACGTACCTTGATGTGGATCTTAGGTTATCTCTATCAGAGTCCCAATTAGCGTCAGCATAACCTCTGATCTCAATATTTTTCCCTCACTTCAGCAGTAGTCCCTGGTTTATAGTACCATTTAGATATCTAAGCATAAAAATGTTCCTCACTTGGATTATGCAAGAATTAGGATACTTTGTTTACACTGAAAGATATATCCTGTCTTGTTGTTATTGCATACTATAGGGCACCCACTATACTTTCGGGCATTTTGACATCAGAAAAAGCTTCCCTCTTTATGCTTAGATAACTGTAAATGCTTACCATATGAGTAGGTTAGGATTTAGCTTGATTCATCTTTGTCTTTGTTAGTACTTATAGATATACTTTCTTTGACATGGTACCATTTCAAAGTCTGATTCCCATATAACTTCAATACCGAGGAAGAAAATTAATTTTCCTGAGTCTTTGATAGAGAAAGCTTTATCTAGATGTTTGATAATCTGATTGATCTCTTCATTGTCATTTCCGGTGATGGTCAGGTCATCTACATACTGTGACACCACACGTCCGTTAATGTCACTCACAAAGGGAATGCATTAAGTTTCGTGAAGCGTAATAGGTAAACAGAAACAGAAATATTACATGACAGATATAAAAAGGACAGGGGAATTAAAAACTTTATTTAACATAACGTGGTCTAAAAACATCACATGTCTGAAATATATAAAACCAATTACATCATTGAAACTACTGTCTCGTACTTTAAAACATCATAGTACATAAAAGAAGCAAAATTCCCTAAATAAAACATAGCCATAGTAGAAAGGATAGGTCTTGAGCTGTAACGACCCGCAAACTCCCGCCCTTTGAATCGACCATAAACCACACAGGTCTGACCCAAAAAGTGAAAATCTACGAATACATTAACTTTGGGCATACAACACATTACAACAGATAACAGAAGACTTTTATAACACTATAATAAATGTTACATCAGAGTACAGAATATACATATCAGAGTACAATGTCAGACGTGCAATCCATTTTGTAACGACCCACAAATCCGAGCTATCTGAGTTGACTAATAACACTACACGTCCAACCCAAATAACACAGAAATACGAACCATTTTTAGAAAGAAGTTAGAGGGTGAGAATTAGAAAGATAGAAATATTAGAATAGAAGAAAAC
The DNA here is from genome assembly GCA_030737875.1 of Allium sativum. Classification (NCBI taxonomy): domain Eukaryota; kingdom Viridiplantae; phylum Streptophyta; class Magnoliopsida; order Asparagales; family Amaryllidaceae; genus Allium; species Allium sativum. Next base: position 483,882,286 of record CM060919.1, on the reverse strand, counting down.
GAAGATCACAACTCACAGCGGAACGAATAAAATATATTATATAACATAAGCTTTGAAATACAAATCTGTTTTGTACATATGTACATACCATCATCAGAGTACACATAACATTTGATTCAGCGGAAGCAACTCTAAATAACTAACGTTGAAGCCTCCTGCTTCAAGCTCCTCCAAGTGTATCTGTAAAAGCCTGAAACACTTGACTGCCCGTACAAATTTGGGCACCCAAGAGTTTAGGAAAAACAAAACAAAATAAACTCTGGGTCAGTCATGGGACTGGTGTGAGTAAACTCCAACCACTTGTTTAACTTTCAAATCTTTTTCGAAAGAAAAGATAATAGTAAGACCAGCCCACACATAAACATGGACGGTTTTTACCTTACTATAACCCAAAACACTTTGATATGAAAATCTAGTGATATTATAATAATGTCTACATCAAGTAAATAACCAAATAGCAGAACGCTTGCATCTCACGCTCCACATATATATTATAAAATCAAAAAAAACCGCATGGCGCTTATTGGAGATTGGATTTCCAACATGACAAGGTATGGGACCACCTTCCGACAGTGCATCTCTAGAGGCGAATACACCTGGGTTCAACAAGAACGTCTTGCAACCCGGCCCACACATGACCGACCACTCATTTCGCTTGAGTGTATCGAATGTATATCACCAACGGTTGGACTCAAACCACCGTTCCCGAATGGGCAGAATCGATAGATTAAGAAACAAAAGGAATTTCTCTAGATAGGTGATTATACACCCTAATGGGTGCGACCCACATAGCCATGCTGCCTGCCCGATTTTTGTCCTTTCCCGGTTGTTGAGGCCTGAGGCTACGAATACTTACCATTCATTGATAGCACAATCACTTTGAATGCCACGTTGTCAGATCCGTTAATCACTAGTTGAGTTTGCACAAATATTCTGGATATTATGCTAAGGGATAAATCCGTTGCAACCATATACATTCATACAGACCAACCCATTTGATCATTGGAAATACTCTGTCAGACATTCGTCCATTTACGTTCGTTCTGGGGTTGAACGAAACCGAAGGCACTATTTCTATTACTAGAAAAGCCCTTGCACTTTACTCCGTCTTCAATATATTCAGCATACTTGGTTCGCAACGCTTATGCCGATACGGAGTGGTTCTTCGGATAATAATCCAACCGGTCTCTCCATATTGACAACGATGGTCAAAACTTCGATAGTCTGTGATTTAACTATCGAATAAAAACAAGTGTTCATCCAACATATCAAACAAATCACTGGCCTCTTTAATTAATATTCATTAATTAAATCACTTCTCCATTTTCCCTATCAATATTTGTTAACCAAATATTTTCAATAATCATCTCGCCTCTTATGTCATTTGGAAAACGTTTCCAAATATTAACTTCTTTTATTTTCCATATATTAGAAAATATCTTTATTTGCAACTGAAAACAATTTCAATCACTTATCTCTATCCCTTTTTGTTTACAATATTCGATTTTTATATTCACTTACCTATCGAATTCTATACGTCGATACAATGATTTCTAACTATCAAAATATCTTAAAAATATTCTAACTCCTTAAATTTCCGGAAAATTTCGCCATAACCTCCCCTGTATCGGGAGCATCGGGAAATTTCAAATAGCTTCCCGGTATCTTCTAATCTCAAAAGGAAAAAGAAAGAGCCAAGCGGCTTGCCGATACGGCGCATAAAACCCATATATGAATTTAAACATGTACCTTATTGTCGAGCACGCAGATTTAAATCTTCATATACTTCATATCAAACCTGCTTGCACATGTTCACCTGTTTTCAATTCAATTCAATACCAGCTAATCGTTTGAATTCAGTTTCGCCCATTTATTCTTTAAATCGGCCATTTGCCTATTTCACTTCTTTGTTGAACCTAACATGTTCAAACCAAATGTTTAACTTGCTCATAACCACATTGCGTTTCAATTTCAATTCTAGTTTCCTTTTTTGTTTTCGAATATAAATTTTCAAATCGAATTTACTTATTTAAACCCCAATATCCCTTCAAAAACTCATTAACTAATTTCTCTTCAATTTAGTTAATTCTATTCAATAAATCAAAATCTGGTTTCTGTTTCAAAAATCATATCCATTTACACAACTTGAATTCGCATATATTTTACAACTCAACTCTGAAAATTTCTAAATAGAAAATTCGGATTTTTCCCGCTTAAATCCTTTTATAACATTAAATAAACCATTATGGTTTTAAAACGATTCTGGCGCTGCTTTTCTGAAAATTTGATTTTGATATAACTCAAAATCTATACGACGAAATCCAGATTTTTCTCTTTCATTAGAAAACTATTATCAAACCGGTCCTGACGTTTCTCGTTTCGAAGAATTCCGACTTCAATTGCGTTCTGTATACTCGATTGAAGTTCGAATCGCCAATTTACGAACTGCAGCACTGCGGCGAGTTCGTTTTAATTATATTTATAAATATAAACGTTAAGCTTCGTTTTAAAATGAATTCAACTCCACTCAAACTTCATTTTCACTTTTATTTGAACTCTATATTCAAATTCAAATTTCACTTCTATTGAATCCTATATTCAAATTCCATATTTCAAATTCCGTTTGAATTATATAGCTAAATCCCATAGTTTAAAATTCCATTTGAATGCTATATTCAAATTCTATAATTTAAATTCCATTGGAATTCCTTTTTGAATTCTACATTTAAATTCCCTATTCAATTCTCTTCGAATTCAAATTCTATATTTATTCTATTTGAATTTCAAATATCCAAACTCCGATTCAATTCTATTTTGAAATTTCAAATATTCAACCCCTTTTTAATTCTATCATTCAAATTCTATTTAAATCCTCTTATTTGAATTCCATTTCAAATCTAGTTTCAAAACTTCATTTAAATTTCTATATTCAAATCTATTTTCAAAACTTCATTTGAATTTCTATATTCAAATCTATTTTCAAAAATTCATTTGAATTTCTATATTCAGATCTATTTTCAAAACTTCATTTGAATTTCTATATTCAAATCTATTTTCAAACTTCATTTGAATTTCTATATTCAAATCTCATAGATTAAATCCTATTTGAATTCAATTTGAATCTCTTATATTTAAATTTCATTTTCCATTTCCATTTGAATTCTAATATTCAAATTCGTTTCCAACCCCATTTGAATTCTAATATTCAAACTCATTTTTTTTACACCATTTGAATTTCTTCACTCAAATCCATTTGAATTCCCTTGAATTCAAATTCCATTTCAAAACCATTTGGATTTCCTATTTTGAAATCCTATTTGAGATTCTCTTTCCAATTCTACTTTGAAAATCCTATTTCAAATTCTATTTTGAATTTCTACATTCAAATCTCTATTTGAATTTCTTTATTCAAATTTTATATCAAAGTCTCTATTTGAATTTTCTTTATTTGAATTCCTTCGAATTCTATTTTAATTTCTTGAATTCAAATTCTATTTTTCATTCTAATTTCGTCTATTCAAATTCTATTTGAACTTCTATTTGAATTTCTAATATTCAATCTCCTTTTAAAATTCTAATATTTAAACTCCTTTTAAAATTCAAATGTTATACTCAAATTTCATTCGAGTTATATATTTAAAATTTTCATTTTCACATCCTATTTTGAAATCTCATTTCAAATTCCAATTTCACGCTTATATTTCTATTTCTGAATTATCAAATGATAATTCTTTTCACTTCATTTATAACTTCGTTATAAAAGAATTATTTATAAACTTCGTTTAAAAAGAAACTACTTGTTTTATTTTTCAAAAAAACAAGTTTATGTTTTTATTCCCATTTAAAATTCAAATTCTATTTAAAAATAGAATTTTCCTTTTTAAATCTCAAATATCCTCCCACGATATTTTTAAATATCATTACTTAAGCCCAGTGATAAAACACACAAAGCAACCAATTATTTATTTTTCTAACACATCATATATAACAATATATATGCAAACAAATAAACAAACAGATAATATATTTTTGAGGAATCCAGTTGGATTCCTCCAACCTGTTTTCCTGCATCCACAGATGTTAGCACATAAATAATACCAATTCTGCTTCGTGGCAGAATATCGCGGTATAGAAGGTCATCCACTAATCATAGCGTGGGGCGTATAGGGTAATCATCCGCTATGAAACTGCGGGCATCCGCTAATGAGACTGCGGGAATCCAACCAATCAATTAACCCAATATATATATATAGCCTAAATAACTAATATATATAAAACAAGCAGAAAGCATTCACACAAGCAACGAACGATTATTTTTAATGAAATAAAAATAATTCTAAAGGTGAGTGAGATTTACTCACCGTGATTTTTATTTTTGAACCGCTCTGATTTCAATTTAATTCCAGCATATGTAATTTGATGCTACGATCTGACGTTGCTTGTTTTCATCTAATCAGGTCTTCTATTAACGAGATAAAAATTATATCAGCTTTGGATTCATTTTAATAATTTATAACTTAATTAAACTAATTAACATACCTAACCTAATTTATTTAAATAAAAATTAAAAACAGCTAATACCTTCTTCTTCCATATCCGAATAGTAGGATGTCTGTATCTCTCACTATCCTCCTATGCAAATCTGTGACCATTTTGTTGCTCCAACCACTCCTAACTTCTTCTTCCTTCTTCAGTAAAACACACAACTAAATCCTACTGCCTCCACACTTTGAGCGGCTTCCCTGATTACCGTCATCCTCCCCAGTCAATTATCAGTCCATCACCTAGACAATCAGCCCATCCAATGCATTGTTGAACCACGAAGCCTAGAACACAGTCGCGACCTCCACCTACCTCAAATACACCATCAAATGAACAACAAGGTCACGATTTTACTTCCCTTATCCTGAATCGCACCATCGTGACTTGGCATCCCTTCCTGTTCCTTATCGCAATACTGACGTCGAGCTACAGAAGGCTCGTGGCCTTTTGATCGAAGTTTCAAATTGCGATACCATGTCGATTCCTTCTTGAAACCGCAGCTCCTCATAACCCTACAACCTTCGCATCCCATAACCGCACCCATCTCTGAATCGCGACCTTCTCCTCAGCTTTAACTCGAAATCGAGTCTCCGTAGTTTGTGATGACCGCCATCCCCTAACCTAAAATTGATCGACTCAGTCTTCACGTCTACCAACAGATCTCGAAATTGGATTCGAATTCGATTTGGGAAAATGAGGAACGGTCCTTGATTGGAAAAAGGAACGAGAAGAAAGACTTGAACTGTATGTTGGTTTCAGAATGAAAGCCTGGTTCGTTTATATAGATTTGAAAGGGAACTGAAGTACATCCATCAAAATTCGATGTTTGCTTGATGTTGAACAGAGGAAGACATAAATTTTGGCTCGAGGAAGGCAATAGGGTGGCGTTAAAAGAAGTAGGTCGGCTGGGTAAAGTTTTGATTTGATTTTTATTTAATTAAAAACTAAACTATATCGCGGTCCTCTAATTTAAAATTCCGAACCGCTATTTTAACGTACAGACCGACGTTTCAATATTATAACGCTATTTTGAATTCAACGAAATAGACTGTATAATTTAATTCGAACATTAAAAATAACATATTAAATTGATATAATATGATTTAAATTCAAAACAAATAAATTCCTTAAAAATTAACTACTATTATTATCTTTCAAATTCAATTAAAATTCATATTAACCTTTTGAATCACTCAGAATCCATTATAAATTCAAATTGAATTATTTTAGTTCTCGTATTTCGAAAATTATATATATACAAAATAAATCATATATTGATCACTAATTGGTAATTCAATATAAAAAATCTTTTATATTATCAATTCAATATTTAAATGATATTAAATATTTAAATAACTGTTCGAAAAATCCGGGTCGTTACATTCTTCCCCCCTTACAATAATTTCGTCCTCGAAATTGCTAAGGTAGGAAAAATGATACAAATCCATTACTTTCCACAACTTCTTTATGTTGAAACTTACCTCTTCATATTTCAACAATTTTAGTTCTACCAAAACATTTGGTTTCTCATTCACATGCATTCAAATTGATTCTAAATCAATTCATTCACTTGATTTATTTAACATGTTTTAAGTTAAATTTTAATTCCAAAATTTGAATTCCCGGGTTTTTATTTCAAGTCCTTTTGAGATAATCTATAAATATGAACATATATTTATTCCTATCACAAATTCAAAATATTTGAATTTTCAAACAAATTTCCAACAAAATTTTCTAAGGTAGCAATCCATCACTTAGAAACTCGAAAATGAACCCTGATGATGTTGCAATCATCATCAGAATTATTTCCCAGCCACTGAAGTGAGTTCAGTGCCTTATTATTTCAAAATCCATGATTTTCTTTCAAATCCTTTAAAACAAATCTATATTATTTTAATATACTTTGAAAAATATTTGTCAACTTCCCAGGATTTTTGAATTCTTAATTCTGGTTTGAATTAAATTCTAATTCATCTCATTTGTATATTCAATTTCTATACAAATTCTATTTTGGTTATAATTAACCACTCTAAGTTTATAATCTCATTTGATTATAATATTAACAACCAACACATCCATATATTATAATAAATTCAAAAAAATATTCTTTCTATGTCAGAATATAATTTTGGGTAAAATAATTTCATTCACCCATTTTAAAACAATATCGTGTTCAATCTCCTGTTCAAGTGTTTAGAAATTCCTATCGACTTCGTGGCGTCCCACTATCCGACCAGAATTCATAAAACACTCAACAGACTAGCCAACACAATATAAAACAACTTTTATATCAACTAACAAATACGCTCTCTCGTATCTATACACTCAACTCATTTTAGGGTACTACTGACCCTATCTCTAATGAGCACATGCCACACAAGCCTAGGTATTCACTCAACCTAAGCTCTGATACCAACTGTAACGACCCGCAAATCCGAGCTATCTGAGTTGACTAATAACACTACACGTCCAACCCAAATAACACAGAAATACGAACCATTTTTAGAAAGAAGTTAGAGGGTGAGAATTAGAAAGATAGAAATATTAGAATAGAAGAAAACGAAGATCACAACTCACAGTGGAACGAATAAAATATATTATATAACATAAGCTTTGAAATACAAATCTGTTTTGTACATATATACATACCATCATCAGAGTACACATAACATTTGATTCAGCGGAAGCAACTCTAAATAACTAACGTTGAAGCCTCCTGCTTCAAGCTCCTCCAAGTGTATCTGTAAAAGCCTGAAACACTTGACTGCCCGTACAAATTTGGGCACCCAAGAGTTTAGGAAAAACAAAACAAAATAAACTCTGGGTCAGTCATGGGACTGGTGTGAGTAAACTCCAACCACTTGTTTAACTTTCAAATCTTTTTCGAAAGAAAAGATAATAGTAAGACCAGCCCACACATAAACATGGACGGTTTTTACCTTACTATAACCCAAAACACTTTGATATGAAAATCTAGTGATATTATAATAATGTCTACATCAAGTAAATAACCAAATAGCAGAACGCTTGCATCTCACGCTCCACATATATATTATAAAATCAAAAAAAACCGCATGGCGCTTATTGGAGATTGGATTTCCAACATGACAAGGTATGGGACCACCTTCCGACAGTGCATCTCTAGAGGCGAATACACCTGGGTTCAACAAGAACGTCTTGCAACCCGGCCCACACATGACCGACCACTCATTTCGCTTGAGTGTATCGAATGTATATCACCAACGGTTGGACTCAAACCACCGTTCCCGAATGGGCAGAATCGATAGATTAAGAAACAAAAGGAATTTCTCTAGATAGGTGATTATACACCCTAATGGGTGCGACCCACATAGCCATGCTGCCTGCCCGATTTTTGTCCTTTCCCGGTTGTTGAGGCCTGAGGCTACGAATACTTACCATTCATTGATAGCACAATCACTTTGAATGCCACATTGTCAGATCCGTTAATCACTAGTTGAGTTTGCACAAATATTCTGGATATTATGCTAAGGGATAAATCCGTTGCAACCATATACATTCATACAGACCAACCCATTTGATCATTGGAAATACTCTGTCAGACATTCGTCCATTTAAGTTCGTTCTGGGGTTGAACGAAACCGAAGGCACTATTTCTATTACTAGAAAAGCCCTTGCACTTTACTCCGTCTTCCATATATTCAGCATACTTGGTTCGCAACGCTTATGCCGATACGGAGTGGTTCTTCGGATAATAATCCAACCGGTCTCTCCATATTGACAACGATGGTCAAAACTTCGATAGTCTGTGATTTAACTATCGAATAAAAACAAGTGTTCATCCAACATATCAAACAAATCACTGGCCTCTTTAATTAATATTCATTAATTAAATCACTTCTCCATTTTCCCTATCAATATTTGTTAACCAAATATTTTCAATAATCATCTCGCCTCTTATGTCATTTGGAAAACGTTTCCAAATATTAACTTCTTTTATTTTCCATATATTAGAAAATATCTTTATTTGCAATTGAAAACAATTTCAATCACTTATCTCTATCCCTTTTTGTTTACAATATTCGATTTTTATATTCACTTACCTATCGAATTCTATACGTCGATACAATGATTTCTAACTATCAAAATATCTTAAAAATATTCTAACTCCTTAAATTTCCGGAAAATTTCGCCATAACCTCCCCTGTATCGGGAGCATCGGGAAATTTCAAATAGCTTCCCGGTATCTTCTAATCTCAAAAGGAAAAAGAAAGAGCCAAGCGGCTTGCCGATACGGCGCATAAAACCCATATATGAATTTAAACATGTACCTTATTGTCGAGCACGCAGATTTAAATCTTCATATACTTCATATCAAACCTGCTTACACATGTTCACCTGTTTTCAATTCAATTCAATACCAGCTAATCGTTTGAATTCAGTTTCGCCCATTTATTCTTTAAATCGGCCATTTGCCTATTTCACTTCTTTGTTGAACCTAACATGTTCAAACCAAATGTTTAACTTGCTCATAACCACATTGCGTTTCAATTTCAATTCCAGTTTCCTTTTTTGTTTTCGAATATAAATTTTCAAATCGAATTTACTTATTTAAACCCCAATATCCCTTCGAAAACTCATTAACTAATTTCTCTTCAATTTAGTTAATTCTATTCAATAAATCAAAATCTGGTTTCTGTTTCAAAAATCATATCCATTTACACAACTTGAATTCGCATATATTTTACAACTCAACTCTGAAAATTTCTAAATAGAATATTCGGATTTTTCCCGCTTAAATCCTTTTATAACATTAAATAAACCATTATGGTTTTAAAACGATTCTGGCGCTGCTTTTCTAAAAATTTGATTTTGATATAACTCAAAATCTATACGACGAAATCCAGATTTTTCTCTTTCATTCGAAAACTATTATCAAACCGGTCCTGACGTTTCTCGTTTCGAAGAATTTCGACTTCAATTGCGTTCTGTATACTCGATTGAAGTTCGAATCGCCAATTTACGAACTGCAGCGCTGCGGCGAGTTCGTTTTAATTATATTTATAAATATAAACGTTAAGATTCGTTTTAAAATGAATTCAACTCCACTCAAACTTCATTTTCACTTTTATTTGAACTCTATATTCAAATTCAAATTTCACTTCTATTGAATCCTATATTCAAATTCCATATTTCAAATTCCGTTTGAATTATATAGCTAAATCCCATAGTTTAAAATTCCATTTGAATGCTATATTCAAATTCTATAATTTAAATTCCATTTGAATTCCTTTTTGAATTCTACATTCAAATTCCCTATTCAATTCTCTTCGAATTCAAATTCTATATTTATTCTATTTGAATTTCAAATATCCAAACTCCGATTCAATTCTATTTTGAAATTTCAAATATTCAACCCCTTTTTAATTCTATCATTCAAATTCTATTTAAATCCTCTTATTTGAATTCCATTTCAAATCTAGTTTCAAAACTTCATTTAAATTTCTATATTCAAATCTATTTTCAAAACTTCATTTGAATTTCTATATTCAAATCTATTTTCAAAACTTCATTTGAATTTCTATATTCAAATCTATTTTCAAACTTCATTTGAATTTCTATATTCAAATCTCATAGATTAAATCCTATTTGAATTCAATTTGAATCTCTTATATTCAAATTTCATTTTCCATTTCCATTTGAATTCTAATATTCAAATTCGTTTCCAACCCCATTTGAATTCTAATATTCAAACTCATTTTTTTACACCCTTTGAATTTCTTCACTCAAATCCATTTGAATTCCCTTGAATTCAAATTCCATTTCAAAACCATTTGGATTTCCTATTTTGAAATCCTATTTGAGATTCTCTTTCCAATTCTACTTTGAAAATCCTATTTCAAAGTTTATTTCAAATTCTATTTTGAATTTCTACATTCAAATCTCTATTTGAATTTCTTTATTCAAATTTCATATCAAAGTCTCTATTTGAATTTTCTTTATTTGAATTCCTTCGAATTCTATTTTAATTTCTTGAATTCAAATTCTATTTTTCATTCTAATTTCGTCTATTCAAATTCTATTTGAACTTCTATTTGAATTTCTAATATTCAATCTCCTTTTAAAATTCTAATATTTAAAATCCTTTTAAAATTCAAATGTTATACTCAAATTTCATTCGAGTTATATATTTAAAAATTTCATTTTCACATCCTATTTTGAAATTTCATTTCAAATTCCAATTTCACGCTTATATTTCTATTTTTGAATTATCAAATGATAATTCTTTTCACTTCATTTATAACTTCGTTATAAAAGAATTATTTATAAACTTCGTTTAAAAAGAAACTACTTGTTTTATTTTTCAAAAAAACAAGTTTATGTTTTTATTCCCATTTAAAATTCAAATTCTATTTAAAAATAGAATTTTCCTTTTTAAATCTCAAATATCCTCCCACGATATTTTTAAATATCATTACTTAAGCCCAGTGATAAAACACACAAAGCAACCAATTATTTATTTTTCTAACACATCATATATAACAATATATATGCAAACAAATAAACAAACAGATAATATATTTTTGAGGAATCCAGTTGGATTCCTCCAACCTGTTTTCCTGCATCCACATATGTTAGCACATAAATAATACCAATTCTGCTTCGTGGCAGAATATCGCGGTATAAAAGGTCATCCACTAATCATAGCGTGGGGCGTATAGGGTAATCATCCGCTATGAAACTGCGGGCATCCGCTAATGAGACTGCGGGAATCCAACCAATCAATCAACCCAATATATATATATAGCCTAAATAACTAATATATATAAAACAAGCAGAAAGCATTCACACAAGCAACGAACGATTATTTTTAATGAAATAAAAATAATTCTAAAGGTGAGTGAGATTTACTCACCGTGATTTTTATTTTTGAACCGCTCTGATTTCAATTTAATTCCAACATATGTAATTTGATGCTACGATCTGACGTTGCTTGTTTTCATCTAATCAGGTCTTCTATTAACGAGATAAAAATTATATCAGCTTTGGATTCATTTTAATAATTTATAACTTAATTAAACTAATTAACATACCTAACCTAATTTATTTAAATAAAATTTAAAAACAGCTAATACCTTCTTCTTCCATATCCGAATAGTAGGATGTCTGTATCTCTCACTATCCTCCTATGCAAATCTGTGACCATTTTGTTGCTCCAACCACTCCTAACTTCTTCTTCCTTCTTCAGTAAAACACACAACTAAATCCTACTGCCTCCACACTTTGAGCTGCTTCCCTGATTACCGTCATCCTCCCCAGTCAATTATCAGTCCATCACCTAGACAATCAGCACATCCAATGCATTGTTGAACCACGAAGCCTAGAACACAGTCGCGACCTCCACCTACCTCAAATACACCATCAAATGAACAACAAGGTCACGATTTTACTCCCCTTATCCTGAATCGCACCATCGTGACTTGGCATCCCTTCCTGTTCCTTATCGCAATACTGACGTCGAGCTACAGAAGGCTCGTGGCCTTTTGATCGAAGTTTCAAATTGCGATACCATGTCGATTCCTTCTTGAAACCGCAGCTCCTCATAACCCTACAACCTTCGCATCCCATAACCGCACCCATCTCTGAATCGCGACCTTCTCCTCAGCTTTAACTCGAAATCGAGTCTCCGTAGTTTGTGATGACCGCCATCCCCTAACCTAAAATTGATCGACTCAGTCTTCACGTCTACCAATAGATCTCGAAATCGGATTCGAATTCGATTTGGGAAAATGAGGAACGGTCCTTGATTGGAAAAAGGAACGAGAAGAAAGACTTGAACTGTATGTTGGTTTCAGAATGAAAGCCTGGTTCGTTTATATAGATTTGAAAGGGAACTGAAGTACATCCATCAAAATTCGATGTTTGCTTGATGTTGAACAGAGGAAGACATAAATTTTGGCTCGAGGAAGGCAATAGGGTGGCGTTAAAAGAAGTAGGTCGGCTGGGTAAAGTTTTGATTTGATTTTTATTTAATTAAAAACTAAACTATATCGCGGTCCTCTAATTTAAAATTCTGAACCGCTATTTTAACGTACAGACCGACGTTTCAATATTATAACGCTATTTTGAATTCAACGAAATAGACTGTATAATTTAATTCGAACATTAAAAATAACATATTAAATTGATATAATATGATTTAAATTCAAAACAAATAAATTCCTTAAAAATTAACTACTATTATTATCTTTCAAATTCAATTAAAATTCATATTAACCTTTTGAATCACTCAGAATCCATTATAAATTCAAATTGAATTATTTTAGTTCTCGTATTTCGAAAATTATATATATACGAAATAAATCATATATTGATCACTAATTGGTAATTCAATATAAAAATTCTTTTATATTATCAATTCAATATTTAAATGATATTAAATATTTAAATAACTGTTCGAGAAATCCGGGTCGTTACACATTTATACGCTTATGCTCTGGGTCTGAGCGAAAGCCAAATCCGTACAAATCAGCACTACGTCCGGATAACTACCATTTTAGCCCCATCTTGGGAGCAAATCAATCAAGGGCCTCAACACTAGTCACTCATTCGATGTGAAGATCGTCGGTCTTCAATCGCCGTCTTCAATTCTTCGAACGTCGTATCATTATTTGGAATGAGAGTAAACTCGGACTTTCCAAATAACTCTCGTATATATAAATTTGGAAACCATTTCATGTCGTCGTTAATAATTTATAACGATCTATCATTATTTTTACTTTACCTACACATCCTAAACATAACAGTATATTTTACTCTTCCATTTTTCAATTTACACCAAATGTATATTTGGTTTCATCATTTTTCTAATGAAGATCCATTCCTTAGGAATGCAAATTTCTAATCTTATTATTTATATTGAAAAATGTAAATTTCTATTCCTATTTTATTTACATTGAGAAATGTCAACTTATACTTCAATATATTATTATATTGAAAATGTAACCTTTATTTCACATTCTATTTACATTGGAAAATATAAATTCCTAATCATTCTTTTGTTTACATTGAAAAATGTAAACTTTTTTATTTGCATATAAAAATATAATTTCCACTTCATCCTTATTTACATTGAAAAATATAGGTTTCTATATTACACCAATTACATATAAAAATGTAACTTCCTATTTTTCCTTTTTTTTACATTAAGAAAAATGTAATTTTTCTAATATTTACATTAAGAAAAACATAAAAACTTTTATAATCCTTATCTTATTTTATTAAAAATGTAACTTTCCTTTATAACAAATTGGAGGTGAAAATATTCTTTTTGTTATTAACACATAACGGTGTGAAAATAACGTCAATTCCTAAGTTATCCATTTATATTTTAATATGGGCCAGACCTCTCACATTAGGCCTACAACTCGTGGATGCTGGATTGGCCGGTCGGTTCCGGGCAGACTTCTACCACAAGTTGGGCTTAACCTCGTGTCTTGGCCCAATTTGTACTTACGCACTTGGACCTCTCACATTAGGCCTAACATTTGTGGCTGCTGGATATACCGGTCGGGTCCGGGCAGACTTCCACCACAAATGCGACCTAACCTCGTGTCCAAGTACAATTTTAATTAATTATTATAATAGTTCTACTAAAAAATATATATTATTTTAAACTGTTTCTCTTTTCAAAATCTCTTAATTTTGGAATATTCTATATTTCCAAAATAACTTGATTTCCAATACTATAACTTACCCTTTCAAATCTTAATTAAACTGTGGACTTTCTCAATTATTATATTAATAATAATAAACCTTTTTAAAATGTCTAATTCTGAGTCTAATCTTCTTACCTTAACCTATTAACAGTAAAGATAGAATCTTTTTAATTGTGTAATAAAATGAAATTTTCTTTAAATCTTAGTTACACAAAAATGTAAATTTTCTTATCTTAACTCTTATTACATAAAAATGTAGTTTTCATTTTTAACTCTTATTACATTCCTTTTTGATGAATACTAATTACATAGAAATGTAATTTTACATAGAAATGTAATTTTAACTGTTAACACATTCTATTCAAGGTTTTAAACAAATATACATTTTTTTAATGAATTCTAATTATCATTAAAAATGAAAATTACATGTTAACAAGTTCTCAAACAAAGATTCATTCTTTTAAAATGACCAAAACTGATAAATTTGCCTAATTCCTTTAGTGTAAACAAAATGACGAATTTGTCTAATTCTTCTGATGTAAACAAAATGTGATGATTTTGTCCAATTTTTTTTTTTTAAACCAAATGTGATAATTTTGTCAATTCTTTCTAAATAACAAAATGTGATAATTTTGTCAATTCTTTCTAAATAACCAAATGTGGTAATTTTGTCAATTCTTTCTAAATAACCAAATGTGGTAATTTTGTCAATTCTTTCTAAATAACAAAAAAAAGTGAACTTTATCTACGGTGAACATTCTATTAATTTGCATAGATAAAAATGTAAACTCTTCCTACAGTGGAATTCCTATATATTTACATTATTAAAAATGTAAATTCCTCATTCGGTGAAATTCTTATTTAATTTATATTATCAAAAAGGTATATTCATATTCCATGTCACATTCTTATTTAATTTACATTGATGAAAATGTAAACTTTCCATACGGTGAATATTTCTTTTATCTACATTAACAAAAATATAAACTTGTCCTACGGTGAATATTCTAATAATTTGCATTAAGAAAATTGCAAATTTTGTCTATGGTGAACACTCATATATATTTACATTAAGAAAAATGTAAATTTTGCCTACGGTGGATATTCTATTAATTTGCATTAAGTAAAATGTAAATTTCGTCTATAGTGAACATTCATATATATAATTACATTAAGAATTAGTGTAATTTCATTTATAGTGTAATTCCATGTTTCATCACTAAATAAAAATATACTTTTTCCCAATTACAATGAAAATTTCATTCTTAACATATACAAAATTTCAAACTTTAACATAATGAAACTTCCATTTTTTTTTCTATACTTATTTAACATATTGAACAATCCATTCTTATCGTATTGGAAATTCCATTTTTAACATATTGAAAATTCCATTTTTAACATATTGAACAATCCATTTTTAACATATTGAACAATCTTTTTTTTCTCTTTCGCTCTCTTCAAAATGACTTAGCGGCAAAAATCATATTTTGAGGATGTGAATTTCAATGCAATAATACTAACATTTTGTTCGCCAATTCTAATGCGACAAAATGACGAGTTTTGGCGATGTTTTAATTTAAATATAATACATAATATTATTTTTGTTCGCAAATTCTAATGCGACAAAAATAACTAAATTTTGCGATGTTCATTTCAATACAAACATAATATTATTTTTGTTTGAAATTTCTAAGTTTGAGTTTCAACTAACATGACATACTTCATATTTCATGAACAAATAATATCTTCTAAATTTTATTCTACATCCAAATATGAACATCACAATCACCAACATTCACAAACAGTACATTTACATCAAGAACATCACAACTTGATTTGCAATCATTCATTCATGAATTTTCAATTAATGATAAATAATTAAATGATTAATTAATTATTTATAAATAGAAATCTCACCAATAGCTTTCCAATATGCCAAAATTTAGATGAGCTCTAAATCAGTTCCCGTCAGTTCCATCGCGTAGATCGCGGAAATAGGATTCCAACGCAATTCAGTTTGCTGAATTCTTAATCATATTTCTATTTAGCCGTTCATCCTCTGATCCAAGGGCCGATACTGCTCCTTCTTCATCGCTCTTTTCTGGACCATTTTGAACCCATTCATCGTTCCTCAATTTCACCATCGCACGCTTGGACAATTGCATAGAATCGAAGAGGATATTAATCAAAACTTCTTTTAGAACTTTTCATGGAGTGATTTGGTTGGAATCATCTTTTTTTTTCCTTTTTTTTTGAATGAAAGAAAGAACAAAATGGTGGCTTCTCATTTTTGTTTACAGAGAATAAAGGAAGAGGAGTATGCTATGGTCTAGAAGTAGAGAATACTAATAGAGATAATTGCAAAGAAGAAACAAATGAACAAGGAAGGGAATTGAGAAAGATACCTTATTTATTTCTCTAATGTGTTCCTTCATATTAGATAGGTTAGGAAGTAAATAAATTTACTGACTAAGCATAAGGTGTCACTCTTATCAACTTTTATTTATTATTCTAAATTCAAAAGAAATATTACATAGGGAAAAATGATAACAAAAAGAAATGAATACATGATTTGTTGTATGCTGACTATAAGAAAGTCGTATGACTTTTTAAATTTCAAAATACATGACAATAAGTATCATAAATTATGCAACATATTCAATTGGACTAAGAATGAGGTAGCGTATTTATTTCTTATTAAAAATTAAAAATAAAATAAGAAACAGAAAAATGGGAAAGTATTCAATGCATGATTATAAATCAAATGAGGAACCCCTAATTAATATCCTCAACTACTATGTACAAATTTATATTTATTTGTTTTCTTTTCATACAAACATAAGCATGTGTTTCTCTTTTTTAAACAATCAATCACATTTATTTTCAATTTTTTTTTTTAAAAATATTAATTCCGATTGAGGTTCCAACATTAAATTCAAAAATAGATTACAGTTACTAGGAATTCAAATGTTGTATTCTACATATACATATGCAAAATTATTTAAAATTACGATATACAAACAATAGGTACAAATTTCTAATTTAGTAAATGTTTCATCATTATTGCAACCAACATATCTAAAATACATATCCGCATTGTTAAAATTTACTATTATAAATGTTACACTTATTATCTTAATTCAATCTACGTCATTAATAGGATTCCAGGAATTTATTTATTTTGGAAAAGTTTTCCTTTAGTTAAATTGAGTAAGCAGTCAATTAAAAAAATTAATTATGAATGAATGACATTAATTAATAAATTGAGTGGTTTAAGATACATATGTATTGAAATTGGAATTATGTAATGTGTGAATATAAAAAGGAAATATAACAATGGAGAAATAGGGATGGACCATTTTTTTTTATTTATATATATATATGTATATATATAATGTTCCAATTCCTTGATCAAATTAAAGATCCATTAAACCACTTTCTCATATTCAGGCCCAATTCATTTCAATTTACAAAAGTTGTAATTCTATGTGTCATTAACTATTCAACAAAATAGATATTTTGTGCGTTATCATAATTCTAACAACAACAAAAATGAATATTTTGTTTTGCAACAAAAATAATACTTTTCGTTTAAACATTTTAATGTAAATAAAAATGATACATTTCATTCTCTTTATTGTAAACAAAGATTACAATGCAATCTTTTTAATGTAAACGAAATGATACATTACATTTTAATTGTGTAAATTAATGCGACACAACAATGGTTTTATTTTGCCTATATGACAAAAATGCAAACTTGTTTATATGACAAAAATGCAAACTTTTATTACCGTGAAAATGAAATCTTTTCATTTCAACAAAATGACAATGTAACTTCCTATTCAAATTATATATTTTCTTCTATTGTTTAATAATCATCTAAAATCTAAAAATTTAAATCTGGACTCATTTTCATCAAAATTTCTAAAAAAAAATAAAATTTTTGATTGTTATTATTAAATTAAATTATTTTAAATAACCAAAACTCATTAAAATAACTTAAAATAAAATTTTAAATTGGCTCCAAAATTCAGGGTTGTTACATGAGCCATACATCTAAGAAGCTCCAGAAAAATGAAATTATAATTACGGTCAAGCCTGAGTATTCCTACCCTGAGAACTGGGGAGGACGGAAGAAAGAAGAGGAAACAAAAAGGGGCAGACGTAAAGTCTGGCGAGTTCAGCTACTTTTAGCAAGTAAATAAGAAAAGGTAGCATGAACAAGCATATAAAGTGGATAAGAGAGAGAAAACAACATATAAGGTAGGTATGACAAGGTAAACATGATAGAGCATATATGCTTCTCTAAAGATTACTCTGCACTAATACTAGTATAACAAGAATGAGATGATCCCAACAACTATAAGATGGTAGACTTAGGCATACGTCTAGATGTATCATATCCATTACCCTAATCGATCGGCTCCCTACTCCGCGTAGACACTCTGTGCCAGCCCCACCATAGGATGCATCACGTCCTATAGTGGCAACCCTTTGTTGATATACACAGCCATATCTACAAGTGTCACGATCGTCTTAGCCCCCTCTGCCCGGCCCATGCACGCACATGTCCCCGGTCGGTTTGCGCCGCCCACACCGTCCTCCTCGTTTGGATCTTACATTCAGTCTAGCAAGCGGGCCCAACTCCGACCAAGTTCAATGTACTCAATTGATACCTATTAAGGGTTACTGATTGAAATGGGTCTCACACAATTTGATACAAACTCTCCCAATTGTCTTGTATCCCTACTAGGATTTCCATTGGTTATGTATACCACTAGGTGTCTTTAATTACACAAATCTATCATTTCTATAAGTTATGCTTACCCTAAAAAGGTGTCTTTAGTTACATAACTCTAATATTTCCATTGGTTATGTATACCACTAGGTGTCTTTAATTACATAACTCTAATATTTCCATTGGTTATGTATACCACTAGGTGTCTTTAATTACATAACCTTATTGGGTTAAGTTTGTGGGCCTATATGTAAATATTACCCACCCCATCAGATTTACTTAACCCACCCACTATTCAACCAAATTTTACTTAACCTCAACTTAAGTTTGTACACAATCTCTATGGATTCAACTAGGTTAAGTATTCAAGGTTTATTCCCATATTTGCATTTATGGTATGCTAGACCTCCCGTATTAAGTCTACCATTTGTGGATGTTGGACATGCCGGGCGGGTCCGGGCAGACTTATTCCACAAATTGGGCTTAACCTCGTGTCTTAGCACGTCTCGTATTTGTGCACCTAGACCTCCCACATTAGATTCACCACTTGTGGTCGCTGGATACGCCGGGCGGGTATGGGCAGACTTCCACCACAAGTGTAATCTAACCTCGTGTCTAGGCGCAATTACAGTTTCTAATTACTGTAATCCTAGGCATTTCATTATTAGCCAGTTTTTCTATGTCGTTATAGGTTATAGGTTTCATGCCCCTTTTTCCCCAATTATGTTCATAGTAAATTATATGTCCAAATTCATATACATATACATTATTCGAAATATTCCAATTTTCACCTTTTTACCAACTATGCCCAAATTCCCCATTTCACAAGATATGCCCAACTTCAATGTTTTTGCATTCATTCCTAAACTAACATAATCGCATTATTTAGTAGCATGCATAGGCTCGAAAATAGCCTGGCTATATAAAAAAAAGGGAAAGGGTGAAGGGAAGATGACAGAGATGCTTATTCTAACAAACTGACATAAGCATATGATGACATAATGATAGGATGGACATATAAGAACAGATCGGTGAACTTGTGATAATAAAACAGGTTCTAACATAGTAAGGATGTCATAATAGGTATGAGTAGATCTAAATAATAATTTAGATGTCCACTAATGTCAGATCTAAATTGACCACAACATGATAATCATAAGATGATCCTGATAACAAATTAGATCCATAATTAAAAGTAGATCTGACGTGATAAGGGTTGAGACCCATGTCATAGTCAATTCAAAATGTCATAGATTTGCGAATTACAATAGATCTGATATGATTTAGTCACAGGCATAGATCCCAAATTACAATATCATGGATTCACAAATTACAAAAGATCTGATATGATTCAGTTACAGTCATAGATCCAAATTTACAGTCATATCATGTTTACATTTAATTATTTAAATCTAAAGGCAACTGAAACTCACAGTGCTCGGATCTTGAACAATAGAAGGATAAGAAAATAGGTGATGAGTCTCAGATCTACGCTTGAATCTCTAAATTTGAGTGCAGAAGAAGAAAGAGTTTTGGTTCAGTCTAGGCACCAGCAGCACTTAGGCTCCATTGATTTTCAGTGAAGAAAACAAGAGAAATGACCTTGTATTTATAGCTACCAGCCTCCAAACCGACTTAGCCACGTCATCACTAGGGGGGTCGACCCACCCCTTTGGGGTTCTCCCTAGTGTCGACACCCCCTTGGGGGGTTGACCTAGGGGTCGACTCCCCTAGGTGGGAATTTTCCCGCTTACCCCGAATTCTGGAATTTTGATTATTTTTTTTAACTTTCTGGACCTGATTTTGAATTCTTGGACCATATACATACATACATACATATATATATATAATTCTCTTGTGTGTATACAAACTTCAAACCCTCATAACTTCTTCATACGGTGTCTGTTTTACGCAAACCAAAAGTCTATCCTGACCAGAATTTCGAGATGGACGCAATGGCGCAGTCTGTTTTCCTTAGTTCTGAGTATTAAATCAATTATTAATTATTTTATCCTCTTTTAATGTTGTTAAAATATGGGGTGTTACATTATCCCCTACTCAAAGGATTTCATCCTCGAAATCTTCAAGTTAATAAGAATGCATATCCTACCATCCATCACCCATCTACTAATCCATCAATCACTGGCATCCATTGTCCTTAAGGACTTCTAACGCTTATATGAACATATACAAAGGTGTGTGTATATGTCCCAACACTAATACGAAAATTAGGTGATCTGCTGATGCAGTTGTCTCCTTAATGCAATTTATGTTAGTGCCATGAATCCAATATGTATGCAAATAATCCTATTATAGCATGTAAGTTCTATATGTGTGCACAATCATTCGTCAAAATGCAACATCCATATGATGATACATCCATTTTCATCCATTAAAAGAAGAAAAATGCACATACATCCATATGCAATATGAAGTGATTGAGCCGATCTACTGGCTAATGTATGTGTATATGCATCCACGAGCAACCATTAACAAACACTGGCATCCATCAAACATAACATGTCTCAAACACATGTTTACATCCATGGGATTCCTACCTAAAGGTCGAAGATTCGATCGATTGGATATACTTAAATGATAGAAACAAGCATATATAAAAGCTTTGGAAAAGGAAGTTAAGATTATACCATCGAAAAGAAAAGGATATGAAGCACGAATCTTGTCTCCAGTCTCCTAAGTTTCATCCTCTAGGTTATCTCCCCACTGAACCTTCACCGACTTGATTTCTTTATTGCGTAGCTTCTTAAACCCTGATCCACGTATGGGAAGGAACTTGTCTGACTGTCGCCTCCCGTTCCACCTCTATTTCTTCCAATACACTCGGCTCAACTACCTTCGCGGTATCATGCAAACACTTCTGCAAGTGAGAAACGTGGAAAACATCATGAACACCGGATAGTCTCTCAGGCAGCTTTACTCTATAGGCCATTTGGCCAATCCTTTCTATTATGGGAAATGGCCCTACGAATCTTGGTGCCAACTTTCCTACATATCTGAAGCAAACCACATTCCTCATAGGTGACACTTTAATGAAAACTATATCTCCTACTTTATATTCTATGTCAGTCCTTCTCTTGTATGTGTAGGATTTCTGCCTACCTTGAGCGTTCTTCATTCGTAGTCCAATAAGATCAATCTTTTTGGATGTTTCTCTAACCAAATTTAGCCTAAACAATAGCCTTTCTGTAGATTCCCACCAACAAGTTGGTGACCTACAAGGTCGTCCGTACAACGCTTCGAAGGGTGCCATGTCAATGCTAGCTTGATAACTGTTGTTATAGGAAAACTCTACTAAAGGAAGATGCTCTTTCCAAGTCCCTCCGAAGTCTAGGATACACAGTCTCAAAAAATCTTCAAGAACTCTGTTCACCCTCTCCGTTTGCCCATCGGTCTGAGGATGATAGGTGGTGCTCAAACATAACTGTGTACCTAATGCTTCTTGCAAACTCCTCCAAACCTCACTAGTGAATATGTGGTCACGATCGCTTACAATGTTGGAAGGTACTCCATGAAGACGGAGTATCTCTCGAACATATACTGCTGCCAACCAAGCTGCCACCTTCTTACTCTTAACTGAAATAAAATGAGTGCTCTTAGTAAGTCTATCTACTACCACCCAAATACTGGTGTTTCCTTTCTTTGATCTAGGAAAACCATCTATGAAATCCATAGAGATGCTCTCCCACTTCCACTGTGGAACTTCCAAAGGATGAAGTAAACCACCGGGCTTCTTTTGCTTAGCTTTGACTCGCTGACAAACTAAACATTGAGAAACAAACTCTGCCACATATTTCTTCATCCCAGCCCAAAAGAAAACCCTCTTCATGTCCTTATACATCTTTTCACCACGTGGATGAATAGTTATCTTAGAATGATGGGCTTCTTCTAAGACTGCCTTTAACAAACTTCCAGTTGGAGGAACACAAAGAATTCCATCTCGTCGCAACCATCCTTTATCGTCAATGGAATATCTGTTGAGGTGACTAGAAGTCTCCCCTTTACTAAGCCTTCCCAAGATGTTTGAGGATCATCTTGCTGCGAAGCTCCTATCTGATCCATGAGAGTAGGTCGTATCTCTAGCGATGCAAACAAACCAGGCAAAAGCTTGGTGGAGGGTCTAAAATCAAAGGTCGATATGAACTCCAAGCTTTTCCTTTCCACAAACAGAGGACTTAAGGCCATCCTTTGCGTACTCAGTGCATCTTCCACCACTTTACCCTTGCTAGGGATATAAGCAATCTCAAAATCATAAGAAGCTAGGAACTCCATCCACCTTTGTTGCCTTAAATTAAGATCCTTCAGCGAGAACAAATACTTGAGAGATTTATGATCAGTGTACAACTCGTACCTCTCTCCAAGAAAATAATGACACTACATCTTAAGCGCGAATACTATTGCAGCTAGCTCTAAATCAGGGGTTGGGTAGTTCTTCTCATGGACTCTTAATTGTCTACCCCCATAACACACTACCTTCCCTTCTAGCATCAGAACCGCACCAAGCCCCGTACCACATGCATCGGTGTAAACTGAAACACCTTATTCCCATTGGGCAAGGTCAAGACTGGGGCTGTTGTCAGAGCCCTCTTTAGTCATTGGAAAGCAACATCACAATCTATATCCCACGAAAACGCCAAATTCTTCTTTGCCAGCCTGGTGAGTGGGGCTGGTATCTTTGCGAATTCCTTAATGAACTTCCTATAATAGCCTGCTAACCCCAAAAAGCTACTCCTTTCCATTGCATTCTTTGGAATCTGCCAGTCCTAAACTGCAACCAACTTTGCGGGATCTACTGTTATCCCTTCTTTAGAAACCAAATGCCCTAGGAATCTCACCTCCTTTCTCCAAAAGTGACATTTGGAGAATTTTTCCTTAAGCTGATGCGCACGGAGAGTTTTCAAAACTTCCCTCAAATGTTGGGCATGCTCTTCCTCACTTTTTGAGAAGATCAAGATATCATCAACAAAGACCACGACAAATTTATTTAGAAATTCCTGAAACACCCTACTCATCAAATCAACAAAATAGACAGTGCATTCGTCAACCCAGAAGGCATTACGAGCCATTCAAAGAAACCATCTGGAGTCCTAAAAGCGATCTTATCTGTATTGTCCTCAGCCACGATCAACCAATGAAACCCCATGGCCAGGTCAAATTGAGAAAATACCGAGGCACTAATAAGCTGGTCGAACAAGTCATCTATCCTCGGAAGTGGGTGCCTGTTCTTCTTGGTGAGCTTATTCAACTCCCTATAGTCCACACACAAACGAAGCGAACCATCCGCCTTAGTTGTGAATACAACTGGAGAACCCCATTCAGATAAGCTTTGCCTGATAAATCCTTTCTCAAGTAGCATCCCTACTTTCTTACTCAGCTCCCTCCTTTCCTTTGGCGCCATATGGCGCACTAGCAATGCAACTGGCTTTGCATTGTCCACCAAATGTATCCAAGAATCTATCTCGTGTCTTGGGGTTAAACTCAATACCTCATCAAAAACATCAGAATAATCTCGGACTACTAGAACAAATTGCAAATCATCGATAGTTGCATCGAGAGACTCTAGGGAACTAAGCATAAAAGATCCTTGCGGGTCACTAGAAATCTCGAGGGTCCTCCCATGACAAGTAAGAAGCCTAAAGACCCTCCTCTCACAATCCAGAATGGCTCCATACATGGTTAGCCAATCCATCACTAGAATCAACCGGTAGCCCATAAACCCGAGCACATACGCGTTGCACTCAAACTCGACGCCTGAGATAAATATCCTCAAACCCCAATAAATCAAGGATAAATGAGCTGAATCACCAATGGGGTTTGAGACAATAACGGGATCCACTACCATACTAGTATTTAAGTGTAGAGATTCAACCACAGAACTAGATATAAATGAATGTGAAGCGCCAGAATCAAAAAGAGTTCTAATAGGATGACTAGAAAGAGAAACCAAACCTTCCACGGAAATTCTGCTACCTTTATCTGGAGCACTGATCGCGAGAGCATGCACCTGCCCTCCAGAAGTTCCTGCCCTCTGGCCCTATCCTTGTGGTCTCTGTTTCTTCGGGCACTTCCTAGCAAAATGTTCGACCTCTCCACAATTGAAGCAAGTATTCTTCCACCTTTTACAGTCTTTGACCAAGTGAACCTCTCGCCCACAACTGTGACATTTCCTCTTATCCTTAGCCTTGTCATTCTTTCCACCTTTCTTTTTTTGTTGTTGTTGCTGTTGTCCTTTCTTAGGCCATACGTTTCCTTAGCTTTTACTTCCTTCCTTCTCCCTTGTCTTCCTCATGCATCAGGTCCATATCAACAAGCCTTTCAAAAGTAGCTCCCATTGGAATGTGGGACATAGCTAACCCATGAAGGGGTTCATTTAGCCCTTTAGCAAACCGTAAAGCTTTCTTATGCGGAGTATCTACCAATTCCTATCCAAATCTTGCTAGCTGGTTGAATTTTTCACATATTCTTTAACAGTCATGTTTCCTTGTTTGAGCACCAAGAACTTCTCCATCTGCATGCTTTTCTCAACTTGGGAAAGAAATTTCATCAAATCTTTGTCTAAAATCATCCTATGTTTCTACTGGAGTCCAGCTTAGGTAACTTTCCACCAAAACGAAGCTTCATCTTTCAATAGCCAGACAACTTACTGAATCTTTCTCCGATCTTCCACTTCAAAGATTATGAACAAGTCCTTGGTCTCCTTGAGACAATTCCTTGCCTCTACGAATGTTTCGGTTCTACGGAATGGCTTCTCACCCATGGCATAGAAATCTTTGCAGATCTTAGCGAAATTATCTACTCTTGAAGGAGGAGGAAGAATGATAGGTGTAGCTGGGGGAGGAACGTTTCTTTGGCCTTCAGCAGACGTTGTAGCCTCTAGATACCTACGAAACCAGCCAGGTATTATAACACCCTCGGGAATGTTAGGTTCCCCATATATGCTGAAATGAAAAGGAAAGAGATTTAGACAAATGATCGAAAGATGGTACATATGGCTTTAGGGAATATGTTTTTCAAAATAGACTTTTTTTTGAAAAATGCTTTCTTTTAAAACATTTTTGAAAATAATTTTCAATTTTTTTAATCTAATCTGGTAACCTTTAGCTCTGATACCAAGTGTGACACCCCACGTCCGTTAATGTCACTTACAATTCATGAAGCGTTATAGGTAATCAGAAACAGAAATATTACAAGACAAATACAAAAATGGAAGCGAAATTAAAAACTTTATTTAACATAAAGCAACGTGGTCTGAAAACATCACATGTCTGGAATACGTAAAAACCATTACATCATTGAAACTACTGTCATGTACTTTAAAACATTAGAGTACATAAAAGAAGCAAAATTCCCCAAATAAAACATAGCCATAGTAGCAAGGATAGGAGCTTGAGCCATACATCTAAGCAGCTCTAGCAAAATGAAAGAAAAATCATGGTCAAGCCTGAGTATTCCCACCCTAAGAACCTGAGGAGGGAAGGAAACGGAAGAAAGAAGAGGAAACAAAAAGGGTTAGACAAAGAGTTTGGGGAGTCTAGTTACTTTTAGAACATAAATAAGTAAAGGTAGCATGACAGGCATATAAAGTGGATAAGAGAGAGATAACAACATGTAAGGTAGGTATGACAAGGTAAACATGATAGAGCATATATGCTTCTCTAAAGATTACTCTGCATTAATACTAGTACAACCAGAATGAGATGAACCCAACAACTATAAGATGGTAGACTTAGGCATATGTCTAGATGTATCCTAACCACTACCCTAAAAGATCGGCTCCCTACTTCGCGTAGACACTCTGCGCCGGCCCCACCATAGGATGTATCACGTTTTACAGTGGCAACCCTTCGCTGATATGCACAACCATATCTACAGGTGTCACGATCGTCTTAGCCCCCTCTGCCCGACCCATGCACGCACATGTCCCAGTTGGTTTGCGCTGCCCACACCATCCTCCTCGTTTGGATCTCTTACATTCAGCCCAGTAAGCGTGCCCCAACTCCGACCTAGTTTGGAGTACTCATTTGATACTTATTAAAAGCTACTGACTGAAATGGTCCCACACAATTTGATACAAGCTCTCCCCCTTGTCTTGTATCTCCACTAGGATTTCCATTGGTTATGTATACCACTAAGCGTCTTTAATTACACAACCCTATCATTTCTATAAGTTATGCTTACCCTACAAAGGTGTCTTTAATTACATAACTCTAATATTTCCATCGGTTATGTATACCACTAGGTGTCTTTAATTACATAGACTTATTGGGTTAAGTTTGTGGGCCTATCTGTTAATATTACCCCCCCCCCCCCCTTAGATTTACTTAACTCACCAACTGTGCAACCAAATTTTACATAACCTCAACTTAAGTTTATATACAATCCCTATGGATTTAACTAGGTTAAACTTTCAACGTTTATTACTATATTTTCATTTATGGTTATGGTATGCTAGACCTCCCACATTAAGCCTACCATTTGTGGATGCTGGACATGTCGGGCGGATCCGAGCAGACTTATTCCACAAATTGGGCTTAACCTTGTGTCTTAGCACATCTCGTATTTGTGCACCTAGACCTCCCACATTATATTCACCACTTGTGGTCACTGGATATGCTGGGCGGGTCCGGGAAGACTTCCACCACAAGTGCAATCTAACCTCGTGTTAGGCGCAATTACAGTTTCTAATTACTGTAATCCTAGGCATTTCATTATTAGCCAATTTTTCCTGTGTCATTATAAGTTATAGGTTTCATGCCCCTTTTTCCCCATTTATGTTCATAGTAAATTATATGTCCAAATTCATATACATATACATTATTAAATTATGCCAATTTTCACCTTTTTATTAACTATGCCCAAATTCCCTATTTCACAAGATATGCCCAGTTTCATTGTTTCTCCCCACGTTCCCAAACTAGCGTAATCGCATAATTTAGTGGCATGCCTGGGCTCGAAAATAGCCTGGCTATATAAAAAAGGGAAAGGGTGAAGGGAAGATGACAGAGATGTTTATTCTAACAAACTAACATAAGCATATGATGGCATAATGATAGGATGGACATATAAGAATAGATCAGTGAACTTGTGATAATAAAACAGGTTCTAACATAGTAGGGATGTCATAATAGGCATGATTAGATCTAAATAAGAATTTAGATGTCCACTAATGTCTGATCTAAATTGACTACAACATGATAATCATAAGATGAACCAAATAACAAATTAGATCCATAATTGAAAGTAGATTTGACATGATAAGGGTTGAGACCCATGTCATAGTCAATTCAAAATGTAATAGATTAATAAATTACAATAGATCTTATATGATTCAATCACAAGCATAGATCCCAAATTACAATATCATGGATTCACAAATTACAACAGATCTGATATGATTCAGTCACAGTCATAGATCCAAATTTGCAGTCATATCATGTTTACTTTTTTAGTTATTTAAATCTAAAGGCAACTGATCAAACTCACAGTGTTCGAATCTTGAACAATAGATGGAAAAGAAAATAGTTAATGAGTCTTGGACCTACGCCTATATCTCTAAATTTGATTGCATAAAAAGAAAGAGTTTTGGTTCAGTCCAGGCACCAGCAGCACTTAGGCCTCCATTGATTTTCATTGAAGAAAACAAGAGAAATGAGCCTGTATTTATAGCTGCCGGCCTCCAAACCGACTTAGCCACGTCAGCCCTAGGGGGCCGACATACCCCTTAAGGGGTCGACCCTGGTTTCGATAGCCCCTTTTTGGGGTCGACCCACCCCTTAATTAGGGGTTCGACCCTGGTTTCGACACCCCCGTTGGGGGGTCGACTCCACTAGGCGGGAATTTTCCCGCATACCCCGAATTCTGGAATTTTTATTTTTTTTGAACTTTCCGGACCTGATTTTGAATTTTTGGACCATATATGTGTGTGTGTGTGTGTGTGTGTATATATATATATATAATTCTCTTGAGCATGTACAAACTTTAAACCCTCATAACTTCTCCATACGATGTCCATTTTACGCAAACCAAATATCTATTTTGACCAGAATTTCAAGACAGACATAATGGCACAGTCCATTTCCCTTATTTCTGAGTATTAAATTAATTATCATTTAATTTGTACTCTTTTAATGTTGTTAAATTACAGGATGTTACACATACACTAGAAAATAGGTTCTATTCTTTTCTTTGATTTTCATGCATAGAGAATTAACTGAGTTGGTAGATTTTTATCCAAGTGTACCTAGTGCACTTTTGAATTTTTCATACCATGCCCTTGGTGCATATTTCAATCCATATATAGCCTTATTTAGCTTACATACAGTGTTACTACTTTTTTGTTGATATCCCTGTGGTTGTTCCATATGCACTAACTCGTGTAGCTCTTCATACAGAAATTCCACTACAAGAAAAATGAATTTTTGTTGCAAAAATCAGTGGCATTTATTCGCAAATGCAAACAAAGCTGTCCTCATTCCCAGTATAATCGCGGCAAAAAAATTCGCATTCTCGCCCTCTGAAAATAATTTCGTGTGGTCCAAAATAAACGTGACCTGCTATTTCCCACTCTTTTCCAGTTTGGCTACTCCTCTTCTTGCTCCCTTCTCTACTTCAGATCTGGGAGTACACCTTCCTTCTTCCTCCCAAAAGCAAACTTTCCTCCCTTATCCACATTATCTACCAATTTTCTCCTATCATTAACTACTGCAGTTCAACCAAAAATTTGCCTCCTCCTAACATTGTCTAGCTCAAAATATTTTTAACGAAGATGAATCAAGGCTGCTCATTATTTATTATCTCTACTCCCGTTTCGTCCTTTGATTTAATCAATCCAGGTAACAGTCTCCTTTCTTTAATTTATTTATTTAGATCGATTCAGCATTCTATTTGTTTCGTTCAGTTCTTCTGCATAGATCTAGGGTTCAACAAGAATCACATTTGACCTGCGCCGCGATGTTGATAATCGCCTGCTGCCTTTCCATCTACATCGCGTCCGCTTGATGCTCCAACTTCTACTGCATCGATTGTTTGCGATTCAAGTTTCCTGCTAAACTTAGAGTTGATTATCTAAATCAAAATCAAGTATATGAGTACATGTATAATTGTTTGGTTAAATTATACTCAGAAATATTACATTATCTCTTGTAAAGTTTATCTATTTTTAAATTTGTGATTCAACTTGTTGATGCAAAGTGCCTAATGTTATCGCTTGTTAAGATTGTTATGTATTTCATCCCAAACGGTATTTGTTAGCAGTTATATTCAACAAAAGAAATCAGATTAAACATTTATGTTAGAGGTCATGTTGACCTCCCCTCCCCCCCCTCCCCCCCTAATTTAAGCTTCGGTCTAAATCGTGAAATAAACTTTGTCATTCATGATGCATTATATATATAGCTGATGTTATTAAGCTTTGTCATGCTTTTTTTAGATATGTTAAATGATGATGCATAAATGACTAATTGGGATATGGTTGTTGTTCCACTTAAGGAATAAATAACTGGGTATGCAGGACTTTTGTTTAAAATATGCATTTTTGTTGCACTTTTGGGATTCATTAAACAGAACTTTCTAAGATGCATTTGTAAGTCTATCTCAAACCATAAATTATTTAGTTATCCTATGTCACATAATTTTGTCTCTCCATATCACACCTTAATTATTTATCCTATGTCACATAATTTTCTGTCTCATCATCATATACAACGATTATTTCCATTTTCGAATCAGGTTTTTAGCACTATTAATAGGTAATGGGTAATAGATTTTTTCCTTATTGTAGAATTTAGTACTGAAACTAGAGGCCATGTTGGTCTATATAGGTAATAGGACCCAAGGCCGCTATTTTCCTTATTGTAGATTTTAGTATTGAAACTATCGGACCCAGAGCCACTAGTAGTTGGTCTATATGAACATTCAATTTAGGTCTGTTTTGATATTACCACATATATACTTTTAGTTGTTTGAACATGGTGAATAACGATAACTTTTAAAGAGATTCATGTAATTTGTAACAAGGATGCATAAGCTGTCAAACTATTGCTTCTTGCAAAGATGGGTGACTTATCTGTTTTATATCCATTCCTTGGTCTCACTGTGTATTCTCACTAATTGGAGGATGACCTCCAGTTCTCTTAATGTTGGAACTCTGCAAGCTCAAATGTAGACTTGTTAGCCTAGCCAGTCGTAACAACCATATCTAGTGTGTTTCCCCCTTCATTCAGCCAACATTTAGTTACATGGTGGTAGATTTACATGCTTTGAGCTTGTCATGGATAGGAAATACTTTTTTCAAGTGCGTTCCATCAGTACTGGCATGTTATTAGTACTGGCATATAATCAGTGAATATGTTGTTCAATGTAGAGGATGTTCAGCTGTTGTCTACAGTGTTTATTTTGATAAATGGTATGTTATTTTTTTTGTTCTAATATTTTTTATCTAGCTGAATTAAAGAATATTGATGCATGTTTTACAGTAATATACATTAAACTGAGTTGGAACAAGTATGATTTTGTACATAGTCTAAACATACATATAAAAATGTTAATATAAAATGTGGATTATTGCCCGCTCGCGAATTTGTGTTTGTGCAAAAATTTCTTGTACAAAAAACTGTAATTGAAGCACATCCTATATATTATATAACGCAATAAATGCTCCATTCAGTGCATTCAAAGAATGGCTGAAGTGTTGTTATACAGGTCACAAGCTCATTGACCAAACTAAATTGTTGAATAATGTAAGATTCAAATTCGAAATCTATAGATGTTTGCACTATTAAGCCTTTAGGCCAAATTACACAGAATTGATGCAAGTTTTTCTAAACATGTACTATATAATTAGTTTGGATGGAGTTGCTAGAAAGTTTATTACATCTAGGACTAAATATTTAAATTACTTTGTAGCCTTAATGCTCCTTAAGCATGCGCCTTCATTCTTACATTGCACAAATTAGCCTATGGCTCATGTAGTTTAGTTCCAGATCTTCATCAATCTGCAGCTCTCAGTACACTGCATGCGGGTGTTTATGCAGTAATCAAGCTATCATTGGCCTAAACCATCGCAAAGGAATATACAAGCAGAAGCATTGCTGTGAGTCTCCATCCATACTGGCATATAATCAGTGAACTATTTTGTTAAATGTATAGTTTGAGAAATCTATTAGATGCTGAATTTTGAAGCTGAATGATGATCAGATAAATGCAGTTGCTCCTGGATTCATCGCATCCGATATGACTGCTGAGCTTGGGGATGAGATTGAGAAGAAAATCTTGCAGTCTATTCCACTAGGTAAGCCATTCCATTTGTTCTTTTGTTGCTTTGAATGTCAGAAATTGAACTATTCTGATGTCATGATATGTTTTAATAAAGAACATAAATTGTTATGGTTATGCTTTGAATGTATTTATAATCATTCTTCTATTGCCTTATTTAGTTAAATGTAACAAGTACACACTTTATCCATAGTTCTAGATGGTTTATCCACAGGTTATGTTGCTTGAAAATGGACGTGCATTATTTCTTTTTATTAAATTCGTCTTACCTACTAGCTTTTGAATGTTGGCAGGTTTGTAGAATTCTGCTACCTTCTTTGTTACAGATATTTGCTCTTTTGTTAATGGCTTTGCTAATGAAACTTAAACCATGCATTTCAGTTTGTAAAAAATTCTTCTCCCTATTTGCGTCTTTTGTCGTAGTGCCTATACATGCCATTTCAATTTGTACATGTATTTGTTTCCTATAACTTTCTTGTATCAAATTCAAACCCATACTTTTGTATTAGTTGTGCTACACCTTGGTAACACGTCAAACTTTTGGCTAATATAACCCATATCTTTCCTGTATCTTTCTTGTATAAATTTGTACAAGTATTTATTTTCAGTACTAATATAGCCAGGTAACATGTCAGTGCTAATATCAAAGTTGTTTCCTACACTTTGTGACTTCAAAGCCGTTTCAGTTAACACATCAGACT
The DNA here is from genome assembly GCA_030737875.1 of Allium sativum. Classification (NCBI taxonomy): domain Eukaryota; kingdom Viridiplantae; phylum Streptophyta; class Magnoliopsida; order Asparagales; family Amaryllidaceae; genus Allium; species Allium sativum. The sequence goes on along the minus strand of CM060919.1, from coordinate 483,849,311 downwards.
TTTATCTGCACTTTATGACTTCAAAGCAGGTTTAAGTGAAGAAGCTATTTCCTGTCAGATTGACCCAATATCAAAGCAGGTAACACATCCTGACTTCCTTTACATTCAATAATATGCATGTGCTGAGATGTATTGCTTCCAGACAACAAGATTTCATTCAAGGGACATTCCTTATTTCTATAACATCCATCTTTTTAGGCCGACACCTTATGTTTTTATCTATTGATTATATTATGCAACAGATAAGCCACCACTCATTGCAAAGGTACTTGATAAGTTCGGGGGTGGGAAGTGCTTTGCTATAAACGACAGTAAGAGATGAACTAATATAAAGTAGTATTACCCCAATAATAGTTGATACTTTGACTTGGAAGTTTTAATTTTATGTTTCAAACTTATAGGGAATGATCGAGGATGATGGTGGGATTTCACATAAATGCAGGATCAGGGAAACTAACGGGGGTGTATAGAATACAGAATTATGGGTAATCAAGGTTTTGTAAGTACTAGTTAGGTATAATATTTTCTTTGTACTAGATGTATAAATTTGTATATAAATGGTTCTTTTATGCAAGTTTGGTCATTTATTCAGAAAACTATTGTACTGAAATGGTTATGCCTATTCTATTCGAATATATGGTTAATTGTTTTTTAAATTGTTTGAACATGATGATTATGTGAATGATTATTGATTGATATTGTAACAAAAAAATAGACTATTAACAAGAAATAATTACATGAAAAAATACATCAAATTAATCTATAATTTTTAGTAGTGTTTTAAAAACGCTACAGAAATACATGTAGTGGCATTGAGTAAAAGCAACCGTAAATCAAGGGTATGATTGGAAATTTTATTACTAGCATCAAAAATCTTTTTTATGCGTTTTTAAAGCGCTATAGACATATTTATAGTGGCATTTGGAAAACATTACAATAAAAGTATTTACAGTGGCGTTTATTAAAAGCGCAACAAATATTTTTTATTTTTAGTGGCATGTTTTCTCGTAATGATTATCGAAATGCCACCAAAAATGATTGATTGCATTTTTTGAGCGCTACAAAAAATCATTTTTCCTGTTATGTGCATTTTTGACATCTAGTTGTCTTATTTACCACTTGTGATAACAAGTTATGCTTAAGATTATTCTTATAGTAGTTGGCTTAACCACAGGAGAGAAGGTTTCTTTAAAATCAAATCCATATTGTTGGTTGTATCCCTTAGCCACAAGACTAGCCTTGTACTTGGATATAGTTCCATCAAGATTTTTTTTATTTTGTTTCTTTGTAGTGCAGAATACTTTTCATTCATAGCATCTTTCCATTGTTGATACTTGTTAGCTTCATTAAATGTATTAGGCTCTGTGTCTTCATAGGTTATGTTATAAATTTTTGCCTTGAATATTCCTCTCTTTGATCTTGTGAAAATATGATGATCAGTGTTTGTAAGATTTTGTTGTTTAGTGGGATAGCCATTGGTACTGATGCCCTGTGGCTGATTTTCTGATTCACTTTTGTTATCAGATAACGATTTAGTGATTGTGGTTCCTTGATTGTCTGATTGATTTTGATCCAATGAGTCTTTACCATTTTGAACTGGCCCTTCATTGGATATAGTGTGTTGATGTTGATCTTCACCTTGACTTGATTCAATGTTTGGTATTGTGAGTTGAACTGGTGATGACTCAGAGCCAGTAGTGGCATGCTGATAGATAGGAACGGGTGGTATGGATATCTTGGCATTATGTACTTTTGCTATTGTTCTGACGGTAAAGCTAGCAAAAGGATAGACATGTTCATTGAAGGCTACATGTCTTGATATGATCACTCTTCCTTTTTCGGTTAGACACTTATATCCTTTCTGATTTTGAGCATATCCTATGAATGTGCATGGCTCAAATCTGAAGCTTAGCTTGTGAGTGTCACTACACCAATATATACTAATTAGGCTGTGTTTTTAGCCATATCTAAGGCAGTTAGGCACGGTAACAAGCAGTGTCAAAAAATGACGCGTTAAATTATTAGATACGGCTCTAAACTGTATCCCAATGTAATAACATACGACTATTGGCTGTATCTAAAGGATTAGTAGATGCGGTTATAAACCGTATCTTATATATATATATATGTGTGTGTGTGTGTGTGTGTGTGTGTGTATAAATAGAAACTGCAGCACATATTATTTGTAACACAAAGCATATATAGCACAATTTATACATAGGATACACTAATTCACAATTGTAACAGTAAATGAAACAACTATATGAAATATTTCATTACATTAAAATATATAATGATACATGCTATTTGATTACATTTCAATAAATAAGATACACACTATTTCATTAAAATAAAGAAGATACATAATGTTACATTACAATTAAGTAGATACATACCGTTTCATTATTACATTACAATAAAGAAGGTAAACTTCAGCGATCAACCACTCTCCGCTTTTCAACTTCAGTGATCGATCACATCGATCCACAACTAATGCATTCATCAAGCTGAAGGTGTAACGTTCTGGTTAAGAGTTTACTGGATGATTCACTAGGTGGATGCACTTTAGCTCACACACTTGGGTTAGGTATTTATCCTAACTTATGCATTTAACTAAGCGCCAAGACTAGCAAAAGGGATAATATATCAACATGTGCTGCTTCACTAAACCTTAGGAAAAAGCATTTGAAACTTGATATTATCCCATTTGCTAGTCTTGGCGCTTAATTAATGAATAAGCTGGGATAAATACCCGGACCGGCGTCGTGAGCTAAAGTGCAGCCACCTATTGAATCACTCAGTAACTCTTAACCAGAAAGGAAAAGCCTTCAGCTTGGTGAGGCTTCACTGGTGTATCACCGAGTAAATTCTCAACCAAAATGCATCATCTTCGTCTATACTTGCAACCTAATTTGCATTAGAACAATAATGAGTCAGAACACACATATTTACATATAAATGAACATATTTCCACAAAACTAAGTACTGACTTAAATGCATAAGATAACAGAAGAATATACAATTACAACACACACACCTACTCTGCACAACAACATCATGAACATACAAGCAAGAAGAGCACAATCAGGTCATGGATGAACACAACAAATCAATTCACAAGCACATGCACATACTTGATGCACATAATGTCATATAAATGAGCACAAAGCAACTTGGTTCAAGGAAGCAAGTCATAAATGGAAAAGCAGTTCAGGTGGAGCAAGGGTAAATGAGCACCAGATTTCTCAGTCTATAATCTAGATAGCTTAGTTTGCAAGGCATTTCGTTTTACGCCTGTACTCACACGCAGTGTGACACACATGACACACCAAACAAATTGACAAAATTTCAAGCTATAAATGCCATTCTATTTTCATTCATGCATCCATCATCGACATTTCTACTCAATCATACAAATTTCCCAATATCAATTACCAAATACATGCAGCTCGGTCAACAAAACTAGTATGCTTTAGTTCTCAAATCATAACACATGATTTTTTTTGGCACAAGCCAAAAATGACACATGCACTTCAGATCAGTAAGGATCGGTGTACATGGTGCAATAATACGCACAAATGAGTAGGGAAACGCAAGTAAAAGTGTCTGAATTCAAGGTAGACAAATACAACACAAGTAAATGGTAGCAAATACACTGTCGCACTATAAAACTAGGGATAATACCAAATTTAAACACAATAGTAGCATGAATTATAGGTAGACAAGCACATGTAAATATCTATCATTCATATTTTTGAACTAAGGCATGGAAATTCAAATTAAACCCAACTCGAATTCAAATTAACCCCAATTTAAACCCAATTAATATTTAAATTTAACCATGATCTAGTACTTAACTCCAGTGGCGATGAGAAGGATGGACAGTGGTGGACTAAGACTTCGCCGGTCAGCTGAAGGTAGCGCGAGCTGACGATAACCCATGGACTGCAGTGAATGGCTTATTGACAAATGTAGTCAGCCAAGTACCAAAACCCCTGATTTGGGTATTCGGTGGTCGCCATTGCAAAATAAAAAGAGGGATAATTCGACCGAAAGTTTTGATGTGTCAAAACTCGATTGTGCCAGAATAGAAGTAGGGAGGGAAAAATTTGATATGCATTTCATACGGTCCAAAGCCGTATCAAATGAACTGATCCGGGGCTTCGTCGATGGACGGTCAGATTAAGGGTGTTTGGGGTGGTGTGGATCGCAAAATGTATTTTGATATGGATTTGAGCACTATCGAATTTGATACGGCTTATACTGAATTGTATATCCGCATTCTTGTATGCCAAATTCGCTGATATGGTGTAGTGCGTTGAATGGTATTAGATTGGGGAAGCATAGACATCCAAAGTTTATAACAAACATGTAATCTGGTTTCACATTGAATAACTTTTCTACTGGACTGATATTTTTTAGCACATTTGTAGGTGTCCTATTGTAACACCCCGTGTATTCTATAACTGTGGAATTAACAAATTAAAGTATAATTAATTTGAAATCAAAGAACTAAGGGAAACGGGATACGCCATTGCGTTCGTCTCGGAAAAATACGCGAAATAGAGTCCGAGTTTTCGAAAAACGGAGTCCGTATGAAGAAGATATAGCCTCCGGAAGTTTCTGAATTAAGTTTAAAATTAAAAATCGGGCCCAATTGGCCAGGGCGGGAAAATTCCCGCCTAAGACACCCAGGTCGACTGGGCTGTCGACCTGGTCTAGCCAGGTCGACAGGGCTGTCGACCTGGTCCAGAGCCAGGTCGAACCCAGCCCAACCTGGCTGGCCAATTCTATGTTGGTCGATTTTCTGCAGTCTGCTTTGTCATTAGGGCTAGGTGGCAGGCTCTAATTGGTCTCTCCTTAGGATGAAAGGCTACGATCAATCCAAGCGACATCAATGGTCCTAATCAGTTCATAACCCCTATAAAAATGACCCTAGACTCTACCTAGGTTTCTTACACAATTCTCTAGCCTCCATTCCTCTCTTCTTCTAATAAAAAAATAAAAATGGCGTCGCTGCTCTGCTGGAATTAAAACTAGAAGATAACCAACATCAGCCTAAGCAACTCAATTCAAACTAGAGATTAAAGTTTCTGCAAAGATTCTACAACAAGTTAAAGTTCTTTCTTTAATCCAATCAAGGCAAGTACAGTTATTTTCCGCTATAAACGTTAATTATAATTTTGATATGTTTTTAATTCTGAATCTGCGATTGTATAAGATTTGTTTTCTGTGACTGTTCTGTATCCCTTTTCATCTTTTCTGTTTCTATAGCCAGGCTACCACGAGCCTGTGCCTAATCTCATAAGAGATGAACGTATGAACGCAAATTTTGGGGTAAATAATGAATGATGCATTGAATGTATGACTTTAGGTCTGAGGCATAAAATATATTGGACATATGCATAAATTTGACTATGAACATATAATTTATGCATAGTTATGTTGTAATTTAGAACTGTAATTAATGAGCATATGTTGTAAACTAGATTTGGATCTATGCATATTCTATGATAGAAGAAAAGAGGAACTATTGTAAGATTACATATGATTTGAGACTTTGGACAAAATGCATATAAAAGTCAAGATCTGATTTTTTTTAGAAGATATGATTTAAAGATTTATATTGTTGGGTATAGTTTGCATAATGATTCATGACTCAAAAAGAAGAAGATATGGAAACTTAGGTGTAAAGATTTACATTAATTAGGATATCTATTATTGTGATTACACCTAAATAGGGATTTTTGGATATATGGCATGCATTGAAATTAATGGTTATATTTGGTATAATTTATATGTGAATCTGTTGTAAAATGCTAGTTTAACAAAAATTGGAGCATAGGTTATATGGCAAATTATGTCCATATTCTGCGCTTATGCAAACATGGAGTATATATTGTGAATCATGGCAATTATGTAAGCATATGAATTTAGGCCAATTTATGATTGGGCAAGGCATGTAAATAGAACTTTTAGAAAATATTAAATTTGCTAAATCTGCTAATTTGTCAAGTTGCCTAAACTACTAGTTTTGTTATATTGCCTAGACTGCTAATTAGATTGAAATGCCTAATCTGTTAAATTTGTCGGTTGAAATGCCTAACCTGTTATATGCCAAAATCTGCTAAGTTGCTAAATCTGTTAAATCCGTTAAGTCATATAAAACCTGTTATTTGCTATGTTGATATAATCATCCTGTTATTGATAAAATCTGAATTGGCATATATATTGGGCGTGCGCATAAACGGTAAATTACTAATTAATTGGCCGCAAAGATAAACATGGCTAACTCGAGGTTAGAATGAGTTTGCGGCGTAAATCTGCCCGAAACCACCTGGCACATCCGGTGGCCGCAAACAATAGGTTCTAATGTGAGAAGTTAGTCATAACATGTGTAAGACACGAGGTTAGGTCTGGCTTGTGGCAGAAGTCTGCCCGGAACCGCCCGGCATATCCAACGGCCACAAGCTACCGACCTAATGTGAGAGGTCTGTGCATTAATAATTAATTAATGCAAAATCTAAGATAAGAATGACGTCTAAAACGTATTGGGGAAAATAGGGTTAAACCAAAGGGATTAATAGATGTAGTAAAACCCGTCCATGAATCTGTAGGCCCAATACAAAGTTAGACAAATCTGAAAAATCTGTACATCTGACCTGTTAGTCTGAAAACTTGTTAACTTAATTTGTGAATTAGTAAATCTGAATTCTGTATGTATGAACTTGTAAACAAGTCAATCTGAAATCTGTTAGTCTGGGGACACAAGGTTAGGAGGGGAATTACTTGTGTCATCTGTTGTTTGGGACCCATATTAGTCAGTAACCCTTTCTGGTATCAAAACTTTGACCCAACAGTAGGTAGGGTCCGGGCACGCTTACTGAACTAATTATAAGTGGTTCATTCTGATAATGGCGAGGGGTGTTGATGGTGCGTTCCAACCGGGTCATGTGCGTGCATGGATCCCGGTCTGCCTCTGAGGATGTAAGACGCCGTGACATCTGTAAATAGGTCTGTGCCAATTGGTTGTCACTTTAGGGAGTGATACACCCTACTGTGGGGCCGACACAGGATATTTATGTATTAGGGAGCCGATCGCTTGGGGTAGGGTTTTAGGGTACGCTTAGTTCTGTCTGTTTCTGTTGGTACCGTCTGTTTCTGTTGGGTGGTAACACCTGTCTGTTTCTGTGTGGTACCGTCTGGTCGGGTGGTAAAGGCCCATTACTAGTGTACACCTAATTCCACATTCTGTCTCCATAGGGATAAATCTGTTTCTTCTTCTGTCTATTTCTGATCGGGTAGTAAAGGCCCATTATTAGCATTCTGTTTCTGTTAAAGTATTCTGTACCCGTTCCTGCTTCAATTTAGACATTAGGGTGACACCTAATTCTGTTATACTAGTATTAGTGCAGAGAAGTGTAAAACAATAGTTTATATCATTCTGTTTTTCTGTTATATCTGCTACACCTGTTATAGTTATCTCACATCCAGTTTTATGTTCATATCATATTATTATTATCTGTTCATATGCAGAAAGTCACTGGACTTGCCAGACTTTTTGTCTGACCCTTGTTGTTTCGCCTCCTTTCTTCCGTTTCCCCCCGAGGTTATCCAAGGAGGGAAATACTTTAGCTTGATCCGGATTTCTCTTTGCTTGAAGTGCTTAAAGTATGGCTTGGCTCTGTATAGCATTCCGTTCCATGGGGATTATGATTTTAAACTATGCATTTTGAAGGCTTTTGTACAAGACTGATATTTTGTACTTGAATTCTGAAATTGAAAGGATGTAACCATATTAATTTCTGTTTTCCGCTGTAATAAAGTTAAAATTTTTCAAGTACTGTTTTATCTGTCTTGTAAGTTTCTGTTCTGTTTACTTAAATGCTCCACCAAAGTTAAGGCATTCCCTTTGCGAGTGACCTTAACGGAGGTGGGGTGTTACACTTGGTATCAGAGCTGAAGGTTACCAGATTTGATAAAAAGTTTTGAAAACTATTTTCAAAAAGGATTTAAAAAGGAAGTATTTTCAAAAGTAAAGCTTATTTTGAAAAAAAAACATGATCCCCAAGAGCCATATATCTTTCTTTCAGTCCTTTTTGTATTGAACCTTTCCTTTTTCGTTCCAGCATGTCTGAAGCATCTGAGATACCAGAGGGTGTTCATGTACCCGGTTGGTTTCGTCAATATCTTGAGGCTAGGACCGCCGCTGCAGGTCCAGCAAATGATCCCCCTCCTCCACCCCCTCCTCGTGCAATTGCTTTCTCAAAGATCTGTAGAGATTTTAGGGCCATGGGTGGGAAGGATTTCAAAGGAACTGAATCATTCGTAGAAGCAAGGAATTGGCTCAAAGAAACTGAGGATCTATTCGTTATCTTCGAGGTGGACGATAGGCAGAAGGTACAGTTGGCAGTATGGCTGCTCAAAGACGAAGCTTCCTACTGGTGGGAAGTCACTAACGCCGAGAGGCCGGTCGAGACATGGATGGATTTCAGAACAAGGTTTGAGACAAAATTCCTCTCGCAAGCTGAACGAAGTTTATAATTGGAAAAGTTCTTGTCTCTTAAGCAAGGAAGTATGACGGTCAAGGAATACGTCAACCAGTTCAACCAACTAGCAAGATTCGGATTGGATTTAGTCAACACTCAGCATAAAAAGGCTCTCCGCTTTGTTAAAGGATTGAATGAGCCACTGCACAGCCTAGCCATGACCCATGTACCCATGGGAGCAACTTACGAGAAATTGGTGGATATGGCACTACTGCACGAGGAAGACAAGGGCCCGAAAGAGACAAAGAAGGAAGAACCACAGAATAAGAAAGCGGGGCCCAAAAAGGAAACACAAAAGAAGGATGAGAAGTCTGAAGATAAGAAGGGGAAAAAGTGCTTTACTTGTGGGAGCTCGACTCATCTGAACAAGGATTGCAGAAAAAGGAAGGGCGCTTGCTTCAACTGTGGGGAGATGGGACACTTCACTAGGGACTGCCCGAAGAGACGAGGACAAGGAGGGCAGGCGAACACTCTTGAGGCTAGTGGCTAGGATAGAAATAGGAAAATTTCTATAGTAGGTTTAATTTCTTTATCTGATTGTGACTTTTTCTGATTTTGGTATTTTGATTTTGTAATCGAAACTCTGCACTTTAATGCTAGTATTATTTCTGAATTCCGCTATAGACTCAGACCCATAAGGGTTATGGATCATCTGTTTGAGACTGGGGTTTGAGGGATATCTGTGTTAGGCGTCAAGTATGACGCATACATTCTGAGTTTTCGTAGGGTGTCAATTTGATATTGGTTTCGGTCTTTGGGGCCGATACTTAGGACCCATGTCTAATGGGAACCAAATTTTCGTTCTATCTGTACTCGCTTCCATCATTCGACTGTATCATATCGATCGAATATTTGAACTTTAGGTAGAAACTAATGGGTGTAAACATGTGTTTGAGACATGTTATGTTTGATGGTTGCAAGTGGATGCAAGTGGTTGCTAGTGGTTGCCCGTGGATGCATATACACACACTAGGCACTAGATCGGCTCGAAAACACTCTCATACTGCATATGGATGGGTGAGCATTTTTCAATTCTTGTGGATGCAAAATGGTTGATTCAGCACATGGATGTTGCATTTGAGTGAATGGTTGTGCACTCATATAGAAATAATATATATCATCAGAATTCTATTGCATACATGTTGGACTCATGGCACTGACATAATTCGCATTAAGGAGGTCAACTGAATCAGTAGACCGCCTGATCTTTGCATTAGATAAGGAACATATACACACACTTTTGCATATGTTCATACAACATTAGAAGTTTTCTAAGGACAATGGATGCTTGTGGATGATGGTTGAGTAGATGGGTGATTGGATGGTAGGACACATTCTTCTTAACTTGAAGATTTCGGGGACGAAATCCTTTTAAGTGGGGGAGAATGTAACACCCCGTGTATTCTATAACTGTGGAATTAACAAATTAAAGTATAATTAATTTGAAATCAAAGAACTAAGGGAAACGGGATACGCCATTGCGTTCGTCTCGGAAAAATATGCGAAATAGAGTCCGAGTTTTCGAAAAACGGAGTCCGTATGAAGAAGATATAGCCTCCGGAAGTTTCTGAATTAAGTTTAAAATTAAAAATCGGGCCCAATTGGCCAGGGCGGGAAAATTCCCGCCTAAGACACCCAGGTCGACTGGGCTGTCGACCTGGTCTAGCCAGGTCGACAGGGCTGTCGACAGGGCTGTCGACAGGGCTTTCGACCTGGTCCAGAGCCAGGTCGAACCCAGCCCAACCTGGCTGGCCTATTCTATGTTGGTCGATTTTCTGTAGTCTGCTTTGTCATTAGGGCTAGGTGGCAGGCTCTAATTGGTCTCTCCTTAGGATGAAAGGCTACGATCAATCCAAGCGACATCAATGGTCCTAATTAGTTCATAACCCCTATAAAAATGACCCTAGACTCTACCTAGGTTTCTTACACAATTCTCTAGCCTCCATTGCTCTCTTCTTCTAATAAAAAAATAAAAATGGCGTCGCTGCTCTGCTGGAATTAAAACTAGAAGATAATCAACATCAGCCTAAGCAACTCAATTCAAACTAGAGATTAAAGTTTCTGCAAAGATTCTACAACAAGTTAAAGTTCTTTCTTTAATCCAATCAAGGCAAGTACAGTTATTTTCCGCTATAAACGTTAATTATAATTTTGATATGTTTTTAATTCTGAATCTGAGATTGTATAAGATTTGTTTTCTGTGACTGTTCTGTATCCCTTTTCTTCTTTTCTGTTTCTATAGCCAGGCTACCACGAGCCTGTGCCTAATCTCATAAGAGATGAACGTATGAACGCAAATTTTGGGGTAAATAATGAATGATGCATTGAATGTATGACTTTAGGTCTGAGACATAAAATATATTGGACATATGCATAAATTTGACTATGAACATATAATTTATGCATAGTTATGTTGTAATTTTGAACTGTAATTAATGAGCATATGTTGTAAACTAGATTTGGATCTATGCATATTCTATGATAGAAGAAAAGAGGAACTATTGTAAGATTACATATGATTTGAGACTTTGGACAAAATGCATATAAAAGTCAAGATCTGATTTTTTTTTTAGAAGATATGATTTAAAGATTTATATTGTTGGGTATAGTTTGCATAATGATTCATGACTCAAAAAGAAGAAGATATGGAAACTTAGGTGTAAAGATTTACATTAATTAGGATATCTATTATTGTGATTACACCTAAATAGGGATTTTTGGATATATGGCATGCATTGAAATTAATGGTTATATTTGGTATAATTTATATGTGAATCTGCTGTAAAATGCTAGTTTAACAAAAATTGGAGCATAGGTTATATGGCAAATTATGTCCATATTCTGCGCTTATGCAAACATGGAGTATATATCGTGAATCATGGCAATTATGTAAGCATATGAATTTAGGCCAATTTATGATTGGGCAAGGCATGTAAATAGAACTTTTAGAAAATATTAAATTTGCTAAATCTGCTAATTTGTCAAGTTTCCTAAACTACTAGTTTTGTTATATTGCCTAGACTGCTAATTAGATTGAAATGCCTAATCTGTTAAATTTGTCGGTTGAAATGCCTAACCTGTTATATGCCAAAATCTGCTAAGTTGCTAAATCTGTTAAATCCGTTAAGTCATATAAAACCTGTTATTTTCTATGTTGATATAATCATCCTGTTATTGATAAAATCTGAATTGGCATATATATTGGGCGTGCGCATAAACGGTAAATTACTAATTAATTGGCCGCAAAGATAAACATGGCTAACTCGAGGTTAGAATGAGTTTGCGGCGTAAATCTGCCCGGAACCGCCCGGCACATCCGGTGGCCGCAAACAATAGGTTCTAATGTGAGAAGTTAGTCATAACATGTGTAAGACACGAGGTTAGGTCTGGCTTGTGGCAGAAGTCTGCCCGGAACCGCCCGGCATATCCAGCGGCCACAAGCTACCGACCTAATGTGAGAGGTCTGTGCATTAATAATTAATTAATGCAAAATCTAAGATAAGAATGACGTCTAAAACGTATTGGGGAAAATAGGGTTAAACCAAAGGGATTAATAGATGTAGTAAAACCCGTCCATGAATCTGTAGGCCCAATACAAAGTTAGACAAATCTGAAAAATCTGTACATCTGACCTGTTAGTCTGAAAACTTGTTAACTTAATTTGTGAATTAGTAAATCTGAATTCTGTATGTATGAACTTGTAAACAAGTCAATCTGAAATCTGTTAGTCTGGGGACACAAGGTTAGGAGGGGAATTACTTGTGTCATCTGTTGTTTGGGACCCATATTAGTCAGTAACCCTTTCTGGTATCAAAACTTTGACCCAACAGTAGGTAGGGTCCGGGCACGCTTACTGAACTAATTATAAGTGGTTCATTCTGATAATGGCGAGGGGTGTTGATGGTGCGTTCCAACCGGGTCATGTGCGTGCATGGATCCCGGTCTGCCTCTGAGGATGTAAGACGTCGTGACATCTGTAAATAGGTCTGTGCCAATTGGTTGTCACTTTAGGGAGTGATACACCCTACTGTGGGGCCGACACAGGATATTTATGTATTAGGGAGCCGATCGCTTGGGGTAGGGTTTTAGGGTACGCTTAGTTCTGTCTGTTTCTGTTGGTACCGTCTGTTTCTGTTGGGTGGTAACACCTGTCTGTTTCTGTGTGGTACCGTCTGGTCGGGTGGTAAAGGCCCATTACTAGTGTACACCTAATTCCACATTCTGTCTCCATAGGGATAAATCTGTTTCTTCTGTCTGTTTCTGATCGGGTAGTAAAGGCCCATTATTAGCATTCTGTTTCTGTTAAAGTATTCTGTACTCGTTCCTGCTTCAATTTAGACATTAGGGTGACACCTAATTCTGCTATACTAGTATTAGTGCAGAGAAGTGTAAAACAATAGTTTATATCATTCTGTTTTTCTGTTATATCTGCTACACCTGTTATAGTTATCTCACATCCAGTTTTATGTTCATATCATATTATTATTATCTGTTCATATGCTGAAAGTCACTGGACTTGCCAGACTTTTTGTTTGACCCTTGTTGTTTCGCCTCCTTTCTTCCGTTTCCCCCCAGGTTATCCAAGGAGGGAAATACTTTAGCTTGATCCGGATTTCTCTTTGCTTGAAGTGCTTAAAGTATGGCTTGGCTCTGTATAGCTTCCGTTCCATGGGGATTATGATTTTAAACTATGCATTTTGAAGGCTTTTGTACAAGACTGATATTTTGTACTTGAATTATGAAATTGAAAGGATGTAACCATATTAATTTCTATTTTCCGCTGTAATAAAGTTAAAAATTTTCAAGTACTGTTTTATCTGTCTTGTAAGTTTCTGTTCTGTTTACTAAAATGCTCCACCAAAGTTAAGGCATTCCCTTTGCGAGTGACCTTAACGGAGGTGGGGTGTTACACTTATTGATTAGGAAATATATTGTATTAAATGCATCTAGCCCGAATTTCATGGTTAGAGATGCTTAAGCAAAAAGTCTCGACCCAATTTCCACAATATGCCTTTTCTTTCTTTCAATAAGGCCATTCTGTTCCGAGGTATGTGGACATGTTGCTCCATGTAGAATACCATTTTTAATAAAGTACTGTTTCAGTGGCTTGAATTTTGTGCCACCATCTATCTTAATGATTTTTACTTGATGATTTGTTTACTTTTCAGGATGTGTTATAAATCGAATTACAACATTACTTGTTTCTTTATTGGACTTAAGAAAATTGATCCATGTAAATCTAGAATATGAGTTTATAAATGATATGTAATAGTTGTATTTATAATCAGGATTGATTAGGGTAGGACTCTAGAGATAAATAGCTACCATTTTCAATGGTTGATTGTATGTAGTCTCAGAGTTTGGGAATGGTAGTTTATGACTCTAACCTATTTGACAATCTGAGCATATATGTAAATGAGAGTTGTCTTTAAATTCAATGTTATTGCTCTATACAACATTTCTTACAGTATTTAGACTCGGATGACCAAGTTTACAGTGCCATAATTCAAGAATATTTGATTCACTTTTACTGTTAACACTAGAAAAGTTACACCAATATCTTCTTTCAGGATTTAAATTATTCTTCATCAATTTGAATGTGTACAAACCATTGTGCATATCACCTTGTAATAGAATTTCTCTACAGGTTAGGTCCACAACTATGCAGCGATTATGGAAAAATTCAAAGAAGGTATGATTTTCTTTTGCAAATTGTGACACACTGATTAAATTTTTCTTGAATTTAGGGACTCTAAGTAGATTATTTTAGTATAACTTTCTTTTTTATTTATCGTTCCAATACCAATGTGTGTAATACTTATAGAAGTGCCATTACCTAAGTAAACAAGTTGCATACCTTTATATTCTCTACTCCCAAAGTTCAGATTGTTTAGGCTGTAGTAATATGATTTGATGCACCTGAATCTGGAAACCACTTTTCACTTATTTGATTGTCTGATTTGGTAAAATTGTCATCTGTATGATTTCTTGTTGTTTCACTTTCGCTTCTGGAATCATTATTTGTATGGATACTATTGGCATTGGGGTAGTTATTTCTTTGACTGTTGTTGCCTTGTTGATTAACAGTGAAGTTTTGATCGAATATGAAGTATCATTTGCTAGCAACATGACACAAATTTGGCATTTGGTTCCACTTGAGTTATTTCTACCCATTCCTGTGCGTCTGCTGTTTGTGTTGCCTCTTTGATTATTTTGACTGTTCTTGAAGTTAGATGATTGAATTTTGCCTTTTGTTGCAAATGCATAATTGATTAAGAGATCTAAGCGAGATTTTCTTGCATCACCTCCGCCTTCATGTGCAATCAGTGTTGAGTGTAATGTTGTAGAGGTGGAGTAATGGATTAAGAAGACAGAAAGGTTACAATTGATTCATACTCATCTTCCAAACCATTCAATATTACAAGAACTTGTTCAGCTCCAGAGACTTTATGTTCGACTACTTCAAGTAAGTCACATAAACTTTTGATCTTTGTCAGATATTCTCTCATAATCATCCAATCCTTTATTATGGTTTTAACTGCTTCTGATAATGCATAACATGTGCTGAGGAGTGGGTGTTGAAAATTTGTTCAACGATATCCTTGATTTTTTGGGTAGTTTAACACCCAATCGACTGTGGTAAAATTGTGGTATTGATTGATGAGAATATTTTGTAATGTGTATACTCTTGATTAGTCACCAGGTTTACATTAGAATTAGTGCACATTCTTTCTGGAATTGTGAGAGTGTCACTGATATATTCTTCTAGGTCATACCCTACTAGATCTGTGTTTTGAAATTTTCACAAGAGATAATTTTCTTCATTTACTTGAATAAATATTATGTGGCTTCTAGGATTTACAACACCTCATGATTCTGATGCAGTGTTTTGAATGTTATATGCAGTTTGAGACCCACTGTCTTTGGATGAAGTTGATTGAGTCACGGATTCGTCGTCGTTGGCCATAACAGTGGGCAAGAAAGACCAGATGATGCAATGTTGATGGTCTACCAATAGATATCTTAATGAATCAAGACTTCACTTGATCGAGAAAGAATGCTTCTCAATGATGATAGAAAAAACTGAGAGGACATTGATCTTACACTAACACGGAATAGTGAAAGATAATCGAATAGTTGTCATGAGGCTTGGAGGCTCTGATACCATAAAAGATAAAGTGATCGAATAGAAAAAAATGTTGCAACTTTATTATCAAAGCAATTGTAGAGTTTGAACCGATGTGACGTTATATATAGTTTACAAAAGTGACAGCTAGAAAAACAAAAGGATATATATTCCCATGTAACCCTAGCTTATATTATACAGAGTGCAGTAATTACTTTATTTTTTTTTCCTATTCATTATTTTATGGTTGTAGCAAAAGAGAAGTACATGTATAAAATATAGAGGATGGTCATTTTTATTTAAATACACCAAGTTTATTCCTGGACTTATGTTGGTGCAATATGTCATGCTTTTAACAGAACTACTGGTTGTATAAAAGTAAAAAAAGTATTTGTACAAACAGGAGCATGTATATTATGCATTATTATCTCAAACTCTACATATTACACTAATATCAACATTCATGGTTGTAAAGTATTGAATTACACAATAGGGCATAAACGTGAATTTATATAAATAACAACATCGTAAATTGGTGATACATAATGAAGTTTGTAATAACCCGAAAATCTGGGCCAGTTTAAAATTTTTATTTTGGCAATTTTAGCGAATTTTGAATATTTAAAATAGATTATTTTAAATAATATCGACGAAAAATTTATTTTGAATATAATTAGAACGTATATAGTTATATACATCGTCGTTGGAATATAAATAATTATATATAATTATAAAAGGAATTGAAAATGGCGCGGTAGTTCGATAATTCGATTTCAAACTTCAATTGAATGTACTGGGTGCAAAACAATCTGGATTTTGGCGAAACCAAAAACATTAGGATCTATTTGATAATATCTTTCCAACGAATCCGAAAAATCGAAATTTCATAACGGGAATCAAAAGATATGTCCAGTTGAAAATTCTGAATAGTCGCTATGGAATTCAGGCCCTTAAAAATAGACATTTTGCAAACGCCCTCGGATTTCGACGAAACCACTTTTGTTGGGTCCATGATGTCAAATTATTGCTAGGTTCCAAATTTCATAATTTTTCGAATCAATATGTGAGTGTGGCAAAGGAAAACGCGTTTGACCAATTTCAGTTGATTTTAATCGACTTGAAAATGACCATTTTTCCAATGGTCTCAGAATTCGACGAAACTAGTTTTGTTAGGACCGTATCGTCAATACGAAGCTAGAAAATATTTTTATGGAATTTTTAGAGTTAGTATGTGACCCCGGTAAATGGAAATGCGCGTTCAAAATCAATATATAGAGTTATATGTTGATTTTAACAGAAACTGATCGAAACGATCGAATCAGCCTACGATACATATCCCATTGTGTTCGGAATGGGGGTAATTAGCTATGGAAGACAGGCGGTGGGCCTCGTTTAGAGGTCGTATGTAAAAGTCAACTTTTTGAAATTTAAAATAAAATTATTAAAACCCTCTTCTCTTCCCTTATACTATGCCCCCCCTCTTCTCTCGTTCGTTCAATCAGAAAAAAAAAGAAAAAAACCGCTGCTGTGCGAGGCAACCCCCCTCTAATGGCGCCGCCGCGCGAGGCAACCCCCCCTAATCGCGCCGCCGCGCGAGGCAACCCCCCTACCCTGCTGCCGACCGAAGACGATGCCCCCCCCCCTTCGTTCTGACGATGGCGCCCTCCCAAGTCCCCTCCGATCTGCTCGCCCTCCACTTCGACCGCACCTCCACCTTGCACCCCGCCCTCCATTCGAAAATCAGCCACCTGTAAGTTTTTTATTTTTATTTTATTCTACTTTATTTTCTTTATTTTCTGGTTTTATTCAAGGATGTAAAGCATAGTGTAAGAAATATAAATGGTGAATTAGATTAGATTTTTTATAGAAATAAAGAATAGATTTTTGTTAATAAAAAAGGTTTGACTTTGAACTTCGTAGAGATTTGATTTTTAACATCGTAAAGAAAAGATTTTTATATAGAAGAAGGCGTGATTTCTATATAGAAGTGAAAATAAAAACATGATTTTTATTATAAAGCAAAGCTATGATTTTTATCGAAGTAAAAGAAAGATTTTTATTCGTTCATTAGCTAGGAAAAAGAAGTGATTTTTAATAATAAAAATATGATTTTTATATATCGAATAACGAAGTAAAAATTCGATTTTTATATATTGAATAGCGAAGTAAAAATTCGATTTTTATATATTGAATAGCGAAGTAAAAATTCGATTTTTATATATTGAATAGCGAAGTAAAAATTCGATTTTTCTGTATTGAATAGCGGAATAAAAATGCGATTTTTATCATGAGAATGGTTAAGGAAAAATAGGATTTTTAAATTGAAAGTGAACAAATAAAAATGTGATTTTTATTTTAAAGATAGCAATTTAAAAATGTGATTTTTATATATGTAGAGAATACGGGCAACGAAGGTGACAAAAAGGCGAGAACGACGAAGATTTCTATAAATAAAGAGTCGTGGAAGTGGGGATAGCTTTCGGTGAGAATTTCTCACTCTTTAATTTCTTTTTCTGGTTATATATATATATATATATATATATACTAGGATGCAGACGGTGTTTAGTAGCACCCGACACAATCGTCCACAGACCATGGACTTGTTTGTTTGGTTGTGTAGTTGGTTAGATTATTTGGTTTGAATTGAATTGTTTGGTGAAATGGAATGGATTTGATGGATGTGTGAATGGCGTGGGCCTTCACTAGACCGGGGATAAGGCTAGGCCTTGTCCCGTTTCTAGTATCGCGCCGTTATGCCGCCGAATTTTCTAAAATAAGTTAGAAAAATAAAGATATCATTTTATTTAATAAATGAACTAAATAGAATATTTTCATAGGTTGAATAAAATGTTTTATCGTTAAAAATATAATTTTTAACGTGAATGTGAATAAATAAATATTCATTTACAAACCGGACGGTTTGTTTATGTACACCTATTTGACTGATATTGATTGGGTCGATAAATTTTACACATCGCCCAACTGCACAAATAAAATCTGTGTTTGATTGTTTGAAACCCCACACGGGTATTGGGATAAAACACGACATACACTAATCCCAATAATTAGTTATATGTCGATCGATTGATTGACAGGCTGTTATAAGCGTTAGATATCTATATTTGATGCTTATACAGTGTAGTGCACTTTGGATGATGGTTGATTATTTATCGTTGCTATTATATACATGTGTTGTATGGAATCCATATAATTAAATTTATATAGTAATTGATTTGGCCTCATTCCTATTTAGAAGATAATGAATTTTATAGAATAAAGGTTCATGTGTTGACAGTACTCATCCGTTGAGATTAGTCATGTGTTGAACGAAGTATTTTAATAATAAAATTTACATCTTTATCTTTATAGAATAAAGGTTCATGTGTTGACAGTACTCATCCGTTGAGATTAGTCATGTGTTGAACGAAGTATTTTAATAATAAAATTTACATCTTTATCATATATGAAATTAGAAACTAACTGGAAAATAGATAAGATGAGTGGTCTCCTGGATATTGATCTGATGTTTGTTTCGGCCTTCGGGGTTAATATTTAGGGAATCTTTCTCTTACTAATTTATGATTGGAGTCTGATTTGAAATCAAACGATAGATACCATAATTTTTATAAAATATATTAAATAACAAAAATAGTCACACGTGGACAGTACTCATTTGCTGAGATTAGTCGTGTGTTGATAAAGATATAGAGTCATGTATTGAAAGAAATATAGATCCATTTGTTGAATATAAAGCCGTGTTGATTAGTAATGCGCTATTTTGACGGGAACGATATTTATATCGATTATATTCGTTTTTGAATTTAAAACAAATTTGATTTGAATTGAAAACGAATTCGAAATGAATTGAATATAAAACGATTTCGAAATGAATTGAATATAAAATGATTTCGAAATGAATTGAATATAAAATGAATTTGAATTGAATCGAATAGAAAACGAATTCGAATTGAATTGAATTGAAAAGAAAATGAATTCGAATCGAATTAAAAATCGATTTGAATTGAAATCAAATAGAAATGAAAGTAAAAAGGATTTATAATAGAAAATTCAAATTTGACTTGAATTTGAAATAAAGGTTGAAATTGTTTTTGAAACACTTTTTGAATCTATTTATAAAATTCGTTTTAAATATAAATCGATGAAATATATATTATATATATTATATATATATATAATATAATGGCTTGAATAGAACGCGCCGCGCCACGGCAGTTCGCGAATTTCGACCATTAACTTCGAACGGACATTACGGGAGATCCGACTGTCGGATTCTCCTAAAACCGGAACCGTTGGGTTCGTATCGAAAAGAGCTTTCTAACGAATATTAGAAATTTGAAATCTAACGGTTGGATTTGGAGATACGTCCAAATCAAATTTGGAAAAGGCCGTTGTAAGTGCAGTTCGATGGCCATTGTTGGAAATTGACTGTACGGGCCTTGATAAAATTATTAAAAATAGTAATAATTTGTGTAAAATCATAAGAAAGGATTTGGGAAAAATTGGGATGAAAAACTCCATATTTGAAAAGATAAAAATAGATTTTTATCGAAATGAACTAGTTTTGAACTAAAATTAAAACCCATTTATTTTTAAATAAATAAATTGGAATTGAATTAGAACTGATTTATATAGGTTTATCGTGAACTGTGTTTTAAATGACATTAGTTCTTTAACCCAGTAAAAGGAGTTTTAATGAATCTGTAATTAGATTGAAATGTGAATTGATAATCTAAATTATCGAATTTAGAAAGTGAGCGAGAATGGAGTATCACCAGTTTTGCTCCAAAGCGATAGTTAAATCTTTAATTAGATTTGAAAGTGAAATGGTAATTAATTTTACCGATAACACCGTGGTGTTAGATATGGGGTATTGCCAGTTTTTCTTCATGGGATGAATAAGTTGGGATTGGGAAATAAAATAAATAATTACTTCGGTGTGGTTCGCTAATCCCGACTAGTTTGGAAAACCATAATTTGGCTTGAAATGACATCCAAAGGAAGATTAAAGGATAAATTTTAAAGAATTTATCTTGGATAAAATTAATGGGAATCCTTCCCTAAGAATTGAAATTTAGAAACTAGCTGTAGATTAGTTAAGATGAGTGGTCTCCTGGATATTGATCTGATGTTGGTTTCGGCCTTCGGGGTTAATATTTGGGAAATTTTTCTCTTGCTAATTTGCGGTTAGTGACTAATGAATTGGAATGAGGCGTATGTTGTGTTCGTGTAACATTTGTTTTTAATATACGCGGGTTGTTCGGAAAGGCCGGGTTTATACCCACTCTGAATAACCGATTCGACGATAAGTCAAAGATGAAGACGATGGTTGAAGACCGGAAATCTTCACATCGTTTGGGTGATTACTGATGATCTTGATTGGGCTGTACACCCAAGATGAGGGAATCAGTTGGTGGTCGTCCAGACGTACTTGGAGATCGATGGATATGCGAGGAAAGTGCCTCCGGTTTCGTTCAGACCCAGAACGAACTTGTAAATGGATTGTGTGTCTGACATTGGGTTTTATTCTGTGTTGATTGATTTCTGTTAAATATATATCTGTTTGGCGGCGAAGAATTTATTCTCTTGCTTAACGCCCTTCTCTGAGACGTACGAGCTTAGAGGTTATATATCGATAGATATCAATCGCATGGCATGAATTGCCTGTGTGGCACGCTGAGATGCAATGATCAAGGCTTCTGTTGAAAAGCAAAGTCTTGTGGTTGATGACCAAAGCACGGCCTACGTGGCAGCTTTGTGTATAGCGTGGATTCGCGAGCCTCACACCTCGGTATGAGTCAAAAAGGGGATACGGACCGTTGGGAGAACACGACGTTTCTTTCTAGCTTTGGTGGTGTCAGTGACTTACCAGCCCTGACATTTATATACTTTTCACCTTTGTGGTTGTTGGAATGAGGCGCCTCGATTATAGGTCTGTGAGGACCGGGAAACGTGTGTTCAGGAATTGCCAATCCTCAAACATAAGAGAGGACCGGCCCAGTCGATCCAGGATTGCCCAGAGTGTGTAGTCCTGAGACATTTGCTAGAGTGTCTCGAACGCGGAGAGGAGCTTGCCCCTTGCCTCGACTCATGACGAAAATCCAATTTCCAATACGTGTATTTCGGCTTTATTTGTAGAACTAGTATGGCGACATAGTGGTATGGGGCACTTATGCCGTCTATGATTTATATTTATGATTGAAATTGTTTTGACACTATACACTTATTATGGTATCAAACGATTTGTTTTAAACGTACCAAGCATGTTTGGCTGTTATAAGGTAAAACCCTATCCTCCGGCTTGCGTTGCATTGTGTAATGGGACCTGGGTCTTATAATAGCTTCATTATTCGAAAAAGCATTTCGTTGTTTATTCTATGCACTGGTATTCTTGGGAGGAAACCCGTTCCGTGTTATACGGCGTGGTCCCTTGAATTACTCTCTTTTAAAGTAAAGCTTTAAATAACTGTTTTAGTTCTCACACCAGTCACATGACTGACCTGGAGTTTATTGTTTTAACCTAAACTCTGGGTGCCCCTATTTCCACACGGGCAGCTAGTAGTTTTGGTTTTGCAGATTTATATTCGCAGGATCCTTATTTACAGCTGGAACGATGCTCGAAAAGCTCTGTATCCGTATATCACCTTCAGTTGTGCTTTGTATTATTTTCCGCTGCTATGTAATTTATTGTAATCTCTGATATTTGTCGAATGTAATTTATTCATTTATACTCTGTATATTCTTGTATCTGATGGAATTGTTGTAATGAACAATGAAATGTTCTTCCGTCTGCGTTCTATTTTGTCCTGTTCTCAAACGATCAGGGGTTTCGAACGGTCTAGATCGGTTTAACGACTGATTTGGATCGAGCGAAATTCCAGGCTGTCACATTTGGTATCAGAGCTTTGGTTTACAGAGCTCGAGAAGAAGACACATTAGAACTATTCGAAAGAATTCATCAGATATTGGATTAGTAATATCCAATTAGAATGACTCGGTAGAGATAGGATCAGTAGCATCCTAGAACGAGTGTGAAGAGTATATTTTTTCAAATGAAAACAATTTTTGTTTTGAAAATTTAAATCATTTTATACGTATTTGAATATTTATTTGTATTGAATTTGGACAATCCGCTATATAAAGATTTTGCATATACGCGTCATGAACGTATATTCGAAGTTTTAATATACCGGATAGATATAGAACCGCACTCTAGTAGCCCGGAGATGTTCTGATGGTGGTTTGAAACATCATCAGCATTTATTTTCGAGTGACGAAGGTTTGATATCTATATATTTCCATTAGACTGGTGTGAGAACCAAAACTTATATAGTTAGAACACATTGTTGTGAATTGGCATCAAAAACATGATTTTCTGGATATATATCAAATTATGAATTTGAAACGTTAATCCACTAATTGATTGATGTTTGTGTTGTTTGTTTATTTGTTTGATAATTTTGAACCATTTAGCCTAATTGAACCGAATATTGAATATTGTATCGAAAATTGGTCGCATTTGCTTGCATATACATATACTTACAGTGAACAGGTTATAGCAAGGAGGCTAGAGCAGAGAATAAAATTTGTTTGTCCGACAAATAGGTACATGTTTACTATAATTTACTGTTTTGTTTGGGTGATGATGATTTTATGAGCCGATTGGCTAGCCGCTTGGCTTTTTCTTTTTCTTTTTGAGATCAGAAGGCCTATATGGCAATTTCGGGATTTTCCCGTGGCTCCCGGTGCAGGGGAGGTTATGGAGAAATTTTTCGAAAATTTAGGGTGTTAGCCAAAATTTTTGAAGAATTTGAAAATTCTCAGAAACTGAAAAGTTGGAGAATGGAAGCCGGATCGAACGAAGAGTTGATTAATCAAACCACTTTCGACTTTGTTCCTTTTCGGGGACGAAAAGTTTTAAGTGGGGGAGATTGTAATAATCCAAAAATCTGGGCCAGTTTAAAATTTTTATTTTGGCAATTTTAGTGAATTTTGAATATTTAAAATAGATTATTTTAAATAATATCGACGAAAAATTTATTTTGGATATAATTAGAACGTATATATTTATATACGTCGTCGTTGGAATATAAATAATTAATTATAAAAGGAATTGAAAATGGCGCGGTAGTTCGATAATTCGATTTCAAACTTCAATTGAATGTATCGGGTGCAAAACAATCGGGATTTTGGCGAAACCAAAAACATTAGGATCTATTTGATAATATCTTTCCAATGAATCTGAAAAATCGAAATTTCATAACGGGAATCAAAAGATATGTCCAGTTGAAAATTCTGAATAGTCGCTATGGAATTCAGGCCCTTAAAAATAGACATTTTGCAAACGACCTCGGATTTTGACGAAACCACTTTTGTTGGGTCCGTGATGTCAAATTATTGCTAGGTTCCAAATTTCATAATTTTTCGAATCAATATGTGAGCGTGGCAAAGGAAAACGCGTTTGACCAGTTTCAGTTGATTTTAATCGACTGGAAAATGGCCATTTTTCCAGTGGTCTCAGAATTCGACGAAACTAGTTTTGTTTGGACCATATCGTCAATACGAAGCTAGAAAATATTTTTATGGAATTTTTAGAGTTAGTATGTGACCCCGGTAAATGAAAATGCGCGTTCAAAATCAATATATAGAGTTATATGTTGATTTTAACGGAAACTGATCGAAACGATCGAATCAGCCTACGATACATATCCCATTGTGTTCGGAATGGGGGTAATTAGCTATGGACGACAGGCGGTGGGCCTCGTTTAGAGGTCGTATGTAAAAGTCAACTTTTTGAAATTTAAAATAAAATAAAATAATAAAAACCCTCTTCTCTTCCCTTATACTCTGCCCCCCCCCCTCTTCTCTCGTTCGTTCAATCAGAAAAAAAAGAAAAAAAACTGCCACCGTGCGAGGCAACCCCCCCTCTAATCGTGCCGCCGCGCGAGGCAACCCCCCCTAATCGCGCCGCCGCGCGAGGCAACCCCCTACCCTGCTGCCGACCGAAGACGATGCCCCCTCCCTTCGTTCTGATGATGGCGCCCTCCCAAGTCCCCTCTGATCTGCTTGCCCTCCACTTCGACCGCACCTCCACCTTGCACCCCGCCCTCCGTTCGAAAATCAGCCACCTGTAAGTTTTTTTATTTTTATTTCATTCTACATTATTTTCTGGTTTTATTCAAGGATGTAAAGCATAGTGTAAGAAATATAAATGGTGAATTAGATTAGATTTTTTATAGAAATAAAGAATAGATTTTTGTTAATAAAAAAGGTTTGACTTTGAACTTCGTAGAGATTTGATTTTTAACATCGTAAAGAAAAGATTTTTATATAAAAGAAGGCGTGATTTCTATATAGAAGTGAAAATAAAAACATGATTTTTATTATAAAGCAAAGCTATGATTTTTATCGAAGTAAAAGAAAGATTTTTATTCGTTCATTAGCTAGGAAAAAGAAGTGATTTTTAATAATAAAAATATGATTTTTATATATCGAATAATGAAGTAAAAATTCGATTTTTATATATTGAATAGCGAAGTAAAAATTCGAATTTTATATATTGAATAGCGAAGTAAAAATTCAATTTTTATATATTGAATAGCGAAGTAAAAATTCGATTTTTCTGTATTGAATAGCGGAATAAAAATGCAATTTTTATCATGAGAATGGTTAAGGAAAAATAAGATTTTTAAATTGAAAGTGAACAAATAAAAATGTGATTTTTATTTTAAAGATAGCAATTTAAAAATGTGATTTTTATATATGTAGAGAATACGGGCAATGAAGGTGACAAAAAGGCGAGAACGACGAAGATTTCTATAAATGAAGAGTCGTGGAAGTGGGGATAGCTTTCGGTGAGAATTTCTCACCCTTTAATTTCTTTTTCTAGTTATATATATATATATATATATATATACTAGGATGCAGACGGTGTTTAGTAGCACCCGACACAATCGTCCACAGACCATGGACTTGTTTGTTTGGTTGTGTAGTTGGTTAGATTATTTGGTTTGAATTGAATTGTTTGGTGAAATGGAATGGATTTGATGGATGTGTGAATGGCGTGGGCCTTCACTAGACCGGGGATAAGGCTAGGCCTTGTCCCGTTTCTAGTATCGCGCCGTTATGCCGCCGAAATTTTCTAAAATAAGTTAGAAAAATAAAGATATCGTTTTATTTAATAAATGAACTGAATAGAATATTTTCATAAGTTGAATAAAATGTTTATTGTTAAAAATATAATTTTTAACGTGAATGTGAATAAATAAATATTCACTTACAAACCGGACGGTTTGTTTATGTACACCTTTTTGACTGATATTGATTGGGTCGATAAATTTTACACATCGCCCAACTGCACAAATAAAATCTGTGTTTGATTGTTTGAAACCCCACACGGGTATTGGGATAAAACACGACATACACTAATCCCAATAATTAGTTATATGTCGATCGATTAATTGACAGGTTGTTATAAGCGTTAGATATCTATATTTGATGCTTATACAGTGTAGTGCACTTTGGATGATGGTTGATTATTTATCGTTGCTATTATGTACATGTGTTGTATGGAACCCATATAATTAACTTTACATGGTAATTGATTGGGCCTCATTCCAATTTAGAAGATAAAGAATTTTATAGAATAAAGGTTTATGTGTTGACAGTACTCATCCATTGAGATTAGTCATGTGTTGAACGAAGTATTTTAATAATAAAATTTACATCTTTATCTTTATAGAATAAAGGTTCATGTGTTGACAGTACTCATCCGTTGAGATTAGTCATGTGTTGAACGAAGTATTTTAATAATAAAATTTACATCTTTATCATATCTAAAATTAGAAACTAACTGGAAAATAGATAAGATGAGTGGTCTCCTGGATATTGATCTGATGTTGGTTTCGGCCTTCGGGGTTAATATTTAGGGAATCTTTCTCTTACTAATTTACGATTGGAGTTTGATTTGAAATCAAACGATAGATACCATAATTTTTATAAAATATATTAAATAACAAAAATAGTCACACGTGGACAGTACTCATTCGCTGAGATTAGTCGTGTGTTGACAAAGATATAGAGTCGTGTATTAAAAGAAATATAGATCCATTTGTTGAATATAAAGCCGTGTTGATTAGTGATGCGCTATTTTGACGGGAACGATATTTATATCGATTATATTCGTTTTTGAATTTAAATCAAATTTGATTTGAATTGAAAACGAATTCGAAATGAATTGAATATAAAACGATTTCGAAATGAATTGAATATAAAATGATTTCGAAATGAATTGAATATAAAACGAATTTGAATTGAGTCGAATAGAAAACGAATTCGAATTGAATTGAATTGAAAAGAAAATGAATTCGAATCGAATTAAAAATTTATTTGAATTGAAATCAAATAGAAATGAAAGTAAAAAGGATTTATAATATAAAATTCAAATTTGATTTGAATTTGAAATAAAGGTCGAAATTGTTTTTGAAACAAATTTGAATCTATTTATAAAATTCGTTTTAAATAGAAATCGACGAAATATATATTATATATATAATATAATGGCTTGAATAGAACGCGCCGCGCCGTGGCAGTTCGCGAATTTCGACCATTAACTTCGAACGGACATTACGTGAGATCCGACCGTCGGATTCTCCTAAAACCGGAACCGTTGGGTTCGTATCGAAAAGAGCTTTCTAAAGAATATTAGAAATTTGAAATCTAACAGTTGGATTTTGAGATACGTCCAAATCAAATTTGGAAAAGGTTGCTGTAAGTGCAGTTCGATGGCCAATGTTGGAAATCGACTGTACGGGCCTTGATAAAATTATTAAAAATAGTAATAATTTGTGTAAAATCATAAGAAAGGATTTGGGAAAAATTGGGATGAAAAACTCCATATTTGAAAAGATAAAAATAGATTTTTATCGAAATGAACTAGTTTTGAACTAAAATTAAAACCCATTTATTTTTAAATAAATAAATTGGAATTGAATTAGAACTGATTTACATGGGTTTATCGTGAACTGTGTTTTAAATGACATTAGTTCTTTAACCCAGTAAAAGGAGTTTTAATGAATCTGTAATTAGATTGAAATGTGAATTGATAATCTAAATTATCGAATTTTGAAAGTGAGCGAGAATGGAGTATCACCAGTTTAGCTCCAAAGTGATAGTTAAATCTTTAATTAGATTTGAACGTGAAATGGTAATTAATTTTACCGATAACACCGTGGTGTTAGATATGGAGTATTGCCGGTTTTGCTTCATGGGATGAATAGGTTGGGATTGGGAAATAAAATAAATCATTACTTCGGTGTGGTTCGCTAATCCTGACTAGTTTGGAAAACCATAATTTGGCTTGAAATGACATCCAAAGGAAGATTAAAGGATAAATTTCAAAGAATTTATCTTGGATAAAATTAATGGGAATCCTTCCCTAAGAATTGAAATTTAGAAACTAGCTGTAGATTAGTTAAGATTAGCGGTCTCCTGGATATTGATCTGATGTTGGTTTCGGCCTTCGGGGTTAATATTTGGGAAATTGTTCTCTTGCTAATTTGCGGTTAGTGACTAATGAATTGGAATGAGGCGTATGTTGTGTTCGTGTAACATTTGTTTTTAATATACGCGGGTTGTTCGGAAAGGCCGGGTTTATACCCACTCTGAATAACCGATTCGACGATAAGTCGAAGATGAAGACGGTGGTTGAAGACCGGAAGTCTTCACATCGTTTGGGTGATTACTGATGATCTTGATTGGGCTGTACACCCAAGATGAGGGAATCAGTTAGTGGTCGTCCAGACGTACTTGGAGATCGATGGATATGCGAGGAAAGTGCCTCCGGTTTCGTTCAGACCCAGAACGAACTTGTAAATGGATTGTGTGTCTGACATTGGATTTTATTCTGTGTTGATTGATTTCTGTTAAATATATATTTGTTTGGCGGCGGAGAATTTATTCTCTTGCTTAACGCCCTTCTCTAAGACGTGCGAGCTTAGAGGTTATATATCGATAGATATCAATCGCATGGCATGAATTGCCTGTGTGGCACGCTGAGATGCAATAATCAAGGCTTCTGTTGAAAAGTAAAGTCTTGTGGTTGATGACCAAAGCACGACCTACGTGGCAGCTTTGTGTATAGCGTGGATTCGCGAGCCTCACACCTCGGTATTAATTAAAAATCGGGATACAGACCGCTGGGAGAACACGACGTTTCTTTCTAGCTTTGGTGGTGTCAGTGACTTACCAGTCCTGACATTTATATACTTTTCACCTTTGTGGTTTTTGGAATGGGCGCCTCAATTATAGGTCTGTAAGGACCGGGAAACGTGTGTTCAGGAATTGCCAATCCTCAAACGTAAGAGAGGACCGGCCTAGCCGATCCAGGATTGCCCAGAGTGTGTAGTCCTGAGACATTTGCTAGAGTGTCTCGAATGCGGAGAGGAGCTTGCCCTTTACCTCGACTCATGACGGAAATCCAATTTCCAATACGTGTATTTCGGCTTTATTTGTAGAACTAGTATGGCGACATAGTGGTATGGAGCACTAATACCGTCTATGATTTATATTTATGATTGAAATTGTTTTGACACTATGCACTTATTATAGTATCAAACGATTTGTTTTAAACGTACCAAGCATGTTTGGCTGTTATAAGGTAAAACCCTATCCTCCGGCTTGCGTTGCATTGTGTGATGGGACCTGGGTCTTATAATAGCTTCATTTTTCGAAAAAGCGTTGCGTTGTTTATTCTATGCACTGGTATTCTTGGGAGGAAACCCGTTCCGTGTTATACGGCGTGGTCCCTTGAATTACTCTCTTTTAAAGTAAAGCTTTAAATAACTGTTTTAGTTCTCACACCAGTCACATGACTGACCTGGAGTTTATTGTTTTAACCTAAACTCTGGGTGCCCCTATTTCAGCACGGGCAGCTAGTACTTTTGGTTTTGCAGATTTATATTCGCAGGATCCTGATTTACAGCTGGAACGATGCTCGGAAAGCTCTGTATCCGTATATCACCTTCAGTTGTGCTATGTATTATTTTCCGCTGCTATGTAATTTATTGTAATCTCCGATATTTGTCGAATGTAATTTATTCATTTATACTCTGTATATTCTTGTATCTGATGGAATTGTTGTAATGAACAATGAAATGTTCTTCCGTCTGCGTTCTATTTTGTCCTGTTCTCAAACGATCAGGGGTTTCGAACGGTCTAGATCGGTTTAACGACTAATTCGGATCGAGCGAAATTCCAGGCCGTCACAAAGTTTTAAGCTTAAAATGTGCTTACATGTCATAGAAAATACCAAACTCAATATCTTCAACCTCAAACTATCATCAGGAAAGGGTAGCTTTATCCATTAATATACTATAGCACATTGCTCAAAACTGGACTCGCTCCACTCACCACCCCTTCAACGTCTGTACAATTCCAAACAGATCTTTGGTGGAAGATTTTGTATACTAAAAACCATGTTAGATGAATCAAGTATAACGCCTATGATTGGTGTTATGGTGCCTTCCCTAGATGTGAATACTTTCCCTAATAATTTATTGAGCAAATGTTTATGATGGATCCAAATATCAAAATAAATTTATAATACTATAGCAGAAAATAATATACATGAAGAAATGTAGATAAGCATTTTACAACAAAAGATAATAGTAATTACCTTAATTTAAACTAAGCAAAAAATAAGTCATATTCACCTTAAGGCTAAAATTCATTGAATAAATATATTAAGGTACAAATCATTAACAAAACGAAACAGATGAATAATTAAGCTAATAAAAGAACCAACTTAAAACCTACATAGTATTATTGAAAGTTGAAAATACCTAACTATTAGATGTAGCAGCACTGATGATTTAGGTACCGTTTGATTTATGAACTGGGCAGTTGAAGTTCGCATCTGCGTCTGACGCATCGGGCGCGTCTACTGTAGAGCCCACACTTTTGCCCCTTCAAGACGAACGGTTGAAAAGGTGGCTTTCGCGTCCGACGCATCGGATGCACGTCTAACACGACGAAATTTCCAGAATAGCCGATCCATTTCTCCTTCCCCTATATATTCACTCCAATTTACTACCTTTTCAATACCACATTCCACAAACAATCCGAAAATTATAGCTTTAATCCTTATTCCATTGACAAAAATGAGCTTCTTGCTTTGTGCATGGCAGTACATCAAGATGGTGATGATTATCTCGAGTGGGAGATGTGGGTTATTCTGTCAGCATTAGATAACAGAAGGGACGTCAACCATTTTTTACTTCTGATTGACAAGCCGGAAGAGCTTAGGTGTGTTGTGTTCTTTATTATGTCCAGAAGCTGAGGAATGGATCGATGTATTTTTTTATGTATTATGGTAGTTTTTTCTGTATTCCGCAATTGTGTTGTAACGGTGGTTGAATTTTGAAATTTAAATTCCACAATTCATATTCTCCAATTTTTATTCTGTAATTCGTTTTTTCCAATTTGTATCTAATTCAATAAACCTACAATAAACACTAAATACAAAAACATTAATGTAACACCCCACCTCCGTTAAGGTCACTCTCAAAGGGAATGCCTTAACTTCGGTGGAGCATTTTAAGGTACAAGATACTAACAAATTACGAGACAGATAATTAAAACAGTGGAAAAGAAACCAATCTTCATTCCATAAATACTTCTTCAATACAACATTTCAACAAACAGTTTCAATCTTCCAAATTATTACATCTGTCTTGAAAACATAAAGAACCAATACTAAAAATAAAATGACATAAATCCCCAACATGTCTTTGAACACAACCATAGCTCAAAAAGGAAAGTCCAAGCCTTACATCTACGGTCTTCAAGCTTTGATTTGACCCGGTCAAGCAGAAGTGTTCCCTCCCTGCGGACCTGGGGAGGGGGGGAAACGGAAGAAAAGAGGCAAAAGGAAAATGAATCAGACATAAGTCTGGTAAGCCCAGTTATTTAATAGCATGTAAACAAGTAAAAGGCTGTGACATGAATAAACTGAACTTAGAATGATACCACAAGGATAGGGTAGTCCTAAAACAAGATAAGGTAAGACTTAACTAGATTTGGCTATCGCACCCACTTTTACTTCTCTGCACCCACCAAGAACTTGTTTAACTAGCAGTGTATGTTCATGATAAAGTGATCCCATTCATGTATTGATCGGCACCTACTCGCATTCAAGTATTCTCGGTGTCATGTGGCCCCACGTGATTATAAAGTACTTGTGCTGGTTCCATTATAGGGTGTATCAAGTCCTATAATGGCAATCCCTGACACGATTCTAGATGCACAGGTGTATGCCTGGTGCCCAGTGCCTACTTTTTCCACTCCGGAGCCCGTGCACGCCCGTACTCCGTCGGAACCTACACTGACGCACCTAAACGCCGCCCTTTTGACCGCTTATATTCAGCCCGGTAATCGTGCCCCACCCTACCTAGTTTAGGGTACCTTGATACGTTCATGTGGGTTAGTGCTGAAACGGGTCCCCGTTACTAGGGTTTTTCTAGTCAACATGTTAAAGTGGTTAAGTGTTCTTGACTTGACTTAACCCCTATCCATATTGCCTAGTTAACATGTTGATTTGGCTAAGTGTTTTCTAAATTACTTAACCCCACTAATCTTGTCTTGTTCACATGTTAAGTTGGTTAAGTATTTTCTTAATTACTTAACCTCACCACTCTTGTCTTGCTAAGTTGGTTAAGTGTTTCCTTAATTACTTAACCTCACCATTTCTAGCTTGATTGTTCATGAGCTTTAACTAATTAATTAATTAAAGCACCAACCACTCACATTAGACAGGTATTGTTGTGGTTACTGGATGTGTCGGTCGGTTTCGGGCAGGTTTACACCACAACTCAGTCTAACCTTGGTCTTTTCTGGGCTTGATGCAATAACATCTCACATTAGACAGATATTGTTGTGGTTATTGGATGTGCCGGTTGGTTCCGGGCAGGTTTACACCACAACTCAGTCTAACCTCGGGCTTTTCTGGGCTTGATGCACTAACCTCTCACATTAGATAGGTATTGTTGTGGTTACTGGATGTGCCGGCCGGTTCCGGGCAGGTTTACACCACAACTCAGTCTAACTTCGGGTTAGGCATATTCGTCTTTTCTAGATTTATATTTTTATATATTCAAATTTCTACAATTATTTCATATCACATGTTTTAATTTAAGACTAATGGTATATAAATTATACCATTCATGGCCTTAACCAATTACATGGTTTTGCGCCCACCTACATATTTACATGTTTTGATTTAATAATTACCCCACACGTTACCCCCGTTTGTTCGTTCACATTAATCACATAAAGACATCGGGCCCGCTAATTGGCCCACTCTATAAACGAGAGATAAAGGGGGAACAGGCATAACATAGGTTCAATCAACATATATCATGTAATTTGGCATCAACATTAGTTATAGACTATCATGTGACATAATCATGACATGTCCGATTTCGAAACATGTATAATTATAACATTAACATATAGGTGTAAACTAGATCTAATTAGGTGAACTCGCATAAATTCACTTCACAAACTTGCATATAAATATGGGTCTAGTTTAGTATCTAACATGTAACTTGCATATGACACACACACACACACACACACACATATATATATATATATATAATTATATCACAACTTGGATCTATCATAAATTATATAACTTGCATTAATCATGTGAGCCTAAATGGATATTGACATGGATCCAATCATAAAGTTTGTAACTTGCATATGGATATATGAACATAGGCATGTGGATATAACATAAAACTTGCAACTTACATATGAACATATGGATCTAACAAAAAATTGCAACTTGCATATGAACATATGGATCTAACATAAAACTTGCAACTTACATAAACATATGGATCTAACATAAAACTCCTAACTTGCATATGAACATATGGATCTAATCATGTAGCATAAGGATCTAACATAAAACATAGGAATATGTACATGTAGATCTTGACTTGGATCTAATATAAAACTTACAACTTGCATAAAAACATATACATGTAGATCTTTACATGAAACACATAACTTGCATATGATATTGATTGTTTCAAATAGATCCAATACCAAATCCAATAATCCACAATCATTCCAATTCATGACAAAATCATCACAATAAATCGATATGAATTAACATGGTATAATTCTAGTTTCACTTTATATCAAATCACGTCTTAGATTTATTTACGTCTAAAAGATAACTGCGCTTACAACGAACGAAGGTCTTGATTCCTGGATTTTGAATTCTGGAGTTGAAATGCTCGCCTCTGATGTAGACAACCGTTGTTTTGATTTAGTTTGGTTCGTCTATATGTTAGCTTCAAGTGGCGGCTAATCTAGGTTGTCTAATGGCAGCATGACGGCTCTAGGTTCAATTTTTAATATGATTTAGGGGTGAGGTATTAGGTTGCTTTTATAGAGATTAGATTGAATAGGAGCCGTCAGATCATCTCGGAATAAATCAAGACCATTAAGACAAGATAGAGTTATCTAGAACAGCCAACTCAACCCCTAGTGACTCAGCAGTGAGTCATAATTCGTCTTTTCTAAATTCACATATTTTCTATATATGTCTAATTATATATGTAAATTAATCTTAATTTAATCATGCCATAATTATTCTTTTAATTATGCTCACAATAAATGGTATACCAAATATACCATTTCATGAACCAATCTATGCCAAGAAATTTTCATGTTTTCCCTTGATTCTCGCATTTATAATTAAGTATTATTTAATTTGTTGTTACAACATTAACAGAAAATACGGGGTGTTACATTCTCCCCTCCTTTAAGGATTTCGTTCTGAAATCTTCAAGTCGAGAAGAACGTATATCTTACCATCTAATTGTCCATCTACTCAACCATCAAACATAGGCGTCCATTGTCCTTAAAAGGCTTCTAATGCTTCATGATCATATGCATAGTGTGTGTACATGTCCTTGCCTAATGCAAAATCAGGCGGTCTACTGATTCAGTCGACCTCCTTAATGCAAATTATGTCAGTGCCATGAGTCCATTATGTATGCAATTTTCCCATCCAATATTTCTACATGAGTGCACGATCATTCATACAAATGCAACGTCCATATGTTAACACATCAAGTTTCAATCCATATACAAATACATATACGCATATGCAATATGAAAGTGACTAAGCCGATCTAATTCCTAACATGTGTGTATATGCATCCACGAGCAACCACTTGCAACCATCAACCATAACATGTTTCAATTACATGTTTTTATCCAAATGGGTTTCTACCTAAGGATAAAGGATAGGATCGAGAAGATATACTCAAAAGGATAGGTACAAGCATAAAATTAAGGAAAAAGAGATCAAGGATGTACCCCCAAAAAGAAAAGGGTAGGCTGTGCGTATTATGTCCTCAGTTTCCCAAGTTGTGTCTTTCTCGGCGTCGCTCCATTGAACCTTGACAAGCTTGACTTCACGGTTGCATCGCTTTTTGACTTCTGTACCCAAGATACGAGTTGGAACTCTCCTTACAGTTGCTTCTCGTTCAACCTCTACTTTCCTCTAGCATGCTTGGTTTCACCACTTCCGCAGACTCATGTAAGCACTTTCGCAGGTGAGAGACATGAAAGACATTATGAACTCCAGCCAATCTTTCGGGCAGTTGTACTCTATAATCCATCTTCCAATCTTCTCAATGATAGGAAACGACCCTACAAATCTTGGTGCTAACTTTCCTGCGGATCTGAACCGAACGACGTTCCTCAAAGGGGATACTTTAAGAAACACCTTGTCTCCAACTTCAAACTCAAGGTCGGTCCTTCTTTTGTCTGCGTAGGACTTTTGTCTATCTTGGGCAGTCTTCATTCTCCTTCATATTAAGTCTACTTTCTCTGAAGTTTCTCTGATCATGTCTGGTCCAAGTATGAGCTTATCTGTAGACTCCCACCAACAAGTTGGTGATCGGCATGGTCTTCCATACAAAGCCTCGAAGGGTGCCACGCCTATGGTGGCTTGGTAACTATTGTTGTAAGCGAACTCCACTAAAGGAAGATGATCCTCCCATGTACCTCCAAAGTCAAGAATGCACAGTCTCAAGAGATCTTCTAGTACTCTGTTCACCCTTTCCGTCTGAACATCGGTTTGTGGGTGATAGGTCGTGCTTAAGCATAGTTGTGTGCCCACAGCCTCTTGTAAACTCCTCTAGAACTCACTTGTAAAGATAGGGTCTCGATCACTCATTATGCTGGAGGGTATCTCATGGAGTCGAACTATCTCTTTAAGATATATGGATGCTAGAGATGAGGCAGTCCTTCTACTTTTGACAGGTATAAAGTGAGCGCTATTAGTATGCATGTCCACTATTACCCAAATGCTGGTATTGCCCCTTCTTGACCTAGGCAACCCATGTATAAAGTCCATCGAGATGCTATCCCATTTCCACTGTGGGACCTCCAGAGGATGGAGCAGACCACCAGGGTTCTTCTGCTACGCCTTGACTTGTTGGCATATTAAACACTTAGAAACAAATTCAGCTATGTCTTTCTTCATGACATTCCAAAAGAAAACTATTTTGATGTCTTTATACATTTTGTCTCCGCCTAGGTGTACGGTCAGCTTGGAATGGTGTGCCTCTTGTAGAACCGTCTTTACCAAACCCCTTTCTTTTGAGACACATAGTCTTTCATCTCGTCTCAACCAGCCCTTGGCATCAATGGAGTATCTATTGAGGTGACTAGAAGTCTCACCCCTAATTAACTTATCCATCACATTGGCAAGCTGAGGGTTTTCTCTTTGCGTGGCTTCGATTGAGTCTAATAGAGTTGGCTGCACTTCTAACGTTGCTAGCAAGCCAGGTACAAAGTCAGAGGAGGGTCTGAAGTTAAAGCTTACTATGAACTCCAAGCTTTGCCTTTCCACAAAGAGAGAGCTTAAAGTAAACTTCTTTCTACTCAAGGCGTCTGCCACTACATTGCCCTTACCAGGGGTATAGGCAATCTCAAAATCATATAAGGCGAGAAATTCCATCCACCTTTGCTGCCTCAAATTAAGATCTTTCTGAGAGAAAAGGTATTTTAATGATTTATGATCAGTAAATAATTCGAACCTTTCTCCTAGCAGATAATGACGCAATGATTTAAGGGTGAAAACGATGGCAGCTAGTTCTAAATCATGAGTTGGGTAATTCTTCTCATGAACCTTCAACTGCCTTCCTCCATAGCAAACTACTTTGCCTTCTTGCATTAGGACAGCGGCCAATCCTATTCTGCACGCGTCTGTATATACTGTAAACATCTTGCTTCCATCAGGCAATATCAGAACTGGAGCTGTTGTCAGAGCCCTTTTTAAACGTTAGAAAGCAATGTCACAATCCAAATCCCAAGCAAAAGCTAA
This sequence comes from Allium sativum, assembly GCA_030737875.1. Classification (NCBI taxonomy): domain Eukaryota; kingdom Viridiplantae; phylum Streptophyta; class Magnoliopsida; order Asparagales; family Amaryllidaceae; genus Allium; species Allium sativum. The sequence goes on along the minus strand of CM060919.1, from coordinate 483,812,206 downwards.
TTTCTTCTTTGTCAATCTTGTCAGCGGAGCTGAGATCTTCGCAAAGTCCTTAATGAACTTTCGATAATAGCCCGCTGGCCCGAGAAAGCTTCAGACTTCGGTTGCATTTCGCGGAATCTTCCAATCTTGCACCGCGACTACTTTTGCGAGGTCCACGGCTATCCCCTCTTTGGACACCACATGTCCAAGAAACCTTACTTCTTCTCTCCAAAAGTGGCATTTGGAGAATTTTGCTTTCAGCTGATGTGCTCGAAGAGTATCTAACACTTCCTTTAAATGCACAGCATGTTCTTCCTCGCTTTTTGAGAAGATTAAGATGTCGTCTACGAAGACCACTACACATTTATTGAGGAATTACCGGAACACCCTGCTCATCAAGTCTACAAAATAGGCAGGTACGTTTGTCAAGCCGAAAGGCATAAGCCACTCGAAGAAACCATCTGGGGTCCTAAATGTGGTCTTGTCAATGCTATCCTCAGCCACTCTTAGTTGATGAAACCCAACAGCCAGATCTAGTTGGGAGAAAATAGATGCACCTACGAGTTGATCAAACAGATCGTCAATTCTTGGGAGGGGGTGCCTATTCTTCTTAGTCAGCTTGTTCAACTCCCTATAATCTACGCATAGGCGGAGTGAACCATCAGCTTTGGTCGCGAATACTACTGGAGCACCCCATTCAGAAACACTCCGTCTTATGAACACCTTTTCAAGCAGCTCTTTAATTTGCTTGCTGAGCTCCTTTCTCTCCCTTGGGGCCATGTGCCTATCGGGTAAAGCAATCGGCTTTGCATTATCAACAAGGTATATGCGGAAGTCTATCTCCCGCTTCGTAGGTAAGCCCTTCATCTCTTCAAACACATCTGAGTATTCACGGACTACTCTAACGGACTACAAATTCTCAACAGACGCATCAAGTGATTCAAGATAACTAAGCATGACAGAGTTCATGGGATTACAAGAGATTTTGAGAGTGTTATCGAGGCGAATCATGAGTCTAACCACTCTCTTTACACAATCAAGGATGGCACCATTACTGGATAGCCAGTCCATGCCTAGAATCAGCCCATAGCCCGTGAAGCCCAAAACAAAAGCATTACATTTAAACCCAACACTTAGAATAGAGATTTCCAAATCCAAACAAACCATTGACAAATAAACTGAGCCCCCAATTGGATTTGAAACAACCAAGGGATCCTCTACTATATGGGTGTCTAGGTGTAGAGATTCAACTAAAGCAGTAGATATAAAAGAGTGTGATGCGCCGGAATCAAAGAGAGTACGAACAGGATTATCAAATAGATAAACTAAACTCTCAACAGAAATATGACTACCTCGTTCCTACAGAGGTGCTACGAGAACATGAACCTGCCCTCCAGAAGAAGCTCTAGTTCTCTGTCCCTACCCTTGCCTTTTTGGGCAGTCCTTAGCCAAGTTTCATGTTTCCCGCAATGGAAACAAGCGTCGAACTTCCTCTTTTTCTTTCTGCAGTCCCTAGCCAAATGTCCAAGTATGCCACATTAATTGCACTTCTGCTTCTTACGGGATTTATCATCCTTCCCGCCTTTCTTGGGGTCCGCTTTCATGTTTTGAGATCCCTCTCCTTTCTTATTTTGAGACTCTTCCTTCTTTACCTCCTTCTTGCCATCTTTGTTCTCCTCTTGCAACAGAGCCATGTCCACCAGCCTTTCATAAGTTGCTCCCATGGGTATATGGGACATTGCCAGGCCTTGCAGTGGCTCATTCGGTCCTTTGGAAAAACGGAAAGCCTTCTTGTGTTGAGTGTTGACTAACTCCAGTCCAAATCTGGCAAGCTGATTGAACTTATTGACATATTCTTTGACTGATAGGTTGCCTTGCTTAAGTGATAGAAACTTCTCTATTTGCAGACTTTGCTCAGCTTGTGAGAGGAACTTCATTTCAAATCTCGCCTTGAAGTCCTCCTAAGTCTCTATCGGTCTTTCAGCATTAGTGACCTCCCACCAAAAGGAGACCTCATCTTTGAGCAACCACACCACCAACTATAGTTTCTGCCTCTCGTCTACTTTAAAGATAACAAATAAGTCTTCAGTTTCTTTGAGCCAGTTTCTGGCTTCTACGAAAGATTCACTACCCTTGAAGTCTTTTCCACCCATGGATCTAAAATCTCTACAGATCTTTGAGAAAGCATGTCCCCTCGGAGGAGGAGGAGGAGGAGCAGCAGCAGCGGCTGGGGGAGGTGGAGGAATGCCTGCTGGGCCTGCTTTATTGGCCCTCGGTTCAAGGTACCTTCTAAACCAACCAGGCACCGGCACGCCCTCAGGCAGGTTAAAGTCCCCAGACACGCTGAAACAAAAGGAAAGATTCAAAACGAAGGATAGAAAGATAGTGCATATGGCTTTGGGGATTATGCCTTTTTAAATTTAAAAAAACACTTTTCTTGAAAATGCTTCTTTATGACTTCTTTTTGAAAAGTAGTTTCAAAAATTTTATCCAATATGGTAACCTTTAGCTCTGATACCAAGTGTAACTCCCCACCTCCGTTAAGGTCACTCTCAAAGGGAATGACTTAACTTCGGTGGAGCGTTTTAAGGTACAAGATACTGATAAATTACAAGATAGATAATTAAAGCAGCGGATAATTAAAACAGCTGAAAAGAAACCAATCTTCATTCCATAAATACTTGTTCAATACAAAATTTCAACAAACAGTTTCAATCTTCCACATTATTACATCTGTCTTGAAAACATAAAGAAGCAATACTGAAAATAAAATGACATAAATCCCCAACATGTCTTTGACCACAGCCATAGCTCAAAAAGGAAAGTCCAAGCCTTACATCTACGGTCTTCAAGCTTTGGTTTGATCCGGTCAAGCAGAAGTGTTCCCTCCCTGCGGACCTAGGGGGGCGATTGGAAGAAAAGAGGAGAAAGGAAAATGAGTCAGACATAAGTCTGGTAAGCCCAGTTATTTAATAGCATGTAAACAAGTAAAAGATCGTGACATGAATAAACTGAACTTAGAATGATACCACAAGGATAGGGTATTCCTAAAACAAGATAAGATAAGACTTAACTAGATTTGGCTATCGCACCCACCAAGAACTTGTTTAACTAGCAATGTATGTTCATGATAAAGTGATCCCATTCATGTATTGATCGGCTTCTACTCGCATTCATGTATTCTCGGTGTCATGCGGCCCCACGTGATTATAAAGTACTTGTGCTGGTTCCATTATAGGGTGTATCAAGTCCTATAATGGCAACCCCTGACATGATTCTAGATGCACAAGTGTACGCCTGGTGCCCAGTGCCTGCTTTTTCGACTCCGGAGCCCGTGCACGCCCGTACTCCATCGGAACCTATACCGACGCACCTAACCGACGCCCTTTTGATCGCTTATATTCAGCCCAGCAATCGTGTCCCACCCTGCCTAGTTCAGGGTACCTTGATACATTCATGCAGGTTACTGCTGAAACGGATCCCCATTACTAGGGTTTTTCTAGTCAACATGTTAAATTGGTTAAGTGTTCTGGACTTGACTTAACCCCTATCAATATTGCCTAGTTAACATATTGATTTGGCTAAGTGTTTTCTAAATTACTTAACCCCACCAATCTTGTCTTGTTCACATGTTAAGTTGGTTAATTGTTTTCTCAATTGCTTAAACTCACCACTCTTGTCTTGTTAAGTTGGTTAAGTGTTTCCTTAATTACTTAACCTCACCATTTCTAGCTTGATTGTTCATGAGATTTAACAAATTAATTAATTAAAGCACCAACCACTCACATTAGACAGGTATTGTTGTGGTTACTGGATGTGCTGGTCGGTTCCGGGTAGGTTTACACCACAACTCAGTCAAACCTCGGGCTTTTCTGGGATTGATGCACTAACCTCTCACATTAGACAGGTATTGTTGTGGTTACTGGATGTTCCGGTCGGTTTCGGGCAGGTTTACACCACAACTCAGTCTAACCTCGGGCTTTTGTGGGCTTGATGCACTAACCTCTCACATTAGACAGGTATTGTTGTGGTTACTGGATGTGCCGGTCGGTTCCGGGAAAGTTTACACCACAACTCAGTCAAACCTCGGGTTAGGCATATTCGTCTTTTCTAGATTTACATTTTTATATATGCAAATTTCTACAAGTATTTCGTGTCACATGTTTTAATTCAAGACTAATGGTATATAAATTATACCATTCATGGCTTTAACCAATTACATGGTTTTGGGCCCACCTACATATTTACATGTTTTGATTTAATAATTACCCCCAACGTTACCCCCGTTTGTTCGTTCACATTAATCACATAAAGACAATGGGCCCGCTAATTGGCCCAATCTATAAACGAGAGATAAAAGGGGAACATGCATAACATAGGTTCAATCAACATATATCATGTAATTTGGCATCAACATCAGTTATAGACTAGCATGTGACATAATCATGACATGTCCAATTCCAAAACATGTATGATTATAACATTAACATATAGGTGTACACTAGATCTAATAAGGTGAACTTGCATAAATTCACTTCACAAAATTGCATATAAATATGGGTCTAGTTTAGGATCTAACATGTAACTTGCATATGACATATATATATATATATAATTAGATCGTAACTTGGATCTATCATAAATTATATAACTTGCATTAAATCATGTGAACCTAAATGGATCTTGACATGGATCCAATCATAAAGTTTGTAACTTGCATATGGACATATGAACATAGGCATGTGGATCTAACATAAAACTTGCAACTTACATATGAATGTATAGATATAACATAAAACTTGCAACTTGCATACGAACATATGGATCTAACATAAAACTTGCAACTTACATATGAACATATGGATCTAACATAAAACTTCCAACTTGCATATGAACATATGGATCTAATCATGTAGCATGAGAATCTAACATAAAACGTAGGGATACGTACATGTAGATCTTGACTTGGATCTAATATAAAACTTACAACTTGCATAAAAATATATACATGTAGATCTTTACACGAAACACATAACTTGCATATGATATTGATAGTTTCAAATAGATCCAATACCAAATCCAATAATCCACAATCATTCCAATTCATGATAAAATCATCACAATAAATCGATATGAATTAACATGGTATATTTATAATTTCACTTTATATCAAATCACGTCTTAGATTTATTTACGTCTAAAAGATAACTGCGCTTACAACGAACGAAGGTCTTGATTTATGGATTCTGAATTCTGAAGTTGAAATGCTCGCCTTTGATGTAGACAATCGTTGTTTTGATTTAGTTTGGTTCGTCTCTATGTTAGCTTCAAGTGGCGGCTACTCTAGGTTGTCTAAGGCAGCATGACGGCTCTAGTTTCAATTTTTAATATGATTTAGGGGTGAGGTATTAGGTTGCTTTTATAGAGATTAGATTGAATAGGAGCCGTCAGATCATCTCAAGAATCAAGACCATTAAGACAAGATAGAGTTATCTAGAACGGTCAACTCAGCCCCTAATGACTCAGCAATGAGTCATAATTCGTCTTTTCTAAATTCACATATTTTCTATATATGTTTAATTATATATTTAAATTAATCTTAATTTAATCATGCCATAATTATTCTTCTAATTATGCTCACAATAAATGGTATACCAAATATACCATTTCATGAACCAATCTATGCCAAGAAATCTTCATGTTTTCTCTTGATTCTCGCATTTATAGATAAGTATTCTTTAATTTGTTATTACAAAATTAATAGAAAATACGGGGTGTTACAATTAACCCTTCCAAAATGCCCTTTTCGTAAAAAAAAAACACACATTCCCCATTCGCAAAAATTCCCCTTCAAATAACCCTTTCAAATTCCCCTTCCAAATAACCCTTCCCATTCAAAATCAAACGGACCCTTAGATTCGAAATCGAAACTGAAAGAGAATCTAAAGAGCAGTAGTGAAAATCTGTACTAGTCGTCTGAATGCTGAAGTAATGGTGATGAAGGCAAAGCAAATCTCTGTGATTGAAAGAACGATGTGTGAAGAAAAGGAGACAGACTAAGTAAAGTAATTGGGGAAAGTGAAATAATGAAGCGCCAAAATTATATTACTCAGCATTGATGTTGAAATATTTTCCCACCATAGTTTCTATTAACCGCATTTAAGAAAAGAAAATTTGACCATGGACGAAGTCAATGTTATTTTTTACTGTAGTGATTTCGATATGGAGGAGTATGTTCTCTCCTAGGCTTTTTGGGTTGATTGTTGAGCTGGTTTATCTTCTTGTTCTTTTTGTCTACGGTTCACTTATGCATGGCTATCTCACAATTCCATAATCATACATTCAAAATCAACTCTGGTGATCACATTTGAAGGATTCTAGACCTTTATGACATCTATCTGCATAGGTAGTAGTGGGTATGGAAAATTTCCATACCTACCGAAGTTTTTCCGTTCCTTCCAATGGTTGGCGGGATGGAAATGTATACTTTAAATTTTGTTTCATTAATCATGGAATTCCAATAATTGATAATTACGAAAATTGGAAAAAGACGGAAGGAACATGGAAATTCCACATTTTCCAATACTAAAAATTGGTGAAATAAAAGAATAATTTCTGATAAAATGCCAAAATTATGAAATTAAAAGTAATAAAATAATTATTTGAAAATAATATTTTAAAAGTAAAAAGGGCCAAAATTACAAAAATACCCTTTATTTTAAAGAAGTGAAAAAAAGGAAAAAATTTCAAAAGATATCCAAAATGTTACGAAATGAAGAGTAAAAATAGAATTATTCGAAAATTACGATTTCTAAAGCTAAAAATGTAAAAATTTCGAAAATACCCTTTATATTGGAAGAAGTGGGAAAAAATTCAAAAAATTCAGAAAATTAAGAAATGAAAAGTAATAAAATAATAATTTGAAAATAATAATTTTCAATAAAAAGGCCAAAATTACGAAAATACCCTTCATGTTGAAAAAGTGAAAAAAATAAATAAATTTTAAAAATCCAGAAAATTACTAAATGAAAAGTAAAAAAAGAGTTATTCGAAAATTACGATTTTTATAGCTAAATATGTCTAAATTAAGAAAATGGCCTTAATGTTGAGAAAAAATAATAAATTTCAAAAAGTCTAGAAAGTTATGAAAAAATAAATTTTTTTTTTACTTTTATTTCATAATTTTCTGGATTTTCTGAAATTTTTTCACTTTTTCCAAAATAAAGGTTATTTTCGTAATTTTAGCATTTTTTGCTTTAAAAATTGTTATTTTAAAATAATTATTTTTTTACATTTCATTTCGTAATTTTTTGAAATTTCTTCATTTTTTCACTTTTTCCAATATGAAGGGCATTTTCGTAATTTTGGTCCTTTTAGCTTTAAAAATCATTATTTTTGAATACTTCATTTTTTTATTTTCATTTCATAATTTTATGGATTTTTTGAAATTTTTTTACTTTTTCGAAAACAAAGGGTATTTTCGTAATTTTGACTTTTTTAGCTTTAAAAATCGTTATTTTAAAGTAACACTTTTTTACTATTTGAAGTTGGAAGGAAAAAATTCCAATGGAAATTGTGGAAATTTCCATATTTTTTTGTTGATTATCGAAAGGAATTCCTTCCAAAATTATTGTTTGAGAAAATATGGAACATGGAAAATTCGGAAATAATTGGAAGGAAATCACTAGAAAATCGGTATAATGGAAAAAAAAAATTCATCCCTATGCATAGGTTCACCTGTATGGTAGAGGTCGTTGTCCTCCACTTCAATAGTAGTCTTGAGATTGTTGACACACTTTTTGGTAAAAGTTGTCACACTAAATATCCGGATAGCATCATGCTCGGATATGGAGAACAACATCAGAAGACAGGCAGCGATTTGGTCAAAGTCGCATCACGAACAAAGAAAGGCCCGAAACTCCTACCAGACGACCTTTTTTGGGCCCGAAAACAGCAATTACAGAGCTATGCTCTGTAACTCTTGTAGATCTCTGAATTAGCTTCAGTTTGAGCTTTGGTTTGGCTCAATCGGACATACGGTTTGAAAGTTATGCCAGTTTTCGTGAATGGGTGTAATGTGGCAATCATTTGGATGAAGTGACAAAGCAACACCTCCTGGACCGGATCGCCCCCTTTGGCTCGTGGGCTCCTCCTTGGTTCGCACACACTGGATCGCTCCCATCAGCTCGCCCACGGTTGGATCGCCCCCCCTTGGTTCGCACTCCTGCATCACGATCCGACCCGCTCTACGTCAGCTTCAGCACTCGAGCACCACGACCAGCTTGGCTCGCACTGTCCAATCACGAACCGATCTCCAGACCTGCAGATACGCGCACTGTTTTGACCTATTCTTAAGGTTACTCCTACTTTTCCGGATCGGGTGCCACGTACCCTACCACGAACCGGTCCTCCCAGAAGCTCCTCTACGCCTATAAATACACCGAAACATGGCCATTTAAAGGATCTTTTGGCTCTAACTCCTCAGAGCTTCCACCATTGCTCTCTGCTAAGCAATTTCAGCAGCAAAGGAGCAAAATTCCACATCATAACATGAGGATTTCGTGTATAATCTTATGATTTCTTACCCCTTTTCATTGTAAACACGAGGATTTCGTGTGTAAACCGAGAGAATTGTACTTGTAACTTCTTAGGATTTAAGAAGAGATAAAGTGGACGTAGGCTTGGTTTGAGCCGAACCACTATAAAAACTTCGTGTGTCTCCTCTTTATTTACTTTTTTCTGCATTTTTGTGATCTGAAATCTGCATTTGGGTGTTAGACCCAGATTTTGGTCTAACATTTTGGCATGCCAGGTAGTGGGCACACGCAACCTCAATTTCCAGCTTGAAAGGAGAATTAATGGAGAACAAAAGGAAGAAGACTGGAACTTCTGCTCATGCCGATAATGCTGATGCTGAAGGCGCAAGGAACGAGGCTAGCCAGGAAGCTTCCTCTCACGAAAACCCATCAGCCTTTTTGACTGGAGACGAGATGAACGGCGTTCTCACTGAATTGAGAGATCAAATGGCAAGGCAGGACGATCTCCTTAGGAAACAGCAGGAGATGATCGATGGATTCTTCGCTCGGGTGGATGGAAGGCCGAGCAATGATCAACGCATTGGAAATGAGGCCACAGAAGAGGCTCGTGCATCACATGGACTCAGGGGCAACCCCCTCGTTATTGGAAATGCACAGCGACCGACTTCAGCTCCAGATCGGATGGATACCGGAGCGCAAACTCTCACTCAACAGCAGCAGGAAGCAGCTCGTGAAGTGGCTCTAGGACCCAACCGGATCGCCCCCTGATCCACGATCTGGCCTCGCGAGCCAGACTTCACAATCCTGCCTCACAAACCGACCCCCTCGAACCGGGTCGGGTCGCCACCCTCGATCCGCGAGCCGTGATCCCCAGACGACAACTCACTAGCAGCTTTCGTTCTCTCCTGCACTCAACGCTGGGGGCACCAGCTCTGATCTTGGCAGTTTACAACAGCTTTTTGAAGGAAATCGGCTAGCAGAACTGATTGAACGCCTCTCAAGAGGCTATACTTATCAGAATGTCGTGGATGACGTCAACCACAATCCTTTCACTCAGGAAATCAGGAATTCCCGTAATCCCACAGATTTCAAACTTCCACAACTGGAGCCTTATAACGGCAGGACCGATCCTACCATGCATCTGATGCGCTACAAACGGCATATGGAAGTTCAATCGGCATCGGAAAACATCATGGCAAAGTGATTTCCCCTCTTTCTGTCTGACATAGCCGCCATGTGGATTCGGCAACTAGAAACGGAATCAATCAACAACTGGAGTATGTTGGTTGCTCGCTTCCTTGAACAGTTTCGAGTCCACAACGCACGACCCAAGAACGTCATGTCACTCACCACAATCAAGCAGAGGTCTAGAGAAACTCTGCGTTCCTTTCTGGAAAGATTCAACGTTGCAGTAGCATCAGTTGATCGCCCTGAACAATCGATGGTACTGATGGCAGTGGTATCCGGCGTTCTGGATAACACGGAATTCAAGAAATCTTTAAACCGAGACCCACCACGGAATCTTGGCGAATTTTACCTTGAAGCAGATAGATTTTGCGGGAAGAAGATGCAACCTCCGAGAAGAAAGTTCTCGACGCCAACATGGTTAAAGATAGAGAACCGTCCGATTCTGGAAACGGCAAAGGAAAAGTCGCCGTGAAGAATGACCGCAACCCCCGGCCCCGAAGAGGGCCCAGATATGAAAAGTACACTGAACTCAATGACCCACTCTCAGACATCTATCTGGACACGAACGGTGTTATCTCATACCCAAAGCCTCCCAGGAGGGAGTCATCGCAAAGATAACGTGATTCTGGAAAGCACTGCATATTCCACGACATGGACGGACATGACACAAATGACTGCAGGCATCTTCGTGATTTGATTGAGGAACGGTTTAGACATGGATAGCTGCCCGAGTATGTGAAACTACTGACAGTGCCTGCACCTGCGCTGCTACCTCCTGCTCCCCGGAAAAGGAATGACCCTGGTCGAGCTCTCGTGGGCTCATCATCAACTGATCTGGATGAGATCAGCTTTCATTTTCTGCATTTCTTAGGCTTTAAGATTTGTTTTTTGCTTTCACTAGGTTTTCCGATTGGTTGAATCAGAGTACACACGTTCGGGGTTAGGATGTAGCCCCAAAGCGTGCTCTGGACTCGGTGTCAAACCAATCAGGATTTTCTTTGGTTTTGCATTTTGAATTGAATAAGGACTTTCCAAGCATGGATTATGTTTGGAGAATTTAAGTATCTTGTCAGGATGTGGCAGGATTCTCAACTTCAGTTAAAGAATGGCTTATACTTATTATGGAACTCTAGGTATGGATTATGCCTAGGGACGGACTATCTTTTCAGGCTTTGGTAAGCGTAGCTCTACTTTAGGTCTGAGTATGGTTTATACTCACTTTAGAATCTTAAGTATGGATTATACTTAGGAACGACAAATGGTCTTGTCAGGATGTGACAAAAGAAATCAGGTATGGATTATACTCGGTTTGAACTCCAGGGTATGGATTATGCCCTGCAAACGGTCTTGTCAGGATGTGACAAAAGAAATCGGGTATGGATTATACTCGATTTGGACTTCTGGGTATGGATTATGCCTAGAAATGTTGGCCCTTGCCAGGATTTGACAGGATGACTCAAACGTCCCTTGAGTATGGTTTATGCCCATTAGACGCTGAAGCATGGTTTATGCTCAGAAAATCTGAACAATATCGCTAGGATTTGGTACGTTTCTTTTTCCTTTATCTCTTTACAGGTATGGATTATATCTATAGCTGGCAGACTCGGCAAGGTCATGGCATTAACGAATTTCTATGGCTTATAGATTTCCTGGAATATCCAGAACACATCTTCCCTCAACCAGCAAGATATGTTCTAGGGGGCAAACGTGTTGACACACTTTTTGGTAAAAGCTGTCACACTGAATATTCGGATAGCATCGTGCTCGGATATGGAGAACAACATCAGAAGACAGGCAACGATTTGGTCAAAGTGGCATTACGAACAAAGAAAGGCCCGAAACTCCTATCAGACGACCTTTTTTGGGCCCGAAAACAGCACTTACAGAGCAAAGCTCTGTTACTCTTGTAGATCTCTGAATTAGCTTCAGTTTGAGCTTTGGTTTGGCTCAATCGGACATACGGTTTGAAAGTTATGCCTGTTTCCGTGAATGGGTGTAATCTGGCAATCATTTGGATGAAGTGACGAAGCAACACCTCCTGGACCGGATCGCCCACTTTGGCTCGTAGGCTCCTCCTTGGTTCGCACACACCGGATCACTCCCATCAGCTCGCCTACGGTTGGATCGCCCCCCTCGGTTCGCACTCCTGCATCACGATCCGACCCGCTCTGCGTCAGCTTCAGCACTCGAGCACCATGACCAGCTCGGCTCGCACTATCCAATCATGAACCGATCTCCAGACCTGCAGATGCGCGCACTGTTTTGACCTATTCTTAAGGTTACTCCTGCTCCTACTTTTCCGGATCGGGTGCCACGTACCCCACCACGAACCGGTCCTCGCAGAAGCTCCTCTACGCCTATAAATACATCAAAACATGGCCATTTAAAGGATCTTTTGGCTCTAACTCCTCAGAGCTTCCATCATTGCTCTCTGCTAAGTAATTTCAGCAGAAAATTAGCAAAATTCCACATCATAACACGAGGATTTCGTGTATATTCTTATGATTTCTTACCCCTTTTCATTGTAAACACGAGGATTTCGTTATAAACCGAGAGAATTGTACTTGTAACTTCTTAGGACTTAAGAAGAGATAAAGTGAACGTAGGCTTGGTTTGAGCTGAACCACAATAAAAACTTCGTGTGTCTCCTCTTTATTTACTTTTTTCTGCATTTTTGTGATCTGAAATCTGCATATGGGTGTTAGGCCCAGATTTTCGTCTAACAGAGATGATAACAACTTTGTCCCTAAAGGTCATTCATAATAATTTTTTGTGGGCTTTCTGGAAATCTCAGTAGTATGAAATTTGAGGTTGAAGAAACTGGATCTATCTCACGGATCTAGCCAATCCATTAATAGAAAATGGACCCAAAGAGTCTGAGAATCTTCTTTTAGTAAAATCACCATAATGCTAGCACCAAAATTGGCAGAACACCTAAGAAAAGTAAAGTAAAGAACAAAAGGTGAAGAAATTTAATAAAAACATAGCAAAAATAGTCAAACATAAATTTATAGTGGTTCAGCAATGTTATCCGACGTCCACTTGAAAGATTTTTATTGATTTGCATCCAATCACAGGAGTGCAGGATCGGTAGTAATCTTTGAGTATAATAAGGTTTAAGAGTAATGGCTACGTAAAGATATCTTAAATGAATTATGTTCCTTATATCTATAAAGGAAGACAAATTTTAACGACACAAAATTTTTGCTACTTTGGTTAGAAATATTTAATAACATTAATTATTAAAAATAATGGTTTTAATAATTAAAATACCTAATTTTAATTTATATTAAATGATAAGAAAAATATTTTTAAGTTTTCTTTTCAAAAATAATCAGTTCGAAGAAAAACAAAAAATGTGATTGGAAGAATTTTTCAAAAAGGATGGTTTTTTATCGTGTAACGGTTGTTTGAAATATTGTCAAAGTCCTTTAAAAAAATATAAATATAAGCATATACTAACTGATCTTAATTAAGAGTGTGATCAAGTCAATAAAGTTTAGTATGATGATGATATGACTTTTGAAAAGGAAGTAAGAAATTAAAAAAAGAGAGGAATAAAAAGTACACTTAAACATGTAAATTTGTACACATATATACTTTGTGTCATAGCATGCTAGAGTGGAAAACAAGGAGGGTTGGAACTTGTTGTGATTTATGACATAAAATCACATGTATATTGAAGGCGATGATATTTGTGTTGTAGCGTAGAAAAAAATATCGCAAGAAGGAGTCGCAAGTGGCAGCAAGGGATTTTAGACGTCAAAAATTGTTTTTCAGACGTCTGAATGGTTTTATAGTTTTATCCTGAAAGTATTTTTAGACGTTTGGTCTTTAATTTTAGACCTTTGGTCTTTAATTTCAAACGTTTAAAAACATTGTCAGACGTCTGAAAATGAATCAAAACGTATGAACCGAAAATATTCTGTTTTGACCTGGTTTTGTGGAAGATTTATTTTGAGATCTTTTAGGGTCCAATTAGGGTATTGACCTAGATTTTCTATTTGCCAATATAAGCATCTTTTAGAGATAGATTATTTGTGCGGGAAAGGGAGAAAAACTTGTTTTTGTTTTTGGAGATTGAGATATCTTCTCAATTCCGGTTTTTCTTTGTAATTAATTGATGGATTAATAAAGGTTTGTTCAGAGGAATTCGTTTGTTATTGTTTTCTTCTTCTTTCTTTTGAAATCTAATTGTATCGTGATCCTAAGGAAACCATAACAATTGGTATCAGAGTCTTCTACATAAATTTTAGGAAGAGGGTTTGAATATGGATAAAATAATTGTTGAAAAGCTTAATGGGAGAAATTAGGGATTGTGGAAGGAAAAGCTGGAAGATTTTCTTTACCTTAATGATCTTCATCAACCATTAGAAAACAATGGAGAAAACCTAACAATTTATCTAAAGCAAATTGGAAGACTTTGGATAAGAAGGCAGCTGCGTCTAGTCAATGCTTTTTGGATAATTCAGTGTTTCATATGTTGCTAATGAAACATCTGCTTATGCAATATAGAAGAAATTGGAAGGAGTTTATGCAAAGAAGTCCGCAAAAAACAAGGCTCTTCTTTAGAGAAGATTGGTGAATCTGGATCAATTGATGAGCATCTTAATGATTTTTAGAAAACTGTGAATCAAGTAGCTGTCGTGAATGTCAAGGTGGATGATGAAACACAAGCTTTAATGATGATGAGTTCATTACAAGGGAGTTGGGAAACACTTGTGGTTGCATTGAATATCTCAAATTCGGATGGTGTTGTTTCAATGGGGTTAGTGGTTTGTAGCTTTCTTAATGAGTAGATGAAGAGTACGAGCCTTATGGAAGGAAAAGATAAGGAGACAACGAAATTGGAACTCCAATTGAAAAGGCTTATATTGTAAGGAGGATTAGTCATCGAAATATGGAAAGACAATCAAATATACCAGACAAGGAAAAGGAATACATTTGGTTTTACTGTGAAAAACCTGGTCAGCAACTAAGATTTTGTCATAAGCTTAAAAGGGATAAGGAAAAGATGAAGGCATTGGAAGAAGAGTCGGATGTACAAAATAATAACGATAGTGAGGTGAATTTTAGTGAGGAACTTGAGGACAATGTTTTATATGTTAATGAAGGCGAAAGCAAAGATTGGGTACTTGATTCAGGTGCTTGTTTCCGCATATGTCATCAAAGGGAAGAATTTATTGATTATGAAAAAAAAACTAGTAAAGCAGAATCCGCCAAAGGTCGAGATTTGCATATTAAAGGCATAGGTTCGATTAAATGAAAGATGACTGATGGATAGTGGTGAATCTAACAGGGGTTAGGTACATCTCAGAAATTAAGAAGCATCTTGCTTTAATAGGATGGTTGGAACAAAAAGACTACAATTTTTCGACTAGAGGTGGAGTCACAAGGGATTGGAGGGGTAATAAGGAGCTTCTGTGCGCAAAATGAGGAGACAATAACATATATAAATTGCTTATTGGAAAAACAGTAGAGAATGTTAGGAGTTCTCAAATTGGATTTGGAAAGGCTAGCTCATCTAAATTAAGGTTGATCCTGCAACATAAATCCACAAAGCCTACATGGAGGCCATTATGGTATTACAAACAATCTTAAGATTATTTTTGTGTGATGCATCTCATGAGGGAGATGCATCTTTTATAGGCATTTTTTTGGTTTGTTATGTGATTGGTGATTGTTGAAGTGTTGATATGATTTTATATCATTGTTTTGACATAAAATCACAAGTATATCGAAGTCGACGATATGTGCGTTGTAGCAGAGGAGAAGAAGATATCACAAGGAGTCGTAAAAGGCAGCAAGGGATTTCAGACTTCTGAAATTGATTTTTAGACCTCTGAATGATTTCATAGTTTTACCCTGGAAGTATTTTCAGACATCTGGTCTTTAATTTCAAATGTTTAAAAACATTTTCAAACGTCAGAAAATGAATCCACTTGTCTGAATCGGAAATATTTTGTTTTGACCAGGTTTTGTAGATTATTTATTTTGAGATCTTTTAGGGCACAATCAAGGTATTAACTAAGGTTTTCTATTTTTGTAACACCCCACCTCCGCTAGGGTCACTCACAAATGGAATGCACTAGTTTCGGAGGAGCGATATCGAGGTAAACAATCACAGAATTATTACAAGACAAAACATAAATAAATCAGCGGAAGATTCAAAAGCTAATTTTCATTACTTTCAAAAAGAGTCAAAACCTTTTACATCAAATAGCCAAGGTCATTATTTTCCATTACAATAAATTCTGTCTTGCATAAATAAAGAAGCATAAACTTGAAACAACAAAAGGAGCTTAATTCCCCAAAGGTAGCAGAAATGCAGCCACAACATAGCTCAAGATCAAATCGTACATGAGCTGAACCGAAAGCAAGTGGAATCCAAGCTAAGTGCTAGAGTTTCCTCCCTGAGAACCTGGGGGGAACGGAAGAAAGAGAGGCGAAAGAAAACGGGTCAGTCATAAAGACTGGTAAGTCCAAGTGACTTTCAGCATAAAAACAGATAAAGGTAACATGACATGTATAAACTGAAAGTTAACATAAGGATGTTGTCAAGATGGGAAAGATAGACTAAGATAACATGATAAATCAAGTATAAATCAAGTATAGCGTCACATATTCAAGGTTCGCTGCATCAACTGTACTAGAATCCCAAACCCATGTCTTATATAAATGATAAAATAATCCCTTGGCCCAATATCATGAAATGACCCATTTCTAGGTCCAACGAAACGATCCACTAGTTGATCGGCTCCCTACAAGTTTTAGCTCGTCATGTGTCTATGTCATACGGCCCTATCACGAATGTAGTCACCTGTGCTAGGTCCACCATAGGGTGTATCAAGCCCTAGGGTGCCAACCACCGACACGAATCAAGAATGCACAGATAAACCTACTGATGCCCAATGCCTGCTTTTTCAACTCCGGACCACGTGCACGACTATAGCCCGCCTTAACCTACACTAGCGCACCAACACATCCGTCGTTCTGGTCGCTTACAATCAGCCCAGTAATCGTGCCCCACCCTGCCTAGTTTCAGGGTACCATGATACATCTAGTGGGTTACTGCTAAAATGGACCGCGTAACTAGGGTTTCCGTCCACCAGGTTAAGTGTTGTCATTTAAATTCGAGACTTAACCCTTATCAGTCTAGCATGTCAAATTGGCTAAGTGTTGTCATTTAAGTTCGTGACTTAGCCCTACAATTCACGTGTCATGTTGGTTAGGTGTTGTCGTTCAAGCTCATGACCTAACCCTACCAATCATGTCTCAAGTTGGTTAAGTGTTGTCTTTCATGTTCATGACTTAACCCTATCATGTGGCATTAATTCATTAATGCACCCCAACCTCTCACATTAGACCTGTTGTTGTGGTCACTAGATATGCCGGGCGGTTCCGGGCAGATTTACACCACAACTCAGTCTAACCTCGGGTTTCAAGCACGGTATGACCAACTACTCACATTGAATCCTATTGTTTGCAGTCACTGGATTTGCCCAGCGGTTTCGGGCAGATTTACACTGCAAACTCAACCCAACCTCGAGTTGGCCATTTTTAAGTTCATTCTAGTGTCATGTCCATGTTCAAGTTTTCATGTCGAGTTCGTGTCAAGTTTCATGTCGAGTTTCATGTCAAGTCTCCTATAATTTCCATTTTTTTCCAACGTTACCCCGTCTAAATATTAGGCTAACAATCTTAGCCTAATTTTTCGTTCGCATGATTTTTGGCATCTAATATTAGGCTAAAACTTAGCCTAATTTAACGTACGCAAAATTGGCATAAAGAGATTCATTAACATAAACACGACATAGAGGTAAACTTGGCATCTTTTTGGCATAGTCAATATGAACATCATAGGTGTGTACTTGCAAAATAATCAACATGAATATCATAGGTGTGAACTTGCAACGTAGACTAAACTAACATACATATATGTGAATTTGCAACATAGACTAAATCAACTTACATATATGTGAACTTGCAAATCAATCACGAACATATGAATAAGTGTGAACTTGAAATTTTACATAGGTTTAACATATACACATAAACATGTAGATCTAACATTTGGTCACATATGTTGATATGATTTCACAACCTAAAACTTGCATAACATGATAAACTACTAAACTTGTCCTAACATGTTATATTCCAAGTTCATATACGTATGAATAGACTTATTCATTAATTCCCAATTCAACATGATAATAAAACCACAGGCACAAATCAATATCATTCAATTCCACATATAACATAATAAACATTGTCCTCTTATCCATTTATTTCCAAGGCATGACATAACTGAATAAATTGATTAAAACATCGCAGGCATATAGCTCTGATAACATTATGAACATAAAAAGTTTTGAATGATAATCTAGGTTCGAGAACATTGATAGATCTAACTTAAATAGAAAAATCCCAAAATCAAGAATAAAGAAAATAGGTCTGAATAGAAAGTCAAGCTTAGATCCAATTTCATAGTCATAATCCTAGGCAATAACCCCATAGGTGATTAGCCACAATTGTCCTTGTCATAGTTATAGGCAATGGTCTTATATTCATAGTCATAGGCATAGGCATAGTCTTATGTTCACAGTCATAGGCATAGGCATAGTCTTATGTTCACAGTCATAGGCGTAGTCTTATGTTCACAGTCATAGGCATAGTCATAGTCTTATGTTCACAGTCATAGGCATAGTCATAGTCTTATGTCATTAACAATAGTTTCAACGTCGTAGACAATATTCCCAATAGTCAAGATCCAAGAAGAAAACAAGAATAGGTATGAATCATACATAAATCAATTCCAATTTAACATGCCCATATTAGATTTATAGTTTTTATCTAAAAGTAACTGGAACTTACAGATCGTGGTCTAAGAAATTTAGATGCAGAAGTCAAGTCTAGAAATTTGTCATCGAATTGTTGAATCGCTGAATCTTGCTTTGATTGTAGAAGAAAATCCCCAATTCCTAGCCGTAGTCTTCAAGAAATAATCTTCGCGCTTTAATTTAATTGATTTAATTTAGAGGAAGAAGAAGAAGCCATGACCATCAAGAGTTTGAGCAGCATAAGGTTAGAGAAGAATGGTGTAAAGAGAATGAGGCTAGGAGGCTGTTTATATAGGATTTCAATTAGAGCCATCGATGAAGCTAGAAGAAATCAAGGCCATCCATCTCAAGAAAAGCCAATCATAAAATGACAAATCAGCCCTAGTGACACACCAGAGCTCAGAAATTCGACCAGAACCCGACCAGTCCAGCCAGGGCCTGACCAAGCAGGTTTCTGCTCGGCCTGGGCGCACCTGCCAAGTGCGCCAATGCAAAATTGCATGGGCGCACTTCCCAAGTGCGCCAGTGCAATTTTGTTCTGGCGCACTTCCCAAGTGCGCCAGTGCATTTTGGTCTGTTTCTGGTTTTTCTGCCTAACTTCGTTCGTCCATATCTTCTTCGTACGTTATCCGTTTTACGCAAACTCAGACTCTATTTCAAGCAGAATTCCGAGATGAACGCAATGGCGTAACCCGTTTCCCTTGATTCTAATCTTAAAAATTAATTCTGCCTTGATTTATGGTTTTAACATGTTATTAAAATTCGGGTTGTTACATTCTCCCCTCCTTAAAGGATTTCGTCCCCAAAATCTTCAAGTTAAGAAGAATGCATCCTATCATCCAATTATCCATCTACTCAAAACATCATCCACAAGCAACTATTGTCCTTAAAGGATTTCTAATGCTATATGAACATATGCAGAAAGTGTGTGTATATGTTCCTTATCTAATGCAAATGATCAGGCCTGATTGATCTTCTTAATGCAAAATATGTTTAGTGCCATGAATCCAACATGTATACAAATAGTCCTAGTCACATAAACACTATATGTATGCACAAACATTCATCCATATGCAACATTCAGTTCCATCCATAAACAAGTATAAACACTCATGCATATGCAATATGAAAATGTGTCTGAGCCGATCTAGTGCCTAATGTGTGTTATGCAACCACGAGCAACCACTTGCGATCACTTGCAACCATTTGCAAACATCAACCATAACATGTTTCAATCACATGCTTACATCCAAAAGGGTTCTACCTAAGGTTCTCCAGATAGGATTGAGAAGAAAAACAAGATAAAACAAAGCATCAAGGAGAAGAAGTTAAAGATGTACCCCCAGAGGGTCCTGCCTGCGGGGCATGCCCTTGCTTCTTAGGGCAGTTCTTACTGATATGTCCAGTTTCACCACACTGGAAGCATGCTTCCATCTTCATCTTCTTTTTTCTACAATCCTGGGCTATATGGCCCTCAATACCACAGAAGTGGCATTTTCTTTTCTCGCGTATCTTGTTATCATTCTTGTTGTTGCTGTTCTTGCCTCCTTTCTCGGAGTCTACCTTCTTTTTTGAGATTCATTCGCCTTGACCTCCTTCTTTCCATTCTTGTCTTCTTCACTTAAGAGCTCCATGTCTACTAGCTTATCATAAGTAGCCCCCATAGGTACGTGATTCATGGCCAAGCTGTGAAGTGGCTCATTCAATCCTTTGACAAAACGAAGAGCCTTCTTATGAGGGGTATTTACTAAGTCCAGTCCAAACCGAGCCAGCTGATTGAATTGATTGACGTAATCTTTGACCGTCATACTTCCTTGCTTAAGAGATAAGAACTTTTCCAGCTGTAGACTTCGTTCGGCTTGGGAGAGGAATTTCGTCTCAAACTTATTCTGAAACCCATCCATGTTTCAACCGACCCCTTAGCGTTAGTGACTTCCCACCAATAGGAAGCTTCGTCTTTGAGCAACCATATCGCCAACTGTATTTTCTGCCTATCGTCCACCTCGAAGATAACGAACAGATCCTCAGTTTCTTTGAGCCAATTCCTCGCTTCTACGAATGATTCAGTTCCCTTGAAATCCTTTCCACCCATGGCTCTAAAATCTTTACAGATCTTCGAGAAAGCAATTGCACGAGGAGGGGGCGGAGGAGGAGGAATCGCTGCAGCCGGAGGAGGAATATCTGCTGGGCCTGCATCGTTGGCCCTAGCCTCTAAGTACCTCCTAAACCAGCCAGGTATTAGCATGCCCTCTGGAAAGTTAAAATTCCCAGACATGCTGAAATGAAAAAGAAGAGATTCAAACGAGGAAACAAAGGATAGTGCTAATGGATTTTGGGGAATAGCCTTTAAATAAAACAAGATTTTTCTTGAAAAATGCTTCTTTGTAAACGATTTTGAAAATAATTTCAGAAGGTTTTAAAAACTTTTGCCCAGTCTGGTAACCTTCTGCTCTGATACCAAATGTAACACCCCACCTCCGCTAGGGTCACTCACAAAGGGAATGCACTAGTTTTGGAGGAGTGTTATCGAGGTAAACAATCACAGAATTATTACAAGACAAAACATAAATAAAACAACGGAAGATTCAAAACTAATTTTCATTACTTTCAAAAAGAGTCAAAACCTTTTATATCAAATAGCCAAGGTCATTATTTTCCATTACAATAAATTCTGTCTTGCATAAATAAAGAAGCAAAAACTTGAAACAACCAAAGGAGCTTAATTCCCCAAAAATAGCAAAAATGCAGCCATAGGATAGCTCAAGATCAAACCGTACATGAGCTGAACCGAAAGCGAGTGGAATCCAAGCTAAGTGTTAGAGTTTCCTCCCTGAGAACCTGGGGGGGAAATGGAAGAAAGAGAGGCGAAAGAAAACGGGTCAGTCATAAAGACTGGTAAGTCCAAGTGACTTTCAGCATAAAAACAGATAAAGGTAACATGACATGTATAAAATGAAAGTAAACATAAGGATGCTGTCAAGATGGGCAAGATAGACTAAGATAACATGATAAATCAAGTATAAATCAAATGTAGCATCACATATTCAAGGTTCGCTGCATCAACTGTACTAGAATCCCAAACCCATGTTTTATATAAATCATAAAATAATCCCTTGGCCTAATATCATGAAATGGCCCATTTCTTGGTCCAACGAAACGATCCACTAGTCGATCGGCTCTCTACAAGTTCTAGCTCGTCATGTGTCTGTGTCATACGGCCCTATCACGAATGTAGCCACCTGTGTTAGGTCCACCATAGGGTGTATCAAGCCCTAGGGTGCCAACCACCGACACGAATCAAGAATGCATAGATAAACGTATTGATGCCCAATGCCTGCTTTTTCAACTCCGGACCACGTGCACGACCATAGCCCGCTTGAACCTACACTGGCGCACCAACACAGCTGTCATTCTGGTCGCTTACAATCAGCCCAGTAATCGTGCCCCACCCTGCCTAGTTTCAGGGTACCATGATATATCTAGTGGGTTACCGCTGAAATGGACCGCGTAACTAGGGTTTCCGTCCAGCAGGTTAAGTGTTGTCATTTAAATTCGAGTCTTAACCCTTATCAGTCTAGAATGTCAAATTGGCTAAGTGTTGTCATTTAAGTTCGTGACTTAGCCCTACAATTCACGTGTCAAGTTGGTTAGGTGTTGTCGTTCAAGTTCATGACCTAACCCTACCAATCATGTCTCAAGTTGGTTAAGTGTTGTCTTTCATGTTCATGACTTAACCCTATCATGTGGTATTAATTCATTAATGCACCCCAACCTCTCACATTAGACCTGTTGTTGTGGTCACTGGATATGTCGGGCGATTCCAGGCAGATTTATACCAAAACTCAGTCTAACCTCGGGTTTCAAGCGCGATATGACCAACTACTCACATTGGATCCTATTGTTTGCAGTCACTGGATTTCCCGGGTGGTTCCGGGCAGATTTACACTGCAAACTCAACCCAACCTCAAGTTGGCCATTTTCAAGTTCATTCTAGTGTCGTGTCCATGTTCAAGTTTTCATGTCGAGTTCGTGCCAAGTTTCAAGGCAGGTTTCATGCCAAGTCTCCTATAATTTCCAATTTTTTCCAACGTTACCCCGTCTAAATATTAGGCTAACAATCTTAGCCTAATTTTTCGTTCGCATGATTTTTGGCATCTAATATTAGGCTAAAACTTAGCCTAATTTAACGTACGCAAAATTGGCATAAAGAGATTCATTAACATAAACACGACATAGGGGTAAATTTGGCATCTTTTTGGCATAGTCAATATGAACATCATAGGTGTGTACTTGCAAAATAATCAACATGAATATCATAGGTGTGAACTTGCAATGTAGACTAAACTAACATACATATATGTGAATTTGCAACATAGACTAAATCAACTTACATATATGCGAACTTGCAAATCAATCACGAACATATGAATAAGTGTGAACTTGAAATATGACATAGGTTTAACATATACACATAAACATGTAGATCTAACATTTGGTCACATATGTTGATATGATTTCACAACCTAAAACTTGCGTAACATGATAAACTACTCAACTTGTCATAACATGTTATATTCCAAGTTCATATACATATGAATCGACTTATTCATTAATTCTCAATTCAACATGATAATAAAACTACAGGCACAAATCAATATCATTCAATTCCACATATAACATAATAAACATTGTCCTATTATCCATTTATTTCCAAGGCATGACATAACTGAATAAATTGATTAAAACATCGCAGGCATATAGCTCTGATAACATTATGAACATGAAAAGGTTTGAATGATAATCTAGGTTCGAGAACATTGATAGATCTAACTTAAATAGAAAAATCCCAAAATCAAGAATAAAGAAAATAGGTCTGAATAGAAAGTCAAGCTTAGATCCAATTTCATAGTCATAATCCTAGGCAATAACCTCATAGGTGATTAGCCACAATTGTCCTTGCCATAGTTATAGGCAATAGTCTTATATTCATAGTCATAGGCATAGGCATAGTCTTATGTTCACAGTCATAGGCATAGGCATAGTCTTATGTTCACAGTCATAGGCATAGTCTTATGTTCACAGTCATAGGCATAGTCATAGTCTTATGCCATTAACAATAGTTTCAACATCGTAGACAATATTCCCAATAGTCAAGATCCAAGAAGAAAACAAGAATAGATATGAATCATACATAAATCAATTCCAATTTAACATGCCCATATTAGATTTTTAGTTTTTATCTAAAAGTAACTGGAACTTACAGATCGTGGTCTAAGAAATTTAGATGCAGAAGTCAAGTCTAGAAATTTGTCGTTGAATTGTTGAATCGCTGAATCTTGCTTTGATTGTAGAAGCAAATCCCCAATTCCCAGCCGTAGTTTTCAAGAAATAATCTTTGCGTTTTAATTTAATTGATTTAATTTAGAGGAAGAAGAAGAAGCCAAGATCATCAAGAGTTTGAGCAGCATAAGGTTAGAGAAGAATGGTGTAAAGGGAATGAGGCTAAGAGGCTGTTTATATAGGGTTTCAAACTAATTAGAGCCGTCGATGAAGCTAGAAGAAATCAAGGCCATCCATCTCAAGAAAAGCCAATCAGAAAATGAAAAGTCAGCCCTAATGACACACCAGAGCTCAGAAATTCGACCAGAACCCGACCAGGACAGCCAGGGCTTGACCAAGCAGGTTTCTGCTCAGCCTGGGCGCACCTGCCAAGTGCGCCAATGCAAAATTGCATGGGCGCACTTCCCAAGTGCGCCAGTGCAATTTTGTTTTGGCGCACTTCCTAAATGCGCCAGTGCATTCTGGCCTGTTTCTGGTTTTTCTGCCTAACTTCATTCGTCCATATCTTCTTCGTACGGTATCCGTTTTACGCAACTAGAACTCTATTTCAAGCAGAATTCCGAGATGAACGCAATGGCGTAACCCGTTTCCCTTGATTCTTATTTTAAAAATTAATTATGCCTTGATTTATGGTTTTAACATGTTATTAAAATTCGGGTTGTTACAATTTTCCTATATATGCATCTTTTAGAGATGGATTATTTGTACGAGAAAGGGAGTAAAACTTGTTTATGAGGATTAAGATATCTTCTCAATTTTAAGTTTTCTTTGTAAATAATTGGTAGATTAATAAAGGTTTGTTTGGAGGAATTCATTTCTTCTTCCCTCTTTTAAAATCTAATTGTGTAGTGATCCTAAGGAAAACCTAATAGAACCATGCTAATATGGCAACTGAGGTGGAGGGAAGGGTACGGAAGATGGTGAGGTAGCATAACTTCTGTTAAGAGAAATTTAGTAATTTCAAACATTGATCTAGTTTTAAAAAAATCGTTCTCTTTCTTCCATTTCATTGTTTTCTTCACTTTTTTTTCCATCTTCTTCCCTCTTTTGAAAATCTTTTAGAAAATTCCTTAATGACTTCCATGTCTTAGTTTTATTTTCTAAAATTTAAAAAAATCAAAATTTTGTTTGCTTAAATCTGTTAAAATTCATATTTACACCTTCCTTCCTCCATTTCTTTCCTTTCTTTCTTCAAATCAAAGTGTTTCATTCAATAATCCATGTTTGGTCGATCCCATTTGTCCCTAGGTTGAATCATGCTATCACTAAGGATGACTAAAAATATATTTTTCTAAATAAAAATGTAAAGATCTTGGTGTTGGTGAGAGATAGGAAGAGTTCGATTATATCTAAAATGATAGAACTCTCATTTTCATCTTTTTCCAAACGATAAGTTGATGTAACTTTATGTTGCACAGAGTTATGTTTATGTGGTTCATTATGATGATTTGTCTATAAATGTTAGTTAATTTCTATGTGAGTGTTACTGTGTATGTGAATCAGGAAGAAAGTTAATATGCAAAAAGTTACCTAGCTTAGTTAGAAAGTTAGTTAACTTGAATAGTAAAGGTAATTCCTTACTAAATAATGTTTGTAATGATATATATGTATATATATATATATATGAGGTTGTAATCATGCTTCAGTGTATGCAGACTTGAATTTTGGTTTAGACATTGACTTGACATCCATTGGAAAGGAATCGAAGTTGTTTTTTGGATTTTATTTTTTTAAGAAAGGGCTTTCTAGTTCTAATTTGTTTTAAAGGTTTCAAAATTATTACTTCCTCTTTAAAACCCGATTAGTAAGTTTATACAGCTGTTTATGTGTAAAAAAAATGATATTTTAAGTTATTCTTTGCAATATAGTTTTTAGCGATAGTTGTTATAAGTGCATTTCATGAAAATGACTATAATTAAAACATGTTTTTACCTTAAGTATGATTTAAAATGGTTTTAAAAACATAATAAGTTTATAAAGTAACTGTCAATATTTTTTAATTATTTGTTTAATGGTTATCGGATTAATTAAATAAAGTAATTGCTACATAATTATGAATTAATTAAGAAAATTTCTACTCATGTTTTAATTTAAATAATTTATTATAATTTGTATAATTAATAAAAGTTAATTACCACTTAATGTCCTTAGTTAAATATTAGTTATGAGTAAATGTTTAATTAAGATTTATTTTAATAATTTATATATTTAATAAAGGTTTAAATGTTTAATTAAGTCGAGATTCATTTAACAATTTAATTAAGGTTTGTTTAGTTTAATTAAGATTTAGATTATTACTTAAGTATTAATTGAAGATAAATGTGGTTTTAGTTATTTATTTAGGAATTTATTATTATTTTAAAAATTGAACAAATGGTTAATTTTTATGTTTAAAGGTTAAGTAAATATTAATAATTTGTAAGAAGTTATTAGTTATTTAATTTCTAAATTTAATTTGAGATTAAATTACTTATTAAGTGGTTAATTATTATTTAGGTGTTTAATATTTATTTATCAAAAATTTGATATTATTTAACTATAAAATAAAAGCTTTTGAATTTGAATTACTCAATTTACAAGGATGTCTTTAGAAAAATATTTTAGACTAAGGAATCTCTTTGTCAATCACCTTTAGGAAATTAATTACGTTTTTAGAGGAAAAAAAATACCATTCTGTTATTAGTCTAACTTAGATGAATTGCATGAACACCAGTTAGTAGAATAAAACCTCGTTTCCACTGGTTAAGCCGAATTAAATGTGGACATCTATATAACATGAAAATTTGCCCTCCACGTACTAATTGTTGTGGATATGTTTATATATTATCTATTATTGACATATTATGTATATATATAGACATTTATTAGTAGAATATATCCTGGTTATACTATAACTTAGTCGAATAAATATTTTGGTCGTGTACTAGGAAGAAAAAAATCATTCTGCTATGTTATTAACATGGACAAATGTTTAGTAGAACAATAACCTGTTTGTTAAAACTTAGATAAGTTAAACTCAAATGGATAAGAATAATTATCGTCTTTAAGCCTTTTTTAATCCTGAAATCAATATTTCATTCTTTTAGAAAGAATTCAAGTTTATTATCGTTTTAAATATGATATTTAACGGCTAACTTAAGTAATGACTTTACTAAAGATATTTTGAAGTATTTAATAATTGTTGAAGCCTTTATTTTCCAATATACTTTAAGATAATTTAAAGGAAGAATGTTTTAAATAATAACATGTTAATTTGAAAGCGTTTCCAATCATCTTTTATTTTGTAAAAGAATTTTATAAAGGATTTTGAATATTTTGTTAAAGAAATTTATAAAATGATTTAAAATATTTTGTAAAAGAAGATTATAAATGGTTTTGGGTACTTATAAAGAGTTTTCAAATTAATTGATATTTATTTGAAGTTTTTTATAAATAAACTTGGAGGTTTATAAAGAAGTTTCATAAAAAGATTTGAAATATAAGTAAGGAATTTTCTATAGGTGAAAGAGATTTATCAAAATGACTTTTAAGGGAAGTTATAAAAAAAATTTGATGTTAGGTTATTCTTATCCTTATTTCAAACAAAGTTGTTTAATCCCTAAAGTTGATTTTGGAATGAGAAATCCATTTTAACATTTTATGAATATATTTAGTTTTATGAGACAAGTATATGAATATTTTAATTAGTATTCAAGAATGAGATTAAATAAATGAAATACTTGTTTAAATGATGCTTAGGGTTTGTTAGGATAATTAAATCTCTAAACTACATGCGATGTTTATTATTTGACAGTTAAATAATCAACTATCCAATCTTACCAAAATCGTACTTCGTAAATATCTTAAAGAAAAACTTGAGTTACACTATATGGTTATCTTCGATAATATTCACCATGAGTATAAACCTCCTTTTGTTCTCCTAGGACAAGTGAATTCATTCCCTAACAGTTAGGAGGTGAACTACACTCTTATCCCTGTCAGTTTACTTTCCAAAGAACCAAAGTTGAGCTTATTTGGACTTATTAAAAGTTATTTCAAAGAGACATGATCAACTATGTAATCTAAAAACCATTTTGATTCAAATCAAGTGTCTCAATCTTAATTGACCTAAAGACCATGGAATCGAAGATGGAGCTTAGAAGTGCAAGAGTTACATATCCCTACTATTGAGGTGATTCTAAAATGAGTATAGTGGAAGTAGTGCCTTCGGTTTGTCCTGTACCTAAACGAGATTATTTGATATTGCATTTCTAATCCATATACATTGGTTTTTCCAAACATATATCTGCTTGGTTGTGCGATAGGTAAAACTTTTTATACTAAACACCCTTCCCTAAGGCATATAAACTAGAGGGTTGTATATTTTATGATGTTTTTAACAAAAAGAAAATAAAAGTCTTTCTTTGGTGGCGTACAAAAACAGTCTAGTAGTACAAAGAATACCACTAGAACTGTAAAAGAAAAGAAAAATACACCGATGAACATGAAAAACAAAACAGAAACGAAAAGAGGGAAGTAGGAATAGTAGGCCGGAACAATGACCCCACTAATGGCAAACCGCAAGCTCCAAAACGAGTAAATTGCCAACTTCAAAAGGGTTAGAAGCAAATCCCATCACAGAAAATCAGCATGACAAGAAAACAGCACTCTGGCCGACTCCTAAAGGCAGAAGGATCCAAAAAGATGCTCTACTCCATAGATTCCATCTAATCAAACAACTAAGCCGAGACCCAAGATGAATCCCAAACTTGAAGAAAAAAAGATTCGCCTGGGGGGTAAGGCGAGAAGGGGGCGACAATATAGTAACCACAACCAGAACACACTAACAACAATCAACCACCTCCCACATAGGGAAAAGGATCCAAGGACACATCAAAAGCGCGGGATAAGACAAGAGAATGAGATCGAAGCACTCCCAGAGAAAGGACGACCACGAAACGCAAGAAAGACGCCATCCTTGATATAGCGGATGTTGGAAGAAGCTGCCATAGGGACCTCATCGAGAAATGCCTTGTTTCGAAAGCACCAGATATGCAAACAAATCAGACAAGGAATAAGACGAAAAAGAATAGACCGAAGAGACTTTTCAGTCCTTCCTTCCACCAAAGACGATTCAAGTCAAGAAAGGAATAGGCACTACTAGGAATGCCTTCCTAACTACCGAAGAAACACCAGATAGAACGAGTGCACTCACCCATAAAGAACAAGTGAGAAATCGATTCCACATATCCTACTCTACAATATTTGCAAGGAGACACCAAAAGGTTGCCAATCCACATAAGATTCCCATCCAGGGGAGGACCATTATGAACAGCCTTCCATATAAGAATGGAAACCTTAGAAGGGATGCAAGTGTCCCAAATGAAAGAAAATCAGGATTCTAGGAAGAGGAGTTCAAGAAGTATTCCAAGCTTCCCTCAAAGAGAAAGATCCACCATTCCATCCAACGCCACTTCTGTGGGAGTCGGAGAAGGCCTTCACAAATTGCATACATTTCCACTCTCACTTGCGTAAGACGGGGTTCCAGTGAAACCTACAGCCAAAAGATGGCAATACTTAGCATAAAGAAATGAAACCTAAAGAGAGTTGAGGGATCAGAATCTAACCAAAGCTTACAAGCGTAAACCTTGCAGATATCCTCCAGATTGCGAAATGGCGATGTGACATTTTTGTAAGAATTAATTAGCGTGTTGAAAATAGCGACGTGACATTCCAAGTGGAATTTGGTGACATATAAATGGTAAAATGTTGCATCAGTTCTCTTCAACAGAAACAATTAAAATAGGGAAGGCAGTAGTGCTATGTGGGTTTCTCCCATTAAGATATCATCACCACCAATTTTGGATTTGGTAATAAATTTTTTGCATGTTTCCATATGGTTGTTGATCATAACCATGTCGGTGGAATATTCAGTAATTATCCAGTAAGAGGTAAACTAGTTCTATATAATTTAGGAGGAAGTTCTTACTGTCCTTAGGTACATTTTCTAGAGGTATACCACTTGAAAGGTAGTCCCTTATCTTATCGTTTTATGGAATCCAAACTCCAGTAAGAGTCGTACAAACTTGGTTTTATGCAATTATACTGAAATGTGAGACGTAAGAATTTCATCTATTTTCATAAGTACTTGTTGTTGACATAGAAAATTGGTTATTTGTGTGCGCCAAGCCCCAAGTGTAAGTTTAGCTGTAAACTTATAATCCAAAAGTCCAAAGTATGAGAAATGTAAAGGGAACACACAACTTTTATTGTGGTTTGGCACTAACGCCTACGTCCACTTCATAGTAATCATTCATCATAATATTGTCGATTGCAATGTTTGTACAAGTTCATACAATTTGTGTATACAAAGTTGTACAACTGAATGATAAATAGCTTATTAATTCATAACTTTAACCAAAATGCTCTTCTTCTTCTTCGTTGAGCCAAAGCATGTAACAATGTCCAAGAAATAGATTCAATATTCAAAAATATGTAATATGTCCAAAAGCAAGCCAAAATTCCAATTGAATGTCCAAAAGTTGTATGCAAATGTTTATGTAATGTTTAGAAGTCCTAGCAATGTCCAATAGCCATGATGATGATGATGATGATGATGATGACAACCATTAATGGTGCTTGGGAGCCCCAATCCCGTATGCCAAAATAGTAGCAAAGTCCAAAAATGCCAACCCTTAAGAATGCCAAGCATGGGGGTATTTATAAGTGAGTTTTGGAGGCATCATCCCGATTTTCATACCCAAAGAGGGTGCGAAATTTGTATCTTGAGGGGATGCGAAATTCGCATCTCGAAAAGATAGCCAAAAAACATATTTCTTGAGAAATTTGGCATCCAGAAGTGATGAAATTTTGTACCTCGAAAATGCTTGCCAAACCCATGTTGATCATGAAAAACTTCCTGATTCACACGTGGAAACAACCGTGCCAAATATGTTTTCCATTTACCAATTTCTAATCCCATGCATTTTGCCAAAAATGGCATCCCAAATCTTCAAGTTGTGCATGGAAGATTTCAAATCCTTCCTGACACGGTCCAACGTTTACGAGATGCCAGATCACTCGCTTTGCATCCCATGCCATATCTAAAAAATCATATCCCGCCTCTACCAGATCATTTCACCTCCTGTGTCTTCACATCTTGATTTTTGCCTCTAGATCTTGGTGCCACACGGGAATACGCCTTATTAGGCCAAATGTGATCTAAGGAAATTCGCATCCCAAGCTGATATGAATTTGAGGTTGCAAAAATTCCTAGAATCGAGCCGAAATCCTAAGCCTGATCAGCTTTGCTTACACTCATGAAAATTTGTGATTTTCTATGTCGATTATGCTATTTCAACGTGCCAAATCCAAGATTTGCCTAACGCTAGATTTTACCAAACCAAGTCGTGCAAGAAATTTTAAGTGATCATGCAATGCCAATCAGTTTTTTTCAGTGCGCAAAACTATAATTTATCAGAAACCAAACATTTTCCACCAACAAGTTTTGTCAGGTGATCGGACCGACAAGCTCAAGGATTTTGAGCTGATCGGACCGAATTGATCATTTATTTTTATCATACCAGATTTTCCAATCTCATTATTGATGATTTCAGGAAGCGATGATATTTCCAACCTTTTCCAAGCACATCGCGACTTCAACAAATGCATTTTGTTTTCCAACGATGTTCTCTAGTGTTGAGTGTGTCGCTAAGCATAGTCTTGACATGTGACTGCTTCACTAAAAAGCTGGTCAACACTTTGCCCCCCTAAAACATATTTTTTTGATCGAAGGAAGATGTGTATTGCGAGTAAACCAGAAATCCATAAATTTGAATACCAAAGCCAAAAGAAGTCCAATGGAGAATCCAATAGCCAAAAAACCGAAGAGTCATGATCGCATCAGGTCGTAGTAACCAGAAATCAGAAAGCCTGAAATCCAATAAAAGCCAACGATTGCGCCGAATTGTTTCTTCAGAGGTAACTAGAAAATGGTATAACCAGAACAACCATAGCCAGGAAATCGGGAAAACCCAAAGTCTATGAATCTTGAGTAAACAATAACAAGATAGCCAAAGTGAACGATTTTTCCATGTCACCGACAAGACCATTCGAGCATAACTAGGTGAGCCACCTCCCGTGAGCTGATAGACAATCCAAAGCTAAACGAGTAACAACCTTGCCCACCACAAATCAAGGCGACATTGCTAGAAACGATCGCCAGAAGAGTTCAGAGCTATCTTGCCGAGGCAGAATGACCAAAAATAGCCAAAGTCTACCAAGTCGATCTTGCCAAAGTAAGACAACCAAGGATAGCCAGAATTTTCCAGGGTGATCTTACCAAAGCGAGACAACCAAGAGTAGCTAGATTCTTACTTAAAGTTTTCAATCCAACTTTAGTTTCCTTACTTTGCAACTGAAGTCCCGACAAACGAATTAATTTTTATTGAAGTTATAAAATTTTGGAATTTTTAGTAAAATTAAAAGGAAAACTTAATGGTTTATCATCCGCAAAGAGGATTCCTAGGGATACCTGTTCCCCTACATGGGGTGGATTTGGCTGTTTTTTATTACAAATTTATTCATGAAGAAGATTGAACGGTTCATTAGCCGCCCAAAGTCCAAAACCAGAAAGAATTCAAGGCAATCTTGATGAGGCAAGATGACTAAGAGTAGCCCGAAAGGTTCAAGGCGATCTTGCCATTTTTAAGAATGCGAAATACAGATCTTAAGACAGAGTTAACACTAGGGGGGTGAATAGTGTTTATGAGGAATTTATAGAAATCTTAAACTAACTTGAATTATTATATGAATAACATAATAAATATCACACCAGTAATGATCACAAACACAGAAATAATCACAAACACAAAAATAAGTAAATATAAAATGTAGAAAAAAAAGAACACACAAAATTTGATACTGGTTCGGATTACTCTTATGCCCAGTCCCACACAACGCTGGATTGCATAGAGTTCTATTATTATTAATATCCAAGTACACCACCCTTGATTTCATGGCTATAAGGTCAACATCGATTCCACCACCCTTGATTTCATGGCTACAAGGTTAACATCTCTCTCTTTCCTTGATTTAAGGGTTACAAGCTACACACTCTTTCCAAAACAATTACAATAGGCCTAGGACTCTTCGATAGCACTTCAAATAGATAGCAGTTGATAGAGATTGAAAAGAGAAAGATAATGATATAAATGTTGTTGAAATCAGCAAAGTATAAGTGTAGAAATCAACAAATTTATGTATCTAACGGTGGTAAGTAAAAGGGTGAAGAAGGAGAAGAAGAAGTGGTTAAAAATTCAAAAATGACCCCTGTTTATAGTGTCCCAAAGGTTGCAATGTTTTTGAAACGTTTCAAATAGTGAAAAACGCTTTCTTTGAAAATTAAAAATATGACAGTTATATGTCGACATGTCCATAAGTGTTTGTCGACATATGTATGTTGAATTTGAATTTTAGACCAGTTTCAACTGTTTAAACTAATATATATGTATATATTCTGGAAATTCCAAAATAGATTTTGTAAAGTGTAAAAGTGTATAAAAGCATAGTAATATATTATATAAACATATTTATAAAGTTATATGATTTAAAACTATGAAACTATATATATATATTTTAAACATATTATTATTAAACTTTATAAATTATATATATATATATATATATGAAATCATAATAATTTGAAATTATTTAGAAAAGTAGTCTGAAATAATTTGAAACCAAAATTTGAATTTTGAAAATAGAGTTGAATTTTGAAAAATAGAATTTGAAAATGAAGTGTTATTTAGAGTCATACATATGAACTAGACTCAATTACTATATTTTCTTGAGCTATTTGAAATCTTGATATCTTGATACTCATTAATCTTGAATCTCCTTTGAATCCTAAATCTCTCGGAACTCTAAAACTGTTGAGTCTTTTGTATTTTTATCTTGTATACAAATCCTGCAAATATAATTGTATATATATTCTAGATAAAGATGTTAGTATATATTTTATAATCAATTAAAAATGATAATTTAGATAAGGTTATTGTCATCAAAACTCCATTCTCCAACAATTTCCCTCTTTTTGATGATGACAACCTTGATTTATAAAATATTCATACATGTTGATCTGATGCTTTGAATACTTCCCTTTTCCCCATGAGTCCTAAATGAATCCTATATAATCTCCCTTAAACTAAACCTAAGTAATCCTTATTTTATTATTTCTCCCCCATTATCATCAGCAAAAAGAATCTTACTCCCCCTAAATCTATGAACCAAATGACTTACAACATATATATTTATAATTTATAATTCTAATAAAAACTTAAGATTCTCCCTAAATTCATGCCTATATTATTGTAAGAGTATAATCAAATCAAATAATTTAAGTATTTCAGTCAATATTTACAAGTATTTTAATCCAATCATATATAAGTTTCAAACCCAACCAAATCAAGAAATATTTTCAAGCAACTATAAAAAAATTCAAATCAAACGAAACAATTAATCAAATCATACCAATTAATTCAAACAAATTCAAATATCTCTTGGAACTTCCACCCATCCGTCTCCTCTAAAGATTGGATCCTTCTTGAAGTCTTCTTAATCTTCATCTTTTTGGGTGAGTGGTGCTTTAGTGAGGTTGTTGTCTTCATCTCTAAAAAGAGAAGAGATCAACCAATGAATGACAACAAAGTGCTTCTCTTGATGTTCAACCATCTTTGTTTGACTCAACTCTAGATGACGCGGGTTAGAAGTACTATGGATAGGATATTCTCGAATGAATTGAGTGTTTCTTCAAGATTCTCACTCAAATTGTGAATACGATTTGCCATAATTTGACAATGTAGAAAAGGAATGATTTGCGAAGAATGAGAGAGTTTAAAATATGTTTTTTTTTTCAAAAAAGAGGTATTTATAGGGTATGGAATTTGTTAAAAAATGAATAGACACTAGTTGGTTATTTAAATTTCAAATTTTGAAAAAATTTGAAAAAATGGTTGTTATATGTCGACATATCCATACTTACGTGTCGACATACCCATGTTGATTTTTTGCTTAAATTTTGAGTTGTTTCTTATTATATTATATTATATTATATTAATATTTTTACAATAGATTAAGGATTGATTTGACAGAAATAAACATCATTCATTACTACTTGAAAGAAAATACGTTTAAATGATACAAGATACTAAATACAAGATTCGAAAGCAAATACAAGCAAATACGAAAGATAACATAGACTGGATAAGCTTAGACTTCAACGGATGATGACGAGGAAGATGATGATCAAAGTTTTCTTCCTACTTTGCCAAAGAACCTGTTCATTTTAGAAGATATTTGAGTAAGAGTCTTCTTGATCTTCTTTTGGTTCATCGCTAACTTAGCTTGGTTTTTGACAAGTGTCTTTTTTGGTTATGGTCCTATTATTTGTTGGACTCAACACTTTCCAAGGAGGATTCTTCTTTGTCGATTTCCATTAGTTTTTCTCCTTGTTGTTGCATTCGTGCTTGTTTATCCATAAAAGTTTCATAGGGCTTAAAAATGATAAGAATTTGCATAAGATTTATATTTCTCGAATTAAAAATCTTCCGTCTTGGCAGAAATTCCTCTCCTTTGAGATCCACTCCAAAATATTTAAAGATACGGGTAAGATAATATCCATGATAAAGAGTGTTTTCCTTGGTGGACATTTCTTTGGTCTTAAATCTTTCAAAATCACTTCGGTCGATTTAATATCATAAACACCAAAATAGCAATAGGGCTTTTTGGACTTTGATGGTAGGGTTGTTGAAATTTCCCAAACGAGGTGTGAGAGTATGTAAAAGGAGGAGGTTGATGATTCTTGCTTTTGGGATTAAAAAGTAAAATTTAAATTCTAAATGATCATCGCTTTCAAATATATGATGGAAGGTTTCCAAATTCGTTTCATCAATTTCAAATTCTAAAAAATCTGAGCTCGTACTCTTATAATTTAATATAGTACCAAAATTTCACAATCCAAAATGATTTGAGTGCCTTTTACGCTACTTTATATTTGATTTTCATCTCCTTCGTAAAAGCCACGATTCAAATTCGCATAAAACATTTTGACAAGATTCGGGAAGCATACTTCGTCGTTACCCCGAGCGTCAATTAAGCTTAGAACTTCATTTTGATGAAAAAGAGAACGAAGATCATAAGAAGGAAAATCTTCGAAGATAGCTAAGGCTCCCGTGTTGACTTTTCCATTTTATTTTTCATATAGTCAACATTGGCTTGAATAGCTTCCTTATCATTGTAGAGATGACTCTTGGGAGTTTGGTCAATCACATGGTTTTTGGTGTTCTAGAGGAAGCCATTGAAGATATGTTTTGAAGAGAATAGAATGAAGATAGTTGCTTTAAATTTTGAATGAGAGGTAGAGAGGATAGATTTGAATAGATAAATAAATAGAGATTGAATGGGCATGATTTTTCTAAAATTAAAGACACCTTTTTAGACCTTGGGGTTGATGAAAAGATGGAGGGAAGTTTGAAAGTTTAAACTTTTGAAATTGAATATTAGAATTTCATTTACTGGCCTATATGTCTACATGTCGATTTCTATATGTCGACATATATGTTGGTTTTCAAAAGTCATGTTAATTTTTGACTTTGATTTATTATATTAAGATTTTATATCTCAGGTTTATCATTTCCTAAAATTATATTAATCCTAACAATTATTAAAAATTAATTATTATTTATTATATTATTATTATTTTGAATTTCAAAAATTCAAATTTCAATTTTGAATTTTTAGAATTCAAGATTGAATTTTAGTATTTAAATTTCAAATTTAAATAAGGAAAACAAATAAAACATCCATTCATCCAAATAAACCAAAAAAAAAAAGGTGTATCTGGTTCTTAAATCCATTTCTTTGACATTTTCTAAATTTTGAATTGCTATGAAACATATATTTGATTTTTCGGTTTCTGGATCTTCATCACTTGATGATGAATCTGAATCGTCCAAGTTGATGCATATGCCCTCTTTCTCTTCTTTTCCAAATTACTATTGTCGGTTTATTAATTTGATATATCTGGATATGGACACATTCTTTTTATATGACCTGGTTTGTTGCAGTTATAACATCTATCATCATTTCTTCTCGAACTTCCTTGATTATTTCTCTGAAAATTATTTCTCCTTTTACATCTCAAATTTTTTCTAAAATTCCTTATCATTAAAGCAATTTTTTCATCATCGTCACTGCTTGAGTCAGAACCATTTGTTGTTGCTTTGAATGTTATAGATTTCTTTTCTTTGGGCTTATTTTTCTTTCGTTTCTGTAATTGAACTTCGAACAACATTAGATTCCCTATTAACTCCTCAATCTTCATTTCACTGATATTATTGGCTTCTTCAATCGCTAATGTTTTATAACACCCCGCATTTTTAAGAAAATAAAATATAAGTAACTTAACTAAATAATGAGAACTAAGTAAAACGGACTGCGTTATTGCGTCCGCCTCGGAATTTTGGTCAAGATAGACACCTGGTTTGCGTAAAACGAGCATCATATGAAGAAGTTATTAAGCCTAGAAGTTTGTATACGCGCAAGAGAATTATAAATATACAAACAGATAAAAATATAAAAATAATTTCAAATGTCTATCGGAAGACCCAGAAGCCGAACCGTCCCATTCTGGGGGTCGACCCAGGGTATTTGGTGGGTCGACCCCGAGGTCGACCCCATAAGAGGGGGGTCGACCCTTATTCAGATCTGGGCAGAATTAATTTTTATGAACGTGGGCTCGTTTCTTAACCAACTACATTGCTAAACACTTATAAATAAGCCTGTAGAGCCTACCCTGTCTCATATTTCTGAGACAACGCAGAAGCTCTGCCATTCCTCTTCCTTCACAAATCTCTTCAGAAAATTTAGATTATTAATTTAGGAAAATTCTAAATCTAGATCTGGAGGAAAATGATGAAAATCAAGTAGAAGGTGTTCAGATAACTTATAGAAGTGAGGTAATTTTCTAGATCTGGTCTATTTCAATTCTCTTTTCTTTCCTTTTTCTTTTAGTAAAAATTGTAGATCCATGGTTGTTAGGTTCTGAATCCAATTAAGGAAAAAACCATGGAATGTTAGATCTGGAGCAGATCCAGGATTTGGAAAGCATACGAGGTGAGTGGATTTAAGTTATATCATTTTAGATAATGATATATTATCGTTTAACATTCCACGTTATCATGAAGTGTGAATTTTCCAGAATAATTAAAAGTGTTAAGATGCTGTTATAACAAGTTGAGATATTAATATGAATATGTTCGAAAAGTCATATGTTGAATCGGTTAAAGTGTTGAATGTTTACATGTTGAAAAACAAACTTGTTAGAATATGAGTAGTGACTACTGTTGTTATAATTACATGATTCACTTGTGGCTTATTATGTAATTGAATTATTTGATGTAGAATTGAGAAAATGACATGTTAACTTGTTAGATTTGAACAATTACCCGATTAAATGATTACACGTCATGATATAATTAAATACGTGTTACAAAGGACATGCGACATAATATAGGCATAATTTGATGACATGTAAATTAGATTATAGTAAGATGTGAAAGGGATAATTTGCCTAAAATTTACGGTAAATAGAAAACTGTGACCACACTTAGACACGAGGTTAGATTACATTTGTGGTAGAAGTCTACCCGGAACTGCCCGACACATCCAGCATCCACAGGTGGTAAATCTAATGTAAGGGGTCTAAGTGCACAAATAAAACATGTAATAGTGCTAAGACACGACGTTAAGTCAATTTTTGGAAGAAGTCTGCCCGGAACCGCCTGGAAAATCCAGTATCCACAAGTGTTAGCTTAATGTGAGAGGTCTAGTGCATAAATATATATATATATATATATATGTATGTAAATAGCAGGACCGATAAACAGCATTAATTTTAATTAATGGTAATAAATGGAATCGAAAGAAAGTTACAATAGTAAAATGCAATTGAATTAACGGGGAATGATAATAACCTATTATAAATAAATTACATTAATAAGAATGTTGTATAATAGGTAGACTTGTCCTAGGGAGAAGTGAAGATTATAACTTAGGTTATAATAAACTAGTAAGGGCATGAGATAACCTGTGAAATGAGATAAGTGGCACTTAATTTAAATTAAGTAATCAGTAAACGGGAAAAACTAAAGCCAGTTGTTTGTAATAAGTAGAGAAAAGGGGGAAAGTGTAATGACCCGAAAATCCAGACCAATTTGAGCTGACCAAATAACACAAGTCCAACCCCAAATTGCACTGGAAATTCAAGAAATTAATAGAAAGAAGATAGAGGGTGAGAATAGATAAGATAGAACTAATATAAAAGAAGAAGAAGGACAGAATATCAGAGTAACACGAATTTCACAGCGGAACGAATAACATACAATATATATAACATAACTTGAAATATACATCTGTACTTGAATATACATCATTATCAAAGTACAACACTTATAACACAGCGGAAATAAACTATAGCTATATGATCCTGAAGCCTCCTGCTCCAGCTCTTCAAGTATCTGTAAAACCCGACTACTTGACTGCCCGTACAAATTTAGGCACCCAAGAGTTTAGGGAAAACAACAAAGTAAACTCCGGGTCAGTCATGGGACTGGTATGAGTAAAACAGTTAAAAACAGATTGAGCCATTAAGCGATATCTCATAGGACCACGCCGTATAACGGAACGGGTTTTTCCCTTTTGAGAATCCAAAATATCTTTATATCAAAAACCTTTTGATATTATAATAATGTCTATGTACAAATAGATATCAATCTAGCAGAAACGCTTTCATCTCACGTTCTACATATAGTATACAATCGAAACCGCAAGCACGTATGGGGTAATGGATTTCCAACTATGACAAGGTATGGAACCACCTTCCGATCAGTGTACTCTAGGAACGATACACTGGAGTTCAACAAGAACATCTTGCAACTCAGCCACACATGACCGACCACTGATTTCGCTTGAGTGTATCGAATGTACATCACCAACGGTTGGGATCAGCAACCATTCCCGTATATATATATATATATATGGGACAGCATTGATAGATTAAAGAAGCAAATGAATATTCTCTAGATAGGTGATTATACACCCTACTTCGGTGCGACCGACTTAGCCATGTTGCCTGCCCGATTTCTGTCATCTGCCGGATGTGAGGCTAGAAGCTGCGCTTATCTTTTACATGTCACATCCTCATTCACTTTGAATGTCACATCGTCATACCTGCCAAATCACAAATTGATTTCGCCAAAAATACCATGGGTATACAGCTAAGAGAAACGAATTCCTCCGCCACCAAACGTGGATACGTTTGAAGAGATCAACTTACGCGATCTATTAGATATAATCTGTCAGACATTCTTCCATACAGGCCGTCCCGGGACTGGACAAACCGAAGGCACTATTCTGTAAATAGGATAGCCCTTGCATAACTTCGTCTTCAATTATCTTCGGCACATACGATTCGCAACGATTATGCCAATACAGAGTGGTTCTTCAGATAATAATCCAACCGGTCTCTCCGTATTAACAACGTTAAAATGGTCGAAAACTTCGATAGTCGATGAGTTAACTATCAAAGAAAAACACATGTGCAAACAACGATATTATTTCCAATTGGAAATTATATCGATCAATCATCAACCATATATATATATATATATTCACATTTCCTTATTTTCTATGTTTAGAAAATATATGTTATTAACACTGGAAAACATTTCCTTCTGTTTATTCACGCATCACTACCATTCCACAACTATTAGTCCCTAACTGTAAACTAGTAAGAGAACGACTACCCAAGTATAAACCCCGAAGGCCGAAGCCAACATCAGATCGATACTCAGAAAACCATTCAACTTACTAATCTCTAGTCAGTTTCTAATCTTGTTTAAATCTATTTTGATTTACTCTAATTGAATAACTCTATTTGTTTAACTCCTATTCGAATAACTAATATTGAATTTAACCCCATTCACTTGACTCTAGATCGCAGCGATCACAATGGTTACGCCTGATTCCCTCAGGAAACATCCGACCGCCGTAGGCTATTTGCAGCCCTGCGAATTACGCTAGCAGTCGTGCTAAATGGTAACTTATCCTGAATAACTACGTATGTTTTACTCTAATCGATTTACTCTATTTGATTTACTCTAATCGATTAACTCTATTCATGTCCTAAATATATATTCCTTTATCCTATTTATTTTCTAAATAAATATTCACCTTTATAATCTCCTATTTATTTTCTAAATAAATATTTTCAAATTTATTTCCTTTTATAAAATCGGTTGATTTTATAAAATTCCTTTATTTCGATATACGTTGAAATATTCCTTTTTACATCCCAGGGTCTCTTATGATATTTAAATAGCAAACCACAACGATCGATATCTTTTAAATGCACAAAATCAAACAGATTATATATCACATCATATATTACAATATATGAACAGAACAGTATCATAAATATTGAGGAGTCCAGTTGGACCCCTCCAACCTGTTTTCCTGCATCACAGATGTTAAACAATATAGATAACATCACTTTCAGTCCATATGATATATTCTGTTAAACATAATCAAATATAGAAATTCAATTAACTGACTAGCAGTTCAATCAAACAGTCAACACACAGTAAATCAGACAATTTCTAACAGTTCTAAAAATACAACATGAAATTATAAACTGTTTAGAGTTGGTGAGATTTACTCACATTTGCAGTTCATCGTTAAAGAACTATAAACTGATATTTGATTTGAAGCAAACAATTTATTTTGCCATAAATTCATATGAGCCCCAATCCACTCCTAGTCAATTCCATGGTGTAGCCACCATCCATACGATCCCAACGCAACTTATGGTTCGTTAATCTGATATCGTATGATCAATTTATACAATATTAAAGTTTGAACTAATTTGAATGAAATAAAACTTTAAATTAAATTTCAATATGGGCCTTTACCACTTTCTTGGCCCATCATCCACCGGTCTGTACCCAAGCCCGCTCAACCCCCTTCTTCCTCAATCGAAATGTCGTGACCTTCCTCCACCATTACAACCACTTCTCCAATCCCGTTCTCCATCCACAACATCATAAAAATCGAATAAAAATCACCATAATTTCCCTCTTCAAAATCTCTTCAACCACATACCAAATTTATAGAACTCGAAACACCCTAGCAAAACCCGTCCTTCAGCTCACCACCACGGAACAATACAGATTCCGACATTTTTTTCTCACCAACTCCACTCAAAAACAACCCACAAACTCCCTTCTCCACTATGAGTTCAAACACAAGAATGAAAACTCCAATCGATACCTAAAATCCCTGATTTTGTCAAACCCTAAGTTGCGCCTTCTATTTCCAGCGAAGGGGAATCGAGTTCGAGCCTTGAAAATTTCATATCACGAGAAAGAGAAAGAGCACATGAATCCAATTATATGCATATAATGATTTATAGAAATTAATTTGAATTTCTTGAGTTTTTTGAAGGAAGAACTTTACTGTGTATTTTATTTCTGAGGCAACGGCGCAAATGTTTGACCTCCGTAGGAATGAAATTAGGTTTAGTGTGTTAAGGATACTTTATAGGGTAATTATATTAATATTTAAATCGAGTTTTATATTCATTTCTATTGAACCGTTATGAGTATTTGTATTCTAAAAATTCGCGTGGTCACATATAATACCCAAAAATCACGAAAATGGACATACCACTAGAGTTTGACATTACGTTCCCAACGAAACTGGTTTTGTCAAATTCCGACTCCGTATACTCACACAGCGTATTTTTAACTGTCAAAATACTGACTGTTTTACACTCTAAAAATCCGTACGTCCACACAGTGACTCTAAAAAACACGAAACTGGAAATCTAACAGCTATTTGATATTGCGGATCCAACAAAACTGGTTTCGTCGAATTCCGACTTCATTTGCAAAAGTGGTTATTTTTAACGCTCTAAATAACCAATTTAAATATATAAATATATTTAAATATAATTAAATTTAATATATAAAAATAAATTGTAATAACCCGGAAAATACGAGCCAATTTAAAATTTTTAAATTGATTATTTCAAAGCAATTTGAACCATTGAAATAGAACATTTCAATAAAATAGTAAGTTAAGAATAGTAAGTCAGTTTGAAAATTTGAATTCATACTTTAACTGACTATGCGGGGTGGAAAATATAACGGATTTTAGTGAGACCAAAAATATTTAAATCTGTTAGTCAATACCTTTCTAACGAATCTGAAAAATCGAAGTTTCATAACGGGAATCAAAAGTTATGGCCGAATGAATTTTCAGAAGAGTCGGTATATAGAATATATAGGCCTGGAAAATTGATATTTTGCATACGACCTCGGAATTCGACGAAACCACTTTTGCTGGGTCCGGGATGTCAAACTATTGCTAGGTTTCAAATTTCATAATTTTTGAAGCTAGTATGTGAGCGTGGCAAAAGAAAATGTGTTTGGTCGATTTTTGTTAAATTGGATCGACCAGAAAATGACCATTTTTCAAACGACCTCAGAATTCAACGAAACTAGTTTTGTTGGGACCGTAGCATCAAAACATAGCTAGATTTATTTTTCGGGAATTTTTCGAATCAGTTTGTGGCCCTGGCAAATTGAAATGTGCGTTCAGAGTTAAAAATAAAATGTTTTATACTTTAATTTGAAAAATAACTGACTGTAACAGTCGAATTGGCCTACGAAACATATCCCATTGTGTCCGGAATGGGGATATTTAGCTAGGGGCGACAGTCGTTGGGTTTAAAAAGGAGTTCGTTTAAGAAAACACTATTTAAAATTTTAATATAGTCTCGGCCAATCATATTTTTTCTTTCATAAATTTTAAAATAAAAAAAAAACGCGGAAAACCCCCGACCCTCCCCCCCAGATCGAACGGCGGCTTCCTTCTCCGCCTTCTCTCCTCCAAATCTCCATATCCGCTCATCAAAACACCAGGGCCCTTTGGAGTTTTTCGTAGAGCTCGAGACGAGCTTCAAATCTATACCAACCTCGCCCAGCATCGTCGAGTATTTCGCCGGATCCACTCCTCCAAAGTCCGACCGTTCGGAGGTCGATTCCGCCGCCCAGAGGACGTCGAGTTCAACGCCGTGGGGCCTGCACGTGCGTCTCTCCTCCGCCTACAACCCTGCACTGGCCGATCATCCAACCGCTACACGGTTTGATCAAAAATCGCTGACCTAGTTTTGAAACCTTCAAAGGAGGTGACGGCCTGTTTAATTAAATTGTTTTACGACACTTTAAAACCGTTGCAAAACTTTGAAAAATCATATCTTTTTGGTGTGTTGACGAAATTCGATGAAACAGGAAACATCGAGACCGCAAGGAAGCTCTCTACCCAATAGAAGAAGCTGCGGATTTTTCTGACATCGTATCGATTTTTAGCGCTTAGAAAACCAAGGTGAGAAATCTAAATTAACGTGAACTTGAATGGAAAATGTCGTGTATAATTC
The DNA here is from genome assembly GCA_030737875.1 of Allium sativum. Taxonomy (NCBI): domain Eukaryota; kingdom Viridiplantae; phylum Streptophyta; class Magnoliopsida; order Asparagales; family Amaryllidaceae; genus Allium; species Allium sativum. The sequence continues at coordinate 483,767,789 of CM060919.1, read as the reverse complement.
ATATAAGCGAAATATAAATTACATACGTGTTGTATACCTCATGTACATGCGTAGTGTAAGCTATATAAGCGAAGTATGAATTTTTACATGCATAGAATAATTGATATATGTGTTGAAATGCAAGTGAAATATAACAAATAAAATATTATATATATATATATACTCCCCTCGTCCACAAACCATGGACGATATTTATTGTGGTGAATTGGTGTGAAATATTGGATGAAAAATACGAATGGTTGAATAATTGTTTGTGGTTGATATTGTTTGGTTGTGGTTGAAAAATACCCATTGGTGATTGAAATGAATTGGAAATATTTGTGGAAATAAAAATAAACATGCCGCCTGCGTGCGAATTAGATGCATGAATCCCCATTGTCAAAAACCGCGAGGTTTTAAGGTAGAGCGAGGAGCCGTACTAGGGACGGTGCCGGTTTTAACTACCCTGCCGTTATGCTGCCGAAATTTTGAATAATCTTTGTGTGTTAGAATTATTTTCATATGTTGAAATTATTTGTATGCATAGAAATTAAAGCCATATATTGAAACTATATCCATGTGTGGAAATGTTCATGTGTTAAAAAGTGTTGTGTAAAAATTAAATTCATTTGTGAATGAATGAAGTGTTTAAACAATAAAAATCACATTTTTATTTATATATGAAGTATGAAAAATATTTGCCTTATATAAATAATTTCAATCATAAAAATCCCATCTTTCTAATATGAACAACCTAAAGAAAATGTCCATGTGTGGAAATGCTCATTTGTTGAAAAGTGTGTGTAGTGGAAAAGTTCATGTGTTGAATAAAAAGATTGAACGATAAAAATTACATTTTTATTGAAATTACGAAGTGTTGAAACCATATATTGGTTGAATAAATAATTTAAATGATAAAAATATCATTTTTATCACATGTGTGACATGCTAAAGAGATGCGGACGTTGAAATAAATATTTGTGATAGAAATATTATTTTTAACATGCATAGGAACTAAATAAAATAGTCATGTGTTGAAATCTATTTTAGTTCGCCAAAATTATCATCTTTGAAATGTGAAGTGTTAAAAATATCCACTTGTTCAAATAAACGAGCATGAGTTGAAATATACATTAACTAGCTAATGATATGATTTTAACCTATGCATGCAACATTAGAATGAATGGTGCTTTTAGACCAAAGCAAGTCAAATATGAAATTGAATGGAAAATGATAAATGTTAGAAATTGTATATATGTACATGCATATCTATTGAACAGGTTAAAGCAAAAGGGGCTAGAGAAGAGAAATAGAATTTTGTGCCCGACAAATAGGTACACATTTACCGCTTTGTTTGGGTGATGATTTTATGAGCCTGTTGGCTAGCCGCTTGGATTTTTCTTTTTCTTTTTGATATGAGACACCCGTGTGGCTATTTGGGAATTTTCCCAGACCCTCCCGTACAAAGGAGGTTATGGCGAAATTTTCCAAAATTTAAAGGTGTTAGTGAAATAATTGAAGTGGAAACGATATAGGAATTTTTGAATGAGCTATATTTATATAAATATATAAATATAAATAGAATTAAAACGAAACGTGGCCGTGCAGTTCATATTTTGAAATCGTGATTTCAAATGACTAGTGCGGAAGATCCGACCATTGGATTTTCCCGAAACCTCAACCGTTGGGTTCGCCTTGGAGATATCTTTCCAACGGCACCAACCTTGTGAAGATCCGATGGTTGGATTGTCTGGAATGTTTAAATCAAAATTAAGGAAAAACAGCGCTAGAAACGATTATATTTTTATATATATATAAATATAATTAAATTAAATCGAATAACGACGCTGCAGTTCGTAAATTGAAATCGTAACTTCAAATGGTTAGTGTGGAAGATCCGACCGTCGGATTTTCCCAAAACTGGAACCGTTGGATTCGTTTTGAAAAGACCTTCCTAATGATGTAAAATTTGTGAAGATCCAACGGTTAGATTTTCCTATATGTGTAAAACAAAATTAGTGGAAAGCAGCGCCAGTGCATCGACACGACCTGAAACGTCGTTTAATTAAATATGGCCGTTTTAAATTAAATAAAAATGGCGATATATTGTTATAAAGTGCTATAGACGATATAGAGTGAAAATGAACCAATTTTGTTGTGTTGGTTTGATATGTGATGGTTGAATGTATTTGACATGAAAATTATAACTAAATAACTGAAAAGTGAATGTTGAATAGTCCAACCATGTGAATAATTGATTTGAAAATCTAAATATACGTGGGTTATTTGAAAAGGCCGAGGTTATCTCATTTCAAATAATCGATCGACGTTGAGAAGTCGAAGAGTCAAAGACGACTGAAGACCAATGATCTCCACATTGGATGGATGGGCGCTACTGATGCTCGTGATTGGAGTAGCTACCATGAAGGAATTGAAGTAGTAGCCGTCCAAACATATTGTTGATTGTACGGATATGCGAGGAATTGGTGCCACCGGTTTCGTTCAGACCCAGGACGGACTTGTAAATGGACTGTGTGTCTGACATTGGATTTTGTTCTGTGTTGATCGATCTCTGTTAAATATATATCTGTTTGGCGGCGGAGAATTTATTCTCTTGCTTAACGCCCTTCTCTGAGACGTACGAGCTCAGAGGTTATGTATTGACAGAAATCAGTCGCATGGAGTGGATTGCCTGTGTGGCATGCCTAAGTGGCATATGATCAAGGCTTCTGTTGCAAAGCAAAGTCTTGTGGTTGATGATCAAAGCATGGTCTGTGTGGCTTAGCTTTGTGTATAACGTGAATTCGCGAGCCTCACACCCCGGTATGAGTCAAAAACGGGAGAAGGACCCAAGGAGTGCATGACGTTTCTTTCTAGCTATGGTGGTGTCAGTGACCTCCCAGCCCTGACATTTATATCTACTTTTCACCTGTGTGGTTGTTGGAATGCGAGGCGCCTCGATTATAGGTCTGTAAGGACAGGGAAACGTGTGTTCAGGAATAATTAATCCTCAAAAGTAAGAGAGGACCGGCCTTGGAGGATCCAGGGGATTGCTGTGTGCGGTCCCGAGGCATTTGCTAGAGTGTCTCGAATCGGAGAGGAGCTTGCCCCTTGCCTCGACTCATGAAGGAATCCAGTTTCCAATACGAGATTTGCGGATGTGATTGTATTACTAGTACGGCGACATAGTAGATGGTAGATATGCCGCCTAGGATTGATATTTATGATTGAATTTGCTTTTGAAACATATATGCACTAGTAATAATATCAAACACCTTTGTTTTATTCGTACGAAGCATCTTTGGCCATTATAAGGTAAAAACTCTATCCTCCGGCTTGCGTTGCATTGTGTGATGGGACCTGAGTCTTATAATGGCTTCATTTTATGAAAAGCATTGCGTTGATTTAATCATTTATTTTATTTCATGCACTAGCACTCATTGGAGTAAACCCGTTCCGCGAAAGTGGCGTGGTCCTTTGATTTGCCTTATTATTGTTGTTAATAAGTTGAATAGATTTCTCATACCAGTCCCATGACTGACTCGTAGTTTGTTTCACCTTGCAAACTCGGGTGCCCTTATTTTCACACGGGCAGCCTAGTTACAGGTTTCTGACGCACCTTTTGGCTCATGGCGAGGCTTGACTACACCGTGCTGACTTGGATTTTCTCCGCCATTATTGTATCTATATTATGATTCCGCCACTGGCGATGTAGACTGATATTCCTTTTGTGTACCCTTTATGTATGATTCCGCCTCAGGCGATGGTGACTGATTATGTATCATTATGCACTAAGTTGTATCCTGTACTGTGCTTCTCTGATGTGATGATATCTATATGATTCCGCTGTCATATGTGTGTAAATTATTCTATTTTCTGTTTATGCTATTATCTGTGATCTGCTAATGATGATTAATGTGTTATATTCCAATGATTATCCTTAATACCGTGTCACGGGGTTTTGGGATCGTCACAGCTGGTATCAGAGCTTTGGTTAACCTTAGTTCTGGAGTCTAACACATTAAACACTTCGTCAAAATAGAATCAGTAGTATTCTAAGGCGAGTCGCTCATTAGAGATAGGACTAGCAAAGTCCTAGAATGAGCTGAGCAGAGTAGCAAAAACAATTGATCAGTCCATCGTTATCTTTCCGTAGGAATTTCTGCTTAACTATGCAATAGACTATCATTTCTGTTTACTGACTTTTTCGTTGCTTATACAGAATTTGACAAATGGCTACCAGAGCAGCCGCCGCTAGAGGAGGCCGTGCCGGCCGAGGCCGAGGTAGGGGAGAAATCCCAGCTCAAGAAGGACCTTTGATACAACCTCCGACAGCTCAATACTTCGAGCTTGACCGTGTAGCTAAGAGATATAAGAACTTAGGAGGCAAGACCTTCTCGGGAACTGGCACCGTAATAGAGGCCCTTGCATGGCTCAAAACATGCGAGAAAATTCTTGAAGGCCTAAGGCTAGGAGACGAAGACAAAGCTGTTATGGGCGCCTGGCTTATGCAAGAACAAGCCGAATTATGGTGGGAATCTCTTACCGCCGGGAATAGAGAAGCCGGAAGAACATGGGATGGATTTAAAGAACTCTTCAAGGAGAAATATGTCCCAGAACAAGCTCTAGAAAGAATGCACGATGACTTCGCCAATCTCCAGCAAGGGGATCTTTCCGTGCAAGATTATCTGAACAAATTTACAATGTTGTCGCCCTATGCTCCAGAGCTCGTCGCCACTGCGAAGTCCAAAAATAAGAGGTTTATCTTTGGATTAAGACGACAATATCATGATAGAGCCATGGCCCATGTCAAGCTGGATTTCAACGAGCTAGTGGAAATGACATGCAACTATGAAGACCTTGATCAAAGGCATCCAGATCAGGATCGCGCTAGAAGCCAAGCAGGAAACAAGCGCAAGCCTACAGTAAATCAGGGCGAGTCAAGCCAAGCAGCATCTTCAAAGCCTCAGAATGGCAAGCCGCTAAGAGGAAATTGCTTTAATTGTGGTAAGCCGGGGCACTACTCAAATGTCTGCACAGCTCCGAAGAGGCAGAAAACAAACTCTCAAGGCTCGAGCCAAGGCTCTCAGAACCCTCGCTCGTGCTTCAATTGTCGCAAGACCGATCATCTGGTAAAGGACTGTCCTTTGCTGAAGAAAGCTACAGTAGCTCATGTCTATGACGGGTCTAGCCCGCCAGCTGCTTCCGACGGAGCAGGTAAACCCGATGTTTTGGGAGGTACCCTTACAATTAAAAATATTCCTGTTTCTGTATTATTTGACACAGGTGCATCGTGTAGTTTTATTGCTAGACACACAATGCACAAGTTAAAGTTAAAACAGCGAAAGCTTAAAGAATCGGTTGAAGTTCATAACCCGATAGGGGGTCCTATTACTCTCAGTTCATATTGTAGGGTGCCAATCTCTTATTCTTTCTACAAATTTCCCATTAATTTGATTGTTATGGATTTTCCCGAATTCGACGTCATCCTTGGGTTAGAATGGTTAACGAAATATGAAGCTGAGGTGAAGTGTGCGGAAAGAATTGTTAAAATCCGAACGGAGCTTGGACATATATATATTCCCTGTCATGGTTCGAATCCGAATAGAGAAGAATTTTGGTCAGCATTAGAACTTATCCCCACTTCCATGGAAAAGATTCCGATTGTTAGAAACTTTGCGGATGTGTTTGAAGAAGTTGAAAACTTACCTCCGCAAAGAGAAATAGAATTCCGAATAGATCTAATTCCTAATGCCAGACCCGTGGTACATCCAATCCGTAGAATGACTCCGAAAGAAAAAGAAGAATTAGGCGATCAAACTCGTCAACTGTTGTGGAAAGGTCTAATCAGACCGAGTTTTTCTAATTGGGGTGCAGCTGTCGTGTTTGTCCCGAAGTCAGACGGTACTCTTATATTATGTGTTGATTACCGAGACCTTAACAAACAGACGCTTAAAAATAAATATCCATTACCCCGCATTGATGATTTGCTAGACCAATTGAATGGGGCGAAAGTATTTTCCCGAATGGACCTAGCTACAGGTTTTCATCAATTGAGAATAGCAGAAGAGTGTGTTCCTTTGACCGCTTTCAGAGGTCCAGACATATTTTATGAATGGTTAGTAATGCCGTTTGGCCTATGCAACGCTCCAGCATACTTTGTCGATCTAATGAATAGAGTGTTCAGGGGAGTTCTGAATAAATTTGTCCTCGTGTTCATCGATGATATTTTAATCTACTCCAAATCAAAACCCGAGCATGAAAAACACTTAGAACAAGTATTGGAGATTCTAAGGAAGAACGTCTTCAAAGCCAAATTCTCTAAATGTGTCTTCTGGCAAGAAGAAGTCAAATTTCTTGGCCATGTCGTGTCAGAGAAAGGAATTTCTGTTGACCCAAGCAAAATAACAGCGATTCAAGACTGGAAACAACCCACTACTCCCACAGAAGTTAGAAGTTTTATGGGGTTGGCTAGTTATTATCGAAAGTTCGTTAAGGATTTTTCGAAGATATCCGGTCCGTTAACGAAGCTCACAAAGAAACATGAGAAGTTTAAGTGGACTTCCGACTGTGAAGAAGCTTTCCAGGAACTGAAATCGAAGCTGACCACCGCTTCAGTGTTAACTATTATTGATGGCAATCAGGATTTAACGGTTTGGACAGATGCTTCTATTAGAGGTCTTGGTGCAGTGTTAATGCAGAGAGGCCAAGTTGTCGCTTATGCAAGCCGCCAACTGAAACCGCATGAGAAGAATTATGTGACTCATGATCTTGAGCTGCTGGCCATCGTTTTTGCCTTGAAAATCTGGAGGCATTATTTATTGGGCGAGAAATTTATACTGTACACAGATCATCAATCATTGAAGTATTTATATACACAGAAAGATCTGAATCTGAGACAGCAGCGTTGGCTAGAATTTCTTGCAGCATATGATCTTGATATCCTGTATACGCCGGGGAAAGCTAACGTAGTAGCGGATGCACTTAGTAGAAGACCGCAATCGTTGCCCATCTTATAATTACACCTGGATTGATTCATAGGATTTCAGCCCTTCAGAAAGACGATGAATTCATTCAGAGAATCAGTAAGAGAGTCAAGGAAGGTGAAACCACGAGTTTCCGTATTGACAATAAGGGGGTTCTCAGGTTAAACAACAGGATTTGCATCCCAAATATTCCAGGCCTTCGAAGAGAAGTGCTAGACGAATGCCATAAATCCAAATTTTGCATCCATCCTGGGGTGAGTAAAATGTACAATGATATCAAACGCACTTTCTGGTGGAAGGCAATGAAAAGAGATATTTCTTTGTATGTTAGCAGATGCCCTACTTGTCAATTAGTCAAGAGTGACCAACAGAAGCTAGCTAGACTGTTGCAACCGTTGGAAGTCCCAGGTTGGAAATGGGAACAAATTTCCATGGATTTCATAGATGGTTTGCCGCGAACCAAGAAAGGTAATGACAGTATTTGGGTAATCGTAGATCGCTTCACGAAGACTGCCCATTTTATACCTGTCAGATCCAATAGAACTGCCCAAAGTCTAGCACAGATATATTTCAAAGAAATTGTTAAGCTGCATGGAATTCCCATCAGCATAGTCAGTGATAGAGATCCCCTATTTACTAGCAAGTTCTGGGAGGCTTTCCAGACAGAATTGGGGACAAAACTGAATATGAGCACCGCTTATCACCCCCAAACAGATGGCCAAACTGAGCGGGTGAATAGAATTCTGGAAGATTTATTGCGGGCTTGTATAATCGATTTTGGTGGGTTATGGGAAGATCATTTGCATTTGGCAGAATTCTCATATAACAATAGCTATCAAGCAAGTTTGAGAATGTCACCATTTGAAGCGTTATATGGCAGACCCTGCAGATCTCCTACATGTTGGGTAGAACCTGGCAACAGACTTGTACTAGGACCCGATATGATCAGAGAAGCATCTGATAAAGTGGACTTCATCAAGAAGCGATTGAAAACCGCCCAAAGCCGACAGAAAAGTTATGCAGACTCTAGAAGGAGAGATGTGACATTTGCTGTTGGTGATCATGTTTATTTAAAGGTTTCTCCGATGAGAGGGGTAATCAGATTTGGAAAGACTGGGAAGTTGGCACCGAGATTTATTGGTCCCTTTCCTATACTTGAGCGAATTGGAACTCTTGCTTATAGGGTTCAATTGCCAGATTGGTTGCCTGGAGTGCACAATGTATTTCACGTATCTCAACTTAGGAGACATGTGCATGATCCGGATCTTGTTGTAGAAGAAGCAGCGCAACGGGATGTGGAGATAACTCCAGAATTAGCACTCAGAAGAGAGCCATTAAAAATTGTTGGTAAAGAAACCAGAGAACTCAGAAGCAAAAAGGTTTATTTAGTTAAAGTGCAGTGGAGCAGTGATCCTAGAGACTGTACTTGGGAAACAGAGGAAAGCATTAAGCAAGCTTACCCCAAATGCAGAGTGGATATCTCTGACTAATTCCGGTGCAAGGTACCTTTACCATACTTTGCATTTACATTTTATTTCCTACTTTACTGTTGTTCCCTTTTCGAGGACGAAAAGTTTTAAGTAGGGGAGATTGTAATAACTCGGAAAATACGAGCCAATTTAAAAATTTTAAATTGATTATTTCAAAGCAATTTGAACCATTGAAATAGAATATTTCAATAAAATAGTAAGTTAAGAATAGTAAGTCAGTTTGAAAATTTGAATTCATACTTTGACTGACTATGCGGGGTGGAAAATATAATGGATTTTAGTGAGACCAAAAATATTTAAATCTGTTAGTCAATACCTTTCTAACGAATCTGAAAAATCGAAGTTTCATAACGGGAATCAAAAGTTATGGCCGAATGAATTTTCAGAAGAGTCGGTATATAGAATATATAGGACTGGAAAATTGATATTTTGCATACGACCTCGGAATTCGACGAAACCACTTTTGTTGGGTCAGGGATGTCAAACTATTGCTAGGTTTCAAATTTCAAAATTTTTGAAGCTAGTATGTGAGCGTGGCAAAAGAAAATGTGTTTGGTCGATTTCTGTTAAATTGGATCGACCAGAAAATGGCCATTTTTCAAACGACCTCAGAATTCAACGAAACTAGTTTTGTTGGGACCGTAGCGTCAAAACATAGCTAGATTTATTTTTTGGGAATTTTTCGAACCAGTTTGTGGCCCTGGCAAATTGAAATGTGCGTTCAGAGTTAAAAATAAAATGTTTTATACTTTAATTTGAAAAATAACTGACTGTAACAGTCGAATTGGCCTACGAAACATATCCCATTGTGTCCGGAATGGGGGTATTTAGCTAGGGGCGACAGTCGTTGGGTTTAAAAAGGAGTTCGTTTAAGAAAACACTATTTAAAATTTTTAATATAGTCTCGGCCAATCATATTTTTTCTTTCATAAATTTTAAAATAAAAAAAAACGCGGAAAACCCCTGACCCCCCCCCCCCAGATCGAACGGCGGCTTCCTTCTCCGCCTTCTCTCCTCCAAATCTCCACATCCGCTCATCAAAACACCAGGGCCCTTTGGAGTTTTTCATAGAGCTCGAGACGAGCTTCAAATCTATACCAACCTCGCCCAGCATCGTCGAGTATTTCGCCGGATCCACTCCTCCAAAGTCCGACCGTTCGGAGGTCGATTCCGCCGCCCAGAGGACGTCAAGTTCAACGTCGTGGGGCCCGCACGTGCGTCTCTCCTCCGCCTACAACCCTGCACTGGCCGATCATCCAACCGCTACACGGTTTGATCAAAAATCGCTGACCTAGTTTTGAAACCTTCAAAGGAGGTGACGACCTGTTTAATTAAATTGTTTTACGACACTTTAAAACCGTTGCAAAACTTTGAAAAATCATATCTTTTTGGTGTGTTGACGAAATTCGATGAAACAGGAAACATCGAGACCGCAAGGAAGCTCTCTACCCAATAGAAGAAGCTGCGGATTTTTCTGACATCGTATCGATTTTTAGCGCTCAGAAAACCAAGGTGAGAAATCTAAATTAACGTGAACTTGAATGGAAAATGTCGTGTATAATTCATATAAGCGAAATATAAATTACATACGTGTTGTATACCTCATGTACATGCGTAGTGTAAGCTATATAAGCGAAGTATGAATTTTTACATGCATAGAATAATTGATATATGTGTTGAAATGCAAGTGAAATATAGCAAATAAAATATATTATATATATATATATATACTCCCCTCGTCCACAAACCATGGACGATATTTATTGTGGTGAATTGGTGTGAAATATTGGATGAAAAATACGAATGGTTGAATAATTGTTTGTGGTTGATATTGTTTGGTTATGGTTGAAAAATACCCATTGGTGATTGAAATGAATTGGAAATATTTGTGGAAATAAAAATAAACATGCCGCCTACGTGCGAATTAGATGCATGAATCCCCATTGTCAAAAAACGCGAGGTTTTAAGGTAGAGCGAGGAGCCGTACTAGGGACGGTGCCGGTTTTAACTACCCTGCCGTTATGCTGCCGAAATTTTGAATAATCTTTGTGTGTTAGAATTATTTTCATATGTTGAAATTATTTGTATGCATAGAAATTAAAGCCATATATTGAAACTATATCCATGTGTTGAAAAGTGTTGTGTAAAAATTAAATTCATTTGTGAATGAATGAAGTGTTTAAACAATAAAAATCACATTTTTATTTATATATGAAGTATGAAAAATATTCGCCTTATATAAATAATTTCAATCATAAAAATCCCATCTTTCTAGTATGAACAACCTAAAGAAAATGTCCATGTGTGGAAATGCTAATTTGTTGAAAAGTGTGTGTAGTGGAAAAGTTCATGTGTTGAATAAAAAGATTGAACGATAAAAATTACATTTTTATTGAAATTATGAAGTGTTGAAACCATACATTGGTTGAATAAATAATTTAAATCATAAAAATATCATTTTTATCATATGTGTGACATGCTAAAGAGATGCGGACGTTGAAATAAATATTTGTGATAGAAATATTATTTTTAACATGCATAGGAACTAAATAAAATAGTCATGTGTTGAAATCTATTTTAGTTCGCCAAAATTATCATCTTTGAAATGTGAAGTGTTAAAAATATCCACTTGTTCAAATAAACGTGCATGAGTTGAAATATACATTAACTAGCTAATGATATGATTTTAACCTATGCATGCAACATTAGAATGAATGGTGCTTTTAGACCAAAGCAAGTCAAATATGAAATTGAATGGAAAATGATAAATGTTAGAAATTGTATATATGTGCATGCATATCTATTGAACAGGTTAAAGCAAAAGGGGCTAGAGAAGAGTTTAAAGACCCGCAACTTCCCCGTAAAGGAAAGCGTCGGATAGTTCGAGAACAAACCACAACAGAACGCATACAGAAGAACATTTCATTGTATATTACAACAATGCATCAGATTACAAGAATATACAGAGTATAAAAGAATATTACACAGAAATATCAGAGATTTAAATTACATTTAAATACATAGCAGCGGAAAATAATACAATACACAACTAGAAGTAGATATACGGATACAAAGCTTTCCGGATATCGTTCCAGCTGTAAACCAGGATCCTGTGAATATAAATCTGCAAAACCAAAACTACTAGCTGCCCGTGTCAAAATAGGGGCACCCAGAGTTTAGGTTAAAACAATAAACTCCAGGTCAGTCATGTGACTGGTGTGAGAACTAAAACAGTTATTAATCTTTATTTTAAATCATTAGGTAAATCAAGGGACCACGCCGTATAACACGGAACGGGTTTCCTCCCAAGAATACCAGTGCATAAAACAAACAGCGCAATGCTAAATAAAGAAAAATGAAGCTGTTATAAGACCCAGGTCCCATCACACAATGCAACGCAGTCGAGGATAGGGTTTTCCCTTATAACAGCCAAAGAATGCTTGATACGTTTTAAAACAAATCATTTGATACTATTATAAGTGTATAAAACAACTTCAAATCATAAGTATCAATCATAGGCGGCATAAGCGCCCCATCCCACTATGTCGCCATATATAGGATTACAATTAAAACCGCAAATGTCACGTATTTGGAAATTGGATTTCCGTCTATGAACCGAGGCAAAAGATAGTCCTCAACCGATTCGAGACGCTCTAGTCCGTGTCTCAGGCAAGCGCGCAGGCAAGCCTTGGAGCGACAGGGCCGGTCCACCGATGTGGATTATTATGCCTGAACACTACGTCTCCCCACCCTATGGGGTGTCAGTCTGGTCCGTCAGCCGACCAGAAGCATCGGCCGAAACCGATATAACCGAGGCGCCTCGCAACAGCAACAACCACATAAGTCAAACTCGTCAGGGCGTGAAAAACCACTGACGCCACTTCTAACTAGAAAGAAACGCAAGTCCTCCCTGAGGTCCGTCTCCCGTTTTTGGTTCATACCTGGTGTGAAACACGCGAGGTAAACGTTACACAAAGCTACGCCACAAAGGCCTTGCTTTGATCATCACCACAAGACTTTGCTTTTCAACAGAAGCCTTGATCATTTGCATCTTAGCATGCCACACAGGCAAACCATCCTATGCAACCGATATCAGTCACACAGAATGAAATCCGATGTCAGACACACAGTCCATTTACAAGTCCGTTCTGGGTCTGAACGAAACCGGAGGCACCTAGTACCCCGCATATCCATCGATCTCCAAGTACGTCTGGACGATCACTAACTGTTTCCATCTTCTTGGGTGTACAGCCCAATCAAGATCATCAGTTATCACCCAAACGACGTGAAGACCTCCGGTCTTCGACCATCGTCTTCATCTTTGACTTATCGTCGTACCAGTTATTCAGAATGGGATAAACCCGGTCTTTCCGAATAACTCGCGTATATATTATAAAAGTGTTACACAAACACAACATACGCCTCATTCCAACTCATTAGTCATTAACCGTAAATTAATCAAGAGAATAATTCCCCAAATATTAACCCCGAAGGCCGAAACCAACATCAGATCAATATCCAGAAAACCATTCTACTTAGCTAACCGACAGTTAGTTTCTAAATTTCACGTTCAAATCTAATTAAAGATTTAACTATCGCCTGGAGCAAAACTGGTGATACTCCATTCTCGATCTTTTCAATCTAATTAAAGATTCATTAAAACTCCACTTAGTTTTAATCTGTGACTGGGTTAAAGAATCAGTGTCATTTAAAACACGGTTCACGATAAACCCAAAGTCACATCCCATTAATTATCGGGTTAAAGAACAAGTGTTATTTAAAACACTGTTCACGATAAACCCAAAAATCAATATCCATTCAATTCCAATTAAATATTATTTAATTGGTACACTTCATTAAATCTAAATAAAAAGATTTAATCTTTTCTCAACTGGGTTCAAGAACAGTGTTAGTGAAGACACCATTCACGACAAACCCAAATCACATTCATTAATTATCGGGTTAAAGAACAAGTGTTATTTAAAACACTGTTCACGATAAACCCAAAAATCAATATCAATTCAATTCCAATTAAATATCATTTAATTGGTACACTTCATTAAATCTAAATAAAAAGATTTAATCTTTTCTCAACTGGGTTCAAGAACAGTGTTAGTGAAGACACCATTCACGACAAACCCAAATCACATTCATTAATTATCGGGTTAAAGAACAAGTGTTATTTAAAACACTGTTCACGATAAACCCAAAAATCAATATCAATTCAATTCCAATTAAATATTATTTAATTGGTACACTTCATTAAATCTAAATAAAAAGATTTAATCATTTCTCAACTGGGTTCAAGAACAGTGTTAGTGAAGACACCATTCACGACAAACCCAAATCCCATTTGATATTCAATATAAGGCTCTGAATAGTAAATATATCGGCTTATATTCAATATCAAATTCTACGATTAACAAATGTCGTATTGGAAATAACGATATAAATATATATCTTTCAAATTTCCGTAACAACATCCGTATAATCACAAATTCCAACATCGAAATATTCCGAAGACAATTTCGATTCAAATCCACTCCAATGCAATCATTGGAAATTTTGGTTATGTTCAAAACCCTTTTCAAATTCAATTTATTTATTTAAAAATAAATAGAATTATAATTCTAGTTCAAAACTAGTTCATTTCGATAAAAATCTATTTTTATCTTTTCAAATAGGGAGTTTTTCATCCCAATTCTTCACAAATCATTTCTTATGATTTTACACAAATTATTGCTATTTTTAATAATTTTATCAAGGCCCGTACAGTCGATTTCCATCAACGGCCATCGAACTGCACTTACAGCGACCTTTTTCGAATTTGATTTGGACATAATTCCAAATCCAACCATTAGATTTCAAATTTCTAATATTCGTTAGAAAGCTCTTTTCGATACGAACCCAACGGTTCCGGTTTTAGGAGAATCCGACGGTCGGATCTCCCGTAATGTCCGTTTGAAATAAATGGTCGAAATTCACGAACTGCCGCGGCGCGGCGCGTTCTATTCAGGCCATTATATTATATATATAATATATATAATATATATTTCGTCGATTTCTATTTAAAACGAATTATATAAATAGTTTTAAATTCGTTTCAAAAACAATTTCAACTTCCATTTCAATTCAAATCAAAATTGAATTCTTCTTTATAAATTCGTTTCAAAATTCATTTCTATTCAATTCAAATTTCAATTCAATTTGAATTCATTTCAATTCGCTTTCAATTCAATTTGAATTCGTTTTCAATTCAATTCATTTCGAAATCGTTTTCAATTCATTTTGAATTCGTTTTCAATTCATTTCATTTCGAAATCGTTTTCAATTCAATTCATTTCGAAATCGTTTTCAATTCATTTTGAATTCGTTTTCAATTCATTTCATTTCGAAATCGTTTTCAATTCAATTCATTTCGAAATCGTTTTCAATTCAATTCATTTCGAAATCGTTTTCAATTCATTTTGAATTCGTTTTCAATTCAATTCATTTCGAAATCGTTTTCAATTCATTTTGAATTCGTTTTCAATTCAATTCATTTCGAAATCGTTTTCAAAATCGATATAAATATCGTTCACGTCAAAATGGCGTCAATCTAATCAACACGGCTTCATATATTCCTTTATTTTCAAATATTCTATTTCAAATATTTCTTTTTCAAATATTTCTTTTTCAAAACTGGAATGAGGCCCAATCAATTACCATATAAAATTAATTATATGGATTTTCATACAACACATGTATATAATAGCATTGAAAATAATCAACCATCAACCAAAGTGCACTACACTGTATAAGCATCAAATATAGATATTCAACGCTTATAACAGCCTGTCAATCAATCGATCGACATATTTAATCAATCAGGATGAGTGAACTTCAAATTTCATCCTAACACCCGTGTGGGGTTTCAAACAATCAAACACATATTTTATTTGTGCAGTTAGGCGATGTGTAAAATTTATCGACCCAATCAACGTCATTCAAATAGGTGTACATAAACAAACCGTCTGGTTTGTAAATGAATATTTATTTATTCACATTCACGTTAAAAATTATATTTTTAACGATAACACATTTTATTTCAACCTATGAATTTCTATTCAATTCATTTACACAATAAAATGATATTTTTATTTTCTAACACATTTTAGAAAATTTCGGCGGCATAACGGCACGATACTAGAAACGGGACAAGGCCTAGCCTTATCCCCGGTCTAGTGAAGGCCCACGCCATTCACTTATCAATCAAATCAATTCGTTATGCAAACCACAAAATTTGGAGTAAGGGTCTAACCTAGCCTTACTCCTTCGCCTTATAACGGCGCACGTCTAATCCTAACCAATTTATCGATTCGATTTTTCATACCACAAACCACATTCAAACCAATATCGCAATCAATCACCAAACCGTCAAACAAACAAGTCCATGGTCTGTGGACGATTGTGTCGGGTGCTACTAAGCACCGTCTGCATCCTAGTATATATATATAACTAGAAAATAAATTTGAAAGGTGAGAAATTCTCACATATAGCTATCCTAGCTCCACGGCTCTTCATTTGCAGAAGTCTTCGTCGTTTCGCCCTTTTTGAACCTCCGTTGTCCGCTTTCACTACCTATGTAAAAATCGAATTTTTACTTCAAAGTTCAATATATAAAAATCGAATTTTTATTTCAAAGTTCAATATATAAAAATTCCTTTTTTTTTTTTTTTTTTTTTTTTTTTTTTAACTCGAAGTTCAATATATAAAAATCCCTTTTTTAACTCGAAGTTCAATATATAAAAATTCCTTTTTTAACTCGAAGTTCAATATATAAAAATTCCTTTTTTTACTCGAAGTTCAATATATATAAATTCCTTTTTTAACTCGAAGTTCAATATATAAAAATTCCTTTTTTAACTCGAAGTTCAATATATAAAAATTCCTTTTTTTTTTTTCTCGAAGTTCAATATATAAAAATTCCATTTTCCTTTCGCTATTCAATATATAAAAATCGAATTTTTCGTTCGCTATTCAATATAGAAAAAAAAAATTATTTTTCTTTCGAAGTTTCATATATAAAAATCATATTTCTTTTTATCGATGTTCATATATAAAAAGCATATTTTTTCTATCGATGTTCATATATAAAAATCATATTTTTTTCTATCGATGTTCATATATAAAAATCATATTTTTTTCTATCTTTTCTATATTATAAAAATTATATTTTTATTTTACCTAAAAATCAAATCTTTATGATATTAAAGTCATATCTTTCTATTTCGAAAATCAAATCTTTTTCTTTATTTTCCTAAAACATTAATTTCAGTTTTAAAATGAAAATAAGTTTTCAGTTTTTAAAAATAAAATAAAATCAGTTTTTTTTTTTTATTTATTTATAAATTCAGTTTTTAAAATCCTTTTAAAACAGTTTTAAAATTCCTAAAACAAAAATCAATTCAATTCATTTCTTTTAAAAAAAAAAGTTTTTTTTTTCTATTTAAAAATACAGTTTAAAACTTTACTGTAAAAACAAAAATAAAACAAAAACAAAATAGCTAAAAGCTCACCGATGTTTCGAAGTGGAGGAGGGAAGGAGCGTCGACGGTGTGGCGTGGTGCGCGGTGGCTCAGGGAGCTGCGGTGTTGCTGCGGGGTGTCGGCTTTCAGGCTAGGGTTCGGGAGGAGGGGGGGTCGGCTTCGTCGAGGGTTCGGAGGAGGGGGAGGGTCTAGTGATGGGAAGGGGAGGCGGAGCGGTGGATGGTGGGGCGGCGCTCCGCCCCCCTGTCGCCCTTTCTCCCTTTTTTTTTTTATTTTTTTTTTTGTTCTGAATGATTTCGAATAAGGGGGGGGCCAGAGATAAGGGGAAAGGGGTTTTTTTTTTTTTTTTATTCATTTTATTATTATTTAATTATTAAAAAGTTGACTTCCACATACGACCTCTGAACGAGGTCCACTGCCTGTCGCCCATAGCGTTTCACCCCCATTCCGAACACAATGGGATATGTACCGCAAGCTGATTTGATCGTTACAATCAGTTTCCGTTGAATTTACATTTAAAACACTATATTGAATTTTAAACGTACATTTCAAATTACCGGGGTCACATACTAACTAGAAAAATTCCAGAAAAATATTTTCTAGCTTCGTATTGACGATACGGTCCTAACAAAACTAGTTTCGTCGAATTCTGAGACCGTTTGAAAAATGGCCAATTTCCAGTCGATTAAAATCAACTGAAACTGGTCAAACGCGTTTTCCTATGCCACACTCACATATTGATTCGAAAAATTATGAAATTTGAAATCTAGCAATAACTTGACATCCCGGACCCAACAAAACTGGTTTCGTCGAAATCCGAGGTCGTTTGCAAAATGTCCATTTTTAAGGGCCTGAATTCCATAGCGACTATTCAGAATTTTCAACTGGACATATCTTTTGATTCCCGCTATGAAATTTCGATTTGTCAGATTCGTTGGAAAGATATTATCAATTAGATCCCATGATTTTTGGTTTCACTTAAATCCGGATTGTTTTGCACCCGGTACATTCAATTGAAGTTTGAAATCGAATTATCGAACTACCGCGCCATTTTCAATTCTATTTATAATTATATAAAATTATTTATACTCTACCGACGACGCGTATAATATATACGTTCGAATTATATTCAAAATAAATTTCTCGTCGATATTATTTAAAATAATTCATTTTAAATAATCAAAATTCGCTAAAATTGCCAAAATAAAAATTTTAAACTGGCCCAGATTTTCCGGGTTGTTACAATCTCCCCCACTTAAAACTTTTCGTCCCCGAAAAGGAACAAAGTCGAAAGTGGTTTGATTAATCAGCTCTACGATCGATCAGGCTTCCATTCTCCAACTCTTTAGTTTCTGAGAATTTTCAAAACTTCAAAAATTTGGCTAACACCCTAAATTTTTGAAAAATTTCGCCATAACCTCCCCTGCACCGGGAGCATCGGGGAATTTCAAATAGCTTCCCCGGTCCTTCAGATCTCAAAAAGAAAAAGAAAAAGCCAAGCGGCTAGCCAATAGGCTCACAAAATCATCATCACCCAAACAAAACAGGAAATTATGTAGTAAACATGTACCTATTTGTCGGGCAAACAAATTTTATTCTCTGGCTCTAGCCTCCTTGCTATGACCTGTTCAATGATATACATGTATATGCAAGCAGATGCGACCAAATTTCAATATAATTCAATATTTGATCCAATTAGGCTTAATGGTTAAAAATTAACAAACAACTAAACAAACAACACAAACATCAATCAATTAGTGAATTAGAGTTTCAAATTCATAACTTTGATATATATATACAAAAATCAGATTCTTGATGCCAAATCATAACCATAGGCCCTATCTAATTTTGGTTCTCACACCAGTCAATAGGAAATATATAGAAAATCACACCTTCGAAACTCGAACATAAATGTTGATGATGCGATCGCTATCATCAATATCATCTTCGGGCCACTAGAGTATGATTCTATATCTATCCAATATATTAAAACTTCGAATACACGCGGATCAGACGTATACGCAAAATCTTTATATACTGGACTGTCCAAATCAATATAAATAAATAATCAACTACGAATAATTGATTTAAATTTTCAAAACAAAATTTTGTTTTCATTTTAAAAATATACTCTTCACACTCGTTCTAGGATACTACTGATCCTATCTCTAACGAGTCATTCTAATCGGATATTACTAATCCAATATCTGATGAATTCTTTGGTATGGTTCTAATGTGTCTTGTTCTCTGAGCTTGGTAAACCAAAGCTCTGATACCAACTTTAAAGACCCGCAACTTCCCCGTAAAGGAAAGCGTCGGATAGTTCGAGAACAAACCACAACAGAACGCATACAGAAGAACATTTCATTGTATATTACAACAATGCATCAGATTACAAGAATATACAGAGTATAAAAGAATATTACACAGAAATATCAGAGATTTAAATTACATTTAAATACATAGCAGCGGAAAATAATACAATACACAACTAGAAGTAGATATACGGATACAAAGCTTTCCGGATATCGTTCCAGCTGTAAACCAGGATCCTGTGAATATAAATCTGCAAAACCAAAACTACTAGCTGCCCGTGTCAAAATAGGGGCACCCAGAGTTTAGGTTAAAACAATAAACTCCAGGTCAGTCATGTGACTGGTGTGAGAACTAAAACAGTTATTAATCTTTATTTTAAATCATTAGGTAAATCAAGGGACCACGCCGTATAACACGGAACGGGTTTCCTCCCAAGAATACCAGTGCATAAAACAAACAGCGCAATGCTAAATAAAGAAAAATGAAGCTGTTATAAGACCCAGGTCCCATCACACAATGCAACGCAGTCGAGGATAGGGTTTTCCCTTATAACAGCCAAAGAATGCTTGATACGTTTTAAAACAAATCATTTGATACTATTATAAGTGTATAAAACAACTTCAAATCATAAGTATCAATCATAGGCGGCATAAGCGCCCCATCCCACTATGTCGCCATATATAGGATTACAATTAAAACCGCAAATGTCACGTATTTGGAAATTGGATTTCCGTCTATGAACCGAGGCAAAAGATAGTCCTCAACCGATTCGAGACGCTCTAGTCCGTGTCTCAGGCAAGCGCGCAGGCAAGCCTTGGAGCGACAGGGCCGGTCCACCGATGTGGATTATTATGCCTGAACACTACGTCTCCCCACCCTATGGGGTGTCAGTCTGGTCCGTCAGCCGACCAGAAGCATCGGCCGAAACCGATATAACCGAGGCGCCTCGCAACAGCAACAACCACATAAGTCAAACTCGTCAGGGCGTGAAAAACCACTGACGCCACTTCTAACTAGAAAGAAACGCAAGTCCTCCCTGAGGTCCGTCTCCCGTTTTTGGTTCATACCTGGTGTGAAACACGCGAGGTAAACGTTACACAAAGCTACGCCACAAAGGCCTTGCTTTGATCATCACCACAAGACTTTGCTTTTCAACAGAAGCCTTGATCATTTGCATCTTAGCATGCCACACAGGCAAACCATCCTATGCAACCGATATCAGTCACACAGAATGAAATCCGATGTCAGACACACAGTCCATTTACAAGTCCGTTCTGGGTCTGAACGAAACCGGAGGCACCTAGTACCCCGCATATCCATCGATCTCCAAGTACGTCTGGACGATCACTAACTGTTTCCATCTTCTTGGGTGTACAGCCCAATCAAGATCATCAGTTATCACCCAAACGACGTGAAGACCTCCGGTCTTCGACCATCGTCTTCATCTTTGACTTATCGTCGTACCAGTTATTCAGAATGGGATAAACCCGGTCTTTCCGAATAACTCGCGTATATATTATAAAAGTGTTACACAAACACAACATACGCCTCATTCCAACTCATTAGTCATTAACCGTAAATTAATCAAGAGAATAATTCCCCAAATATTAACCCCGAAGGCCGAAACCAACATCAGATCAATATCCAGAAAACCATTCTACTTAGCTAACCGACAGTTAGTTTCTAAATTTCACGTTCAAATCTAATTAAAGATTTAACTATCGCCTGGAGCAAAACTGGTGATACTCCATTCTCGATCTTTTCAATCTAATTAAAGATTCATTAAAACTCCACTTAGTTTTAATCTGTGACTGGGTTAAAGAATCAGTGTCATTTAAAACACGGTTCACGATAAACCCAAAGTCACATCCCATTAATTATCGGGTTAAAGAACAAGTGTTATTTAAAACACTGTTCACGATAAACCCAAAAATCAATATCCATTCAATTCCAATTAAATATTATTTAATTGGTACACTTCATTAAATCTAAATAAAAAGATTTAATCTTTTCTCAACTGGGTTCAAGAACAGTGTTAGTGAAGACACCATTCACGACAAACCCAAATCACATTCATTAATTATCGGGTTAAAGAACAAGTGTTATTTAAAACACTGTTCACGATAAACCCAAAAATCAATATCAATTCAATTCCAATTAAATATCATTTAATTGGTACACTTCATTAAATCTAAATAAAAAGATTTAATCTTTTCTCAACTGGGTTCAAGAACAGTGTTAGTGAAGACACCATTCACGACAAACCCAAATCACATTCATTAATTATCGGGTTAAAGAACAAGTGTTATTTAAAACACTGTTCACGATAAACCCAAAAATCAATATCAATTCAATTCCAATTAAATATTATTTAATTGGTACACTTCATTAAATCTAAATAAAAAGATTTAATCATTTCTCAACTGGGTTCAAGAACAGTGTTAGTGAAGACACCATTCACGACAAACCCAAATCCCATTTGATATTCAATATAAGGCTCTGAATAGTAAATATATCGGCTTATATTCAATATCAAATTCTACGATTAACAAATGTCGTATTGGAAATAACGATATAAATATATATCTTTCAAATTTCCGTAACAACATCCGTATAATCACAAATTCCAACATCGAAATATTCCGAAGACAATTTCGATTCAAATCCACTCCAATGCAATCATTGGAAATTTTGGTTATGTTCAAAACCCTTTTCAAATTCAATTTATTTATTTAAAAATAAATAGAATTATAATTCTAGTTCAAAACTAGTTCATTTCGATAAAAATCTATTTTTATCTTTTCAAATAGGGAGTTTTTCATCCCAATTCTTCACAAATCATTTCTTATGATTTTACACAAATTATTGCTATTTTTAATAATTTTATCAAGGCCCGTACAGTCGATTTCCATCAACGGCCATCGAACTGCACTTACAACGACCTTTTTCGAATTTGATTTGGACATAATTCCAAATCCAACCATTAGATTTCAAATTTCTAATATTCGTTAGAAAGCTCTTTTCGATACGAACCCAACGGTTCCGGTTTTAGGAGAATCCGACGGTCGGATCTCCCGTAATGTCCGTTTGAAATAAATGGTCGAAATTCACGAACTGCCGCGGCGCGGCGCGTTCTATTCAGGCCATTATATTATATATATAATATATATAATATATATTTCGTCGATTTCTATTTAAAACGAATTATATAAATAGTTTTAAATTCGTTTCAAAAACAATTTCAACTTCCATTTCAATTCAAATCAAAATTGAATTCTTCTTTATAAATTCGTTTCAAAATTCATTTCTATTCAATTCAAATTTCAATTCAATTTGAATTCATTTCAATTCGCTTTCAATTCAATTTGAATTCGTTTTCAATTCAATTCATTTCGAAATCGTTTTCAATTCATTTTGAATTCGTTTTCAATTCATTTCATTTCGAAATCGTTTTCAATTCAATTCATTTCGAAATCGTTTTCAATTCATTTTGAATTCGTTTTCAATTCATTTCATTTCGAAATCGTTTTCAATTCAATTCATTTCGAAATCGTTTTCAATTCATTTTGAATTCGTTTTCAATTCAATTCATTTCGAAATCGTTTTCAATTCATTTTGAATTCGTTTTCAATTCAATTCATTTCGAAATCGTTTTCAAAATCGATATAAATATCGTTCACGTCAAAATGGCGTCAATCTAATCAACACGGCTTCATATATTCCTTTATTTTCAAATATTCTATTTCAAATATTTCTTTTTCAAATATTTCTTTTTCAAAACTGGAATGAGGCCCAATCAATTACCATATAAAATTAATTATATGGATTTTCATACAACACATGTATATAATAGCATTGAAAATAATCAACCATCAACCAAAGTGCACTACACTGTATAAGCATCAAATATAGATATTCAACGCTTATAACAGCCTGTCAATCAATCGATCGACATATTTAATCAATCAGGATGAGTGAACTTCAAATTTCATCCTAACACCCGTGTGGGGTTTCAAACAATCAAACACATATTTTATTTGTGCAGTTAGGCGATGTGTAAAATTTATCGACCCAATCAACGTCATTCAAATAGGTGTACATAAACAAACCGTCTGGTTTGTAAATGAATATTTATTTATTCACATTCACGTTAAAAATTATATTTTTAACGATAACACATTTTATTTCAACCTATGAATTTCTATTCAATTCATTTACACAATAAAATGATATTTTTATTTTCTAACACATTTTAGAAAATTTCGGCGGCATAACGGCACGATACTAGAAACGGGACAAGGCCTAGCCTTATCCCCGGTCTAGTGAAGGCCCACGCCATTCACTTATCAATCAAATCAATTCGTTATGCAAACCACAAAATTTGGAGTAAGGGTCTAACCTAGCCTTACTCCTTCGCCTTATAACGGCGCACGTCTAATCCTAACCAATTTATCGATTCGATTTTTCATACCACAAACCACATTCAAACCAATATCGCAATCAATCACCAAACCGTCAAACAAACAAGTCCATGGTCTGTGGACGATTGTGTCGGGTGCTACTAAGCACCGTCTGCATCCTAGTATATATATATAACTAGAAAATAAATTTGAAAGGTGAGAAATTCTCACATATAGCTATCCTAGCTCCACGGCTCTTCATTTGCAGAAGTCTTCGTCGTTTCGCCCTTTTTGAACCTCCGTTGTCCGCTTTCACTACCTATGTAAAAATCGAATTTTTACTTCAAAGTTCAATATATAAAAATCGAATTTTTACTTCAAAGTTCAATATATAAAAATCGAATTTTTATTTCAAAGTTCAATATATAAAAATTCCTTTTTTTTTTTTTTTTTTTTTTTTTTTTAACTCGAAGTTCAATATATAAAAATCCCTTTTTTAACTCGAAGTTCAATATATAAAAATTCCTTTTTTAACTCGAAGTTCAATATATAAAAATTCCTTTTTTTACTCGAAGTTCAATATATATAAATTCCTTTTTTAACTCGAAGTTCAATATATAAAAATTCCTTTTTTAACTCGAAGTTCAATATATAAAAATTCCTTTTTTTTTTTTTCTCGAAGTTCAATATATAAAAATTCCATTTTCCTTTCGCTATTCAATATATAAAAATCGAATTTTTCGTTCGCTATTCAATATAGAAAAAAAAATTTATTTTTCTTTCGAAGTTTCATATATAAAAATCATATTTCTTTTTATCGATGTTCATATATAAAAAGCATATTTTTTCTATCGATGTTCATATATAAAAATCATATTTTTTTCTATCGATGTTCATATATAAAAATCATATTTTTTTCTATCTTTTCTATATTATAAAAATTATATTTTTATTTTACCTAAAAATCAAATCTTTATGATATTAAAGTCATATCTTTCTATTTCGAAAATCAAATCTTTTTCTTTATTTTCCTAAAACATTAATTTCAGTTTTAAAATGAAAATAAGTTTTCAGTTTTTAAAAATAAAATAAAATCAGTTTTTTTTTTTTTATTTATTTATAAATTCAGTTTTTAAAATCCTTTTAAAACAGTTTTAAAATTCCTAAAACAAAAATCAATTCAATTCATTTCTTTTAAAAAAAAAAGTTTTTTTTTTCTATTTAAAAATACAGTTTAAAACTTTACTGTAAAAACAAAAACAAAATAGCTAAAAGCTCACCGATGTTTCGAAGTGGAGGAGGGAAGGAGCGTCGGCGGTGTGGCGTGGTGCGCGGTGGCTCAGGGAGCTGCGGTGTTGCTGCGGGGTGTCGGCTTTCAGGCTAGGGTTCGGGAGGAGGGGGGGTCGGCTTCGTCGAGGGTTCGGAGGAGGGGGAGGGTCTAGTGATGGGAAGGGGAGGCGGCGCGGTGGATGGTGGGGCGGCGCTCCGCCCCCTTGTCGCCCTTTCTCCCTTTTTTTTTTTATTTTTTTTTTTGTTCTGAATGATTTCGAATAAGGGGGGGGGCCAGAGATAAGGGGAAAGGGGTTTTTATTATTTTTTTTTTTATTCATTTTATTATTATTTAATTATTAAAAAGTTGACTTCCACATACGACCTCTGAACGAGGTCCACTGCCTGTCGCCCATAGCGTTTCACCCCCATTCCGAACACAATGGGATATGTACCGCAAGCTGATTTGATCGTTACAATCAGTTTCCGTTGAATTTACATTTAAAACACTATATTGAATTTTAAACGTACATTTCAAATTACCGGGGTCACATACTAACTAGAAAAATTCCAGAAAAATATTTTCTAGCTTCGTATTGACGATACGGTCCTAACAAAACTAGTTTCGTCGAATTCTGAGACCGTTTGAAAAATGGCCAATTTCCAGTCGATTAAAATCAACTGAAACTGGTCAAACGCGTTTTCCTATGCCACACTCACATATTGATTCGAAAAATTATGAAATTTGAAATCTAGCAATAACTTGACATCCCGGACCCAACAAAACTGGTTTCGTCGAAATCCGAGGTCGTTTGCAAAATGTCCATTTTTAAGGGCCTGAATTCCATAGCGACTATTCAGAATTTTCAACTGGACATATCTTTTGATTCCCGCTATGAAATTTCGATTTGTCAGATTCGTTGGAAAGATATTATCAATTAGATCCCATGATTTTTGGTTTCACTTAAATCCGGATTGTTTTGCACCCGGTACATTCAATTGAAGTTTGAAATCGAATTATCGAACTACCGCGCCATTTTCAATTCTATTTATAATTATATAAAATTATTTATACTCTACCGACGACGCGTATAATATATACGTTCGAATTATATTCAAAATAAATTTCTCGTCGATATTATTTAAAATAATTCATTTTAAATAATCAAAATTCGCTAAAATTGCCAAAATAAAAATTTTAAACTGGCCCAGATTTTCCGGGTTGTTACAAAGAGAAATAGAATTTTGTGCCCGACAAATAGGTACACATTTACCGCTTTGTTTGGGTGATGATTTTATGAGCCTGTTGGCTAGCCGCTTGGCTTTTTCTTTTTCTTTTTGATATGAGACGCCCGTGTGGCTATTTGGGAATTTTCCAAGACCCTCCCGTACAAAGGAGGTTATGGCGAAATTTTCCAAAATTTAAAGGCGTTAGTGAAATAATTGAAGTGGAAACGATATAGGAATTTTTGAATGAGCTATATTTATATAAATATATAAATATAAATAGAATTAAAACGAAACGTGGCCGTGCAGTTCATATTTTGAAACCGTGATTTCAAATGACTAGTGCGGAAGATCCGACCATTGGATTTTCCCGAAACCTCAACCGTTGGGTTCGCCTTGGAGATATCTTTCCAACGGCACCAACCTTGTGAAGATCCGATGGTTGGATTGTTTGGAATGTTTAAATCAAAATTAAGGAAAAACAGCGCTAGAAACGATTATATTTATATATATATATAAATAAATATAATTAAATTAAATCGAATAACGACGCTGCAGTTCGTAAATTGAAATCGTAACTTCAAATGGTTAGTGTGGAAGATCCGACCGTCGGATTTTCCCAAAACTGGAACCATTGGATTCGTTTTGAAAAGACCTTCCTAATGATGTAAAATTTGTGAAGATCCAACGGTTAGATTTTCCTATATGTGTAAAACAAAATTAGTGGAAAGCAGCGCCAGTGCATCGACACGACCCGAAACGTCGTTTAATTAAATATGGCCGTTTTAAATTAAATAAAAATGGCGATATATCGTTATAAAGTGCTATAGACGATATAGAGCGAAAATGAACCAATTTTGTTGTGTTGGTTTGATATGTGATGGTTGAATGTATTTGACATGAAAATTATAACTAAATAACTGAAAAGTGAATGTTGAATAGTCCAACCATGTGAATAATTGATTTGAAAATCTAAATATACGTGGGTTATTTGAAAAGGCCGAGGTTATCTCATTTCAAATAATCGATCGACGTTGAGAAGTCGAAGAGTCAAAGACGACTGAAGACCAACGATCTCCACATTGGATGGATGGGCGCTACAGATGCTCGTGATTGGAGTAGCTACCATGAAGGAATTGAAGTAGTAGTCGTCCAAACATATTGTTGATTGTACGGATATGCGAGGAATTGGTGCCTCCGGTTTCGTTCAGACCCAGGACGGACTTGTAAATGGACTGTGTGTCTGACATTGGATTTTGTTCTGTGTTGATCGATCTCTGTTAAATATATATCTGTTTGGCGGCGGAGAATTTATTCTCTTGCTTAACGCCCTTCTCTGAGACGTACGAGCTCAGAGGTTATGTATTGACAGAAATCAGTCGCATGGAGTGGATTGCCTGTGTGGCATGCCTAAGTGGCATATGATCAAGGCTTCTGTTGCAAAGCAAAGTCTTGTGGTTGATGATCAAAGCATGGTCTGTGTGACGTAGCTTTGTGTATAACGTGAATTCGCGAGCCTCACACCCCGGTATGAGTCAAAAACGGGAGAAGGACCCAAGGAGTGCATGACGTTTCTTTCTAGCTATGGTGGTGTCAGCGACCTCCCAGCCCTGACATTTATATCTACTTTTCACCTGTGTGGTTGTTGGAATGCGAGGCGCCTCGATTATAGGTCTGTAAGGACCGGGAAACGTGTGTTCAGGAATAATTAATCCTCAAAAGTAAGAGAGGACCGGCCTTGGAGGATCTAGGGGATTGCTGTGTGCGGTCCCGAGGCATTTGCTAGAGTGTCTCGAATCAGAGAGGAGCTTGCCCCTTGCCTCGACTCATGAAGGAATCCAGTTTCCAATACGAGATTTGCGGATGTGATTGTATTACTAGTACGGCGACATAGTAGATGGTAGCTTTGCCGCCTAGGATTGATATTTATGATTGAATTTGCTTTTGAAACATATGCACTAGTAATAATATCAAACACCTTTGTTTTATTCGTACGAAGCATCTTTGGCCATTATAAGGTAAAAACTCTATCCTCCGGCTTGCGTTGCATTGTGTGATGGGACCTGAGTCTTATAATGGCTTCATTTTATGAAAAGCATTGCGTTGATTTAATCATTTATTTTATTTCATGCACTAGCACTCATTGGAGTAAACCCGTTCCGCGAAAGTGGCGTGGTCCTTTGATTTGCCTTATTATTGTTGTTAATAAGTTGAATAGATTTCTCGTACCAGTCCCATGACTGACTCGTAGTTTGTTTCACCTTGCAAACTCGGGTGCCCTTATTTTCACACGGGCAGCCTAGTTACAGGTTTCTGACGCACCTTTTGGCTCATGGCGAGGCTTGACTACACCGTGCTGACTTGGATTTTCTCCGCCATTATTGTATCTATATTATGATTCCGCCACTGGCGATGTAGACTGATATTCCTTTTGTGTACCCTTTATGTATGATTCCGCCTCAGGCGATGGTGACTGATTATGTATCATTATGCACTAAGTTGTATCCTGTACTGTGCTTCTCTGATGTGATGATATCTATATGATTCCGCTGTCATATGTGTGTAAATTATTCTATTTTCTGTTTATGCTATTATCTGTGATCTGCTAATGATGATTAATGTGTTATATTCCAATGATTATCCTTAACACCGTGTCACGGGGTTTTGGGATCGTCACATAAATATTATCGTCTTTATTCACAGTGGGATACCATACAGCTTCAGAATATTCCTATATGGATTTACAACTCAATATTACATCGTTAGAGTTATATCGATGTTTGATTTCTATTTAAATCCTTATATAAAATATAATTAAATCGTGGTGGTCAGGGCGTTGCATTTCTGAGAATTTGATTTGGACGTAACTCAAAATCTACACGACGAAATCCCGATTTTTCTCTTCCACTAGAAAGATATACTTCACCAGCTCCACACATTTCTTGTTTCACAGAAATCCGATTTAAAACGAACCCTGTATATCCAGTTGAAGTTCAAATCGCCAAATAGCGAGCTGCCGCGTCATTACACACTCTATTTTAATTATATTATAATTCTACGTTTCAAACAAACGTCGATTGAATATATTCGTCAATATAATTCAACTCTAAGCTGAATTAAATCTTGGGGATGACCCAGTTCACATTATATTGTGATTTTTAATATTTTTGATTATTTCTGAATTAAATATATTATTCTATTATTTAATTAAATTAAATAACCACTAAAATTAATTAAACCACGATTTAATTCACTAAATCCTTATTTACATAATTAAATTAATTAATTATTCCACGGCTAACAATGCGGGTCATTACAATCTTCCCCACTTAAAATAATTTCGTCCTCGAAATTGCTAAGGTAGAGGACGACCCTATCTATTTGAATTCCTAAGATTTGTTTACCCCTTATTTCTGATTTCAACTGAACCAACTAATATCGACTAAAATATTAATTCCTCCCGACTAATTAAAAATTTCATAAATTCTGAAAATTTTCTAACACTTTAAATTTTCGGAAAATTTCGCCATAACCTCCTTTGTACAGCCCTATCGGTAAAACTCCAACTCGCCTCTCTAGGCCTTCTCCAATCCAAAAGAAAATCAAACAGCCAAGCGGCTTGCCAATTCGGCTCATAAATCTCATGCTTATATCAAATATAAACTTGTACCTTTTTGTCGGGCATATCAACTCTATCACTTCCATCTGCTGTTAATTCAGCATATACCAATGTTATCCTAACCAAATTCCAATCTGTTTTTACCCACAAATCCAACCATTCGCTTATACCTAAGTTGAATTCAATTTCAAATCGATGCCATTACCAATTTAAATTCTTTACTTACCAGCCCAATATAATCCCAGATTATCGCTAATCAAGTCTAATTCTACTAGACACCAATCTATTTCAATATGATTTTTACTTAATTGGCTTTTAATTCAATCTCAATTCTATTGGCCTTTACAAATCCTACTTTAATTTGTTTTAATTCACATAATCTGTTTCTAGGAGCTTTTAAACAGCTTAACCTTTTCCAAAAATCAAAATATTCAATTTGGAATATCAAAACAACTTGTTTTCCTCAAAACAATTCAAAAACAATCTCTTTGGTAGTAATCTGTCACTTACACACTAGAAAATGAACACCGATGATGTCATGGTCAATATCGGAATCTATTTTCCAGCTATCGAAGTGAGTTCAATACTATATCACTTTTCAAAACCATTTCTGAATATTCCCATTTTGAAATCGATTCCAAATATCCTTTTACCATGTTGTAAACAATTTAAAATCTCCCAAGATCTTAAAATTCTCATATACTTAATCCAGATTCATCTACAACACTTTTCCAATTTCTGGGATTTAAATTCCAACTAATTCTGATTTAAATTTAGATTTAACTCATCTGATTTCACGTATTTCACTTATATGAATTCTGATTGGTTATATTTAACCATTTCACATGTTATAATCTTACTCGATTATAATCACAACCTATATATGATAATATATCACATATCCATATTGTCTCGGTCCATCGTATTCAAGTGTTTATAAACCCCTACCGATACAGTGGATCAAACTGATCGACCAGAATTCATAAACAACTCAATCAATGAATCTCTACAATATAAAACCATTTTTATATCAAATACAAATACGCACTCGTATATATACTCAAACTCAATCTAGGGCATCACTAACCCTATCTCTACCGAGTCACGCCACAGAGCCAAGGTAATACTTAACTTAAGCTCTGATACCAACTGTAATGACCCGAAAATCCAGACCAATTTGAGCTTACCAAATAACACAAGTCCAACCCCAAATTGCACTGGAAATTAAAGAAATTAATAGAAAGAAGATAGAGTGTGAGAATAGATAAGATAGAACTAATAGAAAAGAAGAAGAAGAAGAAGAAGAAGAAGAAGAAGGACACAATATCAGAGTAACACAAATCTCACAACGGAGCGAATAACATACAATATATATAACATAACTTGAAATATACATCTGTACTTGAATATACATCATTATCAAAGTACAACACTTACAACATAGCGGAAATAAACTATAGCTATATGATCCTGAAGCCTCCTGCTCCAGCTCTTCAAGTATCTGTAAAACCCGACTACTTGACTGCCTGTACAAATTTAGGCACCCAAGAGTTTAGGGAAAACAACAAAGTAAACTCCGGGTCAGTCATGGGACTGGTATGAGTAAAACAGTTTAAAACAGATTGAGCCATTAAACGATATCTCATAAGACCACGCCGTATAACGGAACGGGTTTTTCCCTTATGAGAATCCAAAATATCTTTATATCAAAAACCTTTTGATATTATGATAATGTCTATGTACAAATAGATATCAATCTAGCAGAAACGCTTTCATCTCAAGTTCTACATATAGTATACAATCGAAACCGCAAGCACGTATGGGGTAATGGATTTCCAACTATGACAAGGTATGGAACCACCTTCCGATCAGTGTACTCTAGGAACGATACACTGGAGTTCAACAAGAACATCTTGCAACTCAGCCACACAAGACCGACCACTCATTTCGCTTGAGTGTATCGAATGTACATCACCAACGGTTGGGATCAGCAACCATTCCCGTATATATATATATATATATATATATATATATATATATGGGACAGCATTGATAGATTAAAGAAGCAAATGAATATTCTCTAGATAGGTGATTATACACCCTACTTCGGTGCGACTGACTTAGCCATGTTGCCTGCCCGATTTCTGTCATCTACCGGATGTGAGGCTAGAAGCTGCGCTTATCTTTTACATGTCACATCTTCATTCACTTTGAATGTCACATCGTCATACCTGCCAAATCACAAATTGATTTCGCCAAAAATACCATGGGTATACAGCTAAGAGAAACGAATTCCTCTGCCACCAAACGTGGATACGTTTGAAGAGATCAACTTACGCGATCTGTTAGATATACTCTGTCAGGCATTCTTCCATACAGGTCGTCCTGGGACTGGACAAACCGAAGGCACTATTCTGTAAATAGGATAGCCCTTGCATAACTCCGTCTTCAATTATCTTCGGCACATACGATTCGCAACGATTATACCAATACAGAGTTGTTCTTCGGATAATAATCCAACCGGTCTCTCTATATTAACAACGTTAAAATGGTCGAAAACTTTGACAGTTGATGAGTTAACTATCAAAGAAAAACACATGTGCAAACAACGATATTATTTCCAATCGGAAATTATATCGATCAATCATCAACCATATATATATATATATATATTCACATTTCCTTATTTTCTATGTTTAGAAAATATATGTTATTAACACTGGAAAACATTTCCTTCTGTTTATTCACGCATCACTACCATTCCACAACTATTAGTCCCTAACTGTAAATTAGTAAGAGAAAGACTACCCAAGTATAAACCCCGAAGGCCGAAACCAACATCAGATCGATACTCAGAAACCCATTCAACTTACTAATCTCTTGTCAGTTTCTAATCTTGTTTAACTCTATTTTGATTTACTCTAATTGAATAACTCTATTTGTTTAACTCCTATTCGAATAACTAATATTGAATTTAACTCCATTCACTTGACTCTAGATCGCAGCGATCACAATGGTTACGCCTGATTCCCTCAGGAAACATCCGACCGCCGTAGGCTATCTACAGCCCTACGAATTACGCTAGCAGTCGTGCTAAATGGTAACTTATCCTTAATAACTACGTATGTTTTACTCTAGTCGATTTTCTACGTAGGTTTACAGAAGAAATGATGATGGAGCGGCCTATTTTCTTTGATTAAGTGTAACGACTCGTATTTTTCTGGCTACTTATTTGAATTATTTTAATTATTTAAAATATTTATTTGAATTTAATTTATTGAATTTAACCATTTATTTTTGAATATGTTATTTAAATAAATAATATAATAATATTTTATTTCCAAAATATTTGTGAAATGTTGAATTGGCAGTATAAGGTGGACGGGCAGTTTAAAATAGAGTAATATTGTTTGTTTCGAAATTATAATAATGATTTCGTTGATTAAACGACGTTATAACGTCTAATTTATAATTTAATTATAAATAGAGCTACAGCGGCGCGGCAGTTCGCAATATTGGATTTTGAACTTTAAATGGCCGTACAGGGTTCAATATAAGTCGGATTTCCTCGAAACAAGAAACGTCGGGATCTATTAGACGATATTTTTCTAATGGAAGAGAAAAATCCAGTTTTCATATTGTAGATTTTGTTTTATGTCCAAATCAAATTTTGAAATAGTCGCTATGGAATTTCTTTATATATTATAACGGTTTATTATATAAAATAAGGAGTTTTTAAATATTTTTAATATCGAATTGGCTTGGATTTCAACCCGAGTTATTTTATTTTGGTAATATATAAAATTCTGGTCGTGTATGGCCAATTATAATACTTTAATATTTTTATGTTGAAGTATTTTTAAATTGGTTTATTTTAATGTAAATTGGGCCTTTTAAAAGGGACTTTATTCTAACGAGCTCTGTTTTTGACAAAACAAATTTTGTTGGAACCACAATTGCAAATTAATGTTAGATTATCAAGTTGCATGTCAATCGGAGTTATTCTGTGAGCGCAGCAAAATAAAATGCAAATCAGAAAAACCAACCCATCTTCATTTTGTGTTGGCCAAATTTGCATAAAAGTCCCTGAACACATTTTAATTTATATCTTTAATTCTGTCATGAATCGGCTAGTATGATCTGGAGTAAACTTGTAGATCAGGTCGATACCTACCAACTGTAAAAATTCGGGGACCTATAGTGACCTGAGATGATCGGAATTGAGCTAAAATTGGTGAAAGTCACTTTCGTTCTTTGCTAAATTGTCGGGGTTTGGGTAGATTTCAGGGATCCAGACCAGTGGGGAATGAAGAGGGGAGAAAGAGCTTCCAGATGGTGGTGGTCTCGAGTCCTCTGGTGGTCGGAGGTGACCGTGGTGGAGAGTTGAACGGGAGTGTTGTTTTTGGGTATACGAGTTAGCAATGATGGGTTTTCGCCCATTTTCGGCGCCATCGCTGATGTCTGGTCGAGGAAGTCTGATGGCGATGGAAGGGGGAGGTGCGGCGGTTACAGGGGAGGTGGTCCGGTGGTCTCCAGTGATCTATGGACGGAGAATTTTGGGTGTGAAGCTTTTCCGGTCGAAGGGGAACTCTGGCGAGCCAGGGGTGTTTGGCGGCGGAGCTCTCGGGCGGCGGCGCTGCACTGATAGGCGAAGAGGATGATGGGGTCACGCGTGTCTCAGGTGGAACTCTGATGTCGTGGTGATGGGTGGAAGAAGTTGAACTGAAGTCGAAGACGAAGGAGAAAAGGGAGCATCGGGGTCTCGTATAATCTCAGGAGGAAAACGCGTAAACAGTGCTGACGTGGCACACGGGGTTAGTTCATTAAGCACGATAATCTCTTCTCTACAAATAAAGAAAATCTTCTAGGGGTGGTGAAGCTTTTTAGGAGTTTCCAAACAGCCCTTTCACAAAACAAAACAAAATTGCGCACAGCCAAAAGAAAAAGGGTAGAAGTGTACTTCTGCTTTTCGCGCATCCACGTATTACCGTACACCAGCCCACGATTTGGTCACCTGACTTATTTTCTCCACCTTTCTTCTCCATGGAAACCGTTTCCTTCCCCCTTTTGAAAAGAGCATCAAACAGCTACGATAGTAAAATTGACAGATTTAGTGAAATCATGGCTGAAAGGCTTATGCGGTGAAGCTGATGGCGGACCAGAACGTCGTTACACACAGTATTGGCTTTATACATTCTATCCGAGTTTAATTTTTTGATCTTAATTCATTTATTTTACTTTAATCGCCACTTCATCAAGTGTTTCTTTTAAATTCATAAAATCATTACAGTTTAATCTACCATCATGATCTTGCAGAAAGCAAGTTGAAACTAGAAGGTAATAATTTAAAGCTACAAATGGATCAGTGGCTACAACGATTTAGGTATCTTATTCCTTGATTTATTTTTAATACAGTTTTTTTCTTATTCATCGCCATTTGGAGTTTATGGGATACCTATTATGAGTTCATTCTGCATATTTTTTGTACGACTCACAGATCTGCCTATTATGTTTTAATTTTCGTGGGTCACAGATCTGCCTTCGTCCCGCAGACCCTTCTATTTCGATCTACTGTGAAACATTGGACCATCAGTTTATGAAGGTGTTGAATCGTTTCCAGTCCCAATCCGATGATAAACACCATCTGGTTCATCATTTTCCTGCCTCGATATATCCGTTAACAAAGGTAAATTTTCCCTAATATTTTCTTCCTCCTCTAATTTTTCAACACCTTTTAATTTATATGGGTAACAATTTGCTGTATTGTTGTTTCAATGTTTGATTTATTGCTTAAGGCAGGGTCTTACTCCTTCTATGCTTGATACTTATAACGTGTTCTCTCTTTTCTTTTTTTTGTATTTTGTGTGCAGTTTAGTGGATGTCAACATGCACCTCTTTCAGCGGAACAAACAAGAACAAACATGTTATTGTCATATGGTATTGTGTCGTGCAATTACATACGCTCAAGTATTAAATTTTATTCATTGGGAGAGCGTGATTACTTAATGAAATATTTTGTATACGGTCATTGAACATTAATTGTACATAATGGAGTATTGCTCATCAAAATATAAAGTTAACATATCATCATAACTGCGATAACTATACCATTTATATGGTTACCATTGGATATCCTAATATTTTCTAATTCAATATACTTCATCAGTAGCACAGAAGCATATTTATTCATGAGCATAAATACTCACTATCGCCTATATATGTTTCTTTTCTTACGTACTATATATTACATTATATATCTTCCTATGTTGTAACAAACTGAAGCTCCAGTTCCTCAATATCAACAAGTCGCTTCGCAGAACTCAAGCTCGGTACTTTCAACAAACTGAGCTTTTATCACTTTATACTTTTTCTTACTTTATTTGCGGTAT
Source organism: Allium sativum (assembly GCA_030737875.1). Taxonomy (NCBI): domain Eukaryota; kingdom Viridiplantae; phylum Streptophyta; class Magnoliopsida; order Asparagales; family Amaryllidaceae; genus Allium; species Allium sativum. The sequence goes on along the minus strand of CM060919.1, from coordinate 483,731,586 downwards.
CTTCATTTTTCATCCAGATTTTACATTTTTCCATTTTAGTAATAACCTCCATCCTAAACTTAATGATTTCATAAGCTGATGTGATCTTCTTTAACCATGCTCTTTATATTTCAATTTTGGAAGGGCCGCTGAGTAATTTTTTTTCTTTCAGTTTTACGTTTGCAATTTTATTCATGGATATATATTTTAACCAGGTTGAACTAATTCTTAATATCCACCTATCCATCAACTCCATTGTCTACAAGTATTTGTAATTGAGTTGTATCGCTTTGTGCTTTTATCTGTTTAAGGTTTGTTCGCTTCTTTTCGGATGGCAGATGATGATCAAAAAGGAAACATCTTAGCAAAGCAGGGTTCACCTCTTGCCTTCCCATAAGATTTGTACGTCCTTTTTTGCTTTTGCTTTTTTGCATTGATCGGTTCGTAATCGGTTTGGATGTACATCTATTTTTTAAAATTGCTTTTTACGTTGGTCAATCGCTTATTTGTTTAACTGTTTCTTCACCTATATCAACCTATTTCCTGCATATTATTCATGTTTATGGGATAAAAAATATTTCTTACATTGTTTTACAGCAATGTACAAAACTTATACTAAATACTGGCTTCATAAGTTTCTTACTTTCTACTTTGTTGTAATTCAGTATATCGTTACTATGTATTTTTTATAACAATTATTGCTTACATTGTTTGATATAAATATGCAAAAGATGTAGAAAAATAAATCATACATTACATACTGGCTTGATGATTTTTGTTAATTTGGCGAATTAATATTTAATAACAATATTTTATATTTTGCATATACAACTTTCTGTAAATTTTGTAGTTGAACTCCTATCATAATAAAAAAAATCAATAACATCTTATAAATGCTTGCTTTATTACCCTCTTTATGCAGTATAGATGCATTCAGTCACTGTAACAAAATGATATTCTACAGTATTTTTTAATCCTCTCATTTTAGGATGTATGTTCTTGCATTTCTGTCATGTTTTTTTGTCCATAAAACAAAACGTTCACACTTCGCTGCTTTCATACATGTTTCGGAAAATTATAAAGAATAAACAATGTCCTCTCATTTTTGCTTATTATATGCTAATGCTTTCCTGCAATAGAAGATGACATGTTTCTAATATATTTGTAACAGGAGAGAATGCACAAAGTCTCAACTTAACTAAAATGGAGTATGAAGATGGATAGTACACAGGTGTAAATCTTCAGATATAATGTCATATTTATTAATTTCAAATCTATATTAGTCTAATATATGAATATGTATAACATGAGGCCTTTTCTAAATATATTGTTCATGTATAGCTGTCGTCCCATATATGTATAAATTTAAAGTAGGTACATATTTCCGCCATAGTTTCGCTCCATCTTATACGTATACAACTTGAGTTGTAAACATGTTTCAGTATTTGCTTAAACTTGACACCACTTGATAACCTGATACATTTATATAACATGATAACCTCATATCTTTATAAACATGACACCACATGACAACATGATCTGTTTTTATAACATGATAACCTGCTACTATTTTCATTTTTAGGTTTTACTGTGCAGGTTGCACACGTGGGTTGCTACTGTTGCTTTGGCACCACCACCAGAAATTATGATGTTCCTGTCCCATAGCGGTTTGGGTATCTCCTTCGATAGTCAATTTTAAATTCTATATTTTTTCGTTCTCCATTTGTTTTGTCTAAATTTACATGCTGGATACTATAATCTGAATCCCTATGCATTTTCTGCTTATGAATATTTCTGATTCAGTTTTTGTTACAACTTCACCCTATAATTTTATCATTTTATTACTACTATTTTATTCTATCCATTGTACTACTGTCTGTGTTCGAACTTCACCATGCATCATTATGAGTCTATATCTATTTGTCAATTTGCTATTAATGGTTGAGCAAAAAGAAAAAAAGAATGTTATTTGCTACTCAAGGTATGCATACTGTAATTTTTTTAGGTTTAATTATTTTCAAAAATATCTTTCTTTTATTCGCATTTCAACAAAGGTTTATTTGCAAATGTATGTACGTAAAAATATTTAACTATGCATATACTTTAATGTCATGTTGCACTATTCAGCAAGCCGTATGACCAGTGTTTTTTGATACTAGCTTGAAAATTTGTTTTTATTTTGAATATGTTGACCATTTTATGAAAGATCACTACCTTAGGCTAACTACAAAAACGCTAGGGAGTTATTATACATAGGTCGCGTTGTATTATCTTTATTTTGCGACAAGTGGAAGGATCTCCGTCCAATTGCCATGACATAGAAATCCAAAATATTGGATCATCTCTTCATTTGTTGACGAGATTGAAAATGATTTGACATACACCTGTATACGGAGAGCTGTTCATAGCAACAAACATAACATTAGAAAGCATAGTGGGCGGTTCGAGTGGAACTGGACGTTTAAGTTTGATACTTTGTTTTACTGTGAGTTTCAAAATTAAGATGCGGGTATGGATGTTACCAAAATAGTACAGTGCACTAGAAGGGTATAGCTTGATGGATGAGGTGTAACCTTCTAATTTTACTGTTTTTCATTTAACTAATCGACAGGTATGGTTGCACCATATTCCTCACTTCGAGTGTTTGCTTATATGGAGTTTAGTGTGATTTAATTTCAACATTATGTTTTTTTGTGCTGTATATATTGGAAGGTTTATTCATGATGAACTGAATTTAAGGCTTATATGGAGTGAATATTTAGAGACTTCACAACTCAAATTTTGCGGTCTTCTCTGTTATAAAATTAACCACCGTAAAATAATTTAGGTCTGCATTATTATGACTTACACCATCTTATTTGATTACTTTACACAGCTACAATCAATTATTATGAGGAGAGTATTCACATTGGCATTGTGATGATTGAGGATTGATGTGGCAGTACAACGACTTGAACCGGAGTAAGGCAAATCTTTAAGCTCAGTATAATTTGGAAATGCATACTGATGTTTTTTCATGGGTCAAATAATAGATTAGGAATTTTGTTTTAACCTTAATGCATACTTTCACTTATGTTTTTGTTTGACTGCATTTCTAATTAAATTAACGTCATGTTAATTGCACGGTAGAAATTAAGGTTAAAAATATGTGATCCTATTCAAACTTTAATAAAAGTTCCATTTTTTGCATGGGAAATGGAATTTTAGTACTGATAAATACCAAGTTATGCAATACATTTTTCATTTGGAACATATGAATTTATTTTTCTAACTATACCAATATTCTTGGTTTACATTAACTAATGTCTAAACTGGACCTTTAAAATGTCAATCTATTACTATTTCCGTTATTATTGCATATGTTTGTTGTGATTTTGTGTTTTCATGCCTTTTTGGAAATTATTAGTTTGGTCTAATTGGTTTTGGTTTTGGAGCAGGGGTCCTCATATTTCTGTCAAGTCATGAAGCGCAGTGAGTTTAAGCCTTAAAACGATACTGATGGATAGTCCCTGGAATTAGTTCATTCAATTTCTTTGACTTTAGGATTTTGGAAGACAATGATAGTAAATGATGTAACTATGTAATGCACATGCAATTTAATTTTCTGCTGTGGCAATGTCAAGAGAAAATAAATAGAAAGATGGAGTAAGGCATTGTACATTGTTGAAATAAAAATATGCATCAAAACCTCAGTGTATTAATGAGTTGAGAGGGCAACAGTTACAATCCCATCTAACTGTACCAAAATGTGAAATTCTTTTGTTATGCATGAACATCTATAAATTTCCTATTAAGTTTGCATAGGGTTGCAGTGCATTGTACGTCAAAATTTCCTGTTCTTTTCTGTTTTGTTTTGTTCAAATTGCAATATCCTAAATTTATGGACATAAACCACCACAATGATTACTCATTTTAAACTTCACTTCCAGCTTTGATCAAATTAATCTATGCATACGCCCATCGGGCGTGCCTACATACTGGTTTAATTAAATTAAATAACCACTAAAATTAATTAAACCATGATTTAATTCACTAAATCCTTATTTACATAATTAAATTAATTAATTATTCCACGGCTAACAATGCGGGTCATTACAGAAAGTTTATGAAATGTAAGAAGTTATACTTAATTATAAATTAAGTCATCTGTAAACTTGGAAGTATGAAATCTGCTGATAAGAATAACATGTTTAGGCTTGTCCTAGGGACAAGTGGAAATTATAACTTAGGTTATAATAAATGATAAAGGGAATAGAATAACTTATGTAAGGGGATAAGTTGTACTTAATTGTAAATTAAGTTATTTATAAGAACAAGAATCTGAATTCTACGGATGAGGACAAAAAAGTTATATTTATGGGAAAAGAAACTTATTAGTGGACCTTAGTTAAGAGAACTAAGTTAATAAGTAAACAACGATATGTTGTAGTGACGGTGTATAATGGAATTATGATTAAATGAGAAAGAATGAGGAAAACTTATGAAATGAAATAAGTTATATTTAATCATAAATAATGACTGACATGTTAAAAAGAAAACATGTGAATTGAGATATACTTAATTACATATTAAATAGAACATGTTATTGTAACAATGAAATCAAACAAGAATATAAAGGGATTGTGCATTACAGACCTTGGATCACAATCTAGAGAATAACATGTTGTGGGCTTATTAATAAACTTAAAAGGGTTAAGTTATATGACTGAAATTAATAAGCAAGAGAAACTTGGTAAATTTAATAAGAAGTCAATGTGAACGATGATAACCAAGTGAAATGGAAACCTGGTGAGGTAAAGCAAGCGCGGAAAAGAATGTTTAGACATAGGGTCTAATGACACATTAAAATGAGGCGCTTGGACCAGTCCGTACGTTTGAGGGTGAGTAACCCAACGGGGTAGATCATCGTGGTGTCATGAGGCACGAGGGGAGTGCACGTTCATCTGATTATTCTGTCGGCTCCGAAGAACTGGAAGGGGAAGCACGCGGCTTCCTAAGATATGTAAGGTGCTCTTGGTAGTCCTCTGTGTGGTGGTAATGTCTAGGTTGTGCTCGCAGGGGTTGGGCCTGTGCGTAACTATTAGGTGGTTGGGCCTTGACTGCAAAAGTATATTTGCAATCAGAATGATATGACGAGGTGACACTAGGGCGATTCGGCGATTGCCTCAACGGGGAGGCAGAGGTCAGGACCAATAAGGAAAGTAGATTTTTGGGTACCCGTCATCGACAACCAGTGGAATGCGAAAAGACTAGAGCTAAACCCAATAGACCATTCATCTTTCACTATCGAGGTACGGTGGTTGACGGGAGACGCTAAGTGGATGTTTAGATTGTTTGTTAGGGGAAAATTTCTTAGCTCTTGTAGTCTTTACTAGTTGAGGGAGGGGTTGAGGTGGGGCCATAACCACCATGAAAACAGACCCTAGGAATATTTGTATTTTGAGGCTCTTAAAGGCGGGCCTGTACAGATATGGAAAAGCTCCCGACCGAGTTCAATGTTTCTTGTATAGCCTTAGCATGGAATTCAGTGCACATTATATGCGGTTAAGGCATCAAATACGATTGACGATATGTACGTGGGACAGTCTAGATACATACATGTCAGCTCTGGGTAGTGTATCGTAGACTTGAATGCATTACTCTGGTATGAAATATGATTCGATCGACGGTGGCAGTCAGTACGCTTACGTAGCGTAGTAATGATAGATATATGTGGAATGTAACATTGTTATGTATATATCCGTACGTCACTCCGGCGTAGGATGAGGGACTGCGTTCATTTCGGTGGCATTACGGTGAAGTCTGTGCGAGTGGGGTACCATGGGTTGTACCTCAATATTGAGGGATAGCTACATATATACTGCATTAGGTTAATCCACTAGGAAGTAAATGGGTACAACGTGTGTGTCAGTCTTGAGTGTTGTTAACCTAAGTAACCTAACAAATAGGAAAATGTGATTGAACGGTATATGTAGGATTATCCAAAGTGTATAATTTAAATCCAATCACTAGAACTTGTGTTCTGACCCCCTCCTCATAACATACTCGCAGGTTAGATTTGTGGCAGAGACATGATAGCTTTGGATACTAGTTTGGCAGCATTATTAATACGGTAAGGCTATACTTTGAGCATATTATATTTTATCCATTTCCGCTGTGAGATATTTTCTGAGCTCTGACTTATTTTATGTCTTTGTCTTTTCTACAGAATACCAGAGAAAACCAACACGAGTTTCAATAGATTAAAATTTTGAAAAAAAATTGGTCTGTCAGAATTCGGGTTGCTACATGTTTTGTCATCCCATTCTGGATCAGTGAACTAAGTGTTTTTCTAACTTGATCTTCTTCTGAATAAGTTTTTCCCAGATCCATTAATGAATGCATGATTTCCTGGAATCTACAATACATATCGGAGACAGATCCATTTTCATTCATTTTAAACAACTCAATTTGATTTATTAGCATTGATATCATTGTCTGTTTAACTTTATTGGTTCCTTCATGAGTAACTTACAATGCTCTCCATATTTCATAAAAAGATTTACAATTTGACAATCTATTGAATTCATTTCTATCTAATGAACAAAATAACAGATTTATGGCCTTAAAATTACTTTGTGCAGCAACCTTTTGATTATTTGTCCACTGTGAAAAATTAGTAGTGAGTTCAACATATTCGGTCTATGTGATATTCCATGTGTATAATCCTACTGATTGTAAATATATTTTTATTCTACATGCCCAGTAAGAATAATTGCTGCCATTAAATAGTTGTGGTCTAACAGTGGAATAAACCTCTAAAAAAGAACTATTATTATTAGTGTTGGTTGCCATTCAATCTTTCAAAAATTCAAGTTATGAAATTTTGAAAACCTATGCTCAGATACCAATTGTTAAGGATGCGAAATACGGATCTTACACTACACCATATATACAAAATTAGCACACGAGGATGTAGAGATTTGATAATACTTTTAACCATATCAAATTTGATACTACTAGTAGCTGTATTGAATTTCCTCCTAGCGGTCTACAACTACCCAAACACGTAAGATCCAACCGTACATCTAAAATTCTTCGGATCAGTACATTTAATACGGTTTGTAGCCATATAAAATTCGTATCAAAATTTTCCCCCGATATTTTCTTTTTGGCATTATCCTGTTTTGAAACTTCGAAATTTTCGGCCGACTTCTTCCCTCTTTCGAAATTTCCATGGTGACCGAAAACCCAAATTAGGGTTTTGGTATTTGGTGCACCATCTTCCTTTGTTAATAAACCATCTAGCGTTGTCCATCTTGCTCGTCTTCTCGCGTTGCCTTTAGGTGACCAGCGAACCTTCAGTCCACCATTGTCCATCTTACTCGTCGCCGCTGAAGGTGAGTAAGTTTAATTTGTATCTGAATTGGGTTTAAATCAGTTTAATTAGTATTTGAATTGGGTTTAAATTGAGTTTAATTTGAATTTCCATGCCTTGGTTCAAAAATATGAATGATAGATATGTGCATGTGCTTGTCTAACCTGAATTCATGCTGCTATTGTGTTATTGGGTTTGAATTGGGTTTTTTTAGATAGCTTTGTAATGTTTCATATATTCTTGCTCGAATTCATGCTGCTATGTTGATCAAACCTAAAACTGCCTTGTGGTATAGGGTTTCTGTCAGGATTTTTGACTGATAAGAACAATTACTAAACTTGGTCTTCTTTGTCACCGCTACAATGTATTGTATGTTGGAAACTTGTCACTGCTATAATGTATTTTATGACTTGATATTGTATGTTAGGCATGCTTGTGTACAACTATTTCATGTTATGCACGTTCACCAGTTGTGCCATTTACACTATTTATTATGATGTTGGAAACTTGATACTGGCTTGATCAACCCTGTGTTTGTGCACTATCATCTTGTTAGTATTTGAACCATTTACACTATTTGTTACTTGAGTTATTCATGTGTCTATGTTAGTATTTGAACCTGGCCTGCTTTTGTTCAATGTGCATACTTGGCTATTGTCAGTGGTCACCTGGTTTGCAATGGCTAGTCTGACCTGCCATCTTGTACATGCTTGATGGCTTGCCATGTACTGCATGCTTAGCCATTGTCCTTGGTCTTGAATCACCTTTTTCCTATTGTACTTGCAATTGCCGAACCATTTTCTGTTGTTCCGTGACATTGTAGCATGTTGTGTCTGCTGCTATGCACATCCTCGTATATGTGCACTATATTGCTTGATTAAACTGCCATGCTTTATTTATATATGCATGTAATTATTTGATGCACCTCTGGTCCATTTGTATGCTGCTTTTGTTATGCCAATTTTGTGTGCTGTGTATTATAGTCTGACTCATTATTGTTCTAATGCAAATTGGGTTGTAAGTATAGACGAAGATTATGCATGTCTATTTTGATTGAGAATTTATTGGGTGATCCACCAACGAAACCTGAAGGTATTTTAGCAACTTCGGCGATCATTCTCCGCTTTTCAACTTCGGCGATTGACCACTTCGATCTGCAACTAATCCATTCACCAAGCTGAAGGTTTAACTTTCTGGTTAAGAATTACTGGGTGATCAACCAAGTGGATGCATTTTAGCTCATGCCCCGGGTTTAGGCATTCATGCTACTTATGCATTTAACTAAGCGCTAGGACTAGCAAAGGAGATAATATCAAGTGTCAAATGCTTTTTCCTAAGGTTTAGTGAAGCAGCATATGAAACTTGATAATATCCCCTTTATTAGTCCTAGTGTTTAGTTAAATGCATAAGTTAGCATGAATACCTGAACATGGGGCATGAGCTAAAATTAATCCACTTGGTTGATCACCCAGTAAATTCTTAACTAAAAAGCTAAACCTTCAGCTTGGTGAATGGATTATTTGCGGATCGAAGTGGTCGATCGTCGATGTTGAAAAGCGGAGAGTGGTCGCCGAAGTTTCCAAAATACCAAGTTTACCTTCTTTATTGTAATGTAATTATGAAACACATCATATATGGAACAGTATGTATCTTCTTTATTGTAATGTAATGAAACAGTATGTATATTCTTTATGTAATGTAATGAAACAACATGTATCTTCTTTATTGTAATGTAATGAAATATTTTGTACATTTGTTTCGTCTACTGTTATAGTTTGTCAAATAGAGTTTGTATGATATTTACTAGCCTTTTTTATATATTCATATGTATTGATAATTTAGATAAGACTTATATTCATATCTAGTAATAAATTAAATACGGATTAAAGTTGTATGTTATTTGTATTGAGAAATGGTTTACAACAATATCTATTTAAATATTAGATACGACTAGGAGCCTTATTTATTCTGATTTTGATACGGCTTATGGTCGTATCCAATATTTAAACATTTCATTTTTTGATACAGCTTATAGTCGTGCCTAAGTACATTAGATCCAGCCTAAAAAATAGCCTAATTTGCATATATGGTGTAGTATTAAAGCAGAATTAACACTAGAGAGGAGTGAATAGTGTTTATGAGGAATTTATAAAAGTCTTAAACTAAATTGAATTACTATATGAATAACACAATGAATATCAAGCCAATAATGATCACAAACACAGAAACAATCACAAACACGGAAATAAGTAAATACAAAATGCAGAAAAGGAAAGAACACTCCAGATTTTAAACTGGCTCGGATTACTCCTACGTCTAGTCCCACGCAACGCTAGATTGCGCAGTGGTTTATTATTACCAATATCCAAGTACAACACCCTTGATTTCATGGCTACAAGGTTAGCACTGATTCTACCACCCTTGATTTCACGCCTACAAGGTTAACACCACTCCCTTTCCTTGATTTCAGGGCTACAAGAAACACACCTTTCCCAAATAATTCCCAAACAATTACAATAGTCATAGAACTCTTCATTAGCACTTCAAATAGATAGCAGTTGAAAGAGATTGAGAAGAGAAAGAGAATGATATAAATTGTAACGATACGAATTTCGCTCGGACCTAATCGATCGCTAAATCGACCAAGACCATTCGAAGCCTGAATACGCTAACTCTGGGCATACAACGCATTTGAACAGATAACAGAAGACTTTTATAAACATCATAATAATGTTACATCAGAGTACAGAATATATCAGAGTACATCAAAAAATAATACTACAGCGGAAGATTAATTTACAATAAATTTAATACAATGCAGCGGAACCAATAAACTAACACAGCGGAACCCTATCAATGCTCTGGATGCAGCTTTAAGCTTCAATCCAGAATCCTGCACAATAAATAAATATCTGCAAAACAAACCACTCGACTGCCCGTGTGCAAGTAGGGGCACTAGAGTTTGCAAGTGAAAAAACTACAAGTCAGTCATGGGACTAGTACGAGAGATCTACTTAGCTTATTTAATAATAAGGCTAATCACAGGACTATGCTGCTAACGCAGAACGGGTTTACTCCATTGGATTGCCAGTGCATAAAATAAAGTAAATCTTTAATCAACGCAATGCTTTTTAGAAAAATGAAACCATTATAAGACTCAAGTCCCATCACACAATGCAACGCAAACCGAAGAATAGAGTTTTACCTTATAATGGCCAAAAATGCTTGGTACGCATAAACAAATTCATTTGATATTATTACTAGTATCTAGTCAGTTTAAAACATTTTTCAATATAAATGTATCAATCCCAGACGACATAGTACCCCATCCTACTATGTCGCCATATATAGGTTTACAATTAAATCCGTAATGTCATATTGGAAATTGGGTTTACATCATGAATCGAGGCTAAGGATGGCTCCTTCCGACTCGAGACACTCTAGAAAATGCCTCAGGGCTCGGACGCTGGCAAATCCTTGGATCTTCAGGGCCGGTCCACACATACTTTAGTGGATTAGTTATTCCTGAACACACGTTTCCTGGTCCTATCGGACCTATCACTTGGCCATTAGCGACCAATATCTGAGGCCTCGCAATCCATCATCCACATAAGTAAAAATGTCTGGGTTTCATACCATGACACCACTTCTAGCTAGAAAGAAACGCATGCACTCCCTGCAGTCACGATCCCGTTTTTGACGTATACCGGGGTGTAAGGCTCGTGAAGTAACGCTATACACAAAGCTATACTAATTAAAGTTTTGCTCTGATCATCAACCACAATGCTCTGTTTTCAACAAAATCCTTGATCATTTGCAACTTAGCATGCCACATTGACAATCCACGTCATGTAACTGATGGCTATCGATATATAACATCTAAGCTCGTAAGCCTCAGAGAAGGGTGTTAAGCAAGAGAATAAATTCTCCGCCACCAAACAGATATATATTTAATAGAAATCAATTAACACAAAATAAAATCCAATGCCAAACACACATCCATTTACAAGTCCGTTCTGGGTCTGAACGAAACCGGAGACACCTTATTCCTCGTTCAATATGTTCAATATGGAAGAGAGGTCCTCGCATATCCGGACAATCAACAAGTATGTCCGGACAACTACCACTTTAACCCTTTCCCAGGAGCTAACCAATCCAGGGCATCAGTAGTCGTCCATTGGATGTGAAGATCGTCGGTCTTCCACTACCATCTTCAATGTCTTCGACTTTAAGTCGTCATATGATTATTTGAAATGAGAATTAACTCGGCCTTTTCAAATAATGCTCGAATATATATAATTCAAATCATTTCTTTCTCTGGTTATATTTAATTCAATTCTATAGATTACTGTCAAACAAATCTAACTGTCTATATTACTTTATAAACCAAGGGAAATTGGTTTATTTTCATTCCATACCGCTTACAATATTTTATAACGATTTATAGCTATTTTTATTTATATAAAAATAGTCCATTTAATTCGAACGACATTTCAGGTCATTACGCGGCCCTGGCGCTGTTTTTACTCAGATTTGAATTACACATTTCTCGAAACTAACTGTTGGATCTTAACAAATTTAATATCGTTGGAAAGGTATTTCCAAAGCGAACCCAACGGTTCCAGTTTTGAAAAATTCGACGGTCCGATCTCTCGGTATAATCGTTTGAAATTACGGTTCCAAAACGCGAACTACCGTGCACGATTCGTTTAATTTCAATTTATATATATATATATAATTCGTTCGATGATTTCAAAACCATTTATTTCATTTTATGTAAATTTTGTACACTTCATATTCGTGTTATAAAAGAATATTTTTAATGAACAATAATATATTTCAACACACATGAATTTTATTCACTTCCTACACATGTTTGAAAATGATATTTTTAATGAACAAAAATATATTTCAACACCTGTTTATTTTATTTTCACTAACATGTTAAAGATGATGTTTTTACCTAAAAAAATGTAATTCAACATGTGATTCTTTTTATTGGTTTATACATACAATAAAAATGTAATTTTTATTGTTAAAACATTTTTATTCAAACATGTATCTTAATGATTCCTACATACAATGAAAATGTAATTTTTATTGTTAAACCATTGTATTCAAATAATGAATATTATTGCGATTCCTACATACAACAAAAGTGTAATTTTTATCGTTAAAAACATTTTCTTTAAGCATGCATCTTTTTAATGATTACTACGTACAATAAAAATGTAATTTATATTGTCAAAACATTATATTCAAATAATGAATATTTTTGCGATTCCTACATACAATAAAAATGTAATCTTTATTGTCAAAAATATTTTCTTTAATCATGCATCTTTTTAACTTCGCTTACACGTTAATGACAATATTTTAATGAACAAAACATATTCTTAGCATATGATTATTTTTCTAACATCGCTAACATGTTAGTGATAATATTTTAATCAAATAAAATCATATTTTTAACATATTATTCTTTTATTTTAAACTAATATGATAAAGATGACATTTTATCAAGCAAAACATATATTAACATATTATTATTCTATTTTAAACTAACATGTTAAAGGTGACACATATATTAACATGTAATTATTTTATCCTAAACTAACATGTTAAAGGTGACATTTTTATCAAACAAACATATATTAACATATGATTATTTTTATTCTAAACTAACGTGTTAAATGTGACATTTTTATCAAATAAACATATATTAACATATGATTATTTTTATTCTAAACTAACATGTTAAAGGTGACATTTCCGTCAAGCAAAACATATATTAACATGTAATTATTTTATTCTAAACTAACATGTTAAAGGTGACATTTTTGTCAAGCAAAACATATATTAACATGTATTTCTTTTTGTGCTAAATAACATGATAAAGATTACATTTTTATCAAGCAAAACATATATTAACATGTAATTCTTTTTGTAATGTCCCGGAAATTTTAATAATTGGAAATGAAATTAATTAAAGATTTAATTATGAGTAATCAATTTTGTATTGGTACTGAATTTAGAAATGTAAAATCGAATATATGATTTGTATATGAATTGAATTCAGAATAGGTAGTTGAGAATGAAATATTCATTGTTGAATATTAATTTGCATTTGATTGTATATTTTAATTCAACGAAAGAATAGGAATGGTTGAATTTGAAAATAAATAAATAAAACGTCATTGACAGTAAATAAATTGGAAATTTTATTTGTTTAACTATATGGGAATTGACTTGGATATGTAGTATATATAAAGAATTGAAATTTAACGTATCAAAATGTAAAGCCAAACGGAGTTGTTATGGCGGCAAACAAAATCTAAACATGAACCGACAAATAAATTGAATAACGTCGTGCAAACGGAACCGGAGATTGATCAAACAAATTTTATTGATTCAGAACATCGAGACGTAGCAGCACGTTCAATTTCGTGTGATTGGATTTTATTTATGATAATATAGAAATTTAAAACATAGCAATAAATTGCGGTAGGGTTTGATTTTTACGGGGTACTAATAAAAAATCTCTTCCCGTATGTTATTTCCCCAGATATTACCTTCCTCAGTTAAAATACGCATTTCTTTGCCTTGGCATCCACGGTTCCTTCTTTTATAAATTGAACCCTCCTTTCCTCAATTCGACTTAGGAAAAAAAACATTTCTCCCTTCTTCAATTTTCTTTAGCGAAATCAGTTTCCCTTCTCAACGTTAATGGCTTTCTGCGAAGTCCAGATCCCCAATTAAAAATACAAACTTTCCCAAAATCAAATTCGTACCTTTCCACTCGAAAACCCTAACTCCACCGCTACTCAAATTAGAATTTGTTTCCACTAATTGAAGCCACCGCGTCGACGCCTGCTCCTCCAAATCGTGGCCCCGACATCGAAGAACGTCAAAGTCTGCTCCTTTCTTATTCTCCGTGGTCATAGGTGAGCATCTCACTCACGATTAATCTCAACTTCAAGTGGATTGATTTCAACTTAAGCAAAATATATAATAGTTGATTTTGGGTTTTGGTTTGTTTGCAGCCTTGTGTTTATATTGATGTTTAAACATGGTTCTTCCCTGATTAGTCACACTGGAAATACACTGTCTTGTATTGAGTCACTATGTATTCACAGACTCGAATTTTATATGTATACACATACAATTGTATGTGTATACATGTAAGGTGTTGGGTTGTATATCCGATGGGTTAGCACTCTATTATCATGACATTTCTAGAGTAACTTTCTGCCTAAAATTAATAACTTGGTTTTCTAGAAGATTTAAAAAAAAAAGTATACCCTTGTTTAAAACTATAATGTGATTTTTTTGGGAACACTCGATTTAATCCTTGGCCGAACATACTGGCTATTCACTTTGAATGTACTGTCGTTACCTTGCATGATTGACGAGAAAATATTCCAAAACTGATATCATCATTTAAAAATCCGGAAATATTTAACACAATAAAAATTGCGTGCCAGGTTTATAAATATGAAATCAAAAAAAAAAGTTCCTCTGTTAATTTAAACATATATATGTTATGCACAACCTACTTTGTCCTACAACATTGAAAACATGCTTTTAGCCATACCTTCGTTAAACAAATTCGGGATATGGTGGTTCACTTGCCTGATCATTGTATTGTGCTGTTTTGTCACGTGTATTTCACTACTTGCACTTCCGAACTTTCATTTTCTTTACATATATATGATGTACCTCCACTCTATAGTTCAGTCCATATATGCATCCCTCTGTCCCAGTTTGACATACACTGTTAAGTCCATGGAAATGAAGCTCTTAACTTGCCATCTTCGTAACTGTTACCTATACATCTGCATATATGTATATTAGGCCTACTTCGTTGTACACAATCTGTGTATTCATCACCACCATTTTTGTGGAGAAAAAAAAACTGAGTTTGTACTTGTTTGTGGCAACTAGTTCTCACCCTTGGTTAATGCTATCAGGCGCATTTGTGTGCCTGCGGGATCCGAGAATCTTGTGCAGTGTTGATTGTTCATTTCCTTGTATATAGCACCATGACTTTGTCAAATGTTAACCAATTATGCTTACCTTGTCACTAGATAAATTTCTGAAAATTCTATCACTTTGTGGACACTTTAAATCATCAATGCACTTCCATGAATATGCTGCTAGGCATTGTGCAGTAGCATGATTCATTCGACTTTGGTATACTGACTTGTCTTGTTCAATCAGCACATGTATTTGGTATATTCATTTGATACATATATACCTATGTTATATTCAGGAAGGTTGATTTTAAATTAACATCCATAGCCGTTTGGTTTCAGTATGGTCTTTAGTTTAATCGTAACATTGTGTACCATGTTTACGATAATGCAGGAATTAGTTTGCCGTATGGAGTAAAACTACCTGTTGTGCAATAAGTATGTTAGGATATTAAATCAAATAGTCATGAATTGCTACTCTTATTTATCTACTTGTTGCCTACGTGATGGGGGCTAAGACTAACTTTCAAAAAAATGATAGTGTATTTGCTGCATACTTTGGATCATATATGATTCTATGCAATGATTCCTTTTATAGAAATCACTCCTACTGTTTTTTCTATGAATTTAATCATGTTGAAATAAAGGATACCAGGTTTTCACATAGTCTAGTTAAAATTCATTTCTACTGATTAAGCGTTAATCATTTTAGGCATTCAAGCCGTTTGCTGGAATACCGAGCAAAATTTATATTCAGTTTTTTTACAAACATAAATGACACATTTCCATTGTATTTACTATTATGATTTATTTCAATATGTATTGGTTAGCTAGTTGGTATGGTTTTTCCATGGTTGGTTTGTGAATATGAACCTTGCTGTTTTAAAATAAGCATGCCTCCTTTATTTGTTCATGAATGCTCTTTCCCTGGTTCTTTGTTATGTGCTGCGTGCACCTCCCTTGGTTCTGGAACTCTGCCACAAACTTACAACCATTTGGACCCATGCTGAAATTTATATACCCATTACTAATTTTTTCAAGTACACAGTCATAAATAAATTGTTGAAAAATATCCTTTTCCTACTTCCTGATTACATACATTGAATAATGCCCATACTCCTATTCATTTAGATAATTATATTTTAGTGCATGCACGAAATTCGTGTAGTCTGCTACATTATTAAACCACTTGGATATTTTTGCACTTGCACTTGAAATTACTAATTAGTCGCACCCTCATGATTTAGTTGTGGATTTCCTCTAATGGCTTTGAAATTTGTTTGCATGTATCCACTACAATTTTAGTCTTGATGCATGCTCATTGTTTTTGAGTTGTTCTTGGCACTGCTGAACCTGTAACGAGTCGGATTTTGCCCGGCCTTAATCGATCGCAAAATCGACCAAAACCGTTCAAATCCCGCCTGCGTTAACTTTGGGAATACAACACATCAGAACAACAACAATAGACTTTTATTACATCATAATAACGTAACATCAGAGTACAGAACATCAGAGTATATTGACTAATAATTACAGCGGAAGATAATTTTACATGATTTTAATACACTGCAGCGGAAACAAAATAACTAAGGCAGCGGAAGACTTCCAATGTTCTGGACACAGCTTTAAGCTTCAATCCAGGATCCTGCTAAAGAGATAAACCTGTAGACAAACTGCTCGACTGCCCGTGTGGAAAAGAGGGCACCCGAGTTTGCAAAGGTGGAAACAAACAACGGGTCAGTCATGGGACTGGTGTGAGAATTCTTAACTGATTTAACTAATAATAAGGCAAATCCAAGGATCACGCCGCTAACGCGGAACGGGTTTACTCCAATGGGTTGTCGTGCATAAATGTGTCAGAACAAATAATAAGTAAATCGTATAACAACATCATGCTTTTGAGATAAATGGAATCACCATAAGACCCAGGTCCCATCACACAATGCAACACAAACCAGAGGATAGGGTTTTACCTTATATTGATTAAACATGCTAAATACGGCAAATAGGAGTTTAATATTATTATTAGTATATATCAAAACATTTCAAAGTAAATGTATAAATCCTAGGAAGAATAGTATCCCATACTACTATGCCTCCATACTAGTAATACAATCAAATCCGAATGGGGTCGTATTGGAAATTGGTTTCCATCATGAGTCAAGGCTAGGGAGGAGCTCCTACCGATTCGAGACACTCTAGCTAATGTCTCAGGATCCCCCGCAGTGAACCCTTGGAAAGCTGCAGGGCCGGTCCACCATACGAGTTGCGGATTAGTTATTCCTGAACACACGTTTCCCAGTCGTATAGTACCTATCATCCGAGGCGCCTCATTCCATCATCCACATAAGTAAATGTTGGGCCGTGTTAAAGCCCAATCACCACTTCTAGCTAGAAAGAAACGTGTTGCTCTCCCTGCGTTCCCTTCTCCCGTTTTAGACTCCGCCGGTGTGTGAGGCTCGCGAAGTCACGCTGTACGAAAGCTATGCCTAACAGGCTATGCTTTGATTGTCCCACAAGGCCTGCTTTTCAACAAAACCTTGATCCTATGCATCTTAGCATGCCACATCATCACTCCATATCGTACTACCAATCCTTTGCCGAAATATATGAACAGGTGTTAAGCAAGAGAATAAATTCTCCGCCACCAAACATCCATACATTCGACAGAAGATTAATAACATGATATTTAATGGAGTACGATGTCAGACACACAATCCATTTATAAGCTTATGCCCTGGGTCTGAGCGAAAGCCAAATCTGTACTAATCAACACTACGTCCGGACGGCCACCACTGTAGCCCCTTCAAGGTAGCTACTTAAATCACGGGCATCAGCAGTTGTCATCCATTCGATGTGAAGATTGCCGATCTTCAATCACCATCTTCAACTCTTCGACTTTCATTCGTCGTATGATCATTTGAAATGAGATTGAACTCGTTTTCAAATGATCCTCGCTTATATATATATTTAAAAATCATTTCATATCGTTGATATTAATTTATAACGATCAACCTTTATTTTTATTTATATAAAAATAATTAAATTTCATTTAACGACGCTTCAAGTCAAAAGGTGACCTTGGCGCTGTTTTCACCCAATTTTTTTTTACACATTTCTCTAAATCTAACCGTTGGAATTTAACACAATTCATAATGTTGGAAAGATCTTCCCAAGGTGAACCTAACGGTTACAGATTTAGGAAAATCCGACGGTCGGATATTTCGGTATAATCAATTAAAAGTACAATTCTAAAATATGAACTACCACGCTTGATTCGATAAATTTTCATTATATATATAAATATAATTTTATACAATTTCTATATTATTTCTTCATCCATTTCATTAACGTATTATTTTTCAATCATCTTTCGAACTACACAAAATCGTATATTTCATGTACCATTACAATTACAACAAAAATAGATATTTTTGTGTTTCATTTCCATTACAACAAAAATGAATATTTCTTGTGCGTCATTTCTAATTTAATAAAAATGAGTATATTTGTGTCATTTCAATTCCTAACCAAAAATGCAATATATTTGGTGTCAACTTCATTTCTATACAAATGAATATATTTTTGTTTGTTTAATTTCAGTGTAACAAAAATAATAATTTTGCTGTTCTTTTAATGTCAAACAAAAGTAATAATTCTTATCTCCTTCAATGCAAAACCAAAATGATCTTGACTTTTTATAATGGCAATGTAAATTCTATTCTTATGTGACATCATAAAAATGTAATTTTAATTTACAATGTAACATCATACTTTAATTACATAATAAAAATGTAATTCTAATTTACAGTGCAAATTCTCATTTATAGTTACATATAAAAATGTAAATTTTGTTTACATAGAAGATTCTCATTCATAGTTACATATAAAAATGTAAAGTTTGTTCGCTTGCCAAATTTCATATCATTGCTACATTGGAAAATGTAAATATTTTTCAAAAATGTTATAATAGAATTTCATATCATGGTTACAAATAAAAATATAATTTTCATTTTCATTTCCAATTGCATATCCTAGTTTCAAATAAAAATGTAATTTTTATTTGCATAGCAAATATTATATCTTTATTTCAAATAAAATGTGATTTTTATTTGCAATGCAAGTTCTCACTCTAAGTTACAAAATAAAAATGTAATCTTTATTATCAATGCACATTCCTACTTCTTATTACATATAAAATAAATGAATTTCATTTCTCATGTTCATTCTCCTTCTATGTTACATATTAAAAAAAATGTGAATTCTACCATACGATGTAAATGCATCTTTTAACTACATGGAAAAATGAAATTTTTATCCTACGGTGCAATTTCCTACATACATTACATATAAAATGTAATATTTAACATACGATGCAAATCCATGTTTAATTACATATAAAATGTAATTTTTATCATACAGTGTAACTTCCTATATAATTTACATATAAAAATGTAAATTTTAACATACGATATAAATTCATGTTTTAATTACATATAAAAATGTACATATTCTACTATGTCATATTTGCATTGGAGAGATGCAAATACAAGGTGAACCTTTATTTCTAAGATTTATTTAAAACAAGAAATGCAAATAAAAGAACAAATTCTATTTTTAATGTATACTTGCGCTAGTGAACAAACTTTAATTTCAATGTATATTTGCATTCGTAAATGCAAATAAAAGAATAAACTTTAATGACAATTAAAAGTGATTTTATTTGTAAAACAAGTTCTACATTTCTAATCTTAACTAATAAAAAAGATAATTTTATTTGTTTGCCATTTAAATGTGTTCTAATAACATATAAAGAAATATTTTATATGTTGGTTTTTCTTTGTTTTTTTTTACCATATAAAAGAGTATTTCATATGTTAATCATTTCTAACCTTTCACATTAACATAAAAAGGATATTTTATTATGTTAAATCCATTCTAATCATTTCAACAAAAAAAATAAAAAGGATAACTTCGTTTTGGCCGACAACTCTAATTCAACCCAATACATATAAAAGTGATGTTATGTATATTCACATTTTTCTATCACTTCTAATGATATATAAAAAGTAAATTTTATATATTTACATTTTCTGTGAACTCTAATGAGATATAAGAAGTAAATTATATTTTCTTAACTTATCTAACGTTTCATGTCATAAATAAAAATGTGATTTTTGTTGCTACTTCATTACATTGACAAAAAATGTGATTTTGTCGCTACTACTTTACATTGGCAAAAATGTTCATTTCTACCTAACATAACGTGACGGTAAAAATATTGTTTTTCTAATGAACACAACATAACGGTGAAAATACCCATTTCTAAATAATATAACATGACGGTATTATCTAATGCAACATTTTATATTAAAAATGTACTTTTTCTCTACACAAAAATATTCTAAATAAATTGTGATTTTTGTATTGACGGTTCTAACACAACATAAAATGAATATTTTATGTTGATGGTTCCAACATAACCTAAAATGAATATTTTATATTGGCATTTCATAAAGTGATAATTTTATTATATCAACCTGAAAATGACAAATTCTACTATGTCAACATTAACATGATAATTCTAACATGTCGACATACAAATGATATTCTAATATGCCGCTACCAACAAAATGTACATTTTTTTTATTCTCATATGACGTTACTAACAAAATGTTAATTTTGATTGGTTCTTTTATGTAAACAAAATGTTAAATTTTTATCCTACCATAAACATTTAAAATGAAAATGGTCTTTTTATACAAATGCAACATTTATAGCAAAAATGTTATTTTATAATCTAATGTAACATGTATAACTAAAATGTTATTTTTGTTTACACAAAAACACCTTAACCAAAAATGGTGTTTTAATCTAATATAACACTTCTAACAAAGGTGATAATTCTAATCAACATATACCATTTCTAACAAAAATGTCCATTTTGATTCGTATACAAATATTAATGTATAGCATAACATATAAACATTGTTATTGTAATTTATATACAAATCAAATAAAAGAATAATATTCTTATTTTCATATGAATCTATTTTAACATAGCACATAAAAAGAATATTTCTATTTTGCATCTAATTCTAATTTTAATCATGACAAATAAAAATGGTATTTTATTGTTTTACACTTTTCTATGTGTTCTAACAACAAATAAAAGAATCCTTTTATTTGTTAATACTTTTCTATACATTCTAATAACATATAAAAGAATATTTTATATGTCAAGATTTTCTATGCATTTCGATCACAAATAAAAGGGGTTTTATTTGTAAGTTAATTTCTATACTCTAATATGACAAATAAAAGGAATTTTATTTGTCAAAACAATTTCTATATTTTTATATGACAAATAAAAGAGATTTAATTTATAAACTAAATTTAACAGACATGAGACACACAAATCCATCCAACGATACATCACAATCATACAACAATTAATACTTAAACAATATATACACAACACCAATATACATTACACAGTATAATAGATAATAAATTTTAAATTTTAAAAATATAGAAATATCACCGAATAATTTAGATCTGAATTTTGGTCAAATTTTGATCGGCTCAGAAATGGTTGTAGTTAGCTTCATGTTGTAGTGCTCGGAAATACGAATCCAACGCAATTCGTTTCGTCAATTTCTGATTTGATACGAAGAAGTTATGGCATTTTATAACTTGATTACCTTAATTAATCAATTAATTAATAATTAAAATGCTAATTACATCATTAGGCCGACACCCTTCTTCTTCTTTCAGCGCATGAACTGGAACCCGCAACCCACTCCTTCAATTTCAACTCCCTCCTGCGCGCGCCACTATGCGTCGCCGGAGCACGATCAGTCTGCACCTCCTCTAAGGCCGAGACTCCTCCTTCCTACGCCCAAGAACAGGTGCAGCTCGGTAGTCCCCATCCCCCTAGAATGACGCATGAACAAACCAGCTTTGAGCTGCAAATCCTCCCAATCCGTTCGCCTAAATTCGATCATAGCCGTACCAATTTAAAGATCTTTGAATTCCCTTCGATTTGATATATGGTATGCGATTTATCATTAAGTGGATTAAAAGATATTAGCATATGAATTTGGGACGATTTCAGCCTTCGAAGGCTACAGGCGGCGGCTCCATTGAAATTAGGGTTAGCCTGAATATTTTAATAATATTAAATCTCGAAAATCGTGCTTAAAAGGTGGATTTTCGGACTTTCTCTGATTTGGGCTTGCTTACTGTCGTTCTTAAGGTTTTGACACCTTCTGAACGCAATGGGATAGGTCCCGTGGCCCAATTCCGAAATCTGTACGATTTTTTTAAAAATTGCATTAAAAATTAATTAATTAAATATTGACCATACATTAAAATACGCCGGGGCCACGTATGACCTCAGAAAATTCTAAAAAAAAAATATTTTTAGCTTTCTTATGACGATACGAATCCAACAAAATTATTTTCCTCGAATTCTGAGACTGTTTGAAAAATGGCTATTTTTAAGGCGTTTAAATTTAACTAAAATAGTCAAAACACATTTTCTTTTGCCACGCTCACATATTAACTCGAAAAATTCTGAAAATTGAAACCTAGCAATAATTTGATATTCCGGTTCCAACAAAAGTGGTTTCGTCGAAAACAGAGGTCGTTTGCAAAATGGATATTTTCAAGGGCCATATATTTAATATTAAAAATACATTTTTAAACAAATAAATTTTGAAACTCAAAATATATAAGTGTTTACTGTTTTTCAATGCAGAAACGTCATTCCGAACTCAATGGAAGTGGTTTCGAGTCGAAATTCCTTCATATGTGAAAAGTAGCATTTCGGGCCATATATAATATATATATAAATTTTGCAGCGACCATTCTAAAAATTGAATTGGCCATAACTTTTGATTTTCGCTATGAAATTTCAATTTTTCAGATTCGCTAGAAAGATATGATTAAACAGATTTAGATATTTCTGGTTTCACTCAATTTTGATTTATTTTGAATCATGTACATTCAGTTAAAGTTTAAAATCAAAATTTCAAACTACCGCGCCATTTCTAACTCCTTTTTATAACTAAAATTAAATTATTCATTCTAACTTCGATTTGAATCAACTTTCAATCATTTTTATTTTAAATAAATTATTTTAAATATCGAAAACTCATTAAAATCACTTAAAATAAATTTATAAATTGGCCCCAAAAATCAGGGTTGTTACAGAACCCTTGTATAGTACCATGTGACTTGTGAGACATATTTTTGGATATGCATATCTGATCCAGAAAAGTATCCTGCTTGCATTGTTATTATATTTTAAGCTCATCCTTGTATAAATCGTTTTTTCATGATGCTGTTGGTTTTAAAAACTAGAATAAATATTGTTGTTATATAACTTTCCCTTTTGTTTTGACAAATGCATTTGTACACAAGCACAGTTGCATGCGTGGGTTTCATGCTGCTACGAGAATTAGTTCCTTGTTCTGGTGTCCCTTTGTTCACTTCATTTTCATTTCCCTTTTGTCTTTAGGCCTGCTTATCTTATTTAGATCTGTTTATGATTGCCACCGACTGTGCATGCACCCGGTTGTGTTATAACCTGTTTGTTGGCCTAAACCTACGTTGCGTTGTCTCTGTGAACTTGCATTTTATTGGTTATGGGATGCTGAGGCAGTGCACAGGTGTACATGTATACATGTGTACATGCAGGCTTGCATAACTGATTGCACTTGAAATAAAAACTGATACTTGATTGTGAACTGATATTACACTAGATTTGTGCGTAGTAAACTGAATAGGATAGATGCTATACTTGAATTTAAACTGATATGGAATGCACATCGATAAGAACAAATACTACACAACCATTTACAATTAATGTTAGAATTTATCTATTTATTTCAGTTTCTATTGAAATTAATTTACTTGAACAAATGATTAATCCCCACTCGAGTGTTTTATGTTTTTGTATGGAACGCTCGGGTCAGACCTGAGTGTTACAGATTTTAAGGATTACAGCTTAGGATTCGAAGATCGACGAAGCTGGGGTTCAGGAGATGCGCACTCTGAAGTTTTTAAAACAGTAAAGATTTTCCTTATATTCAGATTATTTTACATTCCGCTGTATTATAAATATATTGTATTCAAAAGTTTGATTAATAAATAAAAGATTTTTTTTGCTGTTCAATACTGTGTCAATTATTTATTCTATATTTATGTGTCGATTCTGCTTTTAGACTCTGTAAACTAAACAACGATCCATCAATTTGGACGTTTTAAGTTGATTAAATTACCAAATTGAAGTGGTCAAAAAGGCGGTACGTTACAGTGGTATCAGAGCTTTGGTTTAATCAAAGCATAGCTTATTGAGTTTAAATGAATAAGACCAACACTAAAAAAAAGGGATTTTGGAAATAAAAAGGTTTTGGAATATAAATTTTGAAAGTGAAATTTAATTTGGAAAGGAAAATTACTTTGGAAAAATATTATTTTGAAAGTATAAAGTACTTTGAAATTAATACAGCGAAAAGAAAATTTATTTAGAAATTTAAAATTTTTCGAAACCCCGAGTCTTCAGAAGTCTTCGAATCCAGATTTGCGAGAGCTAATTTTTGGTAAGACCCCCTTGGATATGAATCTCGAATCCATTATTGTATGGTAACTAAGAAAAATAAGTATATGAGAATCAATGAATCGATTTCTCTATTATGTGTTTTAGCAATTAAAGAAAATTGAAATTTATCGGGAATAAGAATTCAGATGAGAATTTGAATAAAAAGGGAAACTTGAAATCGTTCCGAGAGTGAAGCGATGAATTTTACTTCGATGTTCGAAATATAAATAAAATCGAAAAGGATATTATTGGAATTTGATAGTGTCAAATTATATTACTAATTTATTTGATTATTCAGAACTTGGCAAGATAAATTATAATTGGTTTCAAACCGATAATGTATAATCGAATATATGATTTTGATAGAAAGTTGTAAACTTGTGAATTGATCAACAAGAAGTAAAGTATAAACGAGAGTTATAAGTAAAGCAAAATATGAATGAAGATTTTAAAAGATTTGAACCTATATTTAAATGAAATCAAAATTAATTAGATGTGACGAGTTCAGATTTTGAGAAAGAAATAATATTTGCTTTTTAGAAGTAAATAACGTTCGGAAGCAAAAATGTTGCAAATAAAACAAGGGTAAAGGAATTGGAGTGGAACCAGTACGGCAAAATTATTTTCAAGTTCAGAATATAAATCAAATGAGATTTTCCGAAGTTCAGAATATGGTATCGAATAATAGATTATTTGAAAGGAAGTTATTTATGGAAGACACTTATGTCGAATTTCAGGAAAATATTATTTACTTTCCGTTTTAATTAAAAATTAATATATTAGTAATAAATTGTTTGCATACTCAAATAAATGAATAAAGCATATTTTTGAATTTAATATTTCGAATGTGTGAATTATTATCGATGATTTTCGTAAAAGAAGTGAATTCTTAACTGGAATTCAGAAGTTACGAGAATAAATGATTGTTGGTATTAAAAGTTTAGAACTTTATCTATTCCAAAGTTAATGATGTTGTTCAGTTAAGGTCTGAGAGATAAATATACCCCAACTTGACTGACTTCATTATTGACTAAGAAATGGATAAAATTCGATAGCAAGAGTTTGTTAAGTGAAGTGGGCTAATGAGTGTCAACAATAAGTGGCAATAACAACGTTTTATTTAACGTCTGTTTTAATCGAACTAACGAATTTAGAAATGTTTTCCCCGAGAATAAAATATATTTTCTATAGAAAATAAAGATTTGTGAACATTTACCAATAATGGTAAGAGATTTTCTAGAATTATAAAAATTGGAAATGTTTTCAAAAAAATAGTGAGAGGCCAACGAGGTTTGATAAAACAAATTGATTTTTGAAATATAGTCAGATATACAAAAATGCATGGATAGTTTTTGAATAGAATGCGAGAGTTGCGTAAGAAATGCTTTGATAAGAACTAAGAAAGGAAGTTAAGGAAATTGGAAATTGATTGGAGATTAAATAAGTTGAATAATTTCCTTAATGTTGATCTGATGTTGGTTTTGGCCTTCGGGATTGATACTTTGTAAGTTGGTTGCTTGCTAGTTTACAGTCGAAGGATGTGAATATGAGAGAGTAGTAACGCAGAGTAGTAATGCGTGAATGAGAAGTTGTAAGAATGAAAATTCTAAAATTTGAGAGCGTAAAGATGTGAATTAAGTGTTGAACTTAATAATTGCAAATTTAGAAGGAAATTTGGTTACGAATAGATTCATAGATCTGAGTTTGAAAAGTTATCAAATAACTTAATTGATTAAAAGAAGAAAAAAATGTGAAATTGAATGGAATTTTAGGATATTTGATTTGAGATATTGGATATAAGAGTTTTTGAAAAATATAAATATGAATATAACGAATTCGAAAACTATTAATTTGGGAGATAATGAATTGAGATAAATAGGAATGAGATGTTTGAAAATATGATTTAGAAAGAAAATGTTATGTAAGTTGACATAAAGTATGATTTATGAGAAGTATGAAATGAAGTACTATATGTACTATATGTTTTCAAAACCAAAATACGGAAAGTACCTTCCTCCGTCTTTGAATTTCGAGCTTAGCTGAAATATGCTGCTGGTGGCAGTATTGTCCGGACATAAAACTCATGAGTTGCCATTGAGCACGACTGCTAGCGAAATTCGCAGGGCTGCGGATAGCCTACGGCAGTCGGATGTTTCCTGAGGGAATCAGGCGTAACCATTGTGATCGCTGCGATTTAAAGTCGTTGGAATTCGACCGTGTAGCGAAATTCGCAGGGCTGCAGATAGCCTACGGAGGACGGATGTTTCTTGGGGGAACCAAGCGGAACCATTGTGACTACTGCGATCTACAGTCGAATTATAAGGGTGTAATCCGTAGAGCTGTGAAAGCTTACGGGTACGGATGTTTTCTGGGGGACCCAGGCGTAACCATTGTGTACCTGCAGTCCATATGATATATCTACAAGTGAAAGAGAAGTAACCACTAGAGTTGCTAAAGGTAGGATGGAGCCACCCGTTTAATGCAGCAGTTTATCTTTGTGACTTGTTTTTCATCGTGGATT
Organism: Allium sativum; assembly: GCA_030737875.1. Taxonomy (NCBI): domain Eukaryota; kingdom Viridiplantae; phylum Streptophyta; class Magnoliopsida; order Asparagales; family Amaryllidaceae; genus Allium; species Allium sativum. Next base: position 483,704,149 of record CM060919.1, on the reverse strand, counting down.
GATTGGTCGTCGTGACTTGATTTATCTTCATAATTTGATAATTTGTTTCGTGTCCCTGAGAGAGAGCAATCAACGCTCAATGACCTCAGATTTTCTTTTGATTCTTAAATGTCTTCTGTTGATCTATCCATGATGAAATTCGCACACTACTACAAAAGTGGGCATATTCGACACTATTTTTATGTGGCCGTAGATCAAAAAAGCGTTGCCGTAGGCCATTTTTTCAAATAGGCAACACCAGGGGGCGTGGCATCCGCGGCCGTTGCATTAGCCACCTAAGGCAACACTTTTGCCCATCTACGGCCACGGAAAGAAAGTGTTGCATTATAGCCATAATACAACACTATTTGCACGTAATGCAACACTATTCAGCGTTGCCTTAAGCATTAGTTAGGGTCTGGCTTCCAGTGCCGCCACGTCAGCTTTCCACGTCAGCTATCTACGTGTCACACAACACGTCATCTCTCCATGTCAGCACTCCACGTGTCACATGCCACACCAGCTATCCACGTCAGCTGTGGGGTCCACGTGCGACGGGTAAGCAATTATATTTAATGTAATGCAACACCACTACAATATGTAATGCAACACCATTACAATGAAATGCAATATCAATAAAAGCTAACGCAACAGTAGAAGAAGGAAAATGCAACACTAATTTGATAGAAATACAATGCTTTAATTAAATATTTTGCAATACAGGTTTTGTACAAGAAACTCATCCAGAGCAATTGTTTTAATTATCCAAATATCAAAACTCAAAAATCAGCTACATCGTTTTGTTCATTGTACACAGTAAGCTCGAACTACTTCAAGAATAGGATCACGGCATAAGGGACATTATCCTGATCCATTCCTGGCCAATTCTTTAGCGAATTCTGAATATGTACACATGTGTCCACACCTGCAAAATGTATTACTCATTTATATATATGAATCATATATATGAAGCAATCCGATTGCAATAGGAAATATATATGTATGTTAGTATGTACCTAAATATGAATCATATATATGCACCAATCCGATCTGCAAAATGTATCCCTCTGCCTTCCAGAATTAAATTTGCACCTGATCAAATGATAACAAGTTATTTGATAAGTGGTGGCATCGAATGGCCATTGGCCTTCTTAGTAAAATGTTATGAACACAATTATTACAATTGACTTACTGACCATTGGCAATTGGTCACTCATGCCAGCCAACAAATAAGCAATTTCATATAGCCATTCGTCTTCTGAGCAAAAAGTTTTCAGTTCCCATATTACTGCCACGTACAGTGTGTCACTTCATATCCTGTCAAGCTTCAGAAGCATATCGTCATCTACATCTTCAACTCCTAAACAAAACTCCATCGTCAAAAGTAAAAAAAAAAAACAATGGAGGACTCTTCACTATGCATCACTGCCACTGTTCTTTCAGGACATTGGACTTACGAATTTGTGCATCTCACGCTTAGGCATACGCTGAAGCTTAATGAGGAGTGGACTATATGGGTTATACCCAAAAACTCTTTTCTAATAACATGCCCATCTTACAGTACGCGTGATCATGCGCTAAACACTTTTTACAAAAATTGGAGGTGCTTTTTATGTGCAACAATGGTCTGCTGAAGAATTTGAGCCTGAACCAGCGTTCGAGGCAGAATCATGGGCCAGAGTTGTTGGCTTTCCCGAGTTCCTGAAGACAAATGTTCCTGCAATAAAAGAATTAATGACGCCAATGGGAAATGTGTGTGAAACTGACAACTGTCATTGGTCTCGAATTGTCCATAGATCATTATACCTGAAAATGGAATTTTATGAAGGCATTGGCTTGGAGAATGTTTTTGCTGCTCGATTCGACAACAAGAAATACATCATTAGGGTTGAGCGCACCACACATACTCACCCTTTGACGAGGCCTGAAATTCTATTTGTGAGCAATAGGGAGGAACCGGTGGTACCATTTTTTGTGATCATAGGTAAATTTTACTTCCATCCATAGTTTCTTATAGTGAGACACAACCACACATGCACACACTCACATACATACATACAAGGTTATAATGCCCCACCCAAGATTCTGAAATAATAATACAAACTGGTGCTCTGTTAGTTGTACATCGATGTGGTTGTGTGGCTTGAATTTGAGACACTGTTATTGTATGGCTTGAATTTCCTTCAGATGTGGTTACATGTCAAATTGTTTGATAATTAATGTGTGTTACATGTCAAATTGTTTGATAATTAAGGCATATAAACTCGTAGGTGGATCACATTATTTGAGAATTGAAACATATAATATATTAGGTGGATCACAAAATGTTTACAGAAATAGAAGTTTGATCATATAATATATTAGGTGGATCACAAAATGTTTACAGAAATAGAATTAACATACCTATTGAAGTTTGATCATCCAAAGATCACTTTGCCCTCCACAACAAGAAATTCTGGTTTGGTCGCTGACTATGCTCTATCCTTAACAGCCACTCTGACATAGACAATGACTCTGACATGGACAATGACTCTGACATGGATGTTGGTGCTGATGCTGGTGTGGATGCTGGTGATGATGCTGGTGATGACTAGTGATGTTTGTGGATGTTTGTTTTATTCTGCTGGTAATGATTTTTGGCTTGAAATTTTGTGAATATTTGTGAAACTTTGTGTGGTTGTGGAAGTTTGTGATGACAGGTGATGACTGATGATGGATGCAGGTGAATGTTTTTGAATGTTTGTGAATGGTACGTTGTTTTGTTTGTGAATGCTGGTGATTTTTTAAAATCTCTACGTACGTCTCTGGTGTATACTTATGATACTTGTGCGTGTATACTTGTGTGTGCCTTCAGATGGCTGCCTTATGATACCTGTGCGTGCATGTATACTTGTGCGCGCGTGTATACTTGTGCGTGTCTACTTGAGCGTGTGTACTTGTGCGTGTATACTTATGATACTTGAGCTTGTATACTTGTGATACTTGTGCGTGTATACTTGTGCGTGTATACTTATGATACTTGAGCATGTGTACTTATGCGTGTATACTTATGATACTTGAGCTTGTATACTTGTGATACTTGTGCGTGTATACTTGTGCGTGTATACTTATGATACTTGTGCGTGTATACTTGTGCGTGCGAGTATACTTGTGAGTGTATATATGCACTGCGTGTATGATGTGTATTGTAATAAAACGAAAATGCTTGAGTGCCCGCTTCAGATTTTGTCAAAATCTGCGGTAAGAGGCTTAAAATTCGGATGTCACTGCAGTGCATACACACCGCAGTGCAAATTAACCTCAAGCATACAAATTAACCGCAGTGTAAGGTATGAACCTCAAGCAGTGCAAATTAACTGCAGTCCCCATTCCTTAACTAGCTCGACCTCTATAATAAACCAATGTCTTTTTCATGCCAGTAGCCCGATTCTCATGGTTTATTGCTGGGTATAATTTTCGAATAAACCTCAGCATAATCCCAAATCCCAAATCAATAATAAGCGCAACTAATTACTCATAAGCGAATGGGTTTTCCAAAATGTAACAAATGAACTAATTGCTCATAATCCAATTTATAATAAGCGCAACTAATTCACAGGGCAATACAAACTGAACCTGAGGGAAAAAACTGGCGATGTCAGCGCCCTGAGCAATCAAAACTAGAAAGCGTTTCAAAGCTTCATCCTTTTCGGAATAGAATTTGCTGTCGAGGAGAGGATCGATACTGACGTGAATTTAGGTTTAAATTTTTTTCAATAGTAAAAAGGGGGAAAACGATTAGATGATAGAGAAGGAAATGATTTCATGAAGGGAGAAGATCGCGCCAAAATTTCGTCAAAAAAATGAAATGACGTGGCTGTCAATGATTGGATGATGGCTAACATTAAGATCACCAGATCCATAGATGGTTTGAACCGTTGGATTAATCTTTCATCTACGGTTGGGGTTTTTATATGTTGATAACGCGGATAGCTGAGCTGGATTATATATACGTAAAGCTATGCTTTTAACTGGTGTTGCACATCAGAACACTAAAATTCCCACCGTAACAGTGCATCCACGTATAATGCAACAACATATGAATGCTGTTGCAGAAGCTCGAAGAAATCATAGCTTTCGCCACACTTTTCATGCAACACACACAAATTAGTGTCGAATATGCCCACTTTTGTAGTAGTGGCAGGGAAGTGAATTCCTACGGACACGGATGTTTTCTCGGGGATCCAGACGAAATCATTGCGTATCTGTGATTCATGAACAATCAACATATCAATATCACATTGGTACTTCCCGTATCTATTTATAAAGGAATTTTTGAAATATCTTTCACTAGGAGTTGAAGCAAGGATATTTAGTACTTGGAGATTTTGGTCGTATGCCTGGTCAGCGTATGCCTAACATCTGTGAGAATGCCAATAGACTTGTCAAGCTTCGAGTTATCAAATCAATAATTTGAAATTAAAATATACCTAATTTAATAAGTTAGCAAAGAGAATTTTGAAGTATTTTCAAATCCTTAGCTTTGAATTAGTAATACGGATATTTTTGCATGAATTTCGTGTTACGCATAAAGATTTTTATAGAAGATTTCGGGTTTTGGAAATTTCAAGTTGATAATCTGTGACTTGAATGTTATTACACTCTTCAATGAGTGTTGGAAAAATTATATGGACAGAATGAAATAGATTTGATTTAACTTGGATTGTAAGGAATAAGTGGAATGATGAATAGTGAATATTGACAGATGGGGTTATATAGAAATTTAGAATAATTCGTTATGCATAAATCTAATTCATGCAGAATTTGAAATTTAAGAAGGGATTGGTTTTGTAAAGGAATTTGATTTCCTGAGTTAATTGCATATGATAAATAAAGGGAATCAATTACTTAAATATCGATATTCCAATTATTTGTAGAAGAATTTCACATGAATACGAAAATTTGAAATATACAGTGGTATAAATCTAACGATCTCTCCTTTTCGTGGACGAAAAGCTTTAAAGGGAGAAGATTGTAATGTCCCGGAAATTTTAACAATTGGAAATGAAATTAATTAAAGATTTAATTATGAGTAATCAATTTTGTATTGATACTGAATTTAGAAATGTAAAATCGAACATATGATTTGTATATGAATTGAATTCAGAATAGGTAGTTGAGAATGAAATATTCATTGTTGAATATTAATTTGCATTTGGTTGTATATTTTAACTCAATGAAAGAATAGGAATGGTCGAATTTGAAAATAAATAAATAAAACATCATTGATAGTAAATAAATTGGAAATTTTATTTGTTTAACTATATGGGAATTGACTTGGATATGTAGTATATATAAAGAATTGAAATTTAACGTATCAAAATGTAAAGCCAAACGGAGTTGTTGTAGCGGCAAACAAAATCTAAACATGAACTGACAAATAAATTGAATAACGTCGTGCAAGTGGAACCGGAGACTGATCAAACAAATTTTATTTGATTCAGAACATCGAGACGTAGTAGCACGTTCAATTTCGTGTGATTGGAGTTTATTTATGATAATACAGAAATTTAAAAATAGCAATAAATTGCGGTAGGATTTGATTTTTATGGGTTACTAATAAAAAATCTCTTCCCGTATGTTGTTTCCCCAGATATTACCTTCCTCAGTTAAAATACGCATTTCTTTGCCTTGGCATCCACGGTTCCTTCTTTTATAAATCGAACCCTCCTTTCCTCAATTCGACTTAGGAAAAAAAAACATTTCTCCCTTCTTCAATTTTCTTCAGCGAAATCAGTTTCCCTTCTCAACGTTAATGGCTTTCTGCGAAGTCCAGATCCCCAATTAAAAATACAGACTTTCCCAAAATCAAATTTGTACCTTTCCACTCGAAAACCCTAACTCCACCGCTACTCAAATTAGAATTTGTTTCCACTAATTGAAGCCACCGCGTCGACGCCTGCTCCTCCAAATCGTGGCCCCGACATCGAAGAACGTCAAAGTCTGCTCCTTTCTTATTCTCCGTGGTCATAGGTGAGCATCTCACTCACGATTAATCTCAACTTCAAGTGGATTGATTTCAACTTAAGCAAAATATATAATAGTTGATTTTGGGTTTTGGTTTGTTTGCAGCCTTGTGTTTATATTGATGTTTAAATATGGTTCTTCCTTGATTAGTCACACTGGAAATACACTGTCTTGTATTGAGTCACTATGTATTCACAGACTCGAATTTTATATGTATATACATACGATTGTATGTGTATACATGTAAGGTGTTGGGTTGTATATCCGATGGGTTAGCACTCTGTTATCTTGACATTTCTGGAGTAACTTTCTGCCCAAAATTAATAACTTGGTTTTCTGGAAGATTTAAAAAAAAAAGTATACCCTTGTTTAAAACTATACTGTGATTTTTTTGGGAACACTCGATCTAATCCTTGCCCGAACAAACTGGCTATTCACTTTGAATGTATTGTCGTTACCTTGCATGGTTGACGAGAAAATATTCCAAAACTGATTGCCAATTTTTATCATTATTTCAAAATCCAGAAATATTTAACACAATAAAAATTGCGTGCCAAGTTTATAAATATGAAATCAAAAAAAAAATTCCTCTGTTAATTTAAACATATATATGTTATGCACAACCTGCTTTGTCCTACAACATTGAAAACATGCTTTTAGCCATACCTTCGTTAAACAAATCCGGGATATGGTGGTTCACTTGCCTGATCATTGTATTGTGCGGTTTTGTCTCGTGTATTATACTACTTGCACTTCTGAACTTTCATTTGCTTTACGTATATATGATGTACCTGCACTCTATAGTTCAGTCCATATATGCATCCCTCTGTCCCAGTTTGACATACACTGTTAAGTCCATGGAAATGAAGCTCTTAACTTGCCATCTTCGTAACTGTTACCTATACATCTGCATATATGTATATTAGGCCTACTTCGTTGTACACAATCTGTGTATTCGTCACCACCATTTTTGTGGAGAAAAAAAATACTGAGTTTGTACTTGTTTGTGGCAACTAGTTCTCACCCTTGGTTAATGCTGCCAGGCGCATTTGTGTGCCTGCGGGATCCGTGAATCTTGTGCAGTGTTGATTGTTCATTTCCTTGTATATAGCACCATGACTTTGTCAAATGTTAACCAATTATGCTTACCTTCTCACTAGATAAATTTCTGAAAATTCTATCACTTTGTGGACACTTTAAAACATCAATGCACTTTCATGAATATGCTGCTAGGCATTGTGCAGTAGCATGACTCATTCGACTTTGGTATACTGACTTGTCTTGTTCAATCAGCACATGTATTTGGTATATTCATTTGATACATATATACCTATGTTATATTCAGGAAGGTTGATTTTAAATTAAAATCCATAGCATTTTGATTTCAGTATGGTCTTTAGTTTAATCGTAACATTGTGTACCATGTTTACGATAATGTAGGAACTAGTTTGCCGTATGAAGTAAAACTACCTGTTGTGCTATAAGTATGTTAGGATATTAAATCAAATAGTCATGAATTGCTACTCTTATTTATCTACTTGTTGCCTACGTGAGTAATAGGGGCTGAGACTACCTTTTAAAAAAAATGATAATGTATTTGCTGCATACTTTGGATAATATATGATTCTAAGCAATGACTCCTTTTATAGAAATCACTCCTACTGTTTTCTCTAGGAACTTAATCATGTTGAAATAAAGGATACCAGGTTTTTACATAGTCTATTCAAAATTCATTTCTACTGATTAAGCGTTAATCATTTTAGGCATTCAAGCCATTTGCTGGAAAACCGAGCAAAATTTATATTTAGTTTTTTTTTACAAACATAAATGACACATTTCCATTGTATTTACTGTTAGGATTTATTTCAATATGTATTGGTTAGCTAGTGGGTATGGTTTTTCCATGGTTGGTTTGTGAATATGAAACTTGTTGTTTTAAAATAAGCATGCCTCCTTTATGTGTTCATGAATGCTCTTTCCTTGGTCCTTGTTATGTGCTGCGTGCACCTCCCTTGGTTCTGGAACTCTGCCACGAACTTACATCCATTTGGACCCATGCTGAAATTTATATACCCATTACTAATTTTTTCAGTATACAGTCATAAATAAATTGTTGAAAAATATCCTTTTCCTACTTCCTAATTACATACATTGAATAATGTCCATACTCCTATTCATTTAGATAATTATATTTTAGTGCATGCATGAAATTCGTGTAGTCTGCTACATTGTTAAACCACTTGGATATTTTTACACTTGCACTTGAAATTACTAATTAGCCGCACCCTCATGAATTAGTTATGGATTTCCTCCAATGGCTTTGAAATTTGTTTGAATGTATCCACTACAATTTTAGTCCTGATGCATGCTCAATGTTTTTGAGTTGTTCTTAGCACTGCTGAACCCTTGTATAGTACTGTGTGACTTGTGAGACATATTTTTGCATATGCATATCTGGTCTAGAAAAGTATCCTGCTTGCATTGTTATTATATTTTAAACTCACCCTTGTATAAATCATTTTTTCATGAAGCTGTTGGTTTTAAAAACTAGAATAAATATTGTCCAATCATTTTATTCAAAACATGAATCTTTTTAATGAATCAAACATATAATAAAAATGTAATTTTTTTTTGTTAAAACATTTTTATTCAAACATAAATCTTTTTATGATTCCTACATACAATAAAAATGTATTTTTTTTATTGTTAAACTACTTTATTTCAAACAATGAATATTATTAATCATACATACTTAATTCAATCCAACAATTCATCGCAACCACAATCAATCAATTCCAATTTTCTACAACACATATATGTATTTTATATAGCGCATATATAAAATTTAATATCACAATCAATTTTATTTTAAATTTAGAAATCTCACCGTGGGTTCCACTCCTTCAAAGATTGTATATAGCTCCAAATATGTTCCAGATGATTTCATTGTGTAGTACTCGATTTTACGGTTCCAACGGAGGTTGTTTCATCAAATTTCATTGCTGTTTGTACCAGAAATGATAGTTTTAAATATTAATTACATTAATTAACTTAATAAAATAATTAATATGTTAATTAGGCGACTAATTACATTAATTAATATCGGTCGCTCGCTACTTCTTCGTTCTCTTTCTGTTCCAAAAACAAACCCATCGCTGAAAAGATTCCGCCGCTGTCGCACCTTCCAGGAGCCTCCATCCATCGATCAACACACACCCCTCCGACCACCTTCCCACCACCTCCCCTCGGCCAGAATAGCTTCCAACTCGAAATCTTCTGGTGGCCGGAAATGGCTCACGTCCGGCGCCAGTTCGAGCTACAATTACTCGCTGATCTCTCTACTAAACACCATCTTGTCCATACGAAATCAAAGATCGTAATGGATACAACCATCTTTGTTTTAGAATTGGGAATTAATCTACATTAGATTGAGAGAAATTTAGAACAATCGGGGCCATTGTTTTTAAGTGGCGGCGACAGAAATAAAACGATAGAATTAGGGTTCTGTTTGAGATAAAGGCCTATATATAATAATATATTAAATAATATTTAATTTAACAATTGTCTAGCTTATCGTTTTTTTTTCTTGTGTTTATAAAAGGCATAAAATATGGCATATATATATATATATATGAAAGGAAGACAGAGAACATAAAAGAAATAAAGGATATGAATGAAACGCATGCGACAATTATTATTATCATTATGTTTTTTTTTCCTTAGCATTGAATGACACTCTTTAATTTCCATTAAATTTAATTTCAGATTTTATTTATTTTATGAAGGAGGCGACTTTCCTTTTTTTTTATCTCCCATAAATGCTTCTGGTCATACATTGAAATGAATAAAAGTGGAAATACATGCAAGTTACAAACAAATTAAATGTGGCTGACTGAGGCTGAGTTGGAAATAATTATTTCTCATGCAAAATTTTAAAAGTAAATCACAAAGAGAAAGAGAAAAAAAGGAAAGAAATGAATGCATGATAAATTGTTTGATGCTAATTGTTGTAAATTTGTGTGCCTTTTTAAATTTCAAAACATATAATATCAAATATCATAATTGTAGGGAACATATTAAATTGGACAGATAAGAATAAGGCAATGAAAATGTCTACAAATACATATAGATAATGTAAACAAGAATATATATATAAGGGAATAACATATAAGCATATATATATATATATGGAGCGTCTATTTTGACACAATTTGGTGACACAAATGGTGACACAAAAGATCTGCACCATTGGATCTTTTTGTCTTTACATGGGAAGGTGGAATTCATGGGGGAATCTAATGGTGAGAATTCATTATGTCACCAATTGTGTCAAAATAGACTTTCCCATATATATATATATATATATATATATAATGCAGAGATTGTTTGTTTTCGGAATAATAATAATAATAATAATAGGAAACAAAAGGGGAAAAGAAAATAAGGAGATGAAAATATAAGGAATGAGAACATGCAAATGAAATAACATGCATGAATGTAGAAGTAAGGAAAGAAATTAATAAATAAAGGAAAACAAATTTAATAGAATTAAGGAAAGAAAGAATGTTGCATTAAGGAAACAACGATGAAGGGAAGGCATTGAAAACGAATGCAACTATTCACATTTCAAAATAAATAAATTAACGAACGTTACATTTTGAATAGACAAGGAAAGTATTAAAGCTGATGGATAAAGATATACACATATATGTTGTCATAATTTATTTCATTTAGAATCTGCATATTATTTTAAATCAACCTATCAGCATATATTAATAAATCTCATTAGTAACAAGGTAATTTTATTTAAAAACCTTTTTTATATTCAATAATTTAATTTAAAAATGGAATTTTTATATTCCGACGCATTTTTTAACAAAATTTCCTTAAAATAAATTTTTATATCGGTTTTGGTTTTTCGCTCTGTCACATAAATTTTGTTGAAATCCGCAGAGTATAAGTGTAGAAATCAAGGAATTTATGTACTTTAATGGTGGTAAGTAAAGGGGTGAAGAAGGAGAAGAATAAGTGGTTAAAAATTCGAAAAAGACCCTATTTATAGTGTCCCAAAGATTACAACGTTTCTGAAACTTTTCAAATACTGAAAAGACGCTTCTTTGAAAATTAGAAATATGACAGTTATATGTCGTCATGTTTATAAGTGTATGTCGACATATGTATGTTGAATTTGAATTTTAAACCATTTTCAAGTGTTTAAACAAATATATATATATATATATTCTGGAAATCTTGAAAATATATACGTTATAAACATATTATTATAAAACTTAATAATTTTTTTTTGAAAATTGTTCACTTTATTAACCACTAAAAAAACTGTACAAAAGAAAGGTCAGTATACTAACTATTACATAATCAAAAGCGAAAAAAAAACTGAAAATACAAGTAACTAAAAACTAAACTAACTCGGCCCATGATGAGGCCACCATCCCGCTATTGTGCAACTCAACGCACATCACATGATCCAAAGATTCCTTATGAGAATGATCACCGATCATCTCCTATAAAAGATACAATCCAGTAAAGCATTTTACTTCAATAAAAGAATCGGCATCACCTGTACAATTCCAAAAACAAACTCTCAGCAAATCACCCCATTTCATCCAGAACCAACAACCAAGTAATCATCATCAACTGATCAACTTCAAACTCCATAAACGGGTACACATGGTTCCATTGACAGCATAAAGAAGACCAGTGATAAAACATCCCTTTAACAAATGCTGCATCTAAACCCCAAAAATACAATTCCAAGCACTAAGTCTGGTTGATGATTCACAACAGTGTGAATCAATCTTAATATGTGAAATACCATTATGCCACAAAGAATCCAAGTGCCAATTTATACACAAGAGTTATAACAAATCATGAGTGTCTGGATGAACATGATAACATCAAACCAAAGCAGAATGAATTTCAAAGTTTCTTGTTGTGTTTATCAAACTCCAACTAGCAACTCCCGTAGAAACACCAAAGCTTTAAGAACTGGAATTCATATTAAAACTTCACAGTAAAGCCAACCTACCAGTTCCAGAATATAAAGAATTCCATACTGGAAACATTATTTACTTGCCATCAAAAATCATCCAGCGTCATGAAACACCTGTCATCAGTAGAAATCTCCAATTCGTGGTAGATAAACTAATGGCTTATGATTCCCAAATGTAACAAAGCAAAGCTGATTTGTAAACAAGATAACAAACCGACCATGCCTTGTATCTGATTCCATGAGCTCTGATTATCAGAATCTTCTAGTTGCATGAAAAAATCCAAACAACTTTCACATGTATTCATCAGCAAAAACATAAGTGCTAAAACGATTCAATAGGTGAATAAAAAAAAATGGCAACTCTACGCAATCCCAATTATAATCAATAGAAAGGAAAACTTAGATTCAAATATTATCAACCAATAAATCTAACTACAAGAAACTTTCTCCAACTTGTGCACATAAATGATTTCCAAACATTATGTAAAGTTCAATATTCCAGTTATCATGAAAACCTTATCATGCAGTTAACTATTTGTCAACTGCTTCCTTTTCAGATCCAATACCATATACTAATAATCAGATCATTTACTTCAAGGTACTGGAAACAAGGCTTAGAATAACATACTGAAATACTTGAAATAGGAGACTACCACTGGAAACCATTATCAAAGAAGAGACCAAAAGACATCATTTATCACCTATTGGCCAATTCGTTAAAATCCAAATATAGATTCAGATCTAAATATGCAGACAACTCTACCAAATAAATCTAGATTTAATTCCATTACACCAAGTACCTAAATGAGAATCAAACTAATTGGCTATTGTCATCAAACAAGAAACTAAAAAACCAAATACAACATCCATTTTAAGCTTACGCAAGTACTATCAGAGAATAAGACTGCTGTAAATCTGCACCCATAATAGACATGTTGCATCAATACAGAAACCATGAACATACAAAATCTGCTACACCAAGATGAACCCATCGTATGAAAAAAACTTTCATGCAAAACCTATCGTCTTTGTATCAGTATCTAGGTACTACCATCACCATTAACAATCCATAAACCCCACGAATATCAAACACAAACACAACCCAATAACCATTAACCCAAGACCATAACCATATAAATTTTACCTAATATAATCTGAAATCGAATAAGCTTTACAAAACGGAAGATTGATTGGAGATAAAGGAACTGAAGCGAGTTCAGTTGCGCCGGCAATGCCAGAACCCTAAATTACAGTGGCTTGATAATCCATAATTGAATAAATAAGGTCCAAAAAGACTAAAAGGTAGAAAGCACATAAGGATCTTGAATTCAAACTGGCAGAGATTGAAGTACTGTTTCGCGATTGAATGTGGATATGAGATTCACGAAATTTGGTTTACCAGATCTTAAACAACAGGCTTTCACTTGATAATCGATGATCAAATCTTATAACTGGAAGTTAATAGAAGGGAAAATTTTCTCGGTGATTCGAATTAGAACTCAGATTTGGTTTTCATATGTGAAAAAGAATACCAAACCTGTGGCTTATCAATAAAGATGAAAAAAAGAATTCATTGAAAGTTGGATAAAAGAAATTTGACAGAATGAATAATGAAATTTAGGATAGAAAAATGGCTCATGCATGACGAAATTAGGGATTATAACAGCTCCATCTACAACCAGAAATCCAAAAAGACACGTCCAAAGGGCTGGAGCCTACAAAGCCAAAACCATGGGACAGAGCCCAAATGTTCAAAGCTAGAGAAAGCCAAGAAAACCAAAAGGCGGGGGGCCAAAAGTAGGAAAGCTATAAGTTGATAGACCATCATCCAAAAGCCAGAAATTCAAAAGCCAAAAAACCAAAGAACGAGCATTACCAAAACCGGGTACCAAAAAGCCAAAAACCAAAATCCAAAAAGCCAGAAGGCTAGAAACACAAGCTATAAGATATTGTTGTCCGAGAGGCCTGAATTCGAGACATCAGAGCCATAATTAAGATCAATTTATAACAATGTCGCCAGGGAAAGAGTTGGGCCCGAGCCTATACTGAGTAGGGGGTTGTGCCCATCCTAGCACCATAGTCGAAGTCCGAACAAATCGTGTCAGCTCACCACATCTGACACGCTCCTCGACCATATCCTTGATATGTAGACACTCGTTCGTATTATGAGCATCGAGATCATGGAATAAACAATGTTGACCAGAATCTCTCAGTCTTCGAGTAGGCTTGTGCTTGGGAGACTGTTTGAATGGAGTAATAGACCGTAACTGCAAAAAAAATCTCTTTCGGGGCGTGAGTAAGACAAGAATTTAGATTTATACCTAGTCGTTGAGCAAATGTTCCCAAAAGAAGAATTGCCTTCACCAAAGCCTTTAGCCTAACCAACCAAGTTTCCACAACTGCTCTTCCATCAGGATTGGGGATGCCCCCGAGTGTAACACCCCACCTCCGCTAGGGTCACTCACAAAGGGAATGCACTAGTTTTGGAGGGGTATTATCGAGATAACATCACAGAATTATCACAAGACATAACATAAATAAATAATTAAGTAAACAGCGGAAGAATTTATGAGCAAAACAGAACTTCATTTCATTCCAAAATAAACTATGTCTCTTACAACCATTTCAAATAACTTCATTACAACTGTCTTGTAATAATAGCCAAAGAAGCAATAACTTAAAAACAGAAAAACAGCTTATTCCCCAAGTGCAGTAAAAAGAAGCAGCCATAGCAAACCGTACATGCTGAGCCAAAGCAAGTGATTTCCAAGCTAAGAGCTAGTGTTTCCTCCCTGAGAACCTGGGGGGGAAACGAAAGAAAAAGAGGCGAAAGGAAAAGGGTCAGTCATAAAGACTGAGTAAGTCCTAGTGACTTTCAGTGTAAAAACGGTTAAAAACAACCTGTCATGTATGAACTGGAACTAAACTTAAGAATGGTGTCAAAGTGAACAAGATAGACTAAGGTGATCAGGATAAGTCAAGACAAGTCAAGTACAGCATCACATGTTCGAGATTCGTTGCATCGACTGTACTAGTATACTAAGTCCATGTCACAAGATAATCACGAAATAAATCCCATGGCCCAATATCATGAAATGACCCTGAAACGGGGTCTGACCCAAGTACGGGGTCCAACGGAGCGATTATCTAGTCGATCGGCTCCCTACAAGTTCTAGCTCGTCAAGTGTCCGGGTCATACGGCTAATCACGAATGTAGTCACCTGTGCTGGGTCCACCTTCGGGTGTATCAGCCCTAGGGTGTCAACCCCTGACACGATTCAAGATGCACAGATAAATCTATGGATACCCAGTGCCTGCCCCCGGAATACGTGCACGACCGTAGTCCACCGAACCTACATTGGCATACCCCACTGTCGTCATTCACCTCTTACAATCAGCCCAGTAATCGTGCCCCACCCGGCCTAGCCCCAGGGTACCTTGATACATCTAGAGGGTTACTTCTGAAAAGGGTTGTGTCTAGGGTTTCGCCTAACAGATTACGTCATGTAATTCGTGACCTAACCCGCCTAACTGATTAAGTCATGTAATTCGTGACTTAATCCTTTTCCAGTCTAGTCATGTCAAGATGGTTAAGTATGTCATTTAAATTCATGACTTAACCCTGCTTACGTATCATGTCAAGTTGGCTAAGTGTTGTCGTTTCAAGTTCATGACTTAGCCCTACAAATCGTGTTCAAGTTGGTTAAGTTGTCTTTTCATGTTCATGACTTAACCCTAATTGGCATTAATTGATTCGTTAATGCACCGAACCACTCACATTGGATCTTACTTTTCGTAGCCACTGGATTTGCCGGGCGGTTCCGGGCAGGTTTACGCTACGAAATCAACCCAACCTCGGGTTTCAAGCGCGATGTGACCAATTACCCACACTGGATCCTATTGTTTGTAGCAACTGGATTTGCCGGGCGGTTCCGGGCAGATTTACACTACAAGCTCAACCCAACCTCGAGTTGGCCACTTTCTTGTTTTCTAAAGTCATGCCCATGTTCTTATCAGATTCGTGCTATTTTCATAACATGTTCATATGTCAATTTCGTGCCCAACTAAGGCATGTTTCAAGTCAAGTTATGGCATGTTCAAGTCGAGTTTTCGTGCCATATTTCATGTTCTACTTATGCCAAATTTCACGGTTTATAATTATAATCAATTCAAGTTTTGCCTATTCTACCCAATCGCATCCCCAATGTATATAAACGTACTTCGTTCACAAGCATAAACAATTCAAGAGATAAACGGGAATAACACCAAACATGTGATAGGCATACGTGACAATTCCAACATCACTTGCATAATAACATATCACGTGGTTTCAATACTAGCATGATGATAACTTGGCATAGTAATGTTTCCAATTTAGCTTAACATGTTGATTTCATCTTTACATTATAGGCATAATAATCATTGCGGGCATAATAATAATTTTATTACAAACATGAAACATTAAAGGCATGGTAATTCTAATAGGCATAGTGGGTTCCAATTTAGTATTTTTGACATAATAATTCTCATCTAGCATTATAAACATAATGATTCCAACTTTTCATCATGACCTAGCAATTCCCAATTTGTCATTAGCATGATAGGTATATTAACATCACAGGCATAGTTTCATTAATATCATAGACACGGTTTAATTAGCATCATAGGCATGGTTCAATTAACATGAGGATTTCAATGAAATAATGATTCCATGGACATGTATTTGTTCAACTTGCAATAAAATTAAGCCCAAGTGATTTATAACAACATCAACATCATGATAAGTTTAACTTGCAACATTAACATAGCAATATTCCCAAATTTTGATTCAAAGTTAAACAATATAAACATGGATGAATAGTAGTTCTTAAATCCGGTTTCAATTCATAGCATGTCCATGTTATTTCAGCGTTTTTGCCTAAAAAGTGACATAGAACTTACAATATGAAGCAAGCAATCCAAATCAAAACTCTAAATCAAATAGCCCCAAATCCGTTGTCAAAAGCGTCGTAGTTGTTGTAGCTTCTAGTTGTAGCCTTCAAGAATCATCCTTCGTCTTCTTTAATTTTTGTTCTTTGTATTTTTAATTAGAGTTCTAGGTTTAATGGCGGCTGCATGAGGCTAAAATGAAATAGTATGATTTAAGCTAGGTCTTAAGGTCTTTTTATAGTTGTTTAGGATTAGTTTTAGCCATAGGATAAACCCTAAAACACATCAGGTCCATCAAATCCCGTCAGAAACTTCTAGAGCAAGACTCAACAGGTCACAAATGGTGCACTAGAAAAACTGGTCCGGCCGGGGGGGTCGACATGGGTGTCGACCCATGGGTCGACATGGGTGTCGACCCATTGGGGGGGGGTCGACACTGGTGTCGACCCTTGTGTCGACCCTGCCTGGGGCGGGATTTTTCCCGCCTACCCTGAATTCCGAAATTTTGAATCTGTTTTTGAATTTGAATTTTTCGTGAAACTTTGCAAGGCCATATTTTGATCATACGGACTCTGATTTACGAAATTTCGGACTCTATTTCGCGTATTTTTCCGAGACGAACGCAATGGTACGGCCCGTTTTCCCTGATTTAGATTTTAAAATTTAATTCTGCCCTGATTCTTGTCTTAATGCGTTGTTAAAATACGGGTTGTTACATTCTCCCCTCCTTAAAGGATTTCGTCCCTGAAATCTCCAAGTTAGGGAGGATGTGTCCTACCATCCAATCATCCATCTACTCAAAACATCATCCACAAGAAACCATGGTCCTTAAAAGACTTCTAATGTTTTATGAACACATGCAAGGAGTGTGTGTATATGTTCCTTAGCTAATGCTAATGATCAGGCCTGATTGATCTTCTAAATGCAAAATATGTTTAGTGAAATGAATCCAATATGTATGCAAAATTTTCCTATTATAATCCATAATTTCTACATGAGTGCACAAACATTCAATCATATGCAACAACCAAATGGTAGTACAACCAAGCTTCCAAAATAAACACTCATGCATATGCAAGTATGAAACTGTGACTGAGCCGATCTAATGGTTAATGTGTATTCATGCATCCACGAGGAACCACTTGCGACCACTTGCAACCATTTCGCAATCATAACATGTTTCAATTACATGTTTACATCCAAAAAGATTCTACCTATGGTTCTCAGGATAGGATCGAGGAGATAACAAGATAAAACAAAGCATCTAGAAAAAGAAGTTAACGATGTACCCCCAGAAGGTCCGGTCTGCTTTTTAGGGCAGTCCTTGCTGATGTGTCCAGTCTCCCCACAATGAAAACATTCACCTTGCTTTCTCTTCCTCTTTCTACAATCCTTGGCTATGTGCCCTTCCGTACCACAGAAATTGCATTTCCTTTTATCACGTGAGTTGTCGTTCTTGCTTCCTTTTTCAGAGTCTACCTTCTTATTCTGAGAATCGTTGGGCTTGACCTCTTTCTTGCCCTTCTTATCTTCCTCATACAGTAGGGCCATATCCACCAAGCTTTCAAAGGTCTCCCCCATGGGCACATGAGACATGGCCAAACCATGTAGTGGCTCGTTCAAGCCTCGTGCAAAACGTAGCGCCTTTTTCTGAGGAGTGTTGACCAACTCCAATCCGAAGCGAGCAAGCTGATTGAAACGGTTCACGTATTCTTTAACTGTCATATTTCCTTGTTTAAGAGCCAGAAACTGTTCCATTTGGAGACTCTCCTCTGCCGATGACAAGAACTTAACCCCAAATCTCCCTCTAAAGTCCGCCCAAGTGTCAATGGGCCTAGTAGCGTTGGTGACTTCCCACCAATAAGAAGCTTCCTCTTTCATGAGCCACGCCGCCAACTGTACTTTCCTATTGTCCTCTACCTCAAAGATAACAAACAAGTCTTCGGTTTCCTTCAACCAATTCTGTGCCTCAACAAAAGTCTCAATTCCTAGGAAATCCTTTCCGCCCATGGCCTTAAAGTCCTTGCATATCTTTGAAAAAGCGGTTTCTCGCGGAGGTTGAGGAGGACGAGGAGGAGGATTGGCTGGGCCTGCCACATTAGCCCGAGCCTCGAGGAAACGACGGAACCAAGTGGGTATATTGACCCCCTCGGGAAGATTAAGGTCGTCGGCCATGATAAGTTGAAAATTAAAAAGGAAAAGATTCAAACGAGGAAACAAAGATAGTGCTAATAGCTTTGGGGAATATTCCTTTTAATCAAAACAAAATTTTCTTGAAAATTTGCTTCTTTGTAAATGGTTTTTCAAAAGGTTTTCAAAACTTTTGCCCGGTCTTGGTAACCTTCTGCTCTGATACCAAGTGTAACACCCCACCTCCGCCAGGGTCACTCACAAAGGGAATGCACTAGTTTTTGAGGGGTATTATCGAGATAACATCACAGAATTATCACAAGACAGAACATAAATAAATAATTAAGTAAACAGCGGAAGAATTTATGAGCAAAACAGAACTTCATTTCATTCCAAAATAAACCATGTCTCTTACAACCATTTCAAATAACTTCATTACAACTGTCTTGTAATAATAGCCAAAGAAGCAATAACTTAAAAACAGAAAAACAGCTTATTCCCCAAGTGCAGTAAAAAGAAGCAGCCATAGCAAACCGTACATGCTGAGCCAAAGCAAGTGATATCCAAGCCAAGAGCTAGTGTTTCCTCCCTGAGAACCTGGGGGGGGACGAAAGAAAAAGAGGCGAAAGGAAAAGGGTCAGTCATAAAGATTGAGTAAGTCCTAGTGACTTTCAGTGTAAAAACGGTTAAAACAACCTGTTATGTATGAACTGGAACTAAACTTAAGAATGGTGTCAAAGTGAACAAGATAGACTAAGGTGATCAGGATAAGTCAAGACAAGTCAAGTACAGCATCACATGTTCGAGATTCGTTGCATCGACTGTACTAGTATACTAAGTCCATGTCACAAGATAATAATGAAATAAATCCCATGGCCCAATATCATGAAATGACCCTGAAACGGGGTCTGACCCAAGTACGGGGTCCTACGGAGCGATTATCTAGTCGATCGGCTCCCTACAAGTTCTACCTCGTCAAGTGTCCGTGTCATACGGCTAATCACGAATGTAGTCACCTGTGCTGGGTCCACCTTCGGGTGTATCAGCCCTAGGGTGTCAACCCCTGACATGATTCAAGATGCACAGATAAATCTACGGATACCCAGTGCCTGCCCCGGAATACGTGCACGACCGTAGTCCACCGAACCTGCACTGGCATACCCCACTGCCGTCGTTCACCTCTTACAATCAGCCCAGTAATCGTGCCCCACCCGGCCTAGCCCCAGGGTACCTTGAAACATCTAGAGGGTTACTGCTGAAAAGGGTCGTGTCTAGGTTTTCGCCTAACAGATTAGGTCATGTAATTCGTGACCTAACCCGCCTAACTGATTAAGTCATGTAATTCGTGACTTAATCTTTTTCCAATCTAGTCATGTCAAGATGGTTAAGTATGTCATTTAAATTCGTGACTTAACCCTGCTTACGTGTCATGTCAAGTTGGCTAAGTGTTGTCGTTTCAAGTTCATGACTTAACCCTACAAAACGTGTTCAAGTTGGTTAAGTTGTCTTTTCATGTTCATGACTTAACCCTAATTGGCATTAATTGATTCGTTAATGCACCGAACCACTCAAATTGGATCTTATTGTTCGTAGCCACTGGATTTGCCGGGTGGTTCCGGGCAGGTTTACGCTACGAACTCAACCCAACCCAACCTCGGGCGGTTCTACTTATGCCAAATTTCACGGTTTATAATTATAATCAATTCAAGTTTTGCCTATTCTACCCAATCGCATCCCCAATGTATATAAACGTACTTCGTTCACAAGCATAAACAATTCAAGAGATAAAGGGGAATAACACCAAACATGTGATAAGCATACGTGACAATTCCAACATCACTTGCATAATAACATATCACGTGGTTGCAATACTAGCATGATGATAACTTGGCATAGTAATGTTTCCAATTTAGCTTAACATGTTGATTTCATCTTTACATCATAGGCATAATAATCATTGCGGGCATAATAATAATTTTATTACAAACATGAAACATTAAAGGCATGGTAATTCTAATAGGCATAGTGGGTTCCAATTTAGTATTTTGACATAATAATTCTCATCTAGCATTATAAACATAATGATTCCAACTTTTCATCATGACCTAGCAATTCCCAATTTGTCATTAGCATGATAGGTATATTAACATCACATGCATAGTTTCATTAATATCATAGACACGGTTTAATTAGCATCATAGGCATGGTTCAATTAACATGAGGATTTCAATGAACATAATGATTCCATAGACATGTATTTGTTCAACTTGCAATAAAATTAAGCCCAAGTGATTTGTAACAACATCAACATCATGATAAGTTTAACTTGCAACATTAACATAGCAATATTCCCAAATTTTGATTCAAAGTTAAACAATATAAACATGGATGAATAGTAGTTCTTAAATCCGGTTTCAATTCATAGCATGTCCATGTTATTTCAGCATTTTTGCCTAAAAAGTGACATAGAACTTACAATATGAAGCAAGCAATCAAAATCAAAACTCTAAATCAAATAGCCCCAAATCCATTGTCTAAAGCATCGTAGTTGTTGTAGCTTCTAGTTGTAGCCTTCAAGAATCATCCTTCGTTTTCTTTAATTTTTGTTCTTTGTATTTTTAATTAGAGTTCTAGGTTTAATGGCGGCTGCATGAGGCTAAAATGAAATAGTATGATTTAAGCTAGGTCTTAGGGTCTTTTTATAGTTGTTTAGGATTAGTTTTAGCCATAGGATAAACCCTAAAACACATCAGGTCCATCAAATCCCATCAGAAACTTGTAGAGCAAGACTCAACAGGTCACAAATGGTGCACCAGAAAAACTGGTCCGACCGGGGGGGGTCGAACCTGGGTCAACATGGGTGTCGACCCATGGGTCGACATGGGTGTCGACCCATTGGGGGGGTCGACACTGGTGTCGACCCCTGTGTCGACCCTGCCTGGGGCGGGATTTTTCCCGCCTACCCTGAATTCTGAAATTTTGAATCTGTTTTTGAATTTGAATTTTTCGTGAAACTTTGCAAGGCCATATCTTGATCATACGGACTCCGATTTACGAAATTTCGGACTCTATTTCGCGTATTTTTCCAAGACGAACGCAATGGCGCGACCCGTTTTCCCTGATTTAGATTTTAACATTTAATTCTGCCCTGATTCTTGTCTTAATGCGTTGTTAAAATACGGGTTGTTACACCGAGTGTAGCAGGAATGACACTGATCTAAGGATCGACGTCGTCCGGCTGTAGAGTTTGTTGGTTTGCCCCCAAGTCCCGAGTTGCAGTCCATGGAACATTAGCACTTGTTCCAATGATGTTGTTTGGTCAGTCGAACTTCTAAAACTTCGCAATTTATCCTTGATCCGAGAGAAAAATATATTCATAACTTCCACTTGTCGATCCAGACAAGAAATCGAACCCTAGCCAACTCAGCCAAATCCTCTCGTGTCAGCATGTCCGCGAGGTTTTTTATCATAGAATGTTCTTGATTTCCTTCGCTACTAGTACTCTGGGCCTTAGAGGTACCATCGAGCTTCTTGCGTTTAACCATGATGAAAAGGAAGCGAGATTTGTTTCCAAAAAAAAGCCGAATTCGAAATCCAAAGCCGAAGTTGAAAACCAAAACTGAATTCAAAGACGAAAGTCGAGACCCAAAGTTAAGAAGAAAAATCGAAGCAGAAATCGAAGCTATGAGCTCCCCATCTTGGTACGCCAAAGTGTTGTTGTATGGAATTAGATATTTGCACGCACTAACCCATAAGTGCAAGTTTAGCAGTAAACTTATAATCCAAACGTCCAAAGTACGAGAAATGTAATGAACAACTTTTTATAGTGGTTCGGCACTAATGCCTACGTCCACTATATAGTAATCATTCATCATAATATTGTTGATTACAATGTTTGTACAAGTTCGGACAATTTGTGTATACAAAGTTGTACAATTGAATAACAAATAGCTTGTTAATTCATAACTTCGACCAAAATACCCTTCTTTTTTTGTTGATCCAAAGTATGTAATAATGTCCAAGAAATTGCTTCAATGTCAAAAATATGCAAATATGTCCAAAAGCAAGCCAAAAGCCTAATTGAATATCCAAAAGTTGTAGGCGAACATTTATGTAATGGTTAGAAGTCCCAGCAATGTCCAGTAACCATGTAAATGATGATGGCAACCATTAATAGTGCTTGGAAGCTCCAATCTTGTATGCCAAAGTTTATGCAAAGTCCAGAAATGCCAACCCTTAAGAATGCCAAGTATAGGGGTATTTATAGGTGAGATTTGGAGGCATCAGCCTGAATTTCGTATCCCGAGGGGATGCGAAGTTCACATCCCTAAAAGAAAGCCAAAAAAACCATGTTGCTTGATAAATTCTACATCCCGAAATGGTGAAATTTCATATCCTGAAAATGGTTGCCAAACCCATGTTAATCATGCAAAGCTTCCCCGCACATGAAAACAGTCGTGCCAAATAGGTTTCCCATTTACCAATTTCTAATCCCATGCACTATGCCAAAAGTCACATCTAAGATCTCTGAGTTGCGCATGTAAGATTTCGCATCCCGCCTAATGCGATCCAATGTTTTCGAGATGTCAAATCACTTGTTTCGCATCCCATGCCAAACCTAGAAAATCATATATCGCCTTTGTCAGATCTTTTCACCTTCCCTGTCTTTACATCATGATTTTTGCCTCCGGATCTCGATGTGCACATGGGAATTCGCCTTGCCAGGCCCGATGCGATCCAAGGAGATTCACATCCCGAGCTGATACAAATTTGGGGGTGCGAAAATTCTTGGAGCCGAGCCAAAATCCCAGGCCTGACAGGTCTTTCTTGCACTCGTGAAAATGGGTGATTTCCCATTGCCGATTACGCTATTTCAACGTGCCAAATCCAAGGTTTGCCAAGCGCTAGACTTTACCTAACCAAATCATGCGAGCAATTTTAAGTGATTGTGCCATGCCAATTAGCTATTTTTTTAGTGTGTGAAACCAGAATTTACAAGAAACCAAATATTTTCAATCGACGAGTTTTGCCACGTGATTGGACCAATACACTCAAGGATTTTGAGTTGACTGGACTGAGCCTATCACGTATTTTTACCATGCCAGAGTTTTCAAGTTTATTATCGATGATTTCAGGAATCGACAATAGTTTAACCTTTTCCAAACACAACGCGACTTTGACCAAATAGCTTTGTGTTTTCCAACGACGTTCTTGACTCTTGAGCATGTCGATAACCATAGTCTCGACGTGTGACTGCTTCGCCCTAAAGCTGGTCATCACTTGTATTCTAGACATTATGATAATATCATTTGGTTTTGATATAAAGTGTTTTGGTTATTGTAAGGTAAAAACACTTTCATATTCATGTGCAGCATGGTCTTATAAGATATCTTGTATTTCAAATGTTTTTTAAGGTATAATAAATAATTCCTTATAATTATTTGAGTTTTCCCACGTTCCAAACAACCCATGCATTATTTTGTGATAATGCTCGGATTAGATTGATTATTTTTGCTAGGATAACTTAGATGCTTTGGAGCTTAAGAGAGGAGAAGTATGCCCAAAACATACTTCTATATCTTCTTAAACTTTTCTGTTGTATGTAGTTGTTGTATGCAGTTGTAAGTACGTGTTTTATAACTTTGCAAGACTGAAATTAAATTATTACTCTGGTATGTGTACGTAATAAAGGTACTTTTTTATGTAATGGCATATTCTTATTATATGTTACTCGATACGTTTTGTGAGATTATGTTTTATTTTTCCTATTTTTTGGATGACTACATGATCGACACACGAATACTGAGGATGTATTATTGTCATCTTTAGCGATAAGAAATGTGGTTATTTTTAACAACCAAACATCTCGTTATTATTCCTCCTGTAGAACCTCACTGGGAAGACGAAGTTCCCCAAAATAATTTAAATTCCAAATCATCTTCAGAAATGGATTGGTATCGACCCCTATGGGCGCCAGGTCGGTACTGATCCCTTGATATGTAGGCAATTCTTATACCTTCTTCTACTCGCACATCTCGTTGCTGGCTTCATATTTCCAAGGTTTTTTTTTTTGCATAGTCACTAACATGTTCTGAGCTCAAATGATGGATTTGTCAAAGGTTGAAGTGCTTCTTTAGACTGCACATGAAGATTGCCAATATGAAGCATTGGAATCCTAAAACAATTCTGGAATCGAGATTTATGTACCAATAGAAGCGACTCATAGAAGCACGGGAATGTTTACTCATATGCTTAGGGATCAGTATTGATACATTATGTAAGGTAGGTACCTATCCATAATTAGTTAACTATGGAGTGTTCTTTAGAGCATGCTAGACTATTGTCTTGTGGCCTTTTTTATACTTAATTTCAGGGCCATATAATCATTTGTATGTGCTACTTGCCTCGATATTCATCGAGTCTAACTTGTCCAGTCAGTATGAATATTGGCAGGTCAAAAGGCCAAGTAACAATATATATATACATATATATATGAGGAGGGTTCCGTGGCACCCCTATTTGAAAGCACCCCAAATGCACCTCATTTTTAGGCACATATTATATTAAAAAAAGTTAGTGGAGGGAGAGAGAATTAGTGGGGGGAGTGAGAAACGGAAATGTGTGGCGGAAATCAGGGGGCTAAAGGGGTGTTGCACTATTTGGGGTGCTCTGGATCCTATATATATATATAAAGAAAATATTAAATTTATATCTTTCATGTATATGTATTTGTGTGTATGTTTATCTAGTTCTAGGTTAGTCCCGTGCAGTTGCACGACTGCCTTCAATCGAACATCCATGCAGCACCATGTCAAATAACTGACACGCTGCATATTGCTTTTCAACCTAATAAACAATAACATGGCATAAATCCTAGAATCTAACTGATAGGATACTGCTAACGTGAAGAGCCGCAAAAGAAAGTTAAAAACAAAAAAGCTGCTAATAAATGCTTTCACGTTACATATACAGATTTTAATATGATTTAAGCTTATCAAAATTGCATATTTTGGAAGTTGCGAATACAATAAAATATTAAGTTAAATAATATTCATTTGGACAGATTTCAAATAATTATTTTCAATATACTAAAGCAAATAATCCTTTAAACCTTCCTTTCACTTTGTTCAAATTGAAATGCCTAACTCACTAGTGTGACGGCCCGAAATCCCGTTCTCACGGAAACAAGGGTTATCTTTGGAATATAACACAGAAACAGATAATAGCAGAACAGAATTAAATAAATACACCAGATAATGAACAATAAAATATACTGGATAAAAGTATCATCAGAGTTACACAGCATACAGGATCTTACTTAGTACAAATACAGTTCAGCTATACATAAATGTCTACAGCGGAAATAAACAAAATATGTACAATAGGAGCTGAACAGCATAAAAAGAATAAATGATAGAATCCATCTTCAGCTCCAGCTATCCAGAAAAAGAACCAGCTAAACCTGAAAACAAGGCTGCCCGTGTAGAAAAAGGGGCACCCGAGTTTGAAAGTGAAACAAACTACGAGTCAGTCATGGGACTGGTATGAGAAATCCATCCAACACATATATAATATGGCTAATCACAGGACCACGCCACTTTCGTGGAACGGGTTTACTCCATTGGATCGCCAGTGCTTTAAAACAAATCTTTCTTTTAAACATCGCTATGCTTCTTATAAAAATGAAGCCGTTATAAGACTCAGTTCCCATCACACAATGCAACGCAAACCGGAGGATAGAGTTTTTACCTTATAACGGCTAAAATATGCTTGATACGAATAAAACAAAGGCATTTG
Source organism: Allium sativum (assembly GCA_030737875.1). Lineage (NCBI taxonomy): Eukaryota > Viridiplantae > Streptophyta > Magnoliopsida > Asparagales > Amaryllidaceae > Allium > Allium sativum. Next base: position 483,677,298 of record CM060919.1, on the reverse strand, counting down.
ATATTATTGCTAGTGTCTATATGTTTTGAAAACAATTTCAAATCATAACTATCAATCATAGACGACATGAGCGTCCCATGCCACTATGTCGCCAAATGTATATATACAATCGAAAACGCATCGTCACGTATTTGGAAATTGGATTTCCGTCATGAGCCAAGGCAAAAGATAGTCCTTACCGAATTCTTGACTCTCTAGCCCGAGCCACAGGCAAGCGCGCAGGCAAGCCTTTAGATCGTCAGGGCCGGTCCACCGATGTGGATTATTATGCCTGAACAATACGTTTCCCCGCCCTTTGGGGCGTAAACGAGCCAACGAATGACTCCATCGAACCTGGATCGTCCGATCAAACCGAGGCGCCTCGCAACAACAACAACCACATAGGTGAAAAGTATATAAATGTCAGGGCTGGTAGGTCACTGACACCACCGTAGCTAGAAAGAAACGCATGCCCTCCCTGAGGTCCTTCTCCAGTTTTAGGTTCATACCGGGGTGTGAGGCTCGCGGATTCACGTTATACACAAAGCTACGCCACACAGGCGGTGCTTTGATCATCACCACAAGACTTTGCTTTTCAACAGAAGCCCTGATCACTGCATCTTAGCATGCCACACAGGCAATTCACGCCATGCGATTGATGTCCATCGATATACAACCTCTGAGCTCGTACGTCTCAGAGAAGGGCGTTAAGCGAAAGAAAAAATTCTCCGCCGCCAAACAGATGTATATTTAACAGAGATCAATCAACACAGAATAAAATCCAATGTCGGACACACAGTCCATTTACAAGTCCGTTCTGGGTCTGAACGAAACCGGAGGCACTAAATACCTCGCAAACCCATCGATCACCACGTACGTCTGGACGATCACCACTCATTATCCATATTTCGGGATGCCTCCCAATCAGGACCTCGGTTACCATCCAAACGAGGTGAAGATCTCCGGTCTTCGACCATCGTCTTCATCTTCGACTTTCAATCGTCGGTCAATTATTTGAAATGAGAATTAACTCGGCCTTCTCAAATAATTCACGTATATTTAGAATTTCAAATCAATTTATTTCAATGGTTAAATTATTCGACAACACCAATTGTGTTCTTTTAATGTAATTTTCACACCAAACACATTCAACCATCAAAAGCCACATAAATCGAACAAATTCAGTTTATTTCCATTCCATATCGCTTATGATATTTTATAACTATTTATCGCTATTTTTATTTATTTTAAAATAGCCATTTTATTCAAAACGACGCTTCGGGCCATAAGGCGGCCGTGGCGCTGTTTTTCTTCAGCTGAAAATCTAACCGTTGGATCTTCACAAAATTTACATCATTAGAAAGGTCTTTTCAAAACGAATCCAACGGTTCCAGTTTCGGGAAAATCCGACGGTCAGATCTCCCGGTACAATCGTTTGAATTTTCGATTTCAAATTACGAACTGCAGCGTCGTTATTCGATTAAATATATAATTATATTTATATATATATATAAATATAATCGCTTCTGGTGCTGTTTTTCTTCAGATTTGAATTAAACATTCCAGACAATCCAACCGTTGGATTTTTACAAGGTTGGTGCCGTTGGGAAGATATTTCCAAGGCGGACCCGACGGTTGAGGTTTCGGGAAAATCCAATGGTCGGATTTCCCGCACTAGTCATTTGAAATCACGGTTTCAAAATACGAACTGCACGGCCTCGTTTCGTTTTAATTTTATTTATATTTATATATTTATATAAATATAGTTCCTTCAATGATTTCCATATCGTTTTCACTTCAAATATTTTTCTAACACCTTAAAATTTTGGAAAATTTCGCCATAACCTCCCCTGCACCGGGAGCATCGGGAAATTGCAAATAGCTTTCCCGGTCCTTCTAATCTCAAAAAGAAAAAGAAAAAGCCAAGCGGCTAGCCAACAGGCTCATAAAATCATCACCCAAACAAAGCAGTAAATGTGTACCTATTTGTCGGGCACAAAATTTTATTCCTCTTCTCTAGCCCCTTTGTTATAACCTGTTCAATAAATATGCATGTACATATATATACAGTTCTTATCATTTATCATTTTCTATTCAACTTCATATTTGATTTCTGTTTGGTTTAAAGACACCATTTATTCTAATGTTACATACATAGGTGCAAATCATTTCATTAGCTAATTAATGAATATTTCATCTCATATATGTTTATTTTGAACAAGTGGCTATTTTTAACACTTCACATTTCAACGATTAATGCATACAATAAAAATGTGATTTTTATTGTAAAACAATTCATTTCAAAACACTATTTTTCTATATAGTTCAAGTTGGTGATAAAAAATGTGATTTTTATTATCAAACAATTTATTTCAAAATATGAATACCATTCGACACATGAATTTCTAATCAACAAACGAATATCAATTCAACACATGAATGTTTTCTATTCAATGAATAAATATAGTTTAAGCATATGAAAATAATTCAAACACACGAATATTATTCAAAATTTCGGCAGCATAACGGCAGGGTAGTTAAACCGGGACCGTCCCTAGTACGGCTCCTCGCTCTACCTTAAAACCTCGCGGTTTTTGACAATGGGGATCATGCATCTAGTTCACACGCAGGCGGCATGTATATATTTATTTCATTTCCACAAACTAATCCTATGTGGTTTCAACCAAATATTTCACAACCACAAACGGGTATTTTCGACCCCAATCAACCAATATCAATCACAAACAATCCCAAACAATCATTCGCTATCAATCAATTTTCACAACAATTTCAACCAATAAATATCGTCCATGGTTTGTGGACGAGGGGCGTATATATATATATATATATATATATATATATATATATATATATATATATTTATAAATAGCAATTCACTTTCATTTCACACATATATAATATTTTTAAATCAGAAATCTCACCAATAGCTATCCAACTTCACGACACTTCACTTTATAGAAATCTTCGCCTATTTCGCCTTCTTGTCGCTTTCGTTGCCCGTATTCTCTACATATGTAAAAATCGAATTTTTACTATGTTATTCAATATATAAAAATCGAATTTCAAAGATATAGATTCTGCCTTTTCAAAAATAAAGATTATATCTTTAATATTCCTACGATGTAAAGATTATATTTTTATTGCTTTAAAAATATAAAAATCATATCTTACTTCTTCTACTTAAAAATTCCGTCTTTTCTATTTTAAAAATATGATCTTTATTTTTTCCCAAGTTCAAATCTTTTCCTTTTTAAAGTTTAAAATAAAATCAGTTTTAAACTCTTTCGAAAATCAGTTTTTACTTCCTTTTAAAATCAGTTTTTACTTTATATAAAAATCAGTCCAGTTTTTAAATCCTTTTAAAAAATCAATTCAGTTTTTAAACCTTTAAAAAAAACTGTTTTTAATCCTTTTAAAAATCAATTCAGTTTTTAAACCTTTTTCAAAAATCAGTTTAGTTTTTAAACCCTTTAAAATCTGTTTTTAAAATTCAGTTTAAAATTCTTAAAAAAACTCAGTTTTAAGTCCTTAAAAAAAACTCAGTTTTTTTTCTTTTCAAGAAAATCAGTTTTTACTTTATATAAAAATCAGTTCGGTTTTTAAATCCTTTTAAAAAATCAATTCAGTTTTTAAACCTTTAAAAAAAACTGTTTTTAATCCTTTTAAAAATCAATTCAGTTTTTAAACCTCTTTCAAAAATCAGTTTAGTTTTTAAACCCTTTAAAATCTGTTTTTAATCCTTTTAAAAATCAATTCAGTTTTTAAACCTTTTTCAAAAATCAGTTTAGTTTTTAAACCCTTTAAAATCTGTTTTTAAAATTCAGTTTAAAATTCTTTAAAAAACTCAGTTTTAAGTCCTTAAAAAAAAACTCAGTTTTTTTTTTCTTTTCAAGAAAATCAGTTTTTACTATTTTAAACAAAATCAGTTTTTAAATACATAAAAATAAATTAAACAAACAAGAAAAAAACTTACAGAGGGGGGGGGGTTTCGCAGATCGACGGAGGTGGCTTCGAGGGGGCGGCGCTAGGGTTTCGAACGGGGAGGCAGCTTCGAGCCTCGAACGGAGAAGGCGTTGGCTTCGGGGGGGCGGTCGGATTGAAGGAGGAGGAGGGAGCGAGAGCGAGGAAGAGGGGGAAAGAAGATCGAAGGCGCGGTGGAGGTCTGGTCGACGTCTGAAGGCTGTGGCGTCGATGCTTCTCCGTCCGTCTTTTTTTTTTCTTTTTTTTTTTGATAAATGAACTTCGGTAATGAATTACAGGGGGGGACCAAGGTATAGGAGGGAAAAATAGATTTTTTTTATTATTATTTAATTATTTAATTTAGCAAAAAGTTGACTTTTACATACGACCTCGAAACGAGGCCCACCGCCTGTCGTCCATAGCGTTTTACCCCCATTCCGAACACAATGGGATATGTATCGCAAGCTGATTTGATCGTTACAATCAGTTTCCGTTGAATTTACATTTAAATCACTATATTGAATTTTAAACGTACATTTCAAATTACCGAGGCCAATACTAACTTGAAAAATTCCAGAAAAATATTTTCTAGCTTCGTATTGACGATACGGTCCTAACAAAACTAGTTTCGTCGAATTCTGAGACCGTTTGAAAAATGGCCAATTTCCAGTCGATTAAAATTAACTGAAACTGGCCAGACGCGTTTTCCTTTGCCACGCTCACATATTGATTCGAAAAATTATGAAATTTGAAACCTAACAATAACTTGACCCTGCGGATCCAACAAAAGTGGTTTCGTCGAAATCTGAGGTCATTTGCAAAATGTCCATTTTTAAGGGCCTGAATTCCATAGCGACTATTCAGAATTTTCAACTGGACATATCTTTTGATTCCCGCTATCAAATTTCGATTGGTCGGATTCGTTAGAAAGACATCATCAATTAGATCCTAATGTTTTTGGTTTCACTAAAATCCGGATTGTTTTGCACCCGGTATATTCAATTGAAGTTTGAAATCGAATTATCGAACTACCGCGCTATTTTCAATTCTATATATAATTATAATTAATTATATTCGTTTTCAAAAGTCGATTCAAACTTAGTTTTCATTTCCATTATTTAAAATATTTATTTTAAATATTTAAAATCCATTATTTTAGCCAATTTAAAAATTTTAAATTGGTTCAGATTTTCTGGGTCGTTACAACTAGTCAATATTGTAGTTGTTAAAATTGTGACCAAATGTACATTGTGAACAATGCAAAGGGATTCGACAAACTTCACATAGTCAAGCTACTCACAATCTTCAATAAGAACTTGAAGCTGAGCAACATCTCTCTTAATTGGCTTATACTGTTTTTGAAGGCCATGCAGTAGCCAATCATAAACCAAAGATTTCCTTAGCACCATATGTAATGCATTCATAATAATCATGGGTTATCTATAAACTTGAGTTGCTGTTTTAATTACCACATCGTCTTCCAATATGATTAGGTAGTGAAAAGGAAGGAAATTGAGTGAAAAAGGTAGCAGAGGTGGACTTAAATTGTAAAAATTTAAACATATGAATAAAGTATGAATCATTTATAGCTGGCTTTCACATATTTTGGTCAGAGTTGAGGAGTGTTATAGTGCACAACAACAAGTTATCCAATTGTAACTGCGTGCTATGCAGGAATAACAAAATTCAATGCCAATAAAACCTATATTGAAAAACGGTGATGTTGAGAAAGTTCAAGCAATTTACATTAATGTATAATACTGAGAAACAGATGGACATGGTCATAGGAATGATCTAGCTACAGCAGCAAATCATGTGAGCTGATAACACATTTGGCTTTATGGTGCTTTTTCTTAATACTTATGTCATTTATTAGGTAGTAGCTTTAGCATTTAGCATTGAGTATAAGCTTCAGGTTTCAGCCATTCACTTTGTCAGACCATTTGTATCAACCCACACCAGCACCAATTTCTTATAATTAAGCACAACATATATTAGCTCATTTAGTTGGCTAGTTAATAATTCAAAGGTAGTAATATCTGGCTACTGTTGGAATATTTCGACAATTGGGTCACATATGTAAAATAAAATGTGTTATGCTATTTTGGTGTAAAGCCTAATTAAAGTGATCTAATTTTTGATTAGAATTAATAGGCTTAAAGTTTAAGTTATCATGGGCCTAATGTGTAGATACCGGGGCATTTTATAATTTGTTGAAGGGCCGAATTACAAAATGTCAACTCTATAAATAAAGGGTTATGGTCCCCGAATTACACAAGCCTTAGCAACTCTCTAACCTCTTCTACGGAGAGCTGAATCTAATCTAGGGTTTGTGTCAATTTGGAAGACCGAACCAAATTCATCATCTCCTTGGCCAACAATTATGGAATTCAGGTAGTGCAATAATTAATTACGGATTCAAGTACGCTTCCGCTAATCAAGCTAATCAATTTCTATTTTGTTCTCAATTAAATCAATATGGGTTACATGATTTCAGATCTAGGGTTTCATGACTGTCTCCTGTTAATATATATTGAAATCCTAACAAGTGGTATCAGAGCCAACCATTATTAATTTTGTTGAGAAAAATTGTTTTTTTTTTAAGGATTCAAATGCATTTTCGCTGTATTGTTTCATATTACTATTTGCTGGAGGTAACGCATGCTGCATTAACTTGTTTGTAATATTCTAAGAATGATTCATGGGTTCATGGCATTTGTATATTGTTTCGGTAATCCATTCACGTGCAGACAATGATGTGATCTATGCTTACATCATGCCTTTGGTTCATAACTTTTGGGATGGATTGGATGTATGGAACATATTGTATTGGTAGCCTATCCATTCAGATTTTGCCATGTATAATTAGACCATTATTATTTTATTAATTTTGGTTTTGGATTACTTTAGATCTGTTATAATATTACATATAGATTCATATTGTTTGTTGATCTGGCCATGATAGTATGGACGCAATAATTGATTTTAAAAATTCATTCGCTGCCATGTGGTAGTATGCGTTAATTGTTGTAATCTCAAACACACTCTATTGTTAAGCTAAGTTTACCAGTAAATTGAATGCGGAGGTTGAAACACGGTTTAATCAAATTGTTTGACTTCTTATTCATTCAGATCCATTAATTTTGCATCTGTCATTTTTTATATGAATTAAATGGGTTTTCCCGTACTTTGGAGCCTTTTGCTATGATTATTGTCATGCTTAAATTTCACAGCAATTTTACCAACGCAAATCATCCTTATCATGCACGTGAGAGCAGTCATTGTTTTTATTTGATTCGGTCTCTTTCGTTCCATTCAGTACCTTTCTGTTCAGTGCGGCTATTAACTAAAATTTGCATATAATTTACGTGGTACACATGTACCAGTTCATGCGCAATTTTGTGTTTTACGTTTATTCTGGGTTTTTTTTTTGGCTCATGAGACCTAGCGTAAATTAGCATATTTGACTAAGTTAATATTATTGCAAAATTCTGTCTATGTATATTATAATTAATGTCAACTTTTCGGTTATGAAAATCATTTTTTGATGTATGTTTTCCTTTGTGTATACGCGATATGGTTGACATTAATATTCATGGCGATGTGAAAAATGAATGAACTAAGGTAATATATGAATAATAAATAAAGTTATATAATAACACTTCGATGTGTTATGGTTCAGTCATACAATATACCTATTACATTCATTCATGTCACTAAGTACGACATTTACTATATCATTTAGATATAATTTTTACGTGACATTTAATTCTAGCATTCCGTGAAGCTATATTATTGTTCAGATATACATCATGGTTACTTCAGTCATTCAGGTTATTCAGTATGATATTTATTATGTCATTTACACATAATTTTATGTGGTAATTGATCATGACATTCATCTATGATATCGTGATTTATTTATGATGTCTTATATCATATTTATTAAGAAAATGTCATGAATGTAACTACATACCTAAAGCAACAGATTATGACAACTATGACTAAAACTCGTTATGTTATTATTATTATGATTTTGAGTTTTTCAGATGTCATATAGACCTAAAGCATTGAGAGTGTTGTATAACACTCAAAATATATTGTACATATATTAAGGATAAATTCAAATATAATTTTGGCGTCTCTTTACAGCTGTAAATATTTTACATTAGTAGTGAATTAACTTTAAAATAATATGTCACCAAAGTGACCTCTATATTTTAGTGGTTCATGAAAATGTTTAATATTTGTGTGTAGTTATTCATGCGAATATCAGTCGGCCCAAAGGAAGGCTAATGTTTGGCCGAATCACTTACACATGTGTGATGATAAATACGTGACAATTATAAGGTTTTTCTAGTGAATAATTAATCGGCCCAAAGGAAGGTTGTTATTTGAATTGAATTTATTGTCAGTATTTGATCATTACAACAAGACTACCACTTACAGTTAATATTACTGTCCAAAGACTTGATATTAATGTGTACTAGGTATCTTGAGAAGAGACTTACCAATTATTTGAATTTACTATGGTTGATATTTGGCTATGAGCATATACGGTCAATCTTCATTTTATTTTTGTTCATTTTCAGCTAATTTAACTGAATTATCTGTCAGTTTAAGAATATTTCCATCCTGTTTCGGGATAAGTATAAGGATTTGTATGAGAGCATATTATTTGTTCATGACTTTATAGATTTAACTCTTGTAACTAAGAGGGTTACAGCCAATCCTACTACGGTTAAATATTCTTATAATGTTATGAAGAATATTGAAAGGTGATATAATTCAAAGGCAAGAGTTAAATGATCATTAGGTAAATACTTCAGAAGTTTTCAAGGATGTGCTACAGGTAACGATAACTAATTTTGTATAAGTTATCTACTAAGAATGGAAACATTTTTTTTTTTTTTTTTTGAGAAAACAATAAGGGAAATCAAGCGCTCTTTGTGGTGCTTGATTACATAAAGTCAAAGTAAAAGAAATATAAATGAGTACTATACCGAAAAAGATATTGCTTCAAAAGCTAAAGACGCTCAAGTTATTGTTATTTTTGGTGCTATCTTCAGTATATTCATTTAAAGATTAAAATTATTTTAAGAATAATATGTTATCTTATTGGGCTAATTTAGTGCTTTGGTAATTAAAATAGAGATTGAAGTTTTTTTATGATTTAAAAGTACTCATTTGATGTACATTGTAAATAAATGTATGAATAAGGATTAAGAATTCGCTAAAGATCTCAAAGAAAAGAAATAACATACAGATATTTTTTTATAGTTGTTTCTTTAATGAGATATACATACATATAAAGTAAAATATACTTGATATTTTATAATTATTATTGAGATTTAAGTCAAATTTTATGGATTTATTTGATATATTATTTATGCTGTCATTTAGACAGATTTCGGTTTTATATTTCTAAGGTGAACATATTAGGTTATTATTGTTCATCAAGATATAGTAATGTTAATTTATGAATAAATTCAAAATCTTATGTAATTGAAGCTCATATAAGTTATGGCTACTTATGCTAAATAACTTATGTAATGATATCTCAAATTTTGTTTTGGTGATTAGTATAATTTTTGTTTCAGTTTACCGAGGACTTATAGATTGAGATATCATAAAGATAGAAAATGCTTTATTGATATTCTAAGGGACTTAAAGTATGAACCCACACTAAGGAAAAGTTTTGAAGCGGGAATTGCAATAGTTGTTTTTTGAGGATGTTGAGTTTGGGGGGAGAAATAAAGTAATATCATTGTCTTTAAAGAGAATCATTATCGTTGATTCAACTGCGGTTGCTTCTTCGCTTAAAGTTTAAGATTTGTTTTCTTTTATTAAGAAGAAGTAAATTAAGAACCATAATAAGACAATGTTGAAGATAAAGGTTACTGTTTTAAGAAAACAAACTCAAAATGCAAGATTACTATGGAAATCCACCTAAATGGGAAGAAATGCTATTTCAGATTATTGTATATTATTTCTTCATAAAGATAAATAATGGATTGATAAAGATGATGCTATGGACTTACATCAATCCATGTAAGGTACTAATTTAAAATGTGGATTTAAGAAATGAACATATAGCATAAATCTATATGGATAATAAAGTTTGAAATCTCCCTCTAACTTAAGTAATAAGATCATTGGTTATGAATAACTATTCAAAGCCAAAAGGGATCAAGTGGGTAATATTGAATTTTATATGGCACTTTTATTGAAATCGCTATTATTAAAAGGAAATTTTATTTTCTTTAAAGAATATTTCATTTTGGTATTAGTAAACGATTCTGAATCGATCACTTTGGAGCTTACTACAGTTTGTACTTTTGAGCATTATCTGATGAAGATTAAAGTTATATTTCTCAATGGAGATATTGTTGAAACTACTTAAGAAACTCATTTATGGATTAGTCTTTTGTATTTGGGATTCAAATTCACCATTATTGTTCATGGGGTGATATTTTGGATTATTACAAAAGAATTAAGAAGATAAATGTTTCAAAGGTTAAGTATGTAAACTGCGATTCAGTTGATTTTCTTTTACCAAAACTGATAAATGTTGCCATCCTTGAATCTAAAGAAATGCAAAAGATTTTTCATGCATTTGCAGTTTGAACTCCAATGCATACTAATGTATATACACATATGGATATGCGTGTATTATTTGGCAGATACTTTACTGATATTAAAAGTGGATCAATGATTTAGTAGCCAAAATGGTTATGATATATCTTTAAAAGACAAAATAAAAGATTATATGCTCATAAATAAAAGATCGGATCGGGTGGAGATCATAAAGAATTACGATCCGGATATTTTGGATGTCATTACTGTAAAAGATCCACTTCTAGCAATGATAATATATTTTATGGGTGAAACTATATAAGGGAAAAGTGTCATTTAGGCACTTATAGTTTTCGCCATTTTGAAAATATCGTCTTTGGTTAATTATAAGACATCCAAATATGGAAAATAATAATGAAATTTTGTCACAATACTCCAGTTATAGATAAAGAATTGAAAGACCAAGTAACATTGTGACAGTAAAGAATATATTATTTTCCAATAAGGGAAGAGTGCAAAATGTATTGTAATTCATAGAGCACACTTAGACAAACTCCATTATGGCGGATCCGCTTACCAAAAGGTTATCACCTAAGGTCTTTCATGAGCATGTAGCTCAGTTGGTGTAACTTTTATGTAAGGATATTTTGGTTCAGGGGGAGTTTGTATTTGGTATTGTCATATGACTCATTGCTCTATACTTCAGTTACAGATATATGCATATCAAGTTCTTTTTTCTGATCAGAAATAAAGTAATGAATTTTTCTTTGCACTCTTGTTATTTAAATATTAAACATTTGATCTCACTAAAGAAGGACCAGTTGGAAATAAACATGTATAGATCACATTTCATGTAATTTCCATGCTACACATCCATGATTGATCTATGTCGTTTGATTGTATTGATATATGTGACCATTGATGGGTTTAGTTACGATAAATGTAACGAATGCCGCTTTGATCCTTTGTCAACCCAATTAATGGACGAGATTGTTCAGATACACCGTATGTTATAAATAGCAAATTTTGGAGCTCATAAAGTTAAACACATTTTAAGGTTATTCCATATGTGACCCAGGGGGAGATTGTTGGAATATTTCGACAATTGGATCACATATGTAAAATAAAATGTGTTATGCTATTTTGGTGCAAAGGCTAATTAAAGTGATCTAATTTTTGATTAGAATTAATAGGCTTAAAGTTTAAGTTATCATGAGCCTAATGTGTAGATACCAGGGCATTTTATAATTTGTTGAAGGGCCGAATTACAAAATGTCAACTCTATAAATAAAGGGTTATGGTTCCCGAATTACACAAGCCTTAGCAACTCTCTAACCTCTTCTACGGAGAGCTGAATCTAATCTAGGGTTTGTGTCAATTTGGAAGACCGAACCAAATTCATCATCTCCTTGGCCATCAATTATGGAATTCAGGTAGTGCAATAATTAATTACGGATTCAGGTACGCTTCCGCTAATCAAGCTAATCTATTTCTATTTTGTTCTCAATTAAATCAATATGGGTTACATGATTTCAGATCTAGGGTTTCATGACTGTCACCTGTTAATATATATTGAAATCCTAACAGCTACTTCATGGATTTCATTTCAATGTTTGATTTATAGTTGGATTTTGTCTATCCAACCATACATTGTTTTATTGCTTGGTTATATCATTTTTTTCTCCATTAATAGATTGCTTCTTCACGTTCTAGAATAGTCTGCCAATATTATAATATTATTTCATAAAAATTGCTCATATGAAACTTGTTTTATCATGTAAATGTGCCGTTCAAAGAGAGTAATATAAAGTTATGTAATTAGATGGGTTTATATTTGTTCAAAACAAAAAAGCATGCACTAAAATTTTATGAAATAAAAAAAGTATCCTACACAAGCTGAGAAAAAACATGTTAATGGTTCGTACATGGACACATATGTTATTAGATGCAGGCAGTTGTTAATTGTATCTATCTCTTTAATTAGACAAAAACAAAAACTGATGTAAATAATTAAATAGACCTTTCCTCATGTTTGTTATGCATTATCATTATCCTGCGGCATGTTTTAAAACTGATAGCCACTAATGGGAAAAGGATGTTACAATCGAAATGAAATCTACTTAAAAATGTTGTACCCAGCTCGATATTTTCCTCTTTCTCAATATAATTCCAAATCTAAGCTTTGCTAGCAAATGAATTGACTTCAATGTTATATAGCAAATCATTTCAGTTTTTATATTTGCTGATATATTGTACCTTTTTCGTCGGATTATGTAAACTGGTTGGTTTAGTAGTTATAGAATAATACACATAGTATAATATAATAAAAAACATATGGTCTCCGCAAAATCTTTTATAGCAGTCAAAAAAAGAAACTGCATAAGTTATTGTTATAACTGCACGTTATTCAAAATTTTTGAAATCATTTTATGAAATGGCTTCATAAATATCCATATTTGTTGATATCCAGCATTGTGATTTTCATGATTTTTAACATATCATGACTCCGGGTTGAATTTAAGTTGCTATTTTCTACTTTAACCTATTTGAATTAGACTGGAAGCATATTAGATAACCACTTCCAATGCATCAAACAATGACTGCCTTCTTGTTTAGAACCATGAAAATTGTGCTTAGTTAGCAAACAACGAGTGTAGCCAACGTGTAGGTTCTTATGCAAGACATGAAGTAATGTGTGATTACTATGCGCACCTCAATTTATTACAATTATAAAAAATACAAAATTATAAACGCATAGAAATCTACTGGTACGGTTTTCTTTTTCTATTTAGACAGTCTGGAGGATAGGGAAAAGGTTCTGCAGGCTGATCCTGTACTGATTCAAAACAAGTTGTTCATCGTTCGGCCATGGGTAGCTAGTCTAGGAGATCTGAATAAAGCTATTACTATAGTTCCCGTGTGGATTAAGCTAACGAATTTGCCTTTGTATGGCTGGTCTAAGAAAGTAATAAGCTACTTGGCAATGCGTGTAGGTAAATTTCTATGTATGGATTTATCAACGGAAAAGCTTGAGCACCTTGAATACACCGAGTGTATGTTGGAAATAAAACCCCATGATGAGTTACAATCTCAGTCTTCCGTGGCACTCCCTGGTGGCAGTGAACAAACAGTGTACGTCACTTACCTGTGGCGACCTACTATATGCATCAAATGTAATTCCTTTGGGCACTCTACTGCCAAATGCGAGAAATTAATTGAGGCACCAGGGAAAGACATAAATAGGAAGGCTAATACCAGACCTTGCAATGATTTAACTGGAGACCGTGGGCAAGTTAAAGTACCCGTGAGTGGTCGTTTAAGTGGTTTGCTTAAACCTTAAGTGTTAGCTATTTTAATTTCTCTGATACCACTTTGTTAGAATTTTTGGGGAGGAAGAGGAATAGATTAATGAGAAAAAAGAATATTTGGAAAAGAGGAAAACTTTAAATTGCTTTATTACTCGTTTCTTTTCTTAATTCTTCTTTCATACATCATTCTTGATACTTCCTTCATACATTCATACAAATGAGACAAACTCTTATTTATAACATACAATACATCTTTCTAGATTTGCAGCATTAAAACCTCTCATTAATGAATAATTATCTTTTCCTAATTAATGAATAATTATCCTTTCTAAAATTCTTCAATCTTTAATGGCTTGCCAAAAAACCATTTCAAATTATATTCCAACACTCCCTCCTAATTTGAAATTTCCTTTCTTACTCCATGCATAGCTCTCATTCTTTGAAAATCTTTGTATCTCACGTGTTTTGGTAGAAATAAAGAAATTATCCAAGCTTTCCTTTTTCTTTTCTTCTTTTTCACCATGAAGATCTTTAACATGATTTCTCGAATCCTTGTTGCAAAGCTCCGTTCTTTTTGTCCTCCTCCATTCGCACAAGATGTTCCAAAAAGTGTGTGCTCTAGCTTCCATTTAATTCTGGTGTCATTAACTTTGAATGAGTCATATAAGTCATCTTTCCATTCTTTCATAACTTCCAAATTTTTCTTGTACTTGAAATCTCTAATAGTATATTGAATTTCTTTGACTTCTTTATTTCCATCTCTTTTGTTACCACCTTTCTTAAAAGGATCACTGACTACATGACTCAAACCACGAGCTTTTGACTTTTCCATGAACTCATCGTATATTTTTTCATGCAAAGTACGAGAACCAGCACAATAATATTGTCCCTGATTAAAGAATAATGCAACATGAGCAAGCTCGTTAACATCCATGTGACTAGCAAAGGCTGCACTAGTTGTGGAGCCAAAACCAGAGATCACATTAAGAACACCATCAGGACCTCCTTTACATTCTTCTGCCTTCTTCGCATTTTCCCAAGCATCCTTTTTTATTGAATCATCATCGACATCAGTATCGTCAGGGTCACTCATCTTGATATCCTTATTTTTATTATCTCCTTTGTCTTTTGTTTCTGCAACTTCTTTTATTTCACTGTAACTTTCTTCAACGTCCTTTATCTCCATGCCATCCTTTACGTCCTCTTCTGCTTCGATTATCCATTCATCTATCATGTCTTTATTCTTTTCACCATTCTCAATTTTTAAATCCTCTTTGAGGTTTACATCAGCAACTTTATCACCATTTTCCTCCTCCGCATCAATAAATTTTTCATTCGCTTTATTCTGGTCACCGACTTCTTCTTTCTCTTCTTTTACGTCATCTTCTACTTCATATTCTTCCACGACTTCCTCCTCGTTTTCTTCTTTAGCGGCTTTCTCTCTCATCAGCTCCTCTTCAGCTTTTAACTTCTTCTCCGCCACTCGAACATCAACAATTTTTTCTCCATAGCCTCTTGACTGATTCACATTCGCATTCTCCCTTGTAAAGTAATCCGAAGTCGATTCGGATTCACTCATCTTCATTGCTTCAAAATCACTCCTTAGCGATTGAAGCTTAACTTTATTTACTTTGTCAACTCCTTGGAAAGATTTTTCCAAAATTTCCCAGGCTTCTTTTGAAGTGGCTGCATCGATTACTATTTCAAACATTGAATCATCCAAACATTGATGGATGAGGCTAAGTGCATATTGATCTTTTCCCTTCATGTTTGCTAATGCTTCCTTCTCTGCTCGAGACAACGCAGTTTCATTTTCTGGCTTGTCGTAGCCTTTGTCGACGATCTCCCATACATCTTGTCCGCCAAGTATAGCTTTCATTCGAAGGCACCATTTTTCATAATTTTCTTTTGTGAGACGGGGATATTGGAGGAAAAACATTCCACTGTTTGACATTTTATCACACCTTCACGAACTTGGCTCTGATACCACTTTGTTAGCTATTTTAATTTCTCTGATACCACTTTGTTAGAATTTTGGGGAGGAAGAGGAATAGATTAATGAGAAAAAGGAATATTTGGAAAAGAGGAAAACTTTAAATTGCTTTATTACTCTTTTCTTTTCTTAATTCTTCCTTCATACATCATTCTTGGTACTTCCTTCATACATTCATACAAATGAGACAAACTCTTATTTATAACATACAATACATCTTTCTAGATTTGCAGCATTAAAACCTCTCATTAATGAATAATTATCTTTTCCTAATTAATGAATAATTATCCTTTCTAAAAATCTTCAATCTTTAATGGCTTGCCAAAAAACCATTTCAAATTATATTCCAACATTAAGATACTTGGTAGAGAGTTATTGGTAAAAGAAACGTCTCCTCTGGTTCGCAAGAGAAGTCGGGTATGATGAGTGATCTAGGGGTTCAACAAGTAGGGAACACGAGTAATAACAAGTTCTCGGTGCTAGATGGTTTGCTATTGGAAGAAACAGAAGTTGGTGATGTGGAAGAATGTGAAGAGGGTAAAATCAGGCAGTTGAGCGAGTTGCTATCAAGAGCGTTTCCATCTAATATCGATTCTAACACAAGTGCCAATGCATTACTTAATGCATGTTCTGTGTTTCCATCTGGAAGCAGTGATAATATTAATGGTGCGAAAATAAATGTAAGTTTGAGTGCAAAGGAGGATAGGTCGATTAACAGAAATGATAAGCAAGGGGAAGATGTTGTTTTATCGTCCTTGGTGAATGCAGTTGACAGCTAAGTTAGCTTTGAAGGAGAATTTGCAAACACAGTAGGAAGGAAAAGAATTAATCTACCAACTGCTATCAATGTGGATGGTCAATCACAGTCTGTCATATCTAATCTAGATGATTTCTTACAAGCCAACTTCAACTGTATTGAAAGGAATGAAAATGCAGAGAAGCAACATTTTGAACAAAAAGCAAAAGCAAAATTCACGTACAATGAGAAAGGTGTACATGAGACAATTGATAGTCTTAGAGCAGAAATTAATAGTGATAAGATTGACCCTTTTGTTTGCAGTGAGAAGAAGAAGCTCATGGAAATAATGATAAAGAATTATAATTCTATGGAGATACATATGCCGCAAAAAGAAATAAATTAGGAATAATTCAACCAGAAATGAGCAAAGATAAATCGTCCCCTTCTGCACTGAAGCCTGGGTTTCTTAATTCAAGTTGTAACAAAGTTGCAGGTACCCTAGTGTCCAATGCTGAAGATATCAAAAAGAAGACAGGTTGTAAAGATAGCCTTTCCTCTCCTCTTATGTGCAACAAAACCAAAGTAATAGCTTTGAAGAAACCGGGCCCTTATGATCACATATCCCCTCCTCCTGGTTACAAAGCCCCTCCAGAACCTATCATCAACTCGCTGATAGTTGCCTCTACATCTGGACGTTTGCTAGGGAGTGCGCCAGTTACGAGAAGTAAGAAAACTGAGCTTCTCAAGGGGCTTGATGATGATAAGGGATAAAGAGAGGAGTGCCCCGAATTCTACGTGAATTCAAGTCATAGTGTCATGAAAGTTGTAATGTTAAGTTCATGTCATTTTGTATTAGTCAAATATGTAAACTTTCTGTCTTGTGGGTGTTACTTCCATGTGTGGAAGTTCCACTAGCTGATATGTTGTTTGCATATCACCTGAACTTATATGTACTTTTAATTTTTTAATAAAAGAGTGTTACGGATCACTATAAAAATCAGTTAACCTTGCAATATATATATATATATATAGTGTAAAATTATAAACGCATTGATTAATATGCAGGATTCTTCTTTCATTCTGCTTGGAGTTGCTCAGATGTACTGCTTGATTTCATATCTTCTCTACTATGGCTATATTTTGGGGATTATGCTCTTTTTATTTGTTACTGTACTATGATGATGATTTTTGTACAAGGCAAAAGTTTTATGTTTTCAGTATTTCAGACTTATGATGTAACCATGTTTTATGACCACGATGTTTTCTATTTAATAAAATTTTAATTTCGCTGTTATTTTATATCTGTCTTGTAATGTTTCTGCTTCTGTTTACCTATAACGCTTCATGAAACTTAATGCATTCTGCTAAAGAGTGACATTAACGAAAGTGGGGTGTCACACAATGTGCTATATTTACTGATATACTGTACCTTTTTTGTTGGATTATGTAAATTGGTTGGTTTAGTAGTTATATAACATAGAACAATACACATAGCATAATATAATAAAAAATATATGGTCTCCACAAAATCTTTTATAACAGTCAAAAAAAGAAACTGTATAAGCTTTTTTTATAATTATGTGTTATTCAAAATTTTTAAATCATTTTATGAAGTGGCTTCATAAATATCCATATTTGTTGATATCCAGCATTGTGATTTTCATGATTTTTAACATATCAAGAGTCCAGGTTGAATTTAAGTTGCTATTTTGTGTTTTAACCTATTTGAATTGCATTGGAAGAATATTAGATAACCACTTCCAAGCATCAAACATTGGCTGCCTTCTTGTTTAGAACCGTGAATATTATGCTTACTTAGCAAACAGTGAGCATAGCCAATGTGTAACACCCCTTGATTTTTAAAAGACACTATAATGATAAATTAAGAATACATAGTTTAATATTGAGAATTAAGTAAAACGGACTGCGCTGTTGCGTTCGTGTTGGAATTCTGCTTAAGATAGACACCAAGTTTGCATAAAACAGACATCGTATGAAGAAGATATTAAGGTTTGAAGTTTGTATACGCACTAGAGGATTATATATATACAAAACAACCCAGAACATTCAAAGTAATTCGAAATCAGAAGACGCGGGCTAGGGCGGGAGTTCGTACCATTAGGGGTCGTCCCCACCCTAGGGGTGTCGACCCATGGGTCGACACCACAACAGGAGTGCCGACACCCATGTCGACACCCTCCAGATTCGAGGCAGATTCAGTTCTGCGTATGTCGACTTATTTTTTGACCAGATTCGTTGGCCCTAGGCTATAACTAGGACCCTATATCTATTGTTTTATTCATCTAATTCAATGGCGACAACAAGGTGCTACTCTAACAAAGTTTGATCTAGCCTACTTCTTCTTCAACAACCAAGTTATTTATATTCAAAGATCTGTGCTGCAACATCTACGATTAATTCTCTGTTCTTTAAGATCCCAATCACAGTGAGTCTATGTTATTTTTAGATGTAAACATTTAAAGTTATCTTGACATGTCTATGAATTGGATCTAATCCTGTGGCTATTTGAATCATATCAGATCTACCATTACTTGTGTATCTAACTTACTGTTTAGATCTCATATGTTTATTCATGATATCCCTATTTTGTTAGTTTGGCTAATCATGTCACCTTATGCATATCATGCTAATTTGCCTAAATGTTACCTTATGCTTATTATGCTAATTTACCTAATTATGTCATCTTATGCCATTTTTATTTACTATGCCTGTTCTTGTTCTCTTCTCACCCTCCTACCCTTTTTTATAGCCAGACTACCTTCGAGCCTAGGCCTATCGCTGAAATACGCAGACGCGCGAAATTGGAAACGATTGGGAATGATTAATTTGGGGCATAATTCTTGTTGTAAAACATGATTGGGAATTTTGGGCATAATTTGTACCATGAGCCAAAACTTGGTATTTGGGGGTATAATCTAGATCTTGATCTAAATTTGGGCATAATTTGTATCGTAGATTGGACGGGGAATTGGGGAACAATGAACATGATAATTGGTTAATAATGAAAATGCTTAGATGTACAGTAATGTAATAACCCGGAAAATCTGGGCCAGTTTAAAAATTTTATTTTGGCAATTTTAACGAATTTTGATTATTTAAAATGAATTATTTTAAATAATATCGACGAGAAATTTATTTTGAATGGAATTAGAACGTATATATTATATACGTCGTCATTAGAATATAAATATTTATATATAATTATAAATAGAATTGAAAATGGCGCGGTAGTTCGATAATTCGATTTCAAACTTCAATTGAATGTACCGGGTGCAAAACAATCCGGATTTTAGTGAAACCAAAAATAATGGGATCTAATTAATAATATCTTTCCAACGAATCCGGGAAATCGAAATTTCATAGCGGGAATCAAAAGATATGTCCAGTTGAAAATTCTGAATAGCCGCTATGCAATTCAGGCCCTTAAAAATGGAAATTTTGCAACGACCTCGGATTCCGACGAAACCAGTTTTGTTGGGTCCGCAGTGTCAAATTATTGCTAGGTTCCAAATTTCATAATTTTCTGAATCAATATGTGAGCGTGGCAAAGGAAAACGCGTTTGACCAGTTTCAGTTGATTTTAATCGACTGGAAAATGGCCATTTTTCTAACGGTCTCAGAATTCGACGAAACTAGTTTTGTTAGGACCGTATCGTCAATACGAAACTAGAAAATATTTTTCTGGAATTTTTCTAGTTAGTATGTGACCCCGGTAATTTGAAATGTACGTTTAAAATTCAATATAATGATTTAAATGTAAATTTAAAGGAAACTGATTGTAACAGCCGAATCAGCTAACGACACATGTCCCATTGTGTTCGGAATGGGGGTAAAATGCTATGGACGACAGGCGGTGGACCTTGCTTCGAGGTCGTATGCAAAGTCAACTATAAGAAGAAAATAAATTAAAATTAAACTAAATAAATAAATCCTTTTTCATATACCCCCCCTTTTTTCCTTCCTTCCCCGTCACAATTCAGAAAATAAAACAAGGGGAAAAAAAACCCCAAAACCCGAACTCGATCCACCCTCCATCGTCGATGACCGACGTCACACCCCCCCCTCCAGGCCGTCGACTCCAACACCGCGACCCCCTCCGCTTTAACCCCCATCTTCTCATCTCCTATTCGACGCCTAGAAGCCAAGACTCCGCCGTTGTCACCCATCCCAGCGCCGCCTCGAGACCGCGAGCCACCCCCCCCCCCTCGCGCGGCCACCGCCTGACGGCCATCCACCCCTTTTGCGACCACCTGACACCCCCACCCCCTTCTGACCTAGAAAGAAAGGTGAGTTTTTTATATTTGTGTTAATTTAAAAACTATATTTTGTGTTAATTTAAGAACTGTATTTGTGTTAATTTAAAAACTATATTTTGTTTTAATTTAAAAACTGATTTTTGTTAATTTAAAAACTGATTTTTATTTTAGGTTAGAAAGCAATGATTTTATTTAGAAATCTTTAAAATATGAAAAAGGCGAAGTCTTTATTTTTATAAAGGCGAAATCTTTATGTGATAGAGGATATAGAAATATCATCTTTGTATGTGTAAAGGAATTAAAAATATGATTTTTATATATTGAATAGCAAAGTAAAAATATGATTTTTATATATTGAATAGCAAAGTAAAAATTCGATTTTTATATATTGAATAGCAAAGTAAAAATTCGATTTTTATATATTGAATAGCAAAGTAAAAATTCGATTTTTATATATTGAATAGCGAACTAAAAATATGATTTTTATATATTGAATAGCGAACTAAAAATATGATTTTTATATATTGAATAGCAAAGTAAAAATATGATTTTTATATATTGAATAGCAAAGTAAAAATATGATTTTTATATATTGAATAGCAAAGTAAAAATATGATTTTTATATATTGAATAGCAAAGTAAATATTCGATTTTTATATATTGAATAGCAAAGTAAAAATTCGATTTTTATATAAAAAATTCGATTTTTATATATTGAATAGCGAACTAAAAATATGATTTTTATATATTGAATAGCATAGTAAAAATTCGATTTTTACATATGTAGTGGCTACGGGCAACGAAGATGACGAAGATGCGATAGCGATGAAGATTTCTATCAATGAAGTGCCGTGGAGCTAGGATAGCTATTTGTGAGAATTTCTCACCTTTCAATCTCATTTTCTAGTTATATATATATACTAGGATGCAGACGGTGCTTAGTAGCACCCGACACAATCGTCCACAGACCATGGACTTGTTTGTTTGGTTGCATAGATTAGTTGGATATTTGATTTGAATTTGGTTGTTTGGTGGATTTGATTGATGTGTGAATGGCGTAGGCCTTCACTAGACCGGGGATAAGGCTAGGCCTCGTCCCGTTTCTAGTATCGTGCCGTTATGCCGCCGAAATTTTCTAAAATATGTTAGAAAATAAAAATATCATTTTATTGTGTAAATGAATAATAGAAATTCATATGTTGGAATAAAATGTTTTATCGTTAAAAATATAATTTTTAACGTGAATATGAATATAGTGCATGTGAATAAATAAATATTCATTTACAAACCCGACGGTTTGTTTATGTACACCTATTTGAAGGACATCGATTGGGTCGATAAATTTTACACATCGCCCAACTGCACAAATAAAATATTTGTTTGATTGTTTGAAAACTCACACGGGTGTTAGGATGAAATATGCAGTTCACTCATCCTGATTGATTAAATATGTCGATCGATTGATTGACAGGCTGTTATAAGCGTTAGATATCTATATTTGATGCTTATACAGTGTAGTGCACTTTGGTTGATGGTTGATTATTTTTCAATGCTATTATACATGTGTTGTATGAAAATCCATATAATTAACTTTATATGGTAATTGATTGGGCCTCATTCCAGTTTTAAAATAGAAATCGACGAAATATATATTATATATATATATTATATATATAATATAATGGCCTGAATAGAACGCGCCGCGCCGCGGCAGTGCGTGAATTTCGACCATTTATTTCAAATGGACGTTACGGGAGATCCGACCGTCGGATTCTCCTAAAACCGGAACCGTTGGGTTCGTATCGAAAAGAGCTTTCTAATGAATATTTGAAATTAGAAATCTAACGGTTGGATTTCGAAATGAATTGAATTGAAAACGATTTCGAAATGAATTGAATTGAAAACGATTTCGAAATGAATTGAATTGAAAACGATTTCAAAATGAATTGAATTGAAAACGAATTGAAATGGAAGTTGAAATTGCTTTTGAGACGAATTTAAAACTACTTATAAAATTCGTTTTAAATAGAAATCGACGAAATATATATTATATATATAATATAATGGCCTGAATAGAACGCGCCGCGCCGCGGCAGTTCGTGAATTTCGACCATTTATTTCAAATGGACGTTACGGGAGATCCGACCGTCGGATTCTCCTAAAACCGGAACCGTTGGGTTCGTATCGAAAAGAGCTTTCTAATGAATATTTGAAATTAGAAATCTAACGGTTGGATTTCGAAATGAATTGAATTGAAAACGATTTCGAAATGAATTGAATTGAAAACGATTTCGAAATTAATTGAATTGAAAACGATTTCAAAATGAATTGAATTGAAAACGAATTGAAATGGAAGTTGAAATTGCTTTTGAGACGAATTTAAAACTATTTATAAAATTCGTTTTAAATAGAAATCGACGAAATATATATTATATATATATTATATATATAATATAATGGCCTGAATAGAACGCGCCGCGCCGCGGCAGTTCGTGAATTTCGACCATTTATTTCAAATGGACGTTACGGGAGATCCGACCGTCGGATTCTCCTAAAACCGGAACCGTTGGGTTCGTATCGAAAAGAGCTTTCTAATGAATATTTGAAATTAGAAATCAAACGGTTGGATTTGGAATTATGTCCAAATCAAATTTGAAAAAGGTCGCTGTAAGTGCAGTTCGATGGCCATTGGTGGAAATCGACTGTACGGGCCTTGATAAAATTATTAAAAATAGTAATAATTTGTGTAAAATCATAAGAAATGATTTGTGATGATTTGGGATGAAAAACTCCATATTTGAAAAGATAAAAATAGATTTTTATCGAAATGAACTAGTTTTGAACTAGAAATATAATTCTATTTATTTTTGAATAAATAAATTGAATTTGAAAAGGGTTTTAAAAATAACCAGAATTTCCAATGATTGCATTGGAGTGGATTTGAATCGAAATTGTCTTCGGAATATTTCGATGTTGGAATTCGTGATTATGCAGGTGTTGTTATGGAAATTTGAAAGATATATATTTATATCGTTATTTCCAATACGACATTTGTTAGTCGTAGAATTTGATATTGAATATAAGCCGATATATTTTCTATTCAGAGCCTTGTATTGAATATCGAATGTGATTTGGGTTTGTCGTGAATGGTGTCTTCACTAACACTGTTCTTGAACCCAGTTGAGAAAAGATTAAATCTTTTTATTTAGATTTAATGAAGTGTACCAATTAAATAATATTTAATTGGAATTGAATTGATATTGATTTTTGGGTTTATCGTGGACAGTGTTTTAAATAACACTCGTTCTTTAACCCGATAATTAATGAAGGTGATTTTGGGTTTATTGTGAACTGTGTTTTTAAATGACACGGATTCTTTAACCCAGTTAACGATTAAAACTAAGTTGAGTTTTAATGAATCTTAAATTAGATTGAAATGGTCGAGAATGGAGTATCACCAGTTTTGCTCCAGGCGATAGTTGACTCTTTAATTAGATTTGAACGTGAAATGGTAATTGAATTTACCGATAACACCGTGGTGTTAGATATGAAGTATAACCAGTTTTACTTCATGGGATGAATAGGTTGGGATTGGAAAATAAAATAAATGATTACTTTGGTGTGGTTCGCTAATCCCTACTAGTTTGAATTGATATTCAAAGGAGATTAAAGAATAAATTTAAAGAATATTCTGGATTGGAATGAGGCGTATGTTGTGTTTGTGTAACACTTTTATAATATATACGCGAGTTATTCAGAAAGACCGGGTTTATCCCATTCTGAATAACTGATTCGACGTGGTGTCGAAGATGAAGACGGTGGTCGAAGACCAGAAGTCTTCACGTCGTTTGGGTGATTACTGATGATCTTGATTGGGCTGTACACCCAAGAAGATGGAAACAGTTGGTGATCGTCCAGACGTACTTGGAGATCGATGGATATGCGAGGTACAAGGTGCCTCCGGTTTCGTTCAGACCCAGAACGGACTTGTAAATGGACTGTGTGTCTGACATTGGATTTTAGTCCGTGTGATTGATCTCTATTAAATATATATCTGTTTGGCGGCGGAGAATTTATTCTCTTGCTTAATGCCCTTCTCTGAGACGTACGAGCTCAGGGGTTATATATTGATGGATATCAAACGCATGGAGTGAATTGCCTGTGTGGCATGCCTAAGTGGCAATTGATCGAGGCTTCTGTTGCAAAGCAAAGCCTTGTGGTGATGATCAAAGCATAGCCTGTGTGGCACAGCTTTGTGTAACGTGAATTCGCGAGCCTCGCACCCTGGTTGTGAACCAAAAACGGGAGAGGACCTCAGGGAGGGCATGCGTTTCTTTCTAGCTAGGGTGGTGTCAGTGACCTACCAGCCTTGACATTTATATACTTTTCACCTGTGTGGTTGTTGCTGTTGCGAGGCGCCTCGGTTAGATCGGACGAATCCGGGTCCGATGGAATCATTCGTTGACTCATTTACGCCCCAAAGGGCGGAGAAACGTATTGTTCAGGCACTATAATCCACATCGGTGGACCGGCCCTGACGATCCAAGGGGCAGTTGCGGCTGTTCCGGAGACATGGGCTAGATTATCTCGAATCGGTAGAGGACGATCCCTGGCCTCGGTTCACAGACAGAAATCCAGTTTCCAAATACGTGACTTCGCGGTTTTGATTGTATAACCTATATATGGCGACATAGTGGTATGGGGCATTCATGCCGCCTATGATTGATACTTATGATTTGAAGTTGTTTTATATACTATGCACTTATTATAGTATGAAATGATTTGTTTTTAACGTATCAAGCATTCTTGGCTATTATAAGGTAAAAACCCTATCCTCCGGCTTGCGATTGCATTGTGTGATGGGAACTGGGTCTTATAATAGCTTCATTTTTCTTTATTTAGCATTGCGCTGTTTGTTTTATGCACTGGTATTCTTGGGAGGAAACCCGTTCCGTGTTATACGGCGTGGTCCCTTGATTTACCAAACTTTTAAAATAAAGAATTAGTAACTGTTTTAGTTCTCACACCAGTCACATGACTGACCTGGAGTTTATTGTTTTAACCTAAACTCTGGGTGCCCTTATTTTGACACGGGCAGCTAGTAGTTTTGGTTTTGCAGATTTATATTCACAGGATCCTGGTTTACAGCTGGAATGATATCCGGAAAGCTTTGTATCCGTATATCTCCTTCTAGTTGTGTATTGTATTATTTTCCGCTGCGTTGTATTTAAATGTAATTTAAATCTCTGATATTTCTGTGTAATATTCTTTTATACTCTGTGTATTCTTGTATTCTGATGCATTGTTGTAATATACAATGAAATGTTCTTTTATATGCGTTCTGTTGTGGCTTGTTCTCGAACTATCCGACGCTTTCCTTTACGGGGAAGTAACGGGTCTTTACATTTGGTATCAGAGCGAGGTTTACAAAGCTCAGAGAACAAGACACATTAGAACCACACGAAAGAATTCATCAGATATTGGATTAGTAATATCCAATGAGAATGACTCGTTAGAGATGGGATCAGTAGTATCCTAGAACGAGTGTGAAGAGTATATTTTTCAAATGAGAACAAGTTTTGCTTTGAAAATTTAAATCAATTATTCGTATTTGATTATTTATTTGTATTGATTTGGACAGTCCAGTATATAAAGATTTTGCATATACGCCTTGCAAACGTGTATTTAAAGTTTTAATATACTGGATAGATATAGAATTACACTCTAGTCGCCCGGGGGTAATTCTGATGATTGATATATCATCATCAGAATTTATATTCGAGTGACGAACGTGTGATATCTATATATTTCCTATTGACTAGTGTGAGAACCAAAAATTAGATAAGGCCTATTGTTGTGATTTGGCATCAAAAACATGATTTTTGTATATGTATCAAAATTATGAATTTGAAACTCTAATTCACTAATTGATTGATGTTGGCGTTGTTTGTTTATTTGTTTGCTAATTTTTAGCCCTTTATCCAAATTGAATCACATATTGAATTATATTGAAAATTGGTCGCATTTGCTTGCATATACATATACTTATATTGAACAGGTCATAGCAAGGAGGCTAGGGGCAGAGAATAAAATTTGTTTGCCCGACAAATAGGTACATGTTTACTACATAATTTACTGTTTTGTTTGGGTGATTATGATTTTGTGAGCCTATTGGCTAGCCGCTTGGCTTTTTCTTTTTCTTTTTGAGATCTGAAGGACCGGGGAAGCTATTTGAAATTCCCCGATGCTCCCGGTGCAGGGGAGGTTATGGCGAAATTTTTCGAAAATTTAGGGAGTTAGCCAAATTTTTGAAATTTTGAAAATTCTCAGAAACAGAAAAGTTGGAGAATGGAAGCCAGATCGAATGTAGAGTTGAATGATCAAACCACTTTCGACTTTGTTCCTTTTCGGGGACGAAAAGTTTTAAGTGGGGGAGATTGTAATAACCCGGAAAATCTGGGCCAGTTTAAAATTTTTATTTTGGCAATTTTAACGAATTTTGATTATTTAAAATGAATTATTTTAAATAATATCGACGAGAAATTTATTTTGAATGGAATTAGAACGTATATATTATATACGTCGTCGTTAGAATATAAATATTTATATATAATTATAAATAGAATTGAAAATGGCGCGGTAGTTCGATAATTCGATTTCAAACTTCAATTGAATGTACCGGGTGCAAAACAATCCGGATTTTAGTGAAACCAAAAATAATGGGATCTAATTAATAATATCTTTCCAACGAATCCGGGAAATCGAAATTTCATAGCGGGAATCAAAAGATATGTCCAGTTGAAAATTCTGAATAGTCGCTATGGAATTCAGGCCCTTAAAAATGGACATTTTGCAAACGACCTCGGATTCCGACGAAACCAGTTTTGTTGGGTCCGCAGTGTCAAATTATTGCTAGATTCCAAATTTCATAATTTTCTGAATCAATATGTGAGCGTGGCAAAGGAAAACGCGTTTGACCAGTTTCAGTTGATTTTAATCGACTGGAAAATGGCCATTTTTCTAACGGTCTCAGAATTCGACGAAACTAGTTTTGTTAGGACCGTATCGTCAATACGAAACTAGAAAATATTTTTTTGGAATTTTTCTAGTTAGTATGTGACCCCGGTAATTTGAAATGTACGTTTAAAATTCAATATAATGATTTAAATGTAAATTTAAAGGAAACTGATTGTAACAGCCGAATCAGCTTACGACACATGTCCCATTGTGTTCGGAATGGGGGTAAAACGCTATGGACGACAGGCGGTGGACCTTGCTTCGAGGTCGTATGCAAAGTCAACTATAAGAAGAAAATAAATTAAAATTAAACTAAATAAATAAATCCTTTTTCATATACCCCCCCCCCTTTTTTTCCTTCCTTCCCCGTCACAATTCAGAAAATAAAACAAGGGAAAAAAAAAACCCCAAAACCCGATCTCGATCCACCCTCCATCGTCGATGACCGACGTCACACCCCCCCCCCCCAGGCCGTCGACTCCAACACCGCGACCCCCTCCGCTTTAACCCCCATCATCTCATCTCCTATTCGACGCCCAGAAGCCAAGACTCCGCCGTTGTCACCCATCCCAGCGCCGCCTCGAGACCGCGAGCCATCCCCCCCCTCGCGCGGCCACCGCCTGACGGCCATCCACCCCTTTTGCGACCACCTGACACCCCCACCCCCTTCTGACCTAGAAAGAAAGGTGAGTTTTTTATATTTGTGTTAATTTAAAAACTATATTTTGTGTTAATTTAAGAACTGTATTTGTGTTAATTTAAAAACTATATTTTGTTTTAATTTAAAAACTGATTTTTGTTAATTTAAAAACTGATTTTTATTTTAGGTTAGAAAGCAATGATTTTATTTAGAAATCTTTAAAATATGAAAAAGGCGAAGTCTTTATTTTTATAAAGGCGAAATCTTTATGTGATAGAGGATATAGAAATATCATCTTTGTATGTGTAAAGGAATTAAAAATATGATTTTTATATATTGAATAGCAAAGTAAAAATATGATTTTTATATATTGAATAGCAAAGTAAAAATTCGATTTTTATATATTGAATAGCAAAGTAAAAATTCGATTTTTATATATTGAATAGCAAAGTAAAAATTCGATTTTTATATATTGAATAGCAAAGTAAAAATTCGATTTTTATATATTGAATAGCGAACTAAAAATATGATTTTTATATATTGAATAGCGAACTAAAAATATGATTTTTATATATTGAATAGCAAAGTAAAAATATGATTTTTATATATTGAATAGCAAAGTAAAAATATGATTTTTATATATTGAATAGCAAAGTAAAAATATGATTTTTATATATTGAATAGCAAAGTAAAAATTCGATTTTTATATATTGAATAGCAAAGTAAAAATTCGATTTTTATATATTGAATAGCAAAGAAAAAATTCGATTTTTATATATTGAATAGCGAACTAAAAATATGATTTTTATATATTGAATAGCATAGTAAAAATTCGATTTTTACATATGTAGTGGCTACGGGCAACGAAGATGACGAAGATGCGATAGCGATGAAGATTTCTATCAATGAAGTGCCGTGGAGCTAGGATAGCTATTTGTGAGAATTTCTCACCTTTCAATCTCATTTTCTAGTTATATATATACTAGGATGCAGACGGTGCTTAGTAGCACCCGACACACTCGTCCACAGACCATGGACTTGTTTGTTTGGTTGCATAGATTAGTTGGATATTTGATTTGAATTTGGTTGTTTGGTGGATTTGATTGATGTGTGAATGGCATGGGCCTTCACTAGACCGGGGATAAGGCTAGGCCTCGTCCCGTTTCTAGTATCGTGCCGTTATGCCGCCGAAATTTTCTAAAATATGTTAGAAAATAAAAATATCATTTTATTGTGTAAATGAATAATAGAAATTCATATGTTGGAATAAAATGTTTTATCGTTAAAAATATAATTTTTAACGTGAATATGAATATAGTGCATGTGAATAAATAAATATTCATTTACAAACCCGACGGTTTGTTTATGTACACCTATTTGAAGGACATCGATTGGGTCGATAAATTTTACACATCGCCCAACTGCACAAATAAAATATTTGTTTGATTGTTTGAAAACCCACACGGGTGTTAGGATGAAATATGCAGTTCACTCATCCTGATGGATTAAATATGTCGATCGATTGATTGACAGGCTGTTATAAGCGTTAGATATCTATATTTGATGCTTATACAGTGTAGTGCACTTTGGTTGATGGTTGATTATTTTTCAATGCTATTATACATGTGTTGTATGAAAATCCATATAATTAACTTTATATGGTAATTGATTGGGCCTCATTCCAGTTTTAAAATAGAAATCGACGAAATATATATTATATATATATTATATATATAATATAATGGCCTGAATAGAACGCGCCGCGCCGCGGCAGTTCGTGAATTTCGACCATTTATTTCAAATGGACGTTACGGGAGATCCGACCGTCGGATTCTCCTAAAACCGGAACCATTGGGTTCGTATCGAAAAGAGCTTTCTAATGAATATTTGAAATTAGAAATCTAACAGTTGGATTTCGAAATGAATTGAATTGAAAACGATTTCGAAATGAATTGAATTGAAAACGATTTCGAAATGAATTGAATTGAAAACGATTTCAAAATGAATTGAATTGAAAACGAATTGAAATGGAAGTTGAAATTGCTTTTGAGACGAATTTAAAACTATTTATAAAATTCGTTTTAAATGGAAATCGACGAAATATATATTATATATATATTATATATATAATATAATGGCCTGAATAGAACGCGCCGCGCCGCGGCAGTTCGTGAATTTCGACCATTTATTTCAAATGGACGTTACGGGAGATCCGACCGTCGGATTCTACTAAAACCGGAACCGTTGGGTTCGTATCGAAAAGAGCTTTCTAATGAATATTTGAAATTAGAAATCTAACGGTTGGATTTCGAAATGAATTGAATTGAAAACGATTTCGAAATGAATTGAATTGAAAACGATTTCGAAATGAATTGAATTGAAAACGATTTCAAAATGAATTGAATTGAAAACGAACTGAAATGGAAGTTGAAATTGCTTTTGAGACGAATTTAAAACTATTTATAAAATTCGTTTTAAATAGAAATTGACGAAATATATATTATATATATATTATATATATAATATAATGGCCTGAATAGAACGCGCCGCGCCGCGGCAGTTCGTGAATTTCGACCATTTATTTCAAATGGACATTACGGGAGATCCGACCGTCGGATTCTCCTAAAACCGGAACCGTTGGGTTCGTATCGAAAAGAGATTTCTAATGAATATTTGAAATTAGAAATCTAACGGTTGGATTTGGAATTATGTCCAAATCAAATTTGAAAAAGGTCGTTGTAAGTGCAGTTCGATGGCCATTGGTGGAAATCGACTGTACGGGCCTTGATAAAATTATTAAAAATAGTAATAATTTGTGTAAAATCATAAGAAATGATTTGTGAAGATTTGGGATGAAAACTCCATATTTGAAAAGATAAAAATAGATTTTTATCGAAATGAACTAGTTTTGAACTAGAAATATAATTCTATTTATTTTTGAATAAATAAATTGAATTTGAAAAGGGTTTTAAAAATAACCCGAATTTCCAATGATTGCATTGGAGTGGATTTGAATCGAAATTGTCTTCGGAATATTTCGATGTTGGAATTCGTGATTATACAGGTGTTGTTATGGAAATTTGAAAGATATATATTTATATCGTTATTTCCAATACGACATTTGTTAGTCATAGAATTTGATATTGAATATAAGCCGATATATTTTCTATTCAGAGCCTTGTATTGAATATCGAATGTGATTTGGGTTTGTCGTGAATGGTGTCTTCACTAACACTGTTCTTGAACCCAGTTAAGAAAAGATTAAATCTTTTTATTTAGATTTAATGAAGTGTACCAATTAAATAATATTTAATTGGAATTGAATTGATATTGATTTTTGGGTTTATCGTGGACAGTGTTTTAAATAACACTCGTTCTTTAACCCGATAATTAATGAAGGTGATTTTGGGTTTATTGTGAACTGTGTTTTTAAATGACACGGATTCTTTAACCCAGTTAACGATTAAAACTAAGTTGAGTTTTAATGAATCTTTAATTAGATTGAAATGGTCGAGAATGGAGTATCACCAGTTTTGCTCCAGGCGATAGTTGAATCTTTAATTAGATTTGAACGTGAAATGGTAATTGAATTTACCGATAACACCGTGGTGTTAGATATGAAGTATAACCAGTTTTACTTCATGGGATGAATAGGTTGGGATTGGGAAATAAAATAAATGATTACTTTGGTGTGGTTCGCTAATCCCGACTAGTTTGAATTGATATTCAAAGGAGATTAAAGAATAAATTTAAAGAATATTCTGGATTGGAATGAGGCGTATGTTGTGTTTGTGTAACACTTTTATAATATATACGCGAGTTATTCAGAAAGACCGGGTTTATCCCATTCTGAATAACTGATTCGACGTGGTGTCGAAGATGAAGACGGTGGTCGAAGACCAGAAGTCTTCACGTCGTTTGGGTGATTACTGATGATCTTGATTGGGCTGTACACCCAAGAAGATGGAAACAGTTGGTGATCGTCCAGACGTACTTGGAGATCGATGGATATGCGAGGTACAAGGTGCCTCCGGTTTCGTTCAGACCCAGAACGGACTTGTAAATGGACTATGTGTCTGACATTGGATTTTAGTCCGTGTGATTGATCTCTATTAAATATATATCTGTTTGGCGGCGGAGAATTTATTCTCTTGCTTAACGCCCTTCTCTGAGACGTACGAGCTCAGGGGTTATATATTGATGGATATCAAACGCATGGAGTGAATTGCCTGTGTGGCATGCCTAAGTGGCAATTGATCGAGGCTTCTGTTGAAAAGCAAAGCCTTGTGGTGATGATCAAAGCATAGCCTGTATGGCATAGCTTTGTGTAACGTGAATTCGCGAGCCTCGCACCCTGGTTGTGAACCAAAAACGGGAGAGGACCTCAGGGAGGGCATGCGTTTCTTTCTAGCTAGGCTGGTGTCAGTGACCTACCAGCCCTGACATTTATATACTTTTCACATGTGTGGTTGTTGCTGTTGCGAGGCGCCTCGGTTAGATCGGACGATCCGGGTCCGATGGAGTCATTCGTTGACTCATTTACGCCCCAAAGGGCGGAGAAACGTATTGTTCAGGCACTATAATCCACATCGGTGGACCGGCCCTGACGATCCAAGGGGCAGTTGCGGCTGTTCCGGAGACATGGGCTAGATTGTCTCGAATCGGTAGAGGACGATCCCTGGCCTCGGTTCACAGACGGAAATCCAGTTTCCAAATACGTGACTTCGCGGTTTTGATTGTATAACCTATATATGGCGACATAGTGGTATGGGGCATTCATGCCGCCTATGATTGATACTTATGATTTGAAGTTGTTTTATATACTATGCACTTATTATAGTATGAAATGATTTGTTTTCAACGTATCAAGCATTCTTGGCTATTATAAGGTAAAAACCCTATCCTCCGGCTTGCGATTGCATTGTGTGATGGGAACTGGGTCTTATAATAGCTTCATTTTTCTTTATTTAGCATTGCGCTGTTTGTTTTATGCACTGGTATTCTTGGGAGGAAACCCGTTCCGTGTTATACGGCGTGGTCCCTTGATTTACCTAACTTTTAAAATAAAGAATTAGTAACTGTTTTAGTTCTCACACCAGTCACATGACTGACCTGGAGTTTATTGTTTTAACCTAAACTCTGGGTGCCCTTATTTTGACACGGGCAGCTAGTAGTTTTGGTTTTGCAGATTTATATTCACAGGATCCTGGTTTACAGCTGGAATGATATCCGGAAAGCTTTGTATCCGTATATCTCCTTCTAGTTGTGTATTGTATTATTTTCCGCTGCGTTGTATTTAAATGTAATTTAAATCTCTGATATTTCTGTGTAATATTCTTTTATACTCTGTGTATTCTTGTATTCTGATGCATTGTTGTAGTATACAATGAAATGTTCTTTTATATGCGTTCTGTTGTGGCTTGTTCTCGAACTATCCGACGCTTTCCTTTACGGGGAAGTAACGGGTCTTTACAAGTAATTAGACACTGTAATGACGCTTAGACATGAGGTTAGATTACACTTGTGGTAGAAGTCTGCCCAAAACCACACGACATATCCAGCGTCCACAAGTGGTAGATCTAATGTGAGGGGTCTAAGTGCATAAACATGTAACGTGCTAAGACACAAGGTTAAGTCCGACTTGTGGAAGAAGTCTGCCCGGACCCGACCGGCATATCCAGCATCCACAAGTGGTATACATAATGTGGGAGGTCTAGTGCATTATAACCATAAGTGAATAAATGGTAATGAATTTGCAATACTTAACCTGTTTGAATCCATAGGGATTACATGAACATGTTAACTTGAGTAGGGGCTAAGTAAACTTGCTTGAATCAGGAGGAAGATTAAGTAAATCTTGGGGCGATGGGTATATATATATATATATATATATATATATATATATATATAGTCCCACAAACTTAACCTGCGGGGTTATGCAATCTTGTCAAACTGGTAGGAATAACCTGTTGCAATCCTAGTAGTGGGGATGCAAGTCTACGGGGATGCTTGTATTATCTGGTGTGTGGGATCCGTTTTAGTCAGTAACCCATATAGGTATCAGACGAGTACTTCGAACTAGGTCGGAGTCGAAGCATGCTTACTGAGCTGATTATAAGAGGTCACTTGGGAAAGGTGTCTGACAGCGCGTTCCATCGGGGTCATGTGCATGCATTAGTCTGCCTGCTCGGGAAGATAAGACGCCATGACGTTAGCAGATATGGTTGTGCACATCTTGTGTAACATCCCATATTTTCTATACATTTAATTTTCAATTTTTTTTTAAAATAGAATAATATTAGATAAAAATCAAATTTAGTTGATCATAAGGATGATGATTATTTGAATGGAGTATAAATAGATTTTAAATTTAGTTTATACTTAGGATTTGGTGAAATTTGGAAATTCATATTTTATTTATTTAAATGACTTGAGTTATTTAGTTTAAAATGGAAATTCAAATTTAAGTGGTAAATGGAGAATTCTAAGTTGAGAAATAATAACTGGAATTTAAATCAGAGATTTAAATAATCAAATTTAGATTTAAAATGTGTGAAATTTATTTATAGAATTTATTTAAGTTATAATTTGGTTTAATTTGAATTTAACGAATATTTAAATTTGAATTAAAACAATTAATCGAATAATTGAATATTTTATTAATTTAATTAACTGTGAAATTTAACTGTTGTGGCGACGATCTCGGAATTCGACGAAACTAGCGCCATCGGAACCGGAACGGTGAATTATGATGGGATTTAAATTTGCGTTACAACCCGACTTACCGTTTGATCGTACGGGAGAAAATGCAAATAAAACCAATATAATCAGATAATTGTTTATCTCTCTTATTTGGGCCTCCTATAGTTATATAAGTAAACCTTATCACCACCTTATCAGCCCCTTTTCTATTGTACGTTCATTTCCTCAATTCCATCTTTCTCTAATGGCTGAAATTTCAAAGAAAACCCTAGAAATTAAAATACAAACTCCAAAATAAAATCTCCTCGAATCATAGCTTATTATATGTCGAATCGAAGCTCTCAACTGGTAGAACTCAGATCTACAGTTTGTTCTCGCATGCAGTAGTTGAACTGGCCGGAATTTGCGGTCAAAGGGGACTGTTTTGGGAAACCCTAAGTGCAGATTTGGGGCTTTTTGATTTGGGGCTTAATCGGAGAAAAGGGGACCTGGGTATTGTAGGGCGAGACAACTGGAGTTGATTGGTGTTGGTCAGAGGTTAAATCGTTAAGTGGTTTACCAGATTTTGGGGTTTAAAGCTCAGGAAGCGGTTTCATTCTTTTCACCGCCAGAGGAGGGATTGGCCACCAGAGTTGGTGCGGTGGGGTCCATCAGGTGCGGTGGGAGGTGAGCTTCAGAACGCAGGTGGTCGGAGTCGCTAGTTCGGCCGGAGGAGGGCGTTTGGTCTAGTCAAAGTCGGGGTTGTTCAGTGTTTCTTCACGGGTTCGGTTCACTGTAGCGAAGAAGAGGAAAGGGGGCGGGAAAGAAGATGCTGAGGTGTCAGTTTCTGATTGATGAGGGAAATTATTTATTAATTTCATATATTTAAAACTCCGATAGTAAATCGCTGATAACTCTCTCATATTAACTCGGTTCTTCGCACGGTTTGTTGCGTTGGGATCATGGCGGAATTGCGGACGTTTTGACACTGGTTTCGCTGCATTTGAAAACTGTGAAATTTTGGCCTTCAGTTGGACGTACGACTAACTAGAGACCCGAAGGTGAGTGATTTTTTCACTTACGAAATACTGAATTATTCCCATATTTATCGAATTAAATTGTGAAATAAGTTTGGTTACTTGGTTGTGTTGATTTGGTGAATGGTTGCTTGAACTTGACATGCAATGGAAATCGATAGTTAGTTATTTAAATTTAAATTTTAATTTCTATTAGAAAATCTCAACACTTTAAATTAGTGAAATGATTTAACATTTACCATGGAATAAAGTGTTGTGTGATGGATGCCTTGGTAGATGTGATTACTGAATGATCATTGTTGAAATGTTATTTACTTCAGTATATGGATGTTCGTATGTTCATTATTGACGATGAATCCCAATTTTTCCACCTTGATGTTACGGGCATCCAATAAACCCGGGATTCATTGATGAAAATAAATTAAGAACACAGAGTGAAATGATAAATCTCTATGACCCTGATTGGATTGAAACGATAGATCTATCCCCGAATATCGAGAAATTAAATTTAAATCACTTGGACATAGGATAGCAAATTATATATGGACATCGGGTGGTTAAATGAGTTTAAATTATTTGAATTCTATTGGGTGAAAAATTTCATTTAAAGGAAATGTATCGATTTTCGATAAATTTTATTTTTCCTTTAAGATATGAATTCTCGATGTTATTTGGAATGGTTAAAAAATTTCCCAAACTAATTTGGAAGTTTGTAATTTGGATTTAATTATGATTTGGGATTTATTCCAATAATTGGTAGACTCAAATTTAATAAATTCTTTTCGAATTTAAATTTTGGAATAAAAGTAATCGAGGATATTTGGAGTTTTTTTAAACTAAATACGAATATGGTTTTGAATCCTCGAAATGGAAACGGGTTGAATGGGTTGGAATAAGATATTGAAATGGTGTAACTCCATTTGAGACTGGAATTTAGATTCAAATGTTGAAATTTGGAAGGAGAAACAATTTAAGGTTTAAATTTCTATTTTATTTTGTTCTATTTTTATTTTATTTTATTCTATTTTATTTTATTTATAAACCATATATCTACTTTTTTATAAGTGAAGTTCTCATACATATATTTTTTTTCAAAAAATTATTTAGTAAGTTTGTTTGTGTATATATATATAGTGATTTAAATTACCTTAGTACACTCTAATGACTCTATATAAGTAAATTTTATATAAGGTTTTAGTTATAAGTATTTATTTTCAAATTTTAATTTTATGAATTGTAATTCTTCTTCCGAATGGAAAGGGTTTGGATTTAAACCGTTGGGTCAAATGGAGTTGAGATAAGTTATATTCTATTTGAATATGAATTGATTTTAAACCGATTTTGATATGGAAAGGTAGATTTATTCTACTTGAATATAAATGGAATTTCCAAAGATTGAAATGAATAAATATGGAAAAATATATATATTCTATTTGAATATGAAGGGATTTCAAATGTAAATCGATTTGAAATAACTAAATCTTTTAAGATGAAGTATATTCTATGTGAATATAGATCGATTGAAATATTATACTAGTATAATATAATGACATGGAAATATATTCTAGTTTGGAATATAATCGGTTTGGGAACGATTGGGATATTTTTGATATGAAAGTTTATTCTATTTTGAATATAAAATGGGTTCGAAACAAAATATGATATTTTGATATGAAAGCGAACCTTTGTGAACTGTAAAAGAACCGACCGATGTGGAAAATGTAAACGTTGGTTGTTAAGGAGACCGGAGTCGACATAAGGCATACTCTCTGTCAGTGTCGATACAACTTTAACAACTGTGAACGTTAGGACGTATCCAGAATGGAAGATGATGACTTGGAGGCGATTATTGAATCGAAGAAGATGAACGATGACGAAATAGCCCTGACCTTCGGGTCAGAATTGAAATGACTAAAACAGGAGCTATACCGTGACTAATTGAGGTAGCACCTTTGATCGGACACACTTCTTCGATACTATTCCTATGAATATGATAATGATGATGATTTGGGCCCATTTATGACTTTGGGAGTGTGTTCCGAGGTGGGCGGTAGTGGCTGCTATGCGTTACCACCGGTCCGGGAGTGCAATTGGTAGAATACTACCCTGGGCATTACCTCGAGTGCCTTGTCATACTATCCTTATCGAGCCCCATACGATTTCGATTTGTATCGTACCTACGGAGTGCCCTCTGATGCCATCGTTTACGGTGGGTTTACGGTACTGTATAGACTATGGTATTATAAACGGTGTAAGGGTAAAAATGTAATCCCGCTTACGCTATTTTCAGTATTTATACTTTACTGAGTAGACACTATTATAATAGCGTATTATACTATCTATGTATTAGTTTAACGGATCCTTGAGAGATGGAAAAATCCCGTAACATCTCTTGAGTTACTGCACCCATGACACTGATGTTATTTCGTATTTTGATTTGACTAATATGAGAATGATTTAGTGTTGATCCGAGTGTTTGTTTTGTTTTCTTTTTATGCAATATGCTCGGTTCACCAGACATCTGCAGTTATCGAAGATGACTGTACCTTAAAGATTGAAGACGAAGATTGGCATATATCTATCACATATATATATATATATATGTATTTCCGCTGCATTTTATTTCCGCTGCCATGTGATTAAACCTGTATATGTATAACCTTGATAGTCAATGTATATATATTTCAACTGTTTTAAACTGCTATTGTGTATTATATGTTATCCTTCCGCTGTGAGATTCTGTTTTTTTTCTCTTCTTTCTTCTTTTCCCAATAACTGCCTGTATTTATGATTGGTTCGGGTCGACATGTGTGGTTATTGTCGATTTGAACGGTCAAAAAATCTGGGTCGTTACATTTGGTATCAGAGCGATGGTTAACGATAACCTTGGCTCTGTTTGGGAATAAACTCATTAGAGATAGGGATTTGAAACACCCTAGAATGAGTTTGAGTGGTATAATAGAGCGTACTTATATTTTTGATAAATTGATTTTATTGTGTTGACTTGTTCTGTTGAATATTTATGGATACTGGTCGATATATGGGACGCCATAGAATCGATAGGAATTCCTAAATAATCGAGCAGAATGAATCGACATAATATGGGTTTCGATTATATTTTAATAATATATTACTTTTGGTTTTAAGGATATGTATTCGATACTAGTGGGTAGTAATAGTAAGTTATTACCTATTATGGTCAATTAAATAATAGGCATAGTAAGAGATGATAACTAGGTGTTGAAAATATTTGAAAATAAAATGATATCTTTAAGTATAATTGGATGAGAAAGGTTGTGATTAAAATAGAAATGAACTTGAAACTTGATGCTGGGTGCTTTTGAGATAGTTTTGCCAAAGTTTTTAAAGTAATATCATATTATAGGTATGATCGAAAAGAAATGGTTTTAAAGATTTTTCAAGTGGGTGTAATCCCTTCTTAGACCTTAGAAATGATGTCGGTAATGAGTGCACGCATTATTGATGTTTATTCTGAAGAGTCTAAGTGGGGGAGAGACCACTCAATGTTTATCATAATTGGTTTTGACAAAGGATTTTGGATTTAAATTCCATATGGTATAAATTTTTATATAAAGTATTGGTGTATGTTCTTTAAAAGTTGAATTCAAATTTTACTTGGGGTTTAGATTTTCTTTGTTCTTTGTGAATTAAAGATTTAGATTTAAAATTTATATCGTATGGTTTTCTGCAAAATAGTATAGGTATATATATATATTATTTTAACTTGGGTTATAACCCTGGAATTCGAGTAATTTAAGTTCATCTTAGCTAACTACATAGATGTAAGTACTAAATTTACTCGACTCATATGAATTCTAGAGTTTAAAACCTTGAAAATAAACTTAGTATTATAAGAAAAGACGTGGCCATTGAAATGCTTAAGCGTGAACGATAACAAGTTAAAGAAATTATCTGTTTGATTGATGGAAGTGTTAGAGAAAATTTAAAATAACTCGCAAAGAAAAAAAATCGATCGAAGTCGACTTAATTAGACTTGGTAAGTTATTTGTATAAATGAATTTGCAATATCTTATGACTTGGCTAATTTATAAGTATATTAAGTTAGTCGAGTAGGAGTTGAAAAGAATGTATCTTGTAAATAAGTAAGGTTGATCGATAAATTAAAAATGAAGAGATTAAACGGTAAATTCATGAACATGTGAAATAAAGGCAAAGCAAATCTAAATTTAGAAGAACTTGATTTAGACAATATATCGAATGTAAATCGGAGTATAAATAATGAAATGAATAGAACAATAAACGTTGTGTCGAATGGAATATAACCTCACTCGAGTAAAGGGATTGAGTTAAGTAAAGTTTAACTTGGAGAATTGAATAACAAATGGCTGAGAACTAAGTATAAAAATTTAGTTATGAACAGTCCTTAATTCAAACCATGATTTGAGAAATTGAATAAACGAATTGAGTTAAGGGGATAAGATTTGATTTAAAATGAAAATAGAATTAACTCAGAAAATTTAAATAAGTTGATTTAAGATTTATATCGATGGTTGGATTAAGTAAATGAATGAAATTGAATAAACTAGAAAAATAGAATGAGGAAATGAAATGAATTTAGAATTGGAAATTTGAATTAAGGTGTTGGAAATAAAATCAAAGTCTAATGTATTAAATTAGGATATCGGAAGAATTCAAAACTAAGTAGATTCAATCAAGCCTAATGAATTAGAATAA
Organism: Allium sativum; assembly: GCA_030737875.1. Taxonomy (NCBI): domain Eukaryota; kingdom Viridiplantae; phylum Streptophyta; class Magnoliopsida; order Asparagales; family Amaryllidaceae; genus Allium; species Allium sativum. The sequence goes on along the minus strand of CM060919.1, from coordinate 483,636,354 downwards.
AAGGGGTTTGGATCTATATTAAGATAGAAGAGTTGATATTTGGCATCAAGTCTCGGGAAAATTTTGGATTCGAAAATTTGAAACCTAGTAATATAGGTAAACCGTTGAAACTTTTGAATAAATAGGAATTCTAAATAAGCTCAAGTGGGATGTACATTGGAATTTATATAATGTTTGATTTTTGATAAGTGGAATGTTTGAAGGAGTTTAATTAATATGACTTGATTTAAGTAATAAATTAAGAAACCAAAAGGAACTTAAGAATATTTAATTGGTGTCAACTTAAAATTAGTATAAAAGTATGAAATGAAGCTAAATTTGGTCGAGTCAAGTGAATTGACTTGATAAGAGTTAATTGAGAAGACCATGTAAAGATCGATTAAAGAATTAAGTACTTAGGAAAAGAATAGGTAATGAAATTTAGAGAATCGATCCATGAGGATGAATTAATGATTTAATATAATCGAATTAGCTCGGGAAGTAAAATGACTTCAAGTTTTAATTTAAAAGTAATGCTTAGAATGAAACGAGAAAAGGGAATAATTAATATATTGGAATGGAATAAGTAAATCGAATGTGAATTCATTTCTCGAGCAATGAAGTGATGAAAAATTTAAGTGTTAAAGATAAATCAAATTATTGGAATCGAAAGGGTTTAAACTTCAAATAAAATAAATCGATGTTATGTGAACCTGAAACATTAGATAAGCTGAAACTAAAATGACCATAACTTTTGAATGGCTAATCGGAATTTAACGATTCCAGACTTTTTGGAAACCTCGGAAATTGAACTAAAACTTTTACTAATAGGGCATTGTCTAATTTTCATGTTTATTAGGTTGAAATCTGAGAATTAGTCATAGTTGTATACGCAGAAAATAAAAATCTGAACTGGACACCAATGTTGTTTTAGTCATAACTTCCTAACGGAGCGTTGGATTTTAATGTGCGAGCACAATTCGGAAAGCCCCGGATCTGAACTAAAACTTTCCTTTAAGATGCCGATCAAATTCTGATGTTTAGAGGGCTAAAAAGTGGATGGAACATTTCAGACCTGCATTTTCAGGGTACGGGCTGAAGCGTTTGGTTTTATTAAATCAGTCATAACTTTTGAACGGATTATCCAAATTCGACGAATCCGGACAATTCGAAAAGCCTGAAACGATTAGAACAAATTTTTCCTAGTATGTCTTAGTCAAATTCCATCATCTAAGGGTAGATAATACCCCATTAGTTCGCCGGCCTGTTGTTAACATGTTGGTTTTTGTAGTTGAAATGATTGAAATATGTTGTGTAAGTTATATTTTTGCTATGTATTCCATGTATGTTGATTCTTATGTGTATGTGAGTATATAGCAGGTGTAAGGAAGACGCGCTACGCTTCGGAGCTCGCTTGCGCTAGATGCTAAATGCTAAGCTAAATAAATTTGCAAATTTAACGCTAAAGAAGGTACGTGTGTGTTATACGGTTTGTGGTTACATATATATGGTGTTTTCCCCATTTTTTGGGATGCTTCATCAAATGATGAGATGTATATTGAATTTTATATAGGTTGTGATTTTCCGGACTTCTCCGTATAAAGGAGATGCTGCCGAAATTTTTCGTGAATTTGGGAGTTAGAAAATTTATGGGTTTTTACAACTATATACTTATTTTATAAATACTATTTTATAAGTATGGATTCAGAAGTATGAAAAATTGTCAATATCGCATTTCGTTCTCTTTTCGAGGACGAAAAGATTTTTAAATGGGGGAGAATGTAACATCCCATATTTTCTATACATTTAATTTTCAACTTTTTTTTTATAAAATAGAATAATATTAGATAAAAAAAATCAAATTTAGTTGATCATAATGATGATGATTATTTGAATGGAGTATAAATAGATTTTAAATTTAGTTTATACTTAGGATTTGGTGAAATTTGGAAATTCATTTTTTATTTATTTAAATGACTTGAGTTATTTAGTTTAAAATGGAAATTCAAATTTAAGTGGTAAATGGAGAATTTAAGTTGAGAAATAATAACCGGAATTTAAATCAGAGATTTAAATAATCAAATTTAGATTTAAAATGTGTGAAATTTATTTATAGAATTTATTTAAGTTATAATTTGGTTTAATTTGAATTTAACGAATATTTAAATTTGAATTAAAATAGTTAATCGAATAATTGAATATTTTATTTATTTAATTAACTGTTGTGGCGACGATCTCGGAATTCGACGAAACTGGTGCCATTGGAACCGGAACGGTGAATTATGATAGGATTTAAATTTGTGTTACAATCCGACTTACCGTTTGATCGTACGGGAGAAAATGCAAATAAAACCAATGTAAACAGATAATTGTTTCTCTCTTATTTGGGCCTCCTATAGTTATATAAGTAAACCTTATCACCACCTTATCAGCCCCTTTTCTATTGTACGTTCATTTCCTCAATTCCATCTTTCTCTAATGGCAGAAATTTCAAAGAAAACCCTAGAAATTAAAATACAAACTCCAAAATAAAATCTCCTCGAATCATAGCTTATTATATGTCGAATCGAAGCTCTCAACTGGTAGAACTCAGATCTACAGTTTGTTATCGCATGCAGTAGTTGAACTCGCCGGAATTTGCGGACAAAGGGAACTGTTTTGGGAAACCCTAAGTGTAGATTTGGGGCTTTTTGATTTGGGGATTAATCGGAGAAAAGGGGACCTGGGGATTATAGGGCTCGACGACTGGAGTTGATTGGTGTTGGTCAGAGGTTAAATCGTTAAGTGATTTACCGGATTTTGGGGTTTAAAGCCCAGGAAGCGGTTTCGTTCTTTTCACCGCCGGAGGAGGGATTGGCCACCGGAGTTGGTGTGGTGGGGTCCATCAGGTGCAGCGGGAGGTGAGCTTCAGAATGCAGGTGGTCGGAGTCGCTAGTTCGGCCGGAGGAGGGCGTTTGGTCCGGTCAAAGTCGAAGGTTGTTCAGTGTTTCTTCACAGGTTCGGTTCACTGTAGCGAAGAAGAGGAAAGGGGGGCGGGAACGAAGATGCTGAGGTGTCAGTTTCTGATAGGTGAGGGAAATTATTTATTAATTTCATATATTTAAAACTCCAATAGTAAATCGCTGATAACTCTCTCATATTAACTCGGTTTTTCGCACGGTTTGTTGCATTGGGATCATGGCGGAATTGCGGACGTTTTGACACTGGTTTCGCTGCATTTGAAGACTGTGAAATTTTGGCCTTTAGTTGGACGTACGACTAACTAGAGACCCGAAGGTGAGTGATTTTCTCACTTACGAAATACTGAATTATTCCCATATTTATCGAATTAAATTGTGAAATAAGTTTGGTTACATGGTTGTGTTGATTTGGTGAATGGTTGCTTGAACTTGACATGTAATGGAAATCGATAGTTAGTTATTTAAATTTTAATTTAAATTTCTATTAGAAAATCTCAACACTTTAAATTAGTGAAATGATTTAACATTTACCATGGAATAAAGTGTTGTGTGATGGATGCCTTGGTAGATGTGATTACTGAATGATCATTATTGAAATGTTACTTACTTCAGTATATGGATGTTCGTATGTTCATTATTGACGATGAATCCCAATTTTTCCACCTTGATGTTACAGGCATCCAATAAACCCGGGATTCATTGATGAAAATAAATTAAGAACACAGAGTGAAATGATAAATCTCCGTGACCCTGATTGGATTGAAATGATAGATCCATCCCTGAATATCGAGAAATTAAATTTAAATCACTTGGACATAGGATTATTTGAATTCTATTGGGTGAAAAATTTCATTCTGTATCGATTTTCGATAAACTTTATTTTTCCTTTAAGATATGAATTCTCGATGTTATTTGGAATGGTTAAGAAATTTCCCAAGCTAATTTGGAAGTTTGTAATTTGGATTTAAATATGATTTGGGATTTATTCCAATAATTGGTGGACTCAAATTTAATAAATTCTTTTCAAATTTAAATTTTGGAATAAAAGTAATCGAGGATATTTGGAGTTGTTTTAAACTAAATACGAATATGGTTTTGAATCCTCGAAATGGAAACGGGTTGAATGGGTTGGAATAAGATATTGAAATGGTGTAACTCCATTTGAGACTGGAATTTAGATTCAAATGTTGAAATTTGGAAGGAGAAACAATTTAAGGTTTAAATTTCTATTTTATTTTGTTCTATTTTTATTTTATTCTATTCTATTTATAAACTATACATCTACTTTGTTATAAATGAAGTTCTCATACATATATTTTTATTCAAAAATTTATTTAGTAAGCTTGTTTGGGTATATATATGTAGTGATTTAAATTACCTTAGTAGACTCTAATGACTCTATATAAGTAAATTTTATATAAGGTTTTAGTTATAAGTATTTATTTTCAAAATTTTATTTTATGAATTATAATTCTTCTTCCGAATGGAAAGGGTTTGGATTTAAACCGTTGGGTCAAATGGAGTTGGGATAAGTTATATTCTATTTGAATATAAATTGATTTTAAACCGATTTTGATATGGAAAGGTAGATTTGTTCTACTTGAATATAAATGGAATTTCCAAAGATTGAAATGAATAGATATGGAAAAATATATATTCTGTTTGAATATGAAGGGATGTCAAATGTAAATCGATTTGAAATAACTGAATCTTTTAAGATGAAGTATATTCTATGTGAATATAGATCGATTGAAATATTATACGAGTATAATATAATGACATGGAAATATATTCTAGTTTGGAATATAATCGGTTTGGGAACGATTGGGCTATTTTTGATATGAAAGTTTATTCTATTTTGAATATAAAATGGGTTCGAAATAAAATATGATATTTTGATGTGAAAGCGAACCTTTGTAAAATGTAAAAGAACCGACCGATGTGAAAAATGTAAATGTCGGTTGTTAAGGAGACCGGAGTCGACATAAGGCATATTCTCTGTCAGTGTCGATACCACTTTAACAACTGTGAACGTTAGGACGTATCCAGAATGGAATACGATGACTTGGAGGCAATTATTGAATCGAAGAAGATGAACGATGACGAAATAGCCCTGGCCTTCAGGTCAGAATTGAAATGACTAAAACATGAGCTATACCGTGACTAATTGAGGTAGCACCTTTGATCGGACACAGTTCTTCGATACTATTCATATGACTATGATAATGATGATGATTTGAGCACATTTATGACTTTGGGAGTGTGTTCCGAGGTGGGCGGTAGTGGCTGCTAAGCGTTACCACCGGTCCGGAAGTGCAATTGGTAGAATACTACCCTGGGCATTGCCTCGAGTGCCTTGTCATACTATCCTTATCGAGCCCCATACAATTTTGATTTGTATCGTACCTACGGAGTGCCCTCTGATGCCATCGTTTACGGTGGGTTTACGGTACTGTATAGACTACGGTATTATAAATGGTGTAAGGGTAAAAATGTAATCCCGCTTACGCTATTTTCAGTATTTATACTTTACTGAGTAGACACTATTATAATAGCGTATTATACTATCTATGTATTAGTTTAACGGATCCTTGAGAGATGGAAAAATCCCGTAACATCTCTTGAGTTACTGCACCCATGACAGTGATGTTATTATTTTGATTTGACTAATATGAGAATGATTTAGTGCTGATCCGAGTGTTTGTTATGTTTTCTTTTTATGCAATACGCTCGGGTCAACAGACGTTTGCAGTTACCGAAGATGACTATACCTTAAAGACTAAAGACGAAGATTGGTATATATCTATCATATATATATATATGTATTTCCGCTGCATTTTATTTCCGCTGCCATGTGATCAAACCTGTATATGTATAGCTCTGATAGTCAATGTATATATATTTCAATTGTTTTAAACTGCTATTGTGTATTATATGTTGTCCTTCGGCTGTGAGATTCTGTTTTGGTTTTTCTCTTCTTTCTTCTTTCTTCTTTTTTTCCCAATAACTGCCTGTATTTATAATTGGTTCAGGTCGACATGTGTGGTTATTGTCGATTTGAACGGTCAAAAAATCTGGATCGTTACATATTGTTAACAACGGTTTGCCACTTTAGGAAGTGAGACATCCTACTGTGGGGCCAGCACAGGGTATCTACGGAGTTCGGGAGCCGACCGATTGGGGTAGTAATTAGAGTACATCTACTCTCGCTTGTTTAGAAGCTCATTATTATCCTTAGGGGTAATAGTGTAACACCGGTAAGTTCAGTTGGGAAACCTGTTATTGTATGGAGGTAAAACCTCTCGCTTGAAGTACGCCTAAGTCTACCATCTTGTACTTGTTGGGGATCATCTTGTTCTTGTTATACTAATAATGGTGCAGAGAAAAATATTAGAGAAGCGCAATGCATGTTATGTTCAGTTTATCCTGTTTACCTTGTTATACCTGCCATATGACACTGTTATCTCTCTCAACTTATATGCATGTCATGATTCTTTTACTTATTTATATGCTAAAAGTAATTGGACTTGCCAGACTTTATGTTTGACCCATTTTGTTTCCTCTTCTTTCTCTTCCGCCCCCTCCCCCCTCCTCCCAGGTTCTCAAGGTGGGAATACTTAAGCGTGATCGGGATTCTTCGTTCATTCTGCTTGGAGTTGCTCAGATGTACTGCTTGATTTCATATCTTCTCTACTATGGCTATATTTTGGGGATTATGCTCTTTTTATGTATTACTGTACCCTGATGATGATTTTTGTACAAGGCAGAAGTTTTATGTTTTCAGTATTTCAGACTTATGATGTAACCATGTTTTGGGACCACAATGTTTTCTATTTAATAAAATTTTAATTATGTTGTTATTTTATATATGTCTTGTAATGTTTCTGTTTCTTCTTACCTATAACGTTTCACGAAACTTAATGCATTCTGCTAAAGAGTGACATTAACGGAAGTGGGGTGTCACACAATGTGCCATATTTACTGATATACTGTATCTTTTTTGTTGGATTATGTAAATTGGTTGGTTTAGTAGTTATATAGCATAAAATAATACACATAGCATAATATAATAAGAAACATATGGTGTCCAAAAAATCTTTTATAGTAGTAAAAAAAGAAACTATATAAGCTATTTTTATAACTATGCGTTATTCAAAAATTTTAAATCATTTTATGAAATAGCTTCACAAATATCCATATTTGTTGATATCCAGCATTGTGATTTTCATGATTTTTAACATATTATGACTCCGAGTTGAATTTAAGTTGCTATTTTCTATTTTAACCCATTTGAAATAGACTGGAAGCATATTAGATAACCACTTCCAATGCATCAAACATTGACTGCCTTCTTGTTTAGAACCATGAATATTGTGCTTAGTTAGCAAACAACGAGCGTAGCCAACGTGCAGGTTCTTATGCAAGACATGAAGTAATGTGTGATTACTATGCGTACCTCAATTTATTACAATAATAAAAGTACAAAATTATAAACATATAGAAATGAAATATAGTGTAAATGCTAAAATTCTTGCTCAACAACTATAAGATATGTGTTTAACAATTACCATTATACTTTTATACAATAAAAAAGAAGGTGAATGCGAATTTTTCTGTGCATCAACCATTAAGCCAACAAATTGCAAAAGTGTTATGCCCAAATGCCACAATCGTAATTAATTAATACATAAACATGGATAACCAAACTGGAATAAGCATTAAAAATAATAATATTCTATTATAAAATAGAACAGAACTTATAATAAAAGAGAAGCCATTAGAGAGAACAAAAGAGATAGGAGAGAGAAGCTTTATTTCTATTGATTCAAGTGTATTCACTTTCTATTATATTGGCTCCTTTATATATAGGCTTTGGAGCAGATGTTAAACTTATCCTCATGATGTGGGACTAAACAAAATATTACAAAGCATATTCACTTTTATATATCACAACACTCCCCCTTGAATATGCGTTTTCAAAAACTCGAATGCTCTGCTAACTTAAAGTTGTCTCTTTTATAACATATATGATGATTGCTCTCCCTTATTATTATCTTGCTTTCATATATCCGTTCAGTCGGTACAACTATTGTTTGATGCCTTTAACTCTATCGGAAAAACGCAGTGGGAAAAACCTTGAACGAGAAAAAGAGTGCACAACGTTTGACATTATGGATATTGTAACACCCCACACCCGCTACAGTCACTCACTAAGGGAATGTCATAACATCGGTGGAGTATTTTAAGTGAATATAGAACAGAAAAATTTCAACAAGACAGATATAAGTAATACTTGAGAATTTAAAACATCATTTCATTCCAACGGAAAGTAAAACATGTTTGGTTACACCAAAACCATAAATAAGAGTCAAGTACATAATATCCATCCTGGTAAAAACAAAAGTACATAATCCCACTACACAACCTAATAGCCATAATAGAAAAGGTAAACAGAGCTTTACATCCACGGTCCAAGCTCCAAAAGATAGATAAAGCAGTCTGATCAAAGCCCACTAGTGCTAGGCCCACTCTGATAACCTGAGGGTTGGGAAAAAAAGATAAAGAAACAACGGGGTCAGACATAAGTCTGAGTGAGTCCTATAACCCTAACAATACAATCATTAAAGTAATTAGGATATGATATAAACAAGGTACGGTACCTCTGGGATAATGACTACACTAAGTAGCCAACTAAACACAGGATGTACTAAGATAACCGAAAAGACACATTTATCCACCCAAGGATAACTACTAGATTGCACCACCCCAGATTCACCCACCCAAAGGGTAATTCCTACACTGCACCACACCAGTTCTACCCACCCAAGGGTAATTCCTACTTAAAGGTTGATCCCACTAAGTGTATTTAGTAATTCTACCCAGTAGTTCCTTGTCCCCCTAGCTGACTACATAGGTGTCGTCTGCCCCTATCTCCTCTAGGTGTACTCAGTAATTTTTAATAGTAGTTTCGTGTACCCCTAGCTGACTACATAGGTGCCGTCTGCCCCTATCTCCACTAGGTGAACCCACTACCCCCAAGCGATCGGCTCCCTACCGTAGATACCCGTGCTGGCCCCACAGTGGGGTGTATCACTCCCCAAAGTGGCAACCCGATAATCAATGGTGCACGGCTTATACCTACACGATGCAACAACGTCTTACCTACCAGCCCGGGTCTACACACGCATATGAAACCCATTGGACTCGCGTTGCCACCGCTACTCCGTTTTGGCCTCTTATAGTCAAGCCTAATATGCGTGTCCCGTCCTCGACCTGGGTCGAGCCCACAAAGATACGTTTGGGATATTGGTTGAAATGGGCCCCCACAAGCTACCACCTAAGCTTGCCATTTTATCTAGTGAATCCCACTTAACCCGTTAACCATGTCCACCTACATGTTACAAATCTTTGGTTAAGTCTTTTAATCATATTTTAATTGCCACTTAAGGCCCCCACAAGCTACTACTAAAGCTTGTCATTTAATTATATTTCAATGGCCACTTAAGGCCCCCACAAGCTACTACTTAAGCTTGTCATTTAATTATATTTCAATTGCCACTTAAGGCCCCTACAAGCTACTACTTAAGCTTGTCATTTAATTATATTTCAATTGCCACTTAAGGCCCCCACAAGCTACTACTTAAGCTTGTCATTTAATTATATTTCACATGCCACCCAAGGCACTTACTTGATTCCCACATGCCACCCAAGGCACTTACTTAACCCTTTAATCATGTTTAATTACATGTTCCACTTTGGTTAAGTATTCTAATCGTATTTTCTATTGCCACCCAAGGCAACCCACTAGTTTCCTCATGCTACCCAAGGCACCCCCACTAGTTACTACATGCCACCCAAGGCACCCACTTAACCCCTCATGCCCCACTACATGCTAGTTTGGTTAAGTGTTTCTTAGTTAATTAAGATCGTAACCTTTGTAAAGACCTCTCACATTAGACTGTCTTTTATGGCAGCTGGATATGCCAGTTGGTTCCGGGCAGCCTTACACCATAACAGAGTCTAACCTCATGTCTTTACACTTGTCACGTATTTAGTTTATGACTAAGACCTCTCACATTGGGCCAATCATTTGTAGCCGCTGGATTTGCCGTTCGGTTCCGGGCAGTCTTATGCTACAAAAGGGTCCAACCTCGTGTCTTAGTAGATTAATTACACCTAATTAATCATCCCCATAATTTGTATTAATTATCCCTAATTAATAACAAATATTTAAGAATATGGGTAGACCTAACTCAATAGGTAAATTCCCAATTCCATAATATGGGTAGACCTAACTTAATAGGTAAATTCCCAATTATGTCCATCCATTTTACGGTATGTTTAATCATACCCACTTTACACAATTTTTTATGTGTTCATTAATTTCTACCCCATCGTCCGCACGTAAATACGTTAACATGACATACTTCAAAAGAGAAGATTCATCATACACACCATGGGTTCAACTTAGCATATCATTAGCATTATCATGGGTTTAAAAGGTGCCAACTTGTATATATGACCATAAACCCAACTTGCATAAATAACCAACCCCAAACTTCGCATGAATCATATATGTCATGAAGATGGTAACTTGCTTAAATGTTCATGTCATAGACCTATCATAAAAGGTGTTAACTTGCATACATGTCATAGGTCTAAAAGGGATGAACTTGCACATGTACTTATGTCATACATAGAGGCGAACTTGCATATGAACTTGCATCATAACTTGCATATGAACTTTCATCATAACTTGCATATGAACTTGCATAACATGCCATACTTAGAGGCAAACTTGCATATATTATGCATATCATAAAAAGAGACAAACTTGCATAAAATCAAACACTTAGTATGCATAAAACCAAGTACTTAGCATGCACAAAACCAAATACTTAGCATGCATAAAACCAAATACTTAGCATGCATAAAACCAAATGCATAACTTGCATATCATGTTACATATAACTTGCATATACTCTCACATATAGTTTGCATAACATGTTACATATGCATAAATGTTCAACATAGTGTTTTGCATCATAAAACATGGCATTAAACTTGCATATAGCATAAAACTTGCAAAACACATAACATACACTATACTAAACTTGCATAAACCCATTTATCCACAAACATAGCCATATCTTATCATATCCTATCATAATCAATTTAACAATTGATTATTAAAGCTATAGGAACTCACCACTAAGCTCCCATAAGCAAACCCTTGCCACAAATTACCCAAAAACTCTAGCCTTGAACATAAAGCTTGCAACTTGATGATGAATGCAAGCTAATGATCGCTTAAACAACTCAAAGATGCTTGTATGAACATGAAAGCCTTCATAGAAATAGTTTCATAAGAGGATGGAGGCTAGGGTTTTGGATGGAGGCCATGATCATAGAAAATTTTGGCATAGTTTAGTTAGGAGATAGGATTATGATCATTTAGGGCTAGCTTAGGGTCTTATTTATAGGATTAGGTTGTGTTTTAGACCCTTAGATTAACCCTAGGTTAGTTTAGGACCATCAGATCTCGGAAGCTTCCAGAAACCAGCCCCAAAACACAGCCCAAACACTGAAATGGTGCACCAGGTTAAACCTGTCGAGCACCCCCTGTCAACACCCAAGTCGACAGGGCTGTCGACTTGGTATAGCCAAGTCGACTGCCCAGTCGACAGGGCTGTCGACTTGGGTAGCCAGGCGGGAATTTTTCCCGCCTGCGCCCAATGGCCAAATTTTGAAATTTGAACCTGAATTTTAAATCTGTTTTAAACTTTGAATTTTCTGCAAACTTCATTAGGCCATAACTGGGCCATACGGACTCCGATTCTCGAAAACTCGGACTCTATTTCGCGTATTTTTCCGAGACGAACGCAATGATGCAGCCCGTTTCCCCCAATTCTCACATCTGAGATTATTTATTCTGTAATTAGTGAATTTTAACATTAACCGAAATTCGGGGTGTTACATTCTCCCCTCCTTAAAGGATTTCGTCCCCGAAGTCTCTAAGCTAAGGAGAATGCATATCCTACCATCCAAACAACCATCTACTCAATCCATCAAACACGGGCATCCATTGTCCTTAAAACAATTTCTAATGATGTATGAGCATATGCAAAAAGTGTGTGTATATGTTCCTTATCTAATGTATGAACATATGCAAACCATGATAGTGCCATGCATCCATTATGTAAGCGAAAGAACCCTATCGACACATACAATATCTACATGAGTGCACAATCATTCACCAAAATGCATCATCCATGTGATAACACAACTATTATACATCCATTAATATAGTTACCTACACACAATTTTATGCAATATGCAATATGAAGTGATTGAGCCGATCTAGTGTCTAGAGTGTATGTATATGCATCCACGAGCAACCACTAGCAAACACTTGCATCCACATGCATCCATCAATCATAACATGTCTCAAACACATGTTTCAGCCATAGGTTTACCCTATTTAAAGGTCAAAGATACTAATGAGAGGACATACTAAAGATAAGATAAGCACTAGACAAACGATAAAGGAGACGTTTAAAGGACATACCCTCAAAAAAAGGAATGGGTATTACGAACGGATCTTCGCTTCTGTCTCCCAAGTAGCATTGCTCTCTCCTTCTCCCCTTTTCACTTTGACTAGTCGAACCTCTCTGTTTCTCAACTTCCTATCTCTGACCCAAGGATGTGAGTAGGAGCTCGTCGAATAATCACATCACGCTCTACCTTTATTTCTTTAAGCAGGCTCGGCTCTACCGCCTCTGCGGTCTCATGTAGGCACTTCCTCACATGGAATACATCATGTACACCACTAAGTCTTTCGGGCAACTCTACCAATGGAAGATGATCTTCCCATGTACCTCCAAAATCCAAGATACATAGCCTCAAAAGGTCTTCTAAAATACGATTCACCCTCTCGGTCTGGCCGTCCGTCTGAGGATGATATGCGGTACTCAAACACAACTGAGTCCCTACCGCCTCTTGCAAACTTTTCCAAAACTCTCTGGTGAAGATAGGATCTCGATCGCTCACTATACTGGAAGGTACACCATGCAATCTAATAATCTCTCGAATGTAAACTGAAGCTAGCCTTGGAGCAGTTCTCTTACTCTTCACGGGTATACAATGGGCGCTCTTAGTAAGTCTGTCTACTACCACCCAAATTCCCGTATTACCCTTCCTCGATCTTGGTAATCCATCGAGACACTATCCCACTTCCATAGCGGAACCTCCAATGGGTGAAGCAACCCACCGGGTTTCTTCTGCTCCGCTTTCATTTGCTAGCACACCAAGCATTTAGCGACATACTCGGCCACATCTTTCTTTATACCGACCCAAAAGAAAACTCGCTTCATGTCTTGCTACATCTTGTCCCCACCGGGATGAATGGTCATCTTCGACCGATGTGCATCATCAAGCATAGCCTTCCTCAAACCCTCGTCTTGCGGTACACAAAGTCTACCGTCTCTACGCAACCACCCCTTACCATCTAGGGTGTACCTACTCAAATGGCTGGACGACCCCCTCCTCATGAGCTTCTCTACTAACTCATCCAACTGTGGGTCGTCTCGCTGTGCCTCGCCAATTCGTCCCAAAAGAGTAGGCCTAGCCTCCAAGGAGGCTAGCTAACCGGGTACAAAGTCAACGGAAGGTCTAAAGTCAAACATCGAGATAAACCCCAAGCTTCGTTGTTCAACGAACCATGAACTCGAGGACAACCTTTTTCTACTTAAGGCGTCCGCTACCATGTTACCCTTGCCATGGGTGTACGCTATCTCAAACTCATAGGATGCTAAGAATCCCATCCACCTTTGTTGTCTTAAGACTATGCGCTCGAAGAGTCTCCAACACTTCCCTAAGATGTAGGGCATGCTTTTCTCCGCTTGTAGAGAAAACCAGGATATTACCCCTTCCAAAATCATCACAACTGTCCATCTCTCACGCAGACCTTCCTAGTCGAACTTGACATTCCCCAAGTGCAAGCCCCAAAGGCCTAAACCAATATCAGACAAACACCGAAGGGATACCTCCTTCGAATTCAGACGACCTACGTGAGATGATACTAGTAAAAACGACTAAATAATTAAGCCCTTGTCCAACTCTGGATGTCCTTGCCAGTCTCGCTCCAAAACCACCGTTTATCCCATAACTGGCTTTGCTCAACCTATTGAGCACATAGGAAAACTTATTTCGCTCCTAGGAAAGACCAAGATGTCATTTACAAAGACCATCACGAACTTATTTAGGTACTCCCTGAACACCCTTCTCATCAAGGCAATAAAGTATGCGGGGGCGTTCGTCAAACCAAATGGCATCACCAGCCACTCATAAAAAAAACCATCCGGAGTCCTAAAGGCAGTCTTCTCTATACTATCCTCAGCCACTCTCAACTGACGAAACCGCGTGGCTAAGTCCAACTGTGAAAATACTGAGGCGCCCACTAACCGATCAAAGAGATCATCAATCCTTGGCAATGGGTGCCTATTCTTCTTTGTGAGTTTATTTAGTTCTCTTTAGCCTACACAAAGTCTGAGGGACCCATCCGCCTCCGTGGCAAAGACTACTGGAGCACCCCACTCCGATATACTTCATCTTATGAACCCCTTCTCAAGCAAATCGCCTACTTGCTTATGGAGTTCCCTCCTCTCACGAGGAGTCATGTGGCACACTGGCCAAGATACTGGTTTGGCATTGTCTACCAGATATATTCGGAAGTCAACCCCCCGCTTCGGAGGTAAGCCCTTCACCTCCTCAAACCCATCCGAGTATTCCCGGACCACTCTAACAGATCACAAACTCTTGACCGACGCGTCAAGCGATAACTTAGCATAACAGATTCCATGGGATTACAAGAGATCTCGAGAGTGTTACCCAAGCGGGTCATAAGCCTAACAACTCTCCCTTCAAAATCAAGAACGGCACCCCTATTGGATAACCAGTCCATGCCCAAAACTAACCCATAGCCCGTGAAGCCCAACACAAAAGCATCACATCGAAACTCAACGCTAAGTATGGCAACTTTCAAACCCAAACACATCATGGAGCCCCAATTGGGTTTGAAACAACTAAGGGATCATCTACTAACTGGTGTCTAAGTGCAGTGACTCAACTAACAATGATGAGGTAAACGAACTTGATCCGTCAGAATCAAATAAAGTCCGAATCGGATACTAAAGAAATCCAAATTCCAACCTAGACGGTTCTATCCCCATCTGGTACCCTAGTCGTGAGGGAATACAACCACCCTCCAGGAGATTCCGTACCTTGCCCTTGCCTCTTTGGACAATCCTAATAAGATGTCCTATTCCTCCAAAAGGATAACTACTAGCCCTCTTCTTCCCATTCTCCACTCGTAACCTCCCATCAAAATGAGGTTTCGTCCCTCATTAAACATCAACTATTTGAGCCTTCCTCCCATCGTCTATCCAATTAGGTACCTACAAGTCCTCCTCCTTCTTGAACCAACTTCTAGTCCGACTAATGTCCAAGTTCCTTGAAGTGGTTTTCCATTCTTATCTATCTTAGAAAGATCATCTACACGTGGAGGGGAAACTCAAAACGAGAGAGGAAGAGATTCAAAACGGAGAACTCGAAAGATAAAGATATGGCTATCGGGGATTATGCTTTTCTTTCAAAAACATTTCTCTTAAAAGACATGTTTTTGAAAATAGTCCTTTCAAAAATATTCTTAGAAAATAGTTTTTCTAAAAATCTTATCTGTTCTGGTAACCTTAAGCTCTGATACCACGTGTAACACCCCACACCCGCTACGGTCACTCACTAAGGGAATGCCATAACATCGGTGGAGTATTTTAAGTGAATATAGAACAGAAAAATTTCAACAAGACAGATATAAGTAATACTTGAGAATTTAAAACATCATTTCATTGCAACGGAAAGTAAAACATGTTTGGTTACACCAAAACCATAAATAAGAGTCAAGTACATAATATCCATCCTGATAAAAACAAAAGTACATAATCCCACTACACAACCTAATAGCCATAATAGAAAAGGTAAACAGAGCTTTACATCCACGGTCCAAGCTCCAAAAGATAGATAAAGCAGTCTGATCAAAGCCCACTAGTGCTAGGCCCACTCTGATAACCTGAGGGTTGGGAAAAAAAGATAAAGAAACAACGGGGTCAGACATAAGTCTGAGTGAGTCCTATAACCCTAACAATACAATCATTAAAGTAATTAGGGTATGATATAAACAAGGTACGGTACCTCTGGGGATAATGACTACACTAAGTAGCCAACTAAACACAGGATGTACTAAGATAACCGAAAAGACGCATTTATCCACCCAAGGATAACTACTAGATTGCACCACCCCAGATTCACCCACCCAAAGGGTAATTCCTACACTGCACCACACCAGTTCTACCCACCCAAGGGTAATTGCTACTTAAAGGTTGATCCCACTAAGTGTATTTAGTAATTCTACCCAGTAGTTCCTTGTCCCCCTAGCTGACTACATAGGTGTCGTCTGCCCCTATCTCCTCTAGGTGTACTCAGTAATTTTTAATAGTAGTTTCATGTACCCCTAGCTGACTACATTGGTGTCGTCTGCCCCTATCTCCACTAGGTGTACCCACTACCCCCAAGCGATCGGCTCCCTACCGTAGATACCCGTGCTGGCCCCACAGTGGGGTGTATCACTCCCCAAAGTGGCAACCCGATAATCAATGGTGCACGGCTTATACCTACACGATGCAACAACGTCTTACCTACCAGCCCGGGTCCACACACGCATATGAAACCCGTTGGACTCGCGTTGCCACCGCTACCCCGTTTTGGCCTCTTATAGTCAAGCCCAATATGTGTGTCCCGTCCTCGACCTGGGTCGAGCCCACAAAGATACGTTTGGGATATTGGTTGAAATGGGCCCCCACAAGCTACCACCTAAGCTTGCCATTTTATCTAGTGAATCCCACTTAACCCGTTAACCATGTCCACCTACATGTTACAAATCTTTGGTTAAGTCTTTTAATCATATTTTAATTGCCACTTAAGGCCCCCACAAGCTACTACTTAAGCTTGTCGTTTAATTATATTTCAATTGCCACTTAAGGCCCCCACAAGCTACTACTTATGCTTGTCATTTAATTATATTTCAATTGCCACTTAAGGCCCCCACAAGCTACTACTTAAGCTTGTCATTTAATTATATTTCAATTGCCACTTAAGGCCCCCACAAGCTACTACTTAAGCTTGTCATTTAATTATATTTCAATTGCCACTTAAGGCCCCCAAAAGCTACTACTTAAGCTTGTCATTTAATTATATTTCACATGCCACCCAAGGCACTTACTTGATTCCCACATGCCACCCAAGGCACTTACTTAACCCTTTAATCATGTTTATTTACATGTTCCACTTTGGTTAAGTATTCTAATCGTATTTTCTATTGCCACCCAAGGCAACCCACTAGTTTCCTCATGCCACCCAAGGCACCCCCACTAGTTACTACATGCCACCCAAGGCACCCACTTAACCCCTCATGCCCCACTACATGCTAGTTTGGTTAAGTGTTTCTTAGTTAATTAAGATCGTAACCTTTGTAAAGACCTCTCACATTAGACTGTCTTTTATGGCAGCTGGATATGCCAGTTGGTTCCGGGCAGCCTTACACCATAACAGAGTCTAACCTCGTGTCTTTACACTTGTCACGTATTTAGTTTATGACTAAGACCTCTCACATTGGGCCAATCATTTGTAGCCGCTGGATTTGCCGGTCGGTTCCGGGCAGTCTTATGCTACAAAAGGGTCCAACCTCGTGTCTTAGTAGATTAATTACACCTAATTAATCACCCCTATAATTTGTATTAATTATCCCTAATTAATAACAAATATTTAAGAATATGGGTAGACCTAACTCAATAGGTAAATTCCCAATTCCATAATATGGGTAGACCTAACTTAATAGGTAAATTCCCAATTATGTCCATCCACTTTACGGTATGTTTAATCATACCCACTTTACACAATTTTTTATGTGTTCATTAATTTCTACCCCATCGTCCCCACGTAAATACGTTAACATGACATACTTCAAAAGAGAAGATTCATCATACACACCATGGGTTCAACTTAGCATATCATTAGCATTATCATGGGTTTAAAAGGTGTCAACTTGTATATATGACCATAAACCCAACTTGCATAAATAACCAACCCCAAACTTCGCATGAATCATATATGTCATGAAGATGGTAACTTGCTTAAATGTTCATGTTATAGACCTATCATAAAAGGTGTTAACTTGCATACATGTCATAGGTCTAAAAGGGATGAACTTGCACATGTACTTATGTCATACATAGAGGCGAACTTGCATATGAACTTGCATCATAACTTGCATATGAACTTGCATCATAACTTGCATATGAACTTGCATAACATGCCATACTTAGAGGCAAACTTGCATATATTATGCATATCATAAAAAGAGACAAACTTGCATAAAACCAAACACTTAGTATGCATAAAACCAAGTACTTAGCATGCACAAAACCAAATACTTAGCATGCATAAAACCAAATACTTAGCATGCATAAAACCAAATGCATAACTTGCATATCATGTTACATATAACTTGCATATACTCTCACATATAGTTTGCATAACATGTTACATATGCATAAATGTTCAACATAGTGTTTTGCATCATAAAACATGGCATTAAACTTGCATATAGCATAAAACTTGCAAAACACATAACATACACTATACTAAACTTGCATAAACCCATTTATCCACAACAATAGCCATATCTTATCATATCCTATCATAATCAATTTAACAATTGATTATCAAAGCTATAGGAACTCACCACTAAGCTCCCATAAGCAAACCCTTGCCACAAATTACCCAAAAACTCTAGCCTTGAACATAAAGCTTGCAACTTGATGATGAATGAAAGCTAATGATCGCTTAAACAACTCAAAGATGCTTGTATGAACATGAAAGCCTTCATAGAAATAGTTTCATAAGAGGATGGAGGCTAGGGTTTTGGGTGGAGGCCATGATCATAGAAAATTTTGGCATAGTTTAGTTAGGAGATAGGATTATGATCATTTAGGGCTAGCTTAGGGTCTTATTTATAGGATTAGGTTGTGTATTAGACCCTTAGATTAACCCTAGGTTAGTTTAGGACCATCAGATCTCGTAAGCTTCCAGAAACCAGCCCCAAAACACAGCCCAAACACTGAAATGGTGCACCAGGTTAAACCTCCCTGTCGACACCCAAGTCGACAGGGCTGTCGACTTGGTCTAGCCAAGTCGACTGCCCAGTCGACAGGGCTGTCGACTTGGGTAGCCAGGCGAGAATTTTCCCCGCCTACGCCCAATGGCCAAATTTTGAAATTTGAACCTGAATTTTAAATCTGTTTTAAACTTTGAATTTTCTGCAAACTTCATTGGGCCATAACTGGGCCATACGGACTCCGATTCTCGAAAACTCGGACTCTATTTCGCGTATTTTTCCGAGACGAACGCAATGACGCAGCCCGTTTCCCCCAATTCTCACATCTGAGATTATTTATTCTGTAATTAGTGAATTTTAACATTAACCGAAATTCGGGGTGTTACAGATATCATATTAAAATGATATTTCTTAAAAGAGTTTGATGCTTTAGGATTAAAACAATGCCTCATCAAAAATCTTTTTATGGAAAATCCTATGGGAAAAATCATAAACATAGAAAGGGTGCAAATTTATTTCACCTTTATGTAACATTATCTTTATGTAACATGTTTAACGATGTTACAGTAAGGGTTGATGCTTCAGGATCAAGATAATGCCTCATTAAAAACCTTGCTAACAAAAACCCAGTGGGAAAAATATTAGTGAAGGAAAAGAATACATTATAGCATAGTTTTATATGCTCCCTCTTATTTATAACTCATTGTTCAATTAGTCTATTGATGTAGTCGATGCATGCCAATTTTGTACATCATCTTCTGAAATGTTGATTTGGAAATTGTTTTTAAGAACAGATCTACCCGCTTTTCTTGAAACTGAATTTGTTTCTCCTTTTTCTTGTTATCCTTTTATTCATGTGTGAAGAGAAATTTTGAAGAAATGTGTTCCATCCTATCATCCTTGATATATGAGCCATGCAAACTGCCTTGTCTTCATAAATAATAGTTTACTGCATCAAAAGATGTTTGATACTTCTAGATCAAAATGTTGCCTCGTCAAAACATTACTAAGAAAAACCCGATGGGAAAAATCTTAGTGAAGGAAAAAGAGTACAATATAAAATGTCATATTTACTACATCAAAAGGAGTATGATACTTCTGGATCAATGTAATGCCTTGTTAAAACTTTAATAAGAAAACTCAGTGGAAAAAATCATAAATAAGGAAAAAAAATTATATTATAACTTATTTTTATATGTTACTTTTGGGTGGATACTTCTGGATCATGACAATGCTCATAAAAACCTTACTAAGAAAACTAGTGGGGAAAAACTTAGTTAAGAAAAAAGAGTGCATTATAACATACTTAAGGATGCTCCCTCTGATTTAATAATTTCCTCTGAATTTATATTCTTCTTTCAAAAACCCAAATTACTTATAAATATTTCATAATGAAGTTTTTCTTTAAAAACTTCATGTGCATTTTCATGCTTCAGGCATGTTTTCTTATTTAAAATGCCTTCTTTTTTTGATTTGTATGCTACTAATATTCATTATGAATACACTTCATGTGCTTATAATTTTGTGTTCCAATCGGGTTTGCATATTGCAATACACATTTGATGAATAAGACAACTTTCATTACAACAACACTAAGCAGGAATTAATCTACTCATCTTGAAGTATATCAAGATTCTCATTACAGCAATACTTAGAAGAATGTTGTAGTCTATCGTCCATGTCCTTTGTATTCTTTATAATAACAAATGTTATTTATGTTCTTTAGGAACTTATATATTATAATAAGTTTTTCATATTGCAACTACCACTTCAATGGATATTAAGAGTTATATTACAACATTCTTGAAAGCAGGAAGTGATCTACTCATCATGAATTATATCAAGATTTTCATCACAACAATACTTAGAAGAATGTTGTAATCTACATTTCTTGCTCTTTTCATTATTTATCACTACCAAAGTTATTTAAATTCTTCCGGAATTTCTATACTTTCATTGTTTACACCTTCAGGGTATTATAAGCGTTTTAAACACTTTCACTATTTTAATCAAGTCAATTATCTATGAAAATACAATGCTCATGGCACACAACATGTTGTCTTTGGTTACTTTAGTTTGCTTTTCTCATCATATATATTTCTATTTTATCTTATGAACTACAGGTTCATATCTTACGGACTACAGATCCATATATCTTATTTAGGAGAATTTCATGATGGCCAATCATGTTTCTCTCTAATATGGGATTTTTAATCCATTTATAAATAAGCGCTTTATTATTTATTAATTTATCATCGATGATTATTTCTTGTCAGTTCTATACATGATTTATTGAGATCTCAAAAGTTATCATGCTTTAGGTACCTAAACCACTTCTGGGGTTATTTTGACAATCATGTAATGGGTTTCTTTCAAAGCACCCTTAAGTGTTTCTTCAGGAACACTCACCTCCTTTACTTTGCATCTTTATGACTTACGGCAAAGATATTTTGAACCGACTTTTATACCACATTTTAGTTGTGATTTACACTTTTGATCCTTTAGGGATTCAAATTTATATTGGAGAAAATCTATTCGGGACATAATTGATAATTTATGCAAGTTACTTAATACTTTGCATAATTCTATATGTTAACAAATATTCAACACCAATGATCCCTTTATCCTCCCCCTCAATGTTGACAAACATAATAAAGTTTCTTTGGATTCTCATTTTTGATCCAATATCACAATCTAGCTAGCAAATACATTAGATGTATTTCAATTGTAGGAGGATAATGCTCTTATTAGTTGATAAGATGAATTCATATTGTATTGCTTATTCCCTTTCATTGATCTGATGACTTGGAGGAAATTTCTATCATTTGAATATGCACATGACTTCAGGTCATTCAATATTGATGTCAATCGACTTTCTGAAATATTAAATAATAAATGCATAATCTATAATATGAGCTCATGAAAATTTCAGGTTGTTAATTAAATATTCACATATATGTGTACATACGTGCGTGCACGTATTCCATATGTAATTGATTTGCATATTCTTTCTCATTCAAGTTATCTATTTTAGAACAAATTGTTTATAAGGTTCCAATCATTAGTTTTTTCCTATCAAGCAATGTCAATGCGAATCTTAAAGATCGTATCACAATATCCAAAACATTTGATTTGGAACTACATTGAACTTCTAGTTCAAATAAAATATATAAACAACTTCAAGTTATTAATCTGTATTGAGCTTCTAGTTCAAATAAATATATTAACAACTTCAAGTTGTTAATCTATATTGAACTTCTGGTTCAAATAAATATATAAACAACTTCAAGTTGTTAAACTGTATTGAACTTTTGGTTCAACTGTATTGAACTTCTGGTTCAAATAACTTATATAAAAAACTTCAAGTTGTTAAAATTTACTCTTCAATACAATATGTAAATATAAATATATAAGCAAGATATAACTCATTTTGAAGATTGTGCAATCTTTGGATACATTATCATTATCGCATATGATTTAACTTTTTTAAGAAGTATAATGTTATTATTTCACATAGTTTCAATAAAGCTTCAAGCTTCTTCTAACTGATTAGATCAGACATCTCATTCATCACCGCATTGATATTTTCTTTAGTCATTAAATTTGCGTCATCATCTTTGATGTTTGAAAGTATTTCAATGAAAATTCTTTTATAGATATATCAGAATATAATATCTCTTCTAGGATATTCCATAAACACCATTTATGGAGTTTTAATACATATTTTCTCTTTTAGGAAAAATTTATGAAGTTCTTCTACAAATATTTTATCATTTTTAATTGTAGAAATATATTTCGGAGATATTTTATTATTTTCAAATATACAAATATCCTCTAAAGATATTTTGTTATCACCGCTTCTGGGACGAACTTATCTCCTCCAGAGATAAATATATACAGACTATTGAAATGTCATATCAATATACAAAAATACATATCAAACCTTAAGTGCAATAACCAAATTAGATGCATTAAATAAAAATAAGATTCAAGAGAGAAAAGAAATCACTACTTCTGGAGTGTATTACATTCCTTCAGGGAACATATCTTTTATTCATGTAATTGCAATGCAACAAAAAAGAATCTCTAGCATCTCTTCTAGGATGTTGGATTTGTTATATAAAATTAAATCTCTAAAACATCTCTTCGAGAGATTAGTATTCATACTATACCTTAAGGTAGTTAATATAAACTGCACATAAAAGATGTCAGTTAGATGAAACCGTTTATAGATTTTGATGTGTTTTTCTTTTAACTTCTTCTGGAAGTATAATCTTTTTATGTCACAACTTTTAAGAAAACTTCGGGTTTCTATAATTATTATTTCTTCATAATCCAAGACTTCAGGTCTTAGGTTTTGAGTTATACAACTCCTTGTTAAAATAATTTCTTCATACAACTTCAGGTTGTTGTTGAACCTATTTCTTCCATTATATCATATATTACTTGCCAAATAAATACATAAAAAAAATCATACCTATATCCATATTCTGAGCATGAACATAAAATATTTAATTTACAATAACCAATGCATTTATGATAATAATAACTTCAATTAGCATTTATATAGTCTAGGATATAACTATTGTCATAACAAAATGATTTCATTACAAATATATGAATCAACTGAGAAATGGTACTTAAAGTAACACAAATTCATCTCAGGTTTAGGGTAATATTACTCAATGATAAAATTAAAATGAATATCTTAATAAGGAAATTTAATTCTCAATAATTAGATTTCCTAAAATAAATATCTCTTCTTGATATATATATACATACATATATATATATATATATATAATCTTCATACAAATATTATAGCATCTTCAGGATGCAACAAAACTTATATCTATAATTTTAGCAAATGAGATATATTGCATAAAAGATTTCTATCTCAAATAATAGATCCATTTAATAATTCATGGAAACTCAAGCTTTTGACGATAAAAGAATTACAAGTTCTCAACTTTTATTTCAAATACTAAAAATTAAGTTTGTCGTATATGCTTTCCTTAATATTTCCATTCACTTCAGGTGCTAAAACAAAATTAACTTCAATAAGTGAAAGTTTTTCTTTTTCTTCTTCAACATATGAACTTCAGGTTCATATTATTTCAGATTCCGAAGAATTAATATACTTTATGATTCTTCATTTGTTTATTTTCATAATTCACTTTTTGGTGATAGATTAATATTAGATCTGAAATCAACATGATCTTCTAGACACGTATTATATTTACATTTGTTTCTCTAAGAAACAATACAACATTTCTTCTAGAAATATAAACTATGTAACAAAATCAAATTTAATTCAATGAATTTAGAATAGAGAAGAACAAAAAAAATTCGAATCCAAAAAAACCACTACAATTAACATCTCATTTTCAAATCATGTAGAGATCTCAAATATTATTTGAGTATAATTTTGAGATCAACAGTATGATTACAAAAAAAAATCAGATCTATAATAGAGTGAGATCTGAAATATGATTAACAAAATACGAATCAGATCTCAAAAATGTAGATCTATATGAGTTCTAAAATTATAAGACTAAAAAAACAAGAAGATAACACAATAGATTTAAATTTAGATTGGGACGAGATCTAACAAAAATGGAGATTTGAAAAATCAAATCAATCAGATCAGAAAAATAACTTACCGTTTTGAGATATATAATTAGATCTGTAATCAAATCATGTTGATAACGTGAACGTATAACAAAAGAGAAGCCATTAGAGAGAATCGAATAGATAGGGGTGAGATGTTTTATTTCTATTGATTCAAGTGTGTCCACTTTCTATTACGTTGGCTCCTTTATATATAGGCTTTGGAGCAAATGTTAAACTTATCCCCATGATGTGGGACTAAACAAAATATTACAAAAGCGTATTCACTTTTATATGTTACAACATATTCAACATATCTTATTCAATAATTGATACCTTTATATGACCAGGTTTTAAGAGGCGCTTCCATAAATTTTCTATTAGTAACGTTGCCACCTTCTGCTATCCCATGACTTTGAGCTTCAATGTTAAAAAATCATTGTTTTACAAACTATATAACATTAACCTTTATTTACTATGATAATTTTTTGTGTGCATGTATGAATATGCATGCTGATGACTTTGTAAGTAGCACTATTAAATTTAGCTCTTTAAGGTTTATCAGAATCAGCCCTAAGTTATTTACTGAAATTTAAATTTGTTTGAAATAGATATAGTGTCCCATGTCTAAGAGATAGGATCTACAGTAAATAAAGAAACTTGTATTGATTGAATAGACCGAGAGGTGCAACCGCAAATCCAAAACTTGCATTGATTGGATAGGCTGAATTGGCTCAAAATTCTTGAGTTAGTATTCAATCATTTTTCTTGGAAGTTAACTATATTTTTAGAGGATGATATTTATGCTAAGTTCAACTCATAATAAAAAGGTGCATGTTAAATTGGATACAATGCAATTGAATTGGATTTCAAAATTTCAAATATGACAAACAAATTTAAAAAGATAAGATGTGTTCATCAGTTTTCCTGTATCTTGAGCTATACAGGTCGAAATGATCAATGCATTAATTAAGCATACAAAACACATTTGTACTGTATATTTTCCGTAAAAGTTTAGTCAAAAAATTTAATGATGCATATATAGCTGCTCGGCAGCCATGTATAGTCCATACACCATACAAACAAAAATTATATTAATAAATGAAAATTAAACTCAAAGCATGTTAAACATGTTTGAAACTCAATATGATTATCATCGCAGTATCTGATCTGGTTTTATCATTCGAATCTGCAACATTCGAAAAAAAAGATTTATCTCAAAACAAATAAAAATTGTATTCAACTTTGAAGAATCAACTATTTGTAAAGCTCCAATTTAAATAATCCAACATGACTTAAAAGTTCAATCAATAAACATAATGTAGAGTAAGTCTTGTAAGAACAATGAAATCAGAGTACCAGTCGGAAGGTAAACTACAAATTAACTATGTGTTTGACTTACATAACCAAGTAAAAATTCAATGTACTATGTTTATTAATATAGTGCAACAACATACACCTAAAAGATAAAATTAAAATATAAAAAAGGTCAAACAAACCGAGAAAATACTCAAATAGAATTGCAACATACAGAACCTAAAAGAAGAAAGGAAGTGCTCAAATGAATTGTCTTCATTGGAACTAAAAAGGAACGTATTTTATCATCTGAATCAAAACAAATTCCAGTGAACCATGGAAAAACATATGCTTACCACGTCATATAAACTTGTAATTGCATAGCCAATCAAGAACTCGTTTTGCAGCAACCATTTTGAGGGACATCGCTACCTTCTTTGGTGAATTTAGTGCTTCATACAGCAACGAGGTAAACAGAGGCTCCGGTACCAACATGCCCCGCAAAGCAATTTTCCTAATCTCCCCTTTTAACCGGTTCGACTTCGGCGATCACCAAACTTATGTGGTAGATGCATAGCTTCCATTGACAAACTTTAAATCTATAAAGGTATAAGTTGTTAACGCTAAAAATCTAAAAGAAAATAGTTTCATATAATAAGATATTTGCTAAAGTACATCAACTAGATTTGAAGGGGAGAAAATATAACTTAATTCTACCAATGCAGGAGTTCTAAAATCAAAGTAGAGGCAGAAGATAGAGTCGCTTCGACTCAAATCACGATTTTGGAGGTCTGAAATCCACGTGGCGATAGAAGTTCTCGAATTGACATGGCAGGCTAAGCTGTGATGTCAACATGTCGATGCCGATATAGGAAGAGGAGTGGTGGCAGCGATAAGGTAGGTCTGGAGTCGATACATCTCAAATCTTGAACGGTGGCTGCCATTGATTCTGGCTGTGAGAAAAACAGACAAAGAGGGGCCATCGTGAAGATAAGTAGTAAATAATTGAAAGAGATGAGAATGGAGGACAAAAATTAAAAGAAAATGTGAAGAACTGTGTAGAAGCTGGTATTGGGAAGTGAAGAGAATTTTATTGCCAACTGCAATACGCAGATGAAAGATATATAAAAGTGTAGACATTAAAATAACTTTTATTTTTGGAAAATGGAAGAAGACATGAAAATTTACTTTTACGATGAGAAGAGGAAAAAATGTGAAGAACCATGTAGAAGTCGCCTTGGAAACTGAACCGAGTAATAATTATAGGTGTTTTCTTTTATTAAAATGGATGTACGCCTTGGAAACACAAACCACATAAACCTAGTAATAATTAATTTACAATTTTTTTAATTTAATAAATAAATGGCTGAGAGATTTTAGTACAGCAAGTAGGTTTTGGCGGGAAAAGGATTAATGTGGTGTTGCCACGTGGCCTATGTTTTAGTATATATTAAGATTTAATCCTATAATATTTGTTAGCTTGCTTTGTGACCAGGCTACCCAAAGCCTAAGTACTCACTGTTGGATGGAAAAAGGCTTCATACACTCATAAGCTCATAATAAGGACACCAGTTCGTGGACCCCGACTCGTGGACCTCGACTTGTGAAACCCGGCTCATGGACCCCGGCTTGTGGACCCCGGCTCGTGGACAGTAGCTCCCACTTACACATTAGAAAACCGAGACGGGCTCGGGTCGGTGGATGGTGACCTGACCCGCTTGACTCTAGAAGAGAAACACAAAGACTTGGTCACTATACACGATCTCCACTAACCGAAAAACATGGAACTGCTGACATGTGTCACGAACCGCCTTAGTAACTACCATCCCACTCACTTACGAACCGCTCCGAGATTTCCGAGATGAGCATCTCGTCATCCCGCGGCCCGCCTGCAGAATTTGTCTATAAATAGCCCAAGACTTGTCATTTTTTGTTATCTTTTTGAACACTGTGGCCCATGGCTGCCATGGCCGAATTCCTCCATAGATAACCACCTTCTTCTTCAATGAAATCAATGAATTCGGAGAGAAATATTAATTGATTTTGAGTGATTGTGCGAATTTATTCATTGATTTTGAATGATTTTGCGAATATATTCATTGCAATTGTAATTCATGGATGAAATGAACAACTATAAAGTGGTTGTAGGCTTGTTAACGCCGAACCACTATAAATCTCGTGTGTTGATTGCGTTTGTATGCTTTTGTATTAGTGTTCTTGATTATTCTCTACGAAATTTATCATATTGGGTGTTAGTGTCATTTTTTGGTCCATCATTTTGGTGCTTTCACTCCTATCAGATTATTATTCTACTATTTGGATTCCCAAGTCCAAAGAAGATAGTTCGCATTTATACTGCGTTTGATGATTTCGTTTATTTCAGTAAAATCAAAACTTCATGGCTGCGAAAATGTAAGGACCCGAAACTTCCCAGATCTCCGAAGAGAAGAGGAAGCACAAATTGCTTTGAGAACAAGACGAATCAGAACACAAACAGAAGAACATTTCATTGCTTATTACAACAATTTCATCAGAATACAAGAATATACAGAGTATGAATAAATATTACACATTAACTAAATTTCAGAGATTTACAAGTTACAATGCAGCGGAAAATAATACAAAACACGACTGAAAAGAATATACAGATACAAAGCTTTCCGAATATCATTCCAGCTGTAAACCAGGGTCCTGTGAATATAAATCTACAAAACCAAAACTATAAGCTGCCCGTGTGGAAAATAGGGGCACCCAGAGTTTAGGTTAAAACAATGAACTCCAGGTCAGTCATGTGACTGGTGTGAGAACTAAAACAGTTATTAATCTTTATTTTAAAGTTCGGTAAATCAAGGGATCACGCCATATAACACGGAACGGGTTTCCTTCCAAGAATACTAGTGCATAAAACAAACAGCGTAATGCTAAAAGAACAATGAAGCTATTATAAGACTCAAGTCCCATCACACAATGCAACGCAAGCCGGATGATAGAGTTTTTACCTTATAATGGCCAAAAATGCTTAATACGTGAAATTTCATATTTTATTATTACTATAAGTGTATAGTGTCAAAACAATTTCAATCATAAGTATCAATCATAGACAGCATAAGTGCCCCATACCACTATGTCGCCATATATAGGTTTACAATTAAAACCGCAAAATGCCATATTGGAAGTTGAATTTCCATCTGTGAACTGAGGCAAGGGACCGTCCTCACCGCTTCGATACAATCTAGCCCATGTCTCAGGAACAGCCGCAACTGTACCTTGGATCGTCAGGGTCGGTCCACACGGAGTGGATTAAAATGCCTGAACAATACGTTTCCCCGCCCTATGGGGCGTAAACTGTTCATATCCCGACCAAACTATCGGTCCCGGAACGACCGATATAACCGAGACGCCTCGTTATCCATCATCCACATAAGTAAAACGTCAGGGCTTGCAGAACGCTGACACCACTTCTAGCTAGAAGGAAATGCATGCCCTCCCTGAGGTCCTCTCCCGTTTCTGGTTCACACCCGGGTGTGAGGCTCGCGAATTAACACTACACAAAGCTACGCTGTGTTAAAGTCATGCTTTGATCATCAACCACGAGACTCTGCTTTTCAACAGAAGCCTTGATCATTTGCATCTCAGCATGCCACACAGGCAATTCACGCTATGCAACCAATGTCTATCAATCACACAGAATGAAATCCGATGTCAGACACACATTCATTTACAAGTTCTTTTTGGGTCTGAACGAAACTGGAGGCACCTTATTCCTTATCCCATATGTCCAATACAGGAGAGATGTCCTAGAATATCTGGTCGATCTCCAAGTGAAGCGACCCGAAACTTCCCCGGTCTCCGAAGAGATGAGAAAGAACGAATTACTGTGAGGACAAGACAAATCACAACACAAACAGAAGAACATTTCACTGTTATTACAACAATGCATCAGATTACAAGAATATACAGAGTATAAATGAATATTACACAGAAATATCAGAGATTTAAATTACATTTAAATACCTAGCAGCGGAAAATAATACAATACACAACTAGAAGAGATATACGGATACAAAGCTTTCCGGATATCATTCCAGCTGTAAACCAGGATCCTGTGAATATAAATCTGCAAAACCAAAACTACTAACTGCCCGTGTCAAAAATAAGGGCACCCAGAGTTTAGGTTAAAACAATAAACTCCAAGTCAGTCATGTGACTGGTGTGAGAACTAAAACAGTTATTTAAAACTTTACTTTAAAAGAGAGTAATTCAAGGGACCACGCCGTATAACACGGAACGGGTTTCCTCCCAAGAATACTAGTGCATAGAATAAACAGCGCAATGCTTTTTCGAAAAATGAAGCTATTATAAGACCCAGGTCCCATCACACAATGCAACGCAAGCCGGAGGATAGGGTTTTACCTTATAACAGCCAAACATGCTTGATACGTTTAAAACAAATCATTTGATACTATAATAAGTGTATAGTGTCAAAAACAATTTCAATCATAAATATAAATCATAGACGGCATGAGTGCCCCATCCCACTATGTCGCCATACTAGGCTCTACAAATAAAGCCGAAATACACGTATTGGAAATTGGATTTCCATCATGGTGGCTCCTGATTCGAAAGATCTATCGCGTAGTACAAATCACCGCGGCTTACGTCTCAGCGAGAGAAAACACCGCTATGCACATCCGCACTTTTGGGACTCAAGTATCACCGCGGCTTACGTCCCAGCAAGAGAAAACACCGCTTACTCTATCCCTCCGAGCACGAAGCTCAATATCGGTCGACCGAATCCACTACACTAAAAATGTATACTGATCAAACCATCAGTTTACCACCATCCCGGGCTGTGAGGCTCGCGGATTCACGTTATACACAAAGCTACGCCACACAGGCCGTGCTTTGATCATCAACCACAAGACTTTGCTTTTCAACAGAAGCCTTGATCAATTGCCACTTACGCATGCCACACTGGCAATTCACTCCATGCGACTGATGTCCATCGATATACAACCTCTGAGCTCGTACGTCTCAGAGAAGGGCGTTAAGCAAGAGAATAAATTCTCCGCCGCCAAACAGATGTATATTTAATAGAGATCAATCAACACAGAATAAAATCCAATGTCAGACACACAATCCATTTACAAGTTCGTTCTGGGTCTGAACGAAACCGGAGGCACTTTCCTCGCATATCCATCCATCTCCAGGTACGTCTGGACGATCACCAACTGATTCCCTCATCCTGGGTGTACAGCCCAATCAAGATCATCAGTAATCACCCAAACGATGTGAAGACTTCCGGTCTTCAACCACCGTCTTCATCTTCGACATCTCGTCGAATCGGTTATTCAGAATGGGTATAAACCCGGCCTTTCTGAATAACCCACGTATATAATAAACGAATGTTACACAAACACAACAAACGGCTCATTCCAATTCAGAATATTATCTTATCCACAAAATCACATTCTTAGGGAAAGGTTCCCATTAATTTTATCCAAGATAAATTCTTCTAAATTTATTCTTTAATCCTCCTATGGATATCATTTCAAACTAGTCGGGATTAACGAACCACACCGAAGTAATTATTTATTTTATTTCCCAATCCCAACCTATATATCCCATGGAGAAAACTGGTAATACTCCACATCTAACACCACGGTGTTATCGGTAAAATTAATTACCATTTCACGTTCAAATCTAATTAAAGATTTAACTATCGCTTTGGAGCAAAACTGGTGATACTATACTCTCGATCACTTTTCAGATTTTGATAATTAAAATTATCAATTCACATTTTAATCTAATTAAAGATTCATTAAAACTCCACTTAGTTTTAATCTTTTCAGAAATCGATATTATGTCTTTAACTAGGTTAAAGAACCAATGTCATCTGAACACGACTCACGATAAACCCAAATCATATTTGATATTAAATACAAGGCTCTGAATAGAAAATATACCGGCTTACATTCAATATCAAATTCTGAAACCAACAAATATCGTATTGGAAATAACGATATAAAATATATCTTTCAAATCCCCATAACAATATTTGTATAGTCACGAGATCCAACATCGAAATATCCCGAAGATACTTTCGATTCAACTCCAGTCCAATCCACGTATTGGAAATTATCGATTATTTTCAAAATCACTTTCAAATTCAATTTATTTATTTCAAAAATAAATTGATTTTAATTCTAGTTCAAAACTAGTTCATTTCGATAAAAATCTATTTTTACCTTCTAATGCGGAATTTTCCAGCCCAATTCTTTCCAATTCACATATTATAATTTTACACAAATTATCAATATTTTTAATAATTTTATCAAGGCCCGTACAGTCGATTTCCATCAACGGCTATCGAACTGCACTTACAGCGACCTTTTTCGAATTTGATTTGGACATAATTCCAAATCCAACCGTTAGATTTCAAATTTCTAATATTCATTGGAAAGCTCTTTTCGATACGAACCCAACAGTTCCGGTTTTAGGAGAATCCGACGGTCGGATCTCCCGCAATGTCCGTTTGAAATAAATGGTCGAAATTCACGAACTGCCGCGGCGCGGCGTGTTCTATTCAGGCCATTATATATATAATGTATATATTATATATATTTCGTCGATTTCCTTTTAAAACGAATTTTATAAATAGTTCTACATTCGTTTCAAAACAATTTCAACTTCCATTTCAATTCAAATCAAAATTGAATTCTTCTTTATAAATTCGTTTTAAAATTCATTTCTATTCAATTCAATTTGAATTCATTTCGAATTCGCTTTCAATTCAATTCATTTCGAAATCGTTTTCAATTCAATTCATTTCGAAATCGTTTTCAATTCAATTCATTTCGAAATCGTTTTCAATTCAATTCATTTCGAAATCGTTTTCAATTCAATTCATTTCGAAATCGTTTTCAATTCAATTCATTTCGAAATCGTTTTCAATTCAATTCATTTCGAAATCGTTTTCAATTCAATTCATTTCGAAATCGTTTTCAATTCAATTCATTTCGAAATCGTTTTCAATTCAATTCATTTCGAAATCGTTTTCAATTCAATTTATTTGAAATCGTTTTCAATTCAATTTATTTTGAAATCGTTTTCAATTCAATTCATTTCGAAATCGTTTTCAATTCAATTCATTTCGAAATGAATTAAAATCGATATAAATATCGTTTACGTCAAAATGGCGTCAATCTAATCAACACGGCTTTATATTTTCAAAACTTCTTTATTCTATCCAACAAATGAATATTATCCCATTCAACACATGAATCTATATTTATTTCAACACACGACTAATCTCAACACATGAGTACTGTCAACACATCACTGTTTTTATATTCAACACATGAATTTTCTTTTATAATATTCATTACTTTCCCGATTGGAAGGAGGCCCAATCAATCACCATATGACGTTAATTATATGGATTCCATACAACACATGTATATAATAGCAATAATAAACAATCAAACATCAACCAAAGTGCACTACACTGTATAAGCATCAAATATAGATATCTAACGCTTATAACAGCCTGTCAATCAATCGATCGACATATTTAATCAATCAGGATGAGTGAACTTCAAATTTCATCCCAACACCCGTGTGGGGTTTCAAACAGTCAAACAAAGATTTTATTTGTGCAGTTGGGCGATGTGTAAAATTTATCGACCCAATCGATATCAGTCAAATCAGTGTATATAAACAAATCGGCCGATTTGTTTATAAATATTTATTTATTCGCTTTCACGTTAAAAATTATATTTTTAACGATAAAACTATTTTATTTTAACACTTGAATTTCTATTCAGTTCATTTATTCAATAAATGATTATTTTTATTTTTCTAACATATTTTAGAAAATTTCGGCGGCATAACGGCACGATACTACAAACGGGACGAGGCCTAGCCTTATCCCCGGTCTAGTGAAGGCCCACGCCATTCACACATCAATCAAATCAATTTCAATTCACCAAACAATTCAAATTTCAATCAATTAGACTAACCAACTACACAACCAAACAATTTAACAAACAAGCCATCCATGGTCTGTGGATGACGGGTGTCGGGTGCTACTAAGCACCGTCTACATCCTAGTATATATATATATATAACTAGAAAAAGAGAATTTAGAGTGAGAAGTTCTCACCGAAAGCTATCCAATACCACGACACTCCTATTGTAGAGATCTTCGTCGTTCTCGCCTTTTTTTCCATATTCGTTGCCCGTAGTCACTACATATATAAAAAAATCACACATTTTTATATTTTGATGTCTTTAAAATAAAAGTCACATTTTTATTTATTCGTTTTCTATTTAAAAGTCATATTTTTATAATCACCTCATATATATAAAAATCGAATTTTTACTATGCTATTCAATATACAAAAATCATATTTTTATTTCGAAGTTCAATATATAAAAATCACATTTTTACTTCGAAGTTCAATATATAAAAATCACATTTTTACTTTCACGCTATATGGATAAAAATGCTATTTTTACACCGCTACTATATAGATAAAAATTCTATTTTTACATCGTTATTCTATATATAAAGATCTCGCCTTTTCAACTATAAAGATTTCATCTTTATAAAAATCAGCATTTCATTTCGACGTATAGAAAATAAAAATCAGATTTTTATTTTGCTACATACACAAAGATGATATTTTTATATTCTCTATCCTATAAAGATTACATTTTTAATACTTTAAAAATATAAAAATCATATTTTTAATATTTCTATATAGTAAAGATTATATTTTTAATACTTTAAAAATATAAAAATCATATTTTTATTACTTTAAAAATATAAGAATCATATTTTACTCCTTCTACTTAATAAAATTCCGGCTTTTCTATTTTCAAAATATGATCTTTTCTATTCTAAAAAAGATGTGATCTTTTTCTATTTAAAGTTTAGATCTTTTCCCTTTTAAAAATTCAAATCTTCTTCCCTTTTTAAAAACTTAGAATAAAATAAAATCAGTTTTATTTCTTTTTAAAAAATCAGTTTTATAACTTAAAGAAAATCAGTTTGAAAATCTTTCTGTTTATATAAAATACGAATAAAATAATAAAAAAAAACTTACGGCGAGGGGAGGGGGTTTTCCACGGCGGACCTACGCTGCGGAGGGTCGCTGAACAGCTGGATGAGGCGGAGGAAGGGTGCGGTGGGCCCAGGTTGCTGTCACGGCGAGGTTTACGGTTTGGGGGGGGGGCTCGAACATCGAATGGAGGGAGAAGGGAGCGTCGCCGTTGACTGGAGGGCGGAGCAGCTGGAGCGGCGTCACCTGGCGGCGGCGAAGGCGGATCCGCCTGGAGGCGCGATCGATTATCCCTTTTTTTTTATCTGTTGAAATGAAATTCGATCGGGGGGGGGCAGAGATAAGGAAAGAGGGGTTCTTTTTTTTTTAATTATTTAATTGTTTAATTTTCTAAAAAGTTGACTTTTACAAACGACCCCTGAACGAGGTCCACCGCCTGTCGTCCATAGCGTTTTACCCCCATTCCAAACACAATGGGATATGTATCGCAAGCTGATTTGATCGTTTGAATCATTTTCCGTTAAATTTACATTTAAATCACTTTATTGAATTTTAAACGTACATTTCGAATTACTGGGGCCACATACTAACTAGAAAAATTCCCAAAAAATATTTTCTAGCTTCGTATTGACGATACGGTCCTAACAAAACTAGTTTCGTCGAATTCTGAGACCGTTAGAAAAATGGCCATTTTCCAGTCGATTAAAATCTACTGAAACTGGTCAAACGCGTTTTCTTTTGCCACGCTCACATATTGATTCGAAAAATTATGAAATTTGGAATCTAGCAATAACTTGACACCACGGACCCAACAAAACTGGTTTCGTCGAAATCCGAGGTCGTTTGCAAAATGTCCATTTTTAAGGGCCTGAATTCCACAGCGACTATTCAGAATTTTCAACTGGACATATCTTTTGATTCCCGCTATGAAATCTTGATTATTCGGATTCGTTGGAAAGATATTACCAATTAGATCCTAATGTTTTTGGTTTCACTAAAATCCGGATTGTTTTGCACCCGGTATATTCAGTTGAAGTTTGAAATCGAATTATCGAACTACCGCGCCATTTTCAATTCTATTTATAATTATATATAATTATTTATATTCTAACGACGACGTATATAATATATACGTCGAATTATATTAAAAATAAATTTCTCGTCGATAATATTTAAAATAATCTATTTTAAATATGCAAAATTCTTTAAAATTGCCAAAATAAAATTTTTAAACTGGCCCAGATTTTCGGGTTATTACACCAAGTATGTTTGGACGATCACCCCTTATTACCTTGTCTTGGGTGTACAGCCCAATCAAGACATTAGTAATCACCCAAACAATGTGATAACCTCCGGTCTTCAACCACCATCTTCATCCTCGACACATCGTCGAATCATTTATTCAGAATGGGATAAACCCGGTCTTTCTGAATAACTTGCGTATATAATAAACAAGTGCGGTAAAAACACAACATACGCCTCATTCCAATCCAGAATATTCCTTTATTCAAATATTCTTATACTTTGAGAAAGGTTCCCATTAATTTTATCAAAGATAAATTATTTAAATTTATTCTTTAATCTTCTTTTGGATATCATTTCAAACCAAATTATGGTTTATCCAAACTAGTCGGGATTAGCGAACCTTACCGAAGTAATCATTTGTTTAATTTCCCAATCCCAACCTATTCATCCCATGAAGCAACATTGGTAATACTTCATATCTAACACCAAGGTGTTATTGGTGAATTCCATTACCATTTCACGTTCAAATCTAATTAAAGATTTAACTATCGCCTAGAGCAAAACTGGTGATACTCCATTCTCGATCATTTCAATCTAATTAAAGATTCATTAAAACTCCACTTGGTTTTAATCTTCCCAAAAATAAATATTATTTAACTTGGTAAATCAGGGTTAAAGAACCAATGTCATTTAAAACACGGTTCACTATAAACCCAAAATCACATTCCATTCCATCAGCCTTTAACCGTAAATTAGCAAGTGAACAATTCCTTAAGTATTAACCCCGAAGCCCGAAACCAACATCAGATCAATACCCAGGAAACCATTTTACTTAACTAATCTCCAGTTAGTTTCTGATTTTCTTAACTCTGTTGGGTCTAAGAACAGTATTATTAAAGATACCATTCATGACAACCCAAAATCTTATTCCATTGTTAATCGGGTTAAAGAACAAGTATTATTTAAAACACCGTTCATGATAAACCCAAAGACCAATTTCAGTTTGATTCCAATTAAATATTAATTAATTGGTATACTTCATTAAATCTAAATAAAAAGATTTAATTTTTTCTTAACTGGGTTCAAGAATAGTGTTAATGAAGACACCATTCACGACAAATCCAAATCACATTCCATTAATTATGGAATCTTCCTGGAAAAACAAATCAATATATAATCGATATCAATTCCCATATCCGACTAATAATATAAATGGAATAACGGCAAAGCCTTTTAAATTCCATATGTATTAACAATCTTTCTCCACAGAATTTCATTTTGATTATTATCAATCGAATTCCAAACAATTCTAATTTAATATATTAAATTGGAAAATGTTACTTTGGAAAATTCCTATTAAATCTTAATAAAAAGATTTATAAATTCCAAATCATATTTCACTGTAAATCGGGTTGAAAACGAATGTCGTCAAAAACACAGTTCACAATAAACCAAATTCACATTCCATCAGTCTCTAACCGTAAATTAGTAAGAGGACAATTCCCTAAGTATTAACCTCGAAGGCCGAAACCAACATCAGATCAATACCCAGGAAACCATTCAACTTAACTAATCTTCAGTCAGTTTCTAATTTTCTTAACTCCATTGGGTTTAAGAACAGTATTATTAAAGATACCATTCATGACAAACCCAAAATCCAATTTGATATTAAATACAAGGCTCTGAATAGAAAATATATCGGCTTATATTTAATGTCAAATTCTGAACCAACAAATATCGTATTGGAATAACGATATATATCTTCCAAATTCCTCCACATTATCCGTATAAACACGAAATCCAACATCGAAATATTCCAAAGACAAATTCGATTCAAATCCATTTCTAATTTATATATTGGGAATTCTGGTTATTTTTAAAACCATTTCAAGTCCAATTTATTTATTTTAAAAATAATTGGATTATAATTCTAATTCAAAACTAGTTCATTTCGATAAAAATCTATTTTTATCTTTTCAAATATGGAATTTTTCAGCCCAATTCTTTCCAAATCATTT
Organism: Allium sativum; assembly: GCA_030737875.1. Lineage (NCBI taxonomy): Eukaryota > Viridiplantae > Streptophyta > Magnoliopsida > Asparagales > Amaryllidaceae > Allium > Allium sativum. The sequence goes on along the minus strand of CM060919.1, from coordinate 483,597,953 downwards.
CTTATGATTTTACACTAATTATTAATATTTTTAATAATTTTATCCACGCCCGTACAGTCGATTTCCATAAACGACCATCGAACTGCACTTACAGCGACCTTTTCCAAATTTGATTTGGACATAATTCCAAATCCAACTATTAGATTTCAAATCTCTAATATTCGTTAGGAAGCTCTTTTCGATACGAACCCAATGGTTCCGGTTTTAGGAGAATCCGACGGTCAAATCTCTCGTAGTATCCATTCGAAGTCAATGGTCGAAATTCGTAAACTGCCGTAGCGTGGCGCGTTCTATTCAGGCCATTATATTATATATATAATATATATTTCGTCAATTTCCATTTAAAACGTATTTTATAAATCGTTTTAAATTCGTTTTCAAAACGATTTCAACTTCGTATTCAATTTCTAATCAAAATTGAATATTCCATATCATCGATATATAAATGATAGTATTTTCAAAACATTAGATTTTGAAATCAATTCCTTTTCGTTATTCATTATAAAAATGAATAAAATCGATATAAATATCGTTCACGTCACAATGACGTCAATCTAATCAACACGACTTTATATATATTCGTGTCCATCCCAAATCGGACATCAAAATCAGATTTTGATTCTTTTCTGATATTGTTTTAAAATATTCATTATTTTAAAATATTCGTTATTTTAAAATATTCACTCTTTCTGAACTGGAATCAGACACAGTCAATTACCATATAATGTGATTATATGGATTTTGTATAATGCACGTATACAACAACAATCAAACATAATCAACCATCATCCAGAGTGCATTCTACACTACATAAGCATCAAATATAAATATTTAACGCTTATAATAGTCTGTCAACCAATCGATTGACATACAACTAACTATCGGGATTAGTGTATGTCCGATATCATCCCAATACTCGTGTGGGGTTTCAATCAACAAATAATGAATTTTATTTGTGCAGTTGGGCGATATGTAAAATTTATCGTCCCAATCCATATCAGTCAAATGGGTGTACATAAACAAATCTTCCGATATGTTTATAAATATTTATTTTATTCTTATACACGTTAAAAATTATATTTTTAACTATAAAATATTTTATTCCATTCCACATCACACAATCAATTTTTATAACACAGTCAAGCAAACAAACAAGTCGTCCATGGTCGGTGGACGACGGGTGTCGGGTGCTGCTAAGCACCGTCTGCATCCTAGTATATATTTTAACTAGAAAATAAAATAAAAGTGAGAAGTCCTCACCTTTGGGTTCCACTCCGCCGGATCTTTAGTGGACGATGGTTTGGATTTACCCGACTTTCCAACGCCCTCTTTCCACGTTGTCCATAAATAAAAATCACATTTTTATCGCTTCATTCCAATAAATAAAAATTATATTTTTATTTCTACTTCATATATTTTTACAATGCTTCTTTCTATATACAAATTATATTTTTATATTTCTACTTCTTATATAAAGATCGTATTTTTATTTCACTTCTCCTATAATAAAAATTATACTTTTATTATGTTATTCATATAAAAATCACATTCTTCACTTCATGAACACAATATAAAAATCATATTTTTATTATCTATATAATATAAAAATCATATTTTTATAACGCAATTTTCTATGTAAAGATTATATTTTTATATCAAAACCATATATATAAGAATGTATTTTTATTTCAAACATTAACATCTAAAAATCCTATTTTTATAGCGATGCTTATATAAAATCAAGTCTTTATTTCAAATCCATACACACAAAAATCATATTTTTTCTTCATTAAAAATCGTATCTTTACCTTGAAATCATACACATAAAAATCTAATTTTTTCAATGCATAAAAATCTAATTTTTAACCAACGTAAAAACCTTATTTTTTATTAACCTAAAAATAAAAAAGAAAACAAAGCTTTATAAAAAAAACACTTACAGTGTTCAGCAAAGGGGGGATGTCACTGTCAGTTAAAAGGAGAAGGGAGAGCGCGCGGCTGTGGGGATGCTCCGTCGACCAGGGTTTGGCCAGGTGGTACGGATTGGGTGCGGTTTTAGGTAAAAGGGAGAGGAAGAGCGAGGGGGAGGCGGCCAGAGGGGAGGTGGCGACTATGGAGGTGGGCAGCGCACCCGGAGGGAGCGGCAGTGGTGATGGGAATGGAGGCGACGGGTCGAAATGGGGGCTGAAGGTTTTTGACGTGGAAAGATAATGAATTAGGTTTAGATTTTTAGAAAATTATATATATATATTATTTTAATAATTAATTAATTCCCAAAAGAGTTGACTTTCCATTTAAACTCCAAATGAGGCTCAATGACTGTCGCCCCTAGCTAATTACCCTCATTTCGAACACAATGGGATACGTTTCGTATCCCAATTCGGCTGTTATGATCAGTTTCTATTTAAATTAACATTTAAATCATTATATTGAATTTTAAACGTACATTTCAACTTACTGAGGTCACATACGGATCCCAAAAATTCAAGAAAAAATATTTCTAGCTTTTTATTGACGATACGGTCCTAACAAAACTAATTACGTTAAATTTGAAGACCGTTTGAAAAATGACCATTTTCTGGTCGATCCAAATTGAATAAATTGACAAAATACGTTTCCTTTTGCCACACTCACATATTAATCCCAAAAATTATGAATTTTGGAATCTAGCAATAATTTGACATTCCAGATCCAATAAAAGTGATTTCTTCAAAAACGGAGGTCGTTCGCAAAATGGCTATTTTTAAGGGCTATATATTTCCATAGCGACTATTCTGAACTTTCAAATGGACGTAACTTTTTATTTCCGCTATGAAATTTCAATTTTTCGGATTCGTTGGAAAGATATTTTCAAATAGATTCAAATATTTTTGGTTTAGCTAAAATCCGGTTTCCTGTACATTCATTTGAAATTTGAAATCGAATTTTCAAACTACCGCGCCATTCTAATTTCTTTTACAATTAAAAATAAATATTTATATTCTAACGTCGATTCATATAAATATATACGTTCTAATTCTATTCAAAATAAATTTCTCGTCGTTATTATTTAAAATAATTCATTTTAGATATCCAAAATTCATTAAAATTGCCAAAATAAAAATTTTAAATTGGTTCTGATTTTCCGGGTTGTTACAGAAAAGAACTAAGGAATCACAAACTTCTAGGAGAACGAAAAACAAAGAGATGATGTATAGAAGCAGGTCGAAGCAGGCTTCCTGGCTCGCGACTCGCGGAGGTGACCCGACCCCTAGGATAGACCACGACCCGAGCCGCAGAATAGGGGGCGACCTGACCCCATGAAACAAGCCATTGTTGACTCGTAGGAAGGCAGATCAATGGGTGCGACCCAACCCAGAGAGGAGGGGGGACCTGACTGGGTAAGGAAATCATGACTCGATCCCATGGAACTATCACGAATCGATCTGAAGCTGGAGTGTTGGAGGGACCAGACCACTAGGTCATGACCCGAGCCCAGGGAAAGACCATGACCCGACCCGTACATATGTGGAAGCTTTGACTCGTAGATAAGTGTCTTACCTCGACCCGATCCGGAGCTATTATCCTATCCACGAACCAAAGAGACATCGCGAATCGTGACCCGAAGAAAGGTCTGAACCGCGACCCAAAGAGATGTCTCAATCTCTAACCATACCCAGAAGACATAGGGTTGTTTTTAAAAAAATATAGTTTTCGAGTACGACCAAGATTTGAACAAAAGGGCCTTTTTTTTGTGGTCGATGCCCCCGAACCTGTGCCGCAGTGCAGTGGCCAACATTAATTTTCAAGGCTTAACAACCAAGATTCAACGCTTAATCCGAGAATATCAACAGCTAAATGGCAACGATTGGAATTCTCCCTAAAGGCATGACCCTTATTCACTGATGTTCAATTAGGGGAGTTCTTGAACAAGATTCGGCATATTAACCATGGCACATGTGAAAAAGACTACTTCTAGACAACCTTTTTTTTAAGAAGTTTCCAATGGTGTATAGACCACACTAATGCAACTGATGTCCCTGAAAGAGTAGCGACCGTCTGGTTTACATGACTTAAACCTCCTCAATCAGCGGAGGCTCGAATGACATTGATATGGAGTAGCCCATACACTATTCCGAAGATGGCTCGGATGATCTTAACGACGGTGAATCCCAATGGCGGGATACTAGAAAGCAACTTAGGGTCCTAACACTACAAAGCTACACTTCTCTTGTGTGACATGGTGAAAGGCATATGTGCTGCGGTTCACTCCCTGAGGAACTTAGCAAACCTACTTACTATCAACCGCATCGATGACGATTGATTTCTGCTGGATAAGGATTAAATCGACATACTTTGGAGCCTAGAGTACGGTACTAGTTGAGCCACTGTAAACCATGATCAGGCATATGGATCCTCATACAGATGATAGCAACTTGACTGCTCATCAACAACCATGCGGCCATCTCTAACAGAATTCAGAGCTTACATTGCACCCTAGTGTCTATTGCTAAAAATCCTAACCGAAGCTGGAGTGGGAATGGTTTGTGGCAACTAAGGTACTAGGAGAGCCTGTTATTTAGCTAAATAGAATATGTATTATTACTCGGCCTTTTGACCCGGTAATTTTCCGACTGACCAGATAAGTTAGACTCGATATAAATATAATATTTTCTTTTAGGATTCCAATGCTTCATATTGGCAATCTCCATACATAGCCAAAAAACAATTCAACCTTCGACATATCCCTAATTTGAGGTCAAAAATATGCTAGTAACTATAAAAAACAACCTTGGAAATATGAAGCCAACAATGAGACGAACCAGTAGAAAAAGTTACAAGAACTACATGCATATCTAGGGATTAATTTCGATCTGGCCCCTATTATGGTCGATACCGATCCGCTTTCGAAGATGATTTGGAGTTTAGATTATTTTGGGGGACTTTATCTTCCGAGTGAGGTTCTATAGGAGAAATATTAGCAAGATATTTGGTCGTTATAAATAATTGCATTTCTTACCCCTTAAGACGACACTTCTCATTTTCGGTATTCGTGTGTCGATCATTTCATCATCCAAAAAATAGATCATTTCGGTAATCGTAAAAATACTTTCTTATTTTGGACGACAACGACATAAATGAGTTATATATATATATATATATATATATATATATATATACATATACACATACATATATATGTGTGTGTGTATATATATATATATATGTGTGTGTGTGTGTGTGTGTGTGTGTAGTGTGTGTGTGCACGCGCGTGGGCACTCATTTAATCATAAAGAATATTTTCTTATTTTGGACGACAATGACATGTATAAAAGAGAAATGTATATATTGCATTGTACACCCCCATGACTAAACAACGTCCACGTTACTATATAAACTTCTCATTGCACTTCTACGCTTGGGGGCATCTGATGCGCTCATCAAATATACAAATGATTTAAAATTAAGTTAAACTAATTTTGAATAATTATAATAAAATGAACATTTTGTATTTAATTTTTAAGAAAACTCTAAATGAATTTAGACTATATATGCCCAATAATGATTCAAATACTTTTTTATTGGAATTTACCCAATTAGATCATTCTAACTAGTCCGGTTCCAATGGTATAATTTTGAGAGTAACAATTATGATTATTACAAACAACCAATGCATGCTCATGAGTGTATTTTGCATTGGTTTTAAAGTTAACCAAAATACAAGATTCATTCATATGGTTACAATTGATAATGATGAGTTTTTTATGAATATATACGTTCTTATTTTCGTATTTACCAATGGATATGATTTCTGGTTGATCACATCCTCAGTAGTGACGAATCGTTTAGCACTCAATGGGTATGAAAGTATTATTGAAAACAAAATATAATGATCTAAATAATTAAATTACATTATGCTGTTTGAGGTTTAAAAAAATGAAAATTATAATGAAAAATGACATACTATTGTGGAAATACAACCTTACACATAAATCATATTTTTCTATTAATTCTTATCATTGATAATTTTTAGCAAACATCATTTGAACATTAGATGACAAGTTGGAAAGGCAATAAATGAAGGGGTTAAAACAATGTCCAAACTAGAGTAATAAATTGGAGTAACATAATTAGTAAACACATAGGAATCATAAATATGATTAAGTTATAAAAGGGTCCATTCCCAAGGAAACGCCAAAACTCCTTTTCTCTTCCTTTTGCTCATCCGTATTTCAATTTTCCCCCAATTACTCATCTCTGATTTCGTAATCGGACTTGATCGTTGGCAGTCTGATCCGATCTAAATATAACGTTATTTTTATTATATGGAGCAGCCGCCTGCAGCGAAGTAAGTGCCTTAAAGTGCTGTTAGGGACCCGTTCTGATTTCTGCCAGTACCAATATTTTTTATTATTATGTCGAGCAGGTTCTTTCGTTTTAGCTCGAGCCCAGGTTGCGAAGATACTGATTTAGTGGAGTTATCGGTTGCGTCGTCTTCCTTTTGGCAATCTAAGAAGCGCAAGAGCAATCAGGTTCGAATTTTGAGGATGTTCTCATATTTATTATTGATAAAACGTTCAACTTTTTAAATCTTGGGTCACCTTTTAATCTGTTAGGGCCATCTAATCAAAATGATGTTTGATTTTTATTTTTATTTTGTACTTGAAGCAGCTCTAAATTCCCTTTTTAAATTCATTAAATCATATGCAAAACATTGTTTTTTAGTTTCAATCAGTGGTTCAAATTTCGGCATCATTTGTGCTAAACGCTGAACATTGCTGAATGTTGGATATTGAAAGTTGAATACTTGAAATATTGTTTGTTTACATTCTGATCAGATATTTGTTTTGTGAACATAAATTACTAGTTTGATAATATTACCCCTCAAAGTCAAAAATAATTGTTTTTCGATTTAACTTCCATACAAAATGCACTTAATCATCTTATTTTATGTCTTATGTTCATATTTATAAAAAAGATAACAAACATTATCGTGTGCATGTACCACTAAATCTACAAAACACGTCGAAAATTGAAAATTTTGCGAAGTAATTTTTTTAAAGTTTGTTCGAGAAGAAAGTATTCCATTATAATAGAATTGGAGGTTGTGTTATGTTTAGATTATAATTAAAAAAATCAGCATTACTAATATATATATATATATATATATATATATATATATATGTATGTGTGTATATATATATATATATGTGTGTGTGTGTGTGTGTGTGTGTGTGTACACTCAACGTGTCCAGATAAATTATTATACATATAAGATGATTTTGTACAACTTTTCATAATTATTTAATATGTTGATTTCTGTGTATGTGTTACGGAGTTTAAGTTTTCATTTACCTTAAATAAATTAGTATTGTTTAGCTTGTCAATTTTTTTTTACACCTGCATAGCATATTTCAAATTATTTATATTTTTCATTCCATTCTTATTAACTAAATTATCATATTTTTATTCCAATTGTATACAAACGTCATAGTAGCCTAGTAGGTTGTCATCAATTTTTTCGTCACTAGTTTTATTATGATCGTTTTTAGTGATTGAAAGGTGTAATATAAAATTAAAATCAAAACAAGATGAAAAATATCACCTCACCAAAAAAATCACCTCAATCCTCACCGTAGAAGAAGATTAGATCTAATAACAAAACTGATGTTATGTTTGAATTTTCCTAATTGTTTGATGCAGTTTTAAAAAACTTCGTAAAACAATTGCTTATTATGTTGCATATGTGTATAATTAGAAAGCATGGTGTAATAAGTGATTAGTACTTGCAATCAGCATTAAAATTTTGCTTAATAATTAGAGAGCTTAATGAAACCACTGATTTGAAATCAAACATGCTAACCACCATTATCACTTAGTTAGTTAAACATTTGGTCTTTTTTCCCTCAAAATAAACACAGCATTTGTGTCTTCTAAAGATATGTCACATCTGAGGTATTGGTCTACCATGTCAATAATTCAAAATCACTAATAAGGCATGGACGTATCATTTACAACACATACAACCATATTCGGCTGGATTTCAAACATAGTACTAGATAAAATGATAAACTTTGAACTTGGTTGGTTTTGTAGACTTAATTCATTGGGGTTGATGCCATAGGTATGCAGTCCTCTTTTATCTTAGAAAATGTGGATACCCCGTGCCAAAGGCTCCCATACTCAAGCGCAAGAGGACTTCCCAGGTCAGTCTCCAATCCCGGTACTATTCTCACGGCTTTCCGGGCTCTGGGGGTGGTCGATTAGTGCGCACAGTCTTAGAAAATATTTAATTAAACTATTTCATGTTAGGATTTTGAGTTAGTGAATCCGTGGCCTATCCGGAATTCGACATAAATAATAATCTAAGATCTGTAAATATCGTTGACAAAACAAATCAAATAGATAAATAAATAGAAATGATGGTAAATAAATAAATACGAGAACTCAAATTGAACCTGATGTTTTTCTTTATTTTTTGAATAATCGTGGAGTCACAATAAAAATACAAGAGAAATCACTAAGGTACAAAATATATACAATTATGCAGATTGTACCGATCAGTTGATTTTCCTTGTTGATTTTACATACATTTAAGTCCAACAATTCACATAAACTCAGATATAGCAACCGCCATCAATGTCTCTATCAATTTAACTCTTTACTAAAGAAAGCCAGCTGGGTCCGCACTTTCAAACACGATTAACCCAAGATTGGGCTAATCAAGTTTGAACATGGCTCAAACTACTCTTCACATTCTCTTGCAAGCAAAAGAAAAACCATGCACAAACATTGTACAAGAAGCAACAGACTTTACACTCTAAACAATGTAGGAGACAAAGAGAAGCAAAGGTCATCAGCCACGGTGTCGTCGACTACATTTTCTCATCTTGCATATGACAAGAAACTGATGGATCACCGCATCATGTTTCGTTTGTCTTTACCTGTCATCACTTGATGAAAGTTTCACCTTCAACAAATACTCTCACTAATCCACACACAACTGCTAATTAAATAAGTTTGATTGATAAACACCATAACATATACAATAACCATTTAGCTTTTCATTTGCAAAATGTGTTTGCTACCCTTACGCTTCAACTTATCCTTGCTATTGTCTATGTAAGTTGAGCAATCAAACACTTTAAGGAATAAAAATTCACAGATTTCTGTTTTCGTATCTTTTCTATGTCAGTTACATCTACAATAATGGATGAAACTTGCATAGTCGATGAAATAAACCACCATAGGTGCAACCTCTGCCCACATTCAGTAGTCAACCATAATCTGTTAGTCTTCTCTAGGAATGTCTGATCTATTTGCTTAACTGCAAGCAAATCACCATGTGATGCGACTTGTCTCAAAACTCTTCTGGACTTACAACAATCAATGAATTTTCGCGATGCCAGTTCACCATTACTACTACCTAATTTAAAAACCTTCAACTACTTTCTTGATTGCCTATGTATCAAGGTTTTTCAATTATGGAAACCAGACAAGTATTTCGTCTTCGGTCTTCATAAAATAGACTTGTATATTCTGCAAAAAAAATATCTGTAAACACAATAAGTTATCTTGCTTCCGCTAACTATGACATTGGTACATGCATCTTAATATTTGAATGGACATCCTAGAAAATAACCTCTACAAAAGCTTAACTCTTTACTGCCACGCACCATCAATTAGACCTCTCTTACATAGCATTTCAAGGCCCTGTTAAACAACATGGCCTAATTGAAGATGCCACGATCGAGTAGAATTTTTACTAGAATCAGAAACTATTGCTGATTTTCCTTCGTTTGTCTTTTCTTGAAGCAAAAAAACATTAACTATCCTAACACTCTTTCATTGCTCGTGAGCATTTTATTACTTATAATCTTCTTCTGAATTACATCTCAATCCTCTTCTACTGAAAGCTCTTGTAGATACCACACTTCTATGCTAGTATGATATATGCTTAACATATAGTTCTAACACACACCATCAAACATATGAATCATCGCTCCCTACGCCAACCATACAACAAAATGCGTCGTTTTTTTAAATAAAAGATGATCATCTTTCACCCTTGGTCATGTTTGTAACTAAACAGATTCTCTCTTGCGTCACGTCATATGGTATGTAACACCTCAATCAATCATTCATTTAGTACAATCAGGCAAACTAGCATTAGCTGGAAACATTGATGAATCATTATCCCCATCACTATTCAAAGTATCTATCATTGTTGTTGACATAGCTGTCTTCTTTCCATCTCTCTTCCAAATAAATGGACACTTGTATAGTGCCCCTCTTCATGACGATAACAAGCACCCCTTCAACATCTCTTATTTAACCGATAAGCCTTTAAATTGCTATCCACATTGTCATGACCAGATAACGTACTCTCAACATCTAGTTATGCAGTCATGTCTTAACATCAGATAGGTTTATGAAACATCTTTATAAATCATGGGGTTAACAAACATAAATACCCCAAAGGTAAACGACTCGACGAATTATTTCTCATCAATTGTTTTTACATATGCTACTGGCAACTTCATAATTAATGTATGAGGATTACATAGGTGATCAGAAATGTAGTACTTTGCTTCATATTAGACGTATAAAGTTGCAGATGAAGAACAATGGCATTTTCTAAAGACCTATCTTGATATGCATCCTTCAGGGTATCCTGCATTTCCTTTGCATCTATGTTATGCATAGACTCCCTGAAAATCTCATCAGAAAGACAGTTGAATTATTGTAAGAGCTTTATTATTCATTCTTGGCAATTTATCTGAGTTAAGATCTTTGAATTTATATGGATTAGAAACTACTTGAAATCTCTATTTTTCAATACCGCCTCTGTGTTTCACCTTTCACATCGTAAAGTCTTCTTTTCCATCAGATCTATATGCAACAAACTTGTTACTTTTGATGCAGCCATTGCCTATCAATTTCCAATCATTCTCTTGCTCTAATGCCAGCTATTTGGATTTTGGTAGGCCAAAACCCTAGTTTAAGGAGAATAAATATTAATCTAATATCTAGAACCACCACTTTGATGACAAATAGATAAAATAAAAAATAAATATAAATATAAACAAATTAATAAATAAGAGAACTTGCATATTATACCTGAGTTTTTTTTTTAACAAAGGAGTCACAAGAGATATTACAAGAGGAATTATAGAGGTAGAAAATAATTTAAATATAATTGATTGTATCAATTAGTTAATTTCCTTGATTTAACATATGGTCGAATCACAAAATTTCAACATTTTATTTTGATGAAAGTCGTGCAATAGCTTGGTTTTTATTTTTTTATTTTTTAATAATGGGAATGCTTTTAGTCTTCAATTGCCTAAGGTTTCTCATCTCCACGTTATTTATATTTCTTTACAAGCCTTATGTTTTTTTTTTTTAAACCTTAAAAGCGACTGAATTTGGAGGAGACCATGAATATCCATGACAATACCAAAGCATTTTTCTTAGATCAAGCGTACGCTAAATTATATATGATGATATTACTTCAATGCCGTTGCTGCGACGTTGACTGCAGTTCTTTCTGTATTGCCTCAAATTCAAATACATTATGATTTTGATGGAAAATGGCTTTTGCCTTTAATTTCTCAGGATGTCTGTACTCAATTTTTCGTATATATATTTTTAGTAGCTTTGTTTGCGAGTTCTTGGAGGCTTTTTCACAAAAGAATGTACAGAATTTTCAGGTAACCTCGAGGACCCATGATGATACAAAGGCGCTTTTCTTAAGTCAAGAATAAACCAAATTATATATGATGATCTTACTTAGATGATATCAATGTGCTGTTAACTGTAGTTTTTTGTTTACTGCTTCAAGTACAACACATATCGTCTCTCTACATTGCATTAGGAGTTGGTTATCGCTCGTGGATTGAGGCTTCTACTAAGATTTCAGATTATGACGATCTTGGCTGTTATCAGTTTACGGTGCTAGTCATATGATATATAATGTAGGTGACATGTATTATTTGACATTGGTCTCAGCTAAGAATCAAAAAATACTGGACAAGACCACAGGAAAGCCCTCGATATGGTATCTTAAAAGGAATCACATAAGAAAGCTAAACATTAAAAAATAAATCATTATGTTAGATGGCCTAATTTTATTTTTGTTTAGTGAAGTAATTGAATGAAGCACTTGTTTTTATCCAGTGGTGTCAAATTATGCACATTTCAGATGTCACATTATGCACATTTCACACACACACAGATACATTGATATAATTATATATTACCAATTTTAATGGATGCATATTTTTGTTGCAGTGGTTATTTAAGAAGTTGTTCTAATCATATACCAGGACTGCAAAGTAGTAAACATTTACCCATAACTCATTGCTGTCTTTTAGTTCGATAATTTTGCTAACCTGGAATGTAACATATTTCGGTTAGAACTGAAATGAAAATTTTGAATACAAACTAGGGAATTCAATTTGAGATATACGCCATGACCGCCCTTACTGGAGTGGTGTCATGCTTTGATCTATGGCTATGAATTTTGTAATAATACTTCACTAGCTAATATAGCTCTTCGGTCTTTCTCAAGAATCTCATTTGATTGGATATATTTATTGTACATTGAAACTTTTGATTGAGTTCCAAGCTTTAATTCTAACATGGTTAAAATTTTGAATATTTCTTGTATTTTGATTTCTTGGTATTTTAGGTTGATGCACCTGAAATTATTGACCTTGAAAAAGAAGATGACCAAGATGTTGTGGTTATAGATGGAAGTATTTCAGGATACAAGAATAAGCAACCCATGAAATATGACAAGACTAATGAAAGTCTTTTTAAGGTTTGAGAAACAGGCTATCTCGAATTTTTCTTAATTGCTAGATTAACTGTATTATCATTTGCTTATGCTTGTGAATCATGTTTAAATGTACAGGATGATTTTTACAAAGTGGGTTCTAGTACACAGAGTCTTTTTGATAACGTTACTCTTGCTCCACTGAATGCTGCCCAGAGTTCCATGCCAATCTCACAGGACTTCTATTTACCTGATGAATTCAACTATGGCATGTTCGACTTTGATGAGAGTTATTATAAAGGAATTGAATTAGATGCAGAACTAGCTGAGTTCAGTAATAATTTGGATTCTAAATTTGATGGATGGAATATTCCATCTGGAGTTGAAGCAACTGTGCCTTGGTTGCAAAATTTGAATCGGGGCAAACCACCTAGCTCATTTTTGAAACAAAATGCAATACCATCTAGTTCGCAGGTCATAATTGTGGATGATGATGATGCTGATTTGAAATTTAAAGCATTTAAACAGTTTGAAACTGTTCAGGGCGATAAAGATCATTATTTTTCTAAGCCAGAACAAATTAAAGAATTTAGAGTATTAAAAAAGGTACTTGTGTAATTTAAAACTTTGGCCTGCTCACAGCCAACATCTCTCTAGTTGTATTTTCATCATGTAAATCTGTTGCAGGCATCTAAAGATTGGACAAAGAGGATTCAACATGAGTGGAAGGTTATGGAGAAAGATTTACCTGGTGAGTGAGCATGTTTCTTTTCTAGCTAGCAATCAAAATGGCTATCATATATGAGGCACTTGCAAGTAAAATTATCCTTGGGACATGAAAATCTTGATTTTCTCAAATCAAGCAAAAGCCCATTTTCTCATGATGCGCTGATTGTATATTATTTAAAAAGCAGGGACTAGTGAAGATTTTTAGTTCAATTTGAATTGACATACAAACTTTCTGCATTGTTACATAATTGTTAGAACATCAGCTTTTTTTTTATGTGTTTAAATTGTTTAAATTTGGAAGGAGGTGCATAGGGAACTGGTTCTTTTGTGAAGGTTTTCAGAAATTAGACTAAAAATACTCCTATCTAAAAAAACATTTTTTTTAGCCTTGTTATCGAATAGTTTAAGTCGCAACAATTTTAATTTACTGGCATATGTGAAATTTATCGAAGATTATATTAACATAACTTTCGGTGCATAATTTGACATTTGAAAGAATATAGTTATTTTTGTTGCTAGAGTGAAAGATTTCTTCCTTTTTTTGGGTTCCGCTTCTGCAGTCTTATTTTGTTTTCCATGTTAATTGGTATTTTAGCTCACATGCTGCATGATAAATATTCTGCCATGAACTTTTGTTACACCAAGGCTAAAGAACGTTGTAGGTGACTGTCAAAATGGAGTCTGCACTACATTGGGTTAGCTGTACTAAACTATAGAGGGTGACAACTTAGTCCTACTAGACTCCTTGAATTCTATTAAAGCACGATTAAATCGAGAGCGCTTTTGTCAAAAAATACCAAAATACCGAGAGCCATTGTGTTTAAAGCACGATTAAACTGAGAGCACTTTTGTCAAAAAATACCAAAATACCGAGAGCCGTTGTGTTTAAAGCACGATTGAACCGAGAGCACTTTTGTCAAAAAATACCAAAATATCAAAGTTCAATTATATGTCAGGACAGTATATATAAAGTCTTTGTTAACTTTTAAAATGCTCAAAACATCTTTGGCAAAAAAAGTATGTAATTTAGGTCTCTCTTTTTCAAAAAAAATAAATTCAAATTAAGATAAGAAAAAGCATTTTAAAATTCAAAACAAAAAACAATGTAAAAAGCTTCCAAAATATCTTTGCCACTTTTTTTTCAAACGCAACCACACCACCCCCCCCCCCCCAAAAAAAAATTTAACGTAAGAAACTTTCAAATTTCGAACTTTTTAATTTATATTTATCCTCATATTTATGTCAGAAAAATAAATAAAAGTGGATGGAAAATGAAAATAGCAAGCTACAGAAAAACCTTACATAAATGTATACAATTATTCAAAATATTGCTGACATATAAGCAATTATAGTTCGTAATTGCGTAATTTTATACAAATTTTGATGAATATTTTAATTTTTCAAAATTTGTTTCAAATTATATTCAACATCATGTTTATTGTAAGATAAAACAAAAAAAAAGTCGATGCAAAGCGAATCCAAACTAAACAGACCACTTTCAGTGGAAAATTGCGAACATGTTTTCAATTTTATGCGACAATCGCAGACATTTCTGTAATTTTTTATGTCTGCAAATATGTCTGTGACTATTAAGTGAACATTTGCGTATATATTCGCAATATTTCTCATCAAGTGCAGATGTTTCTGCACTTATTCTTTTTTTTATTTCTAGTTGCCTAGTTTTAATATTTACAGTTTAATAATTTTTGAAGCAATCGAACAGTATAACACAAAACAAATTTGCTACAGTAAAATAATTGTAGAGACCCGCTTCACATATGCTATTTGCACAAGGACCTGCTTCGAATTATGTTTGGTTTTAGGGATGTGTGCCTAACATTCACTTGTGTATTATTCTTTTCATTTGTAAACATATATGGTGTGTGATATAATTAGGAAAAATGTTATGAAAACATGTACTTTTCACTTTGGCTTTACCTCACAACTGGTGTTTCATTCATTGTTTGCAGAAATGTTTTTGTGGCACTAATAAAATATTTACTGCGAAGTATCCATACTTGTGCTTTTTGCACTTGCACATTTGTAAATTTTATTTTACTTTTTTTTTTTTTTTTTTTTTTTAAAAACTTTTCATGTCTTGCTTGAACAGATATGATCTATGTTAGAGTTTATGAAGATAGAATGGACATTCTTAGAGCTGTTATTATTGGACCAGCAGGAACTCCTTATCATGATGGTCTCTTCTTCTTTGATGCCTACTTTCCTCCCAATTATCCTTATTCTCCACCGGTAAGGAAAACAGGAAGACAATCGAGAAAAATATACCGTGTCAAAAAGAGGACACCAAAAGCAACGTTTCTTTTGTAGGCTAGGCTTGTAGTGTTTGCATTGCAAACTTCTTATTGGCTTAAAATATAGGACACTTTTTGAAACACCCGTCAAAAGATCAAACTCACTTCCTTCTCCTGTCAAAAAACAGGTTTCATGAAACACCCCCGTTAAAATTTTCAACAAAAATGTGCATTTTAAATTGCACATATTTGCAGTTAAGAGTGCAAATATTTGCATTCAACAATGCAAATATGCAAATATTTGTAGTTTTAACTGCGTATTTTTGTAAAATGAAAGTCTGTGGTTGACATTGCGAGGATACACATTATGTACTTTAAATATTTGCAGTTCACGCTATATATATTTAAATTACAAATATGTCCATTCTGAACTGCACATATTTGTATTCTAACTGGAAATATTTGTAGTTCTAACTAATATGTGCCATTCAAGATACACATTTTTGCTGGGAACTTTGATAAGGGGGTTTCATAAAACTTGTTTTTTAAAAGCATTTTCAATTATTAAGTTTGAAAATAAGGCATGGATTATAGTTTCCACATGAATTACAGTGCCCGTTTGGTTTGTTTTTTTCTTTTTCTTTTTTCTTTTCGTTTTCAACATATATCTCAAAAGATATGAAAGAATTGAAGAGAATGGAGAGATATTAGTCATTGCATCAAAAGGGAGAAAAAGAAGTTTTATGGTAGTTTTACATGTTTTTGAGAATTTTGGGAAGGTGGTAGAAAGTCGTTTTTGGTTTGTTTGTTTGTTAAATTCGTTTTCCAAGTAGACCACTTTCCAACTAGATGCATTTTGGTTATTATGAAAACCCAAAACTGAACACTGCAAACCAAACAAGGCCTTGACTTTGGAAATCAACATGATGTCCAACCAATAAGAAGCTTTCCTGTATGTAACACTATAGGTCTGCAACCCTGTTTTTAGATCTTTTGATATGAAGTAGCTTTTTTAAAGAACTTCTAGAGAACATCAAATACCATGTATTTGAACAACATTACCCTCTCACGTGCAGTTGGTGCATTACCACTCTGGCGGGCTTCGGCTAAATCCAAATCTTTATGCTTGTGGAAAAGTATGCCTGAGTCTTCTAGGCACTTGGTCTGGCAGTGGATGTGAGAAATGGAACTCGTCAAAATCAACCATGCTTCAAGTTTTGGTGTCTATTCAAGCTCTTGTTTTGAATGCTAAGCCTTACTTTAATGAGCCTGGATATGCGAATTCGGCTAATACACCAGCTGGAGAACTGAGATCTCGTGCATATAACGAAGACACCTTTCTTTTATCTTGTAGAACAATGCTATATTCACTGCGCAGGCCGCCAAAGGTTTGTGCTACCTTTTCTTTTTGCACCCATTCATATTCCATGTAATCCTACTTCATCATCTACTTTAGCTTAAACACTAGTAGAACAATCTTGTGATAATTACCATCATTTGTCACCTACATTAGACATGAAACTGTTACTAAATCGCATGAATTTGGTGCGTAAACTTTTAATATCTTTCTATGAAAATTGAAAAAAATTGAGTTTTAATGATTTATACTGTTCATATAACTTTTCATTCAAATCATTTGCAGCATTTTGAGGAATTTGCTGCAGCCCATTTCCGCAAGTGTGGTAGAGCCATACTTGTTGCATGTGAAGCTTATCTCCAAGGAGCCCAAGTTGGATGCTTAGCTAGTGGAGGAGTTCAAGATGTCGATGAAGGCGAAAGTAGCTGTTCTGAGAAGTTTAGAAGTTCCCTAAAAGTACTTTTTAAAGATTTGGTGACTGAGTTCATTGCTAAAGGAGTTGATTGTAAAGAATTTCTTAAACCAAATTTAGAAGTTGGAAACACAGTCCCAGTTCACATGATTCCAACGCCAAATACCATGCTTAATCTATGAAGTGAACCCCTGACACTGCAACCATCCTTAAAGCCAGCAATTATTACAAAGTCAAAACAGAAGAATATATCTGACTGTTTTGTTTTTGCTGATTATAATTTTTTGTTATAAAATTTGCTTATATTTGAAGCAGAAACTACCTATTTATACTTTTTTTATGTATAGAGATCTGGATTCTAGTTTTTGTTTAATGAACTATTAGTGATATGCTGATTTAAGCGTTTGTTTGTCGTGTTTCTTTTTTATCACTTATCATATTCTCTCAGTTGGAATAATACAGAAAATGAACTATCTTATCCACATGTATTGTTGTGGAACTCATTGTTTCCTCCACCTACTTGGAATAAACCAAGAGCTTTTGAAGTCTCCTAAGTTGCCGGCTTCTTTATTTTCAAAACAAATATAAACCACCAGTCAATGTAAGCAACGATATTCATTTTGGACTTTTTACAAAAATGTCTTACAATTTTTTTTCTAAAATGTTCATAATCTGCATCGTTTTCTCAGCAGTTTCAGCCTCCTATGACAGCATGTGCTCCTCCATTGTTCAGAAGCCACTTAGTGACACAAGGCGTCTTCCTCCTGATTCCATGCAGCTGTCATATATCTACGGTCTTAGCAATGGAAACAAAGTTCAGGAATCAAAGTTAAAATTCATGCCGTATTACATATCAGAAACGAATACTGCTAACATTCTTCATGTCGAAGCTGATTTGATCCTCAGTTCTCGCTCTTATGTTTCCATTAAGAAACAGATGATCCATGTTTTCGGTTACTGGTCGCGGACTGACAATAAACTGTGCATGGTCGAAACTAAACCCAAATTTCAGGTACGGTCCTTGGTTTTAATTCTTGATGTCACTGAAAGTTCAAGCATTTCTAATAGTCTTGTTAAGGGCACTTTGATCAATACAGACTCAGACAATAATACCAATTACATCTCCCTCTTAGGTTACAATCAGAACAATTATAAATACATTGCTAAGGATGGGTATTCATGTTCAAGAGTTAATGACATGAAAAATGCTCTTAGTTTACCTTCAGACCGTGCAGTATGCTATACTTTACAAACACTGAGTCGAGCAACGTTTGAATTGGAGTATGATAGCAAATGTGGATCAAGTAACTGTAATCCATTTGGAAAGGAATCCATTGAATTTTTGCCACGGTTTATGACTGTAAGTGCTATTAAATGTTCAAACGGGTCAAAGGTTCAAATGTACATGACATTTTGGAATACCACAATAGATACATTTTATCCTCCAAAATACACTATTATCTCAGAAGCTTTCTGGGATTCAGAGAATAACAGACTTTGTGGTATCGGTTGTAAAGTGGAAAACAGTACTCTTTCGCTTGCAAATTCATATGTACATGATTGCAATATTGGTATAAGTTTATCGATTACTGAGACATTTTCTATCGTGGATAGAAGCAGTGCTACCGGCATAATTTGGAGTAGACATAATAACACAGATGATTTGGGTTATTTCGATTCTCTTTCATTTCACAGTCTGAATACTTACATCGATAACCCTGGTAGGAAATATGAGTACAGAAACGAGGGAAACACTTGTAACTCAACATTCATCAATTGGGGAACGAAGTATAAATATCCAAATCCAGCTTCTTTTAACAGAGACATGGAGTTCAATTTTCAGGTTAAGTACAATGGCAACATGGGAGTTCCTGGGTATTTTAGTCCATTATTCATCGGCGACATGCAATACAGCGATGCACATAAAAGATCGCGCATGCAGTTATTGCATTTAAAGCGTAAAATGTGGAACATAAGTTATGAGATTGGGTTTCAAACAGCTCCTAATAGTATATGGAGGAAAGTTTTATGGTATGGTTCTGGAAAACTGCGAAAGATATCAGCTGAAGGAACATACAACTCTGAAACAGGACAACTATGCATGATAGGTTGCAGGTATATACCGCAGAATATCCAAAGACATGATTGTGAAATATCAATCCATATACAGTTTCCACCTATGAATCCTACTAGTGGGCTGCGCTCTAACATTTCTCTTCTTTCCGGTAGTATTAGAAGCACGAGAAACATAGCCGATCCTCTATATTTCAAAACACTAAATATTGTATCTCATGTAATTTATCATCGACAAGCCGAAGCTGCTGTCCATAGAATGAACTTTGAAATAGCCATGGTTCTGATATCATTCACCCTTATTTCTGTTTTTTCTGCACTACAGATTTACCACTTGAAAAAGAACAGAGATTCGATTCCATTTGTATCGGTTTTGACAGTTACAATTCTAACCATCTGGATGGTGTTAATATTACTTTTTGGACAGAGACAGAAAAACATTCTTATACAGAGATGGATCGGAGTGGATGAAGTGATCCTTAGGGTGATCACTGTCATCGCTTTTGTACTGCTGCTATGGCTTCTGAAGAAGACGGCGTTCTCAAAGTTCAGTGCTTCCGATGCCAGGTTTCTGAAAGCAGAGGCGAAAGCATTTGCAGTTTGTGCATCGGTTTACGTTATCGGAGGCTTCATTGCTTGGCTAGTGAACAAGTCGATGAAGTCTTATTTCAGGTTAGTAGTGGATGGATTTTTGATGCCGCAGGTTACGCTCAATGTGTTTTTGAAGTGTGAAAGGAAAGCGCTAGCTGAAGCAGTGTATGTAGGGATTACGGTTGTTCGAGTATTTCCTCGACTGTATGACATCTACAGATACCGTGCGTATCTGCCATTGATATTGGAGGCATATGATTATGTTGGCATTGATATGGGGAGTGATCTGTACTTGCCAGTTTGGGATGTGATGATAGTTTGTGTGGAGATTGTGCTGGGGGTAGTTGTATTTGTACAGCAGAGAAAGGCGGGTGTGGGGGGAGGTGGGGAGTATAAGCCAGTTGAGGTGCAGATGAGTTGAGTCTATCTGATAATTGCCCTGTGCATTAGATTATGTGCATGTAGGTACGTACTTTTAGTTTATGCAACATGAAGTACATCCTTATTTTTTGAGCAGGAAGAAGGGGAGAGCACAAACAAAACAGACAGGTGCACACTCAACAGCCACTCGCATACGAGTATATGACCCCCATTTCCCCTTGTCTCATTCCTTTTTTTTTTACTGCAATTTTATTTTATTATTGTTTGCTTGAATAAGTATGAACTGAATTGTGGTTGATTGAGTTGTCCGCCTTTGCACCGGTTCCTTTTTGTTGTTCCGCTTTCATCTTCATTGGCAACGGTCAGCAGAAATCCGCCTGGTGCCTTCTCGTTGCTGCTGTCTAGGTTTTTTGTTGTTTGTTTGTATCACCTGTTCTCTTGTCTCTTTTAGACTTTGTGTGTGCATAGATTATGTAGTCATCTCGACATAATCTGTTTTTGTGAGCCTTTGGAGAAAAGCTAGATTTTCTTTTTTGTTATATATGCATTTATCCTTTTTATTTAAAAAAAAAAGATTGAGTTTGTCCGCTTTCCTAGACCACTTAACCACGTACACAAACAATTAGCGTGATTAGATACAGATAAAATTTGCATTATCTATAAACAAAAATAATATTCGTATGTTCGACCTATAAAATTTGGACGATTTAAATCTATTTCAAAAAGGGAAGATATTCTATTTTCGTAATCGATCAAATATCATGAACAAATTGAAAAGATAATCAATTAGTATCAAAACGTATATTAATTGATTTGAGATGTCATTAAATAAGGATGTATGTGGACATAAACACAAATATGCTAAATGTGCATTGAAATCAGATCAGGCAAATCAATAAATTTTTCATCTTTAATTCCATGTAAGCAATCAATTTTGCATTTGTAAACAAGAGACACTACACCATAGATGACCTACGGCAACCCTAGAGATATGACGCAGTAGGTGCCAAAAAGTGTTACTGTAGGAAAAAAAAATGATATGTGGCAACACTTTTTTGGGGTTGCCGCGTTGCCTTAGAGTCAAAGGCAACACATTTGCGACCCTAAGGCAACATCAGCACAGGTGTTGCCGCATGTACTAAATTTACAAAAATGTGGGACTCACTAAAATCTGTAACCCGGGTTTACGGAATCGCCATTAAAATTTATAGTCCGGGTCCACGGAATCCAGTTGTGGGGCCCACATGCATAAATCTATGGCAATAATTTTACCATCTAATAGCAACACTATATCATAGCTGACAACATTAACATCACATACTGCAACACTATATCATATATATGGCAACATTACATAACATAACATCAAACTGAAATTAACAAAGAGCTTTTTATTTCAAATTAACCAACGAACACAAGTAGTACTTAGTCAACTGCAAAATAACAAAACATAGCCACTAAATTCAATTTTACAAATATTTCAAAAACAGACATAGCAAGTCCTAAATTCATGTTTACATAAAACTAAAACAGTTTCAAAATATAGCGCAAGCCTTCAATGCGTTCAATGTCTCTACTGCATCGCGTACCTCTAGTGCCTTCAGTAACAAGTTCTTGAAAATCCTCATCACTGCCTCCTTCACCTGCATACATCAGTTGCATTTCAGCACAAAATAAGAGGTATGCATGCCTCTATTGCATTTCAGCACAAACTATGGTCATATTATAACTGAGTTTCCTTTTAGCACAAACTGAGTTTCATAACTGAATTCCATTTGCATTTCAGTATAACATAGTATATTGATCTAAACAATTTGTATAAAAGTGTACTGATCTAAACAATGTGTGAGTTACATAACTGATCTAAACAATGTGTATACAAGTGTATATTGATCTAAACATAACTGAGTTTCATTTGCATTTGCGTTTCATTTACATAATTGAGTTACATAACAGAGGCACAATGTGGATAAAAGTGTACTGATCTAAACATAACTAAGTTACATAACTGATCTAAACAATGTGTATACAAGTATGGTAATGTGACAAAAATTATGTAATCAGTAATTTAGGTTTAATGGGCAAGGTGGCAAAAAGTATCACTAATCTACAATGTGGCAAAAATTATCACTAATCTACAATGTGACAAAACTTAAAATTATACTTGAAAAACTACTCATGCATGCTATTTCATGTTACTTCACTGCTTTACATTGTCATAACAACACACAAAAGAACTCCAAACATGATTCAGGACATAGCTAAAGCTTTTGCAAAGAATTTTTCTCCTGTCTCGTGTTTTCCACATTCAATGCGCATTAGGGCCAACTTTTCTTTCATATCTACCACAAATTCATCGGCTTTTGTCCTCTTTTGCTTTTGCTTCAGCAGCTTTTCTTCAATTGTCTTCTTTTCTACGAGTAATTGCGATACAATCTTTTCTTTTTCTTTTCTTTTTCCATCAATTTAACAGTAGTATCATCCATTTCAGAATTGTTGTTGATTTCATACACTTCGTCATGCCACATAAAATACTCGTAATCGCCATTCTGCACATATATTAAATTCTCGAGTAAAACATCAATGAAAGATATGATAATCGACATGGAGCGACAAAAAAAAAAAAAAAAAACCAAATTTATACTTACCGGCCACATGGAGCAACAAAAAAACTTCTTCCCCGCATTCGACCCTACCTTCACAGTCCCCATCTTCGCTGGGATTTTGTGGTGGTAGTTCTTTCTCGCAGTCACTGTTGACGAATTTGAAGTGGAAATTGATTGAGCGGTCATTCAACTCAATTTGAAGGAAGAATTGAAGTGATATCACAAACTACAAATCATTCAGTAGGCTTTCAGGCATGTATTTCATGTATATTCAGTATTTGTGTGCATAATCAAAACAAAACATGCGTATATTTATTGGCCAGTCTTACCCACACACACACACATACTTAAGAAATCATGTGTACGCTTATTAGACGGTCTTATTGAAACAGATCATGATAATACTTAAGAAATGATAACTATCATGTATATGTAAGCATCCTTATGAAACCATTTTCATAAACCAGTGTATCATGTCTCAATCATCACAGGCAATAGCAACGTTTGAAACCCGAGCAGTTGTTTAGAACATGCAGCTCATATAAGGTCGTTGGTCTAATTGTTCACAACCACACTTCACTAAGAACTAAAGTTCTATTTCATTAAATTGATTAACAACCAAATAGCGGCTCAAAGAACATTTCAGTGAATCAACATACAACGAAACCACAGAAATACACCACCATCTACAATTTATTTTTAGTTTTAACTTTTTGTTCCATTATCATGCCCAATATTGTTGCAAATATCTACCTTAGTTTTTAAGTTTCAAAACTCCTTCAACTAAACTAAGCTACAAACCCAGAATCAAACTTGTATTACACATATTTAGAAGCACTGTTCTAGCCAAAACAACTAGCCTTAGTTTCAGGCTTGTTTGTAGATGAAGATTCTAGATTATAGTCTGAGACAGTGCATTCTGAAGCTCAGTTTTTGCCAGTATATCTCAAAGTATCTAGATTGAACACAAACTCAGTTTTTGAGGTAACACACTATTCGAAAATGAATTTGTGAAACAAACTGGATTATGTGAAACAAAAAATTAGGAATTTTACCTTAATAAATGCAAAGCGTAAGGGAGACAACTGACAAAATAACCAGACTGTCGAACAGACGGAGTTGGAGGAAGGACACAACAACCAATTGGAATTGCAGCGGACAAAAAAAGGGGAAATTGCTGAGGCAGAGGATGACAGGAAGAAGTGGTAGGAGAAACGAAACAGCGACGATGAGCAAGGACGCTGATTATCTCGAAGTCGACCAATTTGATTGTAAATGGAAATTAGATGGGATAATTGATGGTCATTCGATTTGGAATTAAAGATCGGTGTTTTGGGAATTTGGGGGTAGAAACGAAATGAAAAGAGAGGCGGTAGAAAGAAAATAAAAGTGGGAATAGAAATAAGTGAGGTGCGGATTGATGATGTGGACGGACGACTGAGATTTTGTTTAAACTAATGGTATGGATCGCCGAGGTGTATTTATTTTTTTAAATATTTTTATTTAGAATATATCTATAGCCACTGCAACACAATTTGATATCTATCCTAACACACTAAAGCGTGTGTTGCAATAGACAAAAAACAGCATGACAATGGCAACATTTTAGCTAGCAACACCATGAATTTTCGTTGCGATAGGCCATCTATGGCGTAGTGAGAGTTCTCCATTTTAATATCCTCACTAAGATCCATATTAATGTATTTTTTTAGGGTTGGCTTAAGTGATTCGCTCTTTTCTCATGTTGTAGTCCGTGTCAAAGTGAAGAAATAAAGAGTTGTTGGGACTCCGTGGACATAGGATATTCATATCTAAATCACGCTAAATTTTATGTTTCTTCTTTTTCCTATTGATTGGTTGTTCTTTTATGGTTTCATAGTTAATTTCAAGTTGCATTGGTATCTAAATAGATAATAATAGATCTTAATTAAAAAGCTTTCGCATATTAGCATGGGCGACAATTAGAATCGAGAACCGAAAAATCAAACCAACTCGACCCGAAAAGACTTGGATCCGTACCAAACTCGATAGGTCTTGGGTCGGGTCTTGGTGATGAAAAATGCAATAAAGACTTGAACAAATCCGAACTAAACTGATCCAACATGAAAAATCTGATTCAAAAGCATTGAAATATATGTATTTTTAGTGTTATTACCAAACTAAACCCGAATTGAACCGACCCGACCCGAAGCTCAGGTCGGGTCCAAAATTTTGAAATGTATAAACGCGAACCTTCCCTTCAGGTTGAGTCCTGGTCCATTGGATCGGATCTAATTTTTACCCTTAATATCAGCTTTTCCATAGCAGATTAATATCAGAGCTAGTGGTATTGTTCTATTTGGGTATTAATGATTACTTTTGGAAAGTTTATTAGTAGATCTTTGTCAATTATGGTGTTACACGATTTAACGGAAAGGAAGATTTTGAATTTGAAAGATAAAAAATCGAGGTAGTCTTGAAAAGTAAAAGACTTTTAAGGTAATTTCTACATTTGAAAAATTAAAGGACATTGAAGCAGATGTTGTGTGGGAAGATGGAAGATGAAGTTCTTACAACAATCCAGTTGGGTCTTTCAGATGAAGTTCTTAGAGAGGTTTCTCAAAAGACGACGACGAAGGAATTATGTAATGCATTATCTGATGCATGTCAAGATAGGTGTTTTAGTTATTCTTTAGCAACAACTCTATTTACTTAGTTAAAGCCTGAGTGTTGATGGCAAAAAATATCGTAACACCCAATGATTATTAGTTACTTAAGAATATCGTTTCAAATGAGAAAAAGTAAACGCAGAAAAGCAGTGACACGGTAGATTTATAGTGGCCTGGTCCCGCGAGGGGCTTACATCCACTTTGAAAGATTCCGCTGATATTTTATTCACAACAATGGATTACAAGCTATGAACATCATATAGCCAGTTGATTACAAGTATTTCCATGTAATTTGGCGTCATAATTGTCATATATGAATTTGGGAAAAAAAATCACTTTTATGCTTCTTCTTCCTCAAAGCAAGTATGCCATTAATGAGTCTCTTGGAGCTCTGTGGGATGTCAAATCAGCAAAAAATTCAACTCTTTTGAAGTGTGAGCTTGTGAGTATTTATAGTGGAAGGGTTAGGTGAGAGTAGGTAGGATTTGGGGACCACAACACTATATTCTCGTATCCGTGAAGGCTTGCGACCAAAATTTCAGATCCCTTCTTTGTTTTTAACAATAACTCGTATTCCTTTAGAGGGATACAAATTTTGTATCCGAAGAGATACGAAATTCGTATATCTATGGATACGAGACGACATATCCCTAGGGGATACAGTCATCTCGTATCCCCTGGGGACACAAGTATTCCGTGTCTCCTAAGGGATATGAGTTCGTATACCTAGGGATACAATGGTATTAGGAAAGGGGGTGCTGGCCTTCTGGGATCCGAAACACAGAAATTCAAGATATGTGGTGCTGAGGGAGTCGAGGCTATCGGGTATGAGACCTCTGGCCTGAGAGGGGTTCGAAGGAACGGGGGCTCGAATTGTTTTATGGCAAGGGACCCGAAGTTTTAGGTGCTAAGGGGTCTGAAAAATAGGGATTCGAAATCCCTTATAAGTGGGATACGAAATGTGATTAGTGCATGATTTTGAGGAGTTTTGAGGCTCCTGTTCGTACGATTTCTTCTGAGTTAGTATCCTTGTCTTTTTGGCAATACTTCGTGCTTTGTTGTTATGTGACGTGTTGAGTCGAGTGTGTCTAGTGTTCTTTTGGGAATTGGACCAAAAGTCCGGTTAACATTTTCCCCCCAAAGTACGTCTTGTCTCTACATAATGTGCTTTGAGTTGATAGAGTTATTATTGTTGGATCGTCTAGTTCCTGTTGACTCATGAATGTAAACGTTAGTCGTCAATTCTCATTTACGTTGTACATAGACGAGTTGTTATCGAAATTGCATCGCGCGTACGCTCACGCGTTTTCACATGGTTTCGTGCGATGCGATAGGGAGTGACAATGGAAAGTAACACACATACACGTATAAGTGTGAATATATATGAGTATGCGTTTGCGCATTTAGAGAAATGTGCACGTACGCGGTGCCGTTGCGCACATGCACACATATCGTACATACACTCACATATACATTACGTGTATATATATATTCTATATTATATGTACATACATATACATTTTTTTAAGGGATTTGTACCCCCACAAAGGAGGCACGGGATTTCAAATCCTTGCGTGGGGATACGGGATCTCGTGTCCAAGTGGGTTACGCAATTTCGTATCCCTATATGGGATAAGAATCGTCATTGAGCCAAGTTCAACTCTTCTCCCCTCTATAAATTTGAACACTCCTCCCCTCTCTCTTCTTCTTCTTTTCTTTCTCGCAATTTGAACCCGAACCCTAAGACGCAAAAAAACTCGAACGTTGAAAACACAGGTGGGTTTGGATCCGACCATTGACATTTGTATCTTGACTCGAGCTCGGCCCTATCCATTGGATCGGTCTCAAGGTGGACCTCGACATGATCTGAAACCGTTCACATTCTTTAATTTGAAATCAAAGTCTGAGAAACTCGTGAACGAGTTTCTGGTGTAAAACGAGGTCGAATCTCGAGGTTGAGCCCGACACTTGCGCTCGGCTTCGTAATTGATGAAGGAGAAAACTTAGGTGAGATGGAATTCTAGGGAGGAGGATTTTGGAGAAGAGAAAGAGGGGAGTCGAAACGTTGGTTAAGTATTGGATGGAGAAAACACAACGTTTTGGAGGAGGAGACAGAGCGCCTTGCAAGGAGGGAGTTCGTATCCCTCTGTTGGGAACACGGAATTCCGAACCCCTTTAGGGGTACGAAGTTTCGTATCCCTAGGGGATACGACATTTTTTGTCCCTTCGAGGATATAGAATTTCTTACCCCGAGAAGGCGATACAAGATTTCTTGTTAATCTGGGCACTCTGTGTTCCATCTTTGGGACGTGCTGTGTTTCTCGTCCGAGCCTTTGACCCTTCGACTCCCTTCCTCAGGGTTTGCATTGTTTTCACGACATTGCACGATTGAACTGAAGCTTATGCTAACCGTAACTTAGTTGGCAATTTAACCTTACATATAGGAATATGGCATACGATTGGACTTTGACTCTATGCAGTTAAACCCCTGCTAAAGCCCCGTAAAATCCTCGCTATAGCTCGTAGCACTCTTCGGCCGCTACGCTATTTCAATTTAGCCCCGATGAACAGTACTTCTTCTTTTAGCCCCGCTATGTTCTGCTGCACCCGCTAAATTAACTCTATTTAGCATCCACTTTAGCAATATTAATATGTAGAGGATGATTTGATCAGTTATCTTTTAAAATAAATCAAAAAAGTTAGTGTGAAGAGTTAATTTTAAGGCATAAATGCTTTATATAAGATAGAAATTTATAATAGTCATCGAATCTAGTATACTTAACTATGACATTCTTTGATTTTCTTAAGTAATATTAATTAATATACGTCTATTCTACACGAAAGATGCGAGAATGATAATTAATTAGTTTTAGTTATATATTTTTACATCTAATTAACATTTTTGCACCTCCGTTATATCCCTCTATTTCCCCGCCTCAACCCCGCTACAGCTTTTTGCACCTCCACTGCTATAGAACCACTAAGTGCTTTAACTGCACAACAATTTGACTGAACTATCAACCTATTAAACATGCTTCGTTCAGGCTTCAATCGTAAAGTAATCACGACTCAATGCGAATCTGACAACGTTGGTTGATGACGACGAGGGTTACAATCTGGGAGATTTGTGATCGTCGTCGTGTCCCAAGTTTCTATGTTATAATTGTATTATCACAGCACTACATTGCATTACATGTTAGTTTACACCAACATGAGGGGTACAGGCTATACAATGCGATGTCTAACGCAAGTTTATTGAAAGTACAGCTAGCAATGGAAACAAGGTCTAAAACACAACAAACTTTGGAAGCCGAAGCTTCGCAGCATTCACCGTCCCCATCAAGTCCAACTAGTGATGCTAGCTCAGGGAGCAGCGAGCTTGAGACCTCCAGAGAGTCCACTCCTTCTCAAATGATAGGCTTACCGAAAGCATTCGATCGCAGGGTACAGCCGGAAGGACAACAATCTCTGGTCGAGCATTCGACAAAGATACTAGCGTCGGGAAGGCTTGGAATGACCAGGGGTGAGCATGAAGGGGAAGAGCACATAGATATTGTTGAGGGAAGTATGTTGGTGGCACCGAATATGATGGCGGGCGTAGTTATTCTTGCAAACCCGACGGATTCGGTGTCATCGCATATGGATGAGACGGCGGTGAGGCGCATGGCGACACGGTTCGGTATCCCCCAAAAAGATGTTTGTGCATCCGAGAAGAACGATAGGTCTCATGCACCATCGGAAGGGTACACTGCCTGGAACAGGCAGACGTGCATTTCTGGGTGTGTGCCCCGACGAGCAACGTTATTCGGGATATACTACATTATTTTCGCCTTCTGCCATCGCAGCTCCATCCACATGTGTATGCTTCCCTTTTAGGTACATCCGTTCTCTACAGAGAGTGCCTGCACTTAGAGCCCACCGGAGAGGACATCCGGTACCTGTTTCAGTTGAAGAGGAGAGCCAATGTTGCACCGTCTTAGTATTTTTTGGAAGCTCTGCCCAATATTAAGTTCTTTGATGGAACGTGGCCCATGTTAAGCATGTACAAGTATGACTAGTTCTTTATGCGCTATCCTCCTGGATTTACGAGGAGATGGGTGAAAGGAAGTAGGTATTCCTGATCGTTTTGAGCTTAAAATTCACCGAGCTGATAGTTCAGTACTAACTTCGTTCTTGTATGACAGGGAACCCTACTGCGTCTATAGATACCATGTATCAACAACGTCTTGAGTATCTGCTGGTTATCTCACCCAAGGCTCGGTCTACTGAGAGCGTCTTGGATCAGGATCGGCTTCGTCGTGCGGGTATGCTTCCTATTGATCGTGCAATAATCAGACCGGCCATTGTCGTGGGTGGAAAGAAGACGGAGCCTGGAAAAGAGGCTGGTTCTCCGAGCCGGAAAAGGAAGACATCCCCTGACGGGTCTGAGCCGCGCAAGGAAGAAAATATTCAAGAGGAAACCGGCAGGGAGAGACTAGCAATGAGGAGGCGGTTGCTAAGGACGAGGGCCCGTTGATCGCTCCTGCCTTGCCCGCGGCCTATGAGGAAAGGATAAAAACGTCGATTAGGCTGCATTCTCCAGTAACTCCCTCTGAGACCGTTGTCTCGCTTGAAAAGGGGGGTCATTTTGATGAGCTAAACAAGCTCCCACTTATTATGTTTCCTTGGCATAGCGCCACTAGTATGGAAGAATTATCTCTGGCTGCGGGGGATATCACTCTTTCGAGCGAGTCGCTATCTTGTCTGTTGGGAAAACATTTAGGAAACACATTCATAAACACTGCATGACACAACATTTGTTTGTGAGCATAGGGCGTTCGAGCCTAATCTTGAATCTGTTTCTTTGGCAAGTGACATGACTCAAGAAGGGAGAGGCCGAGGTTATGGATATGGGAGCTGCCGACCCTCGAGTTGAGGATTCGTCTCGGTATTTAGGAAAACTGCCAGTTTGTTTAATGAGCCCCTTCTCCCCGTGACCATGGCAGCAAACACCGCCACAGGGAACGATCCCATCGGTCTTCGTCTCCTCCACCCATTACTCGAACATCTAGAGCAGACAAAGATATGATGTATCGAACGCTAGACATTCCTTGTCAATGGTCCTCTTCATACCGCGCCTTCAGCTCCTTCCTATGTTCCCAAAGGGAAGGAGTTGAAGCCTAACCATCAGAGAAAAAAGGAAGTGGCAAAGAAGAAGAGGTAGGATTTGGTGGTACCCGAGATCCAAGAGCTTACTATTGACGAGAGGAAGGCCTTGCTGTAATAGAAATTCCGTAGGCATTACTTTGACGAGATAATGTTCCTTCCTGACATCAACCCGGTTCCTCGTGCCGACACCGAGGAGGTGTGGCTGAAGTTGAAAGCTACGTATTACCAAATTGACGAATTTAGGAAGTACTCAGCTAACCTTTCGGATTTGATCAAACAAAAGAATGTGGAATTCCAGAGTCGGGGGTTAATCATAGATGCTGAGCGGACTACCAATCGAAACCTAGAAAAAGAGATAGGTATAGCCGATCCTTGTAGCGTGATTGTTTTTTTGCTCATTGTAATCTACTTAAATGTTAACCATTTATCGTTGAAACGACGGAGTCGAAGGAGAAGTACGAGAAGCTAGAGAGGGAAACAAAGCATGCTTACGAGACCTTTAAAGATATTGTGGCCTCAGTGTCGACTGAGAATGCTCGTTTAAAAAAGGACAATTATGAGATGACGGAGGTGAATATCCACTTCTCTAAAAAAATGAGAAACTACATCAACTCCAAAAAGGCAATGAGGCCTTGGTACTGGAGAATGAGAGGCTGAAAATCGAGAATGAGGAGGTTCATAGAATGCAGAGGGAGAGCGATGAGCTAAGGATACAGCTGGAGGTGGTTAGGAAGGAGAAAGAAGATGCCGAAGCCAGCAATAGAGATAAATTGAGCTTGCTGGAAGGGCTAAAGGCTGAGCATCAAAAGGGAAGTGGAGAGACTTAAGGAGGAGATTGAGGATACCGAGGCCAGGGTGGAGGAATCAATGGAGGAGCATATTCGGGGGTATGTATGTCAAGTCATTAAGGTTCTGTGGAATCTCGTGGGTTAGAGACTACCTTCGAGAGATGGCTCGGACATGGGAGAGGTTGGTGTTGTTCGAGGCACGGTTGTGAAGGGTGGAGACAGTGGATGGAAACAAGCTTATGGGGGAGCTTTTGACTGAGCTTGAGCATAAGGTGCTAAAGGAAGAAAGGAGATTGTTACAGGAGGATGTCGAGAGGGGGAGATTGCCGAAGCGTGCCTCCGAAATGGGAATGTTTGTGCCTACTGAGAGTGTGATCGTCACTTAGGAATTTGTAAAGGGGAGTTATTACAGGCCGCAAGTCCCTCTATCTGCCACGACTAACGGCCCCACAGTCCCAGCTCATGTATCAGCTGAGTATGACCCTGAATATCAAGAGTTAGGATCGGTGGGATCCGCTTTTATCGCAGCAGCGAGCACCATTCCTATCATACCTACGCCATACCTTCCTGGAGGTAAAGTCTCATTATCACGAATACCCGAAGAGGATGTAAGCACTAAATCCACAGAAACTAAATAGTCGCGTTTTTTGCTATGCATCCCCCTTGGAGTGGAAGCGACAATAGGCTTTGCCCTCATGCTTCCTCAAACGTCTGAGCCTGGATTGAGGTTACAGGGAGTACAGTTTGGAGAGGTAGGAGGACACCTGGATATTTTTTCGGACGTGGATTTAGAAACTAGCTTTTGCAAGGATTTGCTTGAGGAAGGTGAGGTGATGGATGGCCAAAGCGCTCAGGTGGCAGGTGCAGCTGATGCAAGTGTGCAAACAATGTATGACTTGGTGCAGTCGTAGAAAGATCAGATGTTGGCGAAGTTCGAGGAACAAGAGGAGAAGGGGAAACAAGATGAGGCTGCCTACTGGAAGCACATGCTAGGGCCCGGGAGGAAGCCGAGAAAGTTGCTGCAATAGTGGTAGTAAATAAGAAGGCCGACGCTAAGGCAGAGACGGAGAGGGTCGCTGAAGAGGCAAGAAAAAAAAAGCTGCTAATGAGGCCGAGAAAGAGAAAGCCGACGAGGAGGCCAGGAAGAAGAAAACCACTGATGATTCTAACAAAAAGGCCGAGAAAGCTTTAAGAAGTTTAAGGCGGATGCAACTACGCAATTCAAGCCAAGAAATTAGCCAATCAGAAGGTTGCCAAAGATGCCGAGAAGAAAGAGGAGTTGGGGGCCAAGAAAGCTCCGGGAGGAATTGAGGTTGTGCTGGCCCTTGCCTCTGATACCGCTCCTAAACCGATGCAATATATTCCCCCCGGGGAGGTCACAGTGATCACGAGCGGAGAGGATGATGGTGGAAAGCACACATCGGTGTCTCACGAGTCTGTCACCCCCATGAAGGACAGAGGAGAGAAAGGCGTAAGCGACTTTGGGAGGAAGATGACCATAACTGGTGGTGACCCGCCGTGCTGAATCTGTTCAGAAAAAGAAAAGGAAAAAGAAGGATGAGTCATCTTAGTGATTTTCATAGATATCATAGACATTTTGATTATGTAGGTCGATAGTATAATGACCCTCGCTTTTGGAGGCATGGTGTGGTTTTCTTTTGCATCATGTCGTTAGAAAGAAAGATGTCTAGACATGTAGTTTTCTTTTGGCATGTGAATGACAACATTAGTTAACTTTTCTTACATCG
This sequence comes from Allium sativum, assembly GCA_030737875.1. Classification (NCBI taxonomy): domain Eukaryota; kingdom Viridiplantae; phylum Streptophyta; class Magnoliopsida; order Asparagales; family Amaryllidaceae; genus Allium; species Allium sativum. Next base: position 483,564,460 of record CM060919.1, on the reverse strand, counting down.
CATTTTATGTTAAGTGTTCAAATGTTCGTCTTACGCTTTTCAGTTTCTTGTACTTGCGCAAGCGTACTTGTCGTTACACTCAAGCAAACGTGATTGGAGACTCTGCCTTAGGCATGTCCGCAGTCGCACGGAGGTTGTGTGTTGGCTTCGCTCTCGGGTTTTACTTTGGTCCGGAGTCCCGAGTAACGCAGAGTCCAGGTTCGGTGCCCTCTCTCTTGAACCTCCCGGAGATCGTTGGTCCTAAGTCGTGAGATGGCATGGACGTAGTGGATTCGTCCTTTACACTCTCCCGTCATTTCTTTCGGGTTAGAGTTCGAAAGCATCAATGATTCTCCAAATGGTAACTGGATCCAGACCCGGTGGGTCGGATGAGCCGCGGGAGTTGTCGATGTCACACTTACTAGGCTGATGGGCTACCCCCCAGTCTGGAGACTTGGGAACAAACAATTTATAATCGGTCATGTCGTTGATTCGAGATTCGAGTCATGTTATTTATACTCGGTCTGGTCGTTGATTCAAGACTCGAGTGATGTTATTTATACTCGGTCTCGTCATTGATTCGAGACTTGCATGGCGTTATTTATACTCGGTCTCGTCATTGATTTGAGACTCGAGTGGTGTTATTTATACTCGGTCTCGTCGTTGGTTCGAGACTCGATTGGTGTTATTTATACTCGGTCTCGTCGTTGATTCGAGACTCGAGTGGTATTATTTATACTCGGTCTCGTCGTTGATTCGAGATTCGAGTGGCGGTACCAGCTCTTGTGCTCAGGGTGCCAATCCAGTGTTGTGTGTTTGTGTGTGCAAGCTAGTTGTGATTGTCAATCAAGCATACTATGCAGAAAATAAACACACCAAGAGCACAAAGAACTGAACACCATCTTCACTATTAACTTTGGCAGTAACATCTTTTACAACGCCTTGAATTTAAAGAAAAAAACATTGTTGGAAAGCGGAAAATCTGTATACCAAGTTACGTGAAGTAGCGGAGAATATGTTCACTGTTCCATGGCCTTGGGAATTTAGCGCTATCAACAGTCGCTAGCTCGAAGGTTCCATCTCCGAGCCTTCGTTGTATGATGTACGGACCCTCCCAGCGAGGACTGAAGCCTATCAGTGTGGGAAAGATCCGTTTCAGGACGAGGTCGCCGACATTGATATCCTTGAGGCGGACTTTAGAATTGAAATATCAAGAGACTGGTTGGCATTGAGAAGCAGCTCTAAGTTCAATTTCATTCCTTTTTCTTCGAGCAAATCGAGTGACTCTAAGAGTAAGTCTTGGTTGGTCTTTAGATCATAATAAGTAACTCGATGAGATTGAAGCTTTATCTCAATGGGAATGATGGGTTCAGATCCATAGGCAAGAATGAATGGAGTATGGTCAATCGGTGACTTATGGCTGGTCTGGTAGGCCCATAGGGCAAGAGGGAGCTCATCTGCCCATAAACCTCCGGCTTTTTCCATACACTTATTTGCCAGAGTTTGCCGCTCAGTGTGGTCACCGCATTCGCCTTCATGTATATCTAGTAACATGCGATCGGCGTCGTTGTGGGCTACAATCGGAGTAATGGAACATAAAATCCCTTTCGGTAGAGCATTCTATCTAGGATGATGTAGCGAGATGATCTACGGATGAGTGCTCGCCTATATTTGTAGCGCTCGGGGAGGATTCCGTGTTGTAAGTAGTTTCTGATTGGTGTCATCCAAGATTCGGGCTCGGATCCGATCTCCGTCGTCGCTACCGAATAAGTTTGCATCTGATCGATGCTCGAAGAGTCGAATACTTCGATGGGGCAAGTCCCATAAGTTGCGCATCCCCAGAGCTTTCCAGTCTGGCTAATGAATCATCTTTCTCGTTTTGCCCTCGGGGAATATGCGTGATGATGTAGTGGTCGAATTGGTGAGTAATTCACGAACCTGAGCGAGGTAGGGGCGAGCCATGCCCCCTTAGCTTGATACTCTCCCTGTACCTAGCGTTCGATGAGCAGCAAGTCAGAGTAGATCTGGATAGCCTTGATGCTATGTTCGATTGCAATTCTGAGTCCGGTGATCAAGGCTTCGTATTCTGCATCGTTGTTAGTAGCGGGAAAGTCAAGCTTCAATGCATAGCATATCGAGTGTTCCTTAGGAGTGATGAGCACGACTCCGGCGCCCGAACACTGATTGTTGGAGGATCCATCCACGAACAGTTCCCATTGAATGTGTGTAGTTTTAATGTCTTCCGAAGGAGGTTCTTCCAGAACAATGAACCCTACTATGAAATTGGCGAGGGCTTGTTCGAGGATGGCTCGGTGAGGAATGAGTGCGATCTCAAATTGGCTCAGTTCTATATTCCACTTCAGGAGTCGTCCAAATGCCTCAGGACCTGTCGTAGCGGCCGATCGGTGTATAACTTGATTGGATGAGACTGAAAGTAGGGTCGTAGCTTCCGGGAAGTAATCAACAGGTAGAAGGCGAGCTTTTCAAGCTTGGATAATTCTTTTCCGCTCCTGTTAGCTTTTTGTTGATGTAGTAAACGGGTCGTTGGACATGGTCTTCAGTGCGCACGTGCGCTGAGCTAATTTTCTGCATGGAAACAGCCAAATAAACATATAAGTCCTCGTGATCCACATGTTTGGACAAGATATGTGGTCTCTTTGAATGATTCATGAGGTCCTGTAATGCGACAACGCACTCCGGTGTCCATGCGAAATTGTGCTTCCCCTTTCTGAGCAAGTCGAAAAAGGGAATGCATTTGTTAGTAGCCTTGGAGATGAATCGACTTAGAGTGACAACCTTCTCATTTAAAATATGAACATATTTGATGCTCCGAGAAGCCTGGAGTCCCGGATAGCTAATATTATCTGGATTAGCTTCGATGACTCACGAATTGACAATGAAACCCAGAAATTTTCCCGATGCAACACCAAAAAAGCATTTCAAGGGATTGTGTTTCATGCTGTATTTTCGGAGGACACCGAACATCTCGAAGAGGTCACGGACGTGGTCGTTCAATACCCTCGTTTTCATGAGCATATCATCTATGTATACCTCCTTGGATCTCCCAATCTAGTCCTTGAATATGAAATTGACCAGTTGTTGGTAAGTGGCTCCAGCGTTCTTAAGGCCGAAGGGCTTGATAAGATAACAGTAGACCCCGAGGTCGGTTATGAAAGAGGTATGATCCTGGTTTGGAAGGTACATCGAAATCTTATTGTAGCCCGAGTATGCATCCATGAAGGACATGAGCTGGTAGTCAGCGGTTGAATCAACACGCTAGTCGATCTTCGAGAGGGGGAAGCTGTCTTTAGGGCATGCCTTGTTCAAGTCAGAGAAGTCAACACATGTTCGCCACTTGCCGTTTTCTTTCTTGACCAGGACTGGATTGGAGACCCATTCACGGTAGAAGGCCTCTCTGATAAAACTATTGTTCAATAGCCTATCCACCTCTTCTTTAAGTGCAGTCTATCTTTCGATTCCCAAGATTCGACGTTTCTGTTTGATCGGAAGTTGCAGGGGATTGATAGCGAGCCTATGATAAGCGATTGCTGGATCAATGCCGCACATGTCGGAGTGAGTCCGTGCGAACACATCGAGGTTGGCCCTTGAGAATTTCGTGAGCTCTTCCTTAGAGTTACGATCCAACTTTCAAGACCTTTGTCGGGTCATCGAGGCTGATTGGAACATCCACCGTTGGTTCTACTGGGGTAGCCCTCTCAAAATCAGGCTCTTCGTCCTCCCTTGGATCAAGATCGGCCGAAAAACGGCCGTGGCTCCTGAGCCAAGACTCAGACGCCTTTGATTGCTATGCGGAGACGGTTTTGGCACAAGAAGTGGAGGCACGATCTTGCCTTTGTCCTTATTGCGGGCACTCTTTCATTTTATAAGGTAGCAATCTCTAGCTGTTGCTTGGTCACCTTTAATGGTGTCGATCCCATTTCTGTCGAAAATTTCATTACAAGGGACGATAGTGACATGTAGACTCAGAACTCTACAAAGAAGTCACGTCCGAAGAAAACGTTGTACAGAGAGATGACGTCGATGACCATGAAGGTGAGGATTCAGACCTGGCTCCGATCCCCTTCTATGAGTTTTACAGGTAGGTCGATCATGCCCGTTGGTTGGTTTGAGGATTCATTGAAGCCATAGATCGTGGAGTGGCAGAGTTTCAAGTCTTTGGCCTTAAGTTTCATTTGGTCGTAGGCCACCTTGAAGATGATGTCGAGCGAGCTTCCTGAATCGATAAGAATTCTTCATAGGAAAACTGGTCCAATCTGGGCAGAGATGATGAGAGGGTCTATGGTTTGGATCTCAATTCCCGTAGATTTTCTCTTGCGGAAGACGATATCGTCCCGCATTATTTTCTAGAGCATGGCAGGGACGGATTCGTCCAGAGTAGAGCAAGCTTCGTAGGTAGCATGCTTTATAGAGCTGGCATACTCCTCTATCTTGCGGATGTTGTCATCTGTGGTGTGAGGTCCACCACAGATAGTATTGAACATGATGCCACGTGACCTTTGGTTGGACGGCTTTAGGGCCGCATTTGCAGGTGTTGGAAGTGCGGGCGTTGGAGGGTCCATATCTGCTTCGGGATGAGCCGGATCTTGAACGTACTGTTCCAAACATTTATTTGTGGATGAGTTTCTTAATCGCATCCTTGAGATGGCGATAGTCGTTAGTATTGTGCCCATACATGTCGTGGAATCTGCAGTATTTGCCGGAGTTTTTCTCGTAGTCGGTGGATTCCCTTGTGTTGGATTCTTGTACCGGAGAGTTTTACAGGTTTCTAAGTAGATTATCTCCATAACTCAACTCTGTGGAGTGTAATTCCTGTAATTTAGATAATGGTCATGCCTCTTAGGATCTACGGTGGCTTGATTATTGTTACGACCGCAGGTTTGCCATCATTTGCCTTTGGCTTGTAAGGGGATGCTCCTTTACCCTTGTCGGAGGATTCTCCGGACTGCTTTCCTTTGACACTATCGTTGACGGTGCCAGTGTGTGGGTTTTTGGAGAGGTTACCCTGAGAATCTCGGTAACCCCTCGCTTCTTCTTAACACAGAAATTGTCCGCCTTTTCGTAGAAAGCCTCTAGGGTCTAGGGCTAATTTCTGTCGATACAGGCTCCAAACTCGGAGATAGGAAGGGCACCTTTTGCAAGCTGGAAGAGCACAATACGAAGCTCGGTATCATCGAAATCAGCGAGGGCGGTATTGAATCGCTCGAGGTAACTCTTTAGAGATTCTGTAGGGCCTTGGTAAATGTTAGAAAGGGTGAGGGCGTTCTTCGAAGTTGCATTCTGAACTGCCTAACCAACTGTGTGTCTAGTTGGACAAAGGTGTTGATAAATTGGAGTGGAAGGTAAGAGAACCAAAGCATAATTGTGCCTGACAAGAATAATGGGAAGCACTTGCATTTGACCGCGTCGATGGCTCGGCTGGAGTCCATCTGCTAGTCATAGTGGTTCAGAAAAGCGCAGGGATCAGTTGTCCATCATAGAATTCCATCTGTGGCATGTTGAAGCGTCGGGGCCACCCAGCTTCGTGCACGATCCTAGTAAAGGGGTTACGCCTCAAGTGGGTTTCCCACGAGTCGTTGGTGTTCCCTTGCATATCTCTCATGATCCTTCAGATCATGTTCGGGGGATATGCCAGTTGGACATCCTCTGGCAGAATTTGGTTTTGGAGAACTTCGGGAGTCCTATTCCATGGACGTCTTCTATGATGCATTTCGGGCAAATCCTCATCCGTGTCGTCGACATCGATTGCCTGATTTTGGTATGGTTGATGAAGTTGAGCGGGCTGGTGAGCATCCCGATTTGGTGGAACATGGGCCTGCTGGTTGCTGGGAGCGTGGGCCCTAAGTTCTTAGTAGCTACAGTTGGGTTCTATTGAGGAGGAGGTTGGTTACTCAGACTTGATTCGTCGTTGATAACCAACCGGGAGCGATCACGGTGATGCGTTCCCCCGCTATAAGTGACAGTGGTTCTGTCACCATTTCCATTTTCGTTGTCGTTGCCATTGTCGTTAGTTTGAGCATTAGAGCGGACGATGACATTATGCTGAGGCCGAACCTACTTCTTTGATGTGGAAGATGAGATTCAGAAGAAGATGTTTCCGAGACATTGCGCCGTGAGCGAGAGTTGTTTTGAGCAAGTTGAAGTTGGGCGATGAGGCGTTGACTATCTTGAAATAGACGCATAAGGTCGATGTTGTTTTTCAATGCCTCATTAAGTTCAAGAGCTGTGTTTTCATACTTTTTATTAAGCGCATAAATCTGCGCTTAAGTCGTAGGGGCTTCGGGGCCTATAGGAGGAAGAAATTCCGTTTCAATCGGTTCTTCTGCCGGTTGAGGTTGCTATGAAGTACCAGCGTTAGTTGCGGCAGAGGGACCGAGCATCTGATTCTTTGTTCGCTTAACCATCATAAGCGGACTCGGCGGTAGGTTAGGGAAGAAACCTATGGCGCGACGAAGTCGAGATGGAAGTGTGCGACAAAGAGATGAGTCTAGCTCTCAATGAAAGCACCATAATGTTGATAGAAAAAAATGTCATAACACCCAAGGATTCTTAACTACTTAAGAATATCGTTTCGCATGGGAAAAAATAAATGCAGAAAAGTAGTAAATGACACAGTAGATTTATAGTGGTTCGGTCTAGCGAGGGGACTATGTCCACTTTGAAGTATTCCGCTGATATTGTATTCACGACAATGGATTACAAGCTATGGACATCATTTAGGCATTTGACTACAAGTATTTCTATGTAATTTGGAGTCATAATTATCATATATGAATATTGGGAAAAAGTCACTTTTATGCTTCTTCTTCCTCAAAGCAAGAATGTCGTTATTGGGTCCCTTGGAGCTCTATCGGATGTCAAATCAGCAAAAAATCCAACCCCTTTGAAGTGTAATCTTTGGGGGTATTTATAGTGGAAGGGTTAGGTGGGAGTAGGTAGGATTTGGGGACCACAACAGTACATTTTCGTATCCCTAAAGGCCTGCACCCAGAATTTTGGAATCTTTCTTTGTTTTTAACAATAACTCATTTCCCTTTAAAGGGATAGAATTTCGTATCTGAAGAGATATAAATTCGTATCTCTCTGGATACGAGATAGCTTATCCCTAGGGGATACGATCATCTCGTATCCCCCAGGGACACGAGAATTCCATGTCTCCTAAGGGATACGAGTTCATATCCCTAAGGATATGATGGTATAAGGAAAAGGAGGTGCGAGCTTTCCCGATGTTAAAGGACATGGGACCTTGGGATCAGAAACACATAGATCCGATATATGTGGTGGTGAGAGAGTCAAGGCTATTGGGTACGAGATCTCTGGCCTGAGGGGGGTTCAAAGGACATGGGAGGGGGGTTTCGAATTGTTTTATGGTGAGGGACCCGAAGTTTCAGATGCTAAGGGGTAAGAAAAATAGGGATTCGAAATCCCTTATATGAGTAATGCGAAATGTGATTAGTGCATGGTATTAAGGAGTTTTGTGGCTTCTGTTCGCACGAGTTCTTCTGAGCTCGTATCCTTGGCTTTTTGGCGACACTTCGGGATTTGATGTCACACAAGGTGTTGAGTTGAGCGTGTCTGGTATTCTTTTGGGAACCAGGCCAAAAGGCCGGTTAACACTAAGACCGATCTGATGGAGCATATAGACGTTTTGACCACTTTGATTATGAAATTGAAGGCAGTGGATGTTGATATTAGTGATGAGGCTTAAGCAGTGATCCTATTAGATTCCTTGCTTATAAGGTATACTACTTTTGTTAATTCTAGGATATATGGTCGCAGTAATATCAGCCTATCAGATTTAAAGGTTGGTTTTCATAATGATGTATTGAGAGGTAGATTGACGAGCATTTGTCTAGATAATGATTCAGAGGGCTTATCATTTTAGAGAGGTGGAAGCCAAATCAATTCAAAGAATGATGAAGGTCGAAGTAATTCAAGGTCTTAGCCTAGGGGGCTCAGTGATTGGCTTGCCATTATTGATGTTGGTAGCTTATTGTCCTAAGATTCAGAAAAGAAGAAAAGACTCAAAATTAGTTTCAACATATACTGTTGGAGAAATCAGATACCGATAGTGATATCCATGTGTCTATTACTTCTAGTTTTTCTAAGAACAGAAACTTATAGCTTATTGGTTCTGACATATCCTATCATATGACACCTGATAGGAACTGTTTCTCACAATATCGTGAGATTGATAGAGGAGAGGTCCTGATGAGTAATGATGCTTCTTGTCGTATGGGTAGTGTTGGTAGTGTGAAGTTTAGAATGTTCAACAATGTTATTGGTTCAATTACTAATGTTAGACATGTGCTTGATTTAAGGAGAAGCTTGAATTCTGTTGGGACTTTGAGTATTCTTGAATTGAAGATTGTAGTTGAGGGAGATAAATTGAAGATATCGAAGATTTAAATGATTTTCATGAAAGGTATCGGGGTAGGAAATTTTTACGTGTTTATGGACATTACTGTAGTTGGCGAATCAACTTCTGCTACTTCTGCAGATCCATATTCTTCCCGGTTTTGGCACTTATGGATATGACATGTTGGTGAGTGTAGTTTGGATGAGTTAAGAAAGGGACGTTTGATTGATGGTATTCAATATCCAAAGCTAGGCTTGTGAGGAGTGTATTCTTGATAAGAAAACAAAGATTTATTTTAGCATTGATGAGCTTAGAGAAATATCTATCTTGGAGTATGTTCATATAGATGTTTGGGTGCTCTCTCTTTGCTTATCTTTAGGTGGAGCTAGGTGCTTCATTTCATTTATATACGACCGTAAATTATGAGTATACTTCTTATAGTCTAAGAGTGAAACATTCCTAGTATTCAAAAGCGGAAGTCTATGGTTTAGAAACAGTTAGGGAAGATGTAACGAACATGGATTTTCGACCTGAAAATCAACATAAAACTATGTCAACTATTCAAGTATTGGAAATACCAGATCATTAATAGAAAGAAGTTAGAGGGTGAGAAATAGAAAGAAAGAAAGTTAGAATAGACGAAGAAGAAGATCACAACAGAACGAAGTCAGAGTAAATACGAATCTCACAGCGGAACGAATAAAATATATTACATAGCATAACTTTTGAAATACATATTGAAACTATATATACATACCATTACCAGAGTACAATACATAACATTACAGCGGAAATAAACTTTATATATATCTAACTCTGAAGCCTGTTGCTCCTAGCTCCTCCAAGTATATTTGGAAAATCCCGACTACTTGACTGCCCGTACAAATTTGGGCACCCAAGAGTTTAGGGTAAAACAAAACAAAATAAACTCTGGGTTAGTCGTGGGACTGGTGTGAGTAAACTCCAATCATTTCGGTTTAACTTTTCAAAATCCTTTTCAAAAGAAAAGATAATCATAAGATCGATCCACACATAAACACGGATGGTTTTTACCTTACGATAACCCAGAATATTCTTTTAGATCAATATTATTCTGATATTATAATAGTGTCTAATACAAGTAAATAGCAAATCTAGCGGAACGCTTGCATCTCACGCTCCACGTATGTAATATACAATCAAAAACCGCGGGGTCTTATTGAGAAATGGATTTCCAACTATGACAAGGTATGGAACCACCTTCCAATCAGTGTACTATAGAGGGGATACACTGGAGTTCAACAAGAACCTCTTGTGACTCAACCACACATGACCGACCATTCATTTTGCTTGAATGTTCTGAATATATTATCACTTTACGGTTGGTATACCAACATAACCGTTCCCGGGAGATACAGAAATGAAAGAAGTAACAAATATAAATATTCTCTAAATGGTGACAATATACCCTAATTGGGTGCGACCCACTCAGCCATGCCGCCTGCCCGATTTTTGTCATTTCCCGGTTGATGAGGCTTGATGTCATAACGTATCCTTTAACAGATCACACCTCCATCTACTTTGAATGCCACATCGTCATACCCGCCGAATCACAAATTGATTTCCCAAAAAATACCATGGGAATAAAGCTAAGAGAAACGAATTCCTCTGCCACTATCGTAAGTACGTTTGAAGCGATCAACTTACGTGACCTATTAGATATACTCTGTCAGACATTCGTCCATACATGTTATCCTGGGTCTGGACAAATCGAAGACACTATTCTGTAAATCCATCTTAGGAAAGTTCTACCTAGGATCGCCAGAACAACCCTTGCATAAACTTCATCTTCAATTATCTTCATCATATTTGATTCGCAACGCTAATGCCCATACGGAATGGTTTTCAGATAATAAATCCGATCCCGGTCTCTCCGTATTGACAACGGAAAAATGGTCAAACACTTTGATAATCAGTTATTTAACTATCAAAGGAAAAACATTTATACAAATAACGATCTTATTTCCAAATGGAAATTTTATCGATCAACCATCAATCAACACTGAGCCCCTTTTAAATTAATTTATCATTAATTTCCCCAATTTCCTTTAAATATCTTTACTCAAATATTTCTTCAACTCGTTTAGCCTCTCACGATTTCTTGTACAACGTTTCCATATATTCATAACTCCATATTTCCCGTATTTCGAAAATATATGTTATTAACAATTGAAAACATTTCCGTACCTTATTCACGCATCACTATCCATCAGTCCCTAACCGTAAACTAGTAAGATAACAACTTCCTAGGTATTAATCCCGAAGGCCGAAACCAACATCAAAATAATACTCAGAAAGTCATTCAAGTTAACTAATCTCCAGTCAGTTTCTAATTTCCTTAACACCATTTCTATTATTTCTTATCAAATCATCGCTTACGAAATTCTTGGATTCAGTTCACGAATTCACTCGTTGAACGGAAATCATTGATTATAAGGATAGCGTTATAATCTCTATTTATGAAATATTTAACTTTAAAATGTAGCTTTTATTTGAATAAAAAACAATAATTTTATTTAAATAAATCAATAATTAAATCTTGATCATAAACGGAATATAAATAGTATTTTCTCGAATTCGACATAATTGAATTTCAACGTATAACTCTCTTTCGAATAATTTATATTCGATTAATGTCTCGAATTTTGGAATAAATTCACTGTTTTAGGTCAACCCAATTTCTAAATTCATTTCTGAATTTATCACTTCCAGCATTTACCAGTTTACTTTTATCACCATTCCAATTTGCAAACGTTTTCTTTTAAACCATTATATACTTTAAATTGTGAATATTATTCCTCTGTAGAAATTTATACTCATTTTATTAAATCAAATCTTGATTTAAATAATAAATATCCTTATAGTTTATAATTCCATTTATCTAGTTATTTATAAATTCATACTTCATATTTTACTTCATAAACTCCATTTAAGTTATAACTAAATCTTGATTTGCATATTCGATTATAAATTATTGGTTTCAAATCGAATATTAACTATCTTGTCATCTTCTGAATTTTATAATATATAATTTCTAAAAATAGATTACTTTTATAACATTCGACATAGTCGAACTCTAATTATAAATCCTCATCGATTTATTTCCATTCTATTCACATTTCGAACATCGAAATCAATTTCATCATTTTCTCTTTGAAACAATTTTTCCATTTCCTCTTTTTGTCATTCTTGAATTCCCATTCCCAAAGTATTTAATAATAATTATTTCATTTCATTTTTAAATCTCATTTATAAAACAACTTATTTGTTCCATATAATTAAACAAGTTATTGTATCTAGTCCAATCGAAATTCAATTTCTATTTAAAAATAAATTTTCCCTTTTTAAAACCCCAAATTCTTTTCCAATATATTTTACGGTATTTAAATACCAATTATTTCAGGTCAATGTTGTTCAAACATTCCAAACACACTCTAATCAACCACAGGTTATTTGTCACATCATATAATGCAATATATGAAAAACAACAATATAATTGTTGAGGAATTCAGTTGATTCCTCCAACTTGTTTCCCTGGATCCACAAATGTTAATCAAATGAATAATACCAGTTTTAGATCGATATGAAATATAATAATAATAAATAAAAATTAGTATTCAATTATCAACTTAAATATGCATATAGTTCCAACCAATTAGCTAGCAAATCAACCAAACAACCATCACATAAACATTCAATCACTTTTTTTTATCAATATTAGATAACATTTATAAAATTATAAAACTTGACAGAATTAGTGTGTTTACTCACCTTAGTTAGCAGTTGATGGTTCTGTTTTTACTTCGTTTACAAATCAAATAAGCATTTGATTTTATCACGAAATTCTAGTAACTCTGTTATCAACGGAAAAAGTTCCACAATGAAATAGTTATATGTTTTATAAACTACTGGTCATATATATATAATAATAAAATTGTTTAATTTAAACTACACCACATACTTACCTTAGTAAATCATTTCATAATCACGTCATTTGGGCATATTCGCTTTTCTTCTAACCATATTACTTCTAGGTTTCGTTTCAGGAAAAAGGGTCATCACGGTTCTTCAAAGCAGCCCCTACCTCCGTTTTTATTCCAACAATCCCACTTCAATCCTTTTTTTAATAAATGGGCTTTAAATTTCTTTCTAAAACCGGCCCACCCATCTGCTAAATTCCCACTGCCAGACCTGTACTATCTTCCTTTCTCTCCTGGAATACAACAGTTCTTCTCTCCCTTCCCTCTCCACTCTTCTACCATCCTCAAACAATTCGCATGTCACCCTGGCCTTGCGTCTAACAGCATTCACCGATTTATGTATTTTACTTTTTATGTGTGACTCCAACCATATATTTCGGATTTCCTTTGGGGAGTTTTAATCCCGTTTTGATTTCTAACAGTTGTGGTTTCCATTGAAGAATACTGTTAAGCTTTTCGAAGCTTGAACAAATGAACGCGGGTTTTACTTCGTCTTTGTATCCACTGGTTTCAGGATAAGAAAACATGAAGAAGCACCTGTATTTATAGCTTCAAGATTCCTTGATGGCCAAGCTTTAGGAGTTCGCAGAGCGTCCATCCTATTCCATTAGGATTGCAGAATGATGAGCTTTGACGTTGGCGGTTGGCCTATGCAATAACGTGGCGGTTCTGTGGTGAAAGGATGGAGATTTTGAAAACACGACTGTCATGAATTTTCACATCGTTAGCTGTTCACATCTGGTAGCTGTGTGCGTTTCACTTCATAGAAGGTTCATTTCAATAGGGTAGCCTCTGTTTTCTTGGTCTGTTGTTATATATGTTAGAACTTTTGTAATTACACAATTGTATTACAAACAGACAGCAACAACAATCACTGTTAATCAATTATTTCACAATTGTCACGTCAAACTATGTTTACAATAATCATAGAAAGCGTAACCGATTTGTGCATAAAATCAAAGATAAACAGAAAGTATTCTGTTTAAATAATGTCCGAGTCCAGAACTTTTCTGTTTCCTTGAAACAATATTGCCGTCGTATACACCAATCGACGTAGTTGCAATTTGTTTTCCAGGATAAAACGGACCAACTCCGTAGCTTGGTGCCAGCAAACGGAGCTCCGACGAACTGAAGTTGGTTATAGAAACTAGATCAGAGAATTACGTTGAAGAAGAAGGAATAATGCAGCAGAAAAAGTGAATTCTGTCTTTGTTTTGGGCAGTGTATATATAGGCAAGGAGGAGTGCCTGTTCGCATGCATCAGTAACCGTCAGAATAGGAAAGGTTGCGACCCTTTAACCGCTCTGTTATTAATATGCATATGCTGAGAATTCAAATGGTTGTACTTGTTCAGTTAACAGACATTCCTTTCGAATTCTGGACTGAACAGACACACCTTTTAAAATTCTGAGAAAAAAAAACATTCTCATGTCAGTGCACTAGCCCAATCAGCAACGTCGGCCATATCCAATCAGGAGACCCCAAGAGGCCCAAGGCCCTTATCTTTGACTTTTTAATGTATTTAATATGGCCAAGTCCACATCCTTTTATCATCCCTCTCTTTTTTATTTTACATAAGCCTATTTGGCTTCTAATATATAAGGAGAGATTGTGCTAATATTTCTATGATGTGAGACTTTAAATGTTGCTACCCCTATCTCTTCTTCTTCCCACTTTTCTCTTTCTTTGCTCATTCATTTTCCAACAATCCCCCACATGAATGAGCAATCGATCTTAGTTTCACGAACCATTTATCGCATCGGTTAAAGTAGCACAAGGGCTTTGAACTTTCCTAGTGATTACCTATTTGAATCACAGGCGAATCAGTAGACATAGACTGTCCTTGAACTGTAAGCCTTTTGTGTAATTCCAAAGTAGATAACACACGATAAACGTTTCTTATAACCCTTCGTTCTCTGTATGTGTTCGTTTTTGCCTTGAACACCTGCCTGGTCTCATAAGTGCATAGAGAATTTGGCCTCATAATTCTCTTTGAAGCGGCGCCTTCGCACTTACGTAGGTGATTCTGTAAAGGGTATTCTTTAATTCCTCAAATACAGACATCATTAAAAGTACTAATACTTATCCTTATTCAACATATAATGCACTGACTTATCATAGGAATGGTTTGTGTATAACAGTGCCATCAAGTTTCTCTAAAACTTCGTTGTCCCTTTGAACCTAGATCTTGGGATCTCCAGTCAACTAGGTGGGGTTTCCATTTCAGAAAAACCTTTAGTCTATAGGCCTTAGCCCCATTCCCTTCGATAAGGTTTGAACTTTCTCTCTTGGCAAGCCTTTTGTAAGTGGATCCGCTAAGTTATCTTTAGATCGAATGTAATCTATTGTGATAACCCCATTAGAGAGAAGTTGTCTTATCGTTTTATGTCTATGACGAATATGCCTAGATTTACCATTGTATAGTGTACTATTAGCTCTTCCAATAGCTGATTGACTATCACAATGTATACATATTGGAGGCATAGGTTTGCTCCAATTAGGAATGTCTTCCAAGAAGCTTCGAATCCATTCTGCTTCTTCTGCAGTCTTATCTAGTGCAATAAACTCTGATTCCATCGTAGGTCTAGCGATACAAGTCTGTTTGGATGATTTCCATGAAATTGCTCCATTTCCTAATGTGAACACGTATCCACTTGTAGACTTTGTATCATTTGATCCAGTGATCCAATTTGCATCACTGTATCCTTCCACTATTGAAGGATAGTTTGTATAGTATAGACCATAACTCTGTGTATACTTTAGATATCCTAGAACTCTGATTATCGCTTTCCAATGATGTTTACCAGGATTGCTGGTAAATCTACTTAGTTTGCTTACAGCATATGAGATATCAGGCCAAGTACAGTTCATAACATACATGATACTTCCTAGTATACGAGAGTAATCCAATTGGTAAATACCGTCACCAGTGTTCTTTACCCAATTTTGGTTCATATCTACTGGTGATTTTGCAATAGTTACATTATATTGCTTGAATTTCTCAAGTATTTTGGTGATGTAATGCGATTGGGATAATGCATATCCCTGTGGTGTTCTCAGAATTTTTACACCCAATATTACATCAGCCAGTCCTAGGTCTTTCATATCGAATCTAGAGGATAACATATCCTTTGTAGATGTTATTATGGCCTTGTTGTTGCCTAGGATCAATAGGTCATCAACATAAAGACAAACAATGACATATCCAATGTGTGTATGTTTTATGTACACACATTTATCTGATTCATTTATCGTGAATCCATTTGATAACATAGTATTGTCAAACTTCTCATGCCACTGTTTTGGAGCTTGCTTAAGGCCATAAAGTGATTTTACCAGTTTGCAAACTTTATGCTCATTTTCTGAGCTTAGAAATCCTTCAGGTTGTTTCATATAGATTTCCTCCTCTAGTTCACCATTCAAGAATGCAGTTTTAACATCCATTTGATGTATTTCCAAGTCATGTACGGATGCAATTGCAATGAGCATTCTAATTGACGTTATCCTCGTTACAGGTGAATATGTATCGAAATAGTCCAGGTCTTCCTTTTGTCTAAATCCTTGGACTACCAGACGAGCTTTGTACTTGTCTATTGAACCATCAGGTTTCAATTTCTTTTTAAATATCCATTTATTACCTAAGGCCTTACATCCTTGAGGTAAATCAACCAATTCCCATGTATGATTTGACATAATGGATTCAATTTCATTGTTAATTGCCTCCTTCCAATAAGGGGCATCGTTGGAAGACATAGCTTGTTTGTATATCAATGGATCATCTTCTAACATAAATGTATAGAAGTCCGGTCCAAAGGTTTTTAAAGTCCTTGACCTTTTACTTTTTCTTGGTTCCTCCACTTGCCGCTCAACACTACTTTGCTGAGTGTTATTTTGTTCAGCGTCCTCAATAGAGTAAGGAACTTCAATTTCCCTTGGTCTCTTAGGTGCATGATTTTCAGTACCATGTTTCAAGGGAAATACATGTTCGAAAAATCTAGCATTTCTCGACTCAATGATGGTATTTTCATGAATATCATCAATTTCAGATTTGTGTACCAAAAATTGATATGCAGCACTGTTTTGTGCATATCCAATGAATACACAATCAATTGTTTTTGGTCCAATTTTGACCTTCTTTGGTTTTGGTACCTCTACTTTGGCAAGACACCCCCACACTTTTAGGTATTTTTAGGATGGTGGTCTGTTTTTCCAAAGTTCATGAGGAGATTTAGAGATTTTCTTTCGGGGTATTTTATTTAAAATATGATTTGCCGAAAGAATAGCTTCTCCCCAGTAGTTATCTGGCAAGCCAGAGCTAATTAGTAAGGCATTCATCATTTCTTTAAGAGTTCTATTTTTCCGTTCGGCTATGCCGTTGGATTGAGGTGAATACGGGGCTGTAGTTTGATGTATAATTCCATGTTCAGCACAAAATTCCTCAAATGGAGACTCGTATTCTCCTCCTCTATCACTTCTTAAAGATTTTATTTTCTTGTTGAGTTGATTCTCAACTTCTGCCTTATACTGTTTAAACATTTCGAATGCTTCGTCCTTACTTCTAAGGAGATACACATGACAGTATCTGGTACAATCATCAATGAATGTAATAAAGTACCTTTTTCCACCTCTAGTTTGACACATTTTCAAATCGCATACATCAGTATGTATTAAGTCTAGAGGTTCTGTCACTCGTTCAACATGATGAAACGAGGTTCTTGTCAATTTTGCTTCTGCACAAACTTGACATTTATAGTTGGAATCTATATTGCATTTTGGTATAAATTCTAGATTAATCAATTTTCGCAATGTATCAAAGTTTACATGCCCTAATCTAGAATGCCATATGTTAGAAGATTCAACAATATAAGCAGAAGATTCACTTTCATTCATTTCAGTGCGTGGTACAATAGTGGTTACATTTGCTTTAAATAAACCATCACACACATAACCTCTTCCAACATACACCCCATTCTTGGAAATAACAAATTTGTCAGCTTCAAAGATCAATTTGAAGCCATGCTTGCTCAGCAACGATCCTGAAATTAGGTTCTTGCGAATTTCTAGAACATGGAGAACATCATTTAAAGTCAGTTCCTTTCCAGAAGTCAGTTTCAGCACAACTTTTCCTTTGCCTTCGACCATGGAAGTGGAAGAATTGCCCATAAAAAGTTGTTCAGCATCAGTTGCAGTTTTATAGGTTGTAAACATCCACTTGTTAGCACATATGTGTCGAGTGGCTCCAGTGTCTACAAACCATTCCTTTGAGTTGCCAATAAGGTTGCATTCTAATATTACTGCACATAAATCAAGATCAGAAATGCCTTTCGAAACATCAGCCGTATTTGCTTCCAACTTCTTCTTTTTAGGCGCACGACATTCGGCTGCTTTGTGCCCCTTCTTTCCACAGTTGTGGCAAGAACCCAGAAATTTCTTTGACTTCTTAGGAGCATTCTCCCTTTTTCTTTTGTTAGTTTTGTCTGACTCAACAACATTTGCTTTGGCAACAATATTCTGAGAAATCTTTTTCTCAGAATTTCTGTTATCTTCCTCAATGCGAAGCCGAACTATGAGATCTTCCATTGTCATTTCCTTACGCTTGTGCTTAAGGTAATTTTTAAAGTCTTTCCAAGAAGGAGGCAATTTCTCAATAGTTGCAGCAACTTGAAAAGTCTCGCTAAGAGTCATCTTTTCATCTTTTAATTGACGGATGATAAGTTGCAGTTCTTGAGCTTGACTTATCACCGTTTTTGAGTCAACCATTTTGAAGTCTAGAAATTTTCCAGCAATGAATTTCTTCATGCCTGCATCTTCAGTTTTGTACTTCTTTTCCAGAGCCAACCAGGGTTGTTTGGACGTTGCAAAAGTACAATAGACATTGTAGAGGCTATCATCCAGACCATTCAGAATATAGTTTTTGCACATGAAGTCTGAATTTTTCCAGATATTAAGTGCCTCTACTTTAGTAGCGTCAGGTTCGAGTTCGTCTACCACAGGAGCCTCTTCAGTCAGAAACTTTGCAAGGCTTAGTGTTGTTAAATAAAACAACATTTTCTGTTGCCAGCGCTTGAAATTGATTCCATTGAACTTCTCTGGCCTTTCGCCATGAGACAGAGCCATTGTCGGAAGCACAGGCGCTGGCTGAGCAGTTTTCACCGTCTGAATCGGCGCAGAATCAGTGCTACTGTTTTTCATCATCTGCAACAAAATATTGTTTCAAGATTGTTAGAACTTTTGTAATTACACAATTGTATTACAAACAGACAGCAACAACAATCACTGTTAATCAATTATGTCACAATTGTCACGTCAAACTATGTTTACAATAATCATAGAAAGCGTAACCGATTTGTGCACAAATCAAAGATAAACAGAAAGTATTCTGTTTAAATAATGTCCGAGTCCAGAACTTTTTTGTTTCCTTGAAACAATATTGCCGTCGTATACACTAATCGACGTAGTTGCAATTTGTTTCTCAGGATAAAACGGACCAACTCCGTAGCTTGGTGCCAGCAAACGGAGCTCCGACGAACTGAAGTCCACATCCTTATCTTTGATTGGATTGGCCATATCCAATCAGGAGACCCCAAGAGCCCCAAGGCCCAAGGCCCTTATCTTTGACTTTTTAATGTATTTAATATGGCCAAGTCCACATCCTTTTATCATCCCTCTCTTTTTTATTTTACATAAGCCTATTTGGCTTCTAATATATAAGGAGAGATTGTGCTAATATTTCTATGATGTGGGACTTTAAATGTTGCTACCCCTATCTCTTCTTCTTCCCACTTTTCTCTTTCTTTGCTCATTCATTTTCCAACAATATAGGCATGTGTTTCTTATGGTATTAACTAACTGGCTTTGTACGATACTATGTGCATGTTTTCACTTCACAGTGCTTTGGAAAAGGACAGTTATGCAAAACTTCATATATAGCAAAGGTAATGAAAAATACATACGGTACATTTGCGTTACTTGATCTTGTTATCATAGTATATTCACAGTTCAAAGTCTTCCAGCGAAAGTACAGTGTAAATGTATGTTTATTGGTTCCAACACTTCAAGACTTTGCTTCTCTTTCTCTAACAGGCAGGAAACAAATAAATGAAGTGAAGCTGAATCAACAATAATAAAAATTTTAAAGAGAATTTACGTATATCTCGGATACATGAATATCACTATTTATTATTACAATCCAACTTTCCAGTCTCCTTTCATATAAAATAGTTATATGTTGATATATGCTAATTTATATGTCTCCTGTAGAAACTAGTTTATGCAATTTTAAAGTAAATCTTGGTTTTTATCCATTATATAACACTTCATTCGTGTACGAGCCGCCCCAGACACAAATAAAAATACCGTTGTGACGAGAAATGCGCCACGATCACAAAATACAATAAAATAGACAAGTTAACTTTATTTTGTGAAATTTCAAAAGCACTGATATAGGAAATAAATTACTTCAAACAAAAAGTTGTTTATTTTTCAAAATAAAAATTACAGAAAAATTCTATAAATAAAAATAATAATACATCTCAAAAAATTTGTCCAAAATCAAAACCAATATTTAATTATATTAAATAACCGTTATGGCTTATAAATGACTCCATGACGACTATTTGAAAATTTGATTTGGACATAACTTGCAATTTATAATATGAAATCTCCAATTTTCTATTTCATTAGAAAAATACAGTTCAACGAATTCCAACGTTTCTTGTTTCACAGAAATCCGACTTATAACGAATCATGTATATCTATTTAAAGTTCAAATCATCGAATTACGAACTACCACGACATTACGGGCTCAGGTATAATTATATTATGACTAATACGTTCAATGGTCATTTATACTAATATATTCGTTATTCTAATTTGAATATAAACTCAACTGAATATCTTGAATAATCCAATTCACACAACATTGCCAATTTAACTATTTCCAATAATTTCAAAAATTAATTATACTATCTCATTATTTATGTTTAAATTTAATATTCAAAATATTTTAATTCAAATCATTAAATTATTAAACCACTATATTAAAAATAATTAAATTAATTAATTATTAAATTTCTTAAAATATGGGACGTTACAGGAGAAGTTGAAAGTTCTCCGTTTAGGTATAGATGATGAATTTGTATTATAGAAATTCATTGATTTTTGTAATCCCGAATGCATTAAGGGGCACTCACCACATCTGGCGAATCTCAGTCGAAAGGAGTGGCTGAAAGAGTTAACAGACATTGTTGTAGTGAAATCCTTGCCTCAGTTTGACTTCTAACTTGAAGAAGGTATTTTAGC
The DNA here is from genome assembly GCA_030737875.1 of Allium sativum. NCBI lineage: Eukaryota > Viridiplantae > Streptophyta > Magnoliopsida > Asparagales > Amaryllidaceae > Allium > Allium sativum. Next base: position 483,543,784 of record CM060919.1, on the reverse strand, counting down.
CTAAAGCTTTATCTATGATAGCTTTCCTTATCAACCACGCACCTACTACTTTCATAGATATGAAGATCCTGGAAGCAGTTTGGAAATGAGCACCTGTTGGCTATTCATTTCACAGAGTGCTTGGATGCCCGGCTTATATATTAGAGCAGAAGAAAGCTAGAACCTAGAGCTCACAAGTGCATCCTTTTAGGTTATAGAAAAGGAGTAAAGAGCTATAAAATGTGGTCTCCTATTAGTAAGAAAGTTATTATTAGCAGGCATGTGATTTTTGATGAGAATTTTATATTGAATGCGGAGCCTTCCTTGTCCGATGACAATGTGAGGACATTTTCAGAATATTAAACACAAGGTAATTCATCATTAGCTAATTTCCATAGAGGTACAAATGTTGTTTTTGATGGCACCATGGTTGATGTGGATAATGTGAATGGCAATAAAAAGATATGTAGTTAAAGCTTTCTAATGCCTTGTAAAATTCTCGCTATAGCTCGTAGCGCTCTTCAACCACTACACTATTTCAATTTAGCGCTAACGAATAGTGGTTATGCTTTTAGCCTCGCTATTTCCTGCTATATCCGCTAAATCAAAACTTTTTAATATCTACTTTAGCAATATTAGTTTACAGAGCTTGATTTAAGCTGTTCTCTTTTTAAGTAATTCAATAAAATTAGGGTAAAAAGTTAATTTTAAGGAATAAGTGCCTAACATATTATAGAAATATAGTATAATTATCAAATCTAGTGTGTATAACTATGTTATTCTTTAATTTTATTAGAAAAATGCAGTTCAACAGATTCCAACGTTTCTTGTTTTACAGAAATCCGACTTATAACGAATCATGTATATCTATTTAAAGTTCAAATCGTCGAAATACGAACTACCGCGACGTTACGAGCTCGGGTATAATTATATTATAACTAATACGTTCAATGGTCGTTTATTGTAACAACCTGGATTTTTTCTTTGAATGTTTAAATTTATTTTAAATATTATAGTTGGAAATATTAATGGATTTTGTATTGAATTTGTTTATAAAACGACCTCCATTTTCGATGAAACGAATTTTTTTGGGATACGTATAATTAATTATTGCTAGATTTCCAGTTTGGGGCCAAACGGAGTTATTTTGTCAGTAGACGAAATTTAAACGTGAACTGATAAATAAATCAAAATTTGAAATAACATCGTTGTACAAAAGAAGTTGGAATTCAACAAAATTAATTTCGCTGAATCCGGAATGACAAGACGTGACAGTGTGTCTGTTTTCATTGTGTTTGGAGTTTGTAGGTGCCAAGAGCTTATATGTATATTGCGCAATATGAATAGTGGTGATAGTTAAATCAACCATAATATGTATTAATTAATTCAAATTTAAAGTCATGCAATACTATTAGGTTGGTATCAACCATTTAATATTATAAGATCCATATAAACAAAAAATTATACAATTGAAGATGTCAGCTTTGTCACATGGAAAATACTGATCCTTCTTTCCAATACATAACCATTAATCTTAAGCAAAATTCGTAATAACAACACAGTGATAATGAAATGAAAAGTGGGTTATAGTACTTCATTCTCTTTTTGAATCTTCAGTACGTGCCACCGTATAGTCTTTCCCTTCATAAGAACTGCACAAACAAACATAATCACCCAAAATTCCATCCATTTCAAAATCAGGCGAGTAACAAAACAGTTCAGAGTCAATAAACGTGCATGTGTTGGCATGTCTACTTATTTTGATTGCTATATAGTGAAAGAATTGTCGGTGGAGAAATATTTCTCGTTTACTGTAAAAATAACAATGGTCATGGAATGCGAAGTAAAAGAATTGTTAAATGATGCAAAATTAGAGGCCGTCATTTAAGGAAATCTATGGTACTTTTGACTGCTCATTGATTCTAAGGAATAGTAAAATACTATAGGGATCTAATATGATACCTTAAAACAATCAATTTATATTAGTGATTGTCCCTAACTAAATATCAGACAATGGAAACCGGCAGTCTCGTATACTAAATTTAATTGTAAATAGATTGGTTGTATCATCTAACAATAAATATAGCAACTCAAAATAGAAGGACACTAATTTCATTCCTGTGTAACATCAGATGCCTCCTTCCCTAAATCGTAATACGTGTCGTCTTTCAAATATAAAATGTCCTGAACCAACAGCTAATAAGAAATAAAAAAAAAAACACATCATATACAGCTACTCTAATTTAAAGCCTATCCTAAAAACCCGAATATGTTGTACAACGCAACCTTATAAAATACAATGCCTTGGCCATCAAACTATCCCATACTTTGCGCCCCACACTTTCTATGCCTTGCGCCTCACGTAACCGTGATTGGCACGTCTCCTCCTTTATATATACGCCATTCTTCATCTTCATTTCTCCTCAGAAACAAAACAAAATTTATATATTTTTAAGGTTCTCCCTTTCTTTTACCCCAAACTGTAACCTCCCCTTTGTCAGAATAAATCCAAAACCTTGTTTTATATATATAAATAAACCGCATGCGTTAGATGGAGAGCGCCAGGTGGTGGGGAAGTGCGTTCAAAACGGAAATAGGCAACGGAAAACAATGTTCGTGAGGGAGGAGGAATGGGGATTCAGGAGGTTAGTTGCAGATCTGATGGAGTTGGCGGCACTCAGGCGGTGTGCTGGCCAATTTGATGGTGGCCTCGATGAAGTATACGGTAGGCAAAATGGGGATATGGTGCACTGTGGGTCACGATATTGGGTTCAGGTGAAAACATAATCGGTGAGGGAGAAGGAGTACTATACTGTGCATGTGTTTTAGAACCCAAAGCTATAGTAAAAAGAAGAAGATTAGCCGGTAACGAAAACAATACTGGAAGGAAAATTGCGTTGAATTGGGCATGAGAGGAAGGGGTCTGCTTTTGTCTGTTCGTATGGGGTAAGGGCTGAAGGAAATTAGAGGTGGTCTAGAATGCTGTTAATGCATGGCGTGGCTTCTTTGGGAAAAGAAGAAGTAGAAGTGGAGATGGCATACAGTTGCATGAAGTCGCGGTAGAGATGGGTTCATCTAGCTTCGAAAATAAGGGTATGGAAGAAGAAGCATGATCGACAGAAGTTTTGAAGAAATGGAGGGGGCATCAAAAATCTGAAGGGGATGATGGAGTGAAAGTGCGGTCACCATGGGTTCTGTATTGGGAACTTTGGTTTGTTAGTAGAAAATAATGAAGTTGGATGTTGATTGGGGTAGTTTGGTGTGTAAAGATCGCAAGAAAGGTGGAGTGAGCGTTATATACCGGAAGTGATTCTTGCAAATATGAGGTAAAAGAAAATCCAAACAATCAAACAACAAAGTGGGAACTTGGGACCGTGGAAGAAAATGTGTACGGAAGGATATAATACGTGGAGAAGAAGAGTATTTAAGGGAGCTGGACCATGATTTCCTGGAGCGGGTTTTGGGCTTATATGATGTGTGATCTACCTTGTCAAATTGGTGCAGGCGTGATTCTTTTTGAAAGAGGAGGAAAAGAATTGAGAACGTGGATTTGGAGAAACTGCGTGACGGTTGACGAACGGATCAACGTGATAATAAACGTTATTTACAATCTAATTTTTTATTAGTTAAATTATAATATTATAATTCACATATAATATTGTGATAACAATAGCTTGACTGTATATCATCAGAACTCAGTGAAGCCGGACACATTGGAATCACAGTCCAGAACACTGCGTTGTTAAGCAGATATTAAAGGGTAATTAATTTAAATTATAACCCGATAATGTTTTTAATTAATTTAATGTAGAATAACTTATTCATATGCAAATATATTCCAATGAAATCGCAGAGATGAGTGCTACAATGCTGAGCAGTTTCAGAATGAATCGGAGACAATCAAATTTTCTGATAATTTTAAACATCGGTTTAAAATTAAACGAAAACAACGGTGAGTTAATTCTCACACATTTTTGAAATGCTATGATGTGGTAAATTCATATAATTAAATTTAATGGTTGATTGGATGCCTTGTATGCCTACGGTTGATTTAATGATTGACGTTAATTATATTATCATCATTTTCATATGCTGTTATGAAATATTATAATGATCTGTGATGCAGGGAAGAACAGGTAGGAGGAATCAAACCGAATTCCTCAAAATTTAGTATGTTGTTTATTTCAGATTGCATATGAACTGAATAAACCTCGTTGACCTTAAACCTTTGGTTGTTGAATGTTGTTGAGTTTCGAACCAAAATATAGTATGGATTGAGAAATAAATAACAGATGGCCCGGATATACACCATTTTATAAAGATCAATTCACCGTCAGGTGAATCGCTAGGAATAAAGTTATGGAATTTATTTTGTAACCGAATATATATTTTCAAATGTATCATTTTAAATGAAGTTCTAAAAAGGGAATAAACCAACCACATCTATACATTGATTGGTTTAACCAAAATCTACCATGCGCGAAGCACATGCTTATCAAGTGATTATTAAACGATCTTATTTAGCTAATTCAAATGACCAGAATTAACGTAACAATTAGAATGGGTTTATACTGATATTGATCAAAGTGAATAGAATTATTTAGATAAATTAATTAATTTAAATGGACAAATCAATAACGATGACTAACGGGTTAGTCATGTTTAGAGTTGAACAAGTTAACGATGTTAACTGAAATTGTTATTAAATTAGTTATTAATTTAATGGGAATAGTAAATGGTAAAGTAACCTAGTTTTATTTTAATAAATGTTGAAACTTGATTATTAGTCATTTAATAATAATCGAAGTCATAATTTGGAATGTAAAATGTAGTAAGGAAAGTATGTGAAGCTTAAAGCTGTGTTTTTAGTTAATAAAGCGATTTAATACTAATGTGAATTCGAAGTTTTAACTTGATTCTTACAGAATTATATTGGATTTTATGAATCCATGTTGTACGAAGTTATAAAACCCAATTTTATTAAATATATAAATGAAACGAGTTATTAGAAGTGACCTTTGAATAAAGTAAAAGCCAAGATTGGAAATTTAAGAATTAGAACTTAATTGTGAATCAGTTGGGATAACTGATTTTCTGAATATTGATCTGATGTTGGTTTCGGCCTTCGGGATTAATATTTAGAGAATTATTTCCTGATTGATTTACAGTTAGGAACTAGTGGAGATAGGGAATGGGAAATCAAACATATACCCAAGTTTGAATCAAAGTAATTAAATGAAATAAGTTATCAAGATACGATATAGAACCACTAATTAAAGAAGAGGTGATATTTCATCAAGATGGAATAAAAAATGGGATTTGTTGTGATATGTGAAATAAGTATCGGATTTTGTATTACAACTGATATTTATCTTAAGATAAGAACGTTGTTGATCAAGGTATGAGAGGTAATTAAAATATACCAACTTGAACAACTTCAAGATTATCAAAGGATGATATTAGTCGTAATGGTGAAGATGTTAAAGTAGTTCGGGAAAAAATACAGCGTAACGTTATTTGAAGGATTTGGAAATATAACGAGATTTCGAAATGAAAGGAAATAAAAAGGGGCTTGATGGTAGGAAATAATATCCCCATAATAAAAGAAATAAAAAGGAGATCAGTAGAAAAATAACGGTATGTTCAAAGTTATGAAATAAGATTTAAAGGGGTTTATTTTAAAAGGATGAGTGGTGATTTTGGTGTTCAAATAACAAAGCCAAAGAAGGTGTAATAATGATTGTTTTACGAATGATAAATTGAATTGATATGATAATAAGAAATGTTATGAAATGTTTTGAAATATAAGTTAGATATAATTTTAAGATATTTTCTAGATATATAGGTAAAAGGATTTGAGTATTATTATATATTAAACCAATATATTATTGGGTATTTCAACTGATATATTATTTTTAAACGGCCAAGTGATGCTGTGTATAAACCAGTGGATCTATTTATTTTTATGTTTGTTTATTTTGATAGTTAAATAACCGATTATCAAAATCCGACCCAACGTTATTGGTATGGAAAGACCGGGATCAAATTTATATTCGAAAACCATTCCGACCAATAAATACGAATACGTTGAAGACGCTAATCGAGATGGAGCAATTGAAGACCGTAGATCTTCATGAAACGAAAGATTTACTTACAATCTCTAGCTGATCCCTAGAGATATACTGTGACTCGATCGTGGTTGGAATCTATGGATTGCAAGGACTTCTCGCTGCTGATCCATGAGGTGATTCCTATATTGGATGCAGCAGGAGAGTACCTTCGGTTCATCCTGTTCCTGGATGATGTGTATAGACGATGTGAACGGTGGTCAGATGTCCCAAAAGTCGATTATAACCTCAAGCCTCACAACCGGAAAATGACAAAAATCGGGCAGGCAACATGGCTATGTGGATCATACCCATTAGGGTGTATTGTCACCATCTAGAGAATATTCATATTTATTACTTCTTTTCATTTCTGTATCTCCCGGGAAAACGGTAGCTGCGTAGCCGTGAGGTGATAATATATTCGATACCCTCAAGGGAAATGAGTGGTCGGTCATGTGTGGGCCGGGTTGCAATACATTCTTATTGAACCCAGTGTATTCTTCTCTAGAGATACACTATCAGCAGGTGGCTCCATACCTTGTCATAGTCGAAATCCAATCTCCAATAAGTGCCCGCGGTTTTGTTTGTATACTATATATGTGGAGCGTGAGATGCAAGCGTTCTGCTAGATTCTATTTACTTGTATTTAGACACTATTATAATATCAGAATAAGATATTGATTTTAAAACGTTTTGGGTTATAGTATGATAGAAACCGTCCGTGTTTATGTGTGGACTGGTCTTACTATTGACCTTTTGTTTCAAAAAGGATTTTCAAAGTTAAACAAGTTGATTTCCATATGAATTTATCACTGAAAGTATTTCAGACTGATCCGGGTGAATTTTGCTTTGCTTCAAATGTGCTCGGGTCAGACCGAGTATATTTACAGGTTAGATTTCGCTTGCAGCTGCAGAAAAGAAGTTGAAGTCGAGACGTATGCTATATTTACTGGTACTAGTTATTTCCGCTGTGTGTTGTGATGATCTGAATGTATATTCTGATGTTGTAACCATATATATATATACAGTTCTTTTTATATAAGGTATTATTGATTATTATATCTTGTCCATTCCGCTGTGAGACTCTGATCCTTTTATTCTAATATTTCTTTCTTTCTTCTCTCACCCTCTAACTTCTTTCTATTAGCTCTCTAGGTTTTCGATACTAGAATATTGGATACGAGATGTATTAGTATCTGGATTCAAGTGACGGAAATTCCGGGTCGCTACATTTATACTAATATATTCGTTATTCTAATTTGAATATAAACTCAATTGAATATCTTGAATTATCCAATTCACACAACATTGCCAATTTAATTATTTCCAATAATTTCAGAAATTAATTATATTATCACATTATTTACGTTTTAATTTAATATTCAAAATATTTTAATTCAAACCATTAAATTATTAAACCACTATATTAAAAATGATTAAATAAATTAATTATTAATTCGCTAAAAATCAGGGACGTTGCAGGAGAAGTTGAAAGTTCTCTGTTTAGATAAAGATGATGAATTTGTATTATAGAAATTCATTGATTTTGGTGATCCCGAATGCATTAAGGGGCACTCACCACATCTGGCGAATCCCAATCGAATGGAATTGCTGAAAGAGTTAACAAACATTGTTGTAGTGAAATCCTTGCCTCAGTTTGACTTCTAACTTGAAGAAGGTATTTTAGCTTTATCTATGATAGCTTTCCTTATCAACCACGCACCTACTACTTTCATAGATATGAAGATCCTAGAAGCAGTTTGGAAAGGAGCGCCTGTTGGCTATTCATTTCACAGAGTGCTTGGATGCCCAGCTTATGTATGAGAGCAGAAGAAAGCTAGAACCTAGAGCTCACAAGTGCATCCTTTTAGGTTATAGAAGAGGAGTAAAGAGTTATAAAATGTGGTCTCTATTAGTATGAAAGTTATTATTAGCAGGCATGTGATTTTTGATGAGAATTTTATATTAAATGCGGAGCCTTCCTTGTCCGATGACAATGTGAGGACATTTCCAGAATATTAAACACAAGGTATTTCATCATTAGCTAATTTCCATAGAGGTACAAATGTTGTTTTTGATGGCACCATGGTTGATGTGGATAGTATGAATGCCAATACAAAGATATGTAGTTAAAGCTTTCTAATGCCCTGTAAAATTCTCGCTATAACTCGTAGCGCTCTTCAACCACTACACTATTTAAATTTAGCACTGATGAATAGTAGTTATGCTTTTAGCCTCGCTATTTCCCGCTATATCCGCTAAATCAAAACTTTTTAATATCTACTCTAGCAATATTAGTTTACAGAGCTCGATTTGACTAATTCTCTTTTGAAGTAATTCAATAAAATTAGGGTAAAGAGCTAATTTTAAGGCATAAGTGCCTAATATATTATAGAAATATAGTATAATTATCAAATCTAGTGTGTATAACTATGTTATTCTTTGATTTTACTATGTAAGATTAATTAATGATTTTTCTTCTAGAAATATAACGTAAGAACGGTAATTAATTAATTCTAAATATTTGGTTTCATGGTATTTTAAAAACAAAAATAAATTAAGATAAAACGGGGGAATCATTCAAATGAATTTCAAGAAGTGATAAACTAAAGAGCAATTTATATAGCCCTTCTAGTTTTAAATTATAAAAAGGAAGTATTTATTGATTAATTGTTGATATATATGAAATATTTATTGTTTAGATAAATCTTTGAAACACTACTAAAAGGACGAGCTACATTAAATGAACAAAGTAATTGATTACTTTCATTATAAATTACATTTATCTTAGTCAAACATAACACCAGAAATGTCATTTCCTAACGGTTATAAGTGTTACAAATTACATTTCTAACGGTTATAACCATTGGGAGAAGGTGCGTGGTAAATATTGTAACGAATTTACTAACGTTATAACCGTTAGAAGATTTTGATTTTCCAACGGTTATAACCATTAGGAATTTTTTTCCTTCCAATGGTTATAACCGTTACAAAAGTTGTACTGTTCCAACGGCTATAACTATTAGAATATTTTTCGGTTCCAATGGTTATAACCGTTGTAATTTTAGTGCACATATTTAAATATAAGAGCTCCCAACACTTATAAGTGTTACAATTTTGATTCTTGCTAAACCATATCTTATACAACATCTTTGAATATCACAACATATAATTTAGATATACAAATACAAATTTATGATAGTAACACACATGAAATCAAATTTCAAACCAAAATTCCATTAAATTGAAAAGAAAGCATCATACATATTAAGGAAGTCACATCAATTCTACAAAGTTCATTATGACAACTTGAAATTTCACTAATACAAAATATCCCTAAGCTTACAGAGAACGGATGTGACACTCTGGCTAAATCACAAAACGACCGTCAACCAATCCAGACGATGTATAATAATCGTTTTAAGGTGCATCAAATAATGACCATTGTTGTTCTAATTTCTTCATGCATTCGAATATTATTTTGTTGCATTTAAATTTTCCATTGCTTATCTTCATTCACTTTTCAGTCGAGTATTGCTTTTGAAGTTTCGGTTAATGCTAAAATTCACTAATTGCAGAATAAATAATCTCAAATGTAAGAATTGGGGGAAACGGGCAGCGTCATTGCGTTCGTCTCGGAAAAATACGCAGAATAGAGTCCGAAATTTTGTAAATCGGAGTCCGTATGGCCCAGTTATGGCCCAAATAAGTTTTCAGAAAATTCAAAGTTAAAAACAGATTTAAAATTCAGTTCTAAAACAGGATTGGAGCCAAAAGCGGAGGTGCGGGAAAGTTCCCGCCTAGCCCCGTGTCGACAGGCATGTCGACAAGGGTGTCGACAGCCCTGTCGACAGGGGTGTCGACACAGGGTGTCGGCCCTGTTGATCTGGGTGCACCAGATCTGGTTTTTGGTTGAGTCTTGGGCTGTGTTCTAGAGATTTCCGAAATCTGATGGTCCTAATCTAATTTAGGGCTAATCCTATGGTCCTAAAACACCTAACTAATCTATATATACACCCTAATACCCCCCCTAATCCTTACTAAAAATAGATCTAAGGCCATTATGCCACCACTTTGAAACTTGAAGGAGCCTCCATCAAAATTAGAGAAGGGATAGCATTCCAAATCAACTTCTAGCCTCTTAATCTTCTTCATTAGTTTGCTAATCTTGGTTTTGGTGAGCTTCTATCCCCTTAATAATCAATTGTTAAATTGATTAAGATAGGATATGAGGATGTATGGCTATGTTTGTGGATCAATGTGTTTATGCAAGCTTAGTATAGTGTATGTTATGTGTTTTGCAAGTTATATGCTATATGTCATGCAAGTTTAGTGTATGTGTTCATGACATCTTTATGCAAGTTTGGTGCTATGTTTCATGATGCTTATGATGAAAAACACTAAGTTGAACATTGATCTATTATGCAACATGCTTATGCAAGTTATGTGTATGCTTATATGCAAGTTTAACATGTTATGCAAGTTATGCATGCTTATGCAAGTTATGTGAATGCTTATGCAAGTTATGTGTATGCTTATATGCAAGTTCAACATGTTATGCAAGTTATGCATTCTTATGCAAGTTATGTGTATGCTTATATGCAAGTTTAACATGTTATGCAAGTTATGTGAATGCTTATATGCAAGTTTAACATGTTATGCAAGTTATGTGAATGCTTATATGCAAGTTCAACATGTTATGCAAGATAAGTGTATGATAATATGAAAGTTCATATGCAACATGTTATGCAAGTCATGTGTATGATAATATGCAAGTTTGGGTTAAATGTAGTTGGGTTAATATATGCTCATATATGCAAGTTGACATCCTCTTAACCCATGACAAAGTTATATGCTAAGATGTGGTTACACCCATGATATTTGTGATGAATCTTCCCTTTATTATGTCATGAAATGAGAACGATTTACGTGGGGAACGATGGGGTTAAAAATGCATATTAACAAAATAAAATGAATGAACATAAGTGGGAATTTACCTATTGAGTTAGGTCTACCCCATGGGAATTTACCTATTGAGTTAGGTCTACCCATGCTATGGAATTGGGAATTTACCTATTGAGTTAGGTCTACCCATATTCTTAAAAATGTGTAATTAATTAGGGATAATTAATTATAGGGGTGATTAATTAGGTGTAATTAATCAACTAAGACACGAGGTTGGACCCTTTTGTAGCGGAAGTCTGCCCGGAACCGACCGGCCATCCAGCGGCTACAAATGATTGGCCCAATGTGAGAGGTCTTAGTCATAAATTAAATACGTGATTAAAGTAAAGACACGAGGTTAGACCCTTTTGATGACAGAAGTCTGCCCGGAACCAACCGGCATATCCAGCAGTCATAAAAGACGGTCTAATGTGAGAGGTCTTTATGAGGTCATGATCTTAAATAATTAATTAAGAAACACTTAACCATATTAGCATGTAGAGGGACATGAGGGGTTAAGTGGGTGCCTTGGGTGGCATGTGGAAATCTAGTGGGTTGCCTTGGGTGGCAATAGAAAATACGATTAGAATACTTAACCAAGTGGAAACATGTAATTAAACATGATTAAAGGGTTAAATGGGATACACTAGATAAGTGACAAGCTTAGGTGGGTAGCTTGTGGGGGCCCATTTCAACCAGTAACCCATTTGTATCTTTGTGGGCTCGACCCATGTCGAGGACGGGACACGCGTACTGGGCTTGATTATAAGAGACCAAAACGGGTTAGCGGTGGCAACGCAAGTCCAACGGGTTTCATATGCGTGTGTGGGCCCGGGCTGGTAAATAAGCCGTTGTTGCATCGTGTAGGTATAAGCCGTGCACCGTTGATAGTATTGGGTTGCCACTTTAGGGGAGTGATACTGTGACGGCCTGGAATTTCGCTCGATCCGAATCAGTCGTTAAACCGATCTAGACCGTTCGAAACCCCTGAACGTTTGAGAACAGGACAAATCAGAACACAAACAGAAGAACATTTCATTGTATATTACAACAATGCATCAGATTACAAGAATATACAGAGTATAAATGAATAAATATACATTCGATAAATATCAGAGATTACAATAAATTACATAGCAGCGGAAAGTAATACAAAGCACAACTGAAGGTGATATACGGATACAGAGCTTTCCGGATATCATTCCAGCTGTAAACCAGGATCCTGTGAATATAAATCTGCAAAACCAAAACTACTAGCTGCCCGTGCGGAAAATGAGGGCACCCAGAGTTTAGGTTAAAACAATAAACTCCAGGTCAGTCATGTGACTGGTGTGAGAACTAAAACAGTTATTTAAAGCTTTACTTTAAAAGAGAGTAATTCAAGGGACCACGCCGTATAGCACGGAACATGTTTCCTCCCAAGAATACCAGTGCATATCAATAAACAACGCAATGCTTTTTCGAAAAATGAAGCTATTATAAGACCCAGGTCCCATCACACAATGCAACGCAAGCCGGAGGATAGGGTTTTCCCTTATAATAGCCAAACATGCTTGGTACGTTTAAAACAAATCATTTGATACTATAATAAGTGTATAGTGTCAAAACAACTTCAATCATAAATATAAATCATAGACGGCATGGGTACCATATATCATGTCGCCATACTAGTTCTACAATTAAAACCGCAATACACGTATTGGAAATTGGATTTCCGTCATGAGTCGAGGCAAGGGGCAAGCTCCTCTCCGCGTTCGAGACACTCTAGCAAATGCCTCAGGGTTACGCACTCTGGGCAACCCTGGATGCGGCTGGGCCGGTCCTCACTTACGTTAGAGGATTAATTATGCCTGAACACACGTTTCCCGGTCCTTACAGACCTATAATCGAGGCGCCTCATTCCAACAACCACAAAGGTGAAAAGTATATATATGTCAGGGCTGGTAAGTCACTGACACCACCATAGCTAGAAAGAAACGTCGTGCTCTCCCAGCAGTCCGTATCCCGTTTTTAACTCATACCGAGGTGTGAGGCTCGCGAATTCACGTTATACACAAAGCTGCCACGTAGGCTGTGCTTTGATCATCAACCACAAGACTTTGCTTTTCAACAGAAGCCTTGATCATTGCATCTTAGCGTGCCACACAGGCAATTCATGCCATGTGACTGATGTCCATCGATATACAACCTCTGAGCTCGTACGTCTCAGAGAAGGGCGTTAAGCAAAAGAATAAATTCTCCGCCGCCAAACAGATGTATATTTAATAGAAATCAATCAACACAGAATAAAATCCAATGTCAGACACACAATCCATTTACAAGTTCATTCTGGGTCTGAACGAAACCGGAGGCACTTTCCTCGCATATCCATCCATCTCCAAGTACGTCTGGATGACCACCAACTATTTCCATCCTCTTGGGGGTACAGCCCAATCAGGATCGTCAGTAATTATCCAAACGATGTGAAGACTTCCGGTCTTCGACCACCGTCTTCATCTTCGACATATCGTCGAATCGGTTATTCAGAATGGGTGTAAACCCGGACTTTCCGAACAACCCGCGTATATTAAAAACAAATGTTACACAAACACAACATACGCCTCATTCCAATTCATTAGTCACTAACCGTAAATTAGCAAGAGAATAATTTCCCAAACATTAACCCCGAAGGCCGAAACCAACATCAGATCAATACCCAGGAAACCATTCTTCTTAGCTAACCTACAGCTAGTTTCTAAATTTCAATTCTTAGGGAAAGGTTCCCATTAATTTTATCCAAGATAAATTCTTTAAAATTTATCCTTTGATCTTCCTTTGGATGTCATTTCAAACCAAATTATGGTTTTTCAAACTAGTCGAGATTAGCGAACCACACCGAAGTAATTATTTATTTTATTTCCCAATCCCAACTTATTCATCCCATGAAGCAAAACTGGTAATACTCCATATCTAACACCACGGTGTTATCGGTAAAATTAATTACCATTTCACGTTCAAATCTAATTAAAGATTTAACTATCGCCTTGGAGCAAAACTGGTGATACTCCTTTCTCGCTCATTTTCTAAAGTTGATAATTTAAATTATCAATTCCCCATTTCAATCTAATTGCAGATTCATTAAAACTCCTTTTACTGGGTTAAAGAACTAGGTGTTATTTAAAACACAGTTCACGACAAACCCATGAATCAATTCTGGTTTAATTTAATTCAAATATATTAGGAATTCCGATTATTTAAAACCCCTTTTTAAATCTCATTTATTTATTTAAAAACAAATCGGGTTTTAAATTTAGTTCAAACTAGTTCATTTTGATAAAAATCTATTTTTATCTTTTCAAATATGGAGTTTTTCATCCCAAATTTTCCCAAACCATTTCTAATGATTTTACACAAATTATTGATATTTTTAATAATTTTATCAAGGCCCGTACAGTCGATTTCCATCAATGGCCATCGAACTGCACTTACAGCGACCTTTTTCGAATTTGATTTGGACGTATCTCCAAATCCAACCGTTAGATTTCAAATTTCTAATATTCGCTAGAAAGCTCTTTTCGATACGAACCCAATGGTTCCAGTTTTAGGAGAATCCGACGGTCGGATCTCCCGTAATGTCCGTTTGAAATAAATGGTCGAAATTCACGAATTGCCGCGGCGCGGCGCGTTCTATTCAGGCCATTATATTATATATATATAATATATATAATATATATTTCGTCGATTCCTAATTAAAAACGAATTATATGAATAGTTTTGAATTCGTTTCAAAAACAATTTCAACTTCCATTTCAATTCAAAGCAGAATTGAATTCTTCTTTATAAATCCGTTTTAAAATTCATTTCTATTCAGTTCAAATTTCAATTCAATTTTGAATTCATTTCAATTCGCTTTCAATTCAATTTTGAACTCATTTTTTTTATTCAATTCAATTTCAAAGTCGTTTGCTATTCGATTCAATTCAAATTGGTTTCAAAGTCGGTTTCTATTCGATTCAATTCAAATTGGTTTCAAAGTCGGTTTCTATTCGATTCAATTCAAATTGGTTTTCTATTCGAATCAAATTCGTTATATATTCAATTGAAACCAAATTCGTTATATATTCAATTCGAATTCATTTTCTTTATATATTCAATTCGAATTCATTTTCTTTTCAATTCGATTCAAATTTTATTTCAAAATATTCGATTTCGAAATCACTTTTCAATATTCATTTTAAAATGAATAAAATCGATATAAATATCGTTCACGTCAAAATGGCGTCAATCTAATCAACACGGCTTCATATATTTCTATTTTCAAATATTCTATTTCAAATATTTCCTTTTCAAATATTTCTATTTCAAATATTTCTATTTCAAATATTTCCTATTATTAAAATATTTCGTTCAACACATGACTAATCTCAACGGAGGAGTACTGTCAACACATGAACCTTTATTTTATATTGATAAAGATGTAAATTTTATTACTAAAATATTTCGTTCAACACATGACCAATCTCAATGGATGAGTACTGTCAACACATGAACCTTTATTTTATATTGATAAAGATGTAAATTTTATTACTAAAATATTTCGTTCAACACATGACCAACCTCAATGTATGAGTACTGTCAACACATGAACCTTTATTTTATATTATTCTTTATTTTCTAAATTGGAATGAGGCCCAATCAATCACCATATAAAATTAATTATATGGATTTTCACACATCACACTTATATAATAGCATTGAAAAATAATCAACCATCAACCAAAGTGCACTACACTGTATAAGCATCAAATATAGATATCTAACGCTTATAACAGCCTGTCAATCAATCGATCGACATATTTAATCAATCAGGATGAGTGAACTTCATGTTTCATCCCAACACCCGTGTGGGGTTTCAAATCAACAAACACAGATTTTATTTGTGCAGTTGGGCGATGTGTAAAATTTATCGTCCCAATCAATGTCCTTCAAATAGGTGTACATAAACAAACCGTCCGGTTTGTAAATGAATATTTATTTATTCACATTCACGTTAAAAATTATATTTTTAACGATAAAACATTTTATTCAACCTATGAATATTCTATTCGGTTCATTTATTCAATAAAAATGATATTTTTATTTTTCTAACATATTTTAGAAAATTTCGGCGGCATAACGGCACGATACTAGAAACGGGACAAGGCCTAGCCTTATCCCCGGTCTAGTGAAGGCCCACGCCATTCACACATCAATCAAATTCACCAATCAACCAAATTCAAATCAAGTCATCAAATTAATTTATGCAACCAAACAAACAAGTCCATGGTCTGTGGACGATTGTGTCAGGTGCTACTAAGCACCGTCTGCATCCGTAGTATATATATATATAACTAGAAAAAGAAATTGAAAGGTGAGAAATTCTCACAGATAGCTATCCAATAACACGACTCTTCCTTTATAGAAATCTTCGTCTATTTCGCCTTCTTGTCGCTTTCGTTGCCCGTATTCTCTACATAGGTAAAAATCGAATTTTTACTATGTTATTCAATATATAAAGATTGCATCTTGACTTCGCTATTAAATATATAAAGATTATATTTTTATTATTCCCATGATGTAAAAATTATATTTTTATTGCTTTAAAAATATAAGAATCATATCTTACTTCTTCTACTTAACAAAAATTTCGTCTTTTCTCTTTTTAAAAATATGATCTTTATTTTTGCAAGTTCAAATCTTTTTCCTTTTAAAAGATTAAACCTTTTTCTATTTCAAAGTTTAAAACCCTTTTTTTCAAACCTTAAAATAAAAATCAGTTTTTACTTTCTTTTTAAATCAGTTTTTATAATTCCTTTTCAAATACAGTTTTTAAATTCTTTTTTTTTTTAAAAAAAGTTTTTAAATCTTAAAAAAAATAAGTTATTATATCTTTAAAAAAATCAGAAATTACTTTTTTTTAAATCATTAAAAAGGAATCGGTTTTTTTCCTTTATGCAAAATAAAAACAAAAAATAAAATAAACTAAATGCTCACCGATAGCTTGCGAAGTGGAGGGAAGAAGAGGGCGGCGTCGGCAGCAGGCTTCGAGGGCTGTTCGGTGGTGTCGGCGGCGATGTGGCTTCAGGGCGGCGGCTTCGATTTGCTTCGACTGGGGGGCGTCGCGATGAAGGCGCTGGAAGGAGGAGGTCGGACGGAGGGGGGCGGCGATAGGTTCGTCGGCGTCGAGGTCAGGGGGACGGCGGCTCGATTAGATTTAGGTTTTCTTTTTCTTTTTTTTTTATATTTCGTTTCTGGTAAATGGATCGGGGGGGGGGGGTGGGCAAGCAGAAGAAAAGGAGGGAAGAATTTTTTTTATTATAATTATTTAATTATTTAATTTTGCAAAAAGGTTGACTTTTACATACGACCTCGAAACGAGGCCCACCGCCTGTCGTCCATAGCGTTTTACCCCCATTCCGAATACAATGGGATATGTATCGTAAGCTGGTTTGATCGTTACAATCAGTTTCCGTTGAAATTACATTTAAATCCTTATATTGAATTTTAAAAATACGTTTCAAATCACTGGGGTCACATACTAACTAGAAAAATTCCAGAAAAATAATTTCTAGCTTCGTATTGACGATACGGTCCTAACAAAACTAGTTTCGTCGAATTCCAAGACCGTTGGAAAAATGGCCAATTTCCAGTCGATTAAAATCAACTGAAACTGGTCAAACGCGTTTTCCTTTGCCACGCTCACATATGGATTCAGAAAATTATGAAATTTGGAAACTAGCAATAACTTGACACTGCGGACCCAACAAGACTGGTTTCGTCGGAATCCGAGGTCGTTTGCAAAATGTCTATTTTTAAGGGCCTGAATTCCATAGCGACTATTCAGAATTTTCAACTGGACATATCTTTTGATTCCCGCTATGAAATTTTGATTATTCGGATTCGTTGGAAAGGTATCATCAATTAGATCCTATTATTTCTGGTTTCACTAAAATCCGGATTGTTTTGCACCCGTTATGTTCAATTGAAGTTTGAAATCGAATTATTGAACTACCGCGCCATTTCAATTCTATTTATAATTATATATAAATATTTATATTCTAACGACGACGCGTATAATCTATACATT
The DNA here is from genome assembly GCA_030737875.1 of Allium sativum. Taxonomy (NCBI): domain Eukaryota; kingdom Viridiplantae; phylum Streptophyta; class Magnoliopsida; order Asparagales; family Amaryllidaceae; genus Allium; species Allium sativum. The sequence continues at coordinate 483,525,649 of CM060919.1, read as the reverse complement.
CGAATTATATTCAAAATAAATTTTCTCGTCGATATTATTTAAAATAATCCATTTTAAATGTTCAAAATTCGTCAAAATAGCCAAAATAAAAATTTTAAACTGGCCCAGATTTTCTGGGTTATTACAATCTCCCCCACTTAAAACTTTTCGTCCCCGAAAAGGAACAAAGTCGAAAGTGGTTTGATTATTCAGCTCTACGACCGATCAGGCTTCCATTCTCCAACTCTTTAGTTTCTGAGAATTTTCAAAATTTCAAAAATTTGGCTAACACCCTAAATTTTCGAAAAATTTCGCCATAACCTCCCCTACAATGGGAGCATCGGGGAATTTCAAATAGCTTCCCCGGTCCTTCAGATCTCAAAAAGAAAAAGAAAAAGCCAAGCGGCTAGCCAATAGGCTCATAAAATCATCATCACCCAAACAAAACAGTAAATTATGTAGTAAACATGTACCTATTTGTCGGGCAAACAAATTTTATTCTTCGGCTCTAGCCTCCTTGCTATGACCTGTTCAATGTAAGTAAAGGTATATGCAAGCAAATGCGACCAATTTTCAATAAAACTCAATATTTGATTCAGTTAGGCATAATGGTTCAAAATTAGCAACCAACTAAACAAACAACACAAACATCAATCAATTAGTGAATTAGAGTTTCAAATTCATAAATTTTGATACATATACAGAAAATCATGTTTCTGATGCCAATTCACAACAAAGTGTTCTAGCTATATATATAGGTTTTGGTTCTCACACCAGTCTAATGGAAATATATAGGTATCACACCTTCGTCACTCGAAAATAAATGCTGATGATGTTTCGAACCACCATCAGAACATCTCCGGGCTACTAGAGTGTGGTCCTATATCTATCCAGTATATTAAAACTTCGAATATACGTTCATGACGCGTATATGCAAAATCTTTATATATTGGAATGTCCATATCCCAAATAAATAAATAATCAAATACGTATAATTGATTTATATTTCAAAACAAAATTTGTTTTCATTTTCAAAAATATACTCTTCACACTCGTTCTAGGATACTACTGATCCTATCTCTAACGAGTCATCCCATTGGATATTACTAATCCAATTATCTGATGAATTCTTTCGTATGGTTCTAATGTGCCTTGTTCTCTACTTTGTAAACCAAAGCTCTGATACCAAATGTGACGGCCTGGAATTTCGCTCGATCCGAATCAGTCGTTAAACCGATCTAGACCGTTCGAAACCCCTGAACGTTTGAGAACAGGACAAATCAGAACACAAACAGAAGAACATTTCATTGTATATTACAACAATGCATCAGATTACAAGAATATATAGAGTATAAATGAATAAATATACATTCGATAAATATCAGAGATTACAATAAATTACATAGCAGCGGAAAGTAATACAAAGCACAACTGAAGGTGATATACGGATACAGAGCTTTCCGGATATCATTCCAGCTGTAAACCAGGATCCTGTGAATATAAATCTGCAAAACCAAAACTACTAGCTGCCCGTGCGGAAAATGAGGGCACCCAGAGTTTAGGTTAAAACAATAAACTCCAGGTCAGTCATGTGACTGGTGTGAGAACTAAAACAGTTATTTAAAGCTTTACTTTAAAAGAGAGTAATTCAAGGGACCACGCCGTATAGCACGGAACGGGTTTCCTCCCAAGAATACCAGTGCATATCAATAAACAACGCAATGCTTTTTCGAAAAATGAAGCTATTATAAGACCCAGGTCCCATCACACAATGCAACGCAAGCCGGAGGATAGGGTTTTCCCTTATAATAGCCAAACATGCTTGGTACGTTTAAAACAAATCATTTGATACTATAATAAGTGTATAGTGTCAAAACAACTTCAATCATAAATATAAATCATAGACGGCATGGGTACCATATATCATGTCGCCATACTAGTTCTACAATTAAAACCGCAATACACGTATTGGAAATTGGATTTCCGTCATGAGTCGAGGCAAGGGGAAAGCTCCTCTCCGTGTTCGAGACACTCTAGCAAATGCCTCAGGGTTACGCACTCTGGGCAACCCTGGATGCGGCTGGGCCGGTCCTCACTTACGTTAGAGGATTAATTATGCCTGAACACACGTTTCCCGGTCCTTACAGACCTATAATCGAGGCGCCTCATTCCAACAACCACAAAGGTGAAAAGTATATATATGTCAGGGCTGGTAAGTCACTGACACCACCATAGCTAGAAAGAAACGTCGTGCTCTCCCAGCGGTCCGTATCCCGTTTTTAACTCATATCGAGGTGTGAGGCTCGCGAATTCACGTTATACACAAAGCTGCCACGTAGGTTGTGCTTTGATCATCAACCACAAGACTTTGCTTTTCAACAGAAGCCTTGATCATTGCATCTTAGCGTGCCACACAGGCAATTCATGCCATGTGACTGATGTCCATCGATATACAACCTCTGAGCTCGTACGTCTCAGAGAAGGGCGTTAAGCAAAAGAATAAATTCTCCGCCGCCAAACAGATGTATATTTAATAGAAATCAATCAACACAGAATAAAATCCAATGTCAGACACACAATCCATTTACAAGTTCGTTCTGGGTCTGAACGAAACCGGAGGCACTTTCCTCGCATATCCATCCATCTCCAAGTACGTCTGGACGACCACCAACTATTTCCATCCTCTTGGGTGTACAGCCCAATCAGGATCGTCAGTAATTATCCAAACAATGTGAAGACATCCGGTCTTCGACCACCGTCTTCATCTTCGACATATCGTCGAATCGGTTATTCAGAATGGGTGTAAACCCGGACTTTCCGAACAACCCGCGTATATTAAAAACAAATGTTACACAAACACAACATACGCCTCATTCCAATTCATTAGTCACTAACCGTAAATTAGCAAGAGAATAATTTCCCAAACATTAACCCCGAAGGCCGAAACCAACATCAGATCAATACCCAGGAAACCATTCTTCTTAGTTAACCTACAGCTAGTTTCTAAATTTCAATTCTTAGGGAAAGGTTCCCATTAATTTTATCCAAGATAAATTCTTTAAAATTTATCCTTTGATCTTCCTTTGGATGTCATTTCAAACCAAATTATGGTTTTTCAAACTAGTCGAGATTAGCGAACCACACCGAAGTAATTATTTATTTTATTTCCCAATCCCAACTTATTCATCCCATGAAGCAAAACTGGTAATACTCCATATCTAACACCACGGTGTTATCGGTAAAATTAATTACCATTTCACGTTCAAATCTAGTTAAAGATTTAACTATCGCCTTGGAGCAAAACTGGTGATACTCCTTTCTCGCTCATTTTCTAAAGTTGATAATTTAAATTATCAATTCCCCATTTCAATCTAATTGCAGATTCATTAAAACTCCTTTTACTGGGTTAAAGAACTAGGTGTTATTTAAAACACAGTTCACGACAAACCCATGAATCAATTCTGGTTTAATTTAATTCAAATATATTAGGAATTCCGATTATTTAAAACCCCTTTTTAAATCTCATTTATTTATTTAAAAACAAATCGGGTTTTAAATTTAGTTCAAACTAGTTCATTTTGATAAAAATCTATTTTTATCTTTTCAAATATGGAGTTTTTCATCCCAAATTTTCCCAAACCATTTCTAATGATTTTACACAAATTATTGATATTTTTAATAATTTTATCAAGGCCCGTACAGTCGATTTCCATCAATGGCCATCGAACTGCACTTACAGCGACCTTTTTCGAATTTGATTTGGACGTATCTCCAAATCCAACCGTTAGATTTCAAATTTCTAATATTCGCTAGAAAGCTCTTTTCGATACGAACCCAATGGTTCCGATTTTAGGAGAATCCGACGGTCGGATCTCCCGTAATGTCCGTTTGAAATAAATGGTCGAAATTCACGAATTGCCGCGGCGCGGCGCGTTCTATTCAGGCCATTATATTATATATATAATATATATAATATATATTTCGTCGATTCCTAATTAAAAACAAATTATATGAATAGTTTTGAATTCGTTTCAAAAACAATTTCAACTTCCATTTCAATTCAAAGCAGAATTGAATTCTTCTTTATAAATCCGTTTTAAAATTCATTTCTATTCAGTTCAAATTTCAATTCAATTTTGAATTCATTTCAATTCGCTTTCAATTCAATTTTGAACTCATTTTTTTTTTATTCAATTCAATTTCAAAGTCGTTTGCTATTCGATTCAATTCAAATTGGTTTCAAAGTCGGTTTCTATTCGATTCAATTCAAATTGGTTTCAAAGTCGGTTTCTATTCGATTCAATTCAAATTGGTTTTCTATTCGAATCAAATTCGTTATATATTCAATTGAAACCAAATTCGTTATATATTCAATTCGAATTCATTTTCTTTATATATTCAATTCGAGTTCATTTTCTTTTCAATTCGATTCAAATTTTATTTCAAAATATTCGATTTCGAAATCACTTTTCAATATTCATTTTAAAATGAATAAAATCGATATAAATATCGTTCACGTCAAAATGGCGTCAATCTAATCAACACGGCTTCATATATTTCTATTTTCAAATATTCTATTTCAAATATTTCCTTTTCAAATATTTCTATTTCAAATATTTCTATTTCAAATATTTCCTATTATTAAAATATTTCGTTCAACACATGACTAATCTCAACGGAGGAGTACTGTCAACACATGAACCTTTATTTTATATTGATAAAGATGTAAATTTTATTACTAAAATATTTCGTTCAACACATGACCAATCTCAATGGATGAGTACTGTCAACACATGAACCTTTATTTTATATTGATAAAGATGTAAATTTTATTACTAAAATATTTCGTTCAACACATGACCAACCTCAATGTATGAGTACTGTCAACACATGAACCTTTATTTTATATTATTCTTTATTTTCTAAATTGGAATGAGGCCCAATCAATCACCATATAAAATTAATTATATGGATTTTCACACATCACACTTATATAATAGCATTGAAAAATAATCAACCATCAACCAAAGTGCACTACACTGTATAAGCATCAAATATAGATATCTAACGCTTATAACAGCCTGTCAATCAATCGATCGACATATTTAATCAATCAGGATGAGTGAACTTCATGTTTCATCCCAACACCCGTGTGGGGTTTCAAATCAACAAACACAGATTTTATTTGTGCAGTTGGGCGATGTGTAAAATTTATCGTCCCAATCAATGTCCTTCAAATAGGTGTACATAAACAAACCGTCCGGTTTGTAAATGAATATTTATTTATTCACATTCACGTTAAAAATTATATTTTTAACGATAAAACATTTTATTCAACCTATGAATATTCTATTCGGTTCATTTATTCAATAAAAATGATATTTTTATTTTTCTAACATATTTTAGAAAATTTCGGCGGCATAACGGCACGATACTAGAAATGGGACAAGGCCTAGCCTTATCCCCGGTCTAGTGAAGGCCCACGCCATTCACACATCAATCAAATTCACCAATCAACCAAATTCAAATCAAGTCATCAAATTAATTTATGAAACCAAACAAACAAGTCCATGGTCTATGGACGATTGTGTCAGGTGCTACTAAGCACCGTCTGCATCCTAGTATATATATATAACTAGAAAAAGAAATTGAAAGGTGAGAAATTCTCACAGATAGCTATCCAATAACACGACTCTTCCTTTATAGAAATCTTCGTCTATTTCGCCTTCTTGTCGCTTTTGTTGCCCGTATTCTCTACATAGGTAAAAATCGAATTTTTACTATGTTATTCAATATATAAAGATTGCATCTTGACTTCGCTATTAAATATATAAAGATTATATTTTTATTATTCCCATGATGTAAAAATTATATTTTTATTGCTTTAAAAATATAAGAATCATATCTTACTTCTTCTACTTAACAAAAATTCCGTCTTTTCTCTTTTTAAAAATATGATCTTTATTTTTGCAAGTTCAAATCTTTTTCCTTTTAAAAGATTAAACCTTTTTCTATTTCAAAGTTTAAACCCCTTTTTTTCAAACCTTAAAATAAAAATCAGTTTTTACTTTCTTTTTAAATCAGTTTTTATAATTCCTTTTCAAATACAGTTTTTAAATTCTTTTTTTTTTTTTTAAAAGTTTTTAAATCTTAAAAAAAATCAGTTATTATATCTTTAAAAAAATCAGAAATTACTTTTTTTTAAATCATTAAAAAGGAATCGGTTTTTTTCCTTTTTGCAAAACAAAAATAAAAACAAAAAATAAAATAAACTAAATGCTCACTGATAGCTTGCGAAGTGGAGGGAAGAAGAGGGCGGCGGCGGCGGCAGGCTTCGAGGGCTGTTCGGTGGTGTCGGCGGCGATGTGGCTTCAGGGCGGCGGCTTCGATTTGCTTCGACTGGGGGGCGTCGCGATGAAGGCGCTGGAAGGAAGAGGTCGGACGGAGGGGGGCGGCGATAGGTTCGTCGGCGTCGAGGTCAGGGGGACGGCGGCTCGATTAGATTTAGGTTTTCTTTTTTTTCTTTTTTTATTATATTTCGTTTCTGGTAAATGAATCGGGGGGGGGGGCAAGCAGAAGAAAAGGAGGGAAGAATATATATATATATATATATATTTTTATTATTTAATTATTTAATTTTGCAAAAAGGTTGACTTTTACATACGACCTCGAAACGAGGCCCACCGCCTGTCGTCCATAGCGTTTTACCCCCATTCCGAACACAATGGGATATGTATCGTAAGCTGGTTTGATCGTTACAATCAGTTTCGTTGAAATTACATTTAAATCCTTATATTGAATTTTAAACGTACGTTTCAAATCACTTGGGTCACATACTAACTAGAAAAATTCCAGAAAAATATTTTCTAGCTTCGTATTGACGATACGGTCCTAACAAAACTAGTTTCGTCGAATTCCGAGACCGTTGGAAAAATGGCCAATTTCCAGTCGATTAAAATCAACTGAAACTGGTCAAACGCGTTTTCCTTTGCCACGCTCACATATGGATTCAGAAAATTATGAAATTTGGAAACTAGCAATAACTTGACACTGCGGACCCAACAAGACTGGTTTCGTCGGAATCCGAGGTCGTTTGCAAAATGTCTATTTTTAAGGGCCTGAATTCCATAGCGACTATTCAGAATTTTCAACTGGACATATCTTTTGATTCCCGCTATGAAATTTTGATTATTCGGATTCGTTGGAAAGGTATCATCAATTAGATCCTATTATTTCTGGTTTCACTAAAATCCGGATTGTTTTGCACCCGTTATGTTCAATTGAAGTTTGAAATCGAATTATTGAACTACCGCGCCATTTCAATTCTATTTATAATTATATATAAATATTTATATTCTAACGACGACGCGTATAATCTATACATTCGAATTATATTCAAAATAAATTTTCTTGTCGATATTATTTAAAATAATCCATTTTAAATGTTCAAAATTCGTCAAAATAGCCAAAATAAAAATTTTAAACTGGCCCAGATTTTCTGGGTTATTACAATCTCCCCCACTTAAAACTTTTCGTCCCCGAAAAGGAACAAAGTCGAAAGTGGTTTGATTATTCAGCTCTACGACCGATCAGGCTTCCATTCTCCAACTCTTTAGTTTCTGAGAATTTTCAAAATTTCAAAAATTTGGCTAACACCCTAAATTTTCGAAAAATTTCGCCATAACCTCCCCTACAATGGGAGCATCGGGGAATTTCAAATAGCTTCCCCGGTCCTTCAGATCTCAAAAAGAAAAAGAAAAAGCCAAGCGGCTAGCCAATAGGCTCATAAAATCATCATCACCCAAACAAAACAGTAAATTATGTAGTAAACATGTACCTATTTGTCGGGCAAACAAATTTTATTCTTCGGCTCTAGCCTCCTTGCTATGACCTGTTCAATGTAAGTAAAGGTATATGCAAGCAAATGCGACCAATTTTCAATAAAACTCAATATTTGATTCAGTTAGGCATAATGGTTCAAAATTAGCAACCAACTAAACAAACAACACAAACATCAATCAATTAGTGAATTAGAGTTTCAAATTCATAAATTTTGATACATATACAGAAAATCATGTTTCTGATGCCAATTCACAACAAAGTGTTCTAGCTATATATATAGGTTTTGGTTCTCACACCAGTCTAATGGAAATATATAGGTATCACACCTTCGTCACTCGAAAATAAATGCTGATGATGTTTCGAACCACCATCAGAACATCTCCGGGCTACTAGAGTGTGGTCCTATATCTATCCAGTATATTAAAACTTCGAATATACGTTCATGACGCGTATATGCAAAATCTTTATATATTGGAATGTCCATATCCCAAATAAATAAATAATCAAATACGTATAATTGATTTATATTTCAAAACAAAATTTGTTTTCATTTTCAAAAATATACTCTTCACACTCGTTCTAGGATACTACTGATCCTATCTCTAACGAGTCATCCCATTGGATATTACTAATCCAATTATCTGATGAATTCTTTCGTATGGTTCTAATGTGCCTTGTTCTCTACTTTGTAAACCAAAGCTCTGATACCAAATGTGACGGCCTGGAATTTCGCTCGATCCGAATCAGTCGTTAAACCGATCTAGACCGTTCGAAACCCCTGAACGTTTGAGAACAGGACAAATCAGAACACAAACAGAAGAACATTTCATTGTATATTACAACAATGCATCAGATTACAAGAATATATAGAGTATAAATGAATAAATATACATTCGATAAATATCAGAGATTACAATAAATTACATAGCAGCGGAAAGTAATACAAAGCACAACTGAAGGTGATATACGGATACAGAGCTTTCCGGATATCATTCCAGCTGTAAACCAGGATCCTGTGAATATAAATCTGCAAAACCAAAACTACTAGCTGCCCGTGCGGAAAATGAGGGCACCCAGAGTTTAGGTTAAAACAATAAACTCCAGGTCAGTCATGTGACTGGTGTGAGAACTAAAACAGTTATTTAAAGCTTTACTTTAAAAGAGAGTAATTCAAGGGACCACGCCGTATAGCACGGAACGGGTTTCCTCCCAAGAATACCAGTGCATATCAATAAACAACGCAATGCTTTTTCGAAAAATGAAGCTATTATAAGACCCAGGTCCCATCACACAATGCAACGCAAGCCGGAGGATAGGGTTTTCCCTTATAATAGCCAAACATGCTTGGTACGTTTAAAACAAATCATTTGATACTATAATAAGTGTATAGTGTCAAAACAACTTCAATCATAAATATAAATCATAGACGGCATGGGTACCATATATCATGTCGCCATACTAGTTCTACAATTAAAACCGCAATACACGTATTGGAAATTGGATTTCCGTCATGAGTCGAGGCAAGGGGAAAGCTCCTCTCCGTGTTCGAGACACTCTAGCAAATGCCTCAGGGTTACGCACTCTGGGCAACCCTGGATGCGGCTGGGCCGGTCCTCACTTACGTTAGAGGATTAATTATGCCTGAACACACGTTTCCCGGTCCTTACAGACCTATAATCGAGGCGCCTCATTCCAACAACCACAAAGGTGAAAAGTATATATATGTCAGGGCTGGTAAGTCACTGACACCACCATAGCTAGAAAGAAACGTCGTGCTCTCCCAGCGGTCCGTATCCCGTTTTTAACTCATATCGAGGTGTGAGGCTCGCGAATTCACGTTATACACAAAGCTGCCACGTAGGTTGTGCTTTGATCATCAACCACAAGACTTTGCTTTTCAACAGAAGCCTTGATCATTGCATCTTAGCGTGCCACACAGGCAATTCATGCCATGTGACTGATGTCCATCGATATACAACCTCTGAGCTCGTACGTCTCAGAGAAGGGCGTTAAGCAAAAGAATAAATTCTCCGCCGCCAAACAGATGTATATTTAATAGAAATCAATCAACACAGAATAAAATCCAATGTCAGACACACAATCCATTTACAAGTTCGTTCTGGGTCTGAACGAAACCGGAGGCACTTTCCTCGCATATCCATCCATCTCCAAGTACGTCTGGACGACCACCAACTATTTCCATCCTCTTGGGTGTACAGCCCAATCAGGATCGTCAGTAATTATCCAAACAATGTGAAGACATCCGGTCTTCGACCACCGTCTTCATCTTCGACATATCGTCGAATCGGTTATTCAGAATGGGTGTAAACCCGGACTTTCCGAACAACCCGCGTATATTAAAAACAAATGTTACACAAACACAACATACGCCTCATTCCAATTCATTAGTCACTAACCGTAAATTAGCAAGAGAATAATTTCCCAAACATTAACCCCGAAGGCCGAAACCAACATCAGATCAATACCCAGGAAACCATTCTTCTTAGTTAACCTACAGCTAGTTTCTAAATTTCAATTCTTAGGGAAAGGTTCCCATTAATTTTATCCAAGATAAATTCTTTAAAATTTATCCTTTGATCTTCCTTTGGATGTCATTTCAAACCAAATTATGGTTTTTCAAACTAGTCGAGATTAGCGAACCACACCGAAGTAATTATTTATTTTATTTCCCAATCCCAACTTATTCATCCCATGAAGCAAAACTGGTAATACTCCACATCTAACACCACGGTGTTATCGGTAAAATTAATTACCATTTCACGTTCAAATCTAGTTAAAGATTTAACTATCGCCTTGGAGCAAAACTGGTGATACTCCTTTCTCGCTCATTTTCTAAAGTTGATAATTTAAATTATCAATTCCCCATTTCAATCTAATTGCAGATTCATTAAAACTCCTTTTACTGGGTTAAAGAACTAGGTGTTATTTAAAACACAGTTCACGACAAACCCATGAATCAATTCTGGTTTAATTTAATTCAAATATATTAGGAATTCCGATTATTTAAAACCCCTTTTTAAATCTCATTTATTTATTTAAAAACAAATCGGGTTTTAAATTTAGTTCAAACTAGTTCATTTTGATAAAAATCTATTTTTATCTTTTCAAATATGGAGTTTTTCATCCCAAATTTTCCCAAACCATTTCTAATGATTTTACACAAATTATTGATATTTTTAATAATTTTATCAAGGCCCGTACAGTCGATTTCCATCAATGGCCATCGAACTGCACTTACAGCGACCTTTTTCGAATTTGATTTGGACGTATCTCCAAATCCAACCGTTAGATTTCAAATTTCTAATATTCGCTAGAAAGCTCTTTTCGATACGAACCCAATGGTTCCGATTTTAGGAGAATCCGACGGTCGGATCTCCCGTAATGTCCGTTTGAAATAAATGGTCGAAATTCACGAATTGCCGCGGCGCGGCGCGTTCTATTCAGGCCATTATATTATATATATAATATATATAATATATATTTCGTCGATTCCTAATTAAAAACAAATTATATGAATAGTTTTGAATTCGTTTCAAAAACAATTTCAACTTCCATTTCAATTCAAAGCAGAATTGAATTCTTCTTTATAAATCCGTTTTAAAATTCATTTCTATTCAGTTCAAATTTCAATTCAATTTTGAATTCATTTCAATTCGCTTTCAATTCAATTTTGAACTCATTTTTTTTTTATTCAATTCAATTTCAAAGTCGTTTGCTATTCGATTCAATTCAAATTGGTTTCAAAGTCGGTTTCTATTCGATTCAATTCAAATTGGTTTCAAAGTCGGTTTCTATTCGATTCAATTCAAATTGGTTTTCTATTCGAATCAAATTCGTTATATATTCAATTGAAACCAAATTCGTTATATATTCAATTCGAATTCATTTTCTTTATATATTCAATTCGAGTTCATTTTCTTTTCAATTCGATTCAAATTTTATTTCAAAATATTCGATTTCGAAATCACTTTTCAATATTCATTTTAAAATGAATAAAATCGATATAAATATCGTTCACGTCAAAATGGCGTCAATCTAATCAACACGGCTTCATATATTTCTATTTTCAAATATTCTATTTCAAATATTTCCTTTTCAAATATTTCTATTTCAAATATTTCTATTTCAAATATTTCCTATTATTAAAATATTTCGTTCAACACATGACTAATCTCAACGGAGGAGTACTGTCAACACATGAACCTTTATTTTATATTGATAAAGATGTAAATTTTATTACTAAAATATTTCGTTCAACACATGACCAATCTCAATGGATGAGTACTGTCAACACATGAACCTTTATTTTATATTGATAAAGATGTAAATTTTATTACTAAAATATTTCGTTCAACACATGACCAACCTCAATGTATGAGTACTGTCAACACATGAACCTTTATTTTATATTATTCTTTATTTTCTAAATTGGAATGAGGCCCAATCAATCACCATATAAAATTAATTATATGGATTTTCACACATCACACTTATATAATAGCATTGAAAAATAATCAACCATCAACCAAAGTGCATTACACTGTATAAGCATCAAATATAGATATCTAACGCTTATAACAGCCTGTCAATCAATCGATCGACATATTTAATCAATCAGGATGAGTGAACTTCATGTTTCATCCCAACACCCGTGTGGGGTTTCAAATCAACAAACACAGATTTTATTTGTGCAGTTGGGCGATGTGTAAAATTTATCGTCCCAATCAATGTCCTTCAAATAGGTGTACATAAACAAACCGTCCGGTTTGTAAATGAATATTTATTTATTCACATTCACGTTAAAAATTATATTTTTAACGATAAAACATTTTATTCAACCTATGAATATTCTATTCGGTTCATTTATTCAATAAAAATGATATTTTTATTTTTCTAACATATTTTAGAAAATTTCGGCGGCATAACGGCACGATACTAGAAATGGGACAAGGCCTAGCCTTATCCCCGGTCTAGTGAAGGCCCACGCCATTCACACATCAATCAAATTCACCAATCAACCAAATTCAAATCAAGTCATCAAATTAATTTATGAAACCAAACAAACAAGTCCATGGTCTATGGACGATTGTGTCAGGTGCTACTAAGCACCGTCTGCATCCTAGTATATATATATAACTAGAAAAAGAAATTGAAAGGTGAGAAATTCTCACAGATAGCTATCCAATAACACGACTCTTCCTTTATAGAAATCTTCGTCTATTTCGCCTTCTTGTCGCTTTCGTTGCCCGTATTCTCTACATAGGTAAAAATCGAATTTTTACTATGTTATTCAATATATAAAGATTGCATCTTGACTTCGCTATTAAATATATAAAGATTATATTTTTATTATTCCCATGATGTAAAAATTATATTTTTATTGCTTTAAAAATATAAGAATCATATCTTACTTCTTCTACTTAACAAAAATTCCGTCTTTTCTCTTTTTAAAAATATGATCTTTATTTTTGCAAGTTCAAATCTTTTTCCTTTTAAAAGATTAAACCTTTTTCTATTTCAAAGTTTAAACCCCTTTTTTTCAAACCTTAAAATAAAAATCAGTTTTTACTTTCTTTTTAAATCAGTTTTTATAATTCCTTTTCAAATACAGTTTTTAAATTCTTTTTTTTTTTTAAAAAAAGTTTTTAAATCTTAAAAAAAATCAGTTATTATATCTTTAAAAAAATCAGAAATTACTTTTTTTTAAATCATTAAAAAGGAATCGGTTTTTTTCCTTTTTGCAAAACAAAAATAAAAACAAAAAATAAAATAAACTAAATGCTCACTGATAGCTTGCGAAGTGGAGGGAAGAAGAGGGCGGCGTCGGCGGCAGGCTTCGAGGGCTGTTCGGTGGTGTCGGCGGCGATGTGGCTTCAGGGCGGCGGCTTCGATTTGCTTCGACTGGGGGGCGTCGCGATGAAGGCGCTGGAAGGAAGAGGTCGGACGGAGGGGGGCGGCGATAGGTTCGTCGGCGTCGAGGTCAGGGGGACGGCGGCTCGATTAGATTTAGGTTTTCTTTTTTTTCTTTTTTTATTATATTTCGTTTCTGGTAAATGAATCGGGGGGGGGGGGCAAGCAGAAGAAAAGGAGGGAAGAATATATATATATATATATATTTTTATTATTTAATTATTTAATTTTGCAAAAAGGTTGACTTTTACATACGACCTCGAAACGAGGCCCACCGCCTGTCGTCCATAGCGTTTTACCCCCATTCCGAACACAATGGGATATGTATCGTAAGCTGGTTTGATCGTTACAATCAGTTTCGTTGAAATTACATTTAAATCCTTATATTGAATTTTAAACGTACGTTTCAAATCACTTGGGTCACATACTAACTAGAAAAATTCCAGAAAAATATTTTCTAGCTTCGTATTGACGATACGGTCCTAACAAAACTAGTTTCGTCGAATTCCGAGACCGTTGGAAAAATGGCCAATTTCCAGTCGATTAAAATCAACTGAAACTGGTCAAACGCGTTTTCCTTTGCCACGCTCACATATGGATTCAGAAAATTATGAAATTTGGAAACTAGCAATAACTTGACACTGCGGACCCAACAAGACTGGTTTCGTCGGAATCCGAGGTCGTTTGCAAAATGTCTATTTTTAAGGGCCTGAATTCCATAGCGACTATTCAGAATTTTCAACTGGACATATCTTTTGATTCCCGCTATGAAATTTTGATTATTCGGATTCGTTGGAAAGGTATCATCAATTAGATCCTATTATTTCTGGTTTCACTAAAATCCGGATTGTTTTGCACCCGGTATGTTCAATTGAAGTTTGAAATCGAATTATCGAACTACCACGCCATTTCAATTCTATTTATAATTATATATAAATATTTATATTCTAACGACGACGCGTATAATATATACGTTCGAATTGTATTCAAAATAAATTTTCTCGTCGATATTATTTAAAATAATCCATTTTAAATGTTCAAAATTCGTCAAAATAGCCAAAATAAAAATTTTAAACTGGCCCAGATTTTCCGGGTTATTACAGATACACCCCACTGTGGGACCAGCACGGGTATCTACGTTAGGGAGCCGATCGCTTGGGGAGTAGTGGGGTACACCTAGTGGAGATAGGGGCAGACGGCACCTATGTGGTCAGCTAGGGGTACATGAAACTACTAGTTATATCTTTCTTTTAAGTCCTTGGGTGGGATCAATCTTTGAGTAGGAATGACTGGTGTGGTGCAGTTAGTAATTATCCTTGGGTGGGTAGATGCGTCTTTACGGTTATCTTAGTTCACCCTATGTTTGTTGGCTACTTAGTGTAGTCATTATCCCCAAAGGTACCGTACCGAGTTCATATCATACCCTAATTACTTTAATAATTGTATTGTTAAGGTTATAGGGCTCACTCAGGCTCATGTCTGACCCCGTTGTTTTTATCTTTTTTTCCCAACCCTCAGGTTCTCAGAGTGGGCCCAGCACGAGTGGGCTTTGATCAGGCTGCTTTTATTTCTCTCTTGGAGCTTGGACCCTAGATGTAGAGCTCAGTTTACCCTTTTCTTTTATGGCTAACAGATCATGTATTGGGATTATGTATTTTTATTTAGCAGGATGGATATTTGTACTTGACTTCTATTATGGTTTTGTGATGTAACCAGACATGTTTTATTTTCCGCTGCAATTGAAATGATGTTTTAAATTTTCAAAGTATTACTTATATCTGCCTTGCTGTAATTACTCTGTTCTATATTCACTCAAATACTCCACCGATGTTATGGCATTCCCTTAGAGAGTGATCGTAGCGGGCGTGGGGTGTTACACGTGGTATCAGAGCAAAGGTTACCGGAACAGATAAAGTTTTTTTTAGAAAACTATTTTTCTAAAACCATTTTTGGAAGAGATATTTTCAAAAACATGTCTTTAAAGAGAAAAGTTTTTGAAAGAAAAGCATAATCCCCAATAGCCATATCTTCATCTTTCGAATTCTCCGTTTTGAATCTTTCCTTTTTCGTTTCAGCATGGCTGAGGATCTTAACTTTCCGGAGGGTGTGACGATACCAGTATGGTATAGGAGATTGATGGAGGCTAGGGCCACCACTGCGGGTCCAGCAAATGTTCCTCCACCAACCGTAGCACCCGATCTTCCTCCTCCCCCTCCTCCTCGCACGGATACTTTTGCTAAGACTTGCAAGGAATTTAAAGCTATGGGAGGGAAACCTTTTCAAGGATCTGAAACTTTTGTGGAGGCTAGAGATTGGCTTAAGGAGGTGGAAGAGTTGATAGATATCTTTGAGATGGAAAAAGGAAAGAAAGTCAAGTTAGCTGCTTGGTTAATGAAGGGAGAGGCCTCATTCTAGTGGGAGGTCACTAATGGAGAACGCCCCGTTGACTCTTGGGCGGATTTTAAGCAAAGATTTGTGGCAAAGTTTCTCTCAAGGGCGGAGGAAAACTTGTATATGGAAAGATTCTTGACTCTAAAGCAAGGAAATCTCTCAGTGAAGGAATATGTCAACAAGTTTAATCAATTGGCAAGGTTTGGCCTAGACATGGTGAATACACCGGAGAAGAAGGCTTTGAGGTTCGTGAAAGGCTTGAATGAACCGATGCATGGGTTGGCTATGACTCATATCCCTATGGGGGCCACCTTCGAGAAGCTAGTTGACATGGCACTCATGCATGAAGAAGAGAAGGGTCCCAATGCTAATAAGGCACCCGAGAAGAAGGGAGATCAAAAGAGACCTCAGCAACAACAGCAAAACAAAGGTGGGAAAGGCAACGGTGGCAAGGGGAAGAAGAAGTGCTTCAATTGTGGGATACCAGGCCACATAAGCAAAGATTGTAGAAAGAAGAAGAAGACTGGTTGCTTCCACTGTGGCGAAGCAGGGCATCTAGTGAAAGACTGTCCTAAGAAGGGGCAAAGGACGGGGTCTACCTCAGGAGGACAGGTGCAAGCTCTTATGGCACCAGGTCAGGCTAGGGGGCAAGTACAGGCTCTCGCGGTCCCACCGATTCAGGAAAGAGGTAGAACTATTTCCGTTGAAAGTCTGGTTTTTATATTTGATCATCCTGTCCGTACATTGTTTGATTCAGGCGCATCGCATTCGTTTATCTCATCATCATTAGTTGAGTCACTGCACTTAGACACCAGTCTGGTAGATGATCCCTTGGTTGTTTCAAACCCAATTGGGGGCTCCACTTATTTGTCCATGATATGTTTGGGTTTGAAGATTTCTATACTTAGCATTGAGTTTAGATGTGATGCTTTTGTGTTGGGCTTCACGGGCTATGGGTTGATTTTGGGCATGGACTGGTTATCCAGTAATGGTGCTGTTCTTGATTGCGAAAGGAGAGTTGTTAGGCTCATGACCCGCTTGGGTAACACTCTCGAGATCTCTTGTAATCCCATGGATTCTGTTATGCTAAGTTATCTTGAATCGCTTGACGCTTCGGTCGAAAGTTTGCAATCTGTTAGAGTGGTCCGGGAATACTCGGATGTGTTTGAGGAGGTGAAGGGCTTACCTCCGAAGCGGGAGATTGACTTCCGAATATATCTGGTGGATAATGCTAAACCTGTATCTTTACCAGTGCGCCACATGGCTCCTCGTGAGAGGAGGGAACTCCATAAGCAAGTAGGGGAGTTGCTTGAGAAGGGGTTCATAAGATGAAGTATATCGGAGTGGGGTGCTCCAGTAGTTTTTGCCACAAAGGCGGATGGGTCCCTCAGACTTTGTGTAGACTATAGAGAACTCAACAAGCTCACAAAGAAGAATAGACACCCATTGCCGAGGATTGATGATCTTTTCAATCAATTGGTTGGCGCTTCAGTATTTTCTCAATTGGACTTAGCCACGGGGTTTCATCAGTTGAGGGTGGCTGAGGATAGCATAGACAAGACTGCCTTTAGAACTCCAGATGGTTTCTATGAGTGGCTGGTGATGCCATTTGGGTTGACGAACGCCCCTGCATACTTTGTTGATTTGATGAGTAGGATGTTCAGGGAGTTCCTTAATAAGTTCGTGGTGGTCTTTGTGGATGATATCTTAGTATTTTCTAAGAGTGAAGAAGAGCATGCCCTACATCTTGGGGAGGTGTTGAAGACTCTTCGAGCACATAGCCTTAAGGCTAAATTCTCTAAATGTCACTTCTGGAGGAAGGAAGTGCGGTTCTTGGGGCACGTGGTCTCCAAGGAAGGGATAGCTGTGGATCCCGCGAAGGTAGTATCAATTCAGGATTGGAAGGTTCCGAAGAATGCTACCGAAGTAAGAAGTTTCTTGGGGTTGGCGGGTTACTATAGGAAGTTTATCAAAGACTTCGCAAAGATATCAGCCCCATTAACCCGCTTAACGAAGAAGAATCTTGTTTTCACATGGGACGTAAATTGTGATGATGCGTTCCGACGGTTAAAGAGAGCTTTAACCACCGCTCCAGTTTTAGTGTTGCCAGATGGGAGCAAGCCATTTGTTGTTTATACCGATGCTTGTGGGACAGGACTAGGCGCAGTCTTAATGCAAGAGGGAAGGGTAATAGCCTATGGTGGAAGGCAGTTGAGAGTGCATGAGAAAAATTACCCTACCCATGATTTAGAGTTGGCCGCTATTGTTTTTGCGCTTAAGATTTGGCGCCATTATCTTCTTGGTGAGAAATTCGAATTGTTCACTAACCACAAATCATTGAAGTATTTGTTTTCTCAGAAGGATTTGAATTTGAGACAGCAAAGGTGGATGGAGTTCTTAGCATCCTATGATTTTAAGATAGCGTATACCCCTGGCAAGGGTAACGTGGTGGCAGACGCCTTGAGCAGAAAAAGGTTGTCCTTGAGTCCATTGTTCGTGGAACGACGAAGCTTGGAATTTATCTCGATGTTTGATTTCAGACCTTCCATTGATTATGTACCCGGTTTGCTAGCATCCTTGGAGGTCAGACCTACTCTTTTGGGGAGGATTGAAGAAGCACAGAGGGACGACCCACAGTTGGTTGAGTTGGTAGAGAAGCTCATAAGGGGGGAGTCGTCCAACCATTTGAGTAGGTACACCCTAGACGATAGGGGGTGCTTGCGTAGAGACGGTAGACTTTGTGTACCGCAAGACGAGGGTTTGAGGAAGGTTATTCTTGATGATGCACACCGTTCTAGGATGACCATTCATCCTGGTGGGGACAAGATGTACCAAGATATGAAGAGGGTTTGCTTCTGGGCCGGTATGAAGAAAGATGTGGCCGAGTATGTCGCTCGATGCTTGGTGTGCCAACAAGTGAAGGCGGAGCAAAAGAAACCTGGTGGGTTGCTTCACCCATTGGAAGTTCCGCAATGGAAGTGAAATAGCGTCTCGATGGATTTTATTGACGGGTTACCCAGATCAAGAAAGGGTAATACGGGAATTTGGGTTGTGGTAGACAGACTTACTAAAAGCGCCCATTTCATACCTGTGAAGAGCAAGAGGACTGCTCCATGGCTAGCTTCAGTATATCTTCGAGAGATAGTTCGATTGCATGGGGTACCCTCTAGCATAGTGAGTGATCGAGATCCTATCTTCACTAGCGAGTTCTGGAGAAGCTTGCAAGAAGCAGTGGGGACTCAATTATGTCTGAGCACCGCATATCATCCTCAGACGGACGGCCAGACTGAGAGGGTGAATCGTGTCCTAGAAGACCTTTTGAGGCTTTGTATCTTAGATTTTGGAGGTACATGGGAAGAGCATCTTCCATTGGTGGAGTTCGCATATAATAATAGCTTTCAGTCCAGTATTGGTATGGCTCCTTTCGAATCTCTTTATGGAAGGCCTTGTCGATCACCTGCATGTTGGTGGGAATCTACGGATAAGATCTTGCTTGGGCCTGATATGGTTAGGGAGACTTCTGAGAAGATTGACTTGATTCGAAGGAGGATGAAAGCAGCGCAGGATAGGCAAAAATCTTATGCGGACAAGAGAAGGACGGATCTTGAGTTTGAAGTTGGGGACATCGTTTTTGTCAAAGTGTCTCCGTTACGAAATGTGGTTCGCTTTGGATCTGTTGGGAAGTTAGCACCAAGGTTCGTAGGGCCATTTCCTATTAAGGAAAGGATTGGACGAATGGCATATAGAGCGGAGTTGCCCGACAGACTTAGTGGTGTACATGATGTATTCCATGTGTCCCATTTGAGGAAATGCTTACATGAGACCGCAGAGGTGGTAGAGCCGAGCTTGCTTAAAGAAGTGGAAGTAGAGCGTGATGCGACTATTCGACGAGCTCCTACCCGCATCCTTGGGTCAGAGACTAGGAAATTGAGGAATCGAGAGGTTCAACTAGTCAAAGTACAATGGGGAGAAGACGAGAGCAACGCAACTTGGGAGACGGAAGCGAAGATGCGTTCATTATACCCATTTCTTTTTGAGGGTATGTCTTTACTTTCTCCTCTATTGTTGTCTAGTACTTATCTTATCTTTAGTATGTCCTCTCATTAGTACCTTTGACCTTTAGATAGGGTAAACCTATGGTTGAAACATGTGTTTGAGACATGTTATGTTTGATGGATGCATGTGGATGCAAGTGGTTGCTAGTGGTTGCTCGTGGATGCATATACACACACTCTAGGCACTAGAACGGCTCAGTCACTTCATATTGCATATTGCATATAATTGTGTGTAGATAGCTATATTTATGGATGTATAATGGTTGTGTTATCATATGGATGATGCATTTTGGTGAATGATTGTGCACTCATGTAGATATTGTATGTGTCGATAGGGTTCGCTCGCATACATAATGGATGCATGGCACTATCATGGTTTGCATATGTTCATACATTAGATAGGGAACATATACACACACTCTTTGCATATGCTCATACATCATTAGAAATTATTTTAAGGACAATGGATGCCCGTGTTTGATGGATTGAGTAGATGGTTGTTTGGATGGTGGGATATGCATTCTCCTTAGCTTAGAGATTTCGGGGACGAAATCCTTTAAGGAGGGGAGAATGTAACACCCTGAATTTCGGTTAATGCTAAAATTCACTAATTGCAGAATAAATAATCTCAAATGTAAGAATTGGGGGAAACGGGCTGCGTCATTGCGTTCGTCTCGGAAAAATACGCAGAATAGAGTCCGAAATTTTGTAAATCGGAGTCCGTATGGCCCAGTTATGGCCCAAATAAGTTTTCAGAAAATTCAAAGTTAAAAACAGATTTAAAATTCAGTTCTAAAACAGGATTGGAGCCAAAAGCGGAGGTGCGGGAAAGTTCCCGCCTAGCCCCGTGTCGACAGGCATGTCGACAAGGGTGTCGACAGCCCTGTCGACAGGGGTGTCGACACAGGGTGTCGGCCCTGTTGATCTGGGTGCACCAGATCTGGTTTTTGGTTGAGTCTTGGGCTGTGTTCTAGAGATTTCCGAAATCTGATGGTCCTAATCTAATTTAGGGCTAATCCTATGGTCCTAAAACACCTAACTAATCTATATATACACCCTAATACCCCCCCTAATCCTTACTAAAAATAGATCTAAGGCCATTATGCCACCACTTTGAAACTTGAAGGAGCCTCCATCAAAATTAGAGAAGGGATAGCATTCCAAATCAACTTCTAGCCTCTTAATCTTCTTCATTAGTTTGCTAATCTTGGTTTTGGTGAGCTTCTATCCCCTTAATAATCAATTGTTAAATTGATTAAGATAGGATATGAGGATGTATGGCTATGTTTGTGGATCAATGTGTTTATGCAAGCTTAGTATAGTGTATGTTATGTGTTTTGCAAGTTATATGCTATATGTCATGCAAGTTTAGTGTATGTGTTCATGACATCTTTATGCAAGTTTGGTGCTATGTTTCATGATGCTTATGATGCAAAACACTAAGTTGAACATTGATCTATTATGCAACATGCTTATGCAAGTTATGTGTATGCTTATATGCAAGTTTAACATGTTATGCAAGTTATGCATGCTTATGCAAGTTATGTGAATGCTTATGCAAGTTATGTGTATGCTTATATGCAAGTTCAACATGTTATGCAAGTTATGCATTCTTATGCAAGTTATGTGTATGCTTATATGCAAGTTTAACATGTTATGCAAGTTATGTGAATGCTTATATGCAAGTTTAACATGTTATGCAAGTTATGTGAATGCTTATATGCAAGTTCAACATGTTATGCAAGATAAGTGTATGATAATATGCAAGTTCATATGCAACATATTATGCAAGTCATGTGTATGATAATATGCAAGTTTGGGTTAAATGTAGTTGGGTTAATATATGCTCATATATGCTAGTTGACATCCTCTTAACCCATGACAAAGTTATATGCTAAGATGTGGTTACACCCATGATATTTGTGATGAATCTTCCCTTTATTATGTCATGAAATGAGAACGATTTACGTGGGGAACGATGGGGTTAAAAATGCATATTAACAAAATAAAATGAATGAACATAAGTGGGAATTTACCTATTGAGTTAGGTCTACCCCATGAGAATTTACCTATTGAGTTAGGTCTACCCATGCTATGGAATTGGGAATTTACCTATTGAGTTAGGTCTACCCATATTCTTAAAAATGTGTAATTAATTAGGGATAATTAATTATGGGGGTGATTAATTAGGTGTAATTAATCAACTAAGACACGAGGTTGGACCCTTTTGTAGCGGAAGTCTGCCCGGAACCGACCGGCCATCCAGCGGCTACAAATGATTGGCCCAATGTGAGAGGTCTTAGTCATAAATTAAATACGTGATTAAAGTAAAGACACGAGGTTAGACCCTTTTGATGACAGAAGTCTGCCCGGAACCAACCGGCATATCCAGCAGTCATAAAAGACGGTCTAATGTGAGAGGTCTTTATGAGGTCATGATCTTAATTAATTAATTAATTAAGAAACACTTAACCATATTAGCATGTAGAGGGACATGAGGGGTTAAGTGGGTGCCTTGGGTGGCATGTGGAAATCTAGTGGGTTGCCTTGGGTGGCAATAGAAAATACGATTAGAATACTTAACCAAGTGGAAACATGTAATTAAACATGATTAAAGGGTTAAGTGGGATACACTAGATAAGTGACAAGCTTAGGTGGGTAGCTTGTGGGGGCCCATTTCAACCAGTAACCCATTTGTATCTTTGTGGGCTCGACCCATGTCGAGGACGGGACACGCGTACTGGGCTTGATTATAAGAGGCCAAAACGGGTTAGCGGTGGCAACGCAAGTCCAACGGGTTTCATATGCGTGTGTGGGCCCGGGCTGGTAGATAAGCCGTTGTTGCATCGTGTAGGTATAAGCCGTGCACCGTTGATAGTATTGGGTTGCCACTTTAGGGGAGTGATACACCCCACTGTGGGACCAGCACGGGTATCTACGTTAGGGAGCCGATCGCTTGGGGAGTAGTGGGGTACACCTAGTGGAGATAGGGGCAGACGGCACCTATGTGGTCTGCTAGGGGTACATGAAACTACTAGTTATATCTTTCTTTTAAGTCCTTGGGTGGGATCAATCTTTGAGTAGGAATGACTGGTGTGGTGCAGTTAGTAATTATCCTTGGGTGGGTAGATGCGTCTTTACGGTTATCTTAGTTCACCCTATGTTTGTTGGCTACTTAGTGTAGTCATTATCCCCAAAGGTACCGTACCGAGTTCATATCATACCCTAATTACTTTAATAATTGTATTGTTAAGGTTATAGGGCTCACTCAGGCTTATGTCTGACCCCGTTGTTTTTATCTTTTTTCCCAACCCTCAGGTTCTCAGAGTGGGCCCAGCACGAGTGGGCTTTGATCAGGCTGCTTTTATTTCTCTCTTGGAGCTTGGACCCTAGATGTAGAGCTCAGTTTACCCTTTTCTTTTATGGCTATCAGTTCATGTATTGGGATTATGTATTTTTATTTAGCAGGATGGATATTTGTACTTGACTTCTATTATGGTTTTGTGATGTAACCAGACATGTTTTATTTTCCGCTGCAATTGAAATGATGTTTTAAATTTTCAAAGTATTACTTATATCTGTCTTGCTGTAATTACTCTGTTCTATATTCACTCAAATACTCCACCGATGTTATGGCATTCCCTTAGAGAGTGATCGTAGCGGGCGTGGGGTGTTACAAGTGAGTTTACCTGTTTTGCATTAGAGTTGGAGCTAAAAGTAGGACAATAACTTCTTTTTATGTCATTTCCAAAGATTTCAACAACGACATCTTTTTCGAATCCCCCAAACCACTGACTCCTTCATTACCATTGACATTAGCTTCAAAATTTTGTCTCTCTTCTACAACTTCTATTAAAACCTGAATATTCACAAACAATGCTTAATTTCAAAAACAAGGTTGTTAAAAAAACATTGCTCGAAATAATGAAGTTGATGCCCAGATTATGCAGATATAAAATATCAGGCCAATCAAATTAACATTGCATGTTAAAAAATACACTTAACACCATCCTGAACTGTGGAACTAATATCAAAATGAGATTGATATGTATAAATTGATATATGACTTACAATAAAATGCAACAGTTACTCCAGAACTTACAATGCACACTGCAAAACTAGATGTGGTGAATAGAACAAAAGAATGGGAAGCAAACTCACTCCGAGAAAGGTCTCTTCATTTTCGGAGATTGGTACGTCTTGTTTGTCTTTGATTACTAATTCTTTGGTTATCGATCCTATGATCTCGTTGGCTTTTTTCAATGGCACACAATATATCTTGCCAATTAAGTCCTATATCCAGAAATTTACATTATACGCATATCATACAAATTTTATTTTTGAAGGGAAAAATATATGAGGAAACTCACTCTAGCTACAATACCAAGCCTTTCTAGCTTTTGAACAACATCTAAAACCTCAAAATTGATTTTCTCACCAAATTCCTCAGCAATTAGTTCTTCACACCAAATGTCAAGATCCTATACACGAGTAAACAAATCATGGGAAAGTATAGAATAATAATTCACCTACAGTCATGGTTTTCAAATCAAAGAACTGGAATGCAATGCAAAGATAGGATCATTTAATTGAAAGTTTGAAGAATATTATGTTAGTTCACAATGCTTATGCTGGATCGACTGTCACTGAAGAACGAATTCACCTGAAGAGCAACCGGCTCTATTATTATATCTTTACTGTCAACTACATCAACAATGGGATTCTTTGCAGCATCTTCTATGAATTCTTTTCCAATGCAATGCATGTTGAAACCATATGCATTTTCCCAAAATGGTAGGCTTGTTTCACCCTTACCGAATCCACCAATGAACTGAAATCAAGTGTATCCATGCATTAGTGGAAACAATACAATTTTATATATCATAGAGGTTATATGAAATATTTCTGAAAACATGGATTGAAACAAAGGAGGATTCTAGCATACCAAAGTGGTCCTCCACATTTGTAAGAAGCCAAACCAAAGCAAGAAAGCACAAACATTTGTATGTTATTCATACCCTACATAAACCTTAGGCTGGGACCAGAAGCACTACCAATTCCTATAATCAATTTCAATAAGTTCATTTTAACGTACGAAAATGAAAGCATACACAAAAAAAATTGATGTTAACATATCCACAAGATAACGATGCGATCATTTAGCCATGAAAATACTATCCCTCATGGTCTTTCTTTTAGTGGTAGTTGCTGACTGTTATGTAACGACGGTCGGAACAAAGCCCCCCCTCCTTGCACGCACATGAGCTGGCACACAACTCCCATATAACAAAAGGAATCCCTGTTGTTACGTGCATACCAACTCATATTTGTACTCAACTCATTCAATTTATTCCATGATATGGGACTATTAATTACAATTCGTCATTCCTCCTTAAACATGCGAGGCAATCCTAACGGTCTCCCCCTTGACTCGCATCCTACGAGTATCTTTTGAGAGCACTACCTTGCCTGCATGGCCCAGTCCGTAACCTTCGGCTCTAATACCACTGTTATGTATCGACGGTCGGAACAAAGGGCCCCTCCTTGCACGCATATGAGCTGGCACACAACTCCCATATAACAAAAGGAATCCCTGATGTTACGTGCATACCAACTCATATTTGTACTCATCTCCTTCAATTTATTCCATGATGTGGGACTATTAATTCCAATCCGTCATTCCTCCTTAAATACCACTGTTATGTAATGACGGTCGGAACAAAGCCCCCTTCCTTGCATGCATATGAGCTGGCACACAACTCCCATATAACAAAACGAATCCATGTTGTTACGTGCCTACCAGCTCATATTTGTACACAATTCCTTCAATTTATTCCATGATGTGGGACTATTAATTCCAACCCGTCATTCCTCCTTAACAACATGAGAGGCAATCCTAACAGTCTCCCCCTTGACTCGCATCCTACGAGTATCTTTTGAGAGCACTGCCTTGCCTGCATGGCCCAGTCCGAACCTTCGGCTCCGATACCACTGTTATGTAACGACGGTCGGAACAAAGCCCCCCTCCTTGCACGCATATGAGCTGGCACACAACTCCCATATAACAAAAGGAATCTCTGATGTTACGTGCATACCAACTCATATTTGTACTCAACTCCTTCAATTTATTCCATGATGTGGGACTATTAATTCCAGTCCATCATTCCTCCTTAAACATGCGAGGCAATCTGTAATAACCTGAAAATGCGAGCCAATTTAAAATTTTTATTTTGGCAATTTTAGTGAATTTTGAATATTTAAAATGAATTATTTTAAATAATAACAACGAGAAATTTATTTTGAATAGAATTAGAACGTATATATTTATATACGTCGTCGTTAGAATATAAATATTTATTTTAATTATAAAAGGAATTGAAAATGGCGCGGTAGTTCGAAAATTCGATTTCAAATTTCAAATGAATGTACATGATTCAAAATAAACTGGAGGTTAGTTAAGTTGAATGGTTTCTGGGGTATTGATCTGATGTTGGTTTCGGCCTTCGGGGTTAATACTTAGGGAATTGCTCACTTGCTAATTTACGGTTAGTGACTGATGAATTGGAATGAGGCGAATGTTGTGTTTGTGTAACACTTGTTTATTATATACGCGAGTTATTCAGAAAGACCGGGTTTATCCCATTCTGAATAACTGATTCGACGATGAGTCGAAGATGAAGACGGTGGTTGAAGACCGGAGGTCTTCACGTCGTTTGGGTGATTACTGATGATCTTGATTGGGATGTACACCCAAGAGGAGGGAATCAGATGGTGATCATCCAGACGTACTTGGAGATCGATGGATATGCGAGGAATAAGGTTCCTCCGGTTTCGTTCAGACCCAGAACGGACTTGTAAATGGATGTGTGTCTGACATCGGATTTCATTCTGTGTGATTGATATCGGTTGCATAGCGTGAATTGCTTGTGTGGCATGCTAAGATGCAAATGATCAAGGCTTCTGTTGAAAAGCAGAGTCTTGTGGTTGATGATCAAAGCACAACCTGTGTGGCATAGCTTAGCGTTAATTCGCGAGCCTCACACCCCGGTAGTGGACCAGAAACGGGAGAGGACTTCAGGGAGGACATGCCTTTCCTTCTAGCTAGAAGTGGCGTCAGTGGTTTTACACGCCCTGACGAGTTTGACTTATGTGGTTGTTGCTGTTGCGAGGCGCCTCAGATATATCGGTGACTATGTGAAGCCGATGGAGTCATTCGTTGACTCATTGACACCCCATAGGGTGGGGAAACGCAGTGTTCAGGCATTTTAATCCATATCGGTGGACCGGCCCTGACGATCCAAGGCTTGGCTGCGCGCTTGCCTGAGACACGGGCTCGAGCGTCTCGAATTCGGTAGAGGACTATCTTTTGCCTTGGTTCATGGACCGAAATCCAATTTCCAAATACGTGACATTTGCGATTTTGATTGTAGAGCCTAGTATGGCGACATGATATATGGTACCCATGCCGTCTATGACTGATATTTACGATTGTATATAAAATCAGAAACTAACTGGAAACAAGCTAAGATAAGTGGTTTCCTGGGTATTGGTCTAATGTTGGTTTCGGCCTTCGGGGTTAATACTTAGGGAATCGTTCTCTTACTAATTTACGGTTGGAGTCTGATTAAGGATTAAAAGATGAAATTTAGCGTATCAAGCATTCTTTGGCTATTATAAGGTAAAACCCTATCCTCCGGTTTGTGTTGCATTGTGTGATGGGACATGGGTCTTATAATAGCTTCATTTTTCTTTATTTAGCAATGCGCTATTTGTATTATGCACTGGTATTCTTGGGAGGAAACCCGTTCCGTGTTATACGGCGTGGTCCCTTGATTTACCTAACTTTAAAATAAAGATTAATTACTGTTTTAGTTCTCACACCAGTCCCATGACTGACCTGGAGTTTATTGTTTTAACCTAAACTCTGGGTGCCCTTATTTTGACACGGGCAGCTAGTAGTTTTGGTTTTGCAGATTTATATTCACAGGATCCTAATTTACAGCTGGAACAATACTCGAAAAGCTCTGTATCTGCGTATTACTTCTAGTTGTGTATTGTATTATTTTCCGCTGCGACGTATTTAAATGTAATTTAAATATCTGATATTTTCTGTGTATTATTTGTTTATACTCTGTATATTCTTGTAATCTGATGGAATTGTTGTAATTAACAATGAAATGTTCTTCCGTCTGAGTTCTTTTGTGTGTTGTTCTCAAAGCAATCCGGGATTTTCCGTAAGGGGGATTTCGGGTCATTACATCGATGATGATTTTGTGAGCCGATTGGCTAGCCGCTTGGCTTTTTTCTTTTTCTTTTGGATTGAATAAGGCCATGGGAGGCTATATGAAATATCCCGAAGTCCCCGGTGCAGGGGAGGTTATGGCGAAATTTTTCGAAAATTTAGGGTGTTAGCCAAATTTTTGAAAAATTTGAAAAGTTCCTAGAAACTGAAAAGTTGAAGAACTTAAGCCGTAATGAAAATAATGAAAGTTGAGTTGATTAGTTAAACAACTTTCGGCTTCGTTCCTTTTCGGGGATGAAATGTTTTAAGTGGGGGAGATTGTAATAACCCGAAAATGCGAGCCAATTTAAAATTTTTATTTTGGCAATTTTAGTGAATTTTGAATATTTAAAATGAATTATTTTAAATAATAACGATGAGAAATTTATTTTAAATAGAATTAGAACGTATATATTTATATACGTCATCGTTAGAATATAAATATTTATTTTAATTATAAAAGGAATTGAAAATGGCGCGGTAGTTCGAAAATTCGATTTCAAATTTCAAATGAATGTACAGGATTCAAAATAAACTGGAGGTTAGTTAAGTTGAATGTTTTCTAGGGTATTGATCTGATGTTGGTTTCGGCCTTCGGGGTTAATACTTAGGGAATTGCTCACTTGCTAATTTACGGTTAGTGACTGATGAATTGGAATGAGGCGTATGTTGTGTTTGTGTAACACTTGTTTATTATATATGCGAGTTATTCAGAAAGACCGGGTTTATCCCATTCTGAATAACTGATTCGACGATGAGTCGAAGATGAAGACTGTGGTTGAAGACCGGAGGTCTTCACGTCGTTTGGGTGATTACTGTTGATCTTGATTGGGATGTACACCCAAAAGGAGGGAATCAGTTAGTGATCGTCCAGACGTACTTGGAGATCGATGGATATGCGAGGAATAAGGTTCCTCCGGTTTCGTTCAGACCCAGAACGGACTTGTAAATGGATGTGTGTCTGACATCGGATTTCATTCTGTGTGATTGATATCAGTTGCATAGCGTGAATTGCCTGTGTGGCATGCTAAGATGCAAATGATCAAGGCTTCTGTTGAAAAGCAGAGTCTTGTGGTTGATGATCAAAGCACAGCCTGTGTGGCATAGCTTTGTGTAGCAATAATTCGCGAGCCTCACACCCCGGTAGTGGACCAGAAACGGGAGAGGACTTCAGGGAGGACATGCGTTTCCTTCTAGCTAGAAGTGGCATCAGTGGTTTTACACGCCCTGACGAGTTTGACTTATGTGGTTGTTGCTGTTGCGAGGCGCCTCGGATATATTGGTGACTATGTGAAGCCGATGGAATCATTCGTTGACTCATTGACACCCCATAGGGTGGGGAAATGCAGTATTCAGGCATTTTAATCCACATCGGTGGACCGGCCCTGACGATCCAAGGCTTGCCTGCGCGCTTGCCTGAGACACGGGCTAGAGCGTCTCGAATTCGGTAGAGGACTATCTTTAGCCTTGGTTCACGGACCGAAATCCAATTTCCAAATACGTGACATTTGCGGTTTTGATAGTAGAGCCTAGTATGGCGACATGATATATGGTACCCATGCCGTCTATGATTGATATTTATGATTGTATATAAAATCAGAAACTAACTAGAAACGAGCTAAGATGAGTGGTTTCCTGGGTATTGGTTTGATGTTGGTTTCGGCCTTCGGGGTTAATGCATAGGGAATCGTTCTCTTACTAATTTACGGTTGGAGTCTGATTAAGAATTAAAAGAAGAAATTTAGCGTATCAAGCATTCTTTGGCTATTATAAGGTAAAACCCTATCCTCCGGTTTGTGTTGCATTGTGTGATGGGACCTGGGTCTTATAATAGCTTCATTTTTCTTTATTTAGCATTGCGATGTTTGTTTTATGCACTTGTATTCTTGGGAGGAAACCCGTTCCGTGTTATATGGCGTGGTCCCTTGATTTACCTAACTTTAAAATAAAGATTAATAACTGTTTTAGTTCTCACACCAGTCCCATGACTGACCTGGAGTTTATTGTTTTAACCTAAACTCTGGGTGCCCTTATTTTGACACGGGCAGCTAGTAGTTTTGGTTTTGCAGATATATATTCACAGGATCCTGATTTACAACTGGAACAATACTCAGAAAGCTCTGTATCCGCGTATTACTTCTAGTTGTGTATTGTATTATTTTCCGCTGCGATGTATTTAAATGTAATTTAAATCTCTAATGTTTTCTGTGTATTATTTGTTTATACTCTGTATATTCTTGTAATCTAATGAAATTGTTGTAATTAACAATGAAATGTTCTTCCGTCTGCGTTCTTTTGTGTGTTGTTCTCAAAGCAATCCGGGATTTCTCGTAAGGGGGATTTCGGGTCAATACATCGATGATGATTTTGTGAGCCGATTGGCTAGTCGCTTGGCTTTTTCTTTTTCTTTTGGATTGAAGAAGGCCATGGGAGGCTATATGAAATATCCCGAAGTCCCCAGTGCAGGGGAGGTTATTGCGAAATTTTTCGAAAATTTAGGGTGTTAGCCAAATTTTTGAAAAATTTGAAAAGTTCTTAGAAACTGAAAAGTTGAAGAACTTAAGCCATAATGAAAATAATGAAAGTTGAGTTGATTAGTTAAACAACTTTCGGCTTCGTTCCTTTTCGGGGATGAAAAGTTTTAAGTGGGGGAGATTGTAATAACCCGAAAATGCGAGCCAATTTAAAATTTTTATTTTGGCAATTTTAGTGAATTTTGAATATTTAAAATGAATTGTTTTAAATAATAACGACAAGAAATTTATTTTGAATAGAATTAGAACGTATATATTTATATACGTCGTCGTTAGAATATAAATATTTATTTTAATTATAAAAGGAATTGAAAATGGCGCGGTAGTTCGAAAATTCGATTTCAAATTTCAAATGAATGTACAGGATTCAAAATAAACTGGAGGTTAGTTAAGTTGAATGGTTTCTGGGGTATTGATCTGATGTTGGTTTCGGCCTTCGGGGTTAATACTTAGGGAATTGCTCATTTGCTAATTTACGGTTAGTGACTCGTGAATTGGAATGAGGCGTATGTTGTGTTTGTGTAACACTTGTTTATTATATACGCGAGTTATTCAGAAAGACCGGGTTTATCCCATTCTGAATAACTGATTCGACGATGAGTCGAAGATGAAGATGGTGGTTGAAGACCGGTGGGCTTCACGTCGTTTGGGTGATTACTGATGATCTCGATTGGGATGTACACCCAAGAGGAGGGAATCAGTTGTTGATCGTCCAGACGTACTTGGAGATCGATGGATATGCGAGGAATAAGGTTCCTCCGGTTTCGTTCAGACCCAGAACGGACTTGTAAATGGATGTGTGTCTGACATCGGATTTCATTCTGTGTGATTGATATCGGTTGCATAGCGTGAATTGCCTGTGTGGCATGCTAAGATGCAAATGATCAAGGCTTCTGTTGAAAAGTAGAGTCTTGTGGTTGATGATCAAAGCACAGCCTGTGTGGCATAACTTTGTGTAGCATTAATTCGCGAGCCTCACACCCCGGTAGTGGACCAGAAACGGGAGAGGACTTCAGGGAGGACATGCGTTTTCTTCTAGCTAGAAGTGGCGTCAGTGGTTTTACACGCCCTGACGAGTTTGACTTATGTGGTTGTTGCTGTTGCGAGGCGCCTCGGATATATCGGTGACTATGTGAAGCCGATGGAGTCATTCGTTGACTCATTGACACCCCATAGGGTGGGGAAACGCAGTGTTCAGGCATTTTAATCCACATCGGTGGACCGGCCCTGACTATCCAAGGCTTTCCTATGCGCTTGCCTGAGACACGGGCTAGAGCATCTCGAATTCGGTAGAGGACTATCTTTTGCCTTGGTTCATGGACCGAAATCCAATTTCCAAATACGTGACATTTGCGGTTTTGAATGTAGAGCCTAGTATGGCGACATGATATATGGTACCCATGCCGTCTATGATTGATATTTATGATTGTATATAAAATCAGAAACTAACTGGAAACGAGCTAAGATGAGTGGTTTCCTGGGTATTGGTCTGATGTTCGTTTCGGCCTTCGGGGTTAATACTTAGGGAATCGTTCTCTTACTAATTTACGGTTGGAGTCTGATTAAGAATTAAAAGATGAAATTTAGCGTATCAAGCATTCTTTGGCTATTATAAGGTAAATCCCTATCCTCCGGTTTGTGTTGCATTGTGTGATGGGACCTGGGTCTTATAATAGCTTCATTTTTCTTTATTTAGCATTGCGTTGTTTGTTTTATGCACTGGTATTCTTGGGAGGAAACCCGTTCCATGTTATACGGCGTGGTCCCTTGATTTACCTAACTTTAAAATAAAGATTAATAACTGTTTAAGACACCAGTCCCATGATTGACCTAGAGTTTATTGTTTTAACTTAAACTTTGGGTGCCCTTATTTTGACACAGGCAACTAGTAGTTTTGGTTTTGTAGATTTATATTCACAGGATCCTGATTTACAGCTGGAACAATACTCGGAAAGCTCTGTATCCGCGTATTACTTCTAGTTGTGTATTGTATTATTTTCCGCTGCAATGTATTTAAATGTAATTTAAATCTATGATATTTTCTGTGTATTATTTGTTTACACTCTGTATATTCTTGTAATCTGATGGAATTGTTGTAATTAAAAATGAAATGTTCTTCCGTCTGCGTTCTTTTGTGTGTTGTTCTCAAAGCAATCCGGGATTTCTCGTAAGGGGGATTTCGGGTCGTTACATCGATGATGAGTTTGTGAGCCGATTGGCTAGCCGCTTGGCTAGCCGCTTGGCTTTTTCTTTTTCTTTTGGATTGAAGAAGGCCATGGGAGGCTATATGAAATATCCCGAAGTCCCTGGTGCAAGGGAGGTTATGGCGAAATTTTTCGAAAATCTAGGGTGTTAGCCAAATTTTTGAAAAATTTGAAAATTTCTTAGAAACTGAAAAGTTGAAGAACTTAAGCCGTAATAAAAATAATGAAAGTTGAGTTGATTAGTTAAACAACTTTCGGCTTCGTTCCTTTTCGGGGTGAAAATTTTTAAGTGGGGGAGATTGTAATAACCCGAAAATGCGAGCCAATTTAAAATTTTTATTTTGGCAATTTTAGTGAATTTTGAATATTTAAAATGAATTATTTTAAATAATAACGACGAGAAATTTATTTTGAATAGAATTAGAACGTAAATATTTATATACGTCGTCGTTAGAATATAAATATTTATTTTAATTATAAAAGGAATTGAAAATGGCGCGGTAGTTCGAAAATTCGATTTCAAATTTCAAATGAATGTACAGGATTCAAAATAAACTGGAGGTTAGTTAAGTTGAATGGTTTCTGGGGTATTGATCTGATGTTGGTTTCGGCCTTCGGGGTTAGTACTTAGGGAATTGCTCACTTGCTAATTTACGGTTAGTGACTGATGAATTGGAATGAGGCGTATGTTGTGTTTGTGTAACACTTGTTTATTATATACGCGAGTTATTCAGAAAGACCGGGTTTATCCCATTCTGAATAACTGATTCGACGATGAGTCGAAGATGAAGACGGTGGTTGAAGACCGGAGGTCTTCACGTCGTTTGGGTGATTACTGATGATCTTGATTGGGATGTACACCCAAGAGGAGGGAATCAGTTGGTGATCGTCCAGACGTACTTGGAGATCGATGGATATGCGAGGAATAAGGTTCCTCCGGTTTCGTTCAGAACCAGAACGGACTTGTAAATGGATGTGTGTCTGACATCGGATTTCATTCTGTGTGATTGATATCGGTTGCATAGCGTGAATTGCCTGTGTGGCATACTAAGGTGCAAATGATCAAGGCTTCTGTTGAAAAGCAGAGTCTTGTGGTTGATGATCAAAGCACAGCCTGTGTGGCATAGCTTTGTGTAGCGTTAATTCGCGAGCCTCACACCCCGATAGTGGACCAGAAACGGGAGAGGACTTCAGGGAGGACATGCGTTTCCTTCTAGCTAGAAGGGGCGTCAGTGGTTTTACACGCCCTGACGAGTTTGACTTATGTGGTTGTTGCTGTTGCGAGGCGCCTCAGATATATCGGTGACTATGTGAAGCCAATGGAGTCATTTGTTGACTCATTGACACCCCATAGGGTCGGGAAACGCAGTGTTCAGGCATTTTAATCCACATCGGTGGACCGGACCTGACGATCCAAGGCTTGCCTCCGCGCTTGCCTGAGACACGGGCTAGAGCGTCTTGAATTCGGTAGAGGACTATCTTTTGCCTTGGTTCATGGACCGAAATCCAATTTCCAAATACGTGACATTTGCGGTTTTGATATATGGTACCCATGCCGTCTATGATTGATATTTATGGTTGTATATAAAATCAGAAACTAACTGGAAACGAGCTAAGATGAGTAGTTTCCTGGGTATTGGTCTGATGTTCGTTTCAGCCTTCGGGGTTAATACTTAGGGAATCGTTATCTTACTAATTTACGGGTGGAGTCTGATTAAGAATTAAAAGATGAAATTTAGCGTATCAAGCATTCTTTGGCTATTATAAGGTAAAACGCAATCCTCCGGTTTGTGTTGCATTGTGTGATGGGACCTGGGTCTTATAATAGCTTCATTTTTCTTTATTTAGCATTGCGTTGTTTG
This sequence comes from Allium sativum, assembly GCA_030737875.1. Taxonomy (NCBI): domain Eukaryota; kingdom Viridiplantae; phylum Streptophyta; class Magnoliopsida; order Asparagales; family Amaryllidaceae; genus Allium; species Allium sativum. The sequence goes on along the minus strand of CM060919.1, from coordinate 483,490,570 downwards.
TGTTATGCACTGGTATTCTTGGGAGGAAACCCGTTCCGTGTTATATGGCGTGGTCCCTTGATTTACCTAACTTTAAAATAAAGATTAATAACTGTTTTAGTTCTCACACCGGTCCCATGACTGACCTGGAGTTTATTGTTTTAACCTAAACTCTGGGTGCCCTTATTTTGACACAGGCAGCTAGTAGTTTTGGTTTTGTAGATTTATATTCACAGGATCCTGATTTACAGCTGGAACAATACTCGGAAAGCTCTGTATCCGTGTATTACTTCTAGTTGTGTATTGTATTATTTTCCGCTGCGATGTATTTAAATGTAATTTAAATATCTGATATTTTCTGTGTATTATTTGTTTATACTCTGTATATTCTTGTAATCTGATGGAATTGTTGTAATTAACAATGAAATATTCTTCCGTCTGCGTTCTTTTGTGTGTTGTTCTCAAAGCAATCCGGGATTTCCAGTAAGGGGGATTTCGGGTCGTTACACAATCCTAACAGTCTCCCTCTTGACTCGCATCCTACGAGTATTTTTTGAGAGCACTGCCTTGCCTGCATGGCCCAGTCCGTAACCTTAGGCTTTGATACCACTGTTATGTAACGACGGTCGGAACAAAGCCCCCTTCCTTGCACACATATGAGCTGGCACACAACTCCCATATAACAAAAGGAATCCCTGTTGTTACGTGCCAACCAGCTCATATTTGTACACAATTCCTTCAATTTAATCCATGATGTGGGACTATTAATTCCAACCCGTCATTCCTCCTTAACAACATGCGAGGCAATCCTAACACTGAAAAGAGTGAAAATTTCGGATGCAAATGGTAGACATAATGAAGAACCCTTCGTCCTAACGCAATATAATGATCCCATGGAAAAGGTGGAATTTGTTTTGACTATTTGATAAAAAGATGATCAGGATTTTTGGCATTAAAAAGAAAATAGTATTAATACCATGATAAGTTGATGACACAAACTTTGTAGATAAGGACGACTTGCCCAATGGCTGATATGTAATACAACTTTTAATAGAGGGAAAAAAATCTCATTTTATATATGTTTCCAGTCAAACCAGCATTGATATCCGAACATGCACATCACTCATATAAGCCTACAAAGAAATTAAATACAATTTGAATGTTATTATTAGCAACAAATGTCGGTGCTTGATCTAGACTATTTTCTCACCTTGAATGTGTACATTCCCTCGTACTACTTTAGATCAACAATAGCTGATATGACTTTGCCAATAACAGTCAACAAGAATATGACTTGATTACTCCAACTGTATATATTATATATCAATGACTTCTCTGGCATAGACAAAATGATAACTGGTCTTCAGTGATCTTTATAACTAGTTTATATACAAGTTTGAGAAGTTCAACGCAGCAAATCGCAAAGCTGCTTCATTACAGCATGCAAGCATCAAATGAAAACTGAAGTTTTGAATGCATGTGCGTAAGTCTTATTTGAACCAAGGTCAACAAATTCAAAGTATATACTTTTGTTTTTGATAATTGGTTATAATCAACATATGATCAACTTTTTTTCTCTTATCTAAATTTTAGGACAAGACAATCAAGATCAACAAACTGGACCAAGCAGCTTAAGTCATAAGCAGCAGCAAAATCATCTTGTTGTGGTTAATTTTTATTACAAGGAAAATATAAATACTTTGTTGTTTCTGCCAAAATAAAGCACCGAAACAGGCTGGCGAAGAAGGGGTAGTGGACTACCGCAAGCACAAAGAGATCTTCCGTAAGCAAAGGACGAGCACAAGGCAAAGCCAAAAGTATAAAGGAGTAATCCGAAAGCCATGCAACCGACACCATAATTGAAGAAAAGAGCTCAAAACCTATACAAAGAAAGGATGCCAGTAGGGTAGTTCTGACACGAAAGAAAGATAACAGAAGGACTCCTGGAACCGGAGGCCAAAAAGGAGAAAGAACAATAATCCAATAAATTGGGACCCAAAAGGAAGAAAGGGCTATTGGTATTAATCTGCTTAATACCGATACATAAGGAGACGAAAGCATCAAAGATACAAAGTTTAAGGCATATGGAGATTACTGGGACCAATTACCGAGACCTCCATTAAATTGGTTCTCAAGAAGTTATCCTAGTAACTAACTAATAGAACACCGGAAGCAACCTCCGGAGAAGTAACGATATGCTTCAGGAGCCTACCGACGAGCAAGCCGGAACACCCAAAAAAGAGACAAGCTATCACACTAATCTGCTTAGTGTCGATACCAACAGGGGTGGCGGACCCAGCAACCTTTCACTTGAACTACAAAGACGAGCTCCGCAAAATGTTGATATCAAGACCGGAAGACTACATCTAGAAGCTAAAACCTTCCGAAAGCCACCCGCACCGACAAACTCAAGACCCATACAAAGTGGATAAACAAGCGATTAAGAAAAAGAGTTCCGCAACCTGTAACCTCCTCCCGAAAGCAAGAACCAGCACCCCAAAGAGTCATGGGCAAAGCTTTCAGAATCTAAAGAAGAGCCAGCCGAGAGCCAAGACTTCCGAAACCAAGGGAAAAAGTGGCCGACAAGGGGTGCTGCTGGCCCAACAGCAAAAGGGGCCCCGATTTGTCTATAAATAAAACCCCAAGGGTCTCATTATCGGGGCGATTTTCTCATTCTCATTCTTGTACTCTCTTTTTTCTAGAGTAAACCCTAATTTCTAAATCAAATTGAGGATTTCAGTGGTAATCACCCGTGTAATCCAAATCAAAGATCAATAAAGAGTGAACCTATACTTAGTGTATTTCTTTATGTGTTTCCAATGGTATTTCTTAGCTATCACTAGTGCAATATGTTATTTGCTTCCTACGTGTGTACAAGTTCTTAACCTAGCTAGCCTAAACCCATCCACAAAATCAGTGTGGATCCCCTTCTTATACGTCGTTTAGCCCTTATGGGGGTTGTGCTTAGGGAACCATTGTCTAAGGCTAATTATTGGTTCTTGAGTCGCTTAAGCGTGATACTCACCCCATAGAGGGACGAGCAACTAATCTTTTGGACTCAAAACCTTGATATCTAGGAAAAGGTGAACTATCTCAAACTCAAAAAAGCTAAATAAACCTATTTTCCCCTTAGGTCCATTTTCATAGACCTATCACTGGTGTTGACGAAAAATATCACTATTATTTTGGTGCTAGAAGGAAGGCCTGAACCTCTAACCCTGTGGTTAACCTTACCTCATATCTAACTGTGTTGTTCCGTCCGAGGTTGGACTAAGCTTTTTAGTAGTAAGACCATGGGCAAGAGGTCCCAACGAGAGTCTTCTGGATCTCAAATGGATATGTTAGATACTACTGACCCAAGAGTGACGGAAGAACAATGGTTAAGAATGGAAGATCAGCGAATAATCAAGCGGAAAAAGGAAGTAGAGCAATGTGATTCTAGTTATTGGAGCAGTAGACCTTCCTACATAAAACAAGCCCTTCCTCTAAATGGCTCTACATCAAAGGATTTTAACATCTTCTCTCCAATAAGGAAAACTCTCCATAAACAAATCGAAGGAATGGTGCTCGAGCAAGAAATAACTGAAGATTTCAACTACTTCACTTCTAAATGGTCCAAAATGGTAGCAGAGCTCATCTTGGAAAGAGAAAAAAGAGTATGAATGGAGCAATGAGGTTCGATAACAGAGGAGTTAAGTCTCAACAGCAAGAAAAGAAGTTTACACCAAGGCTACCTAAATGATACTACCTTACCACTTTAATGGAAAGTATTTATTTCCTAACCAAACATAGGCTCATTTATTGGCCATCTACAAAAAAGAAGCCCAAGTACGAAAGGAAATTAGGAGGGCCTTATTGTCACTATCACATAATGAATGGACATGAGACTAGCAACTGCAAAATTCTCGAAGGGATGATCATTAAGTTCTTCAATCAGGACCAGCTACATGAATTTGTAAAAGGATCAAACTAAGTCTAATAAAGACCCTTAGGAAAAGGATTATTTGTATGGCGTATGGTATAGAAACCCTCCTAATAATCAAGATAACCAAAGACAGGTTGACCCACAAAGGGATAAAAATCCTTGTCACCGCCGAGTTGATCAGAGTAAGGCACCCCCCAGAGGGGGGTGGTGTGTAAGCCTTTCTCTATGCCCGAATCAGAAAGGGACAGGTTGAAGCATCAAAAGTGTAACCCTCCGACCCATGCCAAAAATGGTCGTGACAGAGCATCTAATTAGCATGCCCTACCTCTGCTCGTAGAAGAGTACGCCCTGCCTTTGCTTTGAACTAAGCACGTGCTACCTCAGTAGAGCATATCCTACGTCTTCTTATGTTCTGCATTACCCGCAGAAGGGAACACAAAGACCTATCATAGCCTACAATGGTCAGGATAGAGCATCCCTTAGAGGGGGTGAAGTGTAAGCCTCTATCATCACCTACAATGGTCATGATAGAGCATTAGAAGAGTAAGCCTTAATTTTATGTCTACGATGGCCCGGTTTAAGTATCTAAGACATTATCATCGCCTACAATGGTCAGGGTAAGGTGCCTCCTAGAGGGAGGTTGGATAAGTCCTTTGGCCCTGCTTGTGGATAAGCGAGCCAAGCACATTGGACGTACAGGCCTAGAGAGTGGCCAACAAAGCACATACATCCTTTGCTTTGACGATTAAAGCCTAGGGAGGTGCTCAAAAAGCACTTGCAATCTCTGCTTCATAAATCAAACCCAAATAGGTAACAAAACTTTAATACCAGGAGTGGAGTTCTGGTCTTCAATGTACAAATGCCCGAATAATGGTTGGTTCAGGGCTTCTATTTTACACAAGAAGAAGAATTTTGGCCTATAATTTATTAAGTACCCGAATCTGGGTTACTTAGGAATTTCTATTAAATTCCCAAATCTGGATCAGTGCGTAAGCTCGACTATTATCAAAAAGAGATATTTGATCTCCTTGATAATCTGGTTCTGGTTGGGAACCAGATTTCCATTACTATCGGAAGCAGATTCCTAGCCTCGCACCCTAATCCAGGGAATAAAATCAAAATCCTATCACTATTAAGAGGTGATCTCTAGGAACCTACCCTTAATACCCTAATCTGCGTCGCAAAGCTCTAGTCCTTAAGAAGGGGATATACGATCAACCTAACAGCTGAAGCCTGATTATCTTAAAAGCCTACAAGCAAAGACAGGAGCCTACTATATCATTCAGGGAAGATTCCTTAACCCATACATTCGAAAAATTCATTATTCACTATGCCAAATACATATGCAATACATAACGTCACACAACATTAGAATACTTATTCGAGCAGAAGCTCAAGCATATGTCCTAAATTCCCTTTAATAATGCCCTGGGATAGAATTTTCTTTTTCCCAGAGAAGAGGACTCCCTGGGATTATCTACCATGCTAGAAAAACTTTTACTAGCGCATGGAGTATGCATAAAGTCATTAATTATTTCACACGTTCAATGCTATGATGGTATTAATTTCAGCAAAAGTGAGTGATGCATCATGTGTGTCTTACGGACTAAACAAGGTGCATCAAATTTATGTAAAATGGTACATTGAGATACCGAAAGAGAACGTTTTCTAGTAAAAAAAAGCACCACATATCATTTGACATCCACACAACACACAAACATATTCACATTCAATTATGTTATAAGTTGTTATGTGTACGTAACTACTATTTTTAGGGTCTAACATTTAAGACACCTAAAGCATATGTCATATTTTTGGCACACAAGAGATTCATGGTGACCAAATTCATCAATCTGATTAGGATTCTATTAAAAAATCTAGGGAAACATAATCTGCCTTTGTTTTGTTTAATTCATTCTCTAATTCATCAATTCGGTAGTATAATTTGCCTATCTCCGCATCTGAGCTAGTGGAAGGGTTGATATTTAGCTGGCATTGCAGTTCGTGGATAGTCTCATTTTTTTCCTTAAGTTGGTTCTCCAAGTAGGATACCTGCTCCTTAAGATTTTTAATGATTATGTTTTGTTGATAATACATCCATTTCTATCCAGAGAGAGGATCATCATCAAAGATTTCCTTTTGACCGGAGATGACCAGTGGTTCTCCCCTAAATCGTGAAAGGGGGGGTCTGGAATTGGTCCTCCTAGTCACGGATATGAAAAAGTATAATAATGTGAAAAATCTAGTTACTAAACAGTGACACTAAAAACGTTATACATGAAAAAGAAAACAACCACATGAACTTCCACCACATGAGTTTCAAATCGTTTCAAAAAACATGCACATCCATGAAATCATAATTGCACAAATCCACTAGCTATTACACATATCACCCACATTATACATACTTGATCATAAATGTCATAAGAATTAAGCCACAAGTCACAAAGAGATTAAGAGTATGTTCTACGAAAACATCTAAACCCTTCTATTTAGATGATTTCCCGTAGGTCTACAGAACAAGCCCTTTAAAAAATTTCAGTAGCCAAAAGCGATGGACATAAGACATTATTATGGTTTACTTCTTCTGAGAGGCAAAGGGCTGCCGCGACATGAGAAAACTAGTTATTAACACAAAGTTAGGAAGAAAAGAAATATTTTGAGATTGAGTCATACCTATGCAACAGAAATATTGGGTTGGACATAAATTTCTTTACCCTTCGGTTTCGAAGAACCACCCACCTTGGGAGGAATTGCACTCGGGCAGGGGTGGAGTTCAAGGAATCAGTGTTGGTCCCTTCAGAGACAGGGAGAACCTCTGCCATCCATACTAGGCTCCTCTCGCTGACCTTCATCTCCTCATGTCTCCTCGTCAACAATCAAATCCTCTTCTTCCTCGTTGTCAGAATCCCCAAGAAACTCCTCAATATATAGAAAAGACTCGGGTTTTATCTTGTCCTTCTGAAGGGCTTTACCTTCTCGCTTAACTTGTTGGATTCTCTCCAAAACTCTAGCCTTAGTGGAGGGGGGTGCTGAAGTAAAGTCAATCTCCGGGAATTTCTTATAATTTTCAAAATAAGCAAGGATAAGAGCATCTTCGTAGTATTCCATCATGATGTAATGAAGGTGGGCCTTCAGAAAGTCAGATATCCTGTCGCTAGTTTGATAAATTATTCGTTTGGCGATAGAAAGTTTGTTGTTCATCCTATCTAGTTCAACAACATGGTCAATCCCCATTTCCATCTTCTCATTCTTAAGATTCTCAGCCTGTTTCGATATCATATCCTTGGTCTCCTTCTCCTCCTTCAACAAGGCCATTAATCTTCTGCATTTGCTGTCATTTTCCTTATTTTCCCGCAGCAAGGCGTCAATCTTATCATTCGACATCCTATTCTCTTCTCTAAGAGCAGTTATCTCAGTAGAAGATGAAAAAGCCACTCCCTTAGAAAAGAACTAGCTTTTCATCACCTATAAGATAAAAGAAAGTGCATGTTGAGCTCCCCACAAAAGTAGCATAATAGAAGAGGAGCTAGAGAGCAATTTAATACCAAAAGTTAGTCTTATATTAACCGTTGATAAATATCCACTGAGTCCAAGGACGTTGAAAATTGTGAAATATTGGCAACCTTGGGAAATGAAAGATCAAGGTTTACAAGTTTATCAAAATCCAAAACTAGCGGAGGCAAAGCATGAGGAATAACATGCTGAGAAGAAGAAGGCATAAATGAGCCATGCTCTCCAACATCTGGTTTACCAGGAGGGACGGGCGATGTAGAACTACTGATGATTTTCCTTCTCGAAGAACCGTTAGGGGAACTATCAATATAGATGACTTTATCAAAATCAGAAACAACAGGATCAGGAGTCGTCTGAGTTTTTGTCATAGTATCAACGTCCTCAGAAAAATGAACCACCTTATCATGCTTCGGCTTTTTGGGTGAGGGCTCTATGTTGGAACCAGAAAGCCTCTTTAAAACCTTAACGTTGGACTGAGCAAAAACATCAAGAGTAGAAGTGCTTTCAGAGGCCGAGGACTCTAAACAGAGGAAGCTATGTCAGAAAAATAAAGAAAAGAGAAACAATAGGGGAAAGTAAAAGCCGTGTTACCCCTTCAAAAATACCTGGAAATATAAGAGATGTTGCATTGAAACGTGATTGAATTCAGTGATTAATCCTTGGAGCCAGCAAACTCAAAGGGTGGTTGTCCCAAAATCTTTTGTCCCAAGGAGAGAAGGTCATACTGACGAAGCATATCAATAGTAAGCAAAGATGGCCTACGCCTAAGATTCTCCCGTGCATTAAAAATAGCCTCAACAACTTGAATCTCCTCATCTGACATAGTTGCGTCTCTGGAAGGAGGCTCTTTGTAAAGTCAAAAATTAAAACAAGGAATAAAAGCATAATGTGATTGTTGATAAAAGACAACAAGCTTACCATGTTCGAAAAATTTCCCCAAAACGCCAGGAGGACATTTAACAAGAAAGAACTGAACCTCCCAAGGTTTAGTCTTGCTAATACTGTCGCTTATCAACCTCTTTATCGGGTTCACACGCCAGACATGTGACTCTGTACTTTTAATGAATTGTATCACGTGGCGAATAAGCTTTGGGCTGAGAGAAGGTTGATTTGACGCAAGTGCTGAAACCTCTAAGTATAAAAGCAAGGTATAGGTGTTGGGCAGAAGTTGGATAGGAGGGTCTCCCAGGTCACACAAAAGCCTGAGCAGAAAGGGTGGAAAAGGAAGGAAACCACCGTTCCAAATATGAATTGTGAATACGAAAAATACCCTTCAGGAGGATTCTGAAGGGAATCCTGGGGTGAGGCAGCAACGACATCTATGCCACCTGTTCCAAAACTGTCAAGAATGGTCTTCACCTTATCTTGCGAAGTGATTAAAGAAGGTTTTGAAGCAAAATCTTTTTTATCTCTCGGAGTACTGGACCCCTTGGCCTTTAATTTTGTGGGCTCTTTTTGCTAGACATAACGCTGCCAGGTGATATCATTTCAAAATATATGCTATTAATACTACAATATTTTTTTATGTAAAAGTACGAATTGCATTCATAAGTAAATCTAGCAGCAAATAAAATTTGGTAGCGTAAAGGGCATACTTTATTGCATAGCTAATCGACCTTAAAATGTCAGTCTTAGAAGTTCAGCATATAGTTAACCTCCATTTGGAAACAATTACACCTTTGGCAACATTGACATTTAAAAAGATGAAGGTCATACGCTCGGGAAGATCGAATCACCAATGGAACACAATGATTGTCACCACCGAAAGCCTAATTAGTTTCCAGACCCGGTATGAGTTAATTTAAAAATCGAGACATCCTATGGAATTAGGATACAAGGCTTTTCCGACATCTTCAAATTAACCCGACACCCCAAAACGGGAGTTGAATTAGAATAAATAACGATGTCGACAAGGCTGAAAGCAAAATAAAGTGGCAACAAGGGAAATTAAACTAACTCGTATCGAAGACATAACATTTTTCTTCATGAATAAACTGACCCCTTTACATAACCAGTTTTGCATGTCGAAATTCTTAAAGTACGCATTTAGCAAATAAATAGCCAATCATTTTAGAAATTAATTATTATCGGAGCTGTTTCTATTGATTGAACCCGTATTGAGTACAACAAAGTCTTGATCGGTTTTCTAATTGATCCAAATACATAACTGAGATTACAGCTTATAGTAGGAATAAAGATACTTACAAAAAATCGAGTTTGGAATTCTAGAGAGAAAACCTGAATGGATCTTGAAAAATGGTAATCTAGCTCAAGAATTTGATTTGCAGGTAAAAGGTAGAGATGAAGAAGGATTATTTATAAAATAATATCCTTATAAATCTGAATCGTACAAATGGAAACTTGTCAACGAGCCTGATCAAAGGATATTAAGAGTCATAAAGCCAACGTGCCTGAAGCACACTGAAGTTTGACTTGAAAAATTGAAATTACCCCTTCACTATGGAGGGCAAATGATACTACCAAAAAAAAGCACCGAAACAGGCTGACGGTGAAGGGGTATCGGACTGCCGCAAGAAAGATCTTCCATATCCATAAGCAAAGAACAAGCACAAGGCAAAGCTGAAAGTATAAAGGAGTAATCCAAAAGCCATGCAACTGAAATCATCATTGAAAAAAAGAGCTCAAAACCTATACAAAGAAAGGACGTCGGTAGGGTAGTTCCGACACGAAAGAAAGATAACAAAAGGACTCCCGGAACAGGAGGCTAACAAGGAGAAAAACCAACAATCCAATCAACCAGGACCCAGAAGGAAGAAAGGGCTATCGGTATTAAGTTGCTTAATACCGATACATAAGGAGATGAAAACATCAAAGATACAAAGTTTAAGGCAAATGGTGATTACCGAGGCCTCCATTAAATTGGTTCTCAAGAAGTTATCCTAGTAAGTAACTAACAGAGCATCGGAAGAAAACTCTGGAGAAGTAAGGATATTCTTCAGGAGCCTACCGACCAGCAAGCCGAAACCTATAGAGGAGAGACAAGTTATCCACACTAATCTGATTAGTTTCGATACTGGCAGGGGTGCTGCTGGCCCAATAGCAAAAGAGGATGTGATTTGTCTATAAATAAAACCCCAGGGGCCTCATTTTCAGGCGATTTTCTCATTCTTGTACTCTCTTTTCTTAGAGTAAACCCTAATTTCTAAATCAAATTGGGAATTTCAGTGGTAATCACCTGTGTAATCCAAATCAAATATCAATAAAGAGTGAATCTATACTTAGTGTATTTCTTTATGTGTTTCCAATAGTATTTCTTAGCTATCACCAGTGCAATATGTTATTTGGTTCCTACATGTGTACAAGTTCTTAACCTAGCCTAAACCCTTCCGCAAAATCTGTGCGAAACCCCTTCCAATAAGTCATTTAGCCCTTATCGGGGTTTGTGCTTAGGGATCCTTTGTCCGAGGGTAACTGTTGGTTCTTGAGTCGCTTAAGCATGATACTCACCATATAGAGGGAAGAGTAACTAATCTTTTGGACTCAAAACCTTGATATCTTGGAAAAGGTGAATTGTCTCAAACTCGAAAAAGCTAAATAAACTTATTTCCCCCTTAGGTCCATTTGCATAGACCTATCTCCGGTGTTGACGGAAAATATCGTTAACATTTGCAAACTAATTTACTACTTGTAGTTAGTGTTGCTATGATGGTAAATTATTAAGTGCTTGTAATATGTAACCTTTTTCATTCTTTTCAACTGCATTCTAGCTTGCACTACTATAGCCTTTCAAGTGCTATGAACAAAATTATATGTCATTATGTAAGCTTTATATATCCCACAAATTGTTACAACATAATTCATGACTATCAAACATCCGAAATTTGTATATTTCAATAGTTTTTATTTTAACGATGATGATTTACATTATGCTGAACGTATTGACAATGAAAACATCGGTAAAAAAATACAACCGCAATTCCATTCTGTGCAAAATATTGATGACATCTTCAGTGGTGTGTTTGCCTTTCTACTTTGCATGACTGAGATTTCCTCAGGCCATGAATTTAAAAATCGATATTCCAATGCAAAATTTGTGCGTTCATACTTTAAAAACCACAGTGAAAATCGTGTCCAGTTAATGCATATCCCGTATGCTTATGATGCATATTAACTTTAAAAAGCACATACATACTGTAACATCCCAAAAATTACAACAACTCGAATATGGAATTAATTAAAGATTTAACTATAAATAATCAATTTTATATACATGAGTTAGAAATTAAAAATCGAATATATGGTTTTGAGTACGAATTGAATTCAATATTTAATTCAGATTGGTTGGTTGAGAATCGAATATTTATTGTTGAATACTTGAATTAAAATTGATCAGATAATTGAATTGGATTCGGAACTCGACTGAAAATATAAACTATTGAATTTGTAATATAAACATTATTTACATTAAATAAATTGGAGATTTTATTTGTTGAAATATATGGAAAATTGGCATGGATATGTGTGTATTTGTGTATATAAAGAAATTTAATTTAACGTTTCAATTTGGAATCAAATGAAGTTGTTGGTGGACAAATGGAATAAAATCAGTAAACCAATAAATAATTTAAAAATAAAAATAACGTTCTATACAGATGGATTCGGATCACAACCAGATTAATTTCACTGAGTTCAAAACGTCGAGACATAGTAGCACGTCCAATTTCATTGCAATTGGAGTTTATTTATGATAATACAAACAATTAAAATGTAGCGATAATTTGCGGTAGGATTAGATTTTATGGGGTTACAAACCAATAAACATCTTCCCTGTGCGTTGCCTCCCAAAAATACTACCTTCCTCAGTAACAATTACGACGATCTATATCTCTATTAATCGCGGCCCCTAAACCTGTGATTTAATCCGTTCTTATCCCCTCTTCCTTCTTTTATAAATCAGTGTTCCTCCCCGTTTCTTTCGGCCGAATCATTTCTTTCTTTTCCGAAAAAAATAAAATTGTTCTTCCCTTTTCATTTTTATTGGCCATAGCCAATTGCTTTTTCCCCAAAATCAAATTAAAATCGCTCCACCAAAAAACCCTAATCGCCATCGAGGCATCTCCATCGCCACTGCTTTGAAGCCCCTCATCCAATAACTCAACACCGCAAATTGAAGGCATCTCCCTTTCGATGCCACAGTTGCCATCGCCTCTACCTGAACTCGAACGGTCCATCCCCGCTTGAAGCTCCAACGTCATGCTCGAGGACCACCAAAGCTTGCCCCAGTAAGAACGATGCCGCCTTGCCACCAACGAGCTCTAATCAAATCAGTTCGCACTGGCCATACCCTTCATCGTTTCCTGATGGTAAGAATTCTCTTACAATTAGCCTTAATTCAAGTATTACAATTTCGATAGGCATTAAATTAAAATAGTTTGATTTGGGTTTAATACTGTTAACCATTTCCCCTTGTTGTTGAATTATGTCCGTGAGTTGTTGGATGATTGGGGACTTGCATTTTTAATTATACATGGTGGTCAATTCACATATGTGTATACATATACTTTGTATATATACGTGTGTGTGTGTGTGTGTATATATATATATATATATATATATATATATATATATATATATATATATATATATATATGACATACATATTAACTTCGGAACCTTAGATGGGTGAGTTTGTTTGGCTTTGATTGTTCTAAACACTGGATATATATCAAATAAATATGCCACCAGTTGCATAATTGAGAAATTTGAAGTGAATTGGTTACGGTATTTCATATTAAGGTATTCTTCTCTTGCATGTGCTTAGCCTTGCCGAAAATCATTAACCTGTGTTTACATGGTTCCTTAACCTGAGAAATATATTTGATATGGGATGCCTTGCTTCACATATGTATTTATATGAGTCAAGATGGCCTCACGTGTATTTATATAACCAGCTATATATATAGATATTTGGCCAATAAATGTGTGAGTAAACTTCCTTTTCACATTTTAAACTATTAATGCTAAATATGGATATGTATTGATGCGAATATCTATATGGGCATAGATGTTTATAGACATGTTGCATTCGATTGATTCGAACTGAAATAAAGGGAAACCAGAAAATGAATAAAAGCAAAAGTATGAACAAAATAAGTGAGTGGACTTCTCTTGAAATTCCATTTGAAATTATAAGCTGAGTATAGCATGTATCTGTGAATACCCATATGGCTATATAACTTGTTGCGTATATAAACATATTACTAAATGGTGGAAAGAATTTTAGAAGCCTATAAACAAAATTGTAGTAACCCAGAGGCATTGTTTTCTCATATATCCATACTGTATTCATGTTACAGGATTGCGTCCTTGAACCTTGTTCTCGAGCCAAGCACTTGCTCGAGTTTTTTCTTTGCATGACTTGTGTACACTTGAAATTGAAAGGTTGTATTTTATTGCTACCCGACTTCATTTTTGCCGTAGATGATGGGTATATTGGGAAATTCTGCACATCTGTTGAGCAATTTGTTTAAACTCTTTGATGACCTGCATCACCTTTTTGGGTACCCTGATATATCATTGATACACTAGTTCTTATTCTTTGACCATCATACGATTGTTGTTTCTTATGGAAAATGTACACTGGTCCTTGAAGATTTGTATACATTGTACACCTCAGTACATATATATGTGAGCGGGTATATCCATATATATATATATATATATATATATATATATATATATATATATATATGTGTGTGTGTGTGTGTTTTTCTTGAGCTGGAAGCCTGGAACATGCTTGTACTCGGCTGATTTTAACTTAGATACATTTCGGCCATGTCTTTCACACTGGAAGTACATGTTCCGTGGGAATTAATTCTTTGCCTGAACCTTGGCTGTCTTGATTTGTTACTTGGTATTGTGGCACATATTTGAAAATATAAGCTGATGTCTATGGATATTTAAAAACACTCGTGCACTTGTATTTAGAACATTGAACCAGTTATTTCTGATTTCTAGGATGCTGAGTTAGTGAACACATGTACCTGTACATGTGTGTATATGCAAGCTCCTGGGATAAGGGTCTCTGGAAAAATAAATTGATATAGTACGGTTGCTACATACATGAATATTTGACATGTGACATATAATATAATTGATGTGAGGGTTAACAATTACATTTAGTGTTTGTTGAAATTGTTTTACTTGAACTATGATTAATCCTGACTCGAATGTTTTATGTTTTTCCATGGAATGCTCAGGTCAGACCCGAGTGTAACAGATTTAGAAATTACAAATTAAGATTCAAAGACTGGTGGAGCTGGGGATTCCAAAGACCGGCGCACTTTGAAGTCTAAATTAGTAAATATTTTTCTATATTCAAACTATATTTTTCAATTCCGCTGTATAGAAAATTCTTGTATCAAAATTCTGGATATATATATATATATATATATATATATATATATATATATATATATATAGGTTATTTTGCTATTCAATATTATGTTATTTATTTATTCTGTGTTGATTCTATTTTTAAACTCTGTAAGTTAAATAATGATCCGTCGATTCAAATGTTTTAAATTGGTTTAATTAGCAATTTGAAGAGGTCAAAAAAGCGGAACGTTACACATACAGCATAAAATAACCTTACCTTATGAACTAAGCAAACTATAGTTTAAACAAAATATAACTAATTATCGGTTTAAACAATACTGATGCAAACTGTTGAAAATCGAATATTGATGCAAACCAAAGAAGATAAATGCAAAAAAACACACAGTTGAATACTTGTGCAAACCAAAGAAGATAAACGAGTGTTATAATATAAAGTACTAGCTTTAAAACAGAAGCTTTCCCACTGTAATCTAAAGCTGGAGATCCTGAGAGTAGTAAATAGGTGTCTGTTGGAAACATGTCCGAATTTTGTACTTTAATCAATGTGTTGCATGGTTTGTTATCATAACCCTTAAAATAATTTTGAGGCATCTGTGAATAATATAGATGTCCACTGTAAAGAAATCCAAATTTTGGTGCAACAAAGAAGCTACAATCAGTAGCTAGTTTTACTCTAGAAGGGCATAGAATAATTACCACCAAGAGAGGCTATGTTTACAGAAGAAATCGTGCATGAAGAACTACATGAAACATCATGAAGAACTACATCATATAATCGTTATATGGTCTGCTATATTAGATAAGATAAGAGACTGCTGAAACCAAACATATATTTTTTATATTAAAACATTAACAACCCCAAATAAAAGATCGTTGAATACTTGAAAAAGAAGAGAGAAACAGTCTAACCTGAAGCTTGAAACTTAACCTTAGCAGTGTTAAGTGGCAACCTCAATCTCCCTTTTCTGTTCACATGACGCATCTGCGTCTTCTCGAAAGTGGAAAGGCTGGGGTTTTGGTACCTCGAATCCTGGTGACTCCGATTTACCCTAATATCGCTGGGGTTTTGGTACCTCGAATCCTGGTGACTCCGATTTACCCTAATATCACCGATCTGGTAATTCTTTGTCTTCCACTCTTTTCCTTGTTCTTACGCCTGCACACGCACAACATCGGAGGGATGAATGGTCTCTTCCATCATCTTCTGAGTGGATCGACTTCTGCAGATCGTGACTAACTGGAAGTCGTTAGTGTTAGTTTGCTGAGGCGAGGTAGGCTTCGAATTATCAGGATCAGGGGGATTAAGGCTGAATAGGCGTAGGCGGTTGTTTGGGGGGGAGGAGACGGGGGTCGGAAGTCGGGAAGAGAGAAAGAGAGAAAAAGGTGTAAACATGAGAAAAAGGGTTAAGCATGACTAAAGTATGAAATGATGATTAGATCCTTGGTTGTTCAATGGATGACAACTTGTCGTATTTGACAACGGTTATAACTGTTGTAAGACCTTGTAACATCCATTGGAACGTTCTAACGGTTATAACCGTTATGAACTAAAATGAAATAAGTGTTACAATAAAGCTATTTGGTGTAGTGACTAAATAAATGCCAACATAGTGTAGTACAGTGAAAATGCGTGCTCCTATCTGGTAAGAGGTGAGGATTTCAAAGCCTATCTTGATCACCATGTTGGAATCTTAACCATTTTTCATAAAAAAGTCAAATGAATTAAAAAAACATCTATGTTCATAACATAAAAAGGAAAGATTTAAGGCTCACAGTGCGCTACAAACAAAGGCAAAGTAAATCGCCCAGTAAAAAATTCAAGTGTCAAAAATGCAAAGTAGTGTCATTCACACAATCCTCGACACCTTGGAGGTGTCGCAAATGCTCATGGGGTGTAATATACTAATATATACAGTTTGCAATATCAATTATATACAAATTGAAATTTTCATATACTACATTGTGTACCAGTTATAACTAAAAGTCAACATGAAATGATAACTTACAGTAGTGGCTAAGGCATCCAATTGGTCAAGATGCACTGTAATAAGTAAAATGGGTAGTAGCTTATGGACACTTTAAGGTGACACCCAATTTTGTACCAGCACAACATGAGAGCAAAAAGACATGATAACTTACAGTAGTGGTTAAGGCATCCAATTCGTCAAGGTAAACAGTAGTAAGTTAAATGGGTAGTAGCTCATGGCCACTTTTACGTGACACCCATTTTTGTACCAGTATAACATGAGAGCGTGCACATTTCTATGATATACATACAAGGGAAAGGAAAGTGAACCTATTGCACATGGTCAACCGTTGCGACTTGGGCTATCCTAGGATCAATATAATTACACTCATCTCAAGTTCTTCATAAGTTAAAATTATGACCTACATAAACCAATGGAAATAGATATACAATTAGTTCAAATCAACATAGTTAACTTAGTTTCGAGCAAAATATCAACAATTTTAAGAGAGGATTAAAAATTTTATTTGAGTTTTAGTTAATAACATAAGGTTGACACAACACCAAACATGCCCTATTGTAACGCCTATGTCGGTTCGATTTGTAGTGTTTATAACTGTTATAAAATTATAATGGATAATAATGTTATAACTGGTTGTCAAAGTAGTAAGTGTGATACAAACATAGTAGTTCTGTAAATAGTGAAAAGAACATGGACACAATTGTCATTTTGGCTAATTTTAGTGCCCACCTCATTACTCACACTTAGTAACTTATGTGTTTCACTGTTTCCATCCAAATAAAATTTTGATTTAGCGTTTTCTCCTCCCTCATCTGCGGCTACCTCCTCCATCTGTTAGGTCATCGCCGTCTCCGAATTCTTATTCGTTCGAAGGTAATTGCCTGCTCCGCCTCATAGCCATTGCAACAAACAACAATGCGTTGCACGCATCAGGGAACAATGATTGTTGAAGGGTATTTCAGGTTAGGATTTTAACTTTTAAAATTGAGAATTTTAGTCTGCAGTAACTTTGATTTCAATTTCCCAATTTGGCAATTGTCGAATTTGGTAGAAGGGAAATAACAACGATTTTTAACTCATTTAGAGTATTTATATTTACACAAAGAATAACCAACCAATATTTAGTTTTGAAGGAAGGCAATTAGATGTAAGAATAGATTTGAAGTTTAGTGTTATCGAAGCATGCTTATATACATCAACAATGATTATTTCCCAATTTGTGAACCGCGAGAATCAATTAAAAGTTTAGAGTTGTATGGTTTATTTTGAAGTTTAGTTAGTCTGAAAATTGATTTCATGTTTGGATTTCACAATATTAGTTTGATTACTTAATTTGATGATAGATAAGTTTTTCTTCATGTGTAGTATGTCTTACTCAAAACGATTGATCATATGTAGTTCAATATAAACTTTTTGTGTGCATATAATTATAATCAATTATTATTTATAAACAAATATTTAAAAATAATCAATTTAGTGTTTTCATTTTAAATAATAATTTTTGACTAGTGAATGTTTTTTACGGATTCATTTTATTTTATGTAGAAAATTTTCATATCATGCCAATTTCTTAAAAAAATGCATTAGCTATGAATTTTGTTTTGTGTTAGACAACACGTCTACTGTCTTTTGAAGTAACTATAATGAAAAATTGGACATTATCCGAAAACATTTTGTTATTTAGTATTTGTAGATTATATTTATCTATGTTATTATAGTGTTCAGAAATGTGGCAAGCAAGAACTTGGAAACACTAAAAGGTGAAAAAAAAGGCTAATGAACACACTAATTCACAGAAAGGTGATCAATATATACTAAAGAAGAAAGTTCGAATCTGGGTGCTACTCTTCTTGATGAAAATAACAAAATCAATGATATATTTAATCTCATTAACGCGTAGTTAAGGGCCTTGGTTTATAACTGTATTAAAATGAATAATTGAGATTTATAACCAACAATGACACAAAATAATACACTTTTAGAGCAGAAAAACATCAAGTTATTGCAGGTAGAATTAGCTAAATAGATTGTGTTGTTCACTTATTTAAACATATAGAATCATTCCTCTTCACTTGTTTTTTAAATACGATGAAACTATTAGTAGTTTTTCCCAAGATGGTTTATTTTACCTTTGTTAATGTTCTATTATAGTTGACAAACATTTTGATCTCTTTATAGAGTAGCAAAGGCCAAGTTTCAAGTCCATTGTTTTAATATCAAAATTATCTGTGTTTGTTTCTTATTATATTGAATCCTTTGTAGTTCAGTGACATATTGAATTGATAATTAGGTTGAGGTAAATTATTCATGAAAAAGACCATTATCATAAGATAAGATGGTATACAATATGCATGTAATACATGAAATGATTTTTTTATAAAACGAATATTCACATTGTCTTAATTTATGTTAGTCTAATAAGTATATAAAATACAAGTACTCACTATTATGGTACGACACCTTTGAAGCTATTCACCTTATTTCACGTAATCACTATACTTTTTTTCAATTAATGAATTAATGTATGTCCACTAACTATAGAACCATTGCATATGAAATTTTTCAATATAAATATACAATGATATATATCTTCTAAGTCGAACTTTGACTTATTATCTTTGATTTTGTAGGTATGAAATAGTTTTTTTTGTCAAAGAGAGATAAACAAGTTATATTCTCGGATCCTTTGGCCAGAAACTCAGAGACTATATTTAAATACTTTACGGTATGCTTTTCTAGGTTAGTATCATATATTATTTGTTGTTTAGTAATACAAAATTTCATGGTTTTATTATGCTTGATTATTTAATTTTCAACTCTTCATTAGTACAAAACAAAGAATTATATTATTATTTTATTTGCCATTTTTAAATTCCAAATTGAGGTATTTCTACAAGTTACATGTGTATGTTGTTTGTATCAAACTGGTTTGTAGTGAAACAGAAACTGGAAGTGCTTATCCATACTATACCTTCCATTGATAGAAACGCACATTACACATGTACAAAAACTTTTTTTTGGAAAGGCAAGTGAAAACTTTATTATTCACAACATCAAGAGTTACAACCAAAATGCAAAAATAGCAATACAGACTCTTGACAATTCCAAGCCCTATAATTTCTTAGATGAAATATCAAATTATCAAATGAGTGTACATCTTGCAAGCATATCAAGGTGGATACAACCACTATTGTCAACTTGCATCATACCACACGGCAGCAGTACGAAGCTGAATTATTGTATAGCCAAATTCCAAATGAAAACTGGACTTGAAAGAACCAATGTCCACGACTGTTTGATGTCAAAACCAGGAATGCCCTTGCTCAAGAAAGAAAACCAAATTTAGAAGTTTCAAATAATAGATTTCATGAAGACGCAAGAAGTCATCAGTAGTGATAATTGCAAACATGCAATATCAAATCAAGTTTGGATCAAACATGGGACCAGGATTTTTCCTGGTGTGTCTTTTAGTAGCTTTTAGCTTGTTGCGAGAGGAAACACATCCTTTGGCCCATAGTCAATTCCGTCACCAAGATCCGAGTCATCCCAGAATTTACCTTTCAATTTGTTACTATTGGGTTTTGGTAGAGAACTTGTAGGCACTGCAGTAGATAGAGAGGACAAAGAATTGTTCACTTGCGGGAATGTCAAGCCACAGCCAGTGACGGGAGGGGGAGGAAGTTGCATATTAAGAGGAGGTCTCAGGTTAGCATATGGTGAAGTTGCTGCAAGAGTAGAAGATGAAGGCAACGAACAATATTTCATGGGAACAGATGTATGAGCAGAGAGTGATGATGAATTCATTACCATATTTCTAGCAGAGGATGGTGTAGAGTGACTAAAGGTCGATGAACAAGACAAATTGGTGTAAGGAGAGGATTTAGAAGAGCTTGCATTTAAAACAACAGTGGACAAAACTAATGAACCAGAGGTGGATTTACTAGATTTTGCTGACAACTCAACATTGTCTGCGTTTTCATCAAATAAGTTACCCACTAAATCTTCACCATCTTCAGGTTGTGCACCATTATTATCCACAATATTCAGATCTTCAGTATCATTAGTCATATTCACTTGTGATTGCAAACTAGCTGCAGTATCAACTGTACTTCCATTTACAGGAACAACCTCCTTGCTATTAATTTGTACCTCTGCATTAAACTCATCAGTGTTGTCGTTACCATCTAAACCAGATTCCAAAACATACCTTTGACACCTCTGTTTCAACATTATCAACCTTATTATTCGGAACTCCTTTCCTTCTCCAATACTTTGAATTCCTTGTATTAACAGATGTCCATTTTCCTTGGTTAACATTAGAAGAGGTATTCCTGTTAAACTGTCTAGGGTGGTCATAAGAATTATTGTCGAAGTGCTTTGCATGATTTCCACCGTCAACTTCTGCCTTGGTGTTAAATTCACAACTTTCGGTTGCATGACCAAATACCTTACATGTAGTACAAATTTTGGGTCTCCAACTTGACTAAAGGGCACTCTTTGCCTAAACCACCTACCACTATCTTATCAGGGAGATCAAACTCTAAGGAGATCTCAATTAAAGTTTTGGCATACCTAAATCTCTGCAACTTTTCAGTTCTACTATCCAAGCATATCAATCTCCTCACATGACAAGATAGCTAATTTATACCTAATAATGTCCATAGTATAGTTGGAATGCAATAGAAATGAACCCAAACTGGAACTTTTTTAAGCTGTGCATGTGAGTTTCCTACAGATGGATCCCATCTAGTTATGATGAACATGCATCCTTTTATGAAAATTGGATCAGATTTCAAAAAAAAAAAAATCTTTGTTTGATTCATTTGAAAACTTGAAAAAGATATGAACTCCGTCTGATTTAATACTAACTTCACCGTCTAATTTCCAAAATCGGTTTAAGAAATTTACCGCCATAGGATACAAAGAAGTGCCATCCAGGAAAAAGCCACCAAGTAATCACTCTAGTATTTCATTCCCTCAGATCTGACTAAATCAGGAATCATTTTTGGTACGCCATCCCTAGGAATGTCGAAGTGTTGAGGTTGGAAAGCGCCCGCATTTCGAGGGAGGGAATTAAAAAGGGAAGCATAGTCCCTCTTTATGAACGATGGAAAGTAGGCATTAGTCGTTGAATGATTTGCAGATAAAGAATGATTCACTGAATTGACATTAGATCTATTAGCTATAGGAGAAGAAATAGGTTTACTTGAAGGAAAATGAGAATCTGGAAGACTAGATTCAAAATTAGCATCAGAGGGTTTGATGGAAGAGGAATTTACAATAGAAGGGGGTGGATCCTGGGGGGGGGGGGATTGGTGGAGAAGTACGAAGAGGAGGGAAGGAGGAGGTGTCAAAGGCGAAGGAGGTGGATGCGGAAGAAGGAGCGATTTGCGAGGTCGCCATTTTCATGAGCTGTGTGAATTATAGTATCACAAGTCCAAATTCGAAACTTTCCTTTTGTATTCCATCTTATGTGTTGGAATTCACAATATTTAGTTATGATACAAAATTAGAGACAAATTAAGTTAGTATCTTTGTTTTGCAACTGCCTTATTGAACCAAATTACATGATGTATAAAAGCTACACCATAATAAGATCCAACATTCATTGCTTTTTTTCGTAATCAAGATATGGTTGTGAGTATTTTCATGCTACATGATTGGAATTGGGTTTAAATGTTACAGTGTTTCATATAGTACCAGCTTACTAACATATAAATTACTCTTTACTTGCATTGTCATTAACATCTCCATGCCTTTTACTATAGGGCCACTCAACTGGGTGCAAAAGAAATACACACGGTAAGCTGAAAATTCATATTAAAACACCATTTCATGCCATGCAAATATTGCAGCAGTATAGTTTAGTTATTGGGCAAATTTCTTCCCCATTTTTTGATTTATTATTTATTTTTAGTTTAAAGAAGGCTATACTCTTTGAGCCATTATTACACATGAATGTTAAATTTTGTACAAAAAATTAGATGTGTCCTAGATTAAAAAACAATACTAAAATTGAGTATAATACTCTTTGAAGTCTATAGAGAATTACTATAGTTGGTGATTCAATAAAATCATCTGGTCCAATATAATGACTACCGTTTGAGCATTCAAGCTAGCGGCAACAACCTTATCTCTTTTATTATCTGCATTCAGAGCATTATTTACGGTTTATATGTCTTATCTTATGCATGCCCTAACATCTATCAACTTTTTGATTCTATAATGATTCGGCGACGGGCCAAGCAATTATTAGGCTAATTAACATAAAATAATGGAATGGACAGATTATGTAACACCCCACATTTCTTAATGTCACCCGTATGAGGATTTCATTAAGAAAGTATGGAGCATTATAGGTATAAAGACATAAAACATCACAGAGACTAAGATTTCACAAGACATAAAATAATAAATTTAAAGAGAAAGAAGAAACTTTCATTTCTAAATACATAACCATCTTTGTTTCATTTAACCAAACAGTTACAAAATGAAATGTCTCAAAATCTCAATCAAAAACAACATCAGAGTAAAAAATGTTATCTTCCAAATATAATCAAAAAGATACAACAACCTAACCTTGGAAAAGAACATGAAGTAATCCAACTTGCAAAAATCCATCATGACAATGCTAACAAAGAAATATGAACTATGTACTTTCTCCGTGTAAGCCCGAGGGAAAGAAAAGAGAAATGAAGAAAGGAAATGGGTCAGACATAAAGCTTGGTGGGATGTTGTGATTACCAGCTCGACTTGCTAAGTTAAATAAAACAGATAAATATAGTTCTAGTGTCATAAAAGGGTAAGTGTCTGTACATGTCTAAAGGTGAACAATAACTGATAGGAACTGATAATAAGGGCTGACTATTCTTATAAAAAGGCAATGATGATGAAAATAATAATAGAAATTAGATCGAACAGATTGACTGTTTTGCACTTCTACATATTTTGAAAGAAACAAGTAATTGGGATGGATTTTTCCTAATGCTCTCATCGATCGGCTCCCTATAGACACGAATAATCTGTGCCATCCACGACAGTAAGGGATATCAGTCCCTAACCCGTCAACTTTAAAGACGCAACCTTATATGTTGTTGTTGCAACGTCCTAGTTACCATAATCGGACCCATGCACACTCATGACTTTGTAGAAACATGTATGTACCCACCTCCAAGATTTTGAACCTCTTACAATCCAAATCAGTAAAGCGTGTCCTAGTCCTTACCTAGTGTGAGGCCCTGATATGATACCAACAGTGATACTGACTGATACGGGTCCCAAACAACAGCAAGACTGACACAAGCCACCCTTTGGCTTGGTCCCCCAAGTAACTAGGATTTTAAGAGTTCCAAAACCAGATATAAATAGCAAGATGTGGAAGCTCTTAGCTTATCAATTAACAGGTTTAACTCAGTAGGTTTAAATCCATTAATAAGCATGGTTGTAAATGACATTTCCTATAAATGTTATTTTCTGTACAACGCTTCCCCCCAAAACAGACAGGCACCTGCTCAGATGTATATATTACAGTAACATGTTTACTTAATTTACATCTGATTCTCACATTTTACCATGACATATTTACTTAATATTAAATTAAGTATAATTCACATGTTTTCCATTTGCATGTTAATTTCCAATTAAATACCTTCTAATTCCAATTTAACATGTTTCCCATACGAATTACTTAATGTTCTATTAAGTATAACTCATTCTGATTAACATTTTTCCCAATAAAGTTACTTAATGTCTAATTAAGTATATGTAACGTGTTTTCCGTATCAACATCCAATTAATATACTTTCCAAGTTAACATCAAATAACATGTTTTCCAATATCAGTGCCAAATTAACATGTTTACAAATTGATGTCAAACAACATGTTTTCCAAATGAACATAAGTGTCTAATTAATTAACATGTTTTCCCAAATTAACATCAAATGAACATTAATGTCTAATTAACATCAAATGAACATGAATGTCTAATTAATATGTTTTCCCAAATAAACATCAAATGAACATAAATGTTTAATTG
The DNA here is from genome assembly GCA_030737875.1 of Allium sativum. NCBI lineage: Eukaryota > Viridiplantae > Streptophyta > Magnoliopsida > Asparagales > Amaryllidaceae > Allium > Allium sativum. The sequence goes on along the minus strand of CM060919.1, from coordinate 483,465,768 downwards.
ACATGTTTTCCCAAATCAAATGAACATAAATGTCGAATTGGCATGTTTTCCCAAATTAACATGAACATAAATGTGTAATTGACATGTTTTCCCAAATTAATATGAACATAAATGTCTAATTGACATGTTTTCCCAAATTAACATGAAATGAACATAAATGCCTAATTGACATGTTTTCACAAATTAACATGAAATGAACATAAATGTCTAATTGACATGTTTTCCCAAATTAACATGAACATAAATGTCATATTGACGTGTTTTCCCAAATTAACATGAAATGAACATAAATGTCTAATTGACATGTTTTCCCACTACAACAAATTCACCCTATTACAACGGTGCAACACCGTTGTAATATCATTTTACAACGGTGCCTCCACCGTCGTGTAAGCAGACGTGGTAATATATTATTTTCTTTTACAACTTTTCTGCACCGTTGCAACACCGTTGTAATAGGGTTATTTAACAACAGTTATCTACCGTTGTAATAAAATTTATTACAACTATAATTCTCCGTTGTCGTATATAATATAGTAAAGTTAGAGTATACGTATAACAACTTTTGTCACCGTTGTAATAAACTATATTACAACTTTTATCCTCGTTGTAGATATTGTAATATGTTGTGTTCATTTATATAACAACATGCCTACACCGTTGTGATTTCATTGATATTACAACATTTTTACACCGTTGTGAATTGCTTTATATTACAACATTTTCTCACCGTTGTAACATGACTTATTACAACTTTTTTCAGTTGTAATTTACATGGACCTGACTAGTAAAACAAATTCATATATATTAATGATAATATGATTCACATTTCTATGCAACAAATATTAGTACACGAAATCATTCATATATATTACTTAACATAATATTCGATCAACATAAAACACAAGTACGTAGTACATCACCAACTTAACCCGTCACAAAAAACATAACCGTTTCATAATACATGCATGATTTAACCCAATATATACGTAAGAAAGATGGAATGTCTACAAAAGCAAACCCTACGAAAGAACTCTAGCTGAAGGCAACGTAATTTTTATTCCAGGCCACAGTTGATCCAACAGCTTCTCTAATAGTAGTCATCGCAGAATTCGGCTTCCACAAGAATGCTTCTGGATCCACCGCTGCATCAATCCAAACTTTCCAACCTTGCGATCCAAGTTTTTTAAAGTGCACCAAAGCTTCTGGATCAGTGGATGCCAATCTTCCTTCCGCAACTACTTGTTTTTTCCAATTCAATATCTTACACTTTCTTCCCTCATTTTCATTAGCTTGCACTGCTGTTTTTCTGCCCGGATTTTTCTGTTTAGACTATTTTTCTGTTTTGCTGTCGTCAATTTCAGATGGATGCTTTTCATTTTTAGCTGATTGCTTTTCATTTTCAGGTGCATGCTTTCCATTTTGTTTAGACAGTTGAACTGCCAAGGTATTGCTTCCATGGTGTGACTGCAAACAAAAAAATCTAGAAAATCTGAACTGGAAACTAAAAACATAAAGTGAGGCAAATAAAAACATGGAACTAAATACAAAAGACAGTAAGCACTTATGTGAGTAAATCACCCATATCTTAGCTGCGAAGTAATATTCTAATATAAGTTAAATCGCTTGTTGTTTGGATATAGTAAATATTTCTTCTATTTATAAGCCTTGAATTAGCATTCCATACCTGAGTAAATGTTGAATGAATGCCCCCTTTCTTTTATAAATGTTGTGTAAATTTTTCACGACAGTATTGTGTGTTTGATGCTTGGTTATACTTCTTTGTACAGGTTCATTCATTTTTTTTCAAATATAGAATTCTTTATTAGCAATCTAGAGACCATGGATAAATAAACTGATTAAATCAGAGCACAAGGTATTTTCAAACCAGTAAAATAACAGCTGAAACGTGAAGAAAAAAATTCATTAAGTAGTAAGTAAATCCAATAGAGGTTGGTAAGAAAATAATATTTTGTGATTCAGAAGTTGTCTTTGAATCAGTAATGCAGGATATAGGGGTGACTGTGACCACTTAACCTTATATGTAGCCAAGGGAAATGATAATATCAGTAGTTTCCACAAGATTGATCCATTAATGAACTCGGAACCTTACTAGAAAATTTGGTATGTGAATATGTAAGCGTATAAAATTTTCTCAAGTCTTAATATATTGAAAAGTACATGGTAACCAGGTTAGAACTGGCAATAAGCAGGCCTTGTATGCTGGTGAATATATTATTAAGGCATCAAAGGCTTAAATTATCAATCCATGCTCTTTGTATAATCATCAACCATCCTCTAAATAAATTTAATTAAGTTAGAGGTTGAACAAACTAGATTGCTTAACTAAGTATTAAACAAATGTTATTAATAAAATACGAGGTGAAGTTACCAATAAGTGACATTAACCAAAATTTTCCTTATAGAAACACTGCTAATTGACCAGCAATCAATTGGTAAGCATAATTTAATATTCATTGGGTAAAGAGTGGTTCCATTAGACAAGACACATGACTAAGTTTAAGTTAATTTGATGGCTGTTGAGTGGAGCAGTTTCAGTTACTGTCAGTTGTACTTGTGAGAAGAATGCAATAGATTTAACGACAGAACAACACCACCAGAAGCATCTTTCTAAGCTGGGAACAAAGAGTGGATGAGTTGAATCTTTGAAATTTATGTGTAATGGATTGTTATCTTTATTTATTTTACAAATAATTTCCTTGTTTTTGTTTAATCTACGAATGTAATTATAAAACCTGAGAATGGTAAAGATAGTGAACACAATAGAAAAACACAGTAATACATCTGCAAACTCTTTCTTTTTAAACCCTTAGTGATTGAATATAGTATGATGCAGGCGCGCGCGCACACACACACACACACACACACATATATATATATATGCATATATGTTTGTGAATATGTATGTGTAACTAATTGTTCTTCATGTCAAAAACTGGAAACGAAATATGAAAACAGTGGATCTATTGTGAATAAACTCTGTGCAAACTCTTTGAATTTAATCTAGTGTGGGTATAGATATGGGTACTTTGATAGATTATTAGTTGACTACACTTATATATGACTGGAAGTGATTAACTATGTGAAGTAAGATCTAGAAATGAAAATTTTCCTTTACTGTTGTATGAATACAATAATAATAAAAGATGAACACCTCACTTTCAAAAATAAAGTACCCTAATTTTAGCATGTTTTAGATAACAGTATAAACACAAAGGTTATTCCAAATTGAATTTAGTTTACGTTAAAATTTTCTTCAGCTTCTAATGCACGGGAATTTAGTTTAACAGTACCCAACCCCCCTCCATTTACTGTCCTTAAAATCACCCTAAAATTTCACAGTTCCGGTAAAAGCATTTCAATGTTCACCAAACATTGTACCAAAGAATTAAACTTGCATTGTCAAAAAAAAGTTGACGCATTTTAACAGCAACATTCCAATCCCGTAGATCATGAAATGTTACATCTTTTTATCAATTATACCAATAAAAAAGGGTACATGAGGCGTATTAGGATCAGGAGTTGCTGGATTTCCCGCATTAGCTTGCTTTTCTTTTAGATCCTGTAAAGATTGCATATACATAGGTCATATAAAATTAGCACAAAATATGATTATGGTCATATAAAACTAGCACAATTGGGAAGCCGTAAATTCGAGAATAGTTCATTTCCCTTTCAGATGATGGTTTACTACAGGTATGGTTCATTGTATATTGCTCGCATGAAACTAATGGGAAAGTCGGACTGCCAGCTAAAAACAACTATACAACCACATAAATTAGAGTATTTATAAAACATGATGAATTTTGGATAAAGGAGAAACCAAGAAAAAAAATCTGTTGAGAGGGAGATCAATTTTGGATAAAATAATGAAATTTGGGCCAAGGTTCGAAATCCCGGTTTTCGATTCCGTTCCGGTCACGTAGAAAATTTTAAAATTTCGATCCCGGTCCGGAAATTCTGGTAATTCCGGTTTATTTCCGGTTTGTCAATTCCGGTACCTTTTTTAATAAATATACAAATAAATATGCAAACATTTAATTATTTAAGATTTTAATAATTTAACATTTAATTTCAATTCATATTTCCCTACTCATGACAATATCAGATTTTGAATAATAGCAGATTAACACGGGACTAAATTCCCTGTTTTTATAACTTTGGCATATTTAATTAATATTCACTCATGTAACAATGGTTTATAATCAAACATCAGTCTCATTTTGGTTGCCTGCGGTTTATATCAATAACCCGTAATATTACATGACCTGCTATACACACATAACCCGTAATATTACCCATTATTTCCACTTAGCTTCTGCATCGTTCAGAATAAAACCTAGCCGACATTTGACCTGCTAATCCGTTCAAACCAAGAAAAAAAGTTCATCACAAGGCAGAGGAAGACGGTGGAGAGGCAGAATTTTTAATGCATGTTTATTTGTGTATTTATAAAACATCTTTGTTATGTACATCTTTATATCAAAACACATATTCTGTGTATAACCGAAAATAAATCAGAAAACAAAATTTTAAATCTTGATTAGTAATGTTTATTTGCATATTTATAAAAAACCGCACCGGAATTATCAAACATGAAACTTACCGGAAATTCCGAAATATCCGGAACGGAACCGGAAACCGACATTAACTTGGTTTCTAATTAACAGGAAAACAGGAAAAATCGCCGTTAAAATAAATTTCTAATTAACACTTACCATCAACATCGAAGTAAGCTCCTGTACTTTGGTCTCCAATCCACTAACTTGGTTTCGCAATGCATGTACTTCACCTGATGAGCTACCCCGAATACGAAGCTGAGATGGTACAACCCCAAAACCAAGCCCTCTTACACGTCCTCCATGCTCCTGACCAAAAAGCTTCGACATGCCATCTTGAGTAATTGATGTTGCTCCATGAGAATCCTGACTTGCGGCATTATGATGCTCTGTTATCTTAGACTACAAATTCAAAAACAACCAATATTCAGAAATTAAAATTAAAACTACTTTAACAATAGCAACAGTTTCTGATATTATATATTTGAACTTATTCTTACTATGCATTCGGCGGCAATTGAATTCGGAGGTTTTCCATCTTTTCTAGTGTGGCCTTTGCACCACAATTCGTCTCTAGTGATATTAGATGTTGCCTTTTCCTTTTTCTGCAAAAATAGCTTAACAGCTTCAGAATGTTCAAGTGATAACAAATAATAATTGCTTTAAAAATATTTTTTTTACCATTTCTTCTTCCAATCTTGCATAACCTTTTCTGCTCATGGTGTGTGGAACTTTATTCTTTTCGCTAATACTTTTGAATCTTTGGCTTGTTGCCTATAAGATCAATTTAATAAATATGATATAGGAAAATGTAATATATTTAACAGTTAAAATCAGTAAGACAAAAATAACCACCTCAAACTTTTCTGACAATTTTTCAGTTACAAAAGCATTCCACTCGTCATCGCTCTTTATATTTAACGGTTTTAGGCCTGCTAAAGTATCGGTAGAGTCGGGATTTTGAGACGCTTTTTTGATAGCTGCAACTAACCTTGATTTCGACTCCTTCCATCGCTGTCCTATTATCATTAACAAGTAATCCTTATACACCATATCTACCTTGAATCTTGACTGCACACACACCAAAAAAAAAAACGCAGATTAGTCTCTAACAGTATTGCAAAATGCAATGTTGTACCACAACAGGTATATAATATGTTGCTTTGAATATTGAGACATATAATATGTTACAGTATTGCAAAATGCAATGTGCATAATGTATATGTCATTATAAAGAGAACTACAGCAGGTATATTATATGTTGCTTTTAATATTGAGACATATAAGTACTCTAACATAAATAACATAGAATCAGTAAAATTAAATACAGCTGAAAGCCAGAATTTATTATTCACTTGCTCATGTTATCGCCAACATATGGTATACAAGTCAAATATCAGTACGTACCTCTATACAAGTCCACAGATCATCCCTCAAATCGTCACCGACGTTCCTCCATGTGCTAATGGTAAAAGGCACCATCTCCCTTGCTAGAGTACCAATATATGACGACAAATGTTTGGAATTAACACCTATTGCTTGTCCGCGTTCATTAAATTCAACTTTCGGCTTCTCATTGGGTATCATAGCTAATGATTTCATCATCGTTCTGCCTCTCTTTCTTCTGACTTGCGTCAATTTTTGACCTTCACTAGAATCGGGTTGAATTTCGTTTGGACTGGAATCATCGTTGGCTGAAGTTTCCTGGAAGTGTAGTTGACGGGTAGCGGGCTGTACTGGGTTTGTATTGTCGAAGGGGCTGTTACTGGAAGGAGGGGGCTGAATCTGGTTTGTAGTGTCGACGGGGATGCTACTGGAAGGAGGAGGGGGTTGCATCCCTTTTGTAGTGTAGCCAAGGTTGCTTTCAGGTTTGCGAGTAGTGCGTATTGGGTATTCAACATGTTTTCGAGGAGATCTTCTTATAGCAATATTTAAATCACGAAGCAACGGAAGTGGTCCATCTGGGCGTTCGTTGATTCTAATCCCAACCGGTCTTTCATTAGCAGCACGAACAGCTGCAAGTGCAGCTAAACTTTGCTTCTTTGCTCTTTTGTTTGCAATTTTTGAGCTCTAAAAAATAAAAAATTTAAGTCAGTTTTCAATAGCGATAAAAACTGACAAGTAGCGATAAAAGAGTTCTAAGTCGTTGTAACCGTGGCTAAAAAATAAAAATCTTAAGTCATTTTTCAATGGCTGAACATACAAAATGCAATTAAATGCTAGAGTAGAAACTGTGGATTAACAGGGAGTGCAAGCCCAGATGTCTGCTGCGAAGATAACAATGTGACCATAATAGTGTACTAACTTGCTTTCAATGGCTAAACATACAAAATGCAATTAAATTTGATAACTTAAAAGTTTTAAGTTTTGCAACACCTGTAGACCAGTTGATCGTTAGCAAAGACAACGTAAGTCTGTTTATTTTCGTGCTATGTTCTGTTGGCAAAAAGGTTTAATTTGCTTGAACAAAGAGCAATATATATAGAAGGTTGGTAAGGTTTAAAAAATTGGTGGCGTATGTACAGTCTAAAATATCATGTTGTATGCAGTACAATTTTCCCAGTCGACAATTTTCTGGAAACTTTGTAGAATGGCAAGTTTAACAAGCAAAACGACGAAATACATTGCATTATTTGCGGTCGAAACAGAGAAATTGATGAGGTGATATACAGAGAAAATAATAATTTGCGCAGTACAGTTCAGACCAAGGTATGATAAGATGGCCACTGTACATAATCACAGGGTAAATAAATTCAGTGGTAAATGCTTTTCAACTCACAACTACCTTCTGTAGAACTCTGTACCATTTCATCCCCACAATTCCCTGTTTTCCTAACAATGTTTTTAGAGAACTAGATCGCATTTAGCTGCATGTTTGTTCCTTAATTCTCTGGTCAACAATATGATGTTGCTTTCTAGATAACTGGTAGCATAAATGAAATAAAAAGACTGGTAAATTATGCATTTACACATAGATATCAGCCAGCATATAACCAGTACATTTAGAATTTTAAACTTTGGTAAGCAGTCTGGTAAATTGCTAACACACGGTACCTTACCAGTTGCATGTACTAGTATATGCTAAGTCGAGGTAAGTGTAGTTCTTAAATAACGCAACATTAATGCTATAACCAGTTAATGTTGGAAACTAAGGTTTAAATGAGAATATTTGTGATGGAAGAGCCTTAACTTATATTTTTTGCTTGATACAAAATTATTAATGGATGCCTCTATTTATGAGACTCTATGGATCTTCGTGAAAAGATTAGCAAATACATTATTCTAGATAATTCTCATTATTAAAAAAAAAGAAATGATTCTAAAAGATTCGTAAGTGTTTGAACAAGTAAATACATAAATACTTTAGTAAATATATGAAGAGCTAATTCTAAAAATTGTTAAACATACAAAAATAATAATTAAATAAACTGTTATACACTATATATTATTTTACATACATACCATATCTTTTTCTAAATTAGTCAATGTTTTTATCTTCTTTGTATCATTTCAAACTCAAAACACATTTATTTAAAATTAGAAATTCTTTACACCAAATTATCTAAAATTTAACAAATAGTTCTTGCATTAATATTGCATATTTTTTAAACTTCTCAAAAATTTCGCAATCTCAACAAAATGACTCTAGTTTTTGTAGTCCATATGTGAAATGATTTTTGGCCTAAAAAGATGATATATGACAACATGATAGTGTATAGATATTCGTATAACTTGTATGGAATAAATAGTTGATTTTTTAACAAAACATTTTCTGATCACATTAATAATATTTACTTAAAGTATATACATTTGTAAACACATTTCAGGAGTATGTTTTCAGTCGTTACTTAGTAATTAAAAAGTATTTAACAAGATGATAAAATTATATTTTTTTCACTATAAATCTTAGATAGAAATATTTAAATAATTCATATTTAAATACGATGTATTTGAAATTATGAGTTGTTACAAATTTTCTAATTTCATTCAATATACGTGCACCTCAAAAGATGCTGGAATTGTTCCACTTGAAGCAATTGAATTGACAATTGACTCGGTATACGTTATTCATCTTTGTAAAATTTTCCAGTACTGATGCCAAACATAACTTTTGAACGCACGCACGTTTTCTTGGAGTCTGTAGATTGCATTTCTACTAAATTGCTTTAATATGGAACCCAGCGTTAGATAGCATTAATGGGCTACAAACGCGGCACTACATTAATTGGGCTTTTATTCATATTCGTTTATAAGATAATGCAATGCATTACAACAATAAAAAAGACGACAAAGATGTTACAATAGCGTAAAATTTGAAAAAACATAGATCCTTGCTTTTAATGTTATTGCAAGAATGGTCAGTGCATAAATAATTTTACAAATTAGATTCATATATTTTTGAAATAACTGAAAATGCAAATACCTTGTACTTTTCTAATAGAAAATGCAAGAGAAGTTGTAGTTTTTAAGGTAAATTATAAAATTTTATAAAGTTCAACTATAGCGAAAACGGAAAAGGTACGATTATTTACTTAAATTATACTTAAATAACAAATGTTAGTAACTTTCTAACAAGTCTAAGTTAAAGCCGATTTTTTGTTGACAAACTTCATTGATCTTAACTGATTGGAGCGGTGAAACAGAATGCAAATGATCATGGGTCGGACCCCTTTATTATGGTGGTATGGTCATACTATCATATTTGCATATAACTGTTCAATTAAAAATTAAAAAAGATCGTTGCTTTTAATATTTGAGTAACGTGGTAGACTGAAGTGGTTAGGTATAACGCAACAAATATCAAAATATGCCGTGCAGTTTCCTGATTCATTTATTGATTAATAACTAACTAGGAAATTAAAAAATTGCATGCTCATGCTTTGGTTTTATTTTACTGTGCGACTGCTCGATCTTTGTCTTGTCTCCCACATGCTCTAAACTTTCATGCTAAAATTTCATATGTTGGAAAAATATAACTGATAGGCAAGGCAAATAGCTTCTTAAGTATGCGGATAGGCAAACTGAAAATTTTGGGGTAAACAGAACAAATTTGAAATTCTTTCATATATTAAATGATGATCGCAAAAATTGGACAGCTATGTACTGTAGAGCATATCTAAAATCTAAACATTAATGTATATTATAAAGAAATTAATACAACTAATAAACACAACTCATTCTCGAACTTTTTAAAGCAAATTCTTCAATTATCTTTTCATAGTTAAGCATATTCAAATACTAATTTTCAATTGTAGTTACTGTTAACTCATCCAATGTTTCTTGCGATATGGTATTCCGAATATATGTTTATTGTTGGAAAGTCCATGATATGAACAAAGAAAAATTCATGGTATATGGGTTATGCCATGGATGAGGTCATTGCCTTGAAAGCGTAATTCAACGTGATCATGGCGCAGTCGATTATTGTCGTCTGCGATCCAACGATAAAACAACAATCTTTCATACTTGAGAACCGTAGATTGAAGGATTAGAGACTTACAGAAGACACCGTCCAGGGTTTTAAATATTTTGGGAGTGGGTTTTAATTTCATAAAAAAACGAATAGAGAATGAAGAAGATAGTTCTCTTTGGAGTTTTTTCGACTTCTATTGGAGGGGGGAAACTACAGGGAATGAAATAAAGATGAATTCTCATTTTTATTCTCCTAATCAATCTTAATAAATAAGTCTCCCATATATATGTAAAAATCTGTTTACAATGTTGCAGATATGTGGAGTTAAATCATGATGAAGCAAATGTCCTCAACACAACGTACTAAAAGAAACAAAATAAGGCTAAAGTAAAAAAAAACATGTGGTAAAAAATGCAATATGTAACTTGAATACCTCTCCTTCGTGTAGCACCATCTTCCTCGTCGATAATACAAGATCAATCTTCCTCGTCGACCTATAAAAAAACAAAACGATTTACAAAGGATTAGAACATCACACTAAATATAGCACTACTTTGTAACAACCACGTACAAAATAAAATACACATGCAAAGAACATACAATAGAAAATAAAATTATTTTGATACACGCTAAGATGTCAAACTTATATCAGATTTTTTCTTTCTTTTTTTTACATTCTAACAACACATTTTATGGTATATATGAACAACACATTTTATGGTATATATGAACATGCATAAAATAAAAAATCAATAAAATATGCTTATAACATACCAAAATACCGTTACAACCCTCCGTTACGTAACTTTCATCCCCATTATCTACGTCTCTATCATCAAGTTGTGACTCATCCAATGGTTTACTAGTTGATTCTTCATCCTCGTCGTATTTTTCCAATTCACGAAACCCTCTAGAGGGCGCTCTCAACACAACATACCAATTTGAAGAACTACCTTCTCTAGAGAAGAAAACTTGAACCGCTTGTGTTGCTAAGATAAACGGGTCGCTTTCAAACTTATTTTGAAATTGATGCAAATTGAACAATGTAAATCCATCTTCAACTTTGACTCCACGATACATATTTTCCCAATCACATTTAAACAAGGCAACTTGAAATTGACGATAATCCAACAAGAAAATCTCACGCAAGACCCCATAATATATTATTTTTTCAATAGACCCATCTACACAAATAGTACTTGACTCAATGGAAACACCACTATTTTGTGTCGCCTTCTCAAAGTCTTTCGTATGAAAACGTCGACCATTAACAATATAGCCAGAATAAGAAATTATTTGCGAACGAGGTCCGTATGAAAGCCATTTTATTATGTTGTTGACATTGGATATAGGTCTATCATCTCTAACCTGGACAAATACAATATATTAAATAAAGATTTATGTTGATCTATTACTTTCATCATTAATAGTTTTTTAAGATATAGCTATCAACCTTTTTTCCGAACCAAAAACTAAAAGTCTTCGATTGCAATTTTGACAGTTCCAAATCGTCTTGAGTAAGATGAGGATGCAAACATTTTAGCTCCTCTTTGTGCATTCTGCATACATAAATGTAATTAAGGATCTAATTTATTTTGTATGTCATAGTTAAGTTGGACTTATACTTACTCTATATACGACTCTGCTTCTTCCGTATTAAACAAAACGTATCGATGAGCAACATTAATCACCTCCTCATCGACTGTAGTAGGTTTTCCTTTGGAAATAGGACGCCCCTCAAGTATAAAATCATTTTGTTCCACTTAATTTCGGTTTTTCCTCTCTCCAATTTGTAATGCATCTTTAATATATCCAGAGCAATATTTCATACATTCTTCGGCAACATAGCGCTCAGCAATGCACCCTTCAGGCCGTGCTTGATTTTTAACATACCCTTTTAATATTTTCATATATCTATAACCAAAATGATTAAACAAGTTACTTTCATAACTATAGATACTTTTAACCGTCAATTATTTATAATGTATATTACCTCTCAAATGGATACATCCATCGATATTGGACCGACCCACAAATTCTTGCTTCTCTCCCTAAATGTATTGTTAAGTGAATCATGATATCGAAAAAGGAAGGGGGAAAGAACCTCTCTAAATCACATAGTGTTAATGCAACTTGATACTCCATTAATTCTAGTTTATCCCTATCAAGCACTCTTTGGCATATGTCATTATAAAATGAACATAGTCGTAGTAGTGCATTCCTTATCCCTGTAGGTAGAAGTCCTCTTAATGCAACGGACAATAGTTGTTGCATCAAAACATGATAATCATGAGACTTAAGGTTTGATATCTTGTCTTCTTTTGCAAAACATTTTCCAATATTTGAGCTATATCCATCAGGCACTTTCAAGTTCTTATTCTACTATAAAAGATCTATTTTTCTTGATCAGATAAGGTGCACGATGCGGCTAGGAGCAATACTTTATTTCCAATGTCTATAGGATGCAATTTTTTTCTAATGCCCATTGCTTCTAGATCTTGGCGTGAATTGAGGCCATCTTTTGATTTTCCTTTGATATCAAGCAATGTACCAACAATACTTTCACCAATATTTTTCTCAATATGCATCACATCTAGATTATGCCGCAAAGGAAGTGCCTAAAAATTGACAAAACACAAATAATTAAGTACTAAGTAGCAAACATGAATAGAAAATGAATAGCAATGTGTTTCTAGTTAAATTTCACCTTCCAATAAGGCAAGTCAAAGAAAATGGACCTCTTCTTCCACATTGTACATCATTTTTTCATCATAGTTTTCCTTTTCCTTTTCCTTTCACCTTTCTCTTCCTTTTTTAATTTTTTCCCCCAATCATTAATAATATCTTGAACATCATCAAAGATTTGAACACCAGTTTGTATTTGAGGCCTTTCTCTATTCTCTATAGTTCCATCAAATAAGTTTTTCCGTTGACGATACTCATGGTTAGGTTCAAGGAATCGTCTATGACCCATGTATGCACACTTTTTACTAAATGGTAGCCATATTGAGCAGGTATTGACACTACAAACTGGACATGCTCTCTTACCTTTTACAGGGCAACCAGCTAAATTTCCATAAGCTGGAAAATCATTGATTGTCCACATAAGAATAGCATGTAATCTAAATTCACTACGACTATAAGCGTCGTACGCTTTCACCCCTTTATCCCACAATTTTTTCAAATCTTCAATAAGTGGTTGCAAGTATACATCAATGTCAATTTCCGGTTGTCGTGGCCCAGGAATTAACAAAGATAGCATCATATTATCTTTGTGCATACAAAGCCACGGAGGAAAGTTGTAAGCAACAAGAAACACTGGCCAACAACTATATCCACAATTCCAATCACCAAAAGGATTAAATCCATCAGATGCAATGCCAAGCCTTAAATTTCGTGGATCGGAAGCAAAAGAATGATACATTCTATCAATCGTAGCCCACTGAGTAGAATCCACTGGATGACGCAATTTACCATCTTCACTCTTATGACTGCTATGCCATCTTAGTTATTCTGATGTTTCTTGGGATGCAAACATTCTTTTCAGTCTTGTTATCAGTGGGAAGTATCTCAAAACCTTCATAGGTATTTTGGTTTGCTTCCCATCTTTAGTAGTCTTGTTTTTTTTCCAGCGAGACTTACCACACTTAGGACAGAAATCACTATTTGCAAGCTCTTTTCTAAATAAACAACAATCATTTAAACATGCATGTATCTGCTTATAGCCTAAACCAAATGACTTAAGCAACTTCTTTGTTGCATATGTAGAATCAGGAAGCATGTTTTATTTAGGCAACATATCCTTTAGAAGTTTAAGAAGCTCTGTAAAAGCCGTGTCCGATATACCATTTCGCGCTTTGTGCTTGAAAAGAAGTACTGTAGCAGACAACTTTGTGTGGCTTGCACAACCGAGATACAAAGGAATTTCGGCATTCTCCATAATTTCCTCAATACCTTCCCCATGTCTTTCTTCAACATTGGCTTCTACCTCCTCATCATAGATTTGCGCATCAACATACATTATATAAGTATCTGTCTCACTTTTATTTTGTGATGGCCATTTTTCTCCATGAAAAATCCATATATCATAGGTTGGGTCCATTCCAAAACAAATCAAGTGTGACATAACTTCCCTTGATGTTTGCCAAATTAGATTCCTACAATCACGACATGGGCATCTAATTTTTTCGGGATTCCCTTCACTCGCAACATGCCCATATACAAAATTTTCCACAGCTTGCCTATATTCGCTTGTCATTCTACAAAACAAAAAATGTATTAATACTCATTCTTAAATACTTATAGTGTGATGCTAGGGCACCTCGTTTTCTTCTTGCTAATACCAAAATTTTATACTACATGCTTCCTAACACCAAACTCATTCACAAATATTTATATTTGTTTATAATTGTATTAGAAAGTACATAAAATTTATTGTACTTATTATTTTTGTTCGTGGTATTAGTAAGAGGAAAATGATGTGCCCTTAGCATCACACTACTTATAACTATGGAAGTAATAGCCAAAATGATGAAACCTTGGTAGATTGACCCATGCTTTGTCCATCTTGGTAAAACAACGCCTCTAATTTTCGGACCTACTATAAAGAATTATGCTCAGCATTATTGTACAACTTGGTTATACGCACCCACCTTGGTGATTACCCCTCTTATGTAACAAATATTAACTTATATATTTGTTAGAATTTTATATCTCAAATGATCATATATGGTTCAATAGTTCATCACATACTAGAGATAACTCCATGTCAACCAACCCAATGACCTACTGGAAAGTGTACGCAACATACATCACATACTAGAGATAACTCCATGGCAACCAACCCATTGATCACCCTATCACCACCTAGATGACCAGCTCCAAGGGAACTAAACCAAAACTGCTCCGCCAGATCAGCATACAAACCAACACACTGCCTATCTAATATATTTATTATTTATTTTGTTTATCAATTTTAGCTTTTTATATATGAGCAGGAACTGGAGCCAGTATCAAACAAATTAAAAGTGTGATGAAATATCGATTTAGGTATAATGAAGCAAAATATTCTGAGAACGAAGATCCGGTTTTAGAAATAATGAAGCAAGAAACTGGTCAGAACGAAGATCCGGTTTCAGAAATAATGAAGCAAAATATTCTAAGAAGAAAGAAGAAAATTACAATCACGATTGAGCAGGCAAGTGTGTATGCACCACCTATCATACTTCGACCCACCCTCTAAAACAACTTATTTGCATAATAATATATATATATCATCAAAATAAACACAAATAAATGACCATCACACATGGCAACATGTATTTATTTGCATGAATCAGGCATGTTCATAATAGAGAATGGAATGACACATCAGTAACTGGAATGCAAGAAGACTGGAAAATTTTAATGTGCACAAATAGACTCGGCAATGACATGAGCATGGAGAATTTCATCTCGCATGGCATCTTGCATTTTATTCCCAGGAATTCAACCAATTATTTATTTCAAAGGGGGCAACTCACGGCAAGAAAAAATATTGCCAGGAAAACAGTAAGCAATTTTAGACAACAAAAGAACCCATTTATTATTTCAAGAATTTAAAGAAAGACTCATGGTTTAAGAAAAATATTACAAGTATAACATAGGCAACTATGGATTTAATCAGAGTATATTTCGCTCAAGCTGGTAATTGAAATGTAATTTATTTATCACTTAGCAATTATTTATCACTAGCAAGGGAAACTTCCTTTCAGGTTTACTTCTAAAACTATAAGTGGGGGCACATCTGTGCAAACATTTTGGTTTGTATATCTACTAACATACGGTTTCAGATAAGGTGTAACATGTTCAAAACTCACATACTCAAGGTGCAAGAACAGGGTTTCCAGTTTTGTAACACAGCCGAGGTAAGGATAAATGGCCGAAAGCTATTCATTAAATGAACACTAAATAAATTGGGTGTATACAAAGTATATGTGTTCCCAAATACACATCTCCACTTCAGATTTTAATAGTGTAACAGCATGGCACGAGATGAATCAAATGTGTTTAAGTTTTATCAACAGGGTAGGGTAGCTAGCATGGTTTCAATTCAGGGGAAATTGAAAAGAAAAAAACGAGCATGTATCCTTTATTTTCTTCAAAACAAAGCAACGTAAACCTGAATACAAAGTGGCTTGAAGCAAAATATTCTGAGAAGAAAGAAGAAAATTACAATCACGATTGAGCAGGCAAGAGCGACGATTGAGCAGCGACGATTGAGACCGCAGGCAAGAGCGGCGATCGAGCAGCAACGACCTGATTATCGAAAGGGGAATTAGGGTTTCGGTGGAATACGATGGAAAAGGAATACTATGAAATGATGGAAAAGGAAATGTTAATGGATGGAAAAGGCTTATGATGAAATACGATTGAAATGTTGTGAACCGATATCAAAAGGCACAACGTTCCAACCAGTGGGAAGAATAATTGAAACATGGAAATTATTAAGTGTAGGTGTGTGTAATCACTAAGTTTTCAACATTATGCTTTGAATTGTGCCACATTTCAAATTAATAATTATTATTTAGTCTTAGTTATTAATTATTATATATTTGTATTTAATTTTTATTGTTTATTAAAATCTTATTTATTAATTATTATAAATGTTTTATGTATTGTTAATATTTTTATGAATTATTATATAATTTAATTGCCAAATATTAAATATTACTTTGTAATAAAAATTGTCAAAAGCTGGCAGATCAAAAGCAATGCCAGGGACTACTTACAACATTAAGTTTACATGCAAATAAAAAAAATCTATCAAAAGCGCCACAAACTATAGCGCGGTTACGTTGTTAAATGCTGAACAAACAAGTTTGCCAAAATTATATTTATTAAAACTGCTGAAATAGTTACTACCAAATCAAATATTACTTATTAATAATAGTTATTAATTAATTAACTTTTACTTATTTTCTACTTAGTTAATTATAATCGAGAGTAATACTTATTAAAAGCTTATGTTACTATTAATTAATAAAGTAGCTAGTTAACATACATTAACTATTAAAAAATTACTACTTATTAACTATTAATTATTTAATAATAATTGACAAATATTATTGATTCCCAAGTTTATTATTAATTATTATTATTAAATATTATTATTAAATATCAATATAAATAGTTATTAAATATAGATATTATAAACATGAAGTTTGCACTAGGCATCTCTATTACAACTAGTAAATGAAAAGTTGTAATATATATGTTTATTACAACAGTGATTATCACACAGTTGTAAAAAATATTTATTACAACAGTGCGTTTTGCACAGTTGTAAAAAAGCATTTATTATAACTGTGCTCTACGCACCATTGTAAAATTAAAGTTGTAATATGGTGTTTTTGTTGCAGTGTCCCAAATTAACATGAAACGAGCATAAATGTCTAATTGACATGTTTTCCCAAATTAACATGAACATATGAATTAATGTCAATTTACATGGATGACAAATTACCATATTTCTCAAATTAACATATTCTCCCTAATTAATGTAATTCAATATAAACATATATACCAATTGATGTCAATTACACGTTTTCCCCAACAATGCCATATTAATATGTTTACCAATTAACGTCAAATACATGTTTACCAAGTTAATGTCATGTTCACAAATCAATATCAAATAACATGTTCTTCCTATGACATGCATATTTAATATGTAATTAAGTTCAACCTATTCATGTTTATATATTCTTCCTTTATAATAATCCTAATTTACAGTTCATAATTCTCAAATTCTAATATGCCCAATTTCTCTTTTTAATGGTATTTCATATTATCCCAATTCTGTACAACTCAAATGGTAAAGGTATAATAAGACTGTAAGTAAACAATGACCGAGAGAGGATAAGATAGAAATATGTACATATAAACAGATAATAACTGAAAATGAATAGGTAATTGATAGTAATTAAAACAACAATAATATATAAGAATAAACTTATAAACTCTGGTACTTTCAGATCCAATATGGTTTACTGTCAAAAATTCTTTTTATTTAGATTACTACAACTATTGTATCTATTTCAATATTAACCTAGAAGAAATATGAAAATCATAGTAATACTCACAATAGTTGTTGTAGATCCAGAAAAAGCCTTTGAAATAGTTGTTGTAGAAGAATTATCATTTCAATCTATGTTTTGATAGCACCCTGACATTTTCTTAATTTTATTACAGAACATAACTTAGAGGAGGAAGAGGATGAAGAAATGTTTGTGTAAGAAAATGGTGAAGTTGTTAGCCTGTTTATATATTTGTTAGGATAATATAAACCATACGATATTAGGTTTTAAAATCAAACCGTTAAAGACACATCATGCTGAGTCAACAAGGAATAAAACACACAATACAGTCCACGTTCATTTAAATTTATTGTCCAAGTTCAACATGTTTCGCACATCAGCAACACATAAGCAATTATCCACAGCAGGCTCGAATGTGGATCGACCCACCTAATATATGGGCCGACACTAGTGTCGACCTACCTTACACACGGGTTGACCCATGTGTCGACCCAGTTAAGGGCGGGGTTGCCCATTTACCATTGCTTTATTTTCTGTTTATAAATTAAATTCTTTAATTTAGTTGCTAACTTCTTTTGATCATAAATTGTTCATACTTAGTCTGATTTACGCAAACTAAAAGTCTATCTAAATCGAAATTTCGTAATGGATGCAATAGTGATATCCATTTTATTTAATTCTCAATATTTTTCTAATTAATATTTATTTTATTAATTTATTCCTCAATTAATTAATCTATTAATTAATTATTGTTTTGTTAAAAATTTGGGTTGTTACAGATTACTATACGACAGAATGAACATTCAATAAAGTCACAATGCATATGTTAGTCTTTTTTCTAAACTGTTGAAGAAAACTCAGTTTGGCTTCTATTTTTAACTTTATTTGTCAATCAATGTGATTAGGACTCAACATGCATGAATTGTTTAACAATAGACAAGAACATATTTTTATCCAGGCGGCTAATGACGCTAAACCAAAGATATGCAAATTCTTTAGGTGAAATTTGAGGCATGGGAGACCGAAGTTAACATTTTTAGGTATAAGTTCTATTAAGTGATTATAATTCAGAGTTTTTTGAAGAGAACAAAGAGCTGAAGCAGACAATCTAATAGTGAAGAGAACACAAAGTCCACTCTAGAGGTTGTTCTACTTTCAGGTAAAGCCTCAGAGTACTTAATTATTGAATTAGTTAACTCTATAGCTAACCATTGTCGGCTGTTGGACAATGCTAATGAAGTAATTCCAAAAATGAAACTTAAAGAACAAGATGTCACAGAATTCATGTTTGCTGCCATATCATATAAAGGGAGGCAAGGTAGGGGTTTGGTCAAACTCCTTTCCTTCCATAAAACTAAAGTTGTTTCAAAAGATTCAATAACCGAGACCCACTTAGTTTAGACGAGCTAGGCTCCATTTCGAGAATTGAACCCGACTTAGTTGCTCTATTTAATCCCAGCTCAGTTACAAGCAACTGGCGATCAATTTGAGCTCAAACAAATCCTGGGGATGAATTTCTGAAATCGAGCCCAGGGCTGAGATTTAGCTTAGACCGATCAAGTAGCTCGGTTTGATAAAAGCGAAAATCGAGTGATGGTATCCATGTTTAATAGGTTTTTTTTCATTTAAATTGTTCACTTTTTTGGTAAATTCAGTTAGATAACTCCGATAATTATTTTCTATAGTGAAATTTTTGGTAATTAAACCACCGCAATTTGAATATCCATCTTTCCTCTTGATTCCCCTCTTAGTTTATTTATACTCTTCTAGTTTGTACTTTGACAAAGTGACGATCCCTCTTTTGAGTTAGGAGTTAAAGTGTGATTACATACCACACTCTAAAAAATGGTAAACTATAGTAAGTGCTTTGGATATTTTTTTAGCATGGGTTGTTTGGGAATTGTATAAGAATGGTATAGTTTGCCTTAGTCCATTGGGATTCACATTGACATCAGTTAGGGATACGTTTTTGAAAATAAATATAATAAGAAATAGTTTCAGTTACTATTTTGCATTAGTTCATTATATTTCACATTAAATAGGAATATAATTCTTTAAATTAATAAAGTACGAATTTGTTACATTTGCTATTTTGCCTTAGTTCATTGTACTTTACAGTGGTTAGGAATCTATTTCTAAAGATTAATGGAATATTGTTTGGAAACCATTTCAGTTTGTTTTTAAATCTTATACAAAAGTTTGAAAGCTGTTTAAAACTGGTAGAACAATGGATGAAATTGGTTTATGAGAATCAAAATTGTAACTATATATTTATGGTTCTATGTATCGAGTCAGGGTATGTTATGATCTGTTTTACCATTAATTAATTATTTAGTCAGATTTTCATTTATTTAATTGCACAAGGTGGCGCTATTAACTATTTTTTGGATTTATTGATCAGGTTGATTACATAAATGCTCATGCAATTTCTGCACTTACTAGCTTGAATTAAACTTCGAAGGAGGATGAGAAATCTATAAAGTGAAAAGATAAGAAGCTCATCGAGACATTTATGAAATTTCTGAACTACTAGTATACCTTAGAGAATCACGAAGAAAGAAGGAAAAAATTGGAAGCCATGTGAGTAAAATTCCTTAACCAAATTTTGAATTTCAATTGCTTTGACAATAAAAAAAAATTTATGTCTATTGTAGTATATTAGCTCTAACTTGTTCACACAAAGGTGAGAGATTTGTATAGTCTTGTGCTTCTTTCATACCATATATGCCAAATGGTAGATGTTAAGCAGAGAAGTCACACTCAAAAAATCGATGATCTCTAGTTTCATCCATGTATTTAATCGGTTCAAACTTCAAAGTGGGTCCATATGGCCATTTTAGGAGCACATACATGGTTCCTTTTGAAATACAGTTCACTTTCTTTAAATAAAACTACACCTTTTGGTCTTTTAACATATAAAACAGGTTTCAGTTACTGGAACTGAGCATCAGCGATTGAAGCTGAAAGATGCTCGATTTCAGGATGTTGAAATCGAGAGCGATGCTCGGTTTCAAGAAACTAAAACCGAGTCGCTCGGTTTCGCTATCTTGAAACCGAGCGAACAGTTTCAGGTTTCAGTAACCAAAACCTATTTTAGGTTTCAGTTTAACTAAAACCTAAAACATGTTTCACCGAACAGGTTTCAGTTAAACCAAAACCTATTTCCAATTTCACTGAAATCGAGTAGCTTGGTTTTAGTACGTTGAAACCAAGCATCAGCGATTGAAACTGAAAGATGCTCGGTTTCACTTTCTTGGTTTCAAGAAACTAAAACCTGTATGTTGTTTTTCCAGCACTGTTAATTGAACAATGTATTATGTAACATATGGTTATTATTTTATTTACTTGATTGGTAATCTTTAACAAACTTTTGCCAATAATAATCGAATAAATTAAGTATTGTTGTAGACTAGCACTGATGAAACTTTTGTGTGATTGTGCAACTTATGTATTTGTGAATCATCTAGGATATATAAGGAGCTTGAAACATGTCTTTCGTATTTAATATTGTGCCTATGGACTTGAAGCTTCTTATCAATCAACATGGAGAAAATACGACACCATGAGAAGAAGTTGCTTCCGATGGAGGGCAATGTAATAACAATCTGCATACTGTCTCTAATGATGCTATTGGATCATCCAAGAGAGATAAACAATATGTAGAGTTGTTATCGTCAACATTAAAAGAGGTAGCGATGGGGCATGTAGGAATGCAAAAAGTTTGTCATTATAGACCTGTACTAAAAGGAGAGAAAGTCATCTGGGTAAAGGAAGTTCTGGATCTGGAAGCATCAACTTTTGACGCACCCCACAATGGTATGTGTACGCTATTCGATCTTTTCATTGGTGGGTTTGTAATTTAACCCATTTATCGTTTACATTTTGTGTAATGGTTGTATATTAAATTGTAATACTGTGATGTTATTTGATATTTATTAGGGATGATGAATGGTTGAATATTTGATTTTGGTAGTTTGATGTTTGAGGAAATGGAATTTTCTTTAGGATACAAATTGTGATATGCTGTATTTGCTTTGGGATATTGTCATATTATATGTTGTACAAATCTATTGGTATATGCTTTATGAAATTAGCTGAAGCATATTATGATTGTTACTTATTTGAAAGGATTACCTACTACAAGCCTGGTGCAATATTCAAGTTAGTAACAGTTATAACTGTTATTCAATTTATCGTATTAAATAGTCAATTTTACATACTAATAGTAATAACTGTTAGTTTTTTCATATTTGTCAAGTAATTAGCATTATAAATGACTTATTATAACAGTTATAAATGTGACAAATTTTTGAGTACCAACGGTTATAAGCATGACAGAATCATATTTTTATAATGGTTATAACCGTTTTCGTATACACACTATATCACGGTTATAATCATTACAATATTCATGACAATAGTTTGTCATGCATGTTGTTGTAACGGTTATAACTATTACAACGTATATTGTTAACGGTGATAACAATTAGAAATACCCTTTTCTGGTGTTATGTGATTTTTTTTATCAAAAATGGATCCACAAAGGCAATTGCAGAGGGTTTGAATGCAGTGAAATGATTAATCATGATACCAAGCAAGAATACAAACTGCATTCTTTTAGCATATGAAAGGAGCAAATAAAAGGGTCATGAAAGAAAATCGTGTTCTTGTATTTGAATAGAGCATTTCAAAGTTGTATTTTAATTGTTTTGTCATGAAGATTTGTTTAATTAGGTATGCTTACTTAACATAGTTAAATGAATTTGTAGTATTATAAATTCTGAAATGCATGGAAAATTGCAGTAAAAGACAATCATGAGAAGTAGCTAAGGAATAGTTATAATCACACTGATTTGTCTTACCCTAAAACTTGTGAAATCTGTAGTCGATATGTACGAATTAAAGGATCTATATGAATTTAGCGGAAATATATATGATATGCTAGCTAAATGATATGCAATAGTCAAATACAATCTAAACTACGAAGATATATCGCAAGCAAAGTAAATGCAGAAAGTAAAGTAAAGTGACACCAGCAATTTTTATACTGGTTCAGACTTCCTGCCCTACGTCCAGTCCTGAAGCTCCTCTTCGAAATTCACTAACAACGCCCTCCCTTAACCCGAAGGAATAGGTCAGTACACCCAAGCCCCAACAAGGATGCCTCTTGCTTGAGCAACTATACAGTTCTTCAACTATTACAAGAGGTTGACTTCTGATTTGTGTTCTTGAATCAACACGGATAGCCAATATTTTAAGTACAACCTTCCTATAATCTGATCGTCGAATATATGCTTTGAATGCGAAGGTTTAAGGAAGAATATTGCTTGTTGAATCAAATGATATTAAATTGATTCACAGATTCAACAAGTATTTGAATTGGAGAGATTTTTAATTACAAAGAATGTAAATGGAGAGAATAGAATGATGATCAGAAAATCGGTTAAATTCAGATAGATTAGGTGATTGTAAGACATGTTTAAACTTGTTTATATAGTAGTATAAGAGTAGCAATTCTTCATGAATAGTTTCCATCAAAAGTTATGTCCATTTCCTTTGATTAATGAAGAGGAATCTCTTCATGAAGAATGGTGAGTCTTTAGAAAATAGTTTCTAGGTCGAATCAGTCGACTGGTTAACAATCATCAATTGACTTGTAGAATTAAAATATTTATATAAATTTTTTGAAACTAGCCGTAATGTGCAGAAATAGCTTGACCACTATACTGGTGGATTTCCTACCAGTCGATTGGTAGGCCAGTTTCTACACATCTCTGGCTTTTTAAGGTTTTAATTATATATATATATATAACTTGATTAGAACATTCGTGTATTCTTGAGGATAGATTTTAACATAATTCTAACACGACTCAATGTACACACACACACACACACACACACATATATATATATATATAACCTTATCTTTATGGTTCGATTCCTATAGTAGCTTCATTCGTTGGCATCGATAAAAATCTCGTTATTCAACATTCTCCCCCTTTTTGATTGATGACAACACTTTGGATTTTCTCCCGTTGAATGTATAGCTCCCTCTGAATTTCTGCACAAATTTGTTAGTTCATATATTTTATATCCTTACCATTTGATTCCTTCATTCACAAATGTTAGCACAATTTCCAATAGTATGGAAAACATAAGAGTATAATAGCACGGAAACATAAAAATGGTATATAACATAGATAGCATGAGAGATATTTCTCCCCCTTTGTCATCGATTGAAAAGAGATTAATACATTATAAGCACATGATAACCGAAGAGAAACTTATGCTAAGCAATGATAGATTGCACGATGTTTAACAAACACTGAAATCCCAAACATAGATTATTACACAACCAAAATATAGAGTCATTACACAACCATACCAAGAAAGTCATCAAATAACTAAACTAAGAAAGTCACAATATAACCAAGCTAGGAGTGTCACAACTAAAATAAGAACATTATTACACGACCAAAATAAGAGTTTGTAAAAATACTAAAGCAAATAAATCTCCTAACTTCATACTTAAACTTCATCGGATTCAGTTTCTTCAGAAGAGGTCCAGTTAAGAGGTGAAATTGGTCGCTTTTCCGGATCCGTTATGTGACTAGTTGCCGCAAGAGAACATGAGATAGTCTTCCACATCCTTCCTAGAGAATCTTTAATCTTATAAAACTTTTTATCCATCTTCCTATCCATCCTTTTGAGCCTTGCTTCTAGGAGGAGTTGATTGCGTGCAACTACATAAATAGCTTGCTTTGATGTTTGATTTGGTTCCATGAGAGACGAACATCTTCCGGATTAGCTCAAATGGTACTCGATGATGGTTGACCCGAATTATTATTTCTCCAATCTTCTAAACTCATGATCCGGACTTATGGAGGAGGCATATGCATTTTCTTTAAATTCTTCTTGTCTAGTATTTTTATATCAATCATTTCCGAGTCCGATTTTGGAATTTTTGCGCTCTCAAAAATCCTCATCAAATATTCTACATAATAAAAGTATGTTGTGATTCCTTGTGGGTAAAGGAGAAGATGATCCATAATAGTTTGCATCCAATTAATTTTTATATTACCAAAAGGTGCATATAAAGCCCTGAAAGTGTCTTAATATACGAGATCATGTGTTCCGGACCTTGAAAGTAATGTACGAGTAAGAACATGATGGAGTACCCTTGCATTAGGTCGGAGTCCCTTAGTTTTAGTTCCATCTGATTCATCATCCATAAAGAGGTGACTAAATTCATCCCTTACTCCATATTCACAAGTTAGTTCGGATAAGGCAATTCCATCCGTTGGTGAATTCAAAACTTCTCCAAGTTTATCAATAGTGATAAAAATGGGTCGTTGTCCACACATAATACTCCATACACAATTACTTGAATTAATAGGACTTTGATGATCTAAATTCATATTCGTTAGGAATAGTTTAATTATAGTGACATCAATTTTGACATTATTTTGATTATAATCAAAAAGAGTTTCAAGTCTACCTTGATTTGCTAATTGCTGTAGACCATAGATGTTAAAATCTTCAAACTTTACAAAGGGACCTGCCATGAATTTTAAATTAGATAGAAGCTTCCATCTTTTTCTAGCTAGGTCATTCCAAAGCCATTGATCAATTGAGGATGCTGATGTTGTTGATGGCTTCTTTGAACGTGTTCTTGAGGAAGATCCTATGTCTAATTGGTGTTTGGGAGGAGCCATGATAGGATTTCAAAATTTTCTAGGGTTTTGGAAGTTTTTAAAAGGATTAAGGAATGAAAAATAAAAGAGGAAGGGTTATAAACATAACGTGTATTCCTGGAACCATATTTGACGGGTTCTAGGTTACCTGTCAACTAGTGGATACTATATCAATCGACTGGTTATTGTTATTTTCTACAAAAACCCCTTTTTAATTTTTGAGTTTTATTTTATAAGTGTATATTGTTTTTAAACTTATTTAAAGAAAATAAAAACTAATATATTTATTAATAAATCCGAGAATACAATAAAACTTCGTTAATCAAAATATCGAAAAGAATCTGCATATTCGATCAATGCAAGTCTTATTGAACGTAAAGAAGTGTTCCTATTTATTTTTCTTCTAATGAAGTTGATTTTCTTAGTGTCTTAGCTCCTTCATTTTCCTTATAATTTCTCTCCCAAGAGTTTGGACTTTCCTTTTTGGGTTTTGGAGATCTCCTCTATGGATTCCATGATGTAGGAGTTCTTAGTGATTTGGGAGCCGAAGAGAAGGAGTAATGTCTGGGTTCAACTACAGTTGATCTACCAAATACTCGAAGTGCAACAGTTTCCAAAAATGTCAACCTGTCCAATTTTTGCTTTTGCTCGTAGAATATTTCTCTTTGTAGTTTCATTTGTTCGTATTGATAGTGTCAAATATCATCTATTTTCTCTTTTGTAGAAGGAGATATCGCGATTTCTCTTCTTTTCTTTGTATCTGGGGTATACCCGGTTTGATAACCTTGCCATTGGTGTGTCCGTTCTTCACTTGGAGTTGGAGATGTTATTATGTTAATCAAATCCGATGATGTTTTGTTTGATGATTTTTGTCAAAGATTTATCTTTCTTTGTCATGATAGAAGACAAACATTTTGGCAATCGTTTATATGTTTTAAAAGATTAAGCATTTCTCTTATATTTATATAACCATATATGCTAATTATAATAACTTAAATAAAGGGAAAGACTTTTGTTTACCATTAATTTTAAACCGAACAAAACGAAGTGCTTAAAATAAGTTGTTTAGAAAATGACTTGTCTGGTGGATAAGAAACTAAATAGATTATTTATAACATTCTATATTAAGTAAAATATTTGAGTAAAACTTACAGAAATGCTCCACTTAGTTAAGAAATTGCTTTTTTTTAGTTGATCTACAAACATGCTTATTTATGGTACCTACAAAAATAAAAAATAAAAATGGTACCCACTTCCTCCGTTAGGGTCCTAAGGGTTAAGTCTTAGGAAGATAAACCCAAGAGGGCTTAGGTTCCTTTTTGAAAAAATAATTACAATTATAATGAACAGACTCTAAATTTTTTTTAATATATTTATTCTTAATAAGAATATTATTTGTCTTTGGAATCCAAATACTAATATTATCCGAATATTTTTTCTTAGTAGAAATATTTATTTTACTACTATAAATTTTTCGGTTTAATATTGGAATTTTTAAAGTTGGATTTCCTTTTTGAATTTATTTTATTATCATATCCATGTTCTTTTTTATTAAAAATCGATTGAGAATTTTCTAAAATTTTAGATAAATTCACTCCACCCTTGTTAAAATTATTTACATTTTTAGAAAAAAATTCTATCTTAGTTTTTAAACTAGAATTTTCTAACTCTATAATTTTAACTTTATTATTTAAATTATGATTTTCAGAACCACATAAATCATTTTTATTCCTTTGAATTTCTAATTCTTGACTTAACAAAGAAATTTGAGTATTTGCATTTGAAAGAGAATATTGTAATTTTCTAATTTCTTCTTTTAATATTTCTTTTTCACCTTTCAAAAGGTCTCTCTCAAATTCGGCTTTGTTTTTATCTTCGTTAGCTTGTTTAAATTTTCTTTTGTATATTTTCCTAGATTCTAAGATTTCAGTATTAATTTCTACTAATTCATATAAAGTAAAATCACGTACATCGTTGTTCTTAGCCATAAAGCACATGTTTGCTTGCTCTCTATCGTTGTTGCTATCACTTTCAGAAATGAATCCGAGTTGTCCCAAGTGACTGAAAAAGCTCATTTCTTTGATTTTTCATTTTTGCGATTTCTCTTTAGCTCCGGACAGTTCTTTTGATAGTGTCCGGTCTTGTGGCAGTTGAAACATTCTACTAGAGCCGGATCAGGTTCTTTTGATGAATTTTTCTTTATATTCTTGCTTTGACTCTTTTGGTATTTTAGAAAATTTCTAAAATTCTTAGCAACAAATGCTATATCTTCTTCATCTAAATTGGAATCTTCTTTTTCTGCATGGAAAGCTAAATTTTTCTTATCTTGCACCTTGCTTTCTTTGCCTGTAAATTCACTTCATAAGACATTAGATTACCGATCAATTCTTCCGGTTTCATGGCAGAGAGATCATTAGCTTCTTCGATTGCTAATACTTTTCTCTCCCATTCATTGGTTAAATAATTCAAGATTTTTGAAACTATGTCAAAGTCAGAATATTTTTCTCCTTGTCCTAATAATGAATGATAAATATTTTGAAAACGTGAATACATATCATTTATGGATTCGTTTTCAATCATTTTAAAATTTTGAAACTGATTCTTGAGCATAGATATTTTACTTTGTTTAACTTTGTTAGTGCCTTCATGAGTGATTTTAAGTGTTCTCCAGATTTCCTATGTAGTGTTGCATATACAAATCCAATTGAACTCATTTCTATCTACAACACAATGTAGTATGTTCATGGCCTTAGCATTTGCAGTAGCTTCATTTTTCTCAATATTTGACCATTCAGTGTATGCAGTAGTAGGTGATGTATAATCTTTTTGAGTAATATTCCATGCATCATAGCTATTAGCTTGCATGTATATTCTCATTCGAGTAGCCCAGTAACTATAATTCATGCCATTAAAGAAGGATGGTCTAGCAGTTGATTGGGCTTCAGAATATCCAGTGTTATTGCTAACGCTGGTATTATTATCCACAATGTCAATGTACCAAATAACGCTTTTACGGTTACATGATGGCCTTGCTCTGATACCAGTTGAAAAGTAGTCAATATGTATGACTTAAAGGATCTATATGGATACAACGGAAATATATATGACATGCTAGGTAAATGATATGCAATAGTCAAATACAATCTAAACTATGGAGATATATCACAATCAAAATAAATGCGGAAAGTAAAGTAAAGTGACACCAGGAATTTTTGTACTAGTTTGGACTTCCCGCCTTACGTCCAGTCCTGAAGCTCCTCTTCGAAATTCACTAACAACGCCCTCCCTTAACCCGGAGGAATAGGTCAATACACCCGAGCCCCAACAAGGATGCCTCTCGCCTGAGCAACTACACAGGTCTTCAACTATTACAAGAGTTTGACTTCTGATTTGTGTTCTTGAATTAACACGGATAACCAATATTTTAAGTACAACCTTCCTATCATTTGATCCTCAAGTATATGCTTTGAATGCGAAGATTTAAGGAAGAATATTGCTTGTTGAATCAAATGATATTAAATTGATTCACGGATTCAACAATTATTTGAATTGGAGAGCTTTTTAATTGCAAAAAATGTAAATGGAGAGAATAGAATGATGATTAGAAAATCGGTTAAATTCGGATACATTAGGTGATTGTAAAACATGATTAAACTTGTTTATATAGTAGTATAAGAATAACAATTCTTCATGAATAGTTTCCATCAAAAGTTATGTCCATTTCCGTTGATTAATGAAGAGGAATCTCTTCATGAAGAATGGTGACTCTTCAAAAAATAGTTTCTGGATCAAATCAGTCGACTAGTTAAAAATCATCAGTTGATTGGTAGAATTAAAATATTTATATAAAAATTTTGAAACTAGCCATTATGTGCAGAAATAGCTTAACCAGTCGATTGTTGGATTTCCTACCAGTCGACTGGTAGGCCAGCTTCTGCACATCTCTGGCTTTTTAAGGATTTAATTATATATATATAACTTGATTAGCACCGTCATGTATACTTAAGGATAGATTTTAACATAATTCTAACACGACTCAATGTACATATATACATATATATATATAACCTTATCTTTATGGTTCGATTCCCATAATAGCTTCATTCGTTGGCATCGATCAAAATCTCGTTATTCAACAAAATCTAAACGAACTAAGATACTGCTATGGTCAGAAAAAAGAGAGTATCTAATGCACATTACATTGGAAGCAGGTCCAGCAGATCTAGCCAATATCAGGTGTCCAAAACTCAAGGACAAGAGAGATGAGATAAAGAAAGCTTCAATATTTAGAACAGTTACACCAGTGATATGATTATGTTTTTAGCTATCAAAATCCTGACATGAACGAGTCCTTGAAATAAAAAACTTGATACGGGTAAATGTAACAAACATAAGCCTGACAGTTCTTCGGTGAAAAAGATGGGTGCACAAAGCATTATGGCATGACTCGCTTTGGCATATGCACGAGTCGTACCGTAAGAGAAGAGATGGTGCATTCGAACTAAATGGTATATTCACTATCCCCAGTGTTGTTCCAGATATATTCTTCTTCTTTCGTGTGGTTTCTTCTACCATGGAATTGTTCCTAGACTCTGCTTTCGTATTATATGTTTATATCCCTTTTTTCTTTCTTTTTTTACTTCGGTGTAGCATATATGACTATTGTTTTGTATGATGATATAAATAAGGACTTGGCATTAAGCTCTTCGACATTGCATACATGTTTGTGCACGACAATTTTGTCCATAGAAGATTTCCACCTTGACCCATAGCAGACGAGTTGCATCTCCTTCTGTTGTATCTCCTTCTCCGTTGTATCTCCTTCTCCGGCCCTTCTCCACTTCCAACCTCCTCTAATTCCTATGCATCACAATTTTGCATTCACAACATTATATGCAAAGACAAACGAAATTATATTACTTTTAGTTAGTGTAATAAGTCGGTTTACATTGTAAATAATATATCTAAATTTACAGGGGAATATGGGTAGTTGCCCATATGTCGTGCCTTAATGACTATATATATATCAGACTTTTGTATTTGTTTCATACAATGAAATAATATTTCAAACATCATTACAGTCTCTGTTTCAACATTAACATGGTATCAGAGCCAAACCTAGCCTAACGACTACTTCTTCTGCAAGTCTCTATTGATTTGGTGATATAAGCTTCTCCTCTTAGTTTTATTTCATCGATGAGGAGAACCCTTCTCTTGATCAGTTAGTTTTTGTTTAATCAAGAATTCTATTCCCGCCGTCAGGCCGTGCCATCCTCGACCACCAGTTCCCTGACAGTCCAGTTGCATCAGCATGTAGATCATCAGCAGCATTTCTTCATCTAATCCTCTTTCTTCCATGGCCAACAATGACGAGTCAACTGCTCGATCAAATCCAACCAGAGACAATGGGTCTCAAACTACGAACAACGTCAATCAGAATACATCATATTCAAGAAACATAGTCAATCCAAAAAGCCACACAATCTCATTACAATTAGATGAAGAGAATTTTCTTCTATGGAAGTTTCAGATTAACACAACACCACTCATAGGATACGGCTCGGAAGAATACATCAATGGAAAAATGTATATACCAGCAAAGATGGTTGCAGATGCTAATAGAAACCTAATAGTTAACAAGGAATACACCCACTATGTACGACAAGATAGCCTATTGTGTTCTTGGCTATTCTCGTCTATTCAAGCCAGATTATTACCCAACTTATAGGATGTAAGAGAGCTCAAAAAAATATATGACAACGTGATATAGGTATTCAAAACATAGTCTTCTACACGCATTATGCATTATCGAAGACAGCTGAATACTATAACAATAGATTCCATGACTATGAGAGAATACTTATCAAAATTAAATCCTTATGTGACTTACTTGAAGTTATCGGTTACAAGAGCTCAGATACAGAGCAGATTCTTATCATATTGAATGGTTTAGATGATGATTATGAACCAATTGTTACAATCCTTTCTGCACAGCTAACTACTCTATCTCTTGATCATGCTCACTCAACACTGATTGCTCACGAAGGCAGGCTTGATGCCAAGAAACAGCATGCTAAAGTTTCCATCAATTATTCCTCTATAGAAAAGAACAAAAGTCAAACTTTGGAAGCAACCAAAACAATCATAGAAACAACACTAGCTATCATTTCATAGGAAGAGGTAGATGGAATAATAATGCCAACATAATTAGATGTTAGATTTATGAGAAATTTGCTCATGTTGCGAATAAATGCTACTTTAGGCTTGATTTAAAAAAATCCATAAGTCAGCTACAAAATAATAATTAGAGGAGTGGATATCCTAGTGAGAATGTTGTACACACGAATTCTAATGGAAAAGGTCAAACTAATACAACAAAGAATCAAAATGAAGACACACTTACCAGAAGTGATGAATTACTGAGTGAAGAATGGTGACCAGACTTGGGTGCTTCTAATCAGATCACCGGCAATTTAAACAATCTGAACTTAGGAAATAGATAATACAAAGGTACGTAATCTGCTCATTTAAGTAATGGTTCCCCTATTGATATTACACACACCGGTATTGGCACCACTTACGGAGAAAGAAAACTATATCTAAACAATCTACTTAGGGTTCCAAAAATTAAGAAAAATCTGAGTAGCGTATCACAATTTTCCAAACATAATCATGTATTCTTTGAATTATTTCCTAATAACTATCTTGTAAAAGACTTAACCAGTAAAGAAATTTTGTTACAGGGTGCTATGCACAATGGACTATATAATTTCAATAAAAAAATTCTGATAGAAGACATTGGTGCAATTTGTCTATTGTTGGCAATAATAATGATACGAGTATTCTTGATTTGTGGCATTGCAAATTGGGTCATGCTTGAACATTGTAAGACATGTATTAAACAATAATAATATTGAATTCAGAAATACTTCTCTGTCTTATCTCTGTGCTGCTTATCAAATGGGTAAATGTCATAAACTACCATTTCCAAACTCACAAACACTATATAATAAACCTCTGGAAATGGTAGAAATTGATCTTTGGGGAACAACCCCTATTACCTTTGACTATAAGTTTAATTACTGTATATCATTTGTGTAATGCAGTTATTATGTTCATAACACATGCTGAAAAACAAACAAATCATCAAGTAAAAGTCAATCAGGTAGAGGTGCAGAATTCAAGCCCCTAAAACACTACTTCAACAAAAAGGGAATTCAATACAGAATTACATGCCTGCATACCTCATAACAAAATGAGCTTGTAGAAAGGAAGCACAAGAACATAGTGGAAACATGTCTAACCCTTTTGGCTTAAGCAACTATGCCAATAAACTTCTGACCAGACTCTTTTGATACTACAGTCTTCCTCATCAACAGGTTACCTACAAGTGTTCTGAAGAATATCAGTCTAATTGAAAATTTGTTAAACATCAAGCCAGCTCATATGTTTCTGAGAAGATTTGGATTTTTATGTTTCCCAAATTTTAGGCCATTTAATACTCACAAACTTAGCTTCAGGTCAAAACCATGCACATTCCTAGGCTATGTAAAACCAAAAAGGGTACAAGTGTCTCTCCAGCAAAGGAAAAATCATCATATCTAGACACATTGCATTCAATGAACATGTCTTATCCTTTTGCCAGCACCGAAGTCAAGACTACAGAAAAGGTCTACAATGTCAGGAAGATCATGCCATTCATTCCCATCTATTAAAAACCTAATGGCATTTCCTCAGGTGACAATGATATATCACTAGTTCAACACACTATACCAGATATTGGATCATGTTAAAGTGAAGATCAACCTCAACACATAGTATCCAATGCCAGGTCAGGTCAAACTGGTGATAATCAATCATATTATAACCATTCAGACAATCTAGAATATACTCTCAGTCACCAGACATAAAGTTTTGAAGAAATAGAAAATCGTAATCAAAACATGCGACCAAGTGATACAATCTCAACTCCAAACCTAGAAAATATTGGTCATCCCATGATTACAAGGTGTAAGAGAGGAATTTTCAAGCCAAAATTATTAAATGCAACACAGGAGTGTGATGAGCCAGCTACATTTCATGAAGCAAACAAACATCAACAATGGAAACTAGCCATGTATGAAGAATATGCAGAACTACTAAAGAACATAACATGGAGTTTAGTGCCAAGACCAAAGAATAAAAACATAATTGGAAAGAGATGGACATACAAAATTTAAAAGAATCCAGATGGAATTATATTCAAATATAAGGCAAGGTTGGTTCCTAAAGGGTATAGTCAACAATGTAGCTTTGATTTTAAAGAAACCTTTTACTAAGTGGTTAAACCAACGAATATAAGGATAATATTAAGTGTGGCACTCCGCTACAAGTGGAAAATAAGACAATTAGTTGTAAACAATGCATTTTTAAATAAGGAGCTACATGAAGTGGTTTACATGGATTAGCCATAGGGATATGAATCAGACAGCAACATGGTATGTAAATTTCACAAAGCAATTTATGGATTAAAACAGGCTCCAAGAGTATGGTATGAAAATTTAAAGACTACTCTAAATACAGTTTGATATAAGGCCACTAAATCTGATAACTCATTGTACACGAAGGCCAAAGGCATGCATACTACATATATTCCGGTATACGTAGACGATCTAATTATCATAGGAAGTAACATTGAAGAGATCAATCATGTGATCAAACACATGGACAAAACATTTTCTATTAAAGATTTAGGGGACTTGAACTATTTCCTAGGAATATAAGATATCAAAAAATATGAATCAAAATTAGTTCTATTTCAAAGGAAGTACATTTTTGAGATACTAAAGAAAGAAAAGATGGAAAAGGCCAAATCTATATCCATTCCAATGATGAGCAACCTACATCTATCTAAGTATGACAATGAAACGTTTTCAGATCCTAAATTATACAGAAGCATTGTGGGTGCTTTACAAGACCGGATATATCCTATAGTGTAAGCAAGGTATCTCAATTCATGCATAATCCTAGTGAAAATCATGGGAAATATGCTAAGTGTATACTAAGGTATCTCGGTGGCACTATAAATCATGGACTACATCTACAAAATTGCAAAGAGATAAAGATTAAAGGTTACGCTGATGCCGACTGGGCCTCTGATCATGGTGAACGAAGATCCACATCAAGCTGTGTCATCTACTTGGTGCTCCAAAAAGCAACCTATAGTTTCTCAGTCAAGTACCGAAGCTGAATACTAAAGCATAGCTAGCGCTATAGCTGAAATTGCCTGGATCAAGTCTCTTTTAAGTGAAATCGGAATTTCTCAAGCTCAAAACCAACAATCTGATGTGATAATCTCAACATCGTCTCACTATCTGTAAATCCAGTGCTTCACTCACAAATAAAGCACTTAGAGCTGGATCTGTACTTTGTAAGAGAAGATGTAGAAAATGGAAGGCTCAAAATTAATCATCTGCCAGTTGAATTTCAGAGAGCATACATACTCACGAAGCCTTTATCTTAGAGGAATGTTGAAAGATTTAAAGACTACATGAAAATTTTAGAGTGTTCAAGCAGATCGAAGAAAGAAGTTGTCGCCATGGAAGAGGAAAGTAACCCTAACTATTTTTGTCGAGGGGAATTAGCGTAATAAGCCGGCTAACATTGTAAACATTATATATGGGGTTACAGAGGCATATGGGTAATTACTCATATGTTGTGTCTTAATACCTATATATATCAGGCTTTTCTATTTGTTTCATATAACACTACAACAAAATGACCATATTACAACTTTATTTTTACAACTGCCAAAAAGTGCCAATTGTAATAAATGTTTTTAACAAAAACTCCTTGCTCTGGTCATGAAATTTCAGCGCTAAAAGGAGGAAATTTAGGTGGGAAAACCGAAATTTTGGCTCCAAAGAAACTCATATCTTCAATTTCATTCTTTCACATTGGCCGCTTTTTCTATACTCTACCCTAAATCAAAATAGAACCCCAATTCTTCCTTATCAGAAAATGTTTCGCCTCAACAAATTCCAACCGCTTGTGCCGAATATTAATTGATCAAATAATTTAGTGATTTGAAGATGCAAAGCCGTTCCACAATTTGATTCTACCTCCAGCTGTTGAATCTGTTCTGCAAGTGACGCTACATTCGATTCAACTAG
The DNA here is from genome assembly GCA_030737875.1 of Allium sativum. NCBI lineage: Eukaryota > Viridiplantae > Streptophyta > Magnoliopsida > Asparagales > Amaryllidaceae > Allium > Allium sativum. The sequence goes on along the minus strand of CM060919.1, from coordinate 483,429,852 downwards.
GATCAAGCCACCGAAGATTATGAGTTTGATGTTAATATATTGAAAGAAGACATCCAAGAATTGAATCACGTTCTTCTTAAATCGATCCTCTTCAGTGAATCGGCTATGTAATCATTGCAGATACGGTCGATCTACAAAGGTTGTGGATGAAAACCAAGCAAACAGCGATGCTTCAGTTCGACCTACGATGGTATGAATCCTATAGATCGATTTCGAATATATGATTTGGGTATTCCTTTGTTTTATAGCCCATAGAAATTTAAATGTCTACTATTTGGGAATGTTATTTTTTATGTAGTGGTAATATTCAGTTGTTATAACTTGTGTCGAGAAATTGAAGATTGAATTTGTATACATCTTTCTGTCTATTGCCAAAGCATGTTAAGGGATTTAATTGGAAAGCATTTTTCCCTTGCATTCAATCCCAATGATAATTTAACTGCAGAATCAAAATCCTTATCTCAGGCTTTTCTATTACTGTTGCTTAGATTCATGTGAACTGGATTCATGAATCTGAGAAATAGTAACATCTGAGATGGAAACTATGCTTCGTATCTGAAATTGGTTACTGGGGAAAATTGATACGGTATAAAAGACTATTGAAACTGATTCATTGTAAAACAAACCGCTAATTTCTGGTAGGGCTTTAGTGATAAAACGATTTCTTTCGGATTACTCAAATATGAGGTATTAGCATTTGATTGGTGATGGGTGCAAACTGTTATTCAGGTTTGAAGTTTTCCAATTTCTGTATTGTTGGCCAGCTTTTGGACCAAGCCACCATGGTTCACTCACCAAGAAAATATGGAACCTCACCCGTCAGGACCCTCATAAACTCGATCGTGGTCACCACATCATCTTCGGCTCATGGTCCACCATCACGACCCCTGCTCGTGGTACTCATCAACGACCCGATCCGCTCGCGTATGTGCCCCTACGACTCGATCCTCGTGGTCAAGAAATGGAGGCAACGACCTGGTCTATCACGACCCGAAAGGCCCGGATCTCACGACATCTGTCCACAACGACCATTTTGACCATTTCTACATCTGCTCACGAACCAGTTCGAGATCCTCGGGATTTGTGCCACGTATGACCATGATCCTCTTACAAATATCACCTATAAATAGCTCAGTGCTTGGCATTTTTGGGGATCTTTTTGGCAGTTCTTAGTGTTGTTCTCACTATTATTGTCCTGTCATTATTCCTAGTCAAAATTACCTCGAAATTACTGAGAGAACCACAATTGTAAGAGTGAGATTGGGCAAAATATTTGATTGTACTAGCATTCAACGTATAATCAAAGACATATAAAGTGGACGTAGGCTCGTTAACGCCGAACCACTATAAATCTTACGTGTTTTCCGCTTTTTCTTCATTTTCTAGATATAATCCTCTATAAATCTTAACAATTTGGGTGTTAGAGCCAAATTTTGGTCTAACATTTTGGTGCTTTCACTAAGAACGGAGTCTCAGTATATTGGATTGTTGCTCTATTGTTCGGATATTCAAGTCCGAAGAAAACAGTCCAAAACCCTGCTGTTTCAATTTTTAAAGATTTCAGCAAAGCCCAGATATCATGGCTGGAAAGAAGTCTAAGGAAGTACGAGTTTCGCAAGCGAATGAAGCTACAAACGAAGCCATTGAAGAAAGTGTGCAAGAGCAGGCCGAGGAAGAGCCTTCGGTTCGTGATGGCGTGGGGGCGACCCGATCCGAGGGGGGTGTCACAACCCATCTCCAGAATGCCTCCACGAGCCGCCCAGATGGAGCCACCATGAGCTGGAGACAGGGGATTACCACGAACCGTGAACCGGATGTTGTCACGAACCGTACCACTCAGAGGACGTCAACTCGACCAGGAAAGGAGGTTATGATTGGTCCTGCTCGTGCTGGCCCTTCCGCTCGACCTGGCTCGGTATCTCTACGTATAAGAGAGAATGTTGATGATCAGTTCAACCCCGCTGCCCCAGCTATTGAAGGAGATCTATCTCGCATCATTGGAATGTTGGATAGGACAAATGATGAATTAGCCGCTCAAAGGCAAGAGAGCTCCATACTACGATAGAATCTGACTGCTATGGATAGGCGTATTGATGATCTTCTGAGGCAAAGGATACCTCCGCCAGCTCGATCTCTTACCCCAGAATACTCCTCTTCGTAAGGGGAATCTCTAAGACCTCCTTGCCGACCATTGGAAAGAGCTGAAAATATAGAATAGCTTTGATTCGGATCACTCCTTTCTCGGGAGGAAGCTGCACTCAACCTAGGGCCTGTCGATCGTGCTTTAAATAATCATGCGGCACGTCCTAGAGCACAAGTTGTTGATGATCCTACGGAGAATCGACCACTGCAGCCCTTTCGCCGCGTGATTGACTGTGGTAATGGGGGCAAGGAAGTACGGCTCAAGCTCCAGACTTCGTGGCAGCTCGTCGAAGGAATGATAGAGGGTCCCGCAGGGCAAGGAGTGCTGACCCAGAATATATAATAACTCATGCTGAGGTTGAAGTATTGATTAGGCAGATCATGGTGGATAGCCGTGGGCAGAGAAATGAAGACTGGGGTATAAGGAGTACTCATACGCCTTTTACCGATGACATATTGGAGGAAACATTTTCGAGGCGCTTCAATATGCCAATTATGAATCGTTATACCGGCAGGACCGATCTAGTCCAACACCTGATGAGATATTCATGGTCCATGAATGCCGCTGCAGCCTCCGACGCCGTGAAATGTAAAGCGTTCCCGATATTCCTAGAAGATGTGGCATTACTGTGGTTCACCTGCTTGCCCGCACGATCGATATCTAGTTTCAGGGAACTAAGTGAAAAGTTTGTAAATCAATTCTGGCTTCATGCTCAAAGGTCTAAAAATGTTATGGAATTATCCCTCATTAAACAACGTCCCGACGAGACTCTGAGATCGTATCTAGATCGCTTCAACCTAGCTGTCACAGAAGTCAAAGACCCTCACAAACAGACTGTTCTAATGGCCCTTATAGACGGGGTAGACAAAGATACTAAATTTGGAAGGTACTTAGCTGGCAAGTCGCCATTGACCAGAGAGATATTCTACGAAAAAGCTAATGTTCGCCTACGTCAGGAGGAGATATATGCCAATCGAAAAAGGAAGGCTACCGATAAAGAGGATATTCAGAGTAATGTGGCCATCAAGCAGATGGGAGACAGCTCAGGAAAGGTGGAGGTCAATGTCGATAACAAGAAACAGAGAAATAGTCGTTAGTCAGGGAATGGTAACAAAAGGAGAAACCGAGGAAACGACTCACAGAGGAGATCTCGACCTAGGCCACTTGAGAACTTCACACTGTTAAATGACACGCTAGAGAACATATTTATGGATACTTATAACGTTCTCCAGTACAAGAGGCCTCCCCCGAGGGATTCAATGGAGAAAGGGCACGAAACCGGAAAGTTCTGTCTCTTCCACCAAGTTTATGGTCACTCCACCAACGAATGTCGCCATTTGAGAGATGTGGTTGAAAATCTACTCCGAGAAGGTAAACTTGATGAGTATAAGGTGGCTCCGAAGGATGGGGGCAAGCTGGACAGGCCTCGAACCAAAACCAACCTGTTGCTAGACCTACCCCCCAACAGAAAGGAAAAAAATATCATAATCAATTCCATAGTTGGAGGGCTTCATTTGGCAGGACACAACTTTAGGGCAATGGAGCAGTATGTCAACGCGGCCAAACAACATCTTGAAGTTGGAGAATGCAGTAACCCTGACGATACTGCTCTAGTCAAACAACAGAAAACAATGTCCGACGATGTTATATTCCACAGTAGGGAGAGTATTAGAGTCCATTCTTCGACTGAAGACCCATTTGTGATTACAGTCACCATTGGTCCAGCTATAGTTCACAAAGTATTAGTAGATAACGGGAGTTCAGTTAACATCCTGTTTAAGAAGACGTTTGATTAGATGAAACTTGAACCAAAGGATTTGAAGCCTTACGAAGGATGGGTACGCGGCTTCAACGGAGCCTTAACTTCTCCGATGGGATAAGTAGAGCTGTCAGTCACCCTTGGGGAAGGAGAACGCCGAAGGGTGAGAATTGTCCCTTTTGTGGTTTTAGATATTGAATCACCAAACAATGTCTTTTTGGGCCGACCGGCCCTAGCAGAGTTCAGGGCCTGCATTGCGCCCTGGTGTTTGTTATTGAAATTCCCGACGTATGCTAGTGTAGGAATAATCAGAGGGGATCAAGTTGTTGCACGAGCATGCTACATAGCGGAACTGAAATTGTTGCGTAAAGTTATAGAGGTAGAAACAAAGGGCACCTCCTCCCCCCAAGGGAGGAAACGTCATAGCAATTAAAGAAAACAACTCTGGGAGAGTCGCCCAGAGAGTTGCCCGAGGATATAGATCCCAGATAGGATGAGGAGCTTGGGGGCAGAATGGCGGCTCCTAATGAAACAACTGTGGATGTACCAATCAATGATAGTGACCCAGAGAAGGTCCTGAAGATTGGATCCCAGTTGGACCCTCTCCGAGCCAATGAATTAATGAATTTATTGAAGGCTAATTCAGATGTGTTTGCCTGGACTCACGTTGATATGTGTGGAATATCACCATCGATTATGAGCCATTCATTACGTATCAATCCGAAGCATCCACCCGTCAAACAGAAAAGGTGAATGCTTGGTCCAGGGAGGTCCGCTGCCTTAAAGGAAGAAGTAGAAAAACTGAGAATTAATGGGTTTATCAGAGACTCAGTCTACCCAGAATGGATCTCAAATATAGTCCTGGTAAAGAAAGCTAACGGGAAGTGGCACACCTGTATCGACTTCTCAGATTTAAAGAAAGCCTGCCTGAAAGACAGTTTCTCGCTACCAAGAATTGATCGGCTGGTGGATTCGACGGCAGGTCATGAACTCCTCTCCTTCATGGATGCCTACTCGGGGTATAATCAAATCCCTATGCATGTCCTAGACCAAGAGCATACCAGCTTTGTCACAGATCTAGGGTTGTATTGCTATGTAGTGATGTCATTTGGTTTGAAGAACGCCAGCGCTACCTATCAACGATTGGTAAATAGAATGTTCTACAACCAAATTGGGAAGACAATGGAAGTATACGTCGATGATATGTTAGTGAAGTCCAGATAATCATCTAATCACACTGCCGATTTAGCAGAAATGTTTGATATCCTCCGAAGATATGGAATAAAGCTTAATCCTATGAAGTGTTCATTTGGGGTTGCCTCTGGGAAATTCTTAGGATTTATTGTCAGTTCGCGTGGAATTGAGATTAATCCAGATCAGATTGTGGCAATCAGAGAAATTCAAAAACCAAGTCAAATCAAAGATGTGCAAAGCCTCGCAGGAAAAGGAGCCGCTTTGAGTAGATTCATCTCCAAAGCCACGGAAAAATGCATACCATTCTTAGAATTGATAAAGCTAGGAAAGCGCAATTTCGAATGGACCTCTGACTGTATTGAAGCATTTCAGAACCTCCTGGATCATCTTGAGAAACCCCCGATACTGTCAAAACTGATCGATTACGAAGACTTGTTTGTGTACTTGGCAGTGTCGTCCCACGCGGTAAGCTCGGCCCTGGTAAGGGAAGAAGATAAGATTCAGAGGCCAGTTTACTATGTGAGTAAGTAGTTGGCGGCAGCGGAGCGAAACTACCCAAGAATAGAAAAGCTTGCATATAGCATACTAATTGCCTCCCGGAAGCTTCGTCGTTATTTTCAAGCTCATCCTATCACTGTGTACACTGACCATCTGCTTAGACAAGTTTTATAGAGACTAGAGGCCTCAGGAAGACTGCTCAAATGGAACATCGAGTTGAGTTAGTTTGATTTGAATTTTCATCCCCGACGATCAATAAGGGAGCAGGTGCTGGCAGATTTTATAGCAGAATTCACTATCCCAGAGGATGATGTTGTGAGTGAAGAAGCTGGTTCTCCGAAATGACTTCTTGATCCCAATGCCTGGAAATTATATACTGATGGCGCCAAGGACGACAGACGATTTGATGCTAGAGTTGTACTTATGACTCCTGAAAACTGATCAATATACTACGTTCTTAGATTGGAGTTTCATGCCACGAATAATGACTTTGAGTATGAAGCCCTGATCGTCGGGTTGAAGCTTGCAAAGGAGTTAGAGATAACAAAGTTAGACATCTTTTGCGACTCCAAGCTAGTTGTGAACCAAGTTAACGAGAAATTTCAGGCTAAGAGTCCAAGACTGATATCATATTTGAAAGAAGTGAGGAAACTGCTAGAAATCCTCGATCATTACAGCATATACCATATCCCTCGAGAGGAAAATCAAAAAGCAGACAAGTTGGCAAAGATGGCTAGTTCCGACTGTCCTAAAGATACTGAGCTAGTCCAAATTGAAATATTGCATTCTCCAAGCGTTGATCAGATGGAAGTTGATCTCATGTTGGAAACTGAACCAAAAAGGGATTCATGGATGACGCCCTTAAAGAACTTTCTAATGGATGGAACGCTTTCGACAAAGAAAAGTGAGAGGTGTGCGGTTATCCGGAAGGCTTCCCGATACGTATTGCAAGACGAAGTGCTGTACGGACAAGGATTCTCGATGCCTCTTTTACGGTGCATCGTACATGACGACATCAAGCGTGTACTGAAAGAAGTACACGAAGGTGAATGTGGTGACCACATTGGAGGACAAACTCTGGCAAAGAAGATACTGCGATATGGCTATTTTTGGCCTACCATAAATAAGGATGCAGCCAAATTTGCACGACGTTGTGACGCATGTCAGAAATTTTCTAAGATACCTAGGGCACCCTCTAGACGGTTGAAGACGATGATGAGCCTGTGGCCTTTCGCTGTGTGGGGAATTGACATTATTGGAAGTCTCCCCATAGCAAAAGGTGGAGCAAAGTTTGCCATTGTGGTCGTGTATTACTTCACGAAGTGGGTCGAAGCAAAGCCATTGACCACGATCACGGCCAAGCGAGTAATTAACTTCGTCATCAGAAATATCATATGCCGATTCGGGATCCCAAAGGTCGTTATAACAGATAACGTAACCCAATTTGAAAGCGCCGAATTCAGAGACTTTTGCCGGAAGTATCACATCGAGAAGAGGTACACCTTTGTGGCATATCGACAATCGAACGGACAGGTCGAAGTGACAAATAACGTGATGAAATCAATTCTGAAGAAAAGATTGAAGCGGGCCAAAGCCATGTGGGTCGACGAACTACCCTTGGCGCTATGGGCCTATAGAACAACCTACAAGTCGGCAACGGGCCATACACCTTTCTCCCTCGCTTTTGGAGCAGAAGCAGTCATCCAGATTGAATTGAAAGTACCCTCTCACAAAACCACTTATTTTGACCCAATGACCAATAATGAGCTGCTTCTTGAATCCCTGGATATGGTTGAAGAAAAGAGGGATGAAGCCGACCTCCGCGCATTAAGGCATAAGCAACAGGTCGCTCGGTATTACAGCAAAAAAGTCCAAGCCCGAACGTTTGAACCCGGAGACTTGGTTCTGAAACGTGTCTTTCCACCCCCAGTGCGTAGGGTCCAAAATGGGAAGGACCATATTCCATTTTACGAAGGCTTGATAATGGAACTTTCAAGCTAGCGACCGTGGATGGAGAAGAAATCCTCAGAGTGTGGAATGCCCAGCATCTGCGGCATTATCTGACGTGAAAATTGTCAGTTTTATTCTTTTGTTTTTAGGACCATATAGAAAGGCACGACTTGCGTAGAACAGTCTGGTTACTTGAGCAAAAGATTATAAAGTGGATGTAGGTCATGATTCAACCAAACCACTATTAAACATCCTGTGTCGTTTACCTTTATTGCACCGTTACTTACCTGCTCTTTTATTTTAACTAACATAAATCATTACCATCTAAAGATTTGCTATAAACTATGCAACGATCTTGAAACGCCTAATTCAAAGTTCCTTCTATCAGACTGGAAAGTGAACAACAACTAAAGTCCCGAAGGTGCAACAAAGTAGATAACAATGTCATCCACACTCTAACTCCCAAAATCCGAGAGAGAGTATAAAGGACGTGAAGATGACAACCGCAAGGCATGAAGGTACACCATGATAAAAATCGCCTTGACAATACGCCTGCCCCGCTGAAGGATCGGTGAGCAGAAAAAGAACCAAGCTCGAACTCTAACCCGCTGAAGGAGCAGGAGAGTATAAAGGTTCTAGACACTTAGCGCCGTAAGAACTTTTACCCCGTTGAAGGATCAGAAGAGTATAAAGGCACAGTGATATATGCCGTCAAAAATGGCTCCTATTCCGTCACACGACGGGAAACAAGAAAGAAAAGTGGAACCCCAACCCCTCGTTTCCAGGAATGGGGGGGCATCATACATATATCTCTAATCAATCATCAATAAGCCCTAGCCAGGCATCATGTTAATGATTGATTGGGGGCATATATATACACACATTTGTGCAGCACGGAAATTTTTAAATGTTTTACTGCTAAAACGACTTATGGTTCGATTTTCACTTAGTTATGATCTAAACGTTTGTGACTAAGTGTGAAAAGTTATACCTGCAGGTACGCAATGATGCAAAAGAAACAAATTTTCATTTACCAAATGCAGGTTTATAGGACAAAGCTAAAACAAAAGTGAGGGCCATTCTCACGACTACATTTCTTGGCCAGTGGAAAGCCTAAAAGAAAAATATGGACTAACAAATACATTCTACTTATTCTTAGGGGATGATTTTGACTTCTTTTCCTTCTTCTTTTTTTCCAACTCCTCCTTGTCAGCATCAAATCGGTCGCTCTTCTTCCTCTTCGTCTTATCAGAGAGGGGATCCTGCGGAGTGCTGGAAGGCTGTGATGCAAGCTGTGAAGTTATTGATCTGGAGGAGAATTTTATGACCAACCCGGTTTTGGGATCAACTTCTGAGATTGGAGGCATATATAGAGGCTCTTGTTCCTCTCTTTTCAAAGCTACCTGCTTATCTCTCTTGGCCTTCATGTCAGCCAGGGTCTCCTTGTCGTCATCCTTGGTCTCCCCTGTGATGGTGACCTCTTCTTCATCATCTCCATGGTCACCATCCATATCCTTCAAGGCATCAATGGTCTCAGCATCCTTGGGAGCATCAGTTCTTGGTGCCAAAATGACCTCCCTAGTTGTTGTGCCCTCAGCCTGCTTCGGAATCTCAGGAACTCCAACACTTGCACCTGATGGGACACTAACTTGTTTCGGCTCTGTTTTATCTTCCGCATCCTTCTCAGCCAGTTTGCCACCTATATCATGAGAAGCAAATGTTTTTAGTTCAGGAGAGAGTGTAGTCTTCTCACTTGACTGTTCCGCAAGACGACGACAAGTAACAATTGCTTTGACAAATTATGGAGAGAATATGGAGATACCTTCAGTCGACTCATAACCCAGACCGGCAATAGTAGCTCCAACAGCAGGAGGGGTTGGAGCCAAGGGAATTAACGGGTCATCATGATTATATTCCTCAACTTCGGTGTTCTTGGGTTCCACCGCCGAGCTCGAGCCTTCGTCTATTTTGTCCTTGCCCTTGAGCTTAGTTCTCTCCTTCTCAATTTCTTCTTGTATCAGGCGTCTGCCCTTCTCCAAAGCCTCAGGCTCTTCACCTTTGAGAAAGGTCCGCATAAGCTGGGTTTCGTCAATCTCCTCAACCTTCAATAGCTGCTTCTCACCCTCAACAATCATATCCCATACATGGGCCAAAGTAACGTGATAGTTCTCAATCCAAGAGATGTCTCGAGTCTTAATAACTTGACCGAAAAAGTTGAATAGCAGTTTTCTATCTCTTCTTTAGGTGCAGCAAGCTTATCAGCAGTGGCGGAGGCCGATTCAAGAGCGTTGTTGGCGTTACTTTCAGCAAGAGTTGCACGCTCCTTGGCATGGACAAGTTAATCGTTCAGAACTGCTTTCTCTTTTTCAACAAGGGCAAGGCTGTCTTTAAGGCTCGCTTTCTCTTTCTCCCAAGCAGCCTTCTCAGCAGCAAAACGGTCTTGTGCTGTCTTTAAATTAGTATTGATTGTTCTAAGATCCTCTATTTCCTTTTTCAAAGCTACACGCTCTTGGCTGTTTGAGTCGAGCTCAGTGTGGAAACGCTTCCTGGCGCTTTCCAACTCCAATTTGTAATTTCTCGCATCCCGCTGAGCTAAAGCAAGTTGAGCTTGTGCATCCTCTAGTTCTTTTTGATTTTTCTCCTGGCCCTAGCCTCATTGTCAATCTTCACTCTGGTTCCAGCTGCTGCCGTTTCTAGGTGACGGATGGCAGCAGAAAGATTGGTGGTGTGCTTCTTCATCACCCTATATTGTTTGGCCACATGACTCACTTTCCCTATGACCTCTATGTCCCACTCCTCAGGAACCGGTTCAAGATCTGGAACAAACATCATCCTTTCGAAGAAAATGTTTGGAAACTACTTCTGCAAACGCTCCAGCTTGACCTGATTCTCAGAGGTGTAGACGACATCCTGTGCAGCGGTAGTATCCAAATCGCGCTAACTAAAGGGGACAATGGCTATTTTCCCCTTTTCTAAATCCTTGCTCGGATCTTTGTTTCTATCTTTCGGCTCATGGTGTTTCTTGGAAGACTTGGTATGAGAGGGTGTACTTTTCGAAGGAGTCAAGTCTTTGGGAAGTTGCTTACCCCCCGACGGTGGTACTGGACGACTGTGGGGGCTTCCTAGGGTCTTTCTTTGATGGAGAACGAGATCGTGTAGAATGAAATTGATAAGAGTCACGAGGTCGATGACTATCTCTCCCCCGACTGTCACTGCGAGCATGCTCAGGATCAGAAAGAAGCCTTGGTGTGCTTGCTCGGAGAGAACGATAAGAATAGGATTGTTTACGAGGCATTTTCCCTGCAAAGAAAACAAATGTGTATTAGAATCTTGAATACTGATGGTTCAGAAGTGTTGTGACGAGTGGTGTAGGTGATTTGTGCATCCCATGTAATCCCCCCTAACAGACCAAGGCCCGGAGTCTGGCTCGTCTGTGTGGTTTCTTTTTCCCCGACTGGAACATCCACTTCTTCAGAAGTGGGAAAGAATGGTTCCCCTTCGAAGTCTTCTTGTGTGTAAATGTCGTCTGGTAGAGGAATCTTGCTCAGTTCTCCGAATACATGTTCCTCTGTTAATTCATCATGAGAAGGAGGCTCAAGTGGTGGTGAAGTCCTTGAGGGAGATTGTCCCTCAGAGACTGGGACTTTCTTTGGCTCATCGGCTCGGACCTCACCTTCTTTATATACATTTAAATCCTCATCATCCTGATCGATTGGCGGTGAAGGACTCTTGCGAAGTTCAGTGGTCTTCGTGACCCCTGAGGTCCTTTTTCCCTTGGCTGGGGGCACATATTTGTAAGGTTTGCCACCTACGCCAAGTCCGAATCTTACACATAGAAGTTGGTGTTTGTGAAGATTCTCGTCGGTGATACACTTCTTGATTTTTAGGAAGTCTGGTTTATTTTTTAGGAGGCGGGATAGTCGGCCTTCATACACCGAACCTTCTGTTTTCGTAAAATAGTGATCTGCACACAAAAAATAAACATGTTAGCACTCTGATTATGTAATTAGGTCATACATAGAGAGACTTAAGGCCTACTTTATTTTAACCACTTTCTCGCACACCCGGCCTGGTGGTTTATATAAAACCAATCAGCTTTAGCATCCCCTATGTTGCTGTGACCCTCCGATAAAACCTTCCTGTTGGCCACTGATTCAAAGAAAGTGAAGTTTGGAGTCCCTGTGGAATGGTGTTTGAAATGGTAATAGAATTTCAAATCCTTGAAAGTGAGCACGGTCTGTAGAATTTCCGCAAATGCAATGTACAGGGTATACAAAGCTGCATAAGCATTAGGATGGAGTTGCATGGGGGCAATGTGTAGTCGTCTTAAAAGATCAATTACAATTGGAGGAAATGGAGGGATAGCGCCTATCCAGCACATGAGCCGGTTGATAGTCATGTAACCTTCTGGGGAAGAATGAGGCCTATCCCCATCTTCTGGAGTTTTCACATCATCCCAAGGGATCCCATGTCTTAGACATATTTTCTCGAGTTTTACGTCATCCAATTGGTAGGCTAGACTATCACTGAGTTTCTCCCTCTCCACTTCCTCAATACCTGGGATTTCATCAGGAGCTCGTTCATCCTCATCTTCAAGAGATGTACTTTCAGAAGTCGTTGATTCTATATCGGTATCTGTTTCATAATCGGGGTCGGAATTCTCTTAATCCGAATCTGTGGGAAGTGCATTGGGATCATAATACTTTGATGACTCTGATTCTGTATCTTTCTCTGATGATTCGGTTGATCGTTTATCATACATAGCTGTGTTGGCGAGTAAACATAAGAAGTTAGAACACAGTTACCCGTTCCCTGTGTGTGTAAGTGCAAGTGTGTGCATGTGCATACATTAAGAAAAGCATGAAATTAATCAAAAAAGTGGGATATTGGCTATGATATGTTGTTGAGTTATGCTGTTCTCCAGTTCAAAAGGTTCGCGTTGAGGGCTCTAACCTAACTGTCCATTGACATATCATAATCACATTGAATTTTCTAGTCAAAATGTATATCGGATCGTTGGTCAAGCTAGTTCGTGAGACAGGGTTTGGCTCGTGATACATCATTGGTTTGTGAAACAAGTCCTGGTTCGTGGGGATGCATCAGCTCGTGGAAAGGCATCGGATCGTGGGACACTTAAGCTCTTCACCCATTCCGCTTTACTTGATCGGATCGTGACAGACCCCTCCACGATCCACCTTAATGCCCAATACAATGATCCGATCCTGTTCCAATATCGCGATCTGACCCGCTGTCCAGAAACACACCACGGTTTCCTCCCTGGTCCATCTGTTGCCACGACCCAAGCCAAAACCTCGCCTATGAACCGACCTGGCCTACTTCTTCTCCCTTCTCGAAATCCATGAAATTGAACCCATCACCACCGTCGCTAAACCCAACGCCCTCATCATCGCCATCGCCATATTGATGAAAATTCAAGGGAAATAAAGAGGAGCGAAAAAGAAACAAAACAAAAGGAAAATGATCCCAACACCGTTACCTTTTGATTATGGAAAAATCTTGATTTTTAACAAAGGCTAAAATAGGGTTTCAGATCGAAGAATTGGGTGGCGGCGGCAAAGAAGGAAGGAAAGGAACGGAGAGGGAGGCGGCCATTTTATATAGCTAGAGAAAGGACCGTTCGTCTCCCCCTTTTTGTCCTACTTGGCTCCATGAAGGCTCGTGGGCCATGAGTGAAAGCCCACGACGGCCCCTGAGACAGCCCGATCCATCTGAAGTTCGTGGCCAGGACCAAAGTCTATCGCGTTTCAAAAAGAAGCCCACTCGACTGGGGACCGTGATGAACGCTGTGCTCACGAATCGCAACATGTTCCATGTCCAAATTCAAAAAAAAGGAGAGATAAAGATATGAAGGTATTCGTGGAATTCAAAGCTTACCTGACAGTTTGATTGCGGTCTATTCTGACAAATTTAGGGATGGAAACTGATCGATGAATAAAGAAATAATGGTTGATTTAATTTGGTATTTATACCCATCGAAGAACGCGACTCTTCGAAGCAGTGCGATGCTCCAAACAAATACAATCTTTGATTCACATCATTTCATGAAAGGATGGCTCAGCAATTTCGAAGCATGTTCCATCCTTGATAAAACATATTTCGAGGGGGCAAAATGTTGGCCAGCTTTTGGACCAAGCTACCAAGGTTCACTCACCAAGAAAATATGGAACCTCACTCGTCAGGACTGTCAGAAACTCGATCGTGGTCACCACATCATCTTTGGCTCGTGGTCCACCATCACGACCCCTGCTCGTGGTACTCAACAACGACCTGATCCGCTCGCACATGTGCCCTATGACCCGATCCTCGTGGTCAAGAAATGAAGGCAATGCCCAGGTCTATCACGATCCGAAAGGCCCAGATCTCACGACATCTGTCCATAACGGCCATTTTGACCATTTCTGCATCTACTCACGAACCATTCCGAGATCCTCGGGATTTGTGCCACGTATGACCACGATCCGCCTGCAAATATCACCTATAAATAGCCCAGTGCTTGACATTTTTTGGGTTCTTTTTGACAGTTCTTAGTGTTGTTCTCACTATTATTGTCCTGTCATTATTCCTAGTCAAAATTACCTTGAAATTATTGAGAGAACCACAATTTTAAGAGTGAGATTGAGCGAAATATTTGATTGTACTAGCATTCAACGTACAATCAAAGACATATAAAGTGGACGTAGGCTCGTTAACGCCGAACCACTATAAATCTTACGTGTTTTCCGCTTTTTCTACATTTTCTAGATATAATCCTCTATAAATCTTAACAATTTGGGTGTTATAGCCAAATTTTTGTCTAACATGTATGTTTGCTATTTGTTTCTTCCTAATATCCAAGATTGTGCAGTTTGGTTGCCTTACGAGTTTTCATCCAGAGTCTCATATGGTTTCATTCAGAAAATTAAAGAGTTGCTATTGAGTTATGTTATCAGTTTCATAAGGGAAGAATTAAAGGGAGTGTCTGCTTTTCAGTTTGATGATTATCATACATAAATGGTGCATCTGCGTTAATGGGATATAAATGAGCAGCAAACATGCGATTTTGAAATCAATTATCATAACTGATATGTTATTCTGGAGAATTATGCATGTACTACAGCCTTAAAAATTCATGGAATTAATAATCTTAGCATCTGCTAAAAAAAATCCACTTTTCATGAGTTTGCATGAAGCTGGTAATAGTACATTCTCTGTATTTACCCTAAATAGCAAGAGAATAGTTGGTTTGTGAAGACGAACAAAGTGGAAATTATGCTCAGAGGGATGGAGCTGTGATGTGCGAGACTGGAGGCACGTTTCACCCTTATTATAGGAAGTAATGACCTCATTATGGGTCCTCTTTCTTTTCATGTATTTTTTCCCATTTTCATTTTTTTTACATGTTATATATAATTATTCATATATGTTGCAGGTGTACAACAGAGAGGAGCCAATAATTCATAATGTCCCTCCAATAGCATATATCAAGGTATGCTTCCATATGTATGCATTATTTTTCATGATTTATTGGCATTATTAACACATATATCGTCACTTAGTGCTAACTGCATTCAATGAAATTTCTGGTCTAATTTTCATGTTGCTTTCAATTCTCACGGTGACGGTATCGGAACAATTCTCACGGTCACAATATCATGCATTCAATTTGCATATAATAGTATTTTATGAATTTAGTGAAGTCTTCGTTTCATATTAGAACGTAAAATGGAAACAATATTCCCTTATTGCAGTCATTTAGTTGTTTAATTCATGTTTATCAGATTCAGAAAGATCTTGGAATATGGTTGAGAATTCTGAAAGCAGGATATCAGCTTCTAATGCTCTAGAAGGAAATGTAGATGTTATAGCAAACCCTGTAGATAAAGAGTTCACTCTACATTAGTCAGAGAGGCACAATTATGAATAATCAAAATTTTAGTGAAGGGGAAACAGTTGTAATTTTATACATTTTTATGTGGCATATGATTTATAATTTGTATTCTAGATAAAGTTGTGATTTTTATTAGTGAATGAACTATGATGCCTTTTGAACTTAAATCTATTTCTTATGTTATTTATCTATTTCTTGTTGCACATATAAAATATATATTGATTCTTATGCATATAATTTGTGGATATATTACAACTTAAAATAAAAGTTGTAATAAAATATATCACAACGGTTATAAATAGTTGTAAAATCAAAACAACAACAGTGCATAACTGTTGTAATAAAGTTTATTACAACGGTGGAAAAAGTTGTAAAATATACATATTACAACGGCGTTGCAACCGTGCAAAAAAGTTGTAAAAGATTTTAGTCTATTACAACTTCTTAATACACGACGATTATCCCACCGTTGTAAAATGTCTATTACAATGGTTTTCCACCGTTATAATATGGTCATTTTGTTGTAGTGTAATGAAATGGTTTTACAAACATTAAACAATCTCGGCTTCAACGTTAACGCTTTTTGTTTATGCCTTCCAATTGCACTCCTAAACTATGAAGAAGACAAAATCAAACCCATAATACTGACTTTAAGACCAAAAAAGCCCATATAGCCCTCCCTTGAATTTGTGTGTGTGGTGTATATGCAATAGCCAAGTCTTCACATTAGTTTTAACATACATTTTATTATCGATTCATTAACATCAAATGGAAATATAATATTAAAGAGAACATACAGAGTGAACAGGTGCAACTCGTCTGCTATGGGTCAAGGTGGAAATCTTCTATGGACAAAATTGTCGTGCACAAACATGTATGCAATGCCGAGGAGCTTAATGACAAGACCTTATTTATATCATCACACATAACAACAGTCATACATGCTACACCGAAGTAAAAAAGAAAGAAAAAAGGGATATAAACATAAAACACCAAAGCAGAGTCTAGGAACAATTCCACGGTTGAAGAAACCACACGAAATAAGAAGAATATATCCGGAACAACACTGGGGATAGTGAACATATCATTGAGTTCGAACGGATCATCTCTTCTCTTACGGTATTACTTGTGCATATGCTTAAGTGAGTCATGCCATAATGCTTTGTGTACCCATCTTTTTCACCGAAGAATTGTCAGGGTTATGTCTGTTACATTTACCATGTCAAGTTTTTTATTTCAAGGACTCGTTCATGTCAGGATTTTGATAACTAAAAACATAAGCATATCACTGGTGTAACTGTTCTAAATATTGAAGCTTTCTTTATCTCATCTCTCTTTTCCTTGAGTTTTGGACACCGGATGTCGACTAGATCTGCTGGACCTGCTTCCAATGTAATGAGCATAAGATACTCTTTTTTCTTACCATAGCAGTATCTTAGTTCGCTTAGATTTTGTTGAATAACGTGATTTTGTTCGATGCCAACGAAAGAAGCTACTATGGGAATCGAATCATAAAGATAAGGTTATATATATACATTGAGTCGTGTTAGAATTATGTTAAAAATCTATCCTCAAGTATACACAACTATGTTAATCAAGTTATATATATAAAGCCAGAGATGTGCAGAAACTGGCCTACCAGTCGATTGGTAGGACATCCACCAGTCGACTGGTCAAGCTATTTCTGCACATAACGGCTAGTTTCAAAAGTTTTATATAAATATTTTAATTCTACCAGTCAACTGATGATTTTTAACCAGTCGATTGATTCGACCCAGAAACTATTTTCTGAAGAGTCACCATTCTTCATGAAGTGATTCCTCTTCATTAATCAAAGGAAATGGACATAACTTTTGATGGAAACTATTCATGAAAAATTGCTACTCTTATACTACTATATAAACAAGTTTAATCATGTTTTACAATCACCTAATATATCCAAATTTAATCGATTTTCTGATCACCATTCTATTCTCTCCATTTACATTCTTTGCAATTAAAAAGCTTTCCAATTCAAATACTTGTTGAATCTGTGAATCAATTTAATATCATTTGACTCAACAAGCAGTATTCTTACTTAAATCTTCGCATTCAAAGCATATACTTGAGGACCAGATTATAGGAAGGTTGTACTTAAAATATTGTTTATCCGTGTTGATTCAAGAACATAAATCAGAAGCCAAACTCTTGTAATAGTTGAAGACCTATGTAGTTGCTCAGGCGAGAGGCATCCTTGTTGGGGCTCGGGTGTACTGACCTATTCCTCCGGGTTAAGAGAGGGCATTGTTAGTGAATTCCGAAGAGTAGCTTCAAGACTGGACGTAGGGCAGGAATTCCAAACCTGTATAAAAATTCCTGGTGTCACTTTGCTTTACTTTCCGCAATTACTTTGATTGTGATATATCTCCGTAGTTTATATTGTATTTGACTATTGCATATCATTTAGCTAGAATATCATATATATTTCCGCTACATCCATACAGATCCTTTAAGTCGTACATATCGACTACTTTTCAATTGGTATCAGAGCAAGGCCATCACATAACCATAAAACCGTTATTTGATACGTTGACATTATGGATAATAATACTAGCATTAGCAATAACACCAGATATTCTGAAGGCCAATCAACTGCTAGACCACCCTTCTTTAATTGCATGAATTATAGTTACTGGGCTACTCAAATGAGAATATACATGTAAGCTAATAGCTATGATGCATAGAATATTACTCAAAAAGAGTATACATCACCTACTACTGCATACACTGAATGGTCAAATATTAAGAAAAAAAAAGCTACTGCAAATGCTAAGGCCATGAACATACTACATTGTGCTGTAGATAGAAATGAGTTCAATTGGATTTGTATGTGCAACACTGCATATGAAATCTGGAGAACACTTAAAATCACTCATGAAGGCACTAACAAAGTTAAACAAAGTAAAATATCTATGCTCAAGAATCAGTTTCAAAATTTTAAAATGAATGAAAACGAATCCATAAATGATATGTATTCACGTTTTCAAAATATTTATCATTCATTACTAGGACTAGGAGAAAAATATTCCGACTTTGACATAGTTTCAAAAAACTTGAATTATTTAACCAATGAATGGGAGAGAAAAGTATTAGCAATCGAAGAAGCTAATGATCTCTCTGCCATGAAACTGTAAGAATTGATCGGTAATCTAATGTCTTGTGAAGTGAATTTACAGGCAAAGAAAGCACCGGTGCAAGATAAGAAAAAAAATTAGCTTTCCATGCACAAAAAGAAGATTCCGATTCAGATGAAGAAGATATAGCATTTGTTGCTAAGAATTTCAGAAAATTTTTAAAATACCGAAAGAGTCAAAGCAAGAATATAAAGAAAAATTCATCAAAAGAACCTGATCCGGCTCTAATATAATGTTTCAACTGTCACAAGACCAGACACTATCAAAAGAACTGTCCAGAGCTATAGTGAAATCGCAAAAATGAAAAATCAAAGAAATGAGCTTTTTCAGTCACTTAGGACAACTCAGATTCATTTCTGAAAGTGATAGCAACAGCGATAGCAAGCAAACATGCGCTTTATGGCTAAGAACAACGATGTAAGTGATTTTACTTTTGATGAATTAGTAGAAATTAATACTGAAATTTTAGAATCTCGGAAAATGTACAAAAGAAAATTTATACAAGCTAATGGAGATAAAAACAAAGCCGAATTTGAGAGAGGCCTTTTGAAAGATGAAAAAGAAATCTTACAAAAAGAAATTAGAAATTTACAAGATTCTCTTTCAAATGAAAATACTCAAATTTCTTTGTTGAGTCAAGAATTAGAAATTCAAAGGAATAAAAATGATTTATGTGGTTCTGAAAATCGTAATTTAAATAATTAATTTAAAATTATAGAGTTAGAAAACTCTAGTTTAAAAACTAAGTTAGAAAATATTTCTAAAAATGTAAATAATTTTAACAAGGGTAGAGAGAATTTATTTAAAATTTTAGAAAATTCTCAATCAGTTTTTAATAAAAAAGGACTTGGATATGATAATAAAATAAATTCAAAAAGGAAATCCAACTTTTAAAAATTCCAATATTAAACCGAAAAATTTCTAGTAGTAAAATAAATATTTCTACTAAGAAAAAATATTCGGATAATATTAGTATATGGATTCCAAAGACAAATAATATTCCTATTAAGAATAAATATATTAAAAACTTTTTAGAATTTGTTTATTATAATAGTAATTACTTTTTCAAAAAGGAACCTAAGCCCTCTTGGGTTTGTCTTCCTAAGACTTAACCCTTAGGACCCTAACGAAGGAAGTGGGTACCATTTTTATTTTTTATTTTTGCACGTACCATAAATAAGCATGTTTGTAGCTTAACTAAAAAAAAGGAGTTTCTCAACTAAGTGGAGCATTTCTGTATGTTTTACTCAAATATTTTACTTAATATAGTATGTTATAAATAATCTATTTAGTTTCGTATCCACCAGACAAGTCATTTTCTAAACAACTGATTTTAAGCAATTTGTTTTGTTCGGTTTGAAAGTAATGGCAAACAAAAGTCTTGCCCTTTATTTAAGTTACTATAATTAGCATTTACAGTTATATAAATATAAGAGAAATGCTTAGTCTTTTAAAACATATAAACGTTTGTCTTCTATCATGACAAAGAAATATAAATCTCCGACAACACCAAAATCATCAAACAAAATATCATCGGATTTGATTAAGATCATAACATCTCCAACTCCAAGTGAAGAACCGACACACCAATGGCAAGGTTATCAAATCGGGTATGCCCCGAATATAAAGAAAAGCAGAGAAATCGCGATATCTCCTTCTATAAAAGAGAAAATAGATGATATTCGACACTATCAATACGAACAAATGAAACTACAAAGAGAAATATTCTACGAGCAAAAGCAAACATCAGACAGGTTGACATTTTTGGAAACTGTTGCACTTCGAGTATGTGGTAGATCAACTGTAGTTGAACCAAGACATTACTCCTTCTCTTCGGCTCCCGAATCACCAAGACCTTCTACATCATGGAATCCATGGAGGAGATCTCCAAAAAACAAAAAGGAAAGTCCAAACTCTTGGGAGTGAAATTATAAGGAAAATGAAGGAGCTAAGACACCAAGAAAATCAACTTCATCAGAAGAAAAATAAATAGGAACATCTCTTTACGCTCAATAAGACTTGCATTGATCGACAATGCAAATTCTTTTCGATATTTTGATTAACGAAGTTTTATTGTATTCTTGGATTTATTAATAAATATATTTTGTTTTTATTTTCTTTAAATAAGTTTAAAAATAATATACACTTATAAATAAAAATAAGAAATTAAAAAGCGGTTATTGTACAAAATAACAGTAACCAGTCGACTGATATAGTATCCACCAGTTGACTAGTTACCTAGAACCCGAAAATATGGATCCAGGAATACACGTTATATTTATAAGCCTTCCTCTTTTATTTTTCACTCCTCAAGCCTGCTAAAAACTTCCAAAACCCTAGAAAATTTCGAAATCCTATCATGGCTCCTCCCAAATGCCAATTAGACATAGGATCTTCCTCAAGAACACGTTCAAAGAAGCCATCAACAACATTAGCATCCTCAATCGATCAATGGCTTTGGAATGACCTAGCTAGAAAAAGATGGAAGCTTCTATCTAATTTAAAATTCATGGCAGGTCCCTTTGCAAAGTTTGAAGATTTTAACACCTATGGTCTACAACAATTAGCAAATCAAGGTAGACTTGAAACTCTTATGGAATATAATCAAAATAATGTCAAAATTAATGTAACTATGATTAAACTATTCCTAGAGAATATAAACTTAGATCATAAAAGTCCTAGTAATTCAAGTAATTGTGTATGGAGTCTTATGTGTGGACAACGACCCATTTTTATCACTATTGATAAACTTGGAGAAGTTTTGAATTCACCAACGGATGGAATTGCCTTATTCGAACTAACTTGTGAAAATGGATTAAGGGATGAAATTAGTCATCTCTTTGTGGATGATGAATCAGATGGAACTAAAACTAAGGGACTCCGACCTAATACAAGGGTACTCCATCATGTTCTAATTCAGACAATACTTCCAAGGTCCGGAACTCATGACCTCGTATATTCGGACAATTTCAGGGCTTTATCTGCAACTTTTGGTAATATAAAAATTGATTGGATGCAAAATATTATCGAACAGCTTCTCCTTTACACACAAGGAATCACCACATACTTTCATCATGTAGAATATTTGATGAGGAATTTTGAGAGCGCAAAAGTTCCAAAACCGGGTTCAGAAATGATTGATATAAAAATACTAGACAAGAAGAATTTAAAGCAAATGCATATACCTCCTCCATAAGTCCGGATCATGATTTTAGAAGATTGGAGAAATAAGAATTCGGGTCAACCATCATCGAGTACCATTTGAGCTAATCCGGAAGATGTTCGTCTCTCATGGAACCAAATCAAACATCAAAGCAAGCTATTGATGTAGTTGCACGCAATCAACTCCTCCTAGAAGCAAGGCTCAAAAGGATGGATAGGAAGATGGATACAAAGTTTTATAAAATTAAAGATTTTCTAGGAAGGATGTGGAAGTCTATCTCATGTTCTCTTGCGGCAACTGGTCACATAACGTTTAAGTATGAAGTTGGGAGATTTATTTGTTTTGTATCTTTTCAAACTCTTATTTTGGTTGTGTAATAATGTTCTTATTTTAGTTGTGATGCTCCTAGCTTGGTTATATTGTGACTTTCTTAGTTTAGTTATTTGATGACTTTCTTAGTATGGTTGTGTAATGACTCTATATTTTGGTTGTGTAATAATCTATGTTTGGGATTTCTATGTTTGTTGAACATCATGTAATCCATCATTTCTTAGCATAAGTTTCTCTTCGGTTATCATGTGCTTATAATGTATTAATCTCTTTTCAATCGATGACAAAGGGGGAGAAATATCTCTCATGCTATCTATGTTATATACCATTTTTATGTTTTTGTGCTATTATACTCTTATATTTTCCATACTATTGGAAATTGTGCTAACATTTGTGAAAGCAGGAATCAAACGGTAAGGATATAAAATATATAAACTAACAAATTTGTGTAGAAATTCAGGGGGAACTATACATTCAAGAGGAGAAAATCTAACGTGTTGTCATCAATCAAAAAGGGGGAGAATGTTGAATAAAGAGATTTTGATCGATGCCAACGAATGAAGCTACTATGGGAATCGAACCATAAAGATAAGGTTTTATATATATATGTACATTGAGTCATGTTAAAATTATGTTAAAATCTATCCTCAAGTATACACGGCTATGCTAATCAAGTTATATATATATATACATACATAATTAAAACCTTAAAAAGCCAGAGATGTGCAGAAACTGGCCTACCAATCGACTGGCAGGAAATCCACCAGTCGACTGGTCAAGCTATTTCTGCACATAACGGCTGGTTTCAAAAGTTTTATATAAATATTTTAATTCTACATGTCAACTGATGATTTTTAACCAGTCGACTGATTCGACCCAAAAACAATTTTTTGAAGAGTCACCATTCTTCGTGAAGAGATTCCTCTTCATTAATCAAAGGAAATGGACATAACTTTTGATGGAAACTATTCATGAAGAATTGTTACTCTTATACTACTATATAAACAAGTTTAATCATGTCTTACAATCACCTAATCTATCTGAATTTGACCGATTTTCTGATCATCATTCTATTCTCTCCATTTACATTCTTTGCAATTAAAAAGCTCTCTAATTCATGTACTTGTTGAATCCATGAATCAATTTAATATCATTTGATTCAACAAGCTATAGTCTTCCTTAAATATTTGCATTCAAAGCATATACTCGAGTATCAGATTATAGGAAGGTTGTGCTTAAAATATTGGCTATCCGTGTTGATTCAAGAACACAAATCAGAAGTCAAACTCTTGTAATATTTGAAGAACTGTGTAGTTTCTTAGGCGACAGGCATCCTTGTTGGGGCTCGGGTGTACTGACCTATTCCTCCGGGTTAAGAGAGGGCATTGTTAGTGAATTCCGAAGAGGGGCTTCGGGACTGGACGTAGGGCAGGAAGTCCGAACCAGTATAAAAATTCCTGGTGTCACTTTACTTTACTTTCCGCATTTACTTTGATTGCGATATATCTTCGTAGTTTAGATTGTATTTGACTATTGCATATCATTTAGCTAGCATATCATATATATTTCCGCTGTATCAATATAGATCCTTTAAGTCGTACGTATCGACTACAGATTTCACAAGTTTTAGGATAAGACAAATCAGTGTGATTATAACTATTCCTTTGCTACTTCTCATGATTGTCTTTTACTACAATTTTCCATACATTTCACAATTTATAAATACTACATATTCATTTAACTATGTTAAGTAAGCATAACTAATTAAACAAATATTCATGAAAAAACAACTAAAATACAACTTTGAAATGCTCTATTCACAGAACAAGAACACGATTTTCTTTCATGACCCTTTTATTTGCTCCTTTGATATGCTAAAAGAATGAAGTTTATATTCTTGCTTGGTATCATGATTAATCATTTCATTGCATTCAAACCCTCTACAATTGCTTTTGTGGATCGATTTTTGATAAGAAAATTCACTCAACACCTGAAAAGGGTATTTCTAATAGTTATCACTGTTAACAATATACGTTGTAACAGTTATAACCATTACAACAACATGTGTGACAAACTATTGTCATGAATATTGTAATGGTTATAACCATGATATAGTGTGTATACGACATCAGTTATAACCATTATAAAAATATGATTCTGTCATGCTTATAACCTTTGGTACTTAAAAATTTGTCACATTTATAACCGTTATAATAAGTCATTTATAACGCTAATTACTTGACAAATATGAAAAAACTAACAGTTATTACTGTTAATATGTAAAACTGACTGTTTAATACGATAAATTTAATAAAAGTTGTAACTGTTACAAACTTGAATATTGCACCAGCCCTGTAGTAGGTAATCCTTTCAAATAAGTAACAATCATAATATGCTTCAACTAATTTCATAAAGCATATATCAATAGATTTGTACAACATATAATATAACAATATCCCAAAGCAAATACAACATATCACAATTTGTATCCTAAAGAAAATTCCATTTCCTCAAACATCAAATTACCAAAATCCAATATACAACCATTCATCATCCATAACAAATATTGTTAGACCGAAATCTAGGCCTAGCACCCAAATCCAATGCGAAAACCTCACAATCACATATCAATGCAGAAAAGCAGTAAAATAAGAGGGGACACACAATATTTTATAGTGTTTCGGCTCAAACCAAGCCTACGTCCACTTTATCTCTTCTTAAATCCTAAGAAGTTACAAGTACAACTCTATTGGTTTGCGGTTTATACACGAGATCCTCGTGTTTACAATGAAAAGACGTGCAAAAAGTCGAGATTATACACGAAATCCTCGTGTTATAATGTGGAATTCGGATTTGATGTGTTCGCAAAGTCTTTGCGGTTGCAATGGTGGAAACCGAATAAGAGAGTGGCCAAAAAGATCCCTTAATTCTCCTCCAAACGGTGTATTTATAGGTGATTTCTGGGTTCGGTTCGGATGCCACATGGCGCACATCCCTTTCATCCCGAAATGTAGTAGAGAAAGTGGAGAAAACCTCTCCATATCGTGCTCTGCCAAGTGTAATTAGATCCGCGTTTGTTGGAGGTGATTACTCCTCAAGAACAGGTCAAACTCGTGAGCAGAAGCAGGTCGAGGTGGTTCGGGTTCGATTCGAACCGAGTTGATGTCTCCAATCTGAAGACTGGAAGCACTTCAGTGTAAAATACTTCAGGCGGGTCCGGTCTTCTGTGCTCCAATCCGATCCGGGGAGTACTAAATTTCCTTTTGCAAAGTTATGCCATTGGGTCCTCTTACCTGATCTGAACTGTATATCCGATCCCAATGGATTATGCCAATTCCAGATTCCAAGTTCCCAGCTCTGCACGCATTCACGAAAACGGGCGTAACTTTCAAACTGTAAGTCCGTTTTAGCCAAACGAAAGCTCGATTTGAAGCTGATTCAGAGAGCTACAAGAATTAAGGAACTTAGCTCTATAAATGATGTTTCCGGGCCCAAAAGAGGTCGTCTGATAGGAGTTTCGGGCCAATCTTTGTTTGTGATGCGACTCCAACCAAATCGCTTACTGTCTTCAGACAATATCCCCCATACTTGTCCGTATTGTTAACCAGAGATTTCATGTGTGACGGCTTTGACTAAAAAGCAGGTCAACATTTTTCCCCCCAGAACATATCTTGCTAGTTGAAGAAAGATGTGTTCTGGATAATCCAAGGCCACACCGGGCCTGCCTGCTGCAAGTATAATCCATACCTGCGAAGAAAAGGGAGCAAAAAGGTGTCAAATCCTGACAAAACTGATTACACTTTCGAGCAAAAACCATGCTTGGGCGTTTGTTTAAGCATAAACCATACTCGAGGGACGTTCGAATCATCCTGCCAAAACCTGGCGAGGGACCTAACCTTCTGGGTATAAGCCATACCAAGAAGTTCAAACTGAGCATAAGCCATACTCGAGTTTTATTGATTTCCTTCACCCAATCCTGACAAGATCGTTCATCGTTCCTGAGTATAATCCATACTTAAGAATCCTAGTGAGTATGGAATCCATACTCATGTCGAGATAGAGCTATACTTGCCAAAACCTAACAAGACAGTCTGTCCTTAGGCATAATCTATGCCTAGGGGCCCGAGATAAGTATAAGCCATACTTTAATTGAGATTGAGAATCCTGCCACAACCTGGCAAGACACTTAAATTTTCCAAACATAATCCATGTTCGGAAAGTCCTTCCTTATTTGATTCAAAGTACAAAACCAAAGCAAATCCTGATTGGTTTGTCATCGAGTGCAGAGCACGCTCTGGAGCTAAATCCTAACCCCGAACGTGTGTACTCCAATTTAGCCAATCGAAAAATCTAAAGAAATCAAAGAGACATATCTTAAATCCTAAGAAATTTTGGAAATGCAGAGTGATCCAATCCAGATCAGTTGATGATGAGACCACGGGAGCTCGATCTACGGTCGTTCCCTCTCCAAGGAGCAGGTGGTGGCAGCGAGGGTGAAGGCACTGTAGGTTGTTTCACATACTCGAGTAGCTCTCCACGTCTAACCCGTTCCTCAATCAAGTCTCGCAAGTGCCTACAGTCATTTGTGTCATGACCATCCATATCATGAAATATGCAGTATTTTCCAGAATCGCGTTCTCTTTGTGATGGCTCCCTCCTGGGAGGCTTTGGATAGGAGACGTCACCGTTTGTGTTCATGTAGATGTCAGTCAAGTTCGAATTGAGTTTGGTGTACTTTTCATATTTGGGCCGTCTCCGGGGCTGAGAGTTGCGGTCATTCTTGACAGCAGCTTTCCCTTTTCCTTTTCCAGAATCAGACAGTTCTCCGTCTTTGAGCATGTTGACATCTAGAATTTTCTTTTCGGATGTTGCGTCTTCTTCACATAGAAATCTATCCGATTCAAGGTAGAATTCGCTGAGATTCCGTGGTGGGTCTCGGTACAAGGATTTTTTGAACTCCGAGTTGTCCAGAATGCCGGATACTACCGCCATCAATACTATAGATGGCTCAGGTCGATCAACCGATGCTGCTGCAATGTTGAACCGTTCAAAAAATGAGCGCACAGTTTCTTTGGTCCTCTGCTTGATTGTAGTGAGAGACATTACATTCTTGGGTCGAACGATGTGGACCCGAAACTGTTCAATAAAGGGAGCGACCAGCATGTTCCAGCTGTTGATTGATTCAGATTCCAGCTGCTGAATCCACATAGCAACTATATCGGTCAAAAAGAGAGGAAAACATTTAGCCATTATGTTTTCCGATGCCGATTGAACTTCCATATGACGTTTATAGTGCATCAGATGCACAGTAGGATCCGTCCTGCCATTGTAGGGCTCCAGTTGTGGAAGTTTGAAATCTGGAGGATTGCGAGAATTCCTGATTTCCCGTGTGAATGGATTGTGATTGACATCATCCATGTCATTCTGAAAAGTCCTGCCTCTCGAGAGGCGTTCAATCAAATTGGCGAGTCGGTCGCCTTCAAAGAGTTATTGCAAGCTACCAAAATCTGAGCTGGTGCCCCCAGCATTGATTCCAGAGGAGTTTGGAAAAACATTGGGTGCTTGGAGTATGATCCGTTTCAGGTCGGAGGTTCGGTTCGGGTGGGAGGCTCCGAACCGTCCCGGTTCGTTGTGCTTGATTCGAACGGGTTCGCGGTCATTTTCCTGTTGCGTTCCATTTCGGAGTTGCGTTGTTGTATTTCCTATCTGAACTGGAGCAGATGTTGGCCGTGTCAGGCCTGTGCTTCTAGTGACGTTTCCATCCAAGACATTAAGTGTTGGAGCTACGAGTTGTTGAGGGGGATTGCCCCCGAGTTCACTTGAATTTGGGTCCCCTGCATTTCGTATCCTAACCGACCAGAATGGTTGCTCCTGCTGGAGTTGATTCCATCACTGCTCGTATCCGCGCAGCATTGTTTCTAGTGAGTTGTGTATCACCGCTCGTCCTGCCTTCCATCCGAGCGAAGAATGCATCCATCATCTCCTGTTTTTTGCGGAGGAGATCATCTTGCCTTGCCATTTGAGTTCTCAATTTAGTAAGAACGCCATCCATCTATTCTCTGGTTAAGTATGTCGATAGATCACCATGAGAGGAAGCCTCCTGGCTCGCCTCATTCCTCGCGCCTTCCGTACCAACATCCTCAGTACGAGAGAAGGTTCCATCTTTCTTTCATTTAAACATCGATCCAATAGCTAAGCAATCTGATTCCTTTCAAGGTAGAGATTGAAGTAATATCGTGTGCCCCCTACCAGGCGCGCCAAAATGTTAGACCGGAATCTAGGTCTAACATCCAAATCCAACCTCACAATCACAAATCAAAGCAGTAAAATAAGAGGAGACACACAATATTTTATAGTGGTTCGGCTCAAACCAAGCCTACGTCAACTTTATCTCTTCTTAAATCCTAAGAAGGTACAAGTACAATTCGGATTTGATGTGTTCGCAAAGTCTTTGCGGTTGCAATGGATGGAACCGAATAAGAGAGTGGCAAAAAATATCCCTTAATTCTCCTCCAAGCGGTGTATTTATAGGTGATTTCTGGGTTCGGTTCGGATGCCACGTGGCGCGCATCCCTTTCATCTCGGAATGTAGTAGAGAAAGTGGAGAAAACCTCTCCAGATCGTGCTCTGCCAAGTGTAATCAGATCCGCGTTTGTTGGAGGCGGTTACTCCTCAAGAACATGCCAAACTCATGAGCAGAAGCAGGTCAAGGCTGTTCGGTTCAGGTCCGATCTAAACCGGGTTGATGTCTCCGATCCGAAGACTGGAAGCACTTCAGTGTAAAATACTTCAGGCGGGTCGGGTCTTCTGTGCTCCGATCTGATCCGGGGAGTACTAAATTTCCTTTTGCAAAGTTATGCCAGTTGTTCCTCTCACCCGATCCGAACCGTATAACTGATCCCAATGGGTTATGCCAATTCCAGATTCCAAGTTCCCGGTTCTGCACGCGTTCACGAAAACGGGCGTAACTTTCAAACCGTAAGTCCGTTTTAGCCAAAAGAAAGCTCGATTCGAAGCTGATTCTAATTGATGTTTTCGGGCCCAAAAGGGGTCGTCTGATAGGAGTTTCGGGTCAATCTTTGTTTGTGATGCGACTCCAACCAAATCGCTTACTGTCTTCTGACGATAATCCCCATACTTGTGTGTATTGTTAACCAGAGATTTCATGTGTGACGGCTTTAACTAAAAAGCAGGTCAACAAATATCAAATAACATCAAAGTATCACAATTTAATATACAACCATTACACAAAATGTAAACGATAAATGGGCTAAATTACAAACCTACCATTGAAAAGATCGAATAGCGTACGCATACCATTGTGGGGTGCGTCAAAAGTTGATGCTTTCGGATCCAGAACTTCCTTTACCCAAATGACTTTCTCTCCTTTTAGTACAGGTCTATAATGACAAACTTTTTGCATTCCTACATGCCCCTTCGCTACATCTTTTAATGTTGACGATAATAGCTCTACAGATTGTTTATCTCTCTTGGATGATCCAATAACATCATTAGAGACAGTATGTAGATTGTTATTACCTTGCCCTCCATCGGAAGCAACTTCTTCTCATGGTGTCGTATTTTCTCCATGTTGATTGATAAGAAGCTTCAAGTCCATAGGCACAATATTAAATCTGAAAGACATGTTTCAAGCTCCTTATATATACTAGATGATTCATAAATACATAAGTTGCACGGTCACACAAAAGTAGCATCAGTGCTAGTGTACAACAATACTTAATTTATTCGGTTATTATTAGCAAAAGATTGTTAAAGATTACCAATATAGTAAATAAAATAATAACCATATGTTACATAATACATTGTTCAATTAACAATGCTGGCAAAATAGCATGCAGGTTTTAGTTTCTTGAAACCAAGAAAGTGAAACCGAGCATCTTTCAGTTTCAATCGCTGATGCTTGGTTTCAACATACAGAAACCAAGCTACTCGGTTTCAGTGAAATCGGAAACAGGTTTTGGTTAAACTGAAACCTATTCAGTGAAACATGTTTTAGGTTTTAGTTAAACTGAAACCTAAAACAGGTTTTGGTTACTGAAACCTGAAATTGTTCGCTCGGTTTCAAGATACCAAAACCGAGCGACTCGGTTTTAGTTTCTTGAAACCGAGCATCGCTCTCGATTTCAACATCCTGAAACCAAGCATCTTTCAGCTTCTCAGTTTTAGTAACTGAAACCTGTTTTATATGTGAAAAGACCAAAAGGTGTAGTTCTATTTGAAGAAAGTGAACTGCATTTCAAAAGTAACCGTGTATGTGCTCCTAAAATGGCCATATGGACCCACTTTGAAGTTTTGAACCGATTAAATACACTGGATAGAAATAAGAGGTGGAATTTCTCAGTTTTATTGAAATTTCCTCTTTGTCAAAACATGGATGAAACTAGAGATCATCTATTTTATGATTGTGACTAATTTGCAAACTTTCTTTTCTTGGCCTGGGGTTAAGAAACCTTTAGGTTGTTCCATATATATCTTTTCTAATAAGTCTCCGTTTAGAAAGGCTGTCTTTACTTCCATTTGATGTATAACCAAATTATTAATTGATGCAAGTGCTATTAAATAGCGCATGGATGATTTGCGAGCAACTGGAGCATATGTATCAAAATAATCTACTCCTTGTCTTTGTTTGTATCCCTTAGCAGCTAATCTGGCTTTAAATTTATCAATGGATCCATTTGTATTCAA
Source organism: Allium sativum (assembly GCA_030737875.1). NCBI lineage: Eukaryota > Viridiplantae > Streptophyta > Magnoliopsida > Asparagales > Amaryllidaceae > Allium > Allium sativum. The sequence continues at coordinate 483,399,048 of CM060919.1, read as the reverse complement.
CTTTTTCTTAAATATCCATTTACATCCTATAGGTTTGGCACCAGGAGATAAATCAACTAAAAACCAAGTTTGGTTTAACATTGTGGAGCTCATTTCATCATTGGTAGCTTCTTTCCAGAAATTAGAATCTTTGGAACTCATAGGCTTATAATAAGTTTCAGGATCATCATCGACGTTCATTACATAACTTGCCACATTAAGGACTTCGTCCTTATTGCCTTCTACGTGATATGTTATGATGTCAGGACCATAGTTTATTTCTATTCTCGCTCTTTTACTTCTCCCGTGTTCAGTACTATTATCTGGCACTGACATTTCCTTGCTGTTTTAAGTAGGAGCATATTCGTCATCATTGATGTCATTAGTCTTAGTTGGTTCTGGACTAAATGATGTCAAAGGATTCTCAATAGTTTGATTTTCAAAAAAATTCTACATCTATAGATTCTATAACTTTTAAGGTGTTAAGAATAAGGAACCTATAAGTTATATTGTTAAGAGAATATCCTATGAAAACACACTTAAATGCCCTATTACCCAACTTTGGTTGTTTAGGATCGGATTTTCTAACATATGCTAAGCAACCCCAAACTTTAAGTCTAGCAAGATTAGGTTTTCTATTAAACTGTAATTAATAAGGGGAAATATTAAACTTTTTAAGTGGTACTCTATTTAAAATGTAGCATGCAGATAACATAACATCCCCCCATAGGTTAAAAGGTAAATTAGAACTTATGAGCATGGCGTCGACCATTTCTACTAAAGTTCTATTTTTCCTCTCAACAACACCATTTTGTTGTGGTGTATATGGAGTGGTACATTGGTGAATTATACCATGTTGTTTACAAAATAAGGTAAATTCATTTGAAAAATATTCATCACTACGATCTGAATGTAACACTTTAATTTTAACTCCTAATTGTGTTTCGACTTCTACTTTGTAAATTTTAAATTTATTAAAAGTCTCATCTTTTGAATTCATTCGATATACATATGCATATCTAGTATAATCATCAATAAATGTTATATAGTATTAGTTACCACCATAGGTGATATGACTTTTTAAGTCACCCACATCACTATATACCAAATCAAGCAAACTAGTTTTCCTTTCTACAAATTTAAAGGATTTCCGGTGTATTTTTGCTTGAACACAAATTTCAAATTTAGAGATAGAGTCGAAATCACAATCAGAAATTAATCCTAATTTGTGCATACTTCTAAGAGATTTATAATTAACATGTCCTAATCTACCATGCCATAAATTAACAGAATCAACAATGTAAGCAGAAGATTTCTTTACTAGAATCAACATAATCATGCTGTTACAAGATTATCCATGTCCAATAAATTTGTTGTTCTCGGACAACGCTAACTTATTAGACTCATACACCATCTTGAATCCTCCTTTGTTAAGAAGGTATCCAAAAACCAAATTCTTTCACATACCGGGTATGTAAAATACATTGACTAATGTAAGAACTTTCCCAGAGGTGAATGTAAGTTCAATTTTTCCTTTTCCCAGAATTTTGCTTGCAACTTTGTTTGCACTAGTAACTTCGCTGGATTCTCCATTATTTTCTTTGTAAGTCTTAAACAGATTACGGTCTTTGTAAATATGAATTGTTGCTCCAGTATCGAGCCACCGATCATTATCAATGCCACTAACAGAGTTCGCCTCTTGTACAACTGCCACAAGCTTTTCTTCGACCATGTTGGCTTTTTTACGTTTCTTCCGAAGATGACAGTTACGGGCATAGTGGCCAGGTTTGTTACAATAGTAACATGCACCCTTCATTTTGTTCTTGGGATTATTCTTCTTCTTAAACTGTGTCTCATTCTTAGGCTTCAATTTATTAGTAATTTTAACATTATTTGCCTTAGATTGAGACTCAATTTGTAGATTATCATCTAGTTCGTGTTTACGAGAATCCTCTTCAATACGAAGATGACGCTATAAACCGTCTAAATTATAATCTGTTTTTGCATATTTCAATTTTTATTTATAATCTTCCCAGGAATTCGAGAGACTCGAAATAATAACTCCAACAACAAAAGATTCATGGAGATCAATACCGACATCTTTTAGTTGATTCACCAATAGTAGTATTTCACTTACTTGTAAAACTATGGACTTATTGGCGACCATTTTGAAATCCATAAAATTACAAATAAGAAACTTTTTATTACTTGCCTCGGATATGTTATACTTTCTCTCCAGTGCAGTCCAAAGGTCCTTTGCAGTTTCCAAGGTCCTATGAGCATTGTAGACAGAAGTAGACAATGCATTCAGAATGTGCCCTTTGCATAGAAAATCATCCTCTTTGCGGTTTGCACGTTTTTCCTTCAGAGCAGCATTCTCGCCTGCAATGTCCTCTGGTATAATTTCCAATCTGTCTTCCAAGATGTAGAATAATTTCACAGTGGTTAGGAAGAACTTCACTGTCTCTTGCCAACAAGTGAAGTTTTCGCCGTCAAAATGCTCCAATTTATTCAAATGATGATTCATCACGTGTAGCGCACTCAAACCTTCCTTGATTGAAGCTATTGTCTGAAAATTTTGTTGGGGATATTGTGGTTTGAGACTATTGGAGGAAGATGAATTGCAGTCCAGAGTTCTAGAGATCCTTTGCAGTTTCTAAGGTCATGTGAGTGTTGTAGACTGAAGTATACAATGTATTCAGAATGTGCTCTCTGCACAGAAAATCATCCTCTTTGCACTTTGCACTTTGCACATTTTGACTTCAGAGCGGCATCCTCGCTAGCAATTCCTTATAGTATAATTTCCAATCCGTTTTCCAAGATGTAGAATAATTTCACAGTGGTCAGGAAGAACTTCATTGTCACTTGCCAACGAGTGAGGTTTTCGCCATCAAAACGCTCCAATTTAGTCAAATGCTGATTTATCACTTGTAGCACACTCAAACCTTCCATGTTGAACCTATTGTCTGAAAAATTTATTGGGGATTTGTGGTTGGAGACTATTGGAGGAAGATGAATTGTCGTACTTCAGACTTTAAGGATCTATGGAATAGATTCTTTCAGACAATAGTTCAACCCAACAGGTACAAACGGGTTATCGAACTATCGACTTTCAAGAATCAAAAATGCCTTGAACTTCGAAATCGGATTCAAAGTTTGTACGACTTTGATCCGATCATGAACACTATGATTTTTTTCTTATGATGCAATAAAATAATAAGAATGAAGAGAAGAAGAAGTTGAAACCTGCAATGATTCTGGATAATGCAACACCCTGTAGGTGTTACGAATTCACAACTTTTGAAACGCTTTAATGGCGTCGCAGTTCCAGAGGAAGAAGAAGATGCTTCAGAAGTGATTTGAAACGCTTTTGGCTGTCGGTATTTATAACAGCGGAGAGGTGTCTTTCCATCAAAACGTTGCAACCATTTATAACGGTCATATCTTTTTTCGAATCGAAATAGTCGCGTCTTTTCGTTTTGAACTGTAGCGTTTATTTATTTGCAACAGTTCAAAACGTCACAATTCCCGCCCGCTATTTAAAACACATTCAGATCCTTAATGAGCTGAAAACCGGCCCATTACTATGTATAAAATCCGATCCAATATTGTCACTGGATCCATATCCGAGACCCACACCCGCACCCGACTCGGCCCGGTTCGGCCGGTCGGATGGACGGCGAAGGTGGCACGCGCGTGTGTGACATAGTGATGTATGGTCTCCCACCTTACGACAAAGTAAACATTTTGGTGACCCAAGGCCCCAACACACTTGTGAGAAGGTTATTGATATAGTGGCACACCTCTCAACATTCTACAAGGTGGGACTAATCCCCACACCTTCCCTATTTCATTCTTGCTTCCCTCTTAAAATAAACCCAAACCCCAAAATACTTTGAAAATCTACAACAATATCCCCCAATTTTCAAAATAATGAAAATAATAAAAGTGGATGGCTGAATCACAAGTGTGACTTCCTACATACTCAAATGGGATCAAGCCTATGTAGTTTTAAGATCAAGTTTTGCATTATCGTGGAAACAACATATAAATAAAAGGTGTCCTTTTGATTTGAAGCTTTACTTAGAGTAAACCATTCAAAGTTCTATTGAAATTCTATGGTGAACGAAATTTGACCCAAGTATCCCTTAATGATAAAACCGGAACAATCACGCATGTTGTATTCCATAGTTAGAGTGTTATGTATTACTCAGCATGTTAATGGCCATGTGCTTTAATCCTGGTTCATGAGTCTACTTTAGAAAGCGGTCTTACTTTCTTATGAAATTACCTGATTTCCATACTCATATAAGTAAGTTTATTAAGGTGTTTCTGCGATACACCATTTAAGGTTTCTAGACTTATTGAGGACATTTACCCATCCTTTGTTCTTGTAGAATCCAACACTAAATACTAAGGGATTATTGTTTTAGTGTTCCATGACCATTCTCTTAACTTGTTGGTACCCATTGAACTTTGTCTATCCTTTTCAAGACACAAGTTGGATTTTTGTTAAGGATGATCAGTCTTCATTCACAGTCCTTAGTCCCATTTATTTTGACTTTATAGAAACCATTGCCTTTGGAAGACCCTTTTAAGTGGGTCGGCCATGTTTTTCTTTGTTTCTTTGTAGTCAACAGTTATAACTCCACTTTTGAGTATCTGTCTTACCATTTAATGTCTTAGACTCACATGTCTAGACTTTCCATTATATGTCTTATTAGAGACATTATAAATTGTTGCTTGATTATCATAGTTAATCAAGACTCCTGGAGATGGCTTCTTCCATAATGGGATTTGCATTAATAAATTCATAAGCCATTCTGCTTCCTTACATGCATCTGCTAATGTAATCAATTCTGACAACATAGTTGAATCAGATATATAGGTCTGCTTCTTGGAAGTCCAAGACATAACAACGCCTCCTAATGTAAATATCCATCCAGTCGTAGACTTGAATTTGGATTCTACATTGTTCCAGGTTGCATCACTATATCCTTCTATTACAGTAGAATATACTTTATAAGATAAACCATAGTCAATGGTTACTTTCAATAAGCTACTAGAAATGGCTTTCCAGTGTCTCAAACCTAGGTTACTCGTAAATCGACACAATACACTTATGGCATGTGCGATATCGGGTCTAGTGCAATGCGTAGCATACATAAGACTCCCAATAATACTAGAATACTCCAGTTGAGAAATGGTACGTCCAGTGTTCTTTTCTAATTTGATACTTGGATCTAAAGGAGTTGGTGCTGGTTTGTCATCATAGTGACCATATTTCTTTAAGAACTTCTCAGTGTAATGAGATTGGGTTGGTAATAAATCACCCGCTTTCCTAATGATTTTAATTCCTAAAATTACATCAGCCTCTCCTAGATCTTTCATATCAAATTTAGAAGATAGAAACTCTTTAGTTTCATTCATACATAATATATTGGAACCAAATATTAGCATGTCATCAACGTATAAACATATTATAACATAACCATTATTATCCGATTTGTTATAAATACATTTATCAGCATCATTTACAATGAATCCATATGATAGTGCGACTTTATCAAACTTCTCATGCCATTGCATGAGAGCTTGCTTCAGGCTATAAAGAGATTTGACTAATTTACAAACTTTCTTTTCTTGGCCTTGGGTTATGAAACCTTCAGATTGTTCCATATATAACTCATCTTCTAAATCTTTGTTTAGAAAGGCTGTCTTTACATCCATTTGATGTATAACCAAATTATGAATTGATGCAAGTGTTATTAAACAACATATGGAAGATATGCGAGCAACTGGAGCATATCTATCAAAATAATCTACTCCTTGTCTTTGTTTATATCCCTTAGAAACTAATCTAGATTTAAATTTATCAATGGATCTATTCGCATTTAAATTTTTCTTGAATATCCATTTACATCCTATAGATTTAGCACCAGGAGGTAAGTCAGTTAAAACCCAAGTTTGGTTTAACATTATGGAGTTCATTTCATCATTAATAACTTCTTTCCAAAAATCAGAATCTTTGAAACTCATAGCCTCAGAATAAGTTTCTGGATCATCATCGACGTTCATTCCATATCTTGTCACATTAAGGACTTCGTCCTTATTGCCTTCTACGAGATATGTTATGAAGTCAGGACCATAGTTTATTTCTATTCTCGCTCTTTTACTTCTCCCGTGTTCAGTACTATTATCTAGCACTGACATTTCCTTGCTGTTTTGAGTAGAAGCATATTCGTCATCATTGATATCATTAGTCTTAGTTGGTTCTAGACTAGATGATGTCAATGGATTCTCAGTAGTTTAATTTTCAAAAAAATTCTGCATCTACAGATTCTATAACTTCTAAGGTGTCAAGAATAAGGAACCTATAAGTTATACTATTAAGAGAATATCCTATGAAAACACACTTAAAATGCCCTATTACCTAACTTTGGTCGTTTAGGATCGGGTTTTCTAACGTATGCTAAACAATTCCAAACTTTAAGTCTAGATTAGGTTTTCTATTAAACTGTAATTAATAAGGGGAAGTATTATACTTTTTAAGTGTTACTCTATTTAAAATGTAACATGCAGATAACATAGCATCACCCCATAGGTTATAAGATAAATTAGAACCTATGAGCATGGCGTTGACCAATTCTACTAAAGTTCTATTTTTCCTCTTAGCAACACCATTTTTTGTGGTGTATATGGATCGGTACATTGGTGAAATATACCATATTGTTTAAAAAACAAGGTAAATTCATTTGAAAAATATTCACCACCATGATCTGAATGTAACACTTTAATTTTAACTCCTAATTGTGTTTCGACTTCTGCTTTGTAAAATTAAAATTTATCAAAAGCCTCATTTTATGATTTCATTAGATATACATACGCATATCTAGTATAATCATCAATAAATATTACATAGTATTGGTTACCACCATATGTGATATGACTTTTTAGGTCACCCACATCACAATATACCAAATCAAGCAAACTAGTTTTCCTTTCTACAGACTTAAAGGATTTCCGGTGTATTTTTGCTTGAACACAAATTTCACATTTAGATATAGAGTCGAAATCACAATTAGAAATTAATCCTAATTTATGCATATTTCTAAGAGATTTATAATTAACATGTCCTAATCTACCATGCCATAAATTAATAAAATCAACAATATAAGCAGAAGATTTTTTTACTATATTTAACTTAATCATGCCTTAAAAGATTATCCATGTCCAATAAATTTGTTGTTCTCGGACAACACTAACTTATTAGACTCATACACCATCTTGAATCCTTCTTTGTTAAAAAGGTATCTAGAAATCAAATTCTTACACATACTGGGTACGTAAAATACATTGACCAATGTAAAAACTTTCCCAGAGGTGAATGTAAGTTCAATTGTGCCTTTTCCCAGAACTTTGCTTACAACTTTGTTTGCACAATAACTTCGCTGGATTCTCCATTATTTTCTTTGTAAGTCTTAAACATATTACGGTCTTTGCAAACATGAATTGTTGCTCCAGTACCTCGCCACCAATCATTATCAATGCCACTAACAGAGTTCGCCTCTTGTACAACATCCACAACTTTTCTTCGACCACGTTGGCTTTTTGATGTTTCTTCCGAAGACCACAGTCTCGGGCATAGTGGTCGGGTTTGTTACAATAGTAACAGGCACCCTTCTTTTTGTTCTTGGAATTATTATTCTTCTTAAACTGTGTCTCATTCTTAGGCTTCAATTTATCAGTAATTTCAATATTATTTGCCTTAGATTGAGATTCAATTTACAGTTATCATCTAGTTCGCGTTTACGAGATTCCTCTTCAATACGAAGATGACGTTGTAAATAGTCTAAATTATAATTCGTTTCCGCATGTTTCAATTTTTTCTTATAATGATTCCAAGAATTCGGGAATCTCGAAATAATAACTCCAACGACAAAAGATCCAGGGAGATAAATACCGGGGTCTTTTTTTCGTTGATTCACCAACAGTAGTATTTCACTTACTTGTCCAACTGTGGACTTGTTGGCGACCATTTTGAAATCCATAAATTATAAATAACAAATTTTTTATTACTTGCGTCGGATATGTGATACTTACTCACTAATGCAGTCCTGAGGTCCTTGCAGTTTCCAAGGCCCTTTGAGCGTTGTAGACTGAAGTAGACAATGCATTCAGAATGTGCACTCTGCATAGAAAATTGTCCTCTTTGCACTTTGCATGTTTTGTGTAACACCCCATAATTTTATAACACATTAAGATGATAAACTAAGGAATACTTAAGTAAATATTGGGAATTAAGTAAAACGGACTATGCCGTTGCGTTCGTCTCGGAATTCTGCTTAAGATAGACACTGGTTTGCATAAAACGATCATCGTAAGAAAAAGATATTAAGGTTTGAAGTTTGTTTACGCATAAGCTAATTATATATATATATTAAACATTTCAGAAATTCGAAATAATTTAAAATCTAGCGGCGGAAGGGGGAAGGAATTTTCCCGCTATGGGTGTTAACCCAGGGGTCGACCCCATAACAGGGGTGTCGACACCCATTTCGACACCACAAAGGGCGTCGACCCCATGTCGACCCCCTTGAGATCTAGGCAGAATTCAGTTCTACATATGTTGACTCCTTTCTGGACTAGATTCATTGACCCTAGGCTATAAATAAGACCTCATTCTCATTGTTTTACTCATTCTAAAACAATGGAGAACTAGATGCTACATCTGCCTAGATTAAAATAGCCTATCTTCTTCAACAAACAAGTTATTCAAGTTCATATATTTGTTCTTCAATAGCTACTATCAAGTCTCCTGTTCTTTAGATCCAATCACAGTGAGTCTATGTTAATTGAGTCATATCAGATCTCATCCTGTGACTAATTGAGTCATATCAGATCTGCCATTATGAATTGGATCTAATGCTATGACTAATTGAGTCATATCAGATCTGCCATTATTTGTATATCTAATTCACTGTTTAGATCTCATTATGCCTGTTTATGACATCCCTATTATGCTAGTTGTTTAATCAAGTCACTATGCCTAATCAGTTCTATTATCACATGCTCATCAGATCTGATCCTATATGCCTATCTTGTTATTATGTCCAATTCTGCCATCGTATGCTTATTCAGTTACTATGCCTAATGCTTATTTCTGTTCTTTTCCCTTTTTATTCTATAGCCAGGCTACCTTCGAGCCTAGGCATACCACTGAAATATGCGAACGCACGAATTGGGAATGAGGGGAAAACGTTAAAATTAGGGCATATTTTGTATTGGAAATTTGGGGCATAACTTGAATTGAGAACAAGAATATGGATTTGGGGCATAAACCAAATTGTGATTAAAGATCTTAATTTTGGGGAATATGGTACATGACGAATATGACTTGGAAAAAGGGCATGAAAACCTATAATGAAATAGGGATAATTGTTAAAAAAATGAAATGCCAAGAATTATAGTAATTAGAAACTTTAACCGCGCTTAGACACGAGGTTAGATTACACTTGTGGTGGAAGTCTGCCCGGACCCGCCCGATATATCCAGCAACCACAAGTGGTGAATTTAATGTGAGGGGTCTAAGTGCATACACACGTAACAGGCTAAGACACGAGGTTAAGTCCGACTTCTGGAAGAAGTCTGCCCGGACCCGCCCGGCATATCCAGCATCCATGAGTTGTACGCTTAATGTGGAAGATCTAGCGTATTATAACCATAAATGAATAAATGGTAATAAACTAGAATACTTAACCTGTTTGAATCCATAGAGATTACATGAACATGTTGACTTGAGTAGGGATTAAGTAAACTTGCTTGAAACAATGCGAGGGTTAAGTATATCCTGGGGTGGTGGGTAATAATTATATATAGGCGCACAGACTTAACCTATTGGGGTTATGCATTCTTATTACACTGGTATGGCATAACCTGTGGAAATCCTAGTAGTGGGGATGTAAGCCTGGGGGAATCTTGTATCATCTTGTGTGTGGGACCCGTTTCAGTAAGTAACCCATAATAGGTATCAAACGAGTACTCCGAACTAGGTCGAAGTCGGGGCATGCTTACTAGGCTGATTGTAAGATATCCAAAAGAGGGGACGGTGTGGGCGGCGCATTCCTACGAGCTTATGCGCATGCATGGGTCTAGATAAGGGAGGTTAAGACACCGTGACATTGGTAGATATGGTTGTGCACATCCTGAAAATGAAGGGTTACCACTCTAGGTAGTGATACATCCTACTGTAGGGCCAGCATAGGGTATCTACGGAGTAGGGAGCCGATCAATTGTAGTAGTAATTAGGGTACATCTAGTCTAGCATATTTAGGAGCCAGTTATTATCCTTAGGGGTGACCCTGGTACGTTCAGTTGGGCTACCTATTATTGTATGGGGTAAAACCTCTCATTAAAACTACACCTAAGTCTACCATCTTGTTGGGGATCATCATGTTCATATGATACTAGTATTGGTGCAGACAAAGAGAAAATTATTAGAGAAGCACTATATATACATGTTCTGTTCACTTTATCCTGTTTACGCTGTCATACCTGCATTATATGTTGTTATACCTCTTATCCAATTTATATGTCTGTCATAATTCTTTTACTTATTTATATGCTAAAAGTAACTGGACTCGCCAGACTTATGTCTGATCTATTTTGTTTCCTCTTCTTTCTCTTCCGTTCCCTCTAGGTTCTCAGGGTGGGAATACTCAAACCTGATCAGGATTCTTCTTTCCTTCTGCTTGGAGCTGCTTAGATGTACTGCTTGATTTCTACCTTCTCTACTATGGTTATGTTTTTAGGGATTATGCTCTTTTCATGTTTATTATACTCTGATGATTTTAGTACAAGACAGAAGTTTAAATTGATGTATTGAGTTTTATGCATTTCGGACGCATGATGTAATTATGTTTTGAACCTCGATGTTTTCTACTCAATAAAGTTTTAAATTCCGCTGTTATTTTATATCTATCTTTAATATTTATGTTTCTGTTTACCTATAACACTTCACGAAACTTAATGCATTCTCTTAATTAGTGGCATTGACGGATATAGGGTGTCACATTTGGTATCGGAGCTGAAAGTTACCAGATCTGATAAAAGATTTTGAAAATTGTTTTCAAAAAGGTTTTAAAAGAAAGCATTTTCAAAAGAAAAGTCTGTTTTGGAAAACTTATTCCCCAAAGTCATAGGAAATATCTTTCGATTCTCTGTTTGAATCCATTTTTCCTTTTCTTTTCAGCATGTCTGGGGAAACTAATATTCCTGAGGGCATTATGATACCAGGCTGGTTCCGTAGGTATCTTGAGCCTACGACGCCTACCGGTGGTCAAGCAGATGTTCCACCCCAGCTGCACACGCTGTTCCTCCTCCTCCTCCGCGTGCTGATAATTTCTTTAAGATATGCAAAGATTTATGTCCTATGAGCAGAAAGTCATTCCGTGGAACTGAGACTTTTGTAGAGGCAAGAATCGTAGAAAGATTCAGGTTGCCGCTTGGTTGTTGAAAGATGAGGCTTCATTTTGGTGGGACGTGACGCAAGCAGGGCGTCCAGTGGAGACTTGGGATGATTTCCGATAGAGATTCGAAATGAAGTTTCTTTCTCAAGCCGAGAAAAGTATGTAAGCAGAAAGGTTTTTGGCGCTCAAGCATGGAGGCATGACTGTCAAAGAGTATGTTAACAAGTTCAATCAACTGGCAAGGTTTGGTTTGGAGCTAGTAGATATCCCGCATAAGAAAGCTTTGTGGTATGTTAGAGGATTGAATGAACCCTCCCCCCCCCCCCCACATGAGAGCAACTTTTGAAAGGCTCGTTGATATGACATTGATGCATGAGGAAGATAAAAGTGAAAAGAAAAAAAGCTAAGGTTGAGAAAACACAAAACAAGAAAGTGTGGCCCAAGAAAGGACAACAACAACAAAAGAAAGGAGGAAAGGACGACAAGGCTAGAGATAAGAGGAAGTGTCATAATTGTGGACGCAAGGGTCATTTGATCAAGGACTGCAAAAGAAAGAAGAATTCTTGTTTCAATTATGGAGATGTTGGACACTTTTCTAAGGAGTGCCCAAAGAAGCAAGGACAAGGTCAAATGGCAGGATCTTCGGGAGGGCAGGTGCATGCTCTCGTGGCCAGTGCGCCAGATAGAGGTAGGAAAATTTCCTTTGAAGGTTTGATTTCTCTTTCCAATCATCCTGTTATAACTATTTTTTATTCGGGCGCTTCACATTCTTTTATATCTGATTCTGTGGTTGAGTCTCTACACCTTAGTACTAGTGTGGTTTTGGATCCCGTTGTTGTCTCAAACCCCATTAGTGGTACGGCTCATTTGTCTATGATCTGTCGGGATTTGAGAATATCTATGTTAGGCATCAAGTTTGAGTGCGACGCATATGTGCATGGTTTCATGGGCTATGGTTTGATTCTAGGGATGGATTGGCTAGCCATGTATGGTGCCATTATAGATTGTGAGAGGAGGGTCGTTAGACTTTTGACTCGCCATGGGAGGACCCTCTAGATTTCTTGTGACCCTAAGGGTTTGATTCCGTATATACTTGGTGGATAATGCAAAGCTAGTTGCATTGCTTCTGCGCTATACGGCTCCAAGAGAAAGGAGGGAGTTTAGCAAGCAAGTAGGGGAGCTACTTGAGAAAGGGTTTATTAGGCAAAGCATATCTGAATGGGGTGCTCTGTTGGTATTCGCAACTAATGCAGATGGTTCGCTTGGCTTATGTGTGGACTATGGAGAGTTGAATAAACTCACTAAGAAAAATAGGCACCCAGTTCTGAGGATAGATAATTTGTTTGACCAGCTTGTTGGTGCATTTGTTTTCTCTCAGTTAAACTTGGCTACGGGGTTTAATCAGTTGAGGGTGGCCGAAGACAGTATAGACAAGACTACTTTTAGAACTCCAGATGGTTTATTCGAGTGGCTCGTTATGCCTTTTGGGTTGACGAATGCACCTGCCTATTTTGTTGATCTGATGAGTAGGGTGTTTCGGGAGTTTCTAAATAAGTTCGTTGTGGTCTTTGTTGATGATATCTTGATTTTCTCGAAAAGCGAGGAAGAGCATGCCCGACATTTAAAAGAGGTTTTGAAAACTCTCCGTGTGCACCAGCTTAAGGAAAAATTCTCCAAATGTCATTTTTGGAGAAAAAAAGTGAGATTTCTAGGGCATGTAGTCTCTAAAGATGGGATAGTAGTGAATCCCGCGAAGGTAGTTGTAGTAAAAGATTGGCAAATCCCAAAGAACGCAACAGAAGTGAGAAGTTTTCTTGGACTAGCGGGCTATTATAGGAAGTTCATTAAGGACTTTGCAAAGATATCAGCCCTACTCACCAGGCTGACGAAGAATCTGACATTTTCTTGGGATGTAAATTATGAAGATGCTTTCCAACGATTGAAGAGGGCTTTGATAATAGCCCCAGTCTTGATCTTGCCCGATGGGAACAAAATGTTCACAGTATACGCTGATGCATGTGGTACAGGGCTTGGTGCGGTTTTGATGCAAGAGGGAAGGGTGGTATGTTATGGAGATAGACAGCTAAGGGTTCATGAGAAGAACTTTCTACCCATGACTTAGAACTAGCTGCCATAGTATTCGCGCTTAAGACTTGGTGCCAGTATCTACTTGGAGAGAAGTCCGAGTTGTACACCAATCATAAATCTCTCAAGTACTTGTTCTCGCAGAAGGATCTTAATTTAAGGCAACAAAGATGGATGGAGTTTCTAGCATCCTATGACTTCGAGATTGCTTATATCCATGGCAAGGGTAATGTGGTGGCAGACGCATTGAGTAGGAAGAGGATGGCCTTAAGTCCTCTGTTTGTGGAGAGGTAAAGCTTGGAGTTCATATCGACTTTTGATTTTAAACCCTCCACCGAGTTTATACCTGGTTTATTGGCATCACTACAGATGTGACCTACTCTTTTGGATCAGATAGGAACTTCGCAACGAGAGGATCCACAGATTTCAGATATCTTGGGTAGGCTCAGTAGAGGGGAGATTTCTAGTCACCTCAGTAGATATTCCACGGACGATAGAGGGTGAAAAGAGTTCTTGGGGATCTTTTAAGGTTGTGTATACTAGACTTCGAAGGGACTTGGAAAAACATCTTCCTTCAGTAGAGTTTGCCTACAACAACAATATCAAGGTAGTATTAGCATGGCACTCTTCGAAGCATTATACGGATGACCTTGTAGATCACCGACTTGTTGGTGGAAGTCTACAGAAAGACTTCTACTTGGACTGGATAGGGTTAGAGAAACTTCAAAAAAGATTGATCTTATCCGCAGACGCATGAAGACAGCTCAGGACAGGCAAAAGTCCTACGCAGATAGGAGTAGGACTGACATTGAGTTTGAGGTGGGAGACATGGTTTTCATCAAGGTATCACCATTGAGGAATGTGGTTCACTTTGGATCTGTAGAGAAATTGACACTAAGATTTGTAGGGCCCTTTCCCATAACAGAAAGGATTGGACAAATGGCCTATAGAGTAAAGCTACCAGAGAGACTGTCCGACGTTCATGATGTTTTTAACATTTCTCATTTACGGAAGTGTTTGCATGATGCTGCAGAAGTAGTTGAGTCGAGTATGCTTGAGGAAGTAGAGGTAGAACGGGAGGCGACGGTTGGACGAGTTCCTACCCGTATTCCTGGATCGGAGGCTAAGAAGCTACGTAACCCAGAAATCAAGTTGATGAAAGTTCAGTGGGGAGATAACCAAGAGGATGCAACTTGGGAAACTGAAGACAAGATTCACGCTTCGTACCCTTTTCTTTCAAGGGTATGTTCTTAACTTCCTTTCCAAAGCTTTTATTCATGTTTCTTTCTATCATTTAAAGTATATCCTATTGATCAAATCTTCGACCTTTAGATAGGAATCCCATGGATGTAAACATGTGTTTGAGACATGTTATGTTTGATGGATACAAGTGGATCCAAGTGTTCGCTAGTGGTTGCTTCTAGATGCATATACACACACATTAGGCACTAGATCGGCTTAATCACTCTCATACCGCATATTGATGTGTATGCATTTTTCTTATTTTCATGGACGAAAATAGGTGTATCATCATATGGATGTTGCTTTTGTATGAATGACTGTGCATCCAGAACTTACATGCTATAATAGGATTATCTGCATACATATTGGATTCATGGCGCTAACATACATTGCATTAAGGGGGTCGACTGAATCAGTAGACCCCCTGATTTTTTACATTTGCGCAGGGACATACACACACCTTTGCATATGTTCATACAAGCATTAGAAATATTTAAGGACAACGGATGCCAATGATTGGTGGATGAGTAGATGGATGATGGATGTTAGGATATACATTCTTCTTAACTTGAAGATTTCGGGGATGAAATCTTTTGAGTAGGGGAGAATATAACACCCCGTAATTTTATAACACTTTAAGATGATAAACTAAGAAATACTTAATTAAATATTGAAAACTAAGTAAAACGGACTATGCCGTTGCGTTTGTCTCAGAATTCTACTTAAGATAGACACCTAGTTTATGTAAAATGGACATCGTATAAAGAAGACGTTAAGGTTTGAAGTTTGTATACATATAAGCTAATTATATATATATATATTAAACATTTCAAAAGTTTGAAATAATTCAAAACCAAGCGGCGGAAGGGGCGGGAATTTTCCTGCTATGGGTGTCGACCCAGGGGTCGACCCCATAACAGGGGTGTCGACACCCATGTCGACACCATAAAGGGGGTGTTGACCCCTTGAAATCTGGGCAGAATTCAGTTATGCGTACGTAGACTTCTTTCTTGACTAGATTCATTGACCCTAAGCTATAAATAAGACCATATTCTCATTGTTTTACTCATTCTAAAACAATGGAGAACTAGATACTGCCTCTGCCTAGATTAAAATAGCCTACTCTTCTTCAACAAATAAGTTATTCAAGTTCAGAGATATGTTCTTCAATAGCTACAATCAAGTCTCATGTTCTTTAGATCCAATCACAGTGAGTCCGTGTTATTTTTAGATATGAATACTTAAAAGTTAATCTTGACATGTTATGAATTGGATCTAAGCCGATGACTACTTAAATCATATCAGATCTACCATTATTTGTATATCTAATTCACTGTTTAGCTCTCATCATGTCTATTTATGACATCCCTATTATGTTGGTTGCTTAATCATGCCACTGTGCCTAATCATTCTATTATCACATGTTCATCAGATCAGATCTTATATGCCTATCTTGTTATTATGTCCAATTCTGCCATCGTATGCTTATTCAGTTACTATGCCTACTTCTGCCACCATATGTCTATCTTGTTATTATGCTTATTTCTGTTCTTTTTTCTTCTTCTTTTCCCTTTTTATTTTATAGTCAGGCTACCTTCCACTACAACAAAATGACCCTATTACAACGGTGGAACACCGTTGTAATAGGGTTTTTACAACGGTGGGCAAACCGTCGTGTCTTAAGAAGTTGTAATAGCCTAATATCTTTTACAACTTTTCTGCACTGTTGCAAGACCGTTGTAATATGTATATTTTACAACTTTTTTCCACCGTTGTAATAAGTTTATTACAACAGTTATGCACCGTTGTTGTTTTAATTTTTACATTTTATTACAATTTTTATATTTTACAATTGTAATATATCCACAAATTATATACATATTACTAATAAAAGAATTCATTGCAGAACATATTATCTACAAAACTGAAAATATCAAACAAACTTAAACCATGAACCAAAACAATATATTATTAATTTCAAACTCATCATTTTTTTTACATAATACATTGACAAAACTGAAGATACAAAGACTTTATAACAGTTCTAACTTTCTTCTGCTCCTGTTAATCTCCTTGTGCTCCTTTTTCTCCTTAATATCCGTTCCTAAGAAAGAAATTATCAAACTGTTAGTGCTGCAGTATAGATTTATGCAAGTAACAAAAATTGGAAAAATGTGAGTGCACAACATAAACAGCTAATACAATGCATTCAAACCATTATATACGTAAATAACCTGACCATTATATACAATGCATGTAACGTTGGATGATTCATTTTGTTATATACAATGCACTGAAAAGCTTTGCCGTGGCAAAGCTATGCAGTGCAATCACTTTGCCGCGGCAAAGCTTTGCAGTGCAAAGCTTGTTGCGGCAAAGCTTTGCACTGCTACTTGCAGTGCAAAGATTTGCTGCAGCAAAGCTTTGCACAGCAAAGCTTTGCGGCAGCAAAGCTTTGGCAAAGCTTTGCACAGTGTGCAAAGCTTTGCCGCAGCAAAGCTTTGCACTGTAAATAGCAGTGCAAAGCTTTGCCGCGACAAAGCTATGCAGTGCAATCACTGCATAGCTTTGCACTGCAAAGCTTTGCCGCAGCAAAGCTTTGGCAAAGCTTTTACATAGCAAAGCTTTGCACTGCAAATAGCAGTGCATAGCTTTGCCGCAGCAAAGCTTTGGCAAAGCTTTTGCACAGCAAAGCTTTGCACTGCAAATAGCAGTGCAAAGCTTTGCAATGCAAAGCTTAGGCAAAGCTTTGCAAGCTTAGGCAAAGCTTTGCAGTGCAATCACTGCATAGCTATGCCGCAGCAAAGCTTTTTTGCATATTCATCAAGTTTATAAGCAAAATAGCCTCCTGTGCCTAGAATTAGAACACAAAATGCACAGACAAATCAAAATAAAACTTGCAAGAACAGATCACAATAATCCCAAGCAGCAAAACCATAGAACCACAAGGCTGCAAAACCATAGAACCACAACAAACCCTTCGAAACTTCCTCAAAACCAACAACCAACTAACAGTTCCTCAAATTCCTCGATAACTCAATAAACCAATTCCAAAATCCACTCAACAAGCAAAGAACCCATCGAAAAAAGCAAAATAGACATACCGTAGCAGTGCAAAGCTTAATTCGTATCACATCCAATACGAAATCATATCTGAAATCAGACAATCTGATGGTCGAACTATAGATCTAACCCAATACGAGCCCCATGGTTCTGAAATCACATGAATCGAAATATAGATCTAACCCAAATTAAACAAACAAAATATTACAGCTAATTTAAAACGAGTAAAAAGGAGAAACTTAGCTTAATTCGAGATCGCTCGTCGTGAAGGCTCGGGGGTTGGCTGGCGATGGCCGAACTGGTGGTCTGTGGGGGTTTAGGGTTGATGGCGAATAATTGAGGAGGTCGAAGGGGTAGTTGCGAAGTCGGTTATCTCGTGTTACGGAGGAAGAAAAGGGGATCTAGGGTTTTTCTTCAATTCAGTTTTGAGAAATTTGTGAGGCGGCTTGAGTGAATGAAGGGGGTTACGATGGAATTAGGGTTATAAGGGATGGCGGGTCGGGTACGTTTGGTTGGGCCGACGGATCATAAGGGTAAATATACTTATTAATAGTATTAGATATTACTTTTTGTTATTAGTTATTACCTATTAATGTTACATATTAAATATTACTTATAAGTGAAATATTAAATGTTAAATATTGATCATCAAACATTTGATGTTAAATATTAAATTATAAATAATGACGTGTATAAGTTATTATCAAGAAAAACCAATTATAAAAACCCTTTATTACAAATGTCGAGAAAAATCAATTTTTATAAATTTGTTATTGCAATTGTTGTCTATCGAACGTTGCAAATATTTAGTTAATTGTAATATGGGGATTAATTTTGAATTATTAAATATTTTGTTACATATTGATTATTTATTAAATTTATTTTTTATAGTTATTATTAGTTAATAATTATTAAATTAAAAAATTACGTTCATCATAGATTATAAACTAATTGGTACATCTTAAAAAAAACATACTTGAACCTCACACGCAAATACATGTGAACTCCAGACAGATGAATTATTTGTAAATTATTAATTAATTAAGTAATATTTATTTGTTTACTTATTATTGATTATTAATTATTACTTACTAATTAGTTATTAATTAAATGTTAATTATTAATTAGGATTATTTCATATTAACAATAGTTATTATTTAACTTTTACTTATTTCTACTTAGTTATAATCAAGTAATAACTATTAAAAGCTTATAATGTATATGTCACCTAAATATTAATTAATAAGCAGTTAACATTAACTATTAAACATTAATTACCACTTATTAACTATTAATTATTTAATAAATATTATTGATTCCTAAGTTTATTATTAATTATTAATTATTATTAAATATTAATATAATTAGTTATTAAATATAGATATTATAGACATGAAGTTTGTAATGGGCATCTATTACAACTAACAAAACAAAAAGTTGTTAAAAATATGTTTATTACAACTTTAGGGAATGCCACCATTGTAAAAAACCATTTATTACAACGGTGCTTTTACCACCGTTGTAAAAAACCATTTATTACAACGGTGTCTTTACCACCGTTGTAAAAAACCATTTATTACAACGGTGCGTTTACCACCGTTGTAAAAAACCATTTATTACAACGGTGCTTTTACCACCGTTGTAAAATTAAAGTTGTAATATGGTGTTTTTGTTGTAGTGTTCGAGCCTAGGCATACCGCTGAAATATGCGAACGCATGAAATTGAGAACGAGGGTAAAACGTTAAAATTGGTGCATAACTTGTATTGGAAATTTGGGGCATAACTTGAATTGAAAACATGAATATGGATTTGGGGCATAAACCAAACTGTGATTATTAATTTTGGGGCATATGGTACATGATGAATATGACTTGGAAAAGGGGCATGAAACCTATAATGAAAGAGGGATAATTGTTAAAAAAAATGAAATGCCTAAAATTACAGTAATTAGAAATTTAACCGCGCTTAGACACGAGGTTAGATTACCCTTGTGGTGTAAGTTTTCCCTGACCCTCCCGACATATCCAGCAACCACAAGTGGTGAATCTAATGTGATGGGTCTAAGTTTATAAACACGTAACGGGCTAAAACACGAGGTTAAGTCTGACTTATAGAAGAAGTCTGCCCGGACCCGCCGGACATATCCAGCATCCACAAGTTGTAGGCTTAATGTGGGAGATCTAGCGAATTATAACCATAAATGAATAAATGGTGGTAATAAACTGGAATACTTAACCTGTTTGGATCCATAGGGGTTACATGAACATGTTGACTTGAGTAGGAGTTAAGTAAGTTTGCTTGAAGCAGTGGGAGAGTTAAGTATATCCTGGGGTGGTGGGTAATATTTATATATAGGCCCACAAACTTAACATGTTAGGGTTATGCAATCTTATTACTCTGGTATGGCATAACCTGTGGAAATTCTAGTAGTGGGGATGCAAGCCTAGAGGGAAGCTTGTATCATCTTGTGTGTGGGACCCGTTTCAGTCAGTAACCTATACCCCGTTTCAGTCAGTAACCCATATATAGGTATCAAACGAGTACTCCGAATTAGGTCAGAGTCGAGGCACGCTTACTGGGCTGATTGTAAGAGATCCAAAAGAGGGGACGGTGTAGGCGGCGCATTCCGACGGGGTCATGTGCGTGCATGGGTTCGAACAAGGAAGGCTAAGACGCCATGACATCGGTAGATATGGTTGTGCACATCCTAAAAACGAAGTGTTGCCACTTTAGGGAGTGATACATCCTACAGTGGGGCCAACACAGGGTATCTACGGAGTAGGGAGCCGATCGATTGGGGTAGTAATTAGGGTACATCTAGTCTCACCTATTTAGGAGCCCGTTATTATCCTTAGAGGTAACACTGGTATGTTCAGTTGGGCTGCCTGTTATTGTATGGGGTAAAACCTCTCACTAGAAGTACGCTTAAGCCTACCATCTTCTTGGGGATCATCTTGTTCATATGATACTAGTATTGGTGCAGAGAAAGAGAAAAGTATTAGTGAAGCGCTATACATGTATGTTCTGTTCAGTTTATATTGTTTACCTTGTCCTACCTGCCTTATATGCTGTTATCCCTTTTATCCAGTTTATATTTTATCATGATGCTTTTACTTATTTATATGCTAAAAGCAACTGGACTCGCCAGACTTATGTCTGACCTATTTTGTTTCCTCTTCCGTTCCCCTCAAGTTCTTAGGGTGGGAATACTCAAACTTGATTAGAATTCTTCTTTCCTTCTGCTTGGAGCTGCTTAGATGTACTGCTTGATTTCGTACCTTCTCTATTATGGCTATATTTTTGGGGATTATGCTCTTTCATGTTTATTGTACTCTGATGGTTTTAGTACAAGACAAAAGTTTAAATTGATGTATTGAGTTTTATGCATTTCAGACTCATGATGTAACTATGTTTTGAACCACGATGTTTTCTGCTCAATAAAGTTTTAATTTCCACTGTTATTTTATATCTGTCTTGTAATATATCTGCTTCTGTTTACCTATAACGTTTCACGAAACTTAATGCATTCCCTTAATGAGTGACACTAACGGACGTGGGGTGTCACATTTTGCCTTTAGAGCGGCACCCTCGCCAGCAATATCTTCCGGTATAGTTTCCAATCCTTCTTCCAAGTTGTAGAATAATTTCACAATGATCAGGAAGAACTACATTGTCTCTTGCCAACGAGTGAAGTTTTCGCCGTCAAAACGCTCCACTTTAGTCAAATGCTGATTCATCACTTGTAGCGCACTCAAACCTTCCATGATTGAAGCTATTATCTGAAAATTTTGTTGGAGATATTGTGGTTTGAGACTATTGGAGGAAGATGAATTGCAGTCCAAAGTTCCAGATGTCCTTTGCAGTTTCCAAGGTTCTGTGAGCACTGTAAACTGAAGTAAACAATGCATCTAGAATGTGCCCCCCGCATAGAAAATCGTCATTTTTACGCTTTGCCTTCAGAGCGGCATCCTCGCCGGCAATATCCTCCGGTATAATTTCTAACCCGTCTTCCAAGATATAAAATAATTTCACAGTGGTCAAGAAGAACTTAATTGTCTTTTGCCAACAAGTGAAGTTTTCCCATTAAAACATTCCAATTTAGTCAAATGCTGATTCATCACTTGTAGTATACTCAAACTTTCCATGATTGAAGCAATTGTCTGAAAAATTTGTTGAGGATTTCATGGTTTGAAACTATTTGTTGGATGATTCGATGCCAAATATATGAAGTGATCCCCCCCGACGCTGCAGCTGTACTCAAAGCCAGCAATTATTACAAAGTCAAAACAGAAGAATATATCTGACTTTTTTGTTTTTGCGGATTATAATTTTTTGTTATAACATTTGCGTATGTTTATAGTTTTTGTGTTAATGAACTATTATTGATATGCTGATTTAAGTCTTTGTCGTGTTTCCTTTTTATCACTTACCATATTCACTCAGTTGGAATAATACAGAAAATGAACTATCTTGTCCACCTGTATTGTTGTGGAACTCATTGTTTCCTCCACCTACTTGGAATAAACCAATAGCTTTTGAAGTCTCCTAAGTTGCCGGCTTCTTTATTTTAGAAACAGATATAAACCACCGGTCCACCAGTTAATGTAAGCAACGATATTCAATTTTATTTTCCATGATCTTCGACTTTCTACAAAAATGTCTTACAAATTTTTCTCCAGAATGTTCATAATCTACATCGTTCTCTCAGCAGTTTCAGCCTCCTATGACAGCGAGTGCTCCTCCATTGTTCAGAAACCACATAGTGACACAAGGCGTCTTCCTCTTGATTCTATGCAGCTGCCATATATCTACGGTCTTAGCAATGGAAACATAGTTCAGGAATCAAAGTTAAAATTCATGCCGTATTACATATCAGAAACGAATATTGCTAACGTTCTTCATGTCGAAGCTGATATGATCCTCAGTTCTCGTTCTTATCATTCCATTAGGAAATATAAGATCAATGTTTTCGGTTACTGGTCGCGGGCTGACAATATACTGTGCATGGTCGACAGACTTGACCCCAAATTTCAGGTACGGTCCTTGGTTTTAATTCTTAATGTCACCGAAAGTTCCAGCATTACTAACAGTCTTGTTAAGGGCACTCTGATCAATACAGATTTAAACAATAATACCAATTACATCTCCCTCTTAGGCTACAATCAGAACAATTATAAATACATTGCAAAGGATGGGTATTTATGTTCAAGTGCTAATGACATGAAAAATGCTCTTAGTTTATCTTTTGACAACGCAGTTTGCTATACTTTACAAACACTGAATCAAGCAACGTTTGAATTGGAGTATGATAGCAAATGTGGATCAAATAACTGTAATCCATTTGGAAAGGAATCCATTGATTTTTTGCCACATTTTATGACTGTAACTGCTATTAAATGTTCAAACGAGACAAGGATTCAAATGTACATGACATTTTCGGATACCACAATAGATAGATTTTATCCTCCAAAATACACCATTATCTCAGAAGCTTTCTGGGATACAGAGAATAGCAGACTTTGTGGTATCGGTTGTAAAGTGGAAAACAGTACACTTTCGCTTGCAAATTCATATGTACATGATTGCAATATCGGTATAAGTTTATCGATTACTGAGACATTTTCTATCGTGGATAGAAGCAGTGTTACCGGCATAATTTGGAGTAGACATAATAACACAAATGATTTGGGTTATTTTGATTCTCTTTCATTTCACAGTCTGAATACTTACATCGATAACCCTGGTAGGAAATATGAGTACAGAAACGGGGGAAACGCTTGTAACTCAACGTTCACCAATTGGGGAAAAAAGTATAAATATCCAAATCCAGCTTATTTGAACAGAGACATGGAGTTCAATTTTCAGGTTAAGTACGACGACGTCATGGTTCCTGGGTACTTTAGTCCATTATTCATCGGCGACATGCAATACAGCGATGAGCATAAAAGATTGCGCATGCAATTATTGCATTTGAAGCGTAAAACATGGAACATAAGCTATGAGATTGAATTTCAAATAGCTCCTAATAGTAAATGGAAGAAAGTTTTATGGTATGGTTCTGGAGAACTGCGAAAGATATCAGCTGAAGGAACATATAACTCTGATACAGGGCAACTGTGCATGATATCTTGCAGGTATATACCACAGAATACCCAAAGACATGATTGTGAAATATCAATCCATATACAGTTTCCACCCATGAATCCTACAAGTAGGCCGCGCTCTGACATTTCTCTTCTTTCCGGTAGTATTAGAAGCACAAGAAACGTAACCGATCCTCTATATTTCAAAGAACTAAATATTGAATCTCATGTGATCTATGCTCGACAAGCAGAAGCTGCTGTCCATAGAATGGGCTTTGAAATAGTCACGGTTCTGATATCATTCACCCTTATTTCCGTTTCTGCTGCGCTACAGATTTACTATCTGAAAAAGAACAGAGATTCGCTTCCATTTGTATCGGTTTTGACAGTTGCAATTCTAACCATCTGGATGGTGTTAATATTACTTTTTGGACAGAGACATAAAAACATTCTTATACAGAGATGGATCGAAGTGGACGAAGTGATCCTTAGGGTGATCACTGTCATCGCTTTTGTACTGCTGCTATGGCTTCTGAAGAAGACAGCCTTCTCCAAGTTCAGTGCTTCCGATGCCAGGTTTCTGAAAGCAGAGGCGAAAGCATTTGCAGTTTGTGCATCGCTTTACGTTATCGGAGGCTTCATTGCTTGGCTAGTGAACAAGTCGATGATGTCTTATTTAAGGTTGGTAGTGGATGGATTCTTGATCCCGCAGGTCATGCTCAATGTGTTTTTGAAGTGTGAAAGGAAAGCGTTAGCTGAAGCAGTGTATGTAGGGATCACGGTTGTTCGAGTGTTTCTTCGGCTGTACGACATCTATAGATACCGTGCGTATCTGCCGTTGATATTGGAGGCGTATGGTTACGTTGGCATTGATATGGGGAGTGATCTGTACTTGCCAGTTTGGGATGTGGTGATTGTTTGCGTGGAGATTGTGCTGGGGGTGGTTGTTTTCTTACAGCAGAAAAAGGCAGGTGTGGGGGGAGGTGGGGAGTATAAACCAGTTGAGGTGCAAATGAGTTGACTCTATCTGATAATTGCCCCGTGCATTAGGTTATGTGCATGACCATGTACGTACTTTTAGTTTATGCAACATGAAGTACACTTATTTTTTGAGCAGGAACAAGGGGAGAGCACAAACACAACAGACAGATGCTCACTCAACAGCCACTCACATACTACCCCTACCTCCCTCCTGCAAGTTTATTTTTTCCCTCTTGTCTCAATCCTTTCTTACTGCAATTTTATTTTATTATTGTTTGCTTGAATAGTATGAACTGAATTGTGGTTGATTGAGTTGTCGTGCTCTGTCTTGTGACTAATGCTTTCTCAGACCACTTAAGCACGTAGCGATAGGCGCTAAGGCGGAGCCTGGATAAAACAAACAATTAGCGTGGTTAGATATAAATAAATTTTGCATTATCTATAAACAAAAACCAGCATAAACCAACAATATCCTTAGGAACGATGACGTTTTGGATGCGGAAGGAAACTTAATGTTAAAAAATATGGAGTACATTATCAACGCCAAGACTGGAGGCTACAATTATTGGCATGATGCATCCTAATGGTAAGCGTTATAAAAAAAAAAAAAAAAAAAAAAAAAAAAAAAAAAAAAAACAGATTATCATACTGTTCAGAACTATAGAACTATGACAAACAAACAACTGAAAACTTTGTTTCCTTAAAAAAAAAAAAACCAAAATGAGCACGGACAATTTATAAATCTGAAGTCGGATTGGATAACCGATAGCTAAAGCCACAATGGAGGTAAATGTCATTCAATTCATCTGCGTTAGGCAATTTTGTCCTAGTAAAAATCAATGGGGATCGGATTATACTCAAGTTAGTTTCAAACGTTTTTAGTTATAAAAGTTTAGAATTATTTTGACTATCCCTACTAGCTGTACGCATGGCAATTATTACATAGACATAACACGGTTTAAATCAAATGGATTGCTGATAAATATGCATTGAATTATTGATCTCACAAATTGATACCACATCAATAGCCAACTGCACAATCTGTGATGGGTGTGTGCGAAAGAAAGTATTCATGTCTCTCAAATTCTAATATCAGTAAACTAACAACTAATCCCCTCCCTAACCCATAAACAGACTTACATTTACAATTTTTCATATCAAATTTCTTTTCAAAACTATTCAGTATATTACAGATATGATCTTATGTTAATCATGATCGTCTCATCAAAATTTTGTATCATTTTGAAACATATAAACATGACACTTTGAGGTAATTGGGGAGAAGAACAAACTTTGCCGAAAAATTAGACTGAATGACACCAAGTTTTATTTTTAGTCTAAAGGACAAACTTTGAACCAAAATTAAACTGAAGGAAAATGCTAAATGTAACTAGCATTATATTCAGTTTTTTACACAATACGAAAATGCTAAATGTAATTAGCATTATTCAGTTTTACACTGCAGAAAATGCTAATAATATTTAACATTGTCCTTCAGCCTAATTTTTTTCAAAGTTTGTTCTTCATCCTAAAAATAAAACTTGACGTCCTTCAAACTAATTTTTTTTTTCAAAGTTTGTCCTTATATCTATTTTCCACTTGAAAATATTTGTTTAGCCATTAATTTAAGAGGTTGCTTTAAAGTATTTAAATGTTTCCAAATGTCCCAAATTCCAATGATAGTGCTAGAAAATAAATTACTTGTTAACTTTTTATTTATTCGTAGTTAGGTTCAAATTTTAAAAATGGCTCGCCTAACGTGGGGAGGAGGGAGGTACGTGTTAATATATGTTTTATATATTTGTAAACCATACATGTATTGATTTTGCCTGATACAGAAGTTGGTTTATAGCTTAGGCGCAGATGGAAAGTAGAAAGATTGAAATACGTATCCACCGAAAAATGGAAAGATTGAAATATGTAACATGTAACTTAGGTCTAGGGTTGTTCTAATTAGCACAAGCTGCCCCAACTTCACATTTAAATTACAAAATTTAGTAACATTGCCCATATGTAACAATAATTAAGCAACCTTTGACCATTTTGTTATAAAGAAACATATTAACGTGTTCTAATAACACATAATAAGGTCGTTGAACTATACTAATAGCTATTCTAAATTTCACTACTAAAATAAGAATCTAAAATGATATTTTTATCTTTTAACGTATAATAATCATCCATGTGACAATCCTATGAGAAAAGTGGATTTATTATCTTTATTTTTAGATGTCAATTTATTTTAATTTTAAATGGAACAACCATCCTCAGCAACAGTAGATCAGCACTCATTATTTACTAATTAGTAAGCCAAAAGCCGCCAATAAATCTGACGGGCGACCATGCATAAGTAGCCCAAGATGATGCATTAAACAAAAATAATAACCATAAACAAATTATTAAGAATACATGATTTTAATGAATAAAATGTAACAGTTACAGAGGTTGGAAGTTTAAGAAAACATCTTGCTTAGTTGAAGCGCTTATCCCAGAAAAGGCAAGATAGGTCTGAAGCGGTGTTCGTGCAGCGCTTCAGGCCAACGAAAATTGAGCTGTAGCTTTGGGGAGTGCCATCACAACAGCCAGGAAAAATGTAAGCACGACCAAATTGTTGCACATGCAGCCCAACCTTGAACAGAAATGTGAATCACTTGGCAACACGAAAATGGATGCAGGAGCAGAAGAGCGGCGACTAAATGTGTTGCGGACAGTTGTGTAGTGAAAATGGATGTGCATCAGATGGCAGCAATGAAGATGGGGCAGTATTCATAGTTGGAGCTTGAAACAGGTTCTAATTTCAACCAATGCAACAGTAAAGAGAGCAATACTGAAATAAGTAGAGAATGATATCAAGCAAGCAGCCATCCTACCATGAAACAGAGACAAATATCAAGCAACCAATACTATAAATGCATTTATTGGTTGCCTAGCATAAATTTTATTTATTGCAAATAACAATCTTTTTTTCTTCTTAAAATCCTTAAAAATATTTTTGTTATTCGCTGGAAATAATATCAAGAAATAAAACCATCTCAGGTTTTGACCATCCTAGATAATTTAGGCTTCCCTCAGAATATTACATGAAGATTTCCATATGCCTTGTGATAACTGGGCGGTTCAGACAACCCAAATTGTGCATGCAAGCAGCATCATTGAAATGTTTCTTGGTTTTGTTCGGTTGATTTTTTGCTCTGTTCGGACATATTCGGTTAGGATGAGTAGTGACATTGAAGAACATTGACTAGCATTTTTTTTTTTTTTTTTTCCTTTTGAAAAAAAACATTGAACGTTACTGTTTACAGTCACATTATACAATTTACATCAAAAACAATTTTTCAACAACAAAAATAAAATGTCCATAATAGACCATACGTGAAAATAGGAACCATTCCCTGTGATTTCCCACAGGGTTGTTTCTCCTGAAACTATATCATATATGGTATAATATCAGATAACAAAAACTTTCAGTATAGATTAAAGGTCAACTTGAGAACACATCGTCACTAAGTTGACCACAATAAAAAAACTTCTCACTGCTGCAAATAAGAGGAAAACAAAACCATAGCTCTGTAGCTTAAATCAAATAAAAACATACATATAACGTGTTAGATACTATTTTTATCATACAGTCTAATCGCATAAACAATGTTAATCAAATAAAAACTTTCAAACCTTAGCAGCTTTGATGTTCAAATAGAACTTCCACTTTTAATACTATCAGGCAAATTCTATGTCAGTCCAAAGAAATGCTGAGTTACTCTAGAATTTTATATATAAAAATGAAAACCCTTGATTTAGCTGAGATTCCCCTTTAAATAGCGAAAAAAAAAAAAAGACAAAACAAAAAAAAAAAATAGAGAGAAAACCAAATTACCCCTCCATGCAGTGCCACTGCGGGGTACCTTGCCTTTTGATTACCTCAGTGCTACTGCGCGATAGTCAAAAACCTATTGGAAAAAAATTGTGATAAGAATATTTTCGTATTTGATTTTTTGTGAAAAACGCAGCAACTCAGCAATTATGCATATTTAAATAGAATTTTTCATGCTATAAACCTCCAGAACTGAAACTGGATAGAAGATTGCCAAACCGTTCTCATCTCAATATTGTATAGTGAACCTATTACCTTAGGCTTAATGTTTTACAAACCTTTTCTTGAGCTTACCATATTTTATCATACAAATTATTTATATAATCAATATTACTATATTTACTGTATTTTAAAATAAAGAAATAACCCAAGCAAGCTTCAACAGATATAACATAAAGTATTCAACGTATGTCACTCCATAGTCCATATATGGCTTTTAGCTTTCTTCCTGACACATTTATAATGTACTTTAATTGGCAATAGAAATAAATCACATGTAAGAATAGTTGATGCATGTTATAATCTAGCCTGGTCTTTGCAAATAAATATACCTAATTAAGCGCATACATGAATGTCAAACATTAAGCTTTTTAGTAATTAACCTTATCTATACGCATTACTATTTTCCAGTGTTAAAAACTTGTGATATGCGATTCTGGTTAGTAATCGGTTAGAAAATTTCACAAAATATAATTTGAATAAAGAGTACTCAATATTTTATACTAATGGCGTTGCAAGGAAAACCTCAGACAATCCCACCGTACAAACTATATACATATTTCCTCAACATAAAAATAAATCATGTGAATAAAGCTTCAATAAAAAGCAATATAGGAACTTGATATGCAAATAGAGAATAAGAACTCACTTGAGCAAATTGATCCAACATTGTATGTCCAAGTCCAACAAATCCATCGAAACAACAATAGAGAAGGATTTAATATGTCATCCGCATAGTAACTTCCTGTTAAATAAAATGGTACATGTGAAATTTAAACTAAAACACATTAAATATCTATATTACAAATGAAAAAGGTAGAATTGCCATATACAAAATTTTATGAACACTGAGAAGCAACAAATATACTTCGTCCCACTAGAAAATCATTAACGGTTGAGATTATTAGGTTATGAATTGAATTTGAAGGTCGAAAGTTTTGCGAATGAGTAATTCAGGGGTTTGAAAATGATCTGGGAAATTGAAAAATGCAGATGATAGGATAATGGAGTAGTAAAAAAGTAATTGCGCCGCCGTTAATTGATTGTTCGTTTGGTGGTATGGTTTAATTAATATGACCTTCTAACATTCAGCATATTTAAGTGACACGTCAATTTTACATTATTGGATTTCTGCTTTCCTATATAAGTACAGATTAGAATGCTTTCCTATATAAGTACAGATTAGAATAGAAAGATGTACATACCTATTTAGAGCAACTCCAGTGGTTGCCCTTAATGCCTTAATATTCAAATCAAATCCCCTGTTCCCAAAACCCCCTATCCCTCTGTACCCAACCAATCAGGACCCCCTGATTTCCACCTTTTGCAACTAAGCCCTCTTTCTATTTTTGACTTTATTGCAAAAAAATGAAAATTAAAGGCTCTGATTGGTTGAGTACAGGAGGATAGGTAATTTTTGGGATAGTGGATTTGATCTTCTTAATATTGATCCTGAAGCCCGTCCTAGCGCCTAGTTTTTAGGCGCTAGGTTCTGGTGCCTAGTTTTTAGGCGCCAGGTTCTAGTGTCTAAAACCTAGGCGCTTTAATTGGATCCCCCTCCCCCACGTGCTGCTCCTATAACACCTCCTCTTACCTTGTTACCTCTTTCAACTGCTATAAACGGTCACATTTTTGAACTAACAATGGCTATAAACGGTTGTATAGAAGTTTCAACAGTCATATTTTTTTATTTTTCTATATATATCGGTATGAGTAGCTCATTGTAAAACACAAAAACTTCTTCAAATCCACCATACTCTTTATCTAGCAGTAAACAATGTCATATCTATTCCAATTCAATAACGAAGCGATGAATACAAATAGTTGGGATTTCGATTCTCAACCAACCGAAGATCTTACCCCTCATTCAGCTCCAACACTCGTTTCATTCTTCTGCGCCGTGGACCAATGACGAAGATAAAGATCTCTGTTTAATGTACTGCCACTTTTCAAACGATTCGGTCAAGGGAAATGATCAAAATGGGGAGACATTCTGGTCAAAAGTTATATCTACTTACAACAAAAAGCACGTAGAAAGGACAAGATCAGTGTCTGCACTTTCCGGTCGATTTGGGAAGATTAATCGACAAACACAATTCTTTGAGTCTCAAATTCACAAAATTAGAACCGCAAATCCTAGCGGAATAGGTGGAGAAGCCAAATTGGTAATAATTTGTAACTTAATTCGTGTGTCGATATTTTATTTACCTACCACGAAAGCATACCAATATTCATTATTTTATTATTTGTAGAAGCGGATGGCGAACGACCAATTCCTGAAAATTTTATTTTCTAGAGAAAATGGTGCGAAAAAACCGCATTACTACCAGTTTGCTAATTGCTATGAATTGCTCGTTAGTCATCCGAAATGGAGTTCTAGCAACGCGAAGAGCTTAAGAGATGTTCATACGAAGGCAAAAGCGAAGAAAAAAGCAAGCTGAAATTCCTGTCAAGTCCAAGAGAATCTTCACAGAGAGATTCTAATACAGGTGAAGATGCAACTCCTGAATGTGATGAAGATGCAAGACCTATGGGCCAGCGTGCTGCGAAGAAGAAAAATGTTGTTCAAACCCAATTTGATTCTCGGTGGGCGCAGATGCACAAGAAACATGCCAAAGAAAATGAAGAACGTCAAAAACATAGTGCAGGAAAACTTGAGGTCTTAAAACAATTAACCGAGATTGAACGTGGTAGGTTTGAGTTGGAGCGGCAACAGCAAGAGACTTTAGTAATGCAAATGGATGTCACCGGAATGGACCCACTATCGACACAATACTGGATGGATTATAAACATCGTATTCTTGATAGTCGTGCTGGATCTAGGCGTATGTAGTTTTATTATGTAGTGTTGTACTGCCTTAATTGTTTTCATCTATGTATTGTTTTCTAGTTTGAATTAATCAATGGTAACTTATTTTCTTTAAGACAGTGTGTATGCATCGAATAATTAAAAATAATTCAACGTATTACGTACGACAAAGCTAACACACTTCAATGCAAACACACAGAGTAAAACAAAGATTCTGAAATACAAATCGAAACAAGCGTAATAAAATATAGCCTCTAAAATATAGTCTACTGGTTGTCGTAAGCGCTCCAGATGTGATCCATGAGATCTTTTTGAAGCCGATTATGCAGTGCTGAATTCCGATATATTTCATGTTGATCCACGTGAAGCCTATCGAATTGTCCTTCAATTTCATCAACGAAAGGTCGGTAAATTTGTGGGGGTTGTCTGGATCCTTCATACTCGTAATCTGGTTGCACGATGTCGCGTTCATCTTCGATTATCATGTTATGAAGAATTATGCAATAGAACATAATTTTTGCCATTTTCGACCTTTTCCATATCCTACATGGACTACTAACCATTGCGAATCTTGATTGAAGAACTCTGAATGCTCTCTCCACATCTTTTCGCTGACCCTCCTGCATAGAAGCAATTTTTTTCTGTTTTGGGGTAAGCGGGTTCGCAAAGGTCTTTACAATCGTGTTCCATTTCAGATAAATTCCATCCCCCATATAGTACCCGTGATCGTATGTGTTATGTCCAATCGTAAATAATAAAGGGACGGATTTACCCTGCACCAAATCGCTGAACAAATGTGATCGTTCTAGAACATTTAAGTCGTTAAGGGAACCAGGCATACCAAAAAAAGCATGCCATATCCAAAGATCATGAGATGCAACTGCTTCTAAGATGATGGTTGGCCTTTTTTCTTTACCGTTGTACGCCCCATGATGAGCTTTAGGACAGTTCTTCCACTCCCAGTGCATGCAATATAGACTCCCTAACATCCCAGGTCACCCTCTACTTTCATGCATTTCACGCAACCTAGCTATGTCAGCCTCGTTTGGAGAATGAAGATATTCATCCCCATATATGTCGACCACTGATTAGCAGAATTCATCTAGGTTTTCCAGAGCAGTACTCTCTACAATACGATAAGCGTCATCCAGAGCGTCGGCTGGTGCGCCATATGCCAACATTCTCAAAGCCGCGGTCATCTTCTGATGTCCAGTCAGACCTTGTTTTTTGGCAGCATCCTGCTTATAAACAAAGTACTTATTAGTTGCCTGAACACTTTTAAGGATTCTTAAGAATAATTGTCGACTCATTTTAAAGCGTCTGCGAAAAAGCGTAGGACCATAAGTTAGATTAGAAACGAAATAATCGTTAATCAGTGTTTTATGAAATGCTGCATGATCCCGGTGGAAGTATCTTCGTTTCATTGTTGAACCACCGTGTTGTCCACTAGATGAACCGTAAGTTTCACGATAGATCTCCATAAGTTCCTCTTCTTCTTGTTGGTGTGCTTTTGCGTAGGCTTCATCCTCAGAGTCACTATCGCACAACATAATTGCTTTGAGCAGATGGCCAGACATTTTTATTGATAGGTTGTAGTTTATTTTAGAGTTGTGGAGTTAAAGTATGATATGCACATCCTTATATGGTTGGGAAAAGTTATGGCACTGTAATCAATGTTAGGCCTTTATTATCTTTTTGATAAAGCAGGCACTATAGCCATGTTTGATAAAGCAGGCACTGTAGCCATGCTTGATAAAATAGGCACTGTAGCCATGTTTGATAAATCGTGCACGGTATCCTACTTTTGATCTTCTCAGTAATGGGTCAATTCCATCACAGTAAGCTTATTGTTTTGTATTCAGTGAATGGTCTAATCATGTCCAGACCCATGTGAATGGTACGTTATGAATGCATGTGACTCGTAACAAAAGGCACAGAACTATTGCCATATTGAAATCCATAAAATTATAAATAACAATTTTTTTTACTTGCCTCGGATATGCGATACTTACTCTCTAATGTAGTCCAGAGGTCCTTACAGTTTCCAAGGCCCTTTGAGCGTTGTAGACTGAAGTAGACATTGCATTCAGAATGTGCCCTCTACATAGAAAATCGTCCTCTTTGCACTTTGCATGTTTTGTGTAACACCCCGTAATTTTATAACACATTAAGATGATAAACTAAGTAATACTTAATTAAATATTGGGAATTAAGTAAAACAGACTATGCCGTTGCGTTCGTCTCAGAATTCTGCTTAAGATAGACACTGGTTTGCGTAAAACGGACATCGTAAGAAAAAGATATTAAGGTTTGAAGTTTGTTTACGCATATAAGCTAATTATATATATATATTAAACATTTCAGAAATTCGAAATAATTTAAAATCTAGCAGCGGAAGGGGGCGGGAATTTTCCCGCTATGGGTGTCAACCCAGGGGTCGACCCCATAACAGGGGTGTCGACACCCATTTCGACACCATAAAGGGGGTCGACCCCATGTCGACCCCCTTGAGATCTAGGCAGAATTCAGTTCTACGTATGTTGACTCCTTTCTGGACTAGATTCATTGACCATAGGCTATAAATAAGACGTCATTCTCATTGTTTTACTCATTCTAAAACAATGGAGAACTAGATGCTACATCTGCCCAGATTAAAATAGCCTATTCTTCTTCAACAAACAAGTTATTCAAGTTCAGATATCTGTTCTTCAATAGCTACAATCAAGTCTCCTGTTCTTTAGATCCAATCACAGTGAGTCTACGTTAATTGAGTCATATCAGATCTCATCCTATGACTAGTTGAGTCATATCAGATCTGCCATTATGAATTGGATCTAATCCTATGACTAATTGAGTCATATCAGATATGCCATTATTTGTATATCTAATTCACTGTTTAGATCTCATCATGCCTGTTTATGACATCCTTATTATGCCAGTTGCTTAATAAAGTCACTACGCCTAATCAGTTCTATTATCACATGCTCATCAGATCTGGTCTTATATGCCTATCTTGTTATTATGTCCAACTCTGCCATCGTATATTTATTCAGTTACTATGTCTAATGCTTATTTCTGTTCTTTTCCCTTCTTCTTTTCCCTTTTTATTTTATAGCCAGGCTACCTTCGAGCCTAGACATACCACTGAAATATGCGAACACATGATTTGGGAACGAGGGGAAAACGTTAAAATTAGGGCATAACTTGTATTGGAAATTTGGGGCATAACTTGAATTGAAAACAAGACTATGGATTTCGGGCATAAACCAAATTGTGATTAAAGAACTTAATTTCAGGGCGTATGGTACATGACGAATATGACTTGCAAAAGGGGCATGAAAACCTATAATGAAATAGGGATAACTGTTAAAAAAATGAAATGCCTAGAATTACAGTAATTAGAAACTTTAACCGTGCTTAGACACGAGGTTAGATTACACTTGTGGTGGAAGTCTGCCCGGACCCGCCCGACATATCCAGCAACCACAAGTGGTGAATTTAATGTGAGGGGTCTAAGTGCATAAACACGTAACGGGCTAAGACACGAGGTTAAGTCCGACTTCTGGAAGAAGTCTGCCTGAACCCGCCCGACATATCCAGAATCCATAAGTTGTACGCTTAATGTGGGAGATCTAGCGCATTATAACCATAAATGAATAAATGGTAATGAACTGGAATACTTAACCTGTTTGAATCCATAGAGATTACATGAACATGTTGACTTGAGTAGGGTTTAAGTAAACTTGCTTGAAACAGTGGGAGAGTTAAGTATATCCTGGGGTGGTGGGTAATATTTATATATAGGCTCACAAACTTAACCTGTTTGGGTTATGCATTCTTATTAAACTGGTATGACATAACCTGTGGAAATCCTAGTAGTGGGGATGTAAGCCTAGGGGGAAGCTTGTTGCATCTTGTGTGTAGGACCCGTTTCAGTCAGTAACCCATATATTGGTATTAAACGAGTACTCCGAACTAGGTCGGAGTCGGGGCACGCTTATTAGGCTGATTGTAAGAGATCCAGAAGAGGGGATGGTGTGGGCGGCGCATTCCGACGGGCTCATGTGCATGCATGGGTCTGGACAAGGGAGGTTAAGACGCCAGGACATCGGTAGATATGGTTGTGCACATCCTGAAAATGAAGGGTTACCACTTTAGGTAGTAATACATCCTCCTGTGGGATTAGCATAGGGTTACCACTTTAGGTAGTGATACATCCTACTAGTTTCCAATTCGTCTTCCAAGTTGTAGAATAATTTCACAGTGATCAGGAAGAACTTCATTGTCTCTTGCCAATGAGTGAAGTTTTCTCCATCAAAACGCTCCAGTTTAGTCAAATGTTGATTCATCACTTGTAGCGCACTCAAACCTTCCATGATTGAAGCTATTGTCTGAAAATTTTGTTGGAGATATTGTGGTTTGAGACTATTGGAGGAAGATGAATTGTAGTCCAGAGTTCCAGAGGTCCTTTGCAGTTTCCAAGGTTCTGTGAGCATTGTAAACTGAAGTAAACAATGCTGCCCTCTGCATAGAAAATCATCATTTTTACGCTTTGCACATTTTGCCTTCAGAGCGGCATCCTCGCCGGCAATATCCACCGGTATAATTTCCAATCCGTCTTCCAAGATATAAAATAATTTCACAGTGGTGAGGAAGAACTTAACTGTCTCTTGCCAACGAGTGAAGTTTTCCCATTAAAACACTCCAATTTAATCAAATGCTGATTCATCACTTATAACATACTCAAACTTTCCATGATTGAAGCTATTGTCTGAAAGATTTGTTGAGGATTTCATGGTTTGAAACTATTTGTCGGATGATTCCGACCCCAAATACCATGCTTAATCTATGAAGTGGCCCCCCTGACGCTGCAGCTGTACTCAAAGCCAGCAATTATTACAAATTCAAAACAGAAGAATATGTCTGACTTTTTTGTTTTTGCTGATTATAATTTTTTGTTATAACATTTGCGTATATTTATAGTTTTTGTGTTAATGAACTATTATTGATATGCTGATTCAAGTCTTTGTCGTGTTTCCTTTTAATCAGTTACCATATTCACTCAGTTGGAATAATACAGAAAATGAACTATCTTGTCCACATGTATTGTTGTGGAACTCATTGTTTCCTCCACCTGCTTGGAATAAACCAAGAGCTTTTGAAGTCTCCTAAGTTAAAATTCAAGCCGTGTTACAGAAAATGAACTATCTTCCTCTTGATTCTATGCAGCTGCCATATATCTATGGTCTTAGCAATGGAAACAAAGATCAGGAATCAAAGTTAAAATTCAAGCCGTAATACATATCAGAAACGAATACTGCTAACATTCTTCATGTCGAAGCTAATATTATAAAATGTAATAACGTAACTTCGGTTATAACGTTACATACTATTTCTCCCGTTCATTTTACAATTGGGCCTAGCCCATGCTTTCAGTTTTGTTTGCAAAGCCCACTCAGGGTATTATATATACTTGTACATTAATCTCTGTACTATGATTGTAAGAATAATACAAAACAGTTTAGTTTTCTTTCTTATATGGTATCAGAGCATTATCAGTGCTAACAGCATCAGTTTCGATCTAAGAAACTTTTTCTCCGTAAATCTATCCAAAGATAGATCATCCATCAGAAAGTTTTCATCACTTGGATGCCTCTTATCCAAGATTTTCATCTAAGAGTTGAGGCTGCGGTTCTAAAAAACTGTGCCGCGCCTACATTTAGTGGCTGCACCAGATTTCAAAACCACAGCTTGGTGGCAAATCCTCTCAAGAACTCATTTTCGATCATAAAATTCTGAAGAGATCAACGATCTGAAATCAAAAGCCGTCCAAGATTGCTAATCAAACATTCAATATTCTGTCATTCTTTCTGAAAATCATCACTTTAGAAATTCTGGTTGCTTTTAAATCCAAAATCAAAGAAATCTTACAGAAGATTTCAATTCAAGAAAAGAGTTCAGGAGAATTTTTACCTGTTTTTCGTTTTTCTGAGCAGTTTATCCAGCATCTGATTCTTCTCATCATTTCAGAGAATCATGGTTGAAACAAATTCGCCTAATTCTCTAAGATCGTCAGCAAGATCAAATCAAACCAGTGCTGAAAGCACAGAAGATCTCATTAAATCCATCATCAAGCCACATAGTAACATCATCTCAATCCAACTGGATGAATCCAATTATCTTTTATGGAAACTGCAAGTTGAAACAGTAGCAAAAGGATATGGGTTAGAAGACTATCTTTATGGATCTCAGGCAGTTCCACCAAAGTACAACAGAGGTGCTGATAACAGTCTAATTCCTAATCAAGAACATGCATCATATCAAAGACAAGATAATCTTGTTAGTGCATGGTTAATGTCAACTGTAAGTTCATCTATCATGCCACAATTAATTGGTAGTAAAACATCTCATGATGTATGGACAGCCTTAGAAAGATCATTCACAAGTCAGTCATCAGCAAGAGTGTTGCATTACAAAAAGCAATTACAGTCAATAAAGAAAGAAAACTCCAGTATGAATGAATATCTTATGAAGGTCAAGAACTTATGTGATCAACTTGCATGCACTGGAAACAGAATAGAAGAAAAGGAGCAAGTGTTGTACATTGTTGGAGGTTTAGAAGAAGAATATGAAGTCGTGGTTGCATTTATAACATCTATTGAACCTACCCCTTCTCTACAAAGTGTTTACTCTATGTTTCTTGCACATGAAGGAAGATTAATGCAAAGAAAAGATCAGGTTATTGACCCCTCTGTCAATTATACTACTACTGGCAAAAGCAAGAACCAACACATTGCAAGAAATTAAAATACTTACCAAAGAGGAGGCCAGTCTAACAGAGGAAGAGGAAGAGCAGGGAGATGAAATTCCAATAACAAACCAAATTGTCAGATTTGTGAAAAGATTGACACACCGCAAACAGATGTTACTTCAGATTTGATAACAGTGTCAATATGAATCAGCAAGGAAATAACAGCAGCAAAAACAGCAACCCTAATGCTAATATGGTCAATACTCAAGTGGATGCTAAAAACAATCAAGAATCTACTTCAAACCCTACCACTACTGATGACATTCAAGATGAGTCATGGTATCCAGACTCAGGAGCTACACATCATGTCACCAACAACTTAAATAATCTGAACTTTGGCAATCGTGAATACAAAGGTAAGCAATCTCTAATTATGGGTAATGACAACTCTATAGTTATTTTTCACACTAGTCATGCTAGAATTAAGGGTGCTAAGCATATTTATCTAAATAACTTACTATGTGCACCACACATAAGAAAAAAATCTGATAAGTGTGTCACAGTGTGCCAAAGATAACAAAGTGTCATTTGAATTTTACCCAAATCACTGTGTAGTTAGAGACATGCCAACTAGGAACATTTTATTGTAGGGTAGGGAACAAAATGGCCTATACAAGTTTGACTCTGGAAATCCCAAACATACTGAGTTTAAAAGCAATTACTGTAATATGACTGAATTAGAAAGTAGCAATGTATGCATGATGTATGACTTGTGGGACTTTAAACTTGGACACCCAAGTTCAAGAATTATGAAAGAAGTTTTACATAACAGTAATATCAATGTCAATATTCCAAATGATTATGTGTGTACTTATTGCCAAATAGGAAAGAGTCATAAATTACCTTTTCCAAATTCTGAAACTGCTTATACTAACCCATCAGAACTAATTGTTGTTGATCTTTGGGGTCCAGCACCAATTAATACTGACTATGGGTATAGTTACTACATCTCTTTTATTGATGCTCATTCTAGATACGTATGGATTTACTTCATGAAATCAAAATCTGACACTAGTAATATAGTAATGCAGTTTATATCAAATGTTGAAAATCAGCTAAGTCATAAGGTTAAAACTGTGCAAAGTGATGGTGGCAAGGAATTTTTACCACTAAAAAATTACTTTTGCAAGAAAGGTATCACACATAAACTGACATGTCCTCATACTTCTGAACAAAATGGGCTAATTGAGAGAAAACACAGACATATAGTTGAAACTGGTCTTACACTGTTAGCACATGCATTAATGCCACTAAAATTCTGGCCTGATGCATTTGCAACAACTGTACATCTTATTAATAGATTTCTTACAAAGGTGCTTGATTTAAAATGTCCAATTTAGATTTTAAATCAAACTAAAACTAATTACAATGATCTAAAGGTATTTAGATGTTTGTGTTTTCCTCATATCAGACCATTTAATAAGCATAAACTTGATTATAGATCTATTCCATGTACTTTTCTTGGTTATACCACAAATCAAAAAGGTTACAAGTGTCTGAGCAACAATGGAAAAATTTATATATCTAGACATGTCATCTTTGATGAGAAAGTGTTTCCATTTAAAAGTGATACATGCAAAACTACAAGTAAAATTTATAATCCAAAAATTTCAGTTCCAGATTTTCCTGAGCATATTAGTGATACTGTGCATGTGCAACACTTTAATAATGTCATAACACACACACAACGTACACACACTAGTAGCACATCACAACATTCAAGCTCCAGAACAGAAACTATGCATGAAGATGAAGGCAGTGCTAATGAAAACAGCAATGACTCTTCACACAACAGTGCAGTACAGGATGACAACAATGATTAAGAAGACATACAGTTTGAAGATAACAGGGAAGAACCTCAAACTCAAAATCAACATCATATGATGACAAGGGCAAAAAGTGGTATTTTCAAACCAAAAATCTTCTACACTGAATCTAATGAGACAGAACCATCCACTTATCAACAAGCCAAGTTGAGTGATAAGTGGATAGCAGCCATGAATGAAGAGTTAGATGCCTTAAATAAAAAACACACTTGGTGTCTT
The DNA here is from genome assembly GCA_030737875.1 of Allium sativum. Classification (NCBI taxonomy): domain Eukaryota; kingdom Viridiplantae; phylum Streptophyta; class Magnoliopsida; order Asparagales; family Amaryllidaceae; genus Allium; species Allium sativum. The sequence continues at coordinate 483,358,391 of CM060919.1, read as the reverse complement.
GTTCAACCACCCAAAAACAAAAATATTATTGGGTGTAGATGGACATATGGAATTAAGAGGCAGGCTGATGGTACAATTTCTAAATACAAGGCTAGGCTGGTGGCAAAAGGATATTCACAACAGTGGGGAATTGATTTTAGTGAAACATTCTCACCAGTTGTGAAACCTACAACAATCAGAATTATACAAATAATGGCCTTACATAGAAATTGGACCATCAAGCAGCTTGATGTTAATAATGCTTTTTTAAATGGTGAATCGCAGGAGGAAGTCTACATGGAGCTACCACCAGGACTCAAAGAAAAGACAAATGGAAAGATGGTGTGCAAACTAAACAAGGCTATTTATGGTCTAAAGCAAGCACCGCGTGTCTGGTTCAATAATCTAAAATCAACAATATCAGAATTTGGATACAGTCCTACAAAATCTGGCAATTCCCTATTTACAGTCACCTATGTGTTGATCTATGTGGATGATTTTATAATTACAGGAAATAGTGAATCTGAAATCCAGTCTATCACACATCAATTAAACAATGAGTTTACTATCAAAGACCTGGGTGGTCTATCCTATTTTCTAGGAATTGAAATCAGCAGGAAAAATAGCAATGAACTTCACTTGAGCCAAAATTCCTAGATAACCAGTTCTCATTTAAGCAAAGAAATAAGTGAACCTACATGCGATGAAAGTCTGTATAGAAGCATTATTGGAGCTCTACAATATGTAACCATAACTAGGCCTGACATATCATATAGTGTTAATAAGGCTAGCCAATTCATGCAAAAACCTCTCAGTGATCACCGGAAAGTTGTTAAGAAAATTTTGAGGTATTTAAGAGGTACAATCAATCATGGACTAATTCTTAAGACATGCAACAATCTAAGTATCAATGCCTATGCAGATGCAGATTGGGCCAATGACTATGATGACAGAAAATCTACTAGTGGATAAAATAATTTTTAGGTATGAATCCTATATCCTGGTGTGCAAAGAAACAAAATATTGTTTCAAGGTCAAGTACAGAAGCAGAATATCGCAGTATTGCTAGTGCTACAGCAGAAATCATGTGGATTCAATCACTATTAAGTGAATTAAAAATTAACTTGAGTACTAATGCAACAGTATGGTGTGATAACATGAGCGTCATAGCATTAACAGCTAATCCTATTTTACACTCCAGAACTAAGCACTTAGAGCTTGACATTTACTTCGTAAGAGAATTAGTTCAAAAAGGGAAGCTACAGGTTAATTACATACCTTCAACTTACCAAACTGTGGATATTCTGACCAAACCATTGTCGAGACCCAGATTTGAAACTCTGAGAGACAAGCTATGCGTTGCAGAGATCACAAACCCTAAAACTCGAAGCAGTGAAAGCGAAGACCAAACCCTAGCTCACAAATCTGGAAGATCCAAAAGGTCTAACCTAAATACTATCACAAAGTCTCAAATTCCAACGAAATCTAGAAGCAACTTCGACCAATTCCTCAACAATTTCAGATTTGAAGCCAAGCAAAGAGCATCCGCTGCCAACAACGAAACAGAAAAGGATCAAACTCAAGTTATTGTTAAGACGTCGAAGAGAAGACATAAAGAAGAAAAAGATGAAGTCGGAAGAAAAGAGAATCGTTGAGGAAGATGTTCTGGATTATCACGCCGCCATTGTTTTTCTCTGAAGCAAACCCTAGATAGAATTATCGGGTTTGAGGGGGGGTATAAAATGTAATAACGTAACTTCGGTTATAACGTTACATACTATATCTCCCGTTCATTTTACAATTGGACCTAGCCCATGCTTTCAGTTCTATTTGCAAAGCCCACTCAGGGTATTATATATACTTGTACATTATTCTCTATACTATGATTGTAAGAAGAATACAAAAACAGTTTAGTTTTCTTTCTTATAGATATGATCCTCAGTTCTCGTTCTTATGTTTCCATTAGGAAATATAAGATCAATGTTTCTGGTTACTGGTCGCGGTCCTTGGATTTAATTCTTAATGTCACCGAAAGTTCCAGCATTACTAATAGTCTTGTTAAGGGCACTTAGATCAATACAGATTTAAACAATAATACGAATTACATCTCCCTCTTAGGCTACAATCAGAACAATTATAAATACATTGCAAAGGATGGGTATTTATGTTCAAGAGCTAATGACATGAAAAATTCTCTTAGTTTATCTTTTGACAATGCAGTTTGCTATACTTTACAAACACTGAATCGAGCAACGTTTGAATTGGAGTATGATAGCAAATGTGGATCAAGAAACTGTAATCCATTTGGAAAGGAATCCATTGATTTTTTGCCACATTTTATGACTGTAACTGCTATTAAATGTTCAAACGAGACAAAGTTTCAAATGTACATGACATTTTGGGATACCACAATAGATACATTTTATCCTCCAAAATACACCATTATCTCAGAAGCTTTCTGGGATACAGAGAATAGTATACTTTGTGGTATCGGTTGTAAAGTGGAAAACAATACACTTTCACTTGCAAATTCATATGTACATGATTGCAATATCGGTATAAGTTTATCGATTACTGAGACATTTTCTATCGTGGATAGAAGCAGTGCTACCGGCATAATTTGGAGTAGACATAATACCACAGATGATTTGGGTTATTTCGATTCACTTTCATTTCACAGTCTGAATACTTACATCGATAACCCTTGTAGGAAATATGAGTACAGAAACGGGGGAAACGTTTGTAACTCAACGTTCACCAACTGGGGAAAAAAGTATAAATATCCAAATCCAGCTTCTTTGAACAGAGACATGGAGTTCAATTTTCAGGTTTGGTACGACGGTGGCATGGTTTCTAGGTACTTCAGTCCGTTAATCATCGGTGACATGCAATACAACGATGAACATAAACGATCGTGCATGCAATTATTGCATTTGAAGCGTAAAACATGGAACATAAGCTATGAGATTGGATTTCAAATAGCTCCTAATAGTAAATGGAAGAAAGTTTTATGGTATGGTTCTGGAGAACTGCGAAAGATATCAGCTGAAGGAACATATAACTCTGATACAGGACAACTGTGCATGATATCTTGCAGGTATATACCACAGAATATCCAAAGACATGATTGTGAAATATCAATCCGTATACAGTTTCCACCTATGAATCCTACCAGTAGGCTGCGCTCTGACAATTCTCTTCTTTCCGGTAGTATTAGAAGCACAAGAAACGTAACCGATCCTTTAAATTTCAAATAACTAAATATTGTATCTCATGTGATCTATGCTCGACAAGCCGAAGCTGCTGTCTATAGAATGGGCTTTGAAATAGCCATGGTTCTGATATCATTCACCCTTATTTCCGTTTCTGCTGCGCTACAGATTTACTATTTGAAAAAGAACAGAGATTCACTTCCATTTGTATCGGTTTTAACAGTTGCAATTCTAACCATCTGGATGGTGTTAATATTACTTTTTGGACAGAGACATAAAAATATTCTTATACAGTAATACAGAGATGGATCGAAGTGGATGAAGTGATCCTTAGGGTTATCACTGTCATCGCTTTTGTACTGCTGCTATGGCTTCTGAAGAAGACGGCGTTCTCCAAGTTCAGTGCTTCCAATACCAGGTTTTTGAAAGCAGAGACGAAAGCATTTACAGTTTGTGCATCAATTTACGTTATCGGAGGCTTCATTGCTTGGCTAGCGAACAAGTCGATGAAATCTTATTTAAGGTTGGTTGTGGATGGATTCTTGATCCCGTAGGTCATGCTCAATGTGTTTTTGAAGTGTGAAAGGAAAGCTTTAGCTATGTTGAAAAATTAGACTTGACTTGGGCCATGAGGTTGGGCTACAAATAATTTGAAGAGGAAGAGTTAAAAGAGAAGACTAGAACAAGAAATGTCTAAATAGAAATATCTAGATACATGTTGATGTGGAAGGAGGCTAGAATTATCCTTTTCCATGTTGTAATAAAATAATTAGAATCTAGAGCTTTCTACTCATTAATTATATATAAAAAGCCAAGATATTTGTAAGAGAGTTATAGAAAACTCTAGAGAAAAGCTATGTACCATAGGATTAAATACATCTCAACCATTCATTTGAGATGTGAGCTAGTATAAATAGGAGGGGTATGTCTCATTTGTAACCAAGCAAAAAAATTTGTAAGCAAAGTTGCAATAAAGTATCACTTCCTCTTTTGAAAACAATCTCTCATTTTCACTTGCTATCCAATTCAACATCAACTTGAGAATTTTGCTAACATTGGTATCAAAGCCAGGTCGTTGGTTAAAAAAATATGGCGACTCCATTTCTAGTTCTGTTGCTAAAGAAGAAGTACTATGATAATTGGAGTATTCGCATGAAGGCGTTGCTTGGATCACAAGATGTGTGGGATATCGTTGAAAATGGGTATGTTGAACCCGCCGACATCACCACTTTATCCCAAAATTAAAGGGATAAATTGATTGATACAAGAAAGAAGGACCGAAAGGCTCTTACTCTCATTCATCAAGGTTTGGATGAATCAATGTTCGAGAAGGTGGCAAGTGAAAAAAGTAGTAAGGAAGCATGGGAGATTTTGGAGAATGCATTCAAGGGCATTGATAAATTGAAGAAGATAAGACTACAAGCTATGCGAGGTGAGTTTGAAGCTTTATATATGAAATCAACCAAATTGGTTGATGATTATTTTTAACGAGTTTTATCTTTAGCAAATCAAATGAAAAGATACGGTGAAAAATTGGAAGACTCTAGAGTGGTTGATAAAATTCTACGATCTTTAGATTCAAAATTCGATTATATAGTAGTAGCTATTGAAGAATCTAACGATCTAGAATTCATGACCGTTGATCAACTCATGGGATCGCTTCAAGCCCATGAAGAAAAATTAAAGAAAAGGGTTAAGGAAGAGCCAATAGAGCAAGCTCTTCAAACCAAACTCACCTTGAGCGAGAATGAAAGAATTATAAGAGGTCATAGCCAAAAGGAAGAGGTCGAGGCCAAAGCTATGGAAGAGGTGGTTACAAATCTTTCAATAAAGAGGAGAGAAGCCAAAACACATATGCTACAAGAGGTCGAGGAAGAGGAGGAAACATGAAACAAAATGGAAGGCCAAGGTATGATAAATCACAAATTAAATGTTATAATTGTGATAAATTTGGGCATTTTTCTTCCGAATGTAGATCTACTTCTAATAAAGTTCCTGAGAGATCTAACTTTGCTAAAGAAGAGGAAGAATATTCTACACTACTCTCGGCACATAAAGAAGATGAAAGTGGTAATACTAACACATGGTATTTAGATACGGGGGCAAGCAATCATATGTGTGGAAGAAGGAATATGTTCATGGAGCTTGATGAATTGGTAAGTGGAAACATTCTTTTTGGTGATGAATCCAAAATTCCCGTTAAGGGAAAAGGAAAAATATCAATCTGCTTGAAAAATGGAAAATATGACTTTATCTCTAATGTATATTATGTGCCTAATATAAAAAGTAACATTCTAAGCTTGGGGCAACTTTTAGAAAAAGGATATGATATTCTGTGACGGCAGGGAATTTCGCTCGGTCCGAACCAGTCGCTAAACCGATCCAGGCCGTTCGAAACGCCCTATCGCTCGAGAACAGGACAAAACAGAACGCATACAGAAGAACATTTCATTGTATATTACAACAATGCATCAGATTACAAGAATATACAGAGTATGAATAAAAGAATAAATATTACACAGAAATATCAGAGATTTAAATTACATTTAAATACATCGCAGCGGAAAATAATACAATGCACAACTAGAAGGAGATATACGGATACAAAGCTTTCCGGATATCGTTCCAGCTGTAAACCAGGATCCTGTGAATATAAATCTGCAAAACCAAAACTACTAGCTGCCCGTGTCCAAAATAGGGGCACCCAGAGTTTAGGTTAAAACAATAAACTCCAGGTCAGTCATGTGACTGGTGTGAGAACTAAAACAGTTATTAATCTTTATTTTAAATCGCTAGGTAAATCAAGGGACCACGCCGTATAACACGGAACGGGTTTCCTCCCAAGAATACCAGTGCATAAAACAAACAGCGCAATGCTAAATAAAGAAAAATGAAGCTGTTATAAGACCCAGGTCCCATCACACAATGCAACGCAGTCGAGGATAGGGTTTTCCCTTATAACAGCTAAAGAATGCTTGATACGTTTAAAACAAATCATTTGATACTATTATAAGTGCATAGTGTATAAAACAACTTCAAATCATAAGTATCAATCATAGGCGACATGAGCGTCCCATGCCACTATGTCGCCATATATAGGTTTACAAATAAAACCGCAAAGTCACGTATTTGGAAATTGGATTTCCGTCTATGAACCGAGGCAAAAGATAGTCCTCAACCGATTCGAGACAATCTAGCCCATGTCTCAGGTCCCAGACTCAGGTGGGCCTTGGATCGTCAGGGCCGGTCCACACGGAGTGGATTATTATGCCTGAACAATACGTCTCTCCGCCCTTTGGGGCGTAAACGAGCCAACTAAATGACTCCATCGGTTCGAGAACGACCGATCCATCCGAGGCGCCTCGCAACAGCAACAACCACATAAGTCAAACTCGTCAGGGCGTGTAAAACCACTGACGCCACTTCTAGCTAGAAAGAAACGCAAGTCCTCCCTGAGGTCCGTCTCCCGTTTTTGGTTCATACCTGGTGTGAAACACGCGAGGTAAACGTTACACAAAGCTACGCCACAAAGGCCGTGCTTTGATCATCACCACAAGACTTTGCTTTTCAACAGAAGCCTTGATCATTTGCATCTTAGCATGCCACACAGGCAAACCATCCTATGCAACCGATATCAGTCACACAGAATGAAATCCGATGTCAGACACACAGTCCATTTACAAGTCCGTTCTGGGTCTGAACGAAACCGGAGGCACCTAGTACCCCGCATATCCATCGATCTCCAAGTACGTCTGGACGATCACTAACTGTTTCCATCTTCTTGGGTGTACAGCCCAATCAAGATCATCAGTTATCACCCAAACGACGTGAAGACCTCCGGTCTTCGACCATCGTCTTCATCTTCGACTTATCGTCGTATCAGTTATTCAGAATGGGTTAAACCCGGTCTTTCCGAATAACTCGCGTATATATTATAAAAGTGTTACACAAACACAACATACGCCTCATTCCAACTCATTAGTCATTAACCGTAAATTAATCAAGAGAATAATTCCCCAAATATTAACCCCGAAGGCCGAAACCAACATCAGATCAATATCCAGAAAACCATTCTACTTAGCTAACCGACAGTTAGTTTCTAAATTTCACGTTCAAATCTAATTAAAGATTTAACTATCGCCTGGAGCAAAACTGGTGATACTCCATTCTCGATCTTTTCAATCTAATTAAAGATTCATTAAAACTCCACTTAGTTTTAATCTGTGACTGGGTTAAAGAATCAGTGTCATTTAAAAACACGGTTCACGATAAACCCAAAGTCACATCCCATTAATTATCGGGTTAAAGAACAAGTGTTATTTAAAACACTGTTCACGATAAACCCAAAAATCAATATCAATTCAATTCCAATTAAATATTATTTAATTGGTACACTTCATTAAATCTAAATAAAAAGATTTAATCTTTTCTCAACTGGGTTCAAGAACAGTGTTAGTGAAGACACCATTCACGACAAACCCAAATCACATTCATTAATTATCGGGTTAAAGAACAAGTGTTATTTAAAACGCTGTTCACGATAAACCCATAAATCAATATCAATTCAATTCCAATTAAATATTATTTAATTGGTACACTTCATTAAATCTAAATAAAAAGATTTAATCATTTCTCAACTGGGTTCAAGAACAGTGTTAGTGAAGACACCATTCACGACAAACCCAAATCACATTTGATATTCAATATAAGGCTCTGAATAGAAAATATATCGGCTTATATTCAATATCAAATTCTACGATTAACAAATGTCGTATTGGAAATAACGATACAAATATATCTTTCAAATTTCCATAACAACACCTGTATAATCACGAATTCTAACATCGAAATATTCCGAAGACAATTTCGATTCAAATCCACTCCAATGCAATCATTGGATATTCTGGTTATTTTTAAAACCCTTTTCTAATTCAATTTATTTATTTAAAAATAAATAGAATTTTAATTCTAGTTCAAAACTAGTTCATTTCGATAAAAATCTATTTTTATCTTTTCAAATAGGGAGTTTTTCATCCCACATCTTTCTAAATCATTTCTTATGATTTTACACAAATTATAACTATTTTTAATAATTTTATCAAGGCCCGTACAGTCGATTTCCATCAATGGCCATCGAACTGCACTTACAGCGACCTTTTTCGAATTTGATTTGGACATAATTCCAAATCCAACCGTTAGATTTCAAATTTCTAACATTCATTAGAAAGCTCTTTTCGATACGAACCCAACGGTTCCGGTTTTAGGAGAATCCGACGGTCGGATCTCCCGCAATGTCCGTTTGAAATAAATGGTCGAAATTCACGAACTGCCGCGGCGCGGCGCGTTCTATTCAGGCCATTATATTATATATATAATATATATAATATATATATCGTCGATTTCTATTCAAAACGAATTATATAAATAGTTTTAAAATTCGTTTCAAAATCTATTTCAACTTCCATTTCAATTCAAATCAAAATTGAATTCTTCTTTATAAATTCGTTTAAAAATTCATTTCTATTCAATTCGAACTTCAATTCAATTTGAATTCATTTCAATTCGCTTTCAATTCCATTTGAATTCGTTTTCAATTCAATTCATTTCGAAATCGTTTTCAATTCAATTCATTTCGAAATCGTTTTCAATTCATTTTGAATTCGTTTTCAATTCAATTCATTTCGAAATCGTTTTCAATTCAATTCATTTCGAAATCGTTTTCAATTCATTTTGAATTCGTTTTCAATTCAATTCATTTCGAAATCGTTTTCAATTCGTTTTGAATTCGTTTTCAATTCAATTCATTTCGAAATCGTTTTCAATTCGTTTTCATTTCGAAATCGTTAAAATCGATATAAATATCGTTCACGTCGAAATGGCGTCAATCTAATCAACACGGCTTCATAAATTTCTATTTTCAAATATTCTATTTCAAATATTTCCTTTTTTTCAAAATAGTTGTTATTATCAAAATATTTCGTTCAACACATGACCAATCTCAATGAATGAGTACTGTCAACACATGAACGTTTATTTTATAATATTCTTTATTTTCTAAATTGGAATGAGGCCCAATCAATTACCATATAACGTTAATTATATGGATTTGCATACATCACATGTATATAATAGCATTGAAAAATAATCAACCATCAACCAAAGTGCGCTACACTGTATAAGCATTAAATATAGATATCTAACGCTTATAACAGCCTGTCAATCAATCGATCGACATATTCAATCAATCAGGATGAGTGAACTTCAAATTTCATCCCAACACCCGTGTGGGGTTTTCAAACAATCAAACACAGATTTTATTTGTGCAGTTGGGCGATGTGTGAAATTTATCGGCCCAATCAATGACATTCAAATAGGTGTACATAAACAAACCGTCTGGTTTGTAAATGAATATTTATTTATTCACATTCACGTTAAAAATTATATTTTTAACGATAAAACATTTTATTCCAACATATGAATTTCTATTATTCATTTACACAATAAAATGATATTTTTATTTTTCTAACATATTTTAGAAAATTTCGGCGGCATAACGGCACGATACTAGAAACGGGACAAGGCCTAGCCTTATCCCCGGTCTAGTGAAGGCCCACGCCATTCACACATCAATCAAATTCACTTTCGTTATGCGAACCACAAAATTTGGAGTAAGGGTCTAACCTAGCCTTACTCCTTCGCCTTATAACGGCGCACGTCTAATCCTAACCAATTTATCGATTCGATTTTTCACACCCTTATCCCCGGTCTAGTGAAGGCCCACGCCATTCACACATCAATCAAATCAATTTCATCTCACCAAACCATTCAATTCAAACAAATAATTCAACTAGTCTATGCAACCAAACAAACAAGTCCATGGTCTGTGGACAATTGTGTCGGGTGCTACTAAGCACCGTCTGCATCCTAGTATATATGTATAACTAGAAAAAATTAAATTGAAAGGTGAGAAGTTCTCACTTATAGCTATCCTAGCTCCACGGCTCTTCTTTTGCAGAAGTCTTCGTCGTTTCGCCTTTTTGTCACCTTCGTTGCTGCTTTCACTACATACGTAAAAATCACATTTTTACTTCGCTATTCAATATATAAAAATCGAATTTTTATTTCAAAGTTCAATATATAAAAATCGAATTTTTATTTCAAAGTTCAATATATAAAAATCGAATTTTTATTTCAAAGTTCAATATATAAAAATCGAATTTTTATTTCAAAGTTCAATATATAAAAATCGAATTTTTATTTCAAAGTTCAATATATAAAAATCGAATTTTTATTTCAAAGTTCAATATATAAAAATCGAATTTTTATTTCAAAGTTCAATATATAAAAATCGAATTTTTATTTCAAAGTTCAATATATAAAAATCGAATTTTTATTTCAAAGTTCAATATATAAAAATCGAATTTTTATTTCTTCTACCCAATAAAAATTTCGCCTTTTCTGTTTTAAAAATATGATCTTTCCTATTCTAAAAACCCGATCTTTTCAATTTTAAAGTTCAAACCTTTTTCTAAAAAAAAATCAGTTTTTAAAATCTTATAAAATCAGTTTTTACTTTTATTTTAAAATCAGTTTTAAAACTTAATAAAAAATCAGTTTTTGAACACTTATAAAAACAGTTTTAAACCTTATAAAAACAGTTTTAAACCTACTAAAAAGTCAGTTTTAAACCTACTAAAAAGTCAGTTTTTAAACACTATAAAAAAAATCAGTTCAGTTTTATACCTTAAAAACGAAATCAGTTTTTATACTTTAAAAAAAACGAAATCAGTTTTTATTTTAAAAATCGAAATCAGTTTATTAATCCTAAAAAAAAAGTTTATTTTCTGTTAATGTAAAATAAAAATAAAATAAACTGTAAAAATAAAATAAATGAAAAAAACAAACAGCATTAACCTAAAAAAGAAAATTCGCAGCATTACAGAATTAAAATAAAATGAATAAAATAAATAAAATGCTTACAGTATATCGAAGAAAGGGGGGGATTGGCACGGTGGCTAGGGTTTCGAACAGGAGGCGGCTGAAGGCGGGCGGTGGCGTCGCTGCTTCGGGGGCTACTCGATGTCAGGGTGTTCGATCGAATGGGGGAAGCGACTACGTCTCGAGGGGGAGGGGCGGCTACGGTCTGGCGTCGCGATCTGGGAAGGAGGTGGAGGCGGACGGAGGAGGGCGGCTTCGAGGGAGGAGGAGGCGGCTTCGTTTCGCTTAGGGCTTTTTTTTTTTTTTTTTTTTCTGTTTTAATGAAATCGGTAATGAACCGGGGGGGGCCAAGCGGGAGATAAGGGGAAGAGCTCCCTTTTCTTTTTCTTTTTTTTTATTTATTTAATTATTATTTAATTATTATATTTTGCAAAAAGGTTTGACTTTTACATATGACCTCGAAACGAGGCCCACCGCCTGTCGCCCATAGCGTTTTACCCCTATTCCGAACACAATGGGATATGTATCGCAAGCTGATTTGATCGTTACAATCAGTTTCCTTTTGAATTTTCATTTAAATCATTATATTGAATTTTAAACGCACATTTCAAATTACCGGGGTCACGTACTAACTAGAAAAATTCCAGAAAAATAATTTCTAGCTTCGTATTGACGATACGGTCCTAACAAAACTAGTTTCGTCGAATTCTGAGACCGTTTGAAAAATGGCCAATTTCCAGTCGATTAAAATCAACGAAAACTGGTCAAACGCGTTTTCTTTTGCCACGCTCACATATTGATTCGAAAAATTATGAAATTTGAAATCTAGCAATAACTTGACACTGCGGATCTAACAAAAGTGGTTTCGTCTAAATCCGAGGTCATTTGCAAAATGTCCATTTTTAAGGGCCTGAATTCCATAGCGACTATTCAGAATTTTCAACTGGACATATCTTTTGATTCCCGCTACGAACTTTTGATTTTTCGGATTCGTTGGAAAGATATTCACTATTAGATCCTATTATTTTTGGTTTCACTAAAATCCGGATTGTTTTGCTCCCGGTACATTCAATTGAAGTTTGAAATCGAATTATCGAACTACCGCGCCATTTTCTATTCTATTTATAATTATATATAAATATTATATATTCTAACGACGACGCGTATAATATATACGTTCGATTTATATTCAAAATAAATTTCTCGTCGATTTTATTTAAAATAATTCATTTTAAATAATCAAAATTCGCTAAAATTGCCAAAATAAAAATTTCAAACTGGCTCGCATTTTACGGGTTGTTACAATCTCCCCCACTTAAAACTTTTCGTCCCCGAAAAGGAACAAAGTCGAAAGTGGTTTGATTATTCAGCTCTACGTTCGATCTGGCTTCCCTTCTCTAACTTTTCAGTTTCTGAGAATTTCCAAAATTTCAAAAATTTGGCTAACACCCTAAATTTTTGAAAAATTTCGCCATAACCTCCCCTGCACCGGGAGCATCGGGGAATTTCAAATAGCTTCCCCGGTCCTTCAGATCTCAAAAAGAAAAAGAAAAAGCCAAGCGGCTAGCCAATAGGCTCACAAAATCATCATCACCCAAACAAAACAGGAAATTATGTAATAAACATGTACCTATTTGTCGGGCAAACAAATTTTATTCTCTGCTCTAGCCTCCTTGCTATGACCTGTTCAATGATATACATGTATATGCAAGCAGATGCGACCAATTTTCAATACAATTCAATATTCGGTCAAATTAGGCATAATGGTTCAAAATTATCAAACAATTAAACAAACAACACAAACATCAATCAATTAGTGACTTAACGTTTCAAATTCATAATTTTGATACATATTCAAAAATCAGGTTTTTGATGCCAAATCACAACAATAAGCCCTATCAAATTTTGGTTCTCACACCAGTCAATAGGAAGTATATAGATATTACACGTTCGTCACTCGAATATAAATTCTGATGATGATATATCAATCATCAGAATCACCCCCGGGCGACTAGAGCGTAATTCTATATCTATCCAGTATATTAAAACTTCGAATACACGCGGATCAGACGTATACGCAAAATCTATATATACTGGACTGTCCAACTCAATATAAATAGATAATCAAATACGAATAATTGATTTAAATTTTCAAAACAAAAATTTGTTTTCACTTTCAAAAATATACTCTTCACACTCGTTCTAGGATACTACTGATCTCATCTCTAACGAGTCATTCTCGTTGGATATTACTAATCCAATATCTGATGAATTCTTTCGTAAGGTTCTAATGTGCCTTGTTCTCTGAGCTTTGTAAACCAAAGCTCTGATACCAACTGTGACGGCAGGGAATTTCGCTCGGTCCGAACCAGTCGCTAAACCGATCCAGGCCGTTCGAAACGCCCTATCGCTCGAGAACAGGACAAAACAGAACGCATACAGAAGAACATTTCATTGTATATTACAACAATGCATCAGATTACAAGAATATACAGAGTATGAATAAAAGAATAAATATTACACAGAAATATCAGAGATTTAAATTACATTTAAATACATCGCAGCGGAAAATAATACAATGCACAACTAGAAGGAGATATACGGATACAAAGCTTTCCGGATATCGTTCCAGCTGTAAACCAGGATCCTGTGAATATAAATCTGCAAAACCAAAACTACTAGCTGCCCGTGTCCAAAATAGGGGCACCCAGAGTTTAGGTTAAAACAATAAACTCCAGGTCAGTCATATGACTGGTGCGAGAACTAAAACAGTTATTAATCTTTATTTTAAATCGCTAGGTAAATCAAGGGACCACGCCGTATAACACGGAACGGGTTTCCTCCCAAGAATACCAGTGCATAAAACAAACAGCGCAATGCTAAATAAAGAAAAATGAAGCTGTTATAAGACCCAGGTCCCATCACACAATGCAACGCAGTCGAGGATAGGGTTTTCCCTTATAACAGCTAAAGAATGCTTGATACGTTTAAAACAAATCATTTGATACTATTATAAGTGCATAGTGTATAAAACAACTTCAAATCATAAGTATCAATCATAGGCGACATGAGCGTCCCATGCCACTATGTCGCCATATATAGGTTTACAAATAAAACCGCAAAGTCACGTATTTGGAAATTGGATTTCCGTCTATGAACCGAGGCAAAAGATAGTCCTCAACCGATTCGAGACAATCTAGCCCATGTCTCAGGTCCCAGACTCAGGTGGGCCTTGGATCGTCAGGGCCGGTCCACACGGAGTGGATTATTATGCCTGAACAATACGTCTCTCCGCCCTTTGGGGCGTAAACGAGCCAACTAAATGACTCCATCGGTTCGAGAACGACCGATCCATCCGAGGCGCCTCGCAACAGCAACAACCACATAAGTCAAACTCGTCAGGGCGTGTAAAACCACTGATGCCACTTCTAGCTAGAAAGAAACGCAAGTCCTCCCTGAGGTCCGTCTCCCGTTTTTGGTTCATACCTGGTGTGAAACACGCGAGGTAAACGTTACACAAAGCTACGCCACAAAGGCCGTGCTTTGATCATCACCACAAGACTTTGCTTTTCAACAGAAGCCTTGATCATTTGCATCTTAGCATGCCACACAGGCAAACCATCCTATGCAACCGATATCAGTCACACAGAATGAAATCCGATGTCAGACACACAGTCCATTTACAAGTCCGTTCTGGGTCTGAACGAAACCGGAGGCACCTAGTACCCCGCATATCCATCGATCTCCAAGTACGTCTGGACGATCACTAACTGTTTCCATCTTCTTGGGTGTACAGCCCAATCAAGATCATCAGTTATCACCCAAACGACGTGAAGACCTCCGGTCTTCGACCATCGTCTTCATCTTCGACTTATCGTCGTATCAGTTATTCAGAATGGGTTAAACCCGGTCTTTCCGAATAACTCGCGTATATATTATAAAAGTGTTACACAAACACAACATACGCCTCATTCCAACTCATTAGTCATTAACCGTAAATTAATCAAGAGAATAATTCCCCAAATATTAACCCCGAAGGCCGAAACCAACATCAGATCAATATCCAGAAAACCATTCTACTTAGCTAACCGACAGTTAGTTTCTAAATTTCACGTTCAAATCTAATTAAAGATTTAACTATCGCCTGGAGCAAAACTGGTGATACTCCATTCTCGATCTTTTCAATCTAATTAAAGATTCATTAAAACTCCACTTAGTTTTAATCTGTGACTGGGTTAAAGAATCAGTGTCATTTAAAAACACGGTTCACGATAAACCCAAAGTCACATCCCATTAATTATCGGGTTAAAGAACAAGTGTTATTTAAAACACTGTTCACGATAAACCCAAAAATCAATATCAATTCAATTCCAATTAAATATTATTTAATTGGTACACTTCATTAAATCTAAATAAAAAGATTTAATCTTTTCTCAACTGGGTTCAAGAACAGTGTTAGTGAAGACACCATTCACGACAAACCCAAATCACATTCATTAATTATCGGGTTAAAGAACAAGTGTTATTTAAAACGCTGTTCACGATAAACCCATAAATCAATATCAATTCAATTCCAATTAAATATTATTTAATTGGTACACTTCATTAAATCTAAATAAAAAGATTTAATCATTTCTCAACTGGGTTCAAGAACAGTGTTAGTGAAGACACCATTCACGACAAACCCAAATCACATTTGATATTCAATATAAGGCTCTGAATAGAAAATATATCGGCTTATATTCAATATCAAATTCTACGATTAACAAATGTCGTATTGGAAATAACGATACAAATATATCTTTCAAATTTCCATAACAACACCTGTATAATCACGAATTCTAACATCGAAATATTCCGAAGACAATTTCGATTCAAATCCACTCCAATGCAATCATTGGATATTCTGGTTATTTTTAAAACCCTTTTCTAATTCAATTTATTTATTTAAAAATAAATAGAATTTTAATTCTAGTTCAAAACTAGTTCATTTCGATAAAAATCTATTTTTATCTTTTCAAATAGGGAGTTTTTCATCCCACATCTTTCTAAATCATTTCTTATGATTTTACACAAATTATAACTATTTTTAATAATTTTATCAAGGCCCGTACAGTCGATTTCCATCAATGGCCATCGAACTGCACTTACAGCGACCTTTTTCGAATTTGATTTGGACATAATTCCAAATCCAACCGTTAGATTTCAAATTTCTAACATTCATTAGAAAGCTCTTTTCGATACGAACCCAACGGTTCCGGTTTTAGGAGAATCCGACGGTCGGATCTCCCGCAATGTCCGTTTGAAATAAATGGTCGAAATTCACGAACTGCCGCGGCGCGGCGCGTTCTATTCAGGCCATTATATTATATATATAATATATATAATATATATATCGTCGATTTCTATTCAAAACGAATTATATAAATAGTTTTAAAATTCGTTTCAAAATCTATTTCAACTTCCATTTCAATTCAAATCAAAATTGAATTCTTCTTTATAAATTCGTTTAAAAATTCATTTCTATTCAATTCGAACTTCAATTCAATTTGAATTCATTTCAATTCGCTTTCAATTCCATTTGAATTCGTTTTCAATTCAATTCATTTCGAAATCGTTTTCAATTCAATTCATTTCGAAATCGTTTTCAATTCATTTTGAATTCGTTTTCAATTCAATTCATTTCGAAATCGTTTTCAATTCAATTCATTTCGAAATCGTTTTCAATTCATTTTGAATTCGTTTTCAATTCAATTCATTTCGAAATCGTTTTCAATTCGTTTTGAATTCGTTTTCAATTCAATTCATTTCGAAATCGTTTTCAATTCGTTTTCATTTCGAAATCGTTAAAATCGATATAAATATCGTTCACGTCGAAATGGCGTCAATCTAATCAACACGGCTTCATAAATTTCTATTTTCAAATATTCTATTTCAAATATTTCCTTTTTTTCAAAATAGTTGTTATTATCAAAATATTTCGTTCAACACATGACCAATCTCAATGAATGAGTACTGTCAACACATGAACGTTTATTTTATAATATTCTTTATTTTCTAAATTGGAATGAGGCCCAATCAATTACCATATAACGTTAATTATATGGATTTGCATACATCACATGTATATAATAGCATTGAAAAATAATCAACCATCAACCAAAGTGCGCTACACTGTATAAGCATTAAATATAGATATCTAACGCTTATAACAGCCTGTCAATCAATCGATCGACATATTCAATCAATCAGGATGAGTGAACTTCAAATTTCATCCCAACACCCGTGTGGGGTTTTCAAACAATCAAACACAGATTTTATTTGTGCAGTTGGGCGATGTGTGAAATTTATCGGCCCAATCAATGACATTCAAATAGGTGTACATAAACAAACCGTCTGGTTTGTAAATGAATATTTATTTATTCACATTCACGTTAAAAATTATATTTTTAACGATAAAACATTTTATTCCAACATATGAATTTCTATTATTCATTTACACAATAAAATGATATTTTTATTTTTCTAACATATTTTAGAAAATTTCGGCGGCATAACGGCACGATACTAGAAACGGGACAAGGCCTAGCCTTATCCCCGGTCTAGTGAAGGCCCACGCCATTCACACATCAATCAAATTCACTTTCGTTATGCGAACCACAAAATTTGGAGTAAGGGTCTAACCTAGCCTTACTCCTTCGCCTTATAACGGCGCACGTCTAATCCTAACCAATTTATCGATTCGATTTTTCACACCCTTATCCCCGGTCTAGTGAAGGCCCACGCCATTCACACATCAATCAAATCAATTTCATCTCACCAAACCATTCAATTCAAACAAATAATTCAACTAGTCTATGCAACCAAACAAACAAGTCCATGGTCTGTGGACAATTGTGTCGGGTGCTACTAAGCACCGTCTGCATCCTAGTATATATGTATAACTAGAAAAAATTAAATTGAAAGGTGAGAAGTTCTCACTTATAGCTATCCTAGCTCCACGGCTCTTCTTTTGCAGAAGTCTTCGTCGTTTCGCCTTTTTGTCACCTTCGTTGCTGCTTTCACTACATACGTAAAAATCACATTTTTACTTCGCTATTCAATATATAAAAATCGAATTTTTATTTCAAAGTTCAATATATAAAAATCGAATTTTTATTTCAAAGTTCAATATATAAAAATCGAATTTTTATTTCAAAGTTCAATATATAAAAATCGAATTTTTATTTCAAAGTTCAATATATAAAAATCGAATTTTTATTTCAAAGTTCAATATATAAAAATCAAATTTTTATTTCAAAGTTCAATATATAAAAATCGAATTTTTATTTCAAAGTTCAATATATAAAAATCGAATTTTTATTTCAAAGTTCAATATATAAAAATCGAATTTTTATTTCAAAGTTCAATATATAAAAATCGAATTTTTATTTCTTCTACCCAATAAAAATTTCGCCTTTTCTGTTTTAAAAATATGATCTTTCCTATTCTAAAAACCCGATCTTTTCAATTTTAAAGTTCAAACCTTTTTCTAAAAAAAAATCAGTTTTTAAAATCTTATAAAATCAGTTTTTACTTTTATTTTAAAATCAGTTTTAAAACTTAATAAAAAATCAGTTTTTGAACACTTATAAAAACAGTTTTAAACCTTATAAAAACAGTTTTAAACCTACTAAAAAGTCAGTTTTAAACCTACTAAAAAGTCAGTTTTTAAACACTATAAAAAAAATCAGTTCAGTTTTATACCTTAAAAACGAAATCAGTTTTTATACTTTAAAAAAAACGAAATCAGTTTTTATTTTAAAAATCGAAATCAGTTTATTAATCCTAAAAAAAAAGTTTATTTTCTGTTAATGTAAAATAAAAATAAAATAAACTGTAAAAATAAAATAAATGAAAAAAACAAACAGCATTAACCTAAAAAAGAAAATTCGCAGCATTACAGAATTAAAATAAAATGAATAAAATAAATAAAATGCTTACAGTATATCGAAGAAAGGGGGGGATTGGCACGGTGGCTAGGGTTTCGAACAGGAGGCGGCTGAAGGCGGGCGGTGGCGTCGCTGCTTCGGGGGCTACTCGATGTCAGGGTGTTCGATCGAATGGGGGAAGCGACTACGTCTCGAGGGGGAGGGGCGGCTACGGTCTGGCGTCGCGATCTGGGAAGGAGGTGGAGGCGGACGGAGGAGGGCGGCTTCGAGGGAGGAGGAGGCGGCTTCGTTTCGCTTAGGGCTTTTTTTTTTTTTTTTTCTGTTTTAATGAAATCGGTAATGAACCGGGGGGGCCAAGCGGGAGATAAGGGGAAGAGCTCCCTTTTCTTTTTCTTTTTTTTTATTTATTTAATTATTATTTAATTATTATATTTTGCAAAAAGGTTTGACTTTTACATATGACCTCGAAACGAGGCCCACCGCCTGTCGCCCATAGCGTTTTACCCCTATTCCGAACACAATGGGATATGTATCGCAAGCTGATTTGATCGTTACAATCAGTTTCCTTTTGAATTTTCATTTAAATCATTATATTGAATTTTAAACGCACATTTCAAATTACCGGGGTCACGTACTAACTAGAAAAATTCCAGAAAAATAATTTCTAGCTTCGTATTGACGATACGGTCCTAACAAAACTAGTTTCGTCGAATTCTGAGACCGTTTGAAAAATGGCCAATTTCCAGTCGATTAAAATCAACGAAAACTGGTCAAACGCGTTTTCTTTTGCCACGCTCACATATTGATTCGAAAAATTATGAAATTTGAAATCTAGCAATAACTTGACACTGCGGATCTAACAAAAGTGGTTTCGTCTAAATCCGAGGTCATTTGCAAAATGTCCATTTTTAAGGGCCTGAATTCCATAGCGACTATTCAGAATTTTCAACTGGACATATCTTTTGATTCCCGCTACGAACTTTTGATTTTTCGGATTCGTTGGAAAGATATTCACTATTAGATCCTATTATTTTTGGTTTCACTAAAATCCGGATTGTTTTGCTCCCGGTACATTCAATTGAAGTTTGAAATCGAATTATCGAACTACCGCGCCATTTTCTATTCTATTTATAATTATATATAAATATTATATATTCTAACGACGACGCGTATAATATATACGTTCGATTTATATTCAAAATAAATTTCTCGTCGATTTTATTTAAAATAATTCATTTTAAATAATCAAAATTCGCTAAAATTGCCAAAATAAAAATTTCAAACTGGCTCGCATTTTACGGGTTGTTACATATTCATATGAAAAATCATAGCCTTTCCATGAAAGATGCTAAAGGAAATTTGGTTGCTAAAGTAGAAATATCAAAAATAGAATGTTTCCACTTCATATTTCAAACGGTATTGTGAAATGCTTAAAATCATGCAATAAAGATTCATCATGGTTTTGGCACTTAAGATTTGGACATCTTAATTTTGGGGGTTTGAAGTTGTTAAATAATAAAAACATGGTAAAAAGCTTACCACGAATTGATAATATGAATCAACTATGTGAAGGGTGCTTATTTGGAAAACAATCAAGGAAAAGTTTTCCAAAAGAGTCCAACACAAGGGCTAGAGAACCATTAGAGTTGATTCACACTGATATTTATGGTCCAACAAAACCGTGTTCACTTAGGAAAAGTATTTACTTGGCTTTATTTATTGATGATTATAGTAGAAAAATTTGGGCCTATTTCCTTAAACAAAAGTCCGATGTATTTGATGCTTTTAAGAAATTCAAAGTTTTTGTAGAAAATGAAAGTGGTTATAAGATAAAAGCTATGAGGTCCGACCGAGGTGGGGAATTTACCTCCAAAGAATTTGAGAAATTTTGTGAAGAAAATGGAATTCATCGTCCCTTAACCGTCCCATATACTCCACAACAAAATAGGGTTGTGGAAAGGAAGAATAGATCTTTTCTCAACACGGCACGAAGCATGTTAAAGAGCAAAAATGTTCCTAAAGATCTTTGGGCCGAAGCCATCGAATGTGCGGTATATTTAGTAAATCGCTCTCCAACTCGGAGTGTGTGGAACAAAACCCCCGAAGAAGCATGGAGTGGTAGAAAACCATGTGTATCTCACTTGAAAGTTTTCAGAAGCATTGCATATGCCCATGTGCCGGACCAAAGACGCTTAAAGTTAGATGATAAAAGTGAAAAATATATTTTCATTGGCTATGACCCGCGGGCAAAAGGGCATAAGTTATATAATCCAGTAAACGGAAAAGTTGTTATTAGTCGAGATGTGTAGTTTGATGAAGAAAATACTTGGAATTGGAGCACACAAGAAGATTATTATAATTTCCTCCCCTTTTACGAAGAAGAAGAAATCAATGATGTGCACGAAGAGCCAACTAGTCCAACACCTTCATCTCCATCATGCACTCAAGAAGAATCTCCACAAGAAGAAAGCTCAAGTGAAAGGGTCCCACGTATGAGATCATTACAAGAACTATATGAGGTAACATCACTTCTGATGATATTACTTTATTTTGTCTTTTTGCAAATTGTGAGCCAATAAATTACGAAGAAGCAAAAGAAGACAAAAGATGGAGAAGTGCTATGGATGAAGAAATCAAAGCCATTGTGAAGAATGATACATGGGAGCTAGCTAATTTACCAAAAGGACACAAAGTTATTGGAGTAAAATGGGTGTACAAAGTAAAGAAGAACGCTAAAGGAGAAGATGAAAGATATAAAGCTAGATTGGTAGCCAAGGGATACAAGCAAAGATCAGGTATAGATTATGAAGAGGTATTTGCTCCTGTTGCCCGCTTAGAAACTATAAGATTACTAATCTCTTTAGCGACCCAAAATAAAAGGAAAATATATCAAATGGATGTAAAATCAGCTTTCTTAAATGGCAAATTAGAAGAAGAAGTTTATGTGGAGCAACCACCTGGCCATAAAATTAAAGGACATGAAGAAAAAGTTTTAAAATTGAAAAAAGCACTTTATGGTTTGAAACAAGCCCCTAGATCATGGAATACTAGAATTGATAAATATTTTCTAGAAAATAACTTTATAAATTGCCCACATGAACATGCTCTTTACGTAAAAACAAATCAAAGTGGAGATATCTTGATTGTATGTTTGTACGTGGATGATTTGATTTTTATTGGAAATAATCCAAAAGCATTTGAGGATTTTAAGAAGGAGATGAGTTTAGAATTTGAAATGACGGATATCAGACTCATATCATATTATCTTGGCATCCAAGTAACTCAAAGTGAACACGGCATATTTATTTCACAAGAAACATATGCAAAGAAAATATTGAAGAAATTTAAGGTGGATGGAAGTAAGCTAGTAAGTACCCCAATAGAATGTGAGACAAAGCTCTCGAAATACACTAACGAAGAAGAAGTAGATCCTACATTATTCAAGAGTCTGGTTGGTAGCTTGAGATATCTCACATGCACAAGGCCCGGTATACTTTATGGTGTTGGACTCATTAGCCGCCATATGGAAGCTCCTACGACATCACACTTGAAGACTGCAAAAAGGATTCTTCGAGACATCAAAGGTAACATTGATTTTAGTTTGTTATATTCAAAGTCTAACAATTTCAAGTTGATTGGTTACAGTGATAGCGATTGGGCTGGAGATGTTGATGATCGTAAAAGCAAAACTGGATTTGTCTTCTTTATGGGAGATACAGCTTTCACCTGGAGTTCAAAGAAACAACCAATCGTGACGCTTTCCAGTTGTGAAGCTGAATATGTTGCTGCTTCAACTTGTGTTCGTCATGCTATTTGGTTTCGAGATTTGTTGAAGGAGTTACACATGCCACAGCAAAATGCAACAAAAATCTACATGGATAATAAGTCTGCTATCGCTCTAGCTAAGAATCCCGTCTTCCATGAATAGAGTTCACACATCGATACACGTTATCACTTTATTCGAGAGAGAATTGCAACAAAGGAAGTACAAGCAAAATATATCAACTCAAAAGAACAAGTAGCAGATATCTTTACAAAGGCATTGAAGCTTGAAGACTTTCAAAGACTACGAGAGATGCTTGGAGTAACCAAGTAAAGTTTACGGGGGGATTTTGAAAAATTAAACTTGACTTGGGCCATGAGATTGGGCTACAAATAATTTGAAGAGGAAGAGTTAAAAGAGAAGACTAGAACAAGAAATGTCTAGATAGAAATATCTAGATACATGTTGATGTGGAAGGAGCCTAGAATTATCCTTTTTCATGTTGCAATAAAATAATTAGAATCTAGAGCTTTCTACTCTTTAATTATATATAAAAAGCCTAGATATTTTGCAAGGGAGTTATAGAAAACTCTAGAGAAAAGCTATGTACCGTAGGATTAAATACATGTAATGGCCCGAATTTCGGTACCCTTTGAGTTGACTACTTACACCACACGTCCAACCCAAATTGCACAGAAATACGAATCATTATTAGAAAGAAGTTAGAGGATGAGAAATAGAAAGAAAGAAATATTAGAATAGAAGAAAACGAAGAACACAAATCTCACAGCGGAATGAATAAAATATATTAAATAACATAACTTTTGAAATACAAAATAGTAACTGTATATACATACCGTTATCAGAGCACCACAGTTATTCCTGGAACAGTTATAAACACCTGTTTCCAGATACAACATAGTACACAGCAGAAAATATAATAGTCTATAGCTAATTTGTTGAAGCCTCCTGCTTCAAGCTCCTCCACGTGAATCTGTAAAATCCCGACTACTTGACTGCCCGTACAAATTTGGGCACCCAAGAGTTTAGGGAAAACAAAACAAAACAAACTCTGGGTCAGTCATGGGACTGGTGTGAGTAAACTCCAACCATTGGTTTAACTTTTAAAAATCCTTTCGAATGAAAAGATAATCGTAAGACCGATCCACACATAAACACGGATGGTTTTTACCTTACGATAACCCAAAACATTTGATATCAAAATCTGGTGATATTATAATAGTGTCTAATCAAATAAATAGAATCTAGCGGAACATTTGCATCTCACGCTCCATATATATATTATAAAACCGAAAACCGCACAACATGACAAGGTATGGAACCACCTGCCGATAGTGTATCTCTAGAGGCAAATACACTGGGTTCAACAAGAACGTCTTGCAACCCGGACCACACATGACCGACCACTCATTTCGCTTGAGTGTATCGAATGTATATCACCAACGGTTGGGATCAGCAACCGTTTCCCGAAAGAGACAACATCGATAGATTAAAGAAGCAAGATAGGTGGTTATACATCCTAATGGGGGCGACCCACTTAGCCATGTTGCCTGCCCAATTTCTGTCATTTCCCGGTTGATGAGGCTTGAGGTTTGAATTATCTTCCAGAACATCTGGCCACCATTCACTTTGAATGCCACATCGTCATACCTGCCAAATCACAAATTGATTTCCCCAAAAATACCACGGGTATAAAGCTAAGAGAAACGAATTCCTCCGCCACCAAACGTAAGTACGTTTGAAGAGATCAACTTACGCGATCCGTTAGATATACTCTGTCAGACATTCGTCCATTCACGTTGTCCTGAGACTGGACAAACCGAAGGCACTATCTTGTAAACAGGATAGCCCTTGCATAACTCCGTCTTCAATTATTTTCATTATATTTGGTCGCAACGCTAACGCCCATACGGAGTGGTTTCCAGATAATGAATCTGATCCCGGTCTCTCCGTATTGACGACGGGAAAATGGTCAAAAACTTCGATAGTCGGTGATTTAACTATCAAAGAAAAATAAGTGTGCAACCAACGATCTTATTTCCAGGTAGGAATTCGATCGATCAATCATCAATCAACATTGGCCCCTTTTAAATCAATTCCTCATTATATTATCATTTACAATTCTCATTTCCCATCTTTCGTATTCTTTTGAAGCTCGATTTCCCCCCTCGATTCTTTGAAAAACATTTTTTTCAATATTATAATTCCTTTATTCGAGAAAATATCTCCCATTTTATTTGGGAAAAACATTTCAAATTAACGCGATGTTATAAAACATCGTTATTATACTCAAAACATTAATTAATTATTAACTAACCATAATGCTAACCAATCCTCACTATCGAACCTTAACCATTTCTCCATCAATCATGAAGTCAATCAAGTTGGGGTATATTTACCTCTCAGACCATAACTGAACAACAATCTCAACTTTGAAATAGTCAAAGCTCACAATTTGAAACCAAACATCGCTTACGCGACTTTCGGATCCAATCTAAGAACACACCTCTTTTACAGAAAATATTGATTATAATGGTAGCGTTATAATCGCTGTATTTGATTTATAAAACATTTCTTTTAACAACAGCGTTACAATCGCTGTTTAGAATTATAGAACACATATAATAACAATAGCGTTAAGATCGCTGTTAAAACAACTATTATAACGACAACGTTAAAATTTCAATTTAGATTTACCAAAACATTTATTATAACGGCAGCGTTTAAAATCGCTATTTAAAAATATTTGGTTTATCAAAATGCAACTTGTATTTATTTATTTAAATAAATAAATAAATAAATAAGTTATTAAATTTGATTCAAACGGAAAGTAGAATAACTACTTCCCTAAATTCGATATAATCGAATTCCAATAAACAATTCTCATTCGAATAACCTATATTCGATTTATATTATGGACTTTACCATTTCAGGTAAATTCTAATTCTAAATTTACTCTTGAATTCCTGCTTTCCACATCCTTACTAAATTCCTTTATAACCAAGTCACTCTGCAAAACGTTATCATAGTTTATTTCATATTCAAAATTTTGGAATAAAAATCATCGTTTTCATTTTAAAACGATTATCCAATTTCCTTTCCATTCAAGTTCCAATTTGGATTTATATTTCAAATCTAAATTTCCTTTATCGATATTTCATTTGCAAAATATTTCCTTTAAACCATTATTCACTTTAATCGTGAATATAATTCCTTTTATAGACAATTTGATTTCATACTTATAAACATATCTTAAATCCAAATTCTATTTATAACCTTTATTCAGAATTATTCATATCGAATCTCAGTTTATTCCAACCACTTATAATCCCCTTTATGATTCCCTTTATATTTACCAAGTTCGAATCTCATTTCAAATATTGGTTTAAAAACCGATTTCCACCCTTATGTAAATTCAATTTGAAATTTTATTTTCAGTTTATCAAATGATAAATAGTTTACTTAAGTTACAAACTCATTTATAAACAACTTCATATTTATTCATTTAAACAGATTTCTACCTTCAATTTTATTTGAAACCAAAATTCTATTTTTGAAAATAAATTTTCCTTTTAAATCTCAAACTCCTTTCCCCATATTCGAAAATATTTTATGGTATTTAAATACTAAAATTTCTAGGGTTAGTGACAAAATCAATCATAGAATACATACCACACCATATAATGCAATTATATGAAAACAATAATATAAATGTTGAGGAACCCAGTTGGGCCCCTCCAACCTGTTTCCCTGCATCCACATATGTTAATAACATCAATAATATTATTTCACATCAATATGAAATATCAGAATTAATAGTCGATCAACGATGTAATCATATCAACCAAGTTTATCAACTATTCAACCAAGCAACCATCACACAGTATAAAATAAATTTTAAAAAAACTCGTTTATATAAAAATATAAACGAGTCAGAGTTAGTGAGTTTACTCACCTCGTTTTGCAGTTGACGGTTCTGTTTTTATTTCATTTACAATCAAACAAGCATTTGATTTTATCATGAAATCCCAGCAACTCTGTTTTCGGTCTCCATAGTTCCACAACATAGCTTTTCACGTTACGATCCCAGCGTGACTAGTCTGGTCCAATTCTGTTAACGTACGGCAAAAATATTCGATTTATAGGATTCAATAAATTAAACGGTCCATAAAGCTAAATTAATTATGAATAAATTAATTTACTAAGTCTGAATACCGTACTAAAAATAATCCATCTTCTGACCCATTGTAAACCCTCCCTCTCAAGTTTTCACCAAAACTTCAAAACTTTACGGTGAGCTTGCGACGTCAAGACATCGGGACATCTTGGAACCCATTTGCGCACCAATGATAGATCCTTAAGTCATGTTTTCAATTCTTTAAACATGGTTAGTTTTGATACTTCTTCTTAATGAATAAACACGCATCCTGCTATTGGAACTTTCCATTGTCTGTCCCTCCTCATATCTACTTCTTCTCTTCTTCTCTTTGTATACAGGACAGGAACCACGCTGCTCTCCCTCTTCACGAGATACTCCATGCATCAGCCTTTCCCCCTTTTACTACATCGTACGTCCTTTAACTCACGTATTAACTATGTCAAATACACTGAAACTTCCACTGCCCAGTCGCCTTTCCAAGCTCAGACAGTATTCCCTGATCCCCTTTTTACTTTCTTCTACCTACACGCACACAACTTCCTCTCGTCATCTCCCCTTCTTGCTCATCCCTACCAACCCGTAAAACTCCTCTTCACATTACTCCTGCCAATACAAACTCCACCAAGCATTTTTTTCAACCAAACAACTCACCCTATTATTAACTAATACTTAAATATTATTTGTTTTAAACCTTATCACCAAGTTTAAGAGAAGAACCCATCACTGTGCATTGTTCCCAATATCTGAAAAAACCGCTCCTCCCGCAACTTGCTCCTCACAGTGCCGTTAGTATGCTTTCACGGATCTCCCCTTCACCCGCCGTACCTGACTGAGGCATGATCAGTACAGACACTATGGTCACCGCCCTTAAAACACGACTAGCCTTCCTCCTTTTCTGCTACAGTGACAGCACCCTCACTCCCTTTTCCTACAAACGCAAACAATCTTCGTGAAGCTTCAGTCTTCTATATCCAGACAAGATAAGGAGCCGCATTTCACAATGACCCAAGAGCAGATCGCAGCTTGGAGAAGGCTCGATCTAGAGCCACTATGGCACTGTAAAAACAAGGCATACACTAGAGATTTGCGTAGCGGTGGAGTTGGTGTAGAAATTTGTACGGAAGTGGAAACAGAAATAGGGGAATGTGAGCAAGTGGAAAAAGGTTAAGAGGGGTTGATGCAGCAGGTAACTGAGTATCCAGAAGAAGATACTCTAAAATCGCATGCTTTAAATAGAAGAAATAGGAGCAGGGGTCATCTTTATGAAGTGAAATGTGGTTCGCACGTTTAAGTGGTTCCCAGTTTACGTGGTACACACGGTTACGTGGTACGCACGGTTACGTGTTACCCACGGCTTCGAATTCCTTGGTAAACACGCTCTAAAAATGCTTGGCACTGACGGTTTAAAATTACTTGGAGAGCACGGGTTGAATAGAAACAAGGCCAGTTGCCTCTCTGACTAAAGAATGAAGTAAAACACTGCTATTATAATGACCATTTGTATAACTGCCACAACGCTTCTAATCTGATAGACCCACAATTTGTACACTATCATAATGCTTTGGTGAATTTCCCTTGGATTTGCAGATCTACATGTATTTATTTTACTATAATATTCACATATATCGTGTGTGTGTGTGTGTGTATATCGTGTACAAACAATTGAAATTATATTGTGTACTATGATGTTCATATATACTTTTGCTTACGAATGGTCTGCTATGGACAGAAATAAAAATACTATCGTGTCAAGCGATGTGTCATGGTCCCAAAAACATAATAATATCTGTAGTTTAACTTATATTATGAAACCCCAAAATATTGATATAGGGTGCAAAATACTTCAAATAAAAAGTTGCGTATTTAATTAATTAAAAATTACAGTAAAATTCTAAAAATTAAATTATAACTATGCCTCAAAAGAACCTTGTCCAAATTAAAGATCGATATTTAAATATATTTAAATAACCATTATGGCCTATAGGCGATTCTACAGCGACTTTCTGAAAATTTGATTTGGACATAACTTTTTATTCCCGCTATGAAATCTGGATTTTTCACATTCGTCGGAAATATATTTTCAAACAGATTCAAATATATCTTGTTTCGCTAAAATCTGATTTATTTCGAATCCTGTACATTCATTTGAAATTTGAAATCGAATTTTCAAACTACCGCGCCATTTTGAACTTGTTTTAATTATATTATAAATTATACGTTTAAATATCGTTTTATTAAATAAATTCCTATATATAATTCAAATAAAATATTTAAAACAAATTTAAATATTCAGAATTCATCGGCTAAAAATCCGGGTCGTTACATTCCTTCCCCCTTAAAATAATTTCATCCTCGAAATTGCTAAGGTAGGAAAAGATGCTACATACCCTATTAACTAGGGCCAAAAATCCTTTTTGTTCACTTCTTAACTTTAGTTTAACTAGACCAATTTATTTTAATTAAAATATTAATTTATTCTTACTAACGAAAATTTTCAAAAATTCTGAAAATTTTCTAACACTTTAAATCCTGAAAAATTTCGGCAGTATCTCCTCTGCACGGCTCAATCGGTACAACCACAACTCGTTTTTCTAGGCCTTCTCCAATCCAAAAGAAAATCAAAAAGCCAAGTGGCTTGCTCCATAGGCCCATAAAATCATCAAACCCAAGTAATATTGTAAACATGTACCTTTTTGTCGGGCATAATTCTATCTCTTGCATTTGCTTCCATACAGTATCTGTTCAGTATACATATACCCATTTCCAGTTGGTTTCAAATCAATCCAACTTCCAGTTGTCTTTACTCTCTAATCATTTTCTGATTAGTTCACTTCGATTCTATCAATTCAAGTCTGATTTCTATTTAAGTCAATCCACTTATTACACTTGAATCCAAATTTATCCCAATTCAATATCCATTAACAACGTCCAGTATATATCCAACTTGCTTATCCATAAGTCGGATTCATATTAATAATTCGAATCTCAACATTTCTCTTTATTTAAATTTTATTTGGAATTATTTCTAATCCAATCCAATTTTATTTAACTTAAGTTAAATTTCAATTTCAGAATTCAAAATCCCTGGTTTTATTTCAAATTAGTTTGAAATCATATAGATCTATATACATATATTTATAATCAACTCAATTCAAAACATTTGAATTTCCAAAATATCTTGTCCTTTTCAAACAAATTTTTCATTCCCAAATTACTATGTTAGCAATCCGTCACTCAGAAACTTGAAAATGAATACCGATAATGTCGCGACCCATTATCAGAATTATTTTCTCGCCATCGAAGTGATTTCAGCGCTTAATCACTTTTAAAATCCATTTAAAATCATTCTTATTCAAAAATTCTTCAAAGTAATGTTATATTACTTTTTTTAAAATACTTCAGAAAATATTTCTAATCCTCTGGGATTTAAATTCCAAATTCTAGTTCGAATTTAATTTAAGTTCATCTTATTTATGTATATTTTCCATATACAAGTTATATTTGGTTATATATAACCATATCAATATTTCATAATTCCATTTAATTGCAATAACATTCAATCAAAGCGGAGATTTCAGAAAATTATTCCTTTTATATCAAAAAATAATAATTTTTTTGGGCAAAATTATTTCATTTACCCATTTAAAAACAATACTGTATCGAATTGCTCTGTTCAAGAGTTTAGGAACACCTATCGATACAGTTGTACATCCTGTATCGACCAGAATTCATAAACCACTCAACAAACTAGTCAACACAATATAAAACAATTTTATATCAAATCTACAAATACGCACTCATATATATACACTCAAACTCAACCTAGGGTATTACTAACCCCATCCCTATTGAGTCATGCCACAGAGCCAAGGTTATCATTCAACCTTCAGCTCTGATACCAACTGTAATGACCCGAATTTCCGTACCCTTTGAGTTGACTACTTACACCACACATCCAACCCAAATTGCACAGAAATACGAATCATTATTAGAAAGAAGTTAGAGGATGAGAAATAGAAAGAAAGAAATATTAGAATAGAAGAAAACGAAGAACACAAATCTCACAGCGGAATGAATAAAATATATTAAATAACATAACTTTTGAAATACAAAATAGTAACTGTATATACATACCGTTATCAGAGCACCATAGTTATTCCTGGAACAGTTATAAACACCTGTTTCCAGACACAACATTGTACACAACGTAAAATATGATAGTCTATAGCTAATTTGTTGAAGCCTCCTGCTTCAAGCTCCTCCATGTGAATCTGTAAAATCCCGACTACTTGACTGCCCGTACAAATTTGGGCACCCAAGAGTTTAGGGAAAACAAAACAAAATAAACTCTGGGTCAGTCATGGGACTGGTGTGAGTAAACTCCAACCGTTGGATTAACTTTTAAAAATCCTTTCGAAAGAAAAGATAATCGTAAGACCGATCCACACATAAACACGGATGGTTTTTACCTTACGATAACCCAAAACATTTGATATCAAAATCTGGTGACATTATAATAGTGTCTAATCATATAAATAGAATCTAGCGGAACGCTTGCATCTCACGCTCCATATATGTATATATATATATATATATATATTATAAAACCGAAAACCGCAGGGCGTTTATTGGAGATTGGATTTCCAACATGACAAGGTATGGAACCACCTGCCGATAGTGTATCTCTAGAGGCAAATACACCGGGTTCAGCAAGAATGTCTTGCAACCCGGCCCACACATGACCGACCACTCATTTCGCTTGAGTGTATCGAATGTACATCACCAACGGTTGGGATCAACAACCGTTTCCAGAAAGGGACAGCATCGATAGATTAAAGAAGCAATTGGAATTTCTCTA
The DNA here is from genome assembly GCA_030737875.1 of Allium sativum. Taxonomy (NCBI): domain Eukaryota; kingdom Viridiplantae; phylum Streptophyta; class Magnoliopsida; order Asparagales; family Amaryllidaceae; genus Allium; species Allium sativum. The sequence continues at coordinate 483,326,530 of CM060919.1, read as the reverse complement.
GATAGGTGGTTATACATCCTAATGGGGGCGACCCACATAGCCATGCTGCCTGCCCGATTTCTGTCATTTCCCGGTTGATGAGGCTTGAGGTTTGAATTATCTTCCAGAACATCTGGCCACCATTCACTTTGAACGCCACATCGTCATACCTGCCAAATCACAAATTGATTTCCCCAAAAATACCACGGGTATAAAGCTAAGAGAAACGAATTCCTCCGCCACCAAACGTAAGTACGTTTGAAGAGATCAACTTACGCGATCCGTTAAATATACTCTGTCAGACATTCATCCATTCACGTTGTCCTGGGACTGGACAAACCGAAGGCACTTTCCTGTAAACAGGATAGCCCTTGAATAACTCCGTCTTCAATTATTTTCATCATATTTGGTCGCAACGCTAACGCCCATACAGAGTTGTTTCCAGATAATGAATCTGATCCCGGTCTCCCCATATTGACGACGGAAAAATGGTCAAAAACTTCGATAGTTGGTGATTTAACTATCAAAGAAAAATAAGTGTGCAACCAACGATCTTATTTCCAGGTAGGAATTCGGTCAATCAACATTGGCCCCTTTTAAATCAATTCCTTGTTATATTATCATTTACAATTCTCATTTCCCATCTTTCGTATTCTTTTGAAGCTCGATTTTCCCCCCTCGATTCTTTGAAAAACATTTTTTCAGTATTATAATTCCTTTATTCGAGAAAATATCTCTCATTTTATTTGGGAAAAACATTTCAAATTAACGCGATGTTATAAAACATCGTTATTATACTCAAAACATTCATTAATTATTAACTAACCATAATGCTAACCAATCCTCACTATCAAACCTTAACCATTTCTCCATCAATCATGAAGTCAATCAAGTTGGGGTATATTTACCTCTCAGACCTTAACTGAACTATAATCTCAACTTTGAAATAGTCAAAGCTCACAACTTTAAAACAAACATCGCTTACGCGACTTTCTGTTCCAATCTAAGAACACACCTCTTTTATAGAATTTATTGATTATAATGGTAGCGTTATAATCGCTGTATTTGATTTATAAAACATTGCTTTTAACAGCAGCATTACAATCGCTGTCTAGAATTATAGAACACTTATTATAACAATAGCGTTAAGATCGCTGTTAAAACAACTATTATAACGACAACGTTAAAATTTCTATTTAGATTTACCAAAACATTTATTATAATGGCAGCGTTTAAAATCGCTATTTAAAAATATTTGGTTTATCAAAATGCAACTTGTATTTAATTAATTAATTAATTAATTAATTAAGTTATTAAATTTGATTCAAACGAAAAGTAGAATAACTACTTCCCTAAATTCGATATAATCGAATTCCAATAAACAATTCTCATTCGAATAACCTATATTCGATTTATATTATGGACTTTACCATTTCAGGTAAATTCTAATTCTAAATTTACTCTTGAATTCCTCCTTTCCACATCCTTACTAAATTCCTTTATAACCATGTCACTCTGCAAAATGTTATCATAGTTTATTTAATATTCCAAATTTTGGAATAAAACTCATCGTTTTCATTTTAAAACGATTATCCAATTTCCTTTTTCCATTCAAGTTCCAATTTGGATCTATATTTCAAATCTAAATTTCCTTTATCGGTATTTCATTTGCAAAATATTTCCTTTAAACCATTATTCACTTTAATCGTGATTATAATTCCTTTTATATACAATTTGATTTCATACTTATAAACATATCTTAAATTCAAATTCTATTTATATCCTTTATTCAGAATTATTCATATCGAATCTCAGTTTATTCCAACCACTTATAATCCCCTTTATGATTTCCTTTATAACTACCAAGTTCGAATCTCATTTTAAATATTGGTTTAAAAACCGATTTCCACCCTTATGTATATTCAATTTGAAATTTTATTTTCAGTTTATCAAATGATAAATAGTTTACTTAAGTTACAAACTCATTTATAAACAACTTCATATTTATTCATTTAAACAGATTTCTACCTTCAATTTTATTTGAAACCAAAATTCTATTTTTGAAAATAAATTTTCCTTTTAAATCTCAAACTCCTTTCCCCATATTCGAAAATATTTTATGGTATTTAAATACTAAAATTTCTAGGGTTAGTGACAAAATCAATCATAGAATACATACCACACCATATAATGCAATTATATGAAAACAATAATATAAATGTTGAGGAACCCAGTTGGGCCCCTCCAACCTGTTTCCCTGCATCCACAGATGTTAATAACATCAATAATATTATTTCACATCAATATGAAATATTAGAATTAATAGTCGATCAACGATGTAATCATATCAACCAATTTTATCAACTATTCAACCAAGCAACCATCACACAGTATAAAATAAATTTTAAAAAAACTCGTTTATATAAAAATATAAACGAGTCAGAGTTAGTGAGTTTACTCGCCTCGTTTTGCAGTTGACGGTTCTGTTTTTATTTCATTTACAATCAAACAAGCGTTTGATTTTATCACGAAATCCCAGCAACTCTGTTTTCGGTCTCCATAGTTCCACAACATAGCTTTTCACGTTACGATCCCAGCGTGACTAGTCTGGTCCAATTCTGTTAACGTACGGCAAAAATATTCGATTTATAGGATTCAATAAATTAAACGGTCCATAAAGCTAAATTAATTATGAATAAATTAATTTACTAAGTCTGAATACCGTACTAAAAATAATCCATCTTCTGACCCATTGTAAACCCTCCCTCTCAAGTTTTCACCAAAACTTCAAAACTTTACGGTGAGCTTGCGACGTCAAGACATCGGGACATCTTGGAACCCATTTGCGCACCAATGATAGATCCTTAAGTCATGTTTTAAATTCTTTAAACATGGTTAGTTTTGATACTTCTTCTTAATGAATAAACACGCATCCTGCTATTGGAACTTTCCATTGTCTGTCCCTCCTCATATCTACTTCTTCTCTTCTTCTCTTTGTATACAGGACGTGAACCACGCTGCTCTCCCTCTTCACGAGATACTCCACGCATCAGCCTTTCCCCCTCTTACTACATCGTACGCCCTTTAACTCACGTATTAACCATGTCAAATACACTGAGACTTCCACTGCCCAGTCGCCTTTCCAAGATCAGACAGTATTCCCTGATCCCCTTTTTACTTTCTTCTACCTACACGCACACAACTTCCTCTCGTCATCTCCGCTTCTTGCTCATCCCCACCAACCCTTAAAACTCCTCTTCACGTTACTCTTGCCAATACAAACTCCACCATGCATTTTTTTCAACCAAACAACTCACCCCATTATTAACTAATACTTAAATATTATTTGTTTTAAACCTTATCACCAGGTTTAAGAGAAGAACCCATCACTGTGCATTGTTCCCAATATCTGAAAACCGCTCCTCCCGCAACTTACTCCTCACAGTGCCGTTAGCATGCTTTCACAGATCTCCCCTTCACCCTTGGCACCTGACTGAGGCATGATCAGTACAGACACTACGGTCACCGCTCTTAAAACACGACTGGCCTTCCTCCTTTTCTGCTACAGCGACGGCACCCTCACTCCCTTCTCCTACAAACGCAAACAATTTTCATGAAGCTTCAGTCTTCTATATCCAGACAAGATAAGGAGCCTCATTTCACAATGACCCAAGAGTAGATCGCAGCTTGGAGAAGGATCGATCTAGAGCTACCATGGCGCTGTAAAAACAAGGCATACGCTAGAGATTTGCGTAGCGGTGGAGATGGTGTAGAAATTTGTACGGAAGTGGAAACAGAAATAGGGGAATGTGAGCAAGTGGAAAAAGGGTAAGAGGGTTTGATGCAGCTGGTAACTGAGTTTACGGAAGAAGAAACTCTAAAATCACATGCTTTAAATAGAAGAAATCGGAGCAGGGGTCATCTTTATGAAGTGAAACGTGGTTCGCACGTTTAAGTGGTTCCTAATTTACGTGGTACGCACGGTTATGTGTTACCCACGGCTTCGAATTCCTTGGTAAACACGCTCTTAAAATGCTTGGCACTGACGGTTTAAAAATACTTGGAGAGCACGGGTTGAACAGAAACACGGCCAGTTGCCTCTCTGACTAAAGAATGAAGTAAAACATAGCTATTATAATGACCATTTGTATAACTGTCACAACGCTTCTAATCTGATAGACCCACAATTTGTACACTATCATAATGCTTTGGTGAATTTCCCTTGGATTTGCAGGTCTACATGTATTTATTTTACTATAATATTCACATATATCGTGTGTGTATATATATATATATCGTGTACAAACAATTGAAATTATATTGTGTACTATGATGTTCATATATACTTTTGCTCATGAATGGTCTGCTATGGACAGAAATAAAAATACTATCGTGTCAAGCGATGTGTCATGGTCCCAAAAACATAATAATATCGGTAGTTTAACTTATATTATGAAACCCCAAAATATTGATATATGGTGCAAAATACTTCAAATAAAAAGTTGCATATTTAATTAATTAAAAATTACAGTAAAATTCTAAAAATTAAATTATAACTACGCCTCAAAAGAACCTTGTTCAAATTCAAGATCGATATTTAAATAACAGTTATGGCCTATAGGCGATTCTATAACGACTTTCTGAAAATTTGATTTGGACATAACTTTTTATTCCCGCTATGAAATCTGGATTTTTCACATTCGTTGGAAAGCTATTTTTAAACAGATTCAAATATTTCTTGTTTCACTAAAATCCGATTTATTTTGAATCCTGTTCATTCATTTGAAATTTGAAATCGAATTTTCAAACTACCGCGCCATTTTGTACTTGTTTTAATTATATTATAAATTATACGTTTAAATATCGTTTTATTAAATAAATTCCTATATATAATTCAAATAAAATATTTAAAACAAATTTAAATATTCAGAATTCATTGGCTAAAAATCCGGGTCGTTACAATACATCTCAACCATTCATTTGAGATGTGAACTAGTATAAATAGCAGGGGTATGTCTCATTTGTAACCAAGCAAAAAAAATTGTAAGCAAAGTTGCAATAAAGTATCACTTCCTCTTTTGAAAACAATCTCTCATTTTCACTTGCTATCCAATTCAACATCAACTTGAGAATTTTGCTAACAAGATGAAGTAGTGTATGTGGGGATCACGTTTGTTCGAGTGTTTCCTCGGCTGTACGACATCTATAGATACCGTGCGTATCTGCCATTGATATTGGAGGCGTATGGTTAAGTTGGCATTGATATGGGGAGTGATCTGTACTTGCCAGTTTGGGATGTGGTGATAGTTTGCGTGGAGATTGTGCTGGGGTGGTTGTTTTTGTACAGCAGAAAAGGGCAGGTGTGGGGGGAGGTGGGGAGTACAAGCCAGTTGAGGTGCAAATGAGTTGAGTCTATCTGATAATTGCCCTGTGCATTAGGTTATGTGCATGACCATGTACGTACTTTTAGTTTATGCAACATGAAAACATCCTTATTTTTTGAGCAGGAACAAGGGGAGAGCACAAACACAACAGACAGATGCTCACTCAACAACCACTCACTTACGACCCCTACCTCCCTCCTGCAAGTTTATTTTTCCCCCTTGTCTCATTCCTTTCTTACTGCAGTTTTATTTTATATTGTTTGTTTGAATAGTATGAAGTATGAACTGAATTGTTGTTGATTGAGTTATCGTGCTGTCTGTTTTCTATCTTGTGACTAATGCTTTCTCAAACCACTTGAGCACGTAGCGATAGGCTCTAAGGCGGAGCCTAGATAAAACAAACAATTAGCGTTTTTAGACACAAATAAATTTTGCATTATCTATAAACAAAAATAACATTCACATTGTCAAATGGTTGACCTATTAAATTTGAACGATTTAAATCTATTTCAAAGAGAGAAGATATTTGATTTCCATAATCAATCAAATATGAAAGACTAATTGAAAAGATAATTAATTAATATTAGAACAAATATTAAGTGATTTGAGAAATTATTCACTGAGAATGTATGTGGAAGCAAACACAAATTGTAACGACCCAGATTTTTATCGATTTATTTTAAATATCTAGTATGGTTTTTAAATATTGAGTGATAAGATAAATGGATTTTTCTTTAGTTGTCGATTTAATAATCAATATACGATTTAATATCGGTTGTGTTAAATAGCGGTTGTGTCAATCGTTGTGTTGAATAGCGGTTCAGGACTTTAAAATAAGGGACTGTGAGATATTTTAGTTTTTAATTAAAAACAGAATTTAAATCAAATACATCAAGCCGACCTATATTTTCATATACATCAGCCACCCTAGAAAAAATCACGCAGACCTATTTTATACATCGAGCAACGATTTCTGCCTCCCACCTTCAATGTCTAGCAGACATAAAATTTAATGGCTTCAGTACTGTTAGTTCCTCCCTGCGCCTATATAATAAACCATCGCAAACCCATTCCTCATTCAGCAGCAAAAAAAAAAAAAAAAACAAAACCGATTCCCTCTCCCTTATTTCTCTTCAGTGATGCAAATCGAAATTATTATTATTATTTTTTTCTTTCCTTTCCGTTTGTTTATAAAAAGAAATCAAAGTCCCGGTTTGGATTCGCGAATTCCAAAACTCGACGCACTCGCGATTGAAGCCCGAGTTGTTTCGTTTTGAGATTTGCGAAGGGGGAACTTGCGATTCGAAGTCTCCTGAGGCTCGATAATGGTGCGATGTTAAGGGGTCAACAAGGGGTTGTTTGCAGTTGGAGTGGGTTCGAACAAAAAGGAAGTCGCTGTCCTTTTTGGGCTGTGCGAGATGACCTGGGGAGTTCGACGGTGCCAAATGTGTGAGGAGATGGATGTGGTGCGTTCGATTTCTGGCATCCTGGAGCTTCGACAGTGATCCCTGATGGGAATGGAAAGCGATTGTGTGATGTTCGGTGAAATGCCAACGTGAAGAATCTTCGTTTAAGCTGGTTTTGGTCGAGGAAGTGCAAGGTATAAGGAAGTGGATAAAGCCGTGGATTAACGGATTCGAACGAGAACAATTCGAAGCAGAAGAAAAGGAGGATCCGCTTGGTTCTTTGTCTGTAGACATAGAAATGAGATTAAGGTAATTTTAATTAAATACCTTAATTAGTTTAAAGTTTAAAGAAAATATCTTACTTAGTTTAACTGTTTAACAATACATAGGTTTGTTTAAATTGATTAGATTAGAATTAATTTAGCAACCATTTAAAAGAAGAGAAAATATAGGAAAGTTATTTAAATAGTTAATTTAAATAAATAAACGTTTAATCGGTAAATTTAATTAAAATCATCGCAGGTGTGAATTTATTTGAGAAAATACATAGCCGAGAAGAAATGGAAATTTATTGGTCGTTCGGCAATTTAAAATTCCGGTGAGTAAATCTCACTCACCTTTTATTTTTAATTATTTTTATTTCGTTAAAAATAATTATTGTTGCTCGTTTGATTTTTCTGCTTGCTTTATATATATTAGTTATTTAGGCTATTATATATATATATATATTGGGTTGATTGATTGGTTGGATTCCCGCAGTCTCATTAGCGGATGCCCGCAGTTTCATAGCGGATGATTACCCTATACGCCCCACGCTATGATTAGTGGATGACCTTCTATACCGCGATATTCTGCCACGAAGCAGAATTGGTATTATTTATGTGCTAACATCTGTGGATGCAGGGAAACAGGTTGGAGGGATCCAACAGGATTCCTCAAAAATATATTATCTGTTTGTTTGTTTGCTTGATTTCATATATATTCATATATGACGTGCTATAAATCAAATGATTGAAAATTGGGTGATTTGATTGTTTCAAATATCACTGGGCTAAATGTTAATTTATTTAAAATATCATGGAAGGATATTTGAGATTTAAAAAGGAAAATTCTATTTTTAAATAGAATTTGAATTTTAAATGGGAATAAAAACATAAACTTGTTTTTGAAAAATAAAGCAAGTAGTTTCTTTATAAGCGAAGTTTATAAACAGTTCTTTTATAACGAAGTTATAAATGAAGTGAAAAAGAATTATCTTTTGATAATTCAGAAATAGAAATACAAGTGTGAAATTGAAATTCGAAATAAAATTTCAAAATAAGATGTGAAAAGGAAATTTTAAATATATAACTCAAAGGAAATTGGAGTATAACATTTGAATTTTAAAAGGAGTTTAAATGTTTGAATTTTAAAAGGAGATTTAATATTAGAAATTCAATTAGAGATTTCAATGTAAAATTTCAAAATAGAATTTGAAATATAGTATTTCAAAGAAGAATTCAAATGTGAAATTTGAATAGAGATTTGAATGGAATTTAAATATGAAATTTGAATTGAGATTTGAAATAGAAATTCAAGTGTTGAATTTGAACATGAAATTGAATATAGAAATTCAAGTAGAAATTTGAAAATGAGATTTCAAAATAGAATTTGAAATAAACTTTGAAATAGGATTTTCGAAGTAGAATGGGAAATGGAATTTCAAATAGGATTTCAAAAAAATAGAAAATCCAAATGGTTTTGAAATGGAATTTGAATTCAAGGAAATTCAAATGGATTTGAGTAAAGAAATTCAAAAGGGTGTTGAAAATGAATTTGAATATTAGAAATTCAAATGGGGTCGGAAATGGAAAATGGAATTTGAATATAAGAGATTCAAATTGAATTTAAATAGGATTTGATCTATGGGGTTTGAATATGAAATTCAAATGGAATTTTAAACTATGGAATTTTGTATATAGAATTTAAAAAGAAGTTTGAATATTGAATTTCAATAGAATTCAAATATAGAAATTGGAATATGGAAGTTCAAATGGAATTTGAAACATTTAGAATTTCAAATAGAAATTTAAATGGAGTTTGGATATTTAAATTCAAGTATGAATTTCAAATATAGAAATTCAAAAAGGAGTTGAATTAAAGTGGGAATTCGAATAGAGGATTTGAAATGGAATTCGAATAAAGAATTTGAAATGGAATTCGAATAAAGGATTTCAAATGGGATTTGAATACAGGATTTAAAACTATGGAATTTGAAATGTAAAGATTCAAATGGAGTTTGAATATATATGAATATATATATTAAAATGGAGTTGAATTCATTTTAAAGAAGTTAAGGTTTTTATATATATAAATATAATTAAAACGAACTCGCCGCAGCGCTGCAGTTCGTAAAATAGCGATTCGAACTTCAATCGAGTATACAGGACTCAATTGAAGTCGAAATTCTTTGAAACAAGAAACGCCAGGACCGGTTTGAAAATAGTTTTCTAATGAAAGAGAAAAATATGAATTTCGTCGTATAAATTTTGAGTTATGTCAAAATCAAATTTTCAGAAAAACAGCGCCAGAACTATTTAAAAACCATAACGGTTTGTTTCATTTTATAAAAGGATGTTAAACAAATAAAATCCGAATTTCTATTTAGAAGATAATAGATTTGAGTTATAGAATATATGTGAACTCAAGTGAAGTAATGAATTTGATTTTGAAACAGAAATCAGATTTTCGACTTTGAATAGAACTAACTAATTCGAATAGAAATTAGTTAATGAGATTTCGAATGAATATTGAGCTTTGAATAAGTAAATTCAATTTGAAAATTTATATTCGAAATAAAAAAAGGGAACTAGAATTGAAATTGAAATTCAATTTGGTTGTGAGCAAGTTAAACATTTTATTTGAACATGTTATGTTCAACGAAGAAGTGAAATAGGCCAAATGGCCGATTTAAAGAATAAATGGGCGAAGCTGAATTCAAACGATTAGATGGTATTGATTTGAGTTGAAAACAGGTGAACAGGTGTTAGACAGGTATGGGATGAGGTATATGAAGTTTATAAACGTAATGCTCGACAATAAGGTACATGTTTAATTCATATATGGGTTTTATGCGCCGTATCGGCAAGCCGCTTGGCTTTTTCTTTTTCTTTTTGAGATTGGAAGATACCGGGATGCTATTTGAAATTTCCCGATGCTCCCGATACAGGGGAGGTTATGGCGAAATTTTCCGAAAATTTAAGGAGTTAGAATATTTTTAAGATATTTTGATAATTTGAAATCATTGTATCGACGTATTGAATTCGATAATAAAGTGAATATGAAAATCGAATGTTGTAAACAAAAAGGAATAGCGAAAAATGATTGGAATTGTTTCCAATTACAAATAGAGATTTTTCTAATATATAGAAAATAAAAGAAGTTAATGTTTGGAAACGTTTTCCAAATGACATAAGAGGCCGAGATGATTATTGAAAATATTTGGTTAACAAATATTGATAGAGGAAATAGAGAAGTGATTTAATTAATGAAATATTAATTAAAGAGCCCAGTGACTTGTTTGATATGTTTGGATGAACACTTGTTTTTATTCGATAGTTAAATCACAGACTATCGAAGTTTTGACCATCGTTGTCAATATGGAGAGACCGGTTGGATTATTATCCGAAGAACCACTCCGTATCGGCATAAGCGTTGCGAACCAAGTATGCTGAATATATTGAAGACGGAGTAAAGTGCAAGGGCTTTTCTATTTATAGAAATAGTGCCTTCGGTTTCGTTCAATCCCAGAACGAACGTAAATGGACGAATGTCTGACAGAGTATTTCCAATGATCAAATGGGTTGGTCTGTATGAATATATATGGTTGCAACGGATTTATCCCTTAGCATAATATCCAGAATATTTGTGCAAACTCAACTAGTGATTAACGGATCTGACGATGTGGCATTCAAAGTGATTGTGTTATCGATGAATGGTAAGTATGCGTAGCCTCAGGCCTCAACAACCGGGAAAGGACAAAAATCGGGCAGGCAGCATGGCTATGTGGGTCGCTCCCATTAGGGTGTATAATCACCTATCTAGAGAAATTCCTTTTGTTTCTAAATCTATCGATTCTGCCCATTCGGGAAACGGTGGTTTGAGTCCAACCGTTGGTGATATACATTCGATACACTCAAGCGAAATGAGTGGTCGGTCATGTGTGGGCCGGGTTGCAAGACGTTCTTGTTGAACCCAGGTGTATTTGCCTCTAGAGATGCACTGTCGGAAGGTGGTCCCATACCTTGTCATGTTGGAAATCCAATCTCCAATAAGCGCCATGCGGTTTTTGATTTTATAATATATATGTGGAGCGTGAGATGCAAGCGTTCTACTATTTGGTTATTTACTTGATGTAGACATTATTATAATATCACTAGATTTTCGTATCAAAGTGTTTTGGGTTATAGTAAGGTAAAAACCGTCCGTGTTTATGTGTGGGCTGGTCTTACTATTATCTTTTCTTTTGAAAGGATTTTTAAAGTTAAACAAGTGGTTGGAGTTTACTCACACCAGTCCCATGACTGACCCAGAGTTTATTTTGTTTTGTTTTCCCTAAACTCTTGGGTGCCCAAATTTGTACGGGCAGTCAAGTGTTTCAGGCTTTTACAGATACACTTGGAGGAGCTTGAAGCAGGAGGCTTCAACGTTAGTTATTTAGAGTTACTTCCGCTGGATCAAATGTTATGTGTACTCTGATGATGGTATGTATGTATGTACAAAACAGATTTGTATTTCGAAGCTTATGTTATATAATATATTTTATTCGTTCCGCTGTGAGTTTGTGATCTTCGTTTTCTTCTATTCTAATATTTCTTTCTTTCTATTTCTCATCCTCTAACTTCTTTCTAATAATGAGTCGTATTTCTGTGTTATTTGGGTTGGACGTGTGGTGTTTTTAGTCAACTCGGATAGCACGGATTTGCGGGTCGTTTCAGTTGGTATCAGAGCTTAGGTTGAGCGAATACCTAGGCTTGTGTGGTATGTACTCATTAGAGATAGGGTCAGTAGTACCCTAGAAGGAGTTGAGCATAAATATACGAGAGAGCGTATTTGTAAATTGATATAAAAGTTGTTTTATATTGTGTTGGCTAGTCTGTTGAGTGGTTTATGAATTCTGGTCGAATAGTGGGACGCCACAAAGTCGATAGGAATTTATAAACACTTGAACAGAGGATTGAACATGATATTGTTTTTAAAGTGGGTAGATGAAATAATTTTACCCAAAATTATATTTTGATATAGAAAGAATGATTTTTGAAATCATTATATTATATGGATGTGTTGGATGTTGATTTTATAATCAGATGAGATTATAAATTTAGAATGGTTAATTATAACCAAAATAGAATTTGTATAGGGATTAAATATACAAATGAGATGAATTAGAATTAAATTCAAACCAGAATTAAGAATTCAAAATCCTGGGAAGTTGAAAAATATTTTTCAAAGTATATTAAAATAATATAGATTTGCTTTAAAGGATTTGAAAGAAAATCATGGATTTTGAAATAGTAAAGCACTGAACTCACTTCAGTGGCTGGGAAATTATTCTGATGATGATTGCAACATCATCAGTGTTCATTTCCGAGTTTCTAAGTGATGAATTGCTACCTTAGAAAGTTTTGATGGAAATTTGTTTGAAAGAAAACAAATTGGTTTGAATATTCAAATGTTTGAATTTGAAATGGAAATAAATATACATGTATATATTTAAGTGATTTCAAAAGGATTTGAAATGAAAACCCTGGGATCTGGATTCTGGAATTAAAATTTAACTGAAGCAAGTTAAATGGTTCGAGGTGAGTAAATTGACTAGAATCAATTTGAAATAAATTGAAATGAAGATGAATTAGGATACATATGAATGGAAACCAAAAGTTTTGGTTGAAATTAAAGTCATAGAAATATGAGGAGTTGAGTTTTAACATAAGTGAATTTTTGAAAGATAATAAATTTGTACCATTTTTCCTATCTTAGCAATTTCGAGGACGAAATTATTTTAAGGGGGGAAGAATGTAACGACCCAGATTTTTATCGATTTATTTTAAATATCTAGTATGGTTTTTAAATATTGAGTGATAAGATAAATGGATTTTTCTTTAGTTGTCGATTTAATAATCAATATACGATTTAATATCGGTTGTGTTAAATAGCGGTTGTGTCAATCGTTGTGTTGAATAGCGGTTCAGGACTTTAAAATAAGGGACTGTGAGATATTTTAGTTTTTAATTAAAAACAGAATTTAAATCAAATACATCAAGCCGACCTATATTTTCATATACATCAGCCACCCTAGAAAAAATCACGCAGACCTATTTTATACATCGAGCAACGATTTCTGCCTCCCACCTTCAATGTCTAGCAGACATAAAATTTAATGGCTTCAGTACTGTTAGTTCCTCCCTGCGCCTATATAATAAACCATCGCAAACCCATTCCTCATTCAGCAGCAAAAAAAAAAAAAAAACAAAACCGATTCCCTCTCCCTTATTTCTCTTCAGTGATGCAAATCGAAATTATTATTATTATTTTTTTCTTTCCTTTCCGTTTGTTTATAAAAAGAAATCAAAGTCCCGGTTTGGATTCGCGAATTCCAAAACTCGACGCACTCGCGATTGAAGCCCGAGTTGTTTCGTTTTGAGATTTGCGAAGGGGGAACTTGCGATTCGAAGTCTCCTGAGGCTCGATAATGGTGCGATGTTAAGGGGTCAACAAGGGGTTGTTTGCAGTTGGAGTGGGTTCGAACAAAAAGGAAGTCGCTGTCCTTTTTGGGCTGTGCGAGATGACCTGGGGAGTTCGACGGTGCCAAATGTGTGAGGAGATGGATGTGGTGCGTTCGATTTCTGGCATCCTGGAGCTTCGACAGTGATCCCTGATGGGAATGGAAAGCGATTGTGTGATGTTCGGTGAAATGCCAACGTGAAGAATCTTCGTTTAAGCTGGTTTTGGTCGAGGAAGTGCAAGGTATAAGGAAGTGGATAAAGCCGTGGATTAACGGATTCGAACGAGAACAATTCGAAGCAGAAGAAAAGGAGGATCCGCTTGGTTCTTTGTCTGTAGACATAGAAATGAGATTAAGGTAATTTTAATTAAATACCTTAATTAGTTTAAAGTTTAAAGAAAATATCTTACTTAGTTTAACTGTTTAACAATACATAGGTTTGTTTAAATTGATTAGATTAGAATTAATTTAGCAACCATTTAAAAGAAGAGAAAATATAGGAAAGTTATTTAAATAGTTAATTTAAATAAATAAACGTTTAATCGGTAAATTTAATTAAAATCATCGCAGGTGTGAATTTATTTGAGAAAATACATAGCCGAGAAGAAATGGAAATTTATTGGTCGTTCGGCAATTTAAAATTCCGGTGAGTAAATCTCACTCACCTTTTATTTTTAATTATTTTTATTTCGTTAAAAATAATTATTGTTGCTCGTTTGATTTTTCTGCTTGCTTTATATATATTAGTTATTTAGGCTATTATATATATATATATATATTGGGTTGATTGATTGGTTGGATTCCCGCAGTCTCATTAGCGGATGCCCGCAGTTTCATAGCGGATGATTACCCTATACGCCCCACGCTATGATTAGTGGATGACCTTCTATACCGCGATATTCTGCCACGAAGCAGAATTGGTATTATTTATGTGCTAACATCTGTGGATGCAGGGAAACAGGTTGGAGGGATCCAACAGGATTCCTCAAAAATATATTATCTGTTTGTTTGTTTGCTTGATTTCATATATATTCATATATGACGTGCTATAAATCAAATGATTGAAAATTGGGTGATTTGATTGTTTCAAATATCACTGGGCTAAATGTTAATTTATTTAAAATATCATGGAAGGATATTTGAGATTTAAAAAGGAAAATTCTATTTTTAAATAGAATTTGAATTTTAAATGGGAATAAAAACATAAACTTGTTTTTGAAAAATAAAGCAAGTAGTTTCTTTATAAGCGAAGTTTATAAACAGTTCTTTTATAACGAAGTTATAAATGAAGTGAAAAAGAATTATCTTTTGATAATTCAGAAATAGAAATACAAGTGTGAAATTGAAATTCGAAATAAAATTTCAAAATAAGATGTGAAAAGGAAATTTTAAATATATAACTCAAAGGAAATTGGAGTATAACATTTGAATTTTAAAAGGAGTTTAAATGTTTGAATTTTAAAAGGAGATTTAATATTAGAAATTCAATTAGAGATTTCAATGTAAAATTTCAAAATAGAATTTGAAATATAGTATTTCAAAGAAGAATTCAAATGTGAAATTTGAATAGAGATTTGAATGGAATTTAAATATGAAATTTGAATTGAGATTTGAAATAGAAATTCAAGTGTTGAATTTGAACATGAAATTGAATATAGAAATTCAAGTAGAAATTTGAAAATGAGATTTCAAAATAGAATTTGAAATAAACTTTGAAATAGGATTTTCGAAGTAGAATGGGAAATGGAATTTCAAATAGGATTTCAAAAAAATAGAAAATCCAAATGGTTTTGAAATGGAATTTGAATTCAAGGAAATTCAAATGGATTTGAGTAAAGAAATTCAAAAGGGTGTTGAAAATGAATTTGAATATTAGAAATTCAAATGGGGTCGGAAATGGAAAATGGAATTTGAATATAAGAGATTCAAATTGAATTTAAATAGGATTTGATCTATGGGGTTTGAATATGAAATTCAAATGGAATTTTAAACTATGGAATTTTGTATATAGAATTTAAAAAGAAGTTTGAATATTGAATTTCAATAGAATTCAAATATAGAAATTGGAATATGGAAGTTCAAATGGAATTTGAAACATTTAGAATTTCAAATAGAAATTTAAATGGAGTTTGGATATTTAAATTCAAGTATGAATTTCAAATATAGAAATTCAAAAAGGAGTTGAATTAAAGTGGGAATTCGAATAGAGGATTTGAAATGGAATTCGAATAAAGAATTTGAAATGGAATTCGAATAAAGGATTTCAAATGGGATTTGAATACAGGATTTAAAACTATGGAATTTGAAATGTAAAGATTCAAATGGAGTTTGAATATATATGAATATATATATTAAAATGGAGTTGAATTCATTTTAAAGAAGTTAAGGTTTTTATATATATAAATATAATTAAAACGAACTCGCCGCAGCGCTGCAGTTCGTAAAATAGCGATTCGAACTTCAATCGAGTATACAGGACTCAATTGAAGTCGAAATTCTTTGAAACAAGAAACGCCAGGACCGGTTTGAAAATAGTTTTCTAATGAAAGAGAAAAATATGAATTTCGTCGTATAAATTTTGAGTTATGTCAAAATCAAATTTTCAGAAAAACAGCGCCAGAACTATTTAAAAACCATAACGGTTTGTTTCATTTTATAAAAGGATGTTAAACAAATAAAATCCGAATTTCTATTTAGAAGATAATAGATTTGAGTTATAGAATATATGTGAACTCAAGTGAAGTAATGAATTTGATTTTGAAACAGAAATCAGATTTTCGACTTTGAATAGAACTAACTAATTCGAATAGAAATTAGTTAATGAGATTTCGAATGAATATTGAGCTTTGAATAAGTAAATTCAATTTGAAAATTTATATTCGAAATAAAAAAAGGGAACTAGAATTGAAATTGAAATTCAATTTGGTTGTGAGCAAGTTAAACATTTTATTTGAACATGTTATGTTCAACGAAGAAGTGAAATAGGCCAAATGGCCGATTTAAAGAATAAATGGGCGAAGCTGAATTCAAACGATTAGATGGTATTGATTTGAGTTGAAAACAGGTGAACAGGTGTTAGACAGGTATGGGATGAGGTATATGAAGTTTATAAATGTAATGCTCGACAATAAGGTACATGTTTAATTCATATATGGGTTTTATGCGCCGTATCGGCAAGCCGCTTGGCTTTTTCTTTTTCTTTTTGAGATTGGAAGATACCGGGATGCTATTTGAAATTTCCCGATGCTCCCGATACAGGGGAGGTTATGGCGAAATTTTCCGAAAATTTAAGGAGTTAGAATATTTTTAAGATATTTTGATAATTTGAAATCATTGTATCGACGTATTGAATTCGATAATAAAGTGAATATGAAAATCGAATGTTGTAAACAAAAAGGAATAGCGAAAAATGATTGGAATTGTTTCCAATTACAAATAGAGATTTTTCTAATATATAGAAAATAAAAGAAGTTAATGTTTGGAAACGTTTTCCAAATGACATAAGAGGCCGAGATGATTATTGAAAATATTTGGTTAACAAATATTGATAGAGGAAATAGAGAAGTGATTTAATTAATGAAATATTAATTAAAGAGCCCAGTGACTTGTTTGATATGTTTGGATGAACACTTGTTTTTATTCGATAGTTAAATCACAGACTATCGAAGTTTTGACCATCGTTGTCAATATGGAGAGACCGGTTGGATTATTATCCGAAGAACCACTCCGTATCGGCATAAGCGTTGCGAACCAAGTATGCTGAATATATTGAAGACGGAGTAAAGTGCAAGGGCTTTTCTATTTATAGAAATAGTGCCTTCGGTTTCGTTCAATCCCAGAACGAACGTAAATGGACGAATGTCTGACAGAGTATTTCCAATGATCAAATGGGTTGGTCTGTATGAATATATATGGTTGCAACGGATTTATCCCTTAGCATAATATCCAGAATATTTGTGCAAACTCAACTAGTGATTAACGGATCTGACGATGTGGCATTCAAAGTGATTGTGTTATCGATGAATGGTAAGTATGCGTAGCCTCAGGCCTCAACAACCGGGAAAGGACAAAAATCGGGCAGGCAGCATGGCTATGTGGGTCGCTCCCATTAGGGTGTATAATCACCTATCTAGAGAAATTCCTTTTGTTTCTAAATCTATCGATTCTGCCCATTCGGGAAACGGTGGTTTGAGTCCAACCGTTGGTGATATACATTCGATACACTCAAGCGAAATGAGTGGTCGGTCATGTGTGGGCCGGGTTGCAAGACGTTCTTGTTGAACCCAGGTGTATTTGCCTCTAGAGATGCACTGTCGGAAGGTGGTCCCATACCTTGTCATGTTGGAAATCCAATCTCCAATAAGCGCCATGCGGTTTTTGATTTTATAATATATATGTGGAGCGTGAGATGCAAGCGTTCTACTATTTGGTTATTTACTTGATGTAGACATTATTATAATATCACTAGATTTTCGTATCAAAGTGTTTTGGGTTATAGTAAGGTAAAAACCGTCCGTGTTTATGTGTGGGCTGGTCTTACTATTATCTTTTCTTTTGAAAGGATTTTTAAAGTTAAACAAGTGGTTGGAGTTTACTCACACCAGTCCCATGACTGACCCAGAGTTTATTTTGTTTTGTTTTCCCTAAACTCTTGGGTGCCCAAATTTGTACGGGCAGTCAAGTGTTTCAGGCTTTTACAGATACACTTGGAGGAGCTTGAAGCAGGAGGCTTCAACGTTAGTTATTTAGAGTTACTTCCGCTGGATCAAATGTTATGTGTACTCTGATGATGGTATGTATGTATGTACAAAACAGATTTGTATTTCGAAGCTTATGTTATATAATATATTTTATTCGTTCCGCTGTGAGTTTGTGATCTTCGTTTTCTTCTATTCTAATATTTCTTTCTTTCTATTTCTCATCCTCTAACTTCTTTCTAATAATGAGTCGTATTTCTGTGTTATTTGGGTTGGACGTGTGGTGTTTTTAGTCAACTCGGATAGCACGGATTTGCGGGTCGTTTCACAAATAAACATTTGTATTGAAATCAAATCGAGCAAATAACCAAATATTTCATCTTTAACTCCATGAAAGTATTCATTTTTGCATCTATAAACAAGAAAGTTTTACATCATAATATCCTTAGTAAGGTCCATATTTGTGTTTTTTAGGGTAAGTGATATCTGCATAGCGATTGTTTCTCTTTTCATGATGTATTCTGTATTAAAGTGAAGAAATAAATAATTGTTGGATCCTAGTGGTCATAGAATACTTATATCTAAATCACACTAAATTTCTTGTGTCTCATCCTTTTCCTTTCCATCGACTATTCTTTTGTGGTTTCATAGTTGATTTCAAATTGCGTTGGTATCTAGATAGATAATAGTATATCCTGATTAAAAAGCTTTCACATATCAGTTATAGTGGCAATTAGAACTGAAAATTCGAAAAACCAGATCGATCCGGCCCGACTCGAAAAGGCCTACATCTAAACAGAGCTCGATGGGTCTCGGTAAGGTCTAGGTGATGAAAAATACAATAAAGACCCGAGAAAACTCGACTTGAATTGATATGATCTGAAAGATCTGACCCGAAAACATTAAAATATATGTATTTTTAGTGTTACTACCAAACTAAACCCAAACCGATCCGACCCGACCTAAAGCTCAGGTCGGCTCCAAAATTTTGTGATGTATAGTTTAAACCAAAGAAAACACAACCCTCCTAGAATCGAGACATGTCAGGTCGACTCATGGTCCATCGGGTCAGACCTAATTGCCCTTTCTAATTTCAGCTTTTCCACAACAGATTAGTGCCAAAGCTAGTGTATTTATGATTTCTATTGAATATTGTAGTTGAGGGAGATAAATTGAAGATATTGAAGAGTTCAATGATTGTCATTAAAGATCTCGAGGTAGGAAATCTTTATGTATTTATGGTTATTATTGTAGTTGGTGAATCAACTTCTGCTACTTTTGTTGATCCATATTCTTCTAGATTGTGGCACTTATGGATATGACAATGTTAGTGAGCATAATTTGAATGAGTTGAAAAAGAGAGGTTTGATTGATGGTGTTCAACATTCAAAGCTAGGCTTTTGGAGGAGTGTATTCTTGGCAAGCAGACAAAGATTTATTTTAACACTGGTGAGCTTGAAGCAAAATCTATCTTGGAATATGTTCATACAGAAGTTTGTGGGCCCTTCCTTTACTTATCTTTAGGTAGAGGTCGGTACTTCGTTTTGTTTATAATTAATTGTAAATTATGAGTATACTTCCTATAGTCTTAAAAACGAAACCTTTCTAGGTTTCAAAAGTGGAAATTTATGATTTAGAAGCAGTCAAGGAAGAAATTGAAGGTTCTCCGTTTAAATAATGACAATGAATTTGTACTATAGAAATTCTTTGGTTTTTTTGAGTCCAAACGCCTTAAGAGCCACTACATCATATCTAGCAACTCACAGTCGAATGGAGTGGCCGAATGAATGAATCATACATTGTGGTAGTGAAATTATTGCATCAGTTTGACTGCTAACCTGAAGAAGGGATTTTAGCTAAAGCTTTATCTCTGACAGCTTTCCTTATCTACCGCATACCCACTACTGCCATGGATATGAAGATCCCGGAAGAAGTATGGAAATGAGAACTTGTTGGCTATTCATTTCTCAGAATGCTTGGATGCCCATCTTATGTACATGAGAACAGAAGGAAGCTAGAACGTAGAGCTCGTAAGTGCATCCTTTTGGGTTATAGAAGAGGAATAAAGAGATATATAGAATGTGGTCTCCCATTAGTAAGAATGTTATTATTAACATGCATATTATTTTTGATGAGACTGTTATATTGAAGGTGGAGCTTTCCTTGTCCGATGACAATGTGAGGACATTTTTAGAATGCTAAACATAAGGTAATTCATTTTTATATTCTTTCCATAAAGGTACAAATGTTGTTTTTGATGGCACCATGGTTGATGTGCATAGTACAAATGCCAATACAATGTATCAGACTCAATGTGGATCTCATTCAGAGATTATGTCTGATAGACACAAGAAGATGCCAAATTGGCTTAATAATTTATTGGATTGAGTGTAGAAAGCATGACTTCGATGACATGACAACATATGCCTTGAATGTTGCCTATGATGAGGCTGGAGAGGTAGAGCTCAACAAAGAGTTTAATATAAAGGATTTGGGAAAGCATAAAGAATTTTGAGAATGGAGACATTCAAAGATGGAAATCGGGGACAGTTGAGACACTTAAGCATAGTGCATCGAGAAGGTCCTCGCTCGATTTGGTATGGAGAAAGATAAGTTGTTAGCAACCCATTAGGCTCTCATTTTACGTTTTCGAAAGAGTTACCTACTACATCGAATGAAGACAAGACGTATATGGATGATTTATTTTATTCTAGTTTTGTTAGTAGTCTAATGTATGTTATGGTATACACAAGGCTAAATTTGGCCCATGTAGTAGGCATTGTTAATCTTTTTTATATACCCAAAATAGATACTTTATACCAAAAGGGAGAAAAAGCTTTTCTCCAACGACGTACAAAAATAGATCTGTAGTTTATAACGACTACAAATTGTGTAATAAAACAACATACAAACGAATCAAAAAAAAGAGACTAAGGCCAAAGGGAAAAAGTGTTATGCTCCGAAATTCCCCGATCTCCGAAGAGACGAAAAAGCTCGGATTGTATGAGAACACGACGCATCAGAACACAGAACGATAGAATATTTCATTGCTATTACAACAGTTTACATTCGAGTACAAGAATATATCAGAGTATGAATAAATATTACGCAACATAAAATTAATATCATAGAATAAATTACATAGCAGCGGAAATAAAAATGTATAAATACATTGCACAGCGGAAATACATCAATGAACACAACTAAAAGAAATACATGGATAAAAAGCTTTCCGAATATAGCTCCAGCTGTAAACCAGGATCCTGTTAAATTGAAATCTGCAAAATCAAAACTACTAGCTGCCCGTGTGGAAAATATGGACACCCAGAGTTCAGGTAGAAACAATAAACTCCGAGTCATTCATGGGACCAGTGTGAGAACATAAAATAATTATTAAAATTTACTTAAAAAAATAGGGTAATTCACGGGACCACGCCGTATGACACGGAACGGATTTACTCCCATGAATACTCTAGAATAAAACAATTTATAAACAACGCGATGCTTTTTGGAAAAATGAAGCTATTATAAAACTCAGGTCCCATCACACAATGCAACACAAACTAGAAGATAGAGTTTTATCTTATAATATCCAAACATTCTTGATAAGCTTTACAAAAAAGATTTTTTTTTGACATTATTATAAGTGCGTAGTGTACAAAACCACTTCAAATATAAATGTATCAGTCATAGACGTAATAGGTACCATATGTTATGTCGCCATATAGGTTTACAACTAAAACCAAATAATGTCGTATTGGAAATTGGATTCCATCTATAAGTTGAGGCAAGGGATCTTCCTTACTGGTTTCGAGACACTCTAGCAAATGCCTCAGGTCTCAGACGATGGTGAGCCCTTGGATCTTCAGGGTCGGTCCTCTATTACTTTTGAGCATTAGTTATTCCTGAACAATATGCCCGGTCCTATCAGACATATCACTTGAGCTTTTTAGTCGGCTCTATATCCGAGGCGCCTTGCAATCCATCATGCACACAAGTAAAAGATGTCTGGGCTCCATACCATGACAACACTTCTAGCTAGAAAGAAATGCATGCACTCACTGCAGTCACTATCCCGTTTTTGACTCATACCAGGGTGTGAGGCTCTTGAATTAACGTTATATACAAAGCTATGCTACTTAAAGCTGTGCTTTTATCATCATCCACAAGGACCTGCTTTTCAACAAAAGCCTTGATCATTTGTATCTTAGCGTGCCACATTGTGAATCCATACCATACCATTGATTTCCACCAATATATAACCTCTTAGCTCGTACGTCTCAGAGAAGGATGTTAGGCAAAAGAATAAATTCTCTGCCACCAAACAGATATATATTTAGCAGAGATCAATGAATATATCACGCAATACAATGTTAGACATAATCCATTTACAATTTCATTTCGGGTCTGAACAAAACCAGAGGCACCTTATTCCTCAGCCCATATGTCCAATACAGGAGAGAGATCCTCACATATCTGGTCGATCTCCAAGTACATTTGGATGATCACCACTTATTACCTTGTCTTGGGGGATCAACCCAATCAAGACATCAATAATCATTCGTTCGATGTGGAGATCTCCAGTCTTCAACCACCGTCTTCATATCTTCGACTTTTAGTCACCGTAACAGTTATTCAGAATGGGTTAAACCCGGTCTTTCCGAATAACTCGCGCATCTTATAACCATGTGATATATAAGAATAACACGCATCTCATTCCAATCCAGAATATTATTTTATTCAGTTTTCATTATCTTTGGGAAAGATTCTCATTAATTTTATCAAAAATAAATTCTTTTAAACTTATAGTTTAATCTTCCTTTGGATATCGTTTTCAAAAGATTCCATTTTATCTTTTCACAACATAAACCAAATTAAGGTTTATCAAACTAGTCGGGATTATCGAGCCTTACCGAAGTATTCAATTATTTTATTATTCCCAATCCCAACTTATTCATCCTATGAAGCAAAACTGGTGGTTTTCCATATTTAATACCCGTAGTGTTATGGATAATTTTAAGTGAAAATTAGGCATACATCCCTAAAAGCAAACTTAATTAGGCTCACATCCGGTGATAAACTTATTATAAATTTAGTCCCTGTTTTTAGAAAAATCAGTAAAAAAAAAATTGAAAAAATCACGTAAATTCTTGCTTAAATGAAACACATAAATGTTAAAAAAATCAGATCCAAAAAACATCAAACAAGTTGTCAAAAAACAAAAAAACGTAAAAATCAACGAAATTGCAGTTTAATGCAGAATAGTATGAAAATATTGTATTTTCTTGCATACATATGTGCAAGTTTTCAACTCATGCATTTGTGCTTGAGATTTTTGCATACATTTACGTAAGTATTGCGTAATATTTGCATATAAATGTGCAGTAATTAACCTGCGTAAAATATCAGTACAAATTTGTGCATGAAATACTTGCATACATGTGTGCAAGTATTACAATTAGTTGCACACATGTATGCCAGTTTTGGTCCAGAATTTCTGAAGGAAGTAGCGTATGCAATAGTTGCATACATGTACGCAACTATTGGCAAAAGATGCATACATGTATGCAACTTTTTTTTTTGGTTTGCCTGGACTCGCTAGAATATTCCCAGATTTTAGATTTTTTTTTATGTGGTAGCGCATAAAATTTGGGGTGAAAATTGAAAAAGGCGGACGTGGTCAGCGAAGCAGGTGCGGAAGCATTAAAATGAGGAGCGGCTGTTAAAATAGGGACCAGATTTATATTTCAAACATTAGGGGGATGTGAGTTGTATTTGAAACTATAACAGGGACCGGTAAAAAACGCACCATAATTTTAATTACCATTTATCATTTCAAATCTAATTAAAGATTAACTATCGCATGGAGTAGTAAAACTGGTGGTACTCCATCTCGATCATTTCTCTTATTTGATAAATTTAATTATCTCTTTTTATGTTTCAGTCTAACTAATGATTCATTAAAAATCTAGTTCAGTTTTAATCCCAAAAATCATTATTTAATGATTATTCAACTTTTGGAAATTTATCTTGCCTTTACTTGGTTAAAGAACAAATGTCATTTAAAATACCGCTCGCAATAAACCCAAAATCATCTTCCATTAATATAGAATCTTCACGGAAACCTGAACAATTTATAATCGATATAAATTTCCATATCCGACTAATACTATAAGGGGAATAACGGCAAGGCCTTTCAAATTCCATAAATAGTAAACGCCTTCCTTCACAGAAACTCATCTCGATTATTTTGAATCGAATTCCATTCATTTCCAATTTAATTAAATAAACTGGAAAATTTTCTCCAAACATTAATTAAAAGATTTATTCCATTCATAACTGGGTTTAAGAACGGTATTAATGAAGATACCATTCACAACAAACCCAAATCCAATTTGATATTAAACATAAGATATTAAATGTAAATCATGTCGACTTATATTCAATACCAAATTCTGAAACTGACAAATATCGTATTGGAATAACGATATCAATATCTTCCAAATTCTTCAACGATATCCGTATAATCACGGAATCCAATATAGAAAATATCCGAAGATAATTTCCATTCGAATCGATTTCAATTCATATGTTGGAAATTCTGGTTATACTAAAAACCATTTGCTATCCAATTTATTCTTTCTACAAATCATTGGATCATTATTCTAGTTATTAACTAGTTCATTCTGATAAAAAAATTCTCTTATCTTTTAAAATATGGAATATTTCATCCAAAATATTTCCAAATCATTTATTATGATTTTACATAATTTATTCAAATTTTTAATAATTTTAATAACGCCCTTACAGTCGGTTTCCAAAATTGGCCACCAAACTGCATCCATGGCAACCTTTTCCAAAACTAATTTGCACATATTTGAAAATATGACTTTTCAAATTTAAATCCCTTATATTCATGGAAAGATCTTTTCGATATGAATCCAACGGTTCTGGTTTTAGGAGAATCCGACGGTCGGATCCCCCGCTACATCAATTTGAAGTTCATGGTTGAAATTCACGACCGGTCGCTGTGCGGCACGTTCTATTCAAGCCATCTAAATATATATAATATATTTCGTCGATGTCCATTCAAAAAAGGGTTTTATAAAATGTTTATAAATTCGTTTAAAAACAATTCCAACTTCCATTTCAATTTATAATTAAAATTGAACATTACATTTTATTATGATCCCATAATGATAACATTTTTCTAATGTAATATTTTGAAATTCAGTCTTCTCGATATTCATTATAAAAAAGAATAAAATCGATATAAAATTTCGTTCGAGTTAAAATAGGGTTTTCTACTTAACTCGACTTCATATTTTTCAATATTTTCGTGTTCATCCAAAACGGACACCAAAACCAAACTTCAAGTTTCTTTGAGTGTTTTATTATTTAACTATTCATATTTATTTCGGATTGGAATAATATTCAACCAATATCCATATAAATAAATTTACATGGATTACATTCATCATATATCCAACAATAGTTGTAAACAACTATCAACGTCCAAAATGACATCCAATGTGCATTTTATTCTTATATAAGCTTCAACCAAATAATTGACGCTTACATAAATCTATCAATCAACCGATTAATCGCAATTTTACACAAGAGAGATGTGTGAATCAAACGTCATCCCAAGACCCGTATGGGGTTTTCAACCAACGTTAATTATTTAATCAATCATTTATTTCATCTTATCCGTATCATAACATAACATATCATCCAATGTCATTTATGGCGCCACAAGTGTCCGTCCACGGAGTATGAAATGCGAGTCACATATTCATACAACGCTTCTAATGTAAATGATTTGTGAATAGTTCAAGTGCTGAACTCCAACGGGATATTACATGCAATGGATAATTTAACTACATGTAGGTTCTAAATTTCATTCTAATTGTAACATAATATAATTTAGCTAAAGGGATATTGCATTTTCCGAGTAGCTCCGTACTCCAGAATTCGATTTTGATATGTCAAATTTGTAGAGAAAAATGAGATCTACAACTTTCGATTATAGAGCCTCGGCCAGAAATGGACTGATCGGAAGTTATTGCGCGAAAAAGGGGAGAGAGTTATTTGCAAACAGGAATTTTGTGAAAAAGAGGGATTTTGGATAAGGTAGGGCCCATGGTCGAAATGGAAGGCCTGACTGGCGGTCAGGTGGCAGCGGATAATGGCTGAGGGGTGGTGGCGGCCATAAGGGCGTCTAAGGTTTGTAGAAGGGGCTTTAGGGTTAAGGAAAGAGAGAGAGAGAGAGGAGGCGAGAGAGGAGGAGGTGGCCGAAGGGCAGGAGCAGCGGCTGTGGGTGGCGGAGTAGCGGCAGCGGCGGTGGCCATGGGGAGAGGAGGCCATTGTTTTGAGAAGGAAGGAGGAAGTAAGGAGAAATAATGAAGAGAGAAAGGAAGAAAAGTGATTATATGCTCGTTTCTCTCTGAATCGCCCAATTACAAACGATCTCCGTTTGCCATGAAATTCGGGCATGAGATAACACACGTGAAGACGAATCCAACGAATCAAGTTTCCCTGAATTCCGAGTTCGTTTGACCTTCCGTTTAATTTCTCAAACATGCTCAAATAAGCTTTAAAATGTGATTGTAGTGTACCTTTTCTTCTTATACGCTTATATTCTAACTCTAAAAATTATGAAATTTTGGATTCTACCATAGTTTTACGATACGAATCCCAAAAAAAAGTGAAATCTAATTCTTAGATTGTCTCAATAATGTTCCTTTGTAAACTGACTGCTAGTTTTGCCCCAAACGGGTTTGCCTATCACGACCACATACTAACTCTGTTTCACGTGAAATTTGAAATCTAGCCATGACTTATTATTATGAATCCAACAAAATTGGTCTCGTCAAATTCTGAGCTTGCTAACAAAATTTCACTTTTAAGGGCTAGGCGATGATTTTAAAAGTCGTATTTTCAAAATTTTCAAATACAAGGCTTATAAATCAATTTGATAATTTTACTGAGTTTGTTTTAAGTCAAATAAAATATAAAAATTAATTTAAAATTATTCTCAAATTTTATTTAGCAAAAATAACCAAATTATATTCCTATATTCCTTAAAATAACTTAGATTAAAATTTTAAATTGGTTCTGAAAATACGGGTTGTTACAAAAAGCCTTCTCAAAAGGAAGAAGAAAGAACAACTCCCGCAAGTCGATCAAGTGCCGAGAACGGGAACAACGAAAAAAATCCTCCACTCAATCTATGCCGAGGAAAAAGGGAAATACGAAATAACCATCCCATAGTTCCCCAAAACAGAACCCCTAACGACTATGCCTAAGAATATGACTGCCATAGCCTAAGCTACGGTCTTCTCATGGCAAAAGTGCCTGCTCCATCTCATAAAAACTAGCCTAACCCAATACCTAACAAAAAATACCAGATCCTACAACTAGAAAAAAAACATTAGATCTAAAGGGGGAGGTGACTGAAGCGTCGACAACCAAAATAAAATAAAGGAAAAAATAAAAAAAATAAAAAAATCAACCAATTCCCGCTCTCGGAGACGGAGGACCTGATGTGATATCAAAGACACGAGCCAATCTCTGTGAGCGGGAGCCAAAGGCTTCCCTTAAAAGGCCTACCACGGAAGGCAAGAAAAACATCATTCCTTACTCTCTGTGTTATGGTCAGAGGGTCCATTGGCAGCTCATCAAAAATATCCTTATTTCATGAACACCAAATACGCCAACAGATAAGACAGGGAATCAGACGAAAAAGGATAGAACGAATAGATTTGCTTGAGATGCCAGTCCACCAGTTTCTCAGTAAATCTTCTAGGGAAGTGGCGTTCCCTCAGAGACCAATCAAGTTCCCGAAGTAGTTCTAGACAGATCCGGCACAAGAGCCAAGGAAAAACAAATGAGTTGAGGACTCCAAGTCGCCAGCTCTACAACAACTACAACGGGACGCAAGCGGGATGTCGATTCTTTGAAGGTCCTCGTCTAGCGGCAACCCTTCATGAAGCATTCTCCACATAAACACATGAACTTTTGGAGGTAGTTAGACATCCCAAATGGAAGAAAAAACGAGGAACCTTGGAAACGGAGTCCTCACCGAGCTCCACGCCGCTCGAAACGAAGAAAGGACCGCCATCCATACCAGACCCACCACCATATGCATCTAAAAAGGACTTCACGGACTACATCCGTTTCCATGTCTCACTAGCATAGGATGAGGTACCAGTGTAATACGTGGCTTGATGTCAGCGATACTTTGCGTAGATAAACCGCGCCCAAATAGAATCGTTCGCTCCAAATCGTACCCATAACTTGCAAGCGTAGGCAGCACAGATATCCTCAGGATTTCAAATGCCCGGACCTCCTTCACTTTTGGGACGACAATAGACGTCCCACAAAATCCAATGATGACAATTGACGTCGTCTTTTTTACCAAAAAAAAGAACGATGCCAAAGATCGATAGGAATGAAAGAAGGAAGAAATACGAGTCAAACTTGCAAAGACATGCTATCCTATGAAGTCGAGAACCGACTTTATAAGAGTCAGTCTTCCTACATGAGAAAAAAGAGTCGTGTTCTAATGAATAATCTTTCCCCTGACTTTGTCAGTGAGGGGATCGAATATTGCATTGAGCTTCCTACCTCTGTACAAAACAATACCGAGGTAAGGAAGGGGAGGGAGGCAGCCTTGAAACCAGTGAAGGCTTCTATCCAAGAAGATCTCATGGGCGACAAGTCTTTTGCTGGGATGAAACAACTCTTAGCAAAGTTAACAAGTTGACCCGAGCACCTCTCGTACTGCCGAACGAGGCAAAGAAGGCAAAAGATTTGCTGACGGTTACCATTAGTGAAAATGATAATGTCATCTGCAAAAGATAAGAAGAAATGAGAGGGAATTCACTTGGAATTCCAAACCTCTTGATCTGGCCAGTTATCGTAAGGGAATGTAATCCTCGCATGAAAGCCTCAACATCAATAATGAACAAAGTCGGTGAAAGTGGGTCTCCCTGACATAGATCCCGACCCGACTTAAAGAACTCGCAGCCCGATTCGTTGATGAGAACGAAGAACCAACAGTTAGAAATAAGCCTCCAGACAATGTTAATAAGGCATTCCGAAAAACTGAAGGTCCTCAGTACCTTAACGACGAAGAACCAAGACATGCGGTCGTAAGCTTTGGCCTTGTCCAGCTTAACGACCACATTAGAGCCTATGACTTGGCGATCAATCTAGGAAACCAGCTTCTGGGCAAAAAGGAAGTTGTCAGTAATCAAATGTCCTTTTATGAACCCAGCTTGAAAAGAAGAAATAATGCAATCAAGGAAAGGTACTAGACGACAAGCTAACACCTTAGAGGTGACCTTATTGGAGAAGTTACATAAGCTGAACGGGCAAAAATCCACGTAGGAGCTAGGATTTTCGCATTTCGGGATAAGGACCAAATTGGTTGAAATCCAACCCAGCTGGAGGGATGCAGCAGAGAAGAAGAACTGAATGGCTAGACAAAAATTAGCCTGAATGATCGGCCAAACACTCCTGTAAAACACTCCGTAGAAACCATCAGGCCCCGAAGCACTGTCTTTGCTAAAAGCAAAAACATGTAACAACCCGAAAATCTGGGCCGGTTTAAAATTTTTATTTTGCCAATTTTGGCGAACTTTGAACATTTAAAATAGATTATTTTAAATAATATCGACGAGAAATTTATTTTGAATAGAATTCGAACGTATATATTATATACGTCGTCGTTAGAATATAAATAATTATATATGATTATAAAAGGAATTGAAAATGGCGCGGTAGTTCGATAATTCGATTACAAACTTCAATTGAATGTACCGGGTGCAAAATAAACCGGATTTTAGTGAAACCAAAAATAATAGAACCTAATTGATAATATCTTTCCAACGAATCCGAAAAATCAAAATTTCATAGCGGGAATCAAAAGATATGTCCAGTTGAAAATTCTAAGTAGTCGCTATGGAATTCAGGCCCTTAAAAATGGAGATTTTGCAAATGACCTCGGATTTTGACGAAACCACTTTTGTTGGGTCCGTGATGTAAAGTTATTGCTAGGTTCCAATTTTCATAATTTCTCGAATCAATATGTGAGCGTGGCAAAGGAAAACGCGTTTGACCAGTTTCAGTTGATTTTAATCGACTGGAAAATGGCCATTTTTCCAACGGTCTCAGAATTCGATGAAACTAGTTTTGTTAGGACCGTATCGTTAATACGAAGCTAGAAAATATTTTTCAGTAATTTTTCGAGTTAGTATGTGACCCCGGTAAATTGAAATGTGCGTTCAAAGTCAATATATAGAGTTATATGTTGATTTTGACGAAAACTGATCAAAACAGTCTAATCAGCCTACGATACCTATCCCGTTGTGTTCGGAATGGGGGTAAAACGCTATGGACGACAGGCGGTGGGTCTCATTTCGGGTTCGAAGTAAAAAGTTACTTTATGGTGATTTAAAATAAAATTTAGATAAATTAAAATATCCCCCCCCAAGGGTCAACGGTCAAACATGTATAAACCCCCCCGTTTCCTTTTTCTTCAATCAGAAAACCGATTCAGTAAAAAAAAAGCGAAAAAGACGGAGGAGCTCGCACCCCACCTCGGTGACCGTCGTCACGCCCTAGGTGGCGCCGCCGCCTCAGTCCGACCCCCCCTCCCTCAACCCCCGCTCGCGCCTCTTGCGTCAGCCCAACCCTCCCCCAGTTCGAAGACCGAAACCGCCGCCGAACCCTAACGCTGATCGCCACCTACAGCGATCCCCAGGCACCCCCTCCGACGATCCCGTCTCCTTCCTTCTCGTCGGTGAGTTTCTTTTCAGTTAATTTAGTTTTAAATATATTTTCATTGTTTTAAAATCAGTAAATAATTAATATATAGGGTTGTTTTTAGACCTGAAAATCTTTATATAAATTATAATTATAAAAATGCGTAAGGATTCAATTTTTAGTGTTATAAAAATCTTATTTTTAGAGTATAGAAGAATAGATAAGAAAGATATAATTTTTATATGATGTAGATAATAAAAATACGATTTTTATAATATAGAGAATATAAAAATATTATTTTTATATAGGTAGCAAATAAAAGATTTGACCTTTATTGAAGAAAGATCGGATGAATAGCGAAGTAAAAATTCGATTTTTATATATTGAATAGCAAAGTAAAAATTCGATTTTTATATATTGAATAGCAAAGTAAAAATTCGATTTTTATATATTGAATAGCATAGTAAAAATTCGATTTTTATATATTGAATAGCAAAGTAAAAATTCGATTTTTATATATTGAATAGCATAGTAAAAATTCGATTTTTATATATTGAATAGCAAAGTAAAAATTCGATTTTTATATATTGAATAGCAAAGTAAAAATTCGATTTTTATATATTGAATAGCATAGTAAAAATTCGATTTTTATATATTGAATAGCATAGTAAAAATTTGATTTTTATATATTGAATAGCGAAGTAAAAATTCGATTTTTATATATTGAATAGCGAAGTAAAAATTCGATTTTTATATATTGAATAGCAAAGTAAAAATTCGATTTTTATATATTGAATAGCAAAGTAAAAATTCGATCTTTATATATTGAATAGCGAAGTAAAAATTCGATTTTTATATATTGAATAGCAAAGTAAAAATTCGATTTTTATATATTGAATAACGAAGTAAAAATGTGATTTTTATATATCGAATAACGAAGTAAAAATGTGATTTTTACATATGTAGAGAATACGGGCAAAGAAAGTGACAAGAGGCGAGAACGACGAAGATTTCTACCTAAGAAGAGTCGTGGCGTTGGATTAGCAATTCGGTGAGAATTTATCACTCTTTAATTTATTTTTAGTTAAAATATTTACTAGGATGCAGACGATGTTTAGTAGCACCCGACACCCGTCGTCCACAGACCATGGATGGCTTGTTTGTTTAATTGTTTGGTTGTGTAGTTGGTTAGATTATTTGGTTTGAATTGAATTGTTGGGTGAAATGAAATTGATTTGATTGATGTGTGAATGGCGTGGGCCTTCACTAGACCGGGGATAAGGCTAGGCCTTGTCCCGTTTCTAGTATTGTGCCGTTATGCCGCCGAAATTTTCTAAAAATAAGTTAGAAAAATAAAGATAACATTTTATTTAATAAATGAACCGAATAGAATATTCATAGGTTGAATAAAATAGTTTGATCGTTAAAAATATATTTTTTAACGTGAATGTGAAGAAATAAATAATCATTTACAAACCGGACGGTTTGTTTATGTACACCTATTTGAAGGACATTGATTGGGACGATAAATTTTACACATCGCCCAACTGCACAAATAAAATCTGTGTTTGATTGTTTGAAACCCCACACGGGTATTGGGATGATATTTGACGTACACTAATCCCGATTGTTTAGTTGTATGTCGATCGATTGATTGACAGACTGTTATAAGCGTTGAATATTTATATTTGATGCTTATACAGTGTAGAATGCACTTTGGATGATGGTTGATTATTCATCGTTGTTGATATATACATGGTTGTAGAAAATCCATATAATTAACATTATATGGTAATGGATTGGGCCTCATTCCAGTTTTGAAAAAGAAATATTTGAAATAAAAATATTTGAAATAGAAATATTTGAAAATAGAATATTTGAAAAAGGAAATATTTGAAAAGAAATATTTGAGATAGAAATATTCGAAATAGAATATTTGAAAATAGAAACATATGAAGCCGTGTTGGTTAGATTGACGCCATTTTGACGTGGACAATATTTATATCGATTTTATTCATTCTTCAATGAATATTGAATAGATTTGAAATTGAATAGATTTGAAATTCGAACTATATTGAAATGAATTGAAATTCGAATTATATTTAAAGTGAATTGAAATTCGAATTAAACTGAATTGATTTGAAATTCGAAATACACTGAAATGATTTGAAATTCGAATAGAAATGAATTCGAATTGAATTTGAATAGAAATGAATTCGAATTGAAATTTAATAGAATTGAATACGAATCGAAATTTAATTGAAAACGAATTGAAATTGAATTAAAAATCGATTTGAATTGGAATCAATTTGAAAGGAATTTAAAACGAATTTATATTGGAATATTCGATTTTGAATTGAAATTGAATATGAAGTAGAAACCGTTTTAAAAACGAATTTAAAAAGATTTATAAAGCACGTTTTGAATTGAAATCAACGAAGTATATATTATATATATATAATATAATGGCCTGAATAGAACGCGCCGCGCCGCGGCAGTTCGCGAAATTCGACCATGGACTTTGAACGGATATTGCGGGAGATCCGACTGTCGGATTCTCCTAAAACCGGAACCGTTGGGTTCGTATCGAAAAGATCTTTCTAACGAATATTAGAAATTTGAAATCTAACGGTTGGATTTGGAATTATGTCCAAATCAAATTTGAAAAAGGTCGCTGTAAGTGCAGTTCGATGGTCGTTGATGGAAATCGACTGTACGGGCCTTGATAAAATTATTAAAAATAGTAATAATTTGTGTAAAATCATAAGAAATGATTTAGAAAGAATTGGGATGAAAAAAACTCCATATTTGAAAAGATAAAAATAGATTTTTATCGAAATGAACTAGTTTTGAACTAGAATTATAATTCTATTTATTTTTAAATAAATAAATTGAATTTGAAATGGTTTTGAAAATAACCAGAATTTCCCATGATTGCATTGGAATGGATTTGAATCGAAATTGTCTTCGGAATATTTCGATGTTGGATTTCGTGATTATACAGATGTTGTTATGGAAATTTGAAAGATATAGATATATATATCGTTATTTCCAATACGATATCTGTTGGTCGTAGAATTTGATATTGAATATAAGCCGATATATTTTCTATTCAGAGCCTTGTATTTAATATCAAACGTGATTTGGGTTTGTCGTGAATGGTGTCTTCATTAACACTGTTCTTGAATCCAGTTGAGAAAAAGATTGGTTCTTTTTATTTAGATTTAATGAAGTGTACCAATTAAATAATATTTAATTGAATTGATATTGATTTTTGGGTTTATCGTGAACAGTGTTCTAAATAACACTTGTTCTTTAACCCGATAATTAATGGAAAGTGGTTTTGGGTTTATCGTGAACCGTGTTTTAAACGACACTAATTCTTTAACCCCGTTAACGATTAAAACTAAGTGGAGTTTTAATGAATCTTTAATTAGATTGAAAAGATCGAGAATGGAGTATCACCAGTTTTACTCCAGGCGATAGTTAAATCTTTAATTAGATTTGAACGTGAAATGGTAATTGAATTTACCGATAACACTATGGTGTTAGATATGAAGTAATACCAGTTTTACTTCATGGGATGTATAGGTTGGGATTGGGAAATTAAAACAAATGATTACTTCGGTAAGGTTCGTTAATCCCGACTAGTTGAATGAAAATTCAAAAATAGATTAAAGGATAAATTCAAGGAATTTATCTTTGATAAAATTAATGGGAACCTTTCCCTATGAATGTGAAATTTAGAAACTAACTGTCGGTTAGCTAAGTAGAATGGTTTTCTGGATATTGATCTGATGTTGGTTTCGGCCTTCGGGGTTAATATTTGGGAAATTATTCTCTTGATTAATTTACGGTTAGTGACTGATGAATTGGAATGAGGCGTATGTTGTGTTTGTGTAACACTTATTTAAAATATACGCGAGTTATTCGGAAAGACCGGGTTTATCCCATTCTGAATAAATGATACAACTATAAGTCGAAGATGAAGACGATGGTCGAAGACCGGAGGTCTTCACGTCGTTTGGGTGATTACTGATGATCTTGATTGGGCTGTACACCCAAGAAGATGGAAACAGTTGGTGATCGTCCAGACGTACTTGGAGATCGATGGATATGCGGGGTACTAGGTGCCTCCGGTTTCGTTCAGACCCAGAACGGACTTGTAAATGGACTGTGTGTCTGACATTGGATTTTAGTCTGTGTAATTGATTTCTATTAAATATATATCTGTTTGGCGGCGGAGAATTTATTCTCTTGCTTAACGCCCTTCTCTGAGACGTACGAGCTCAGGGGTTATATATTGATGGATATCAATCGCATGGAGTGAATTGCCTGTGTGGCATGCTAAGATGCAAATGATCAAGGCTTCTGTTGAAAAGCAAAGTCTTGTGGTTGATGATCGAAGCACGGCCTTTGTGGTGTAGCTTTGTGTAACGTTTACTTCGCGAGTTTCGCACCCCGGTTGTGAACCAAAAACGGGAGAGGACCTCAGGGAGGGCATGCGTTTCCTTCTAGCTAGGGTGGTGTCAGTGACCTACCAGCCCTGACATTTATATACTTTTCACCTGTGTGGTTGTTGCTGTTGCGAGGCGCCTCGGTAAGATCGGATGATCCGGGTCCGATGGAGCCATTCGTTGGCTCATTTACGCCCCAAAGGGCGGGGAAACGTAGTGTTCAGGCATTTTAATCCACATCGGTGGACCGGCCCTGTCGCTCCAAGGCTTGACTGAGTACTTGCCTGAGACATGGGCTAGATTGTCTCGAATCGGTAGAGGACGATCCCTGGCCTCGGTTCATAGATGGAAATCCAACTTCCAAATACGTGACGTTTGCGGTTTTATTTGTAGAGCCTAGTATGGCGACATAGTGGGATGGGGCGCTTATGCCGTCTATGATTGATACTTATGATTTGAAGTTGTTTTATACACTATGCACTTATAATTGTATCAAATGATTTGTTTTAAACGTATCAAGCATTCTTGGCTATTATAAGGTAAAAACCCTATCCTCCGGCTTGCGTTGCATTGTGTGATGGGAACTGGGTCTTATAATAGCTTCATTTTTCCTTATTTAGCATTGCGCTGTTTGTTTTATGCACTGGTATTCTTGGGAGGAAACCCGTTCCGTGTTAGCGGCGTGGTCCCTTGATTTACCTAACTTTAAAATAAAGATTAATAACTGTTTTAGTTCTCACGCCAGTCACATGACTGACCTGGAGTTTATTGTTTTAACCTAAACTCTGGGTGCCCTTATTTTGACATGGGCAGCTAGTAGTTTTGGTTTTGCAGATTTGTATTCACAGGATCCTGGTTTACAGCTGGAATGATATCCGGAAAGCTTTGTATCCGCATATCTCTTCTAGTTGTGTATTGTATTATTTTCCGCTGCAATGTAATTTAAATCTCTGATATTTCTGTGTAATGTATATTCATTTATACTCGGTATATTCTTGTAATCTGATGCATTGTTGTAATAACAATGAAATGTTCTTCCGTCTGCGTTCTGATTTGTCGTGTTCTCAAAACGATCAGGCGTTTCGAACGGTCTGGGTCGGTTTAGCGACTGGTTCGAACCGAGCGAAATTCTTTCTCGTCACATTTGGTATCAGAGCTTTGGTTTACAAAGCTTAGAGAACAAGACACATTAGAACCATACGAAAGAATTCATCAGATATTGGATTAGTAATATCCAACGAGAATGACTCGTTAGAGATGGGATCAGTAGTATCCTAGAACGAGTGTGAAGGGTATATTTTTAAAATGAAAACAATCTTTGTTTTGAAAATTTAAATCAACTATTCGTATTTGATTATTTATTTTATATTGATTAGGACAGTCCAGTATATACAGATTTTGCATATACGCCTTGCAAACGTGTATTTGAAGTTTTAATAACTGGATAGATATAGAATTACACTCTAGTCGCCCGGGAGTGATTCTGATGATTGATATATCATCATCAGAATTTATATTCGAGTGACGAACGTGTAATATCTATATATTTCCTATTGACTGGTGTGAGAACCAAAAATTAGATAGGGCCTATTGTTGTGATTTGGCATCAAAAACATGATTTTTGTATATGTATCAAAGTTATGAATTTGAAACGTTAATCCACTAATCGATTGATGTTTGTGTTGTTTGTTTAATTGTTTGATAATTTTGAACCATTACGCCTAATTGAATCACATATTGAATTATATTGAAAATTGGTCGCATTTGCTTGCATATACATCTACTTACATTGAACAGGTCATAGCAAGGAGGCTAGAGCAGAGAATAAAATTTGTTTGCCCGACAAATAGGTACATGTTTACTATAATTTACTGTTTTGTTTGGGTGATGATGATTTTATGAGCCGATTGGCTAGCCGCTTGGCTTTTTCTTTTTCTTTTTGAGATCAGAGGGCCTATATGGCAATTTCGGGATTTTCCCGTGGCTCCCGGTGCAAAGGAGGTTATGGCGAAATTTTTCGAAAATTTAGGGTGTTAGCCAAAATTTTGAAGAATTTGAAAATTCTCAGAAACTGAAAAGTTGGAGAATGGAAGCCAGATCGAACGTAGAGTTGATTAATCAAACCACTTTCGACTTTGTTCCTTTTCGGGGACGAAAAGTTTTAAGTGGGGGAGATTGTAACAACCCGAAATCTGGGCCAGTTTAAAAATTTTATTTTGCCAATTTTGGCGAACTTTGAACATTTAAAATAGATTATTTTAAATAATATCGACGAGAAATTTATTTTGAATAGAATTCGAACGTATATATTATATACGTCGTTGTTAGAATATAAATAATTATATATAATTATAAAAGGAATTGAAAATGGCGCGGTAGTTCGATAATTCGATTCCAAACTTCAATTGAATGTACCGGGTGCAAAATAAACGGATTTTAGTGAAACCAAAAATAATAGAACCTAATTGATAATATCTTTCCAACGAATCCGAAAAATCAAAATTTCATAGCGGGAATCAAAAGATATGTCCAGTTGAAAATTCTAAATAGTCGCTATGGAATTCAGGCCCTTAAAAATGGAGATTTTGCAAATGACCTCGGATTTCGACGAAACCACTTTTGTTGGGTCCGTGATGTAAAGTTATTGCTAGGTTCCAATTTGCATAATTTCTCGAATCAATATGTGAGTGTGGCAAAGGAAAACGCGTTTGACCAGTTTCAGTTGATTTTAATCGACTGGAAAATGGCCATTTTTCCAACGGTCTCAGAATTCGACGAAACTAGTTTTGTTAGGACCATATCGTTAATACGAAGCTAGAAAATATTTTTCAGTAATTTTTCGAGTTAGTATGTGACCCCGGTAAATTTAAATGTGCGTTCAAATTCAATATATAGAGTTATATGTTGATTTTGACGAAAACTGATCAAAACAGTCTAATCAGCCTACGATACCTATCCCGTTGTGTTCGGAATGGGGGTAAAACGCTATGGATGACAGGCGGTGGGTCTCATTTCGGGTTCGAAGTAAAAAGTTACTTTATGGTGATTTAAAATAAAATTTAGATAAATTAAAATATCCCCCCCAAGGGTCAACGGTCAAACATGTATAAACCCCCCCGTTTCCTTTTTCTTCAATCAGAAAACCGATTCAGTAAAAAAAAAAAAGGGAAAAAGACGGAGGAGCTCGCACCCCGCCTCGGTGACCGTCGTCACGCCCTAGGTGGCGCCGCCGCCTCAGTCCGACCCCCCCTCAACCCCCGCTCGTGCCTCTTGCGTCAGCCCAACCCTCCCCCAGTTCGAAGACCGAAACCGCCGCCGAACCCTAACGCTGACCGCCACCTCCAGCGATCCCCAGGCACCCCCTCCGACGATCCCGTCTCCTTCCTTCTCGTCGGTGAGTTTCTTTTCAGTTAATTTAGTTTTAAATATATTTTCATTGTTTTAAAATCAGTAAATAATTAATATATAGGGTTGTTTTTAGACCTGAAAATCTTTATATAAATTATAATTATAAAAATGCGTAAGGATTCAATTTTTAGTGTTATAAAAATCTAATTTTTAGAGTATAGAAGAATAAATAAGAAAGATATAATTTTTATATGATGTAGATAATAAAAATACGATTTTTATAATATAGAGAATATAAAAATATTATTTTTATATAGGTAGCAAATAAAAGATTTGACCTTTATTGAAGAAAGATCGGATGAATAGCGAAGTAAAAATTCGATTTTTATATATTGAATAGCAAAGTAAAAATTCGATTTTTATATATTGAATAGCAAAGTAAAAATTCGATTTTTATATATTGAATAGCATAGTAAAAATTCGATTTTTATATATTGAATAGCAAAGTAAAAATTCGATTTTTATATATTGAATAGCATAGTAAAAATTCGATTTTTATATATTGAATAGCAAAGTAAAAATTCGATTTTTATATATTGAATAGCAAAGTAAAAATTCGATTTTTATATATTGAATAGCATAGTAAAAATTCGATTTTTATATATTGAATAGCATAGTAAAAATTCAATTTTTATATATTGAATAGCGAAGTAAAAATTCGATTTTTATATATTGAATAGCAAAGTAAAAAGTCGATTTTTATATATTGAATAGCAAAGTAAAAATTCGATTTTTATATATTGAATAGCGAAGTAAAAATTCGATTTTTATATATTGAATAGCGAAGTAAAAATTCTATTTTTATATATTGAATAGCAAAGTAAAAATTCGATTTTTATATATTGAATAGCGAAGTAAAAAATGTGATTTTTATATATCGAATAACGAAGTAAAAATGTGATTTTTACATATGTAGAGAATACGGGCAAAGAAAGTGACAAGAGGCGAGAACGACGAAGATTTCTACCTAAGAAGAGTCGTGGCGTTGGATTAGCAATTCGGTGAGAATTTCTCACTCTTCAATTTATTTTTAGTTAAAATATTTACTAGGATGCAGACGGTGTTTATTAGCACCCGACACCCGTCGTCCATAGACCATGGATGACTTGTTTGTTTAATTGTTTGGTTGTGTAGTTGGTTAGA
This sequence comes from Allium sativum, assembly GCA_030737875.1. Classification (NCBI taxonomy): domain Eukaryota; kingdom Viridiplantae; phylum Streptophyta; class Magnoliopsida; order Asparagales; family Amaryllidaceae; genus Allium; species Allium sativum. Next base: position 483,286,522 of record CM060919.1, on the reverse strand, counting down.
TTATTTGGTTTGAATTGAATTGTTGGGTGAAATGAAATTGATTTGATTGATGTGTGAATGGCGTGGGCCTTCACTAGACCGGGGATAAGGCTAGGCCTTGTCCCGTTTCTAGTATCGTGCCGTTATGCCGCCGAAATTTTCTAAAAATAAGTTAGAAAAATAAAGATAACATTTTATTTAATAAATGAACCGAATAGAATATTCATAGGTTGAATAAAATAGTTTGATCGTTAAAAATATAATTTTTAACGTGAATGTGAAGAAATAAATATTCATTTACAAACCGGACGGTTTGTTTATGTACACCTATTTGAAGGACATTGATTGGGATGATAAATTTTACACATCGCCCAACTGCACAAATAAAATCTGTGTTTGATTGTTTGAAACCCCACTCGGGTATTGGGATGATATTTGACGTACACTAATCCCGATTGTTTAGTTGTATGTCGATCGATTGATTGACAGACTGTTATAAGCGTTGAATATTTATATTTGATGCTTATACAGTGTAGAATGCACTTTGGATGATGGTTGATTATTCATCGTTGTTGATATATACATGGTTGTAGAAAATCCATATAATTAACATTATATGGTAATTGATTGGGCCTCACTCTAGTTTCGAAAAAGAAATATTTGAAATAGAAATATTTGAAATAGAAATATTTGAAAATAGAATATTTGAAAAAGGAAATATTTGAAAAGAAATATTTGAGATAGAAATATTCGAAATAGAATATTTGAAAATAGAAACATATGAAGCCGTGTTGGTTAGATTGACGCCATTTTGACGTGGACGATATTTATATCGATTTTATTCATTCTTCAATGAATATTGAATAGATTTGAAATTGAATAGATTTGAAATTCGAACTATATTGAAATGAATTGAAATTCGAATTATATTTAAAGTGAATTGAAATTCGAATTAAACTGAATTGATTTGAAATTCGAAATACACTGAAATGATTTGAAATTCGAATAGAAATGAATTCGAATTGAATTTGAATAGAAATGAATTCGAATTGAAATTTAATAGAATTGAATACGAATCGAAATTTAATTGAAAACGAATCGAAATTGAATTAAAAATCGATTTGAAAGGAATTTAAAACGAATTTATATTGGAATATTCGATTTTGATTTGAAATTGAATATGAAGTTGAAACCGTTTTAAAAACGAATTTAAAAAGATTTATAAAGCACGTTTTGAATTGAAATCAACGAAGTATATATTATATATATAATATAATGGCCTGAATAGAACGCGCCGCGCCGCGGCAGTTCGCGAATTTCGACCATGGAATTTGAACGGATATTGCGGGAGATCCGACCGTCGGATTCTCCTTAAACAGGAACCGTTGGGTTCGTATCGAAAAGAGCTTTCTAACGAATATTAGAAATTTGAAATCTAACGGTTGGATATGGAATTATGTCCAAATCAAATTTGAAAAAGGTCGCTGTAAGTGCAGTTCGATGGCCGTTGATGGAAATCGACTGTACGGGCCTTGATAAAATTATTAAAAATAGTAATAATTTGTGTAAAATCATAAGAAATGATTTAGAAAGAATTGGGATGAAAAAAACTCCATATTTGAAAAGATAAAAATAGATTTTTATCGAAATGAACTAGTTTTGAACTAGAATTATAATTCTATTTATTTTTAAATAAATAAATTGAATTTGAAATGGTTTTGAAAATAACCAGAATTTCCCATGATTGCATTGGAATGGATTTGAATCGAAATTGTCTTCGGAATATTTCGATGTTGGATTTCGTGATTATACAGATGTTGTTATGGAAATTTGAAAGATATAGATATATATATCGTTATTTCCAATACGGTAACTGTTGGTCGTAGAATTTGATATTGAATATAAGCCGATATATTTTCTATTCAGAGCCTTGTATTTAATATCAAACGTGATTTGGGTTTGTCGTGAGTGGTGTCTTCATTAACACTGTTCTTGAATCCAGTTGAGAAAAAGATTGAATCTTTTTATTTAGATTTAATGAAGTGTACCAATTAAATAATATTTAATTGAATTGATATTGATTTTTGGGTTTATCGTGAACAGTGTTCTAAATAACACTTGTTCTTTAACCCGATAATTAATGGAAAGTGGTTTTGGGTTTATCGTGAACCGTGTTTTAAACGACACTAATTCTTTAACCCCGTTAACGATTAAAACTAAGTGGAGTTTTAATGAATCTTTAATTAGATTGAAAAGATCGAGAATGGAGTATCACCAGTTTTACTCCAGGCGATAGTTAAATCTTTAATTAGATTTGAACGTGAAATGGTAATTGAATTTACCGATAACACTGTGGTGTTAGATATGAAGTATTACCAGTTTTACTTCATGGGATGAATAGGTTGGGATTGGGAAATTAAAACAAATGATTACTTCGGTAAGGTTCGTTAATCCCGACTAGTTGAATGAAAATTCAAAAATAGATTAAAGAATAAATTCAAGGAATTTATCTTTGATAAAATTAATGGGAACCTTTCCCTATGAATGTGAAATTTAGAAACTAACTGTCGGTTAGCTAAGCAGAATGGTTTTCTGGATATTGATCTGATGTTGGTTTCGGCCTTCGGGGTTAATATTTGGGAAATTATTCTCTTGATTAATTTACGGTTAGTGACTGATGAATTGGAATGAGGCGTATGTTGTGTTTGTGTAACACTTATTTAAAATATACGCGAGTTATTCGGAAAGACCGGGTTTATCCCATTCTGAATAACTGATACAACGATAAGTCGAAGATGAAGATGATGGTCGAAGACCGGAGGTCTTCACGTCGTTTGGGTGATTACTGATGATCTTGATTGGGCTGTACACCCAAGAAGATGGAAACAGTTGGTGATCGTCCAGACGTACTTGGAGATCGATGGATATGCGGGGTACTAGGTGCCTCCGGTTTCGTTCAGACCCAGAACGGACTTGTAAATGGACTGTGTGTCTGACATTGGATTTTAGTCTGTGTAATTGATTTCTATTAAATATATATCTGTTTGGCGGCGGAGAATTTATTCTCTTGCTTAACGCCCTTCTCTGAGACGTACGAGCTCAGGGGTTATATATCGATGGATATCAATCGCATGGAGTGAATTGTCTGTGTGGCATGCTAAGATGCAAATGATCAAGGCTTCTGTTGAAAAGAAAAGTCTTGTGGTTAATGATCGAAGCACGACCTTTGTGGCGTAGCTTTGTGTAACGTTTACTTCGCGAGTTTCGCACCCCAGTTGTGAACCAAAAACGGGAGAGGACCTCAGGGAGGGCATGCGTTTCCTTCTAGCTAGGGTGGTGTCAGTGACCTACCAGCCCTGACATTTATATACTTTTCACCTGTGTGGTTGTTGCTGTTGTGAGGCGCCTCGGTTAGATCGGACGATCCGGGTCCGATGGAGCCATTCGTTGGCTCATTTACGCCCCAAAGGGCGGGGAAACGTAGTGTTCAGGCATTTTAATCCACATCGGTGGACCGGCCCTGTCGCTCCAAGGCTTGACTGAGTACTTGCCTGAGACATGGACTAGATTGTCTCGAATCGGTAGAGGACGATCCCTGGCCTCGGTTCATAGATGGAAATCCAACTTCCAAATACGTGACGTTTGCGGTTTTATTTGTAGAGCCTAGTATGGCGACATAGTGGGATGGGGCGCTTATGCCGTCTATGATTGATACTTATGATTTGAAGTTGTTTTATACACTATGCACTTATAATTGTATCAAATGATTTGTTTTAAACGTATCAAGCATTCTTGGCTATTATAAGGTAAAAACCCTATCCTCCGGCTTGCGTTGCATTGTGTGATGGGAACTGGGTCTTATAATAGCTTCATTTTTCCTTATTTAGCATTGCGCTGTTTGTTTTATGCACTGGTATTCTTGGGAGGAAACCCGTTCCGTGTTAGCGGTGTGGTCCCTTGATTTACCTAACTTTAAAATAAAGATTAATAACTGTTTTAGTTCTCACACCAGTCACATGACTGACCTGGAGTTTATTGTTTTAACCTAAACTCTGGGTGCCCTTATTTTGACACGGGCAACTAGTAGTTTTGGTTTTGCAGATTTATATTCACAGGATCCTGGTTTACAGCTGGAATGATATCCGGAAAGCTTTGTATCCGCATATCTCTTCTAGTTGTGTATTGTATTATTTTCCGCTGCAATGTAATTTAAATCTCTGATATTTCTGTGTAATGTATATTCATTTATACTCTGTATATTCTTGTAATCTGATGCATTGTTGTAATAACAATGAAATGTTCTTCCGTCTGCGTTCTGATTTGTCGTGTTCTCAAAACGATCAGGCGTTTCGAACGGTCTGGGTCGGTTTAGCGATTGGTTCGGACCGAGCGAAATTCTTTCTCGTCACAAAACACAAGCCCAGATTTCTTCTGAGGAAGGAGGAGTGGCAAGGTCATTGTTTTTAGGTGGAGTGACCGGCCTGGGGATAAAAGCTAAGAGGCATTGTTAATCAATGTATATCTAACTTAGGCAAAGAGCATTGCCAAGCAATGAATTAGATACTTAGATATCTTCGTGAAACTTCTTCGATTGGCTTACTATATGGTGAAGAGGATGGCGGTATCTCACTTTTAGGATAATATGATTTAGATATGCTGGAGATAGAGATGGGCGGAATCAAGTGTCGGACTATGTTTTTGTTTTTACACTTGGTTATAGGCTCAATTTCATGGAGATCAAAGTAGTAGTCGATAGTGGTTTTTCTGACTACCGAACTAATTTGGTATCGATTGTGGAAGCAACTAAGGAGAGTTTGTATTTACTTCAGTTATTAGATGACCTTTCTTTGGTCCAACATACGTTGTAGCTATTTTTATATTGTCAAAGTGTGATTTATCTTGTTAGGAATCAAGCTTACAGTTCTCGTAAGAAGTACATTAATGTTAAATGATTCTTTCTTATGTCAAAGAAGAACGAAAGAAGGTCAAGTTGGTGAAAGTGAGTACTATGCATAATCCTTTAGAAATGATGACAAAGTCATTTCCTAAGAACAAGTTTGAGCATTTCTCAAACTTGATCAATTTTATTTCTGTCGCTTGAGCGCCATAAGGCGCTGATCCAACAATCAATTTTGTCGATTAATGAATATATTTAAATAGAGATGGAGTATTAAATTTGGACGATTTAAAACTATTTTAAAGCTAGGGAGAAGATATTGATTGATATTCACGATTAATCAAATATGAAAAAAAACGAAAAGATAATCAGTTAATATCAAAAGGGATATAAATTGGATTTGAAGAATCGTTCAATAAGGATATATGCTGAACAAGAAATTTGTGTTGAAACCAAATCGAGCAAATCTAAAAATATTCCATCCTTACCTCCGTGGAAGTATTCATTCTTGCACATATAAATATGATGACATTTGCTCATCTTTTCTCAAAACAACAAACAAGAGAGTTCTCTACCCATTCCTCAATAAGATCCACATTTCTGTATTTTTTAGGGCGAGCTTAATTTATTGAGCAATTCATTCTCTTCTCATGTTGTAATCTATCTTGAACTGAATAAATATAGGATTGTTAGGTCTCCGTGGATATATGATACTTACATATGAACTACGTTAAATCTTCTATGTCTTTTCTTCTTCTTGTGTCACCATTGTTTGTTCTTGTGTTATTTCAAAATTGATTTTAAGTTGCATTGGTATTCAAGTAAACAATACTTTATCCTGATTAAAATGCCTCTACATATCAACTTTTCCACAACATGGCCATTGCATGCATTGTGAGACTGACATAAGTTCAGACTAAGTCTGACAACCCTCTAATAAGTAAGTGGAATATGTATCGGTGTCCAAACGCATCAAAACCCAATAGAGAAAGAGGAAATAACAAAAATTACAGAAAAGAAATTAAAATTAAAAGCGAAATGACACATAAAGTTTTATAATGGTTCAAGTTTCCCTGGCTTATGTCCACTTCAACTATTTTTTTATATTATATTGTAGATTGCAAACACAATTTGTTTCGATTAATAGAGAATTGTGGCATTATTTGAAAAAGTGGTAGAGTCTGGGCAATGAAGAAAAAGATCCTTTCAAATGAGTTCCTCCCCTCTTGTTTATTGTTATAGCTAGGTAATTACCTAACCAAATATCTCAATTTGAATATCTTGTACAAACCAAGTCCACCAGAAAATGGAATCAATATCTCCAAGTATCGAGATCAGTATGAACCCCTTGGTTAAGAATCAGTATAGATCTTTATATTTAGGATCGGTACCTATTCCACGCTTAGGATATTCCGACTTTAGATTTTTTCTGAGATGGATTTCCCGTGCTTTATAGTGTTGATTGCACTTGTATTTTGGGCTTTGTAATCATCTCCCCAGGCTTCTTTCCATGATAACACAGAAGTTTATTGGTTGTGCCCATCAAAGGTACTGCCCTGAAAAAAGATGGGTTAACGCTTACCCTCCAAAGAATGACTTATGATGGGAAGGGGTGCTTTATATAAGAACAAGTTTCAAGGTGTGTGAATCATCAATAGTTGGATCCCTGATAGGCGATAAGCTAGTTGTGAGTCATCACATGTTCGATCGAGAGTAATTGTGCATTGAGAGTTTTACCTCTCCAAATCCGTGATGGAAGTTCAACTTTTCCGAGTCACAAGTTGGATCCGCAGTCATTCGACACCGTGAGTAGATCCGCGATCCGTATGGATCGTAAAGAGTCATGGTCTTGCCGGACGATAAGAAGTTCATGGTCTCTCTGGACTGATGGTAAGGTTTATGAACTCAACGGAGAGACTATGAGGTTCATGGACTCCGCGGACCCATAAGACGGTTCATGGTCTCTCTGAATTGATTCATGTCCCGTTTGAAACAAAAACGATCATTATGAATTCTTGTTGAGCCCAGTCCAATAACTATATGGTAAAGGGGTTCAATGATGAGTGAGTTAATCATGTCGCTATACGGCGAAGCGACCCACTCCCTGCAGTTCGACCCTTACTCTCCGGTGGAACATATAATGATGCCTGCTGATCACAATCCCATCAATCTCCAATGAAGGGGACCAACAACAATTAAGTCTATCATGTCGCTCTCCAACGAAGTGACTCAATTTTTTCTTTCTGGCTTTGTCTCTTTGTACGGAACATAACGCAGCCAACATCATGTGTGCTTATCTTCCCACTCTTCATATAGGGGACTTAAATTTTGTACTTTGGTCCCTACTTTTTAGGGAGGGTCCAAGTTGAAAAAGATTTACCCTAACAACCCAAACCCCAATGGACCCGGATTTTTCGAGAAATGCTAAAATCCAAGTCCACTGAAGCCCAGGTTGGGTATTTGGGAGGCAGAGATAAATATATCAGAGCATAAACAATAAACTCGCAACAGAAATGATAAAAATATAATATTAGGTAAATACTTACCAAAATATTAACACTTTCTAAACAAGTGTCTCTAAGTTGAATAATTTTTGTGTGTCACCTAACCTGTTGATTATTATGAGGAGGGGGTCAGAAATAAAATTTTGGTGAATGGAAAAATTATGTATATTTAAGTCTAAAACTACATATACCTTCCTATAAATCATGTTAATTTTATCAGGTTATTCGGGTTTACAATACTCTCGCCTCTATGCGTAATCCGTACTCATCTAATTCCTAGTAGACCAAACCTAATAATCAAAATATATGTAGCTATATGCCCAATCGACCATCGCAGTCCTATGTACTACCTATAGTACCCTTTGTATCCTCTTTGATAAGACTCCGTCATCTCGCTATGAAAGAGTACTCCAACTACAAATATAAAGGACAACTTCGTGAGGCATATAATACATATGTTCAATCGTTTGATAAGAAAACGTGACACCACATCCACATTTGCTTGCTCCAATGCTTGGACATTCACGATGTACCACTGGGTGCATACATTGAGGACTTACACGTAATCATACTATTTATTACCTGAGCTCCGCACATAAGGACTACCTTTGTACGGAACTCGGTCGGAGATTTCTATATTTGTAAAGAACAGCTTCGTTAGCCCTATAATACCGATATTTTATTTGGTCTGCCACTTTCTCCGTGGCTATGGATCTACGTAGCCCCTCTTAAATAGTTGAATGACCGTGCTCTATGGCAAACAAGCTAAACATCCAATTGTCATTGTCGCTCATTCAATTGGTGTAGCTCCAGTCTTATTCTTGCTTTAACCGATGATGACATGTATCCAAACGATTAATATTATTACTGGGTCCTGACCACGAAGCCTTCTCTCGAAGCCGAGGCAACCGCCGAATCCTAAAGTCAGTCATCAGTCTTTTGACTACGCTCGATATAAATGCAGTCAAGACATACTATTTTGATGGAACCATTATAGACTTGCCTCTAGGGGTGCATCTTCGTTAGGTCTACCCAAAAAGCCATCCTAGAGTATCCTTACGTTCCATAGAAATCTCGCACTTCCCTCCGACATCGCTGAACATAATGTTGGACGTTCTCCCACTGCACTAAAATCTCGACAATGATCTGCTTTGTTAGACCCATTCTTCTAGACTCCCTTCGAAATTCTCCAAATGCACCTCATTATTTTATTAGACCTTATGTCTAATCTTTCATTATGCGTTTAGCTTTCTTTTCTTTTCTTTTATTATAACACTGATTAGAATTATCTACTTAGTTCCCTTTAATCTGAGCCTTAGTTACTATTTTATTAAACTTAAATCCCATATCTAAATTTTATTCATAATAACCCTATCTTATCTTCTCTTATCTTCTTTTAATAACATTTATCATTCTATTTTACTTGCAAACATTTAGATTTTTCTAATTCATGTTTCTTTCTTTTTAGCTAAATCCTAGATCTGAGCATAACCTATTTACTTAGTTCTGAGACGACCCCAAACCCCGTACTGACGGCGGCAAGGGTTATCTTTGGAATATAACACAGAAACAGATAATAGAAAAACAGAATTAAATAAATACACCAGATAATGAACAAAACAATATACTGGATAAAAGTAATCATCAGTTACACAGTATACAGGATCTTACTTAGTACAAATACAGTTCAGCTATACATAAATGTCTACAGCGGAAAACAAACAAAATATGTACAATAGGAGCTGAACAGCATAAAAAGAGATAAATGATAGAATCCATCTTCAGCTCCAGCTATCCAGAGAAAGAACCAGCTAAACCTGAATACAAGGCTGCCCGTGTAGAAAAAGGGGCACCCGAGTTTGAAAGTGAACCAAACTACGAGTCAGTCATGGGACTGGTATGAGAAATCTACTCAACACATATATAATTTGGCTAATCACAGGACCACGCCACTTTCGTGGAACGGGTTTACTCCATTGGATTGCCAGTGCTTTAAAACAAATCTTTCTTTTAAACATCGCTATGCTTTTTATAAAAATGAAGCCGTTATAAGACTCAGTTCCCATCACACAATGCAACGCAAACCGGAGGATAGAGTTTTACCTTATAATGGCCAAGATATGATTGATACGAATAAAACAAAAGCATTTGATATTATGACTAGTGTTTATATGTTTCAAAAACAATTTCAATCATAACTATCAATCATAGACGGCATGGGTACCATATATCATGTCGCCATATATATATATATACAATCAAAACCGCATGATGTCGTATTTGGGAATTGGATTTCCGTCATGAACCAAGGCAAAAGATAGTCCTTACCGAATTCGTGACTCTCTAGCCCGAGCCACAGGATCAGAGCTCGAGTGACCCTAGGAGTGACAGGGCCGGTCCACCGATGTGGATTAAAATTCCTGAACAATACGTTTCCCCGCCCTTTGGGGCGTAAACGAGTCAACGAATGACTCCATCGGACCCGGATCGTCCGATCAAACCGAGGCGCCTCGCAACAGCAACAACCACATAGGTGAAAAGTATATAAATGTCAGGGCTGGTAGGTCACTGACACCACCCTAGCTAGAAAGAAACGCATGTCCTCCCTGAGGTCCTTCCTCCCGTTTCTGGTTCATACCGGGGTGTGAGGCTCGTGAATTCACGTTATACACAAAGCTACGCCACACAGGCGGTGCTTTGATCATCACCACAAGACTTTGCTTTTCAACAGAAGCCCTGATCACTGCATCTTTGCATGCCACACAGGCAATTCATGCCATGCGACTGATGTCCATCGATATACAACCTCTGAGCTCGTGCGTTTCAGAGAAGGGCGTTAAGCAAAAGAATAAATTCTCCGCCTCCAAACAGATGTATATTTAATAGAGATCAATCAAAACAGAATAAAATCCAATGTCAGACACACAGTCCATACAAGTCCGTTCTGGGTCTGAACGAAACCGGAGGCACTAAATACCTCGCAAACCCATCGATCACCACATACGTCTGGACGATCACCACTCATTATCCATATTTCGGGATGCCTCCCAATCAGGACCTCGGTTACCATCCAAACGAGGTGAAGATCTCTGGTCTTCGACCACCGTCTTCATCTTCGAATTTCAATCGTCGGTCAATTATTTGAAATGAGAATTAACTCGGCCTTTTCAAATAATTCACGTATATTTAGAATTTCAAATCAATTTATTTCAATGGTTAAATCATTCGACAACACCAATTTTGTTCTTTTAATGAAATTTTCACACCAAACACATTCAACCATCAAATACCATATAAATCGAGCAAATTCAGTTTATTTCCATTCCATATCGTTTATGATATTTTATAACGATTTATCGCTATTTTTATTTATTTTAAAATAGCCAATTTATTCAAAACGACGCTTCGGGCCATAACGCGGCCGTGGCGCTGTTTTTCTTCAGATTTGATTTACACATATCTGAAAATCTAACCGTTGGATCTTCACGCAGCAATTTACATCATTAGAAAGGTCTTTTCAAAACGAATCCAATGGTTCCAGTTTCGGGAAAATCCGACGGTCGGATCTCCCGGTATAATCGTTTGAAGTTTTGATTTCAAATTACGAACTGCAGCGTCGTTATTCGATTAAATATAATTATATTTATAAATATAAATAAATATAATCGTTTCTGGCGCTGTTTTTCTTCAGATTTGAATTAAACACTCCAGACAATCCAACCGTTGGATTTTTACAAAGTTGGTGCCGTTGGAAAGATTTTTCCAAGGCGAACCCAACGGTTGCGGTTTCGGGAAAATCCAATGGTCGGATTTCCCGTACTAGTTGTTTGAAATCACGGTTTCAAAACGCGAACTGCACGGCCACGTTTCGTTTTAATTTTATTTATATTTATATATTTATATAAATATAGTTCATTCAACAATTTCAATATCGTTTTTACTTCAAATATTTCACTAACGCCTTAAAATTTTGGAAAATTTCGCCATAACCTCCTTTGTACGGGAGGGGCTGGGAAAATTCCCAAATAGCCACACGGGCGTCTCATGTCGAAAAGAAAAAGAAAAAGCCAAGCGGCTAGCCAACAGGCTCATAAAATCATCACCCAAACAAAACAGTAAATGTGTACCTATTTGTCGGTCACAAAATTTTATTCCTATTCTCTAGCCCCTTTGCTATAACCTGTTCAATAGATATGCATGTACATATATATAGTTCTTATCATTTATCATTTTCTATTCAACTTCATATTTGATTCCATTTGTTTTAAAACACCATTCATTCTAAGGTTACATGTATAGGCAAAAATCATATCATTAGCTAATTAACGGATATTTCAACTCATTTTTTTTTTGAACGAGTGGCTATTTTTAACACTTCACATTTCAACGATTCATGTATAATAATAAAAATGTGATTTTTATTGTAAAACGGTTCATTTCAAAACACTATTATTTTATATAGTTTATATAGGTGATAAAAATAGGATTTTTATTATAAAACAATTTATTTCAAAATACTATTATTTTATATAGTTTATATAGTCGATAAAAGGTGATTTTTATTATCAAACAATTTATTTCAAAATATGAATACCATTCAACACATGAATTTCAAATCAACGAATGAATATCGATTCAACACATGAAGGTTTTCTATAGTTTCTATATATAGATAAAAATGTGATTTTTATATTTAAAACGCGAATACCATTCAACACATGAATTTCTAATCAACGAATGAATATCGATTCAACACATGAAGGTTTTCTATAGTTTCTATATATAGATAAAAATGTGATTTTTATATTTAAAACGCGAATACCATTCAACACATGAATTTCTAATCAACGAATGAATATTATTCAAAATTTCGGCAGCATAACGGCAGGGTAGTTAAAACCGGGACCGTCCCTAGTACGGCTCCTCGCTCTACCTTAAAACCTCACGGTTTTTGACAATGGGGATCATGCATCTAGTTCGCACGCAGGCGGCATGTATATATTTATTTCATTTCCACAAACTAATCCTATGTGGTTTCAACCAAATATTTATCAACCACAAACGGGTATTTTTCAACCACAATCAATCAATATCAACCACAAACAATCCCAAACAACCATTCACTATCAATCAATTTTCACACCAATCACATCCAATAAATATCGTCCATGGTTTGTGGACGAGGGGCGTATATATATATATTTATATATAGCAATTCACTTTTATTTCAACACATATATAATTTTTACAACGCATATATAACTTATACATCGAACATACAACTTGTACAACGCTTATACATGAGGTGTACAACGCTTATATAACTCATACATCGACTATATAATTTATACATCGTCGTTTTCCATATCGTTTATAAATTAGAAATCTCACATTGGGTTTCACTCCACCAAAAATAGCAGAAGGCTCAGAAAAATATGCGGTCTCTTCTAAAATGTAGAAGGCGTCCACACGGTCACGATGTTTCCTGTTTCATCGAATTTCGTTAAAGAACGAAAAAGATATGATTTTTCAAAGGTTTGCAATGGTTTAAAGGTGTTAAAATCAAATTAAATAAAATCAGCCGTAACTTGCCTTTGATGTTCGAAATTAGGTCTTAATCTTTCTTCAATTTGGTGCAACGATATGAAGATCGGCCACCACCACGTCACAGCCCTCCGAGAGGCGCGCCGAACGATGCCAGGGGGTCCCACTCGGTGGCACGGCGGCTGAGATATCGGGGACGATGCGGCGGCACTTCTCGGCGTTGAATCTCGAAAAATACACCACTAGGGAAGCTCCAACTGGTATGGATTTGAAGATCGAGGGAAGGGCTTCAAAATTCTCCAAAGGAGCAGTGGGTTCTGATGCGTGGATGACGAGAAATCGAGGCACGAAGATCTGAAGGGGAGCCGCCGTTGATTTCGAGGGTGTCGGGGAAGAAAGAGATAGATTAGCCAATAGGATTTTTTTCATTTTATTTTATAATTTTTAAAATCTCTAAAATACCCCTGTCCCATACGAACACCAATTCGAACCCGACGACTGTCGTCCTTAGCGTTTTACCCCCATTCCGAACACAATGGGATATGTTTCGAACGCCCATTCGGATGTTTCAGTCAGTTTCCCTTCAAATTAAAATATAAAACATTCAATATTTAATTTGAACGTAAATTTCAATTTGCCAGGGCCACAAACTGATTCGAAAAATTCCAGAAAAATAAATTTAGCTATGTTTTGACGATACGGTCCCAACAAAACTAGTTTCGTCGAATTCTGAGACCGTTTGCAAAAAGGCCTTTTTTGGTCGATCCAATTTAACTGTAATTGACCAAAACACATTTTCCTTTGCCACGCTCACATATCAGCTTCAAAAATTATGAAATTTGAAACCTAGCAATAACTTCACATCCCGGATCCTACAAAAGTGGTTTCGTCGAATTCCGAGGTCGTATGCAAAATGGCCAATTTCACGGGCTATATAAAATCCATAGCGACCCTTCTGAAAATTCATTCGGCCATAACTTTTGCTTTCCGCTATGAAAATTCGATTTTTCAGATTCGTTAGAAAGGTATTCACTAACAGATTTAAATATTTTTGGTTTCGCAAAAATCCGTTCTGTTTTGCACCCGGTACAGTCCGACAAAGTTTGAATTCAATTTTTGAAACTGCAGCGCCTTTTCAAGCCTTGTTTATAATTATAATTAATTATATTCATTTTCAATTGTCGATTCAACTCACTTTTCATTGCCTCTAGCTAAAATATTTATTTTAAATATTTAAAATCCATTATTTTAGCCAATTTAAAAATTTTAAATTGGTTCAGATTTTCTGGGTCGTTACAATCTCCCCCACTTAAAACTTTTCGTCCCCGAAAAGGAACAAAGTCGAAAGTGGTTTGATAAATCTACAATCACAGAACACAACAACCAACAATCAAATCATTTTAACCTTTCAAAAATATACTGATTAATTTCTATGCTCTTTTTTTTTTTAAAATCATTCAGACCATAGAATTTAAAAGTTCACTTCCATGGAAAGAAAATAGCAACAGAATAGAGAATTAAATGGTAATGCAAAGTATGGTAAATGTACCTTGCACCGGAGTCAATCAGAGATATCTACTCGGCATCTAGGATAAGCTTTCTGAATGCTCTCCTCAGTTTCCCAAGTACAATCTCGCGGATCTCCACTCCATTGCACTTTGACTAAGTGAACCTTCTTGTTCCTCAGCTATTTGGTTTCTTTGTCGATAATCTTTAACGGCTCACGTCTCACGGCTAATTCTGGAGTAATTTCAATATCCTGTTGAGCTGCTTCTTCCACGATCAAGTCTGGATCATGAACGTGCTTTCGAAGTTGAGATATATGAAATACATCATGAACTCCAGACAACCAGTCAGGCAGTTTGACCCTATAAGCGAGAGTTTCGATCCGTTCCAGAATAGGAAACGGACCAATGGATTTGGGCGCCAACTTTCCAGTTTTACCGAACCGGATAACTCCTCTCATCGGCGATACTTTCAAATATACATAGTTGCCAACATCAAAGGATATATCTCTTCTTCTTCTGTCGGCATAGCTCTTTTGTCGGCTTTGAGCGGCAAGTAATCGCTTCTTAATGAAATCGACTTTGTCGGCGGCTTCTCGGATCATATCAGGACCCAACACAAGTCTATTACCAGGTTCGACCCAACAAGCAGGAGATCGGCACGGTCTACCATACAATGCTTCGAATGGCGACATTGTCAGACTCGCCTGGTAGCTGTTGTTATAAGAGAATTCAGCCAAATGCAGATTGTCTTCCCAGGATCCACCGAAATCTATAACACAAGCCCGCAATAGATCTTCTAAAATACGATTCACCCTCTCAGTCTGACCGTCTGTCTGAGGATGATAAGCGGTGCTCAAGTTCAACTTCGTTCCTAGCTCGACTTAGAATGCTTCCCAGAATTTGCTAGTGAATATTGTATCTCTATCACTGACTATACTGAGCGGCACTCCATGTAGTCTAACTATTTCCTTGAAGTATATCTGCGCCAGACTCTGAGCAGTTCTGTTTGATCTGACAGGTATGAAATGGGCGGTCTTCGTGAAGCGATCTACGATCACCCAAATACTGTCATTTCCCTTTCTGGTTCTGGGTAAACCATCAATGAAATCCATAGAAATATGTTCCCACTTCCAGCCAGGAACTTCTAGCGGCTGTAATAATCCAGCTAGCTTCTGTTGGTCGCTCTTGACTAGTTGGCAAGTAGGGCATCGGCTAACATATAAAGAAATGTCCCTCTTCATCGACTTCCACCAGAAAGTGCGTTTAATGTCATTATACATTTTGCTTACTCCTGGATGGATACTGAGTTTTGACTTGTGGCATTCATCCAGTACTTCCTTTCGAAGCTCAGGAATGTTAGGGACACAGATTCGACCTTTGAGCCTTAGAATTCCATCATTATCAACTTGAAAACTCGAGGGTTCGCCTTGTTGAATTATCTCTCTGATCTTCTGAATGAAGTGATCATCCTCCTGAAGAGCAGATATTTTATCTAGCAAAGAAGTCGTGATAATAAAACTGGCGATCATTACATTCTTTCGGCTCAGCGCATCAGCCACGACATTGGCTTTCCCTGGAGTGTATATAATCTCAAAGTCGTATGCTACAAGGAACTCCAGCCAACATTGCTGCTTCAGATTCAAGTCTTTCTGGGTGAACAGATACTTCAACGACTGATGATCTGTAAACAATTCAAATCTCTCACCCAGAAGATAGTGCCTCCAGATTTTCAAAGCGAACACAATAGCCAATAACTCAAGATCATGAGTTACATAGTTTTTCTCGTGCGGCTTCAGTTGACGGCTAGCATAAGCAATCACTTGGCCTCTCTGCATTAACACTGCGCCAAGGCCTTCTCTAGAAGCATCAGTCCAGACCTTTAAATCCTGGTTGCCATCGATGATGGTTAACACTGGAGCAGTCGTTAGTCTTAACTTTAGCTCTTCAAAAGCCTCCTCACTTTCTGGAGTCCATTTAAATTTAGAATGCTTCTTCGTAAGCTTCGTTAAGTGACCAGATATCTTCGAAAAGTCTTTAACGAATTTCCGGTAATAACTAGCCAATCCGAGAAAACTGCGGACTTCAGTGAGGGTACTAGGCTGTTTCCAATTCTGAATAGCTGTGATTTTACTTGGATCCACAGCGATTCCTTCTTTTGATACGACGTGGCCCAGAAATTTCACTTCATCTTGCCAGAATATACATTTGGAAAATTTGGCTTTTAATACATTTCGTCTCAGAATCTCTAGAACCTGCTCCAGATGCTTTTCATGTTCGTCCTTTGATTTAGAGAAGATTAGAATATCATCAATAAAAACCAGAACAAATTTATTCAAAACTCCTCTGAACACTCTATTCATCAGATCGACAAAGTAAGCTGGAGCGTTACATAAGCCGAACGGCATTACTAACCACTCGTAGAATAAGTCGGGACCTCTGAATGCTGTCATTGGAACACATTCTTCTGCAATTCGAAGTTGATGGAAACCTGTAGCTAGGTCCATTCTTGAGAATACTTGTGCTCCATTTAATCGATCGAACAGATCATCAATCCGCGGCAATGGATATTTGTTCTTTATTGTCTGTTTGTTCAGATCACGATAATCCACACATAGCCGTAGAGTACCGTCAGATTTTGGGACAAACACCACTGCTGCACCCCAATCAGAGAAACTAGGCCTGATCAGACCCTTCCATACCAGCTGTCTTGTTTGATTGTCTAATTCCTCCTTCTCCTTCAAGGACATTCTTCGAATAGCGTGAACTACCGGCCTTGCATTGGGAATCAAAGCAATCTTGAAATCTATTTCTCTCTGCGGAGGTAAGCGAACAACTTCTTCGAACACATCCGCATAGTTTTTGACGACAGGAATGTCTTTGATGAGGTCAGGAATATTCTCTGTGACCTCAGGGGTATTTTCTATTTGAGCTGGAGAAACATCGAGAGCTGACCAGAAATATTTTCTATTTGAAGTCGGGCCTTCACATGGTATGGTTATATAATTCCCCGATTGGGCCTTTGCTTTAACCACTCTCTCGGCGCATTTAACTTCAGCTTCATATCTAGTTAGCCAATCCAATCCCAGAATAAGATCAAATTCATTAAAATTCATGACGATAGAGATAATAGGGAATTTATAGCAAGAAAAAGAGATAGGTACTGCACAAATCCAACTGAGATTGATGGAACCTCCAACTGGATTTTGGACAGTCATTGGCTCTTTGAGCTTCTTCAAATTCAAATCCAGTTTCTTGACTGCACTCTTTGCAATAAAGCTTCGTGACGCGCCTGTGTCAAACAGTACTTTAACTGGAATGTTTTTGACATTGAGCGTGCCTTCTAAAACATCAGACCTTTCCTGAGCAGACGAGGGTGCAGGTACTTCTACCACTTCATTTACATGTACTGCTTTAGGTTTTCTGAATAGCGGGCAGGCCTTTGAAAGATGACCGGACTGATGGCATTGACTGCACTTTCTATTCTCTTGGAACTTCTTGCCAGATTTAGATCCATCCTTTACTCGTTTCTTGAGAGATCTGCAACTTACCGAAAGGTGCCCTTGCCTATTGCAGTTACTGCATACAGCTGTCGTTACTGGTTCTTTTTCGGATCTGGCCCTTTTTCGATTTACTTCGGGCTCCTTACCGACTTCAGACATTGTACTGGCCTCAGGACGATCAGTTTCAGACTCAATTTTATTACTAGAGCTGACTTCCTCCTCGTCGCGCCACATGCCTTTCTTATGGAGATCTTCATACTGATAAGCCATATAAATCATTTCTGAAAAAGGGAGCTTCACATGCCCCATTACTTTATTCTGATATTTCCTTTGAAGCCCGTAAATAAATCTCAAATTCTTTCTCCTCGTATTTTGAATTAGATGGGGAGCAAAGTGAGAAAGTTCGTTGAATTTCTTATGATATTCTGGGATGGTCATATCCCCTTGTATCAAATAAGAAAATTCATCACAAAGGCGCTCAGTCGCTTCGGGAGGAGTAAATCTTTCCAGGAAAATCACTTTGAATCTATCCCAGGTGATATCACCTTCTGGATTATCCTTAATAACTGAATCCCACCAGAACAAAGCTTCTTCTTTGAGTGCCCAGGAGGCCAGTAATCTTTTATGGTCATCCCTCAGCTTTAATGCTTCGAAGATTTTCTCAGCCGAACGAATCCAAGCTTGTGTTTTCATAATTGCTTCTTCACCCGTAAAGGGTTTTCCACCCAGATTTCTATACTTCATGAATAGAGCTTCTATATCCGGGTCAGTATTACTTCTTCTGTTTCTGGCACTCATTTTCTAGTTCTTGTGCAAATAGCAGATCAAGTGTCAGGTCAATAGGAAAGATATTTCAAAATATAGAGACAAATACTTGAATGTAAATGTGTCTATCTAGGTGTAATTTCATTCTGCTTTACTTATACTAGGATATTACTGATCCTATCTGTATAGAGTTACCCGTCCCAGAACACTACTGGTTCTATTTCTGACGAGTTCGTTCAAATGTTATATTCCAGAACTAAGCTTAACCAAAGCTCTGATACCACGTTGAGACGACCCCAAACCCCGTACTGATGGCGGAAAGGGTTATCTTTGGAATATAACACAGAAACAGATAATAGCAAAACAGAATTAAATAAATACACCAGATAATGAACAAAACAATATACTGGATAAAAGTAATCATCAGTTACACAGTATACAGGATCTTACTTAGTACAAATACAGTTCAGCTATACATAAATGTCTACAGCGGAAAACAAACAAAATATGTACAATAGGAGCTGAACAGCATAAAAAGAGATAAATGATAGAATCCATCTTCAGCTCCAGCTATCCAGAGAAAGAACCAGCTAAACCTGAATACAAGGCTGCCCGTGTAGAAAAAGGGGCACCCGAGTTTGAAAGTGAAACAAACTACGAGTCAGTCATGGGACTGGTATGAGAAATCTACTCAACACATATATAATTTGGCTAATCACAGGACCACGCCACTTTCGTGGAACGGGTTTACTCCATTGGATTGCCAGTGCTTTAAAACAAATCTTTCTTTTAAACATCGCTATGCTTTTTATAAAAATGAAGCCGTTATAAGACTCAGTTCCCATCACACAATGCAACGCAAACCGGAGGATAGAGTTTTACCTTATAATGGCCAAGATATGATTGATACGAATAAAACAAAAGCATTTGATATTATGACTAGTGTTTATATGTTTCATAAACAATTTCAATCATAACTATCAATCATAGACGGCATGGGTACCATATATCATGTCGCCATATATATATACAATCAAAACCGCACGATGTCGTATTTGGGAATTGGATTTCCGTCATGAACCAAGGCAAAAGATAGTCCTTACCGAATTCGTGACTCTCTAGCCCGAGCCACAGGATCAGAGCTCGAGTGACCCTAGGAGCGACAGGGCCGGTCCACCGATGTGGATTAAAATTCCTGAACAATACGTTTCCCCGCACTTTGGGGCGTAAACGAGTCAACGAATGACTCCATCGGACCCGGATCGTCCGATCAAACCGAGGCGCCTCGCAACAGCAACAACCACATAGGTGAAAAGTATATAAATGTCAGGGCTGGTAGGTCACTGACACCACCCTAGCTAGAAAGAAACGCATGTCCTCCCTGAGGTCCTTCCTCCCGTTTCTGGTTCATACCGGGGTGTGAGGCTCACGAATTCACGTTATACACAAAGCTACGCCACACAGGCGGTGCTTTGATCATCACCACAAGACTTTGCTTTTCAACAGAAGCCCTGATCACTGCATCTTAGCATGCCACACAGGCAATTCATGCCATGCGACTGATGTCCATCGATATACAACCTCTGAGCTCGTGCGTTTCAGAGAAGGGCGTTAAGCAAAAGAATAAATTCTCCGCCGCCAAACAGATGTATATTTAATAGAGATCAATCAACACAGAATAAAATCCAATGTCAGACACACAGTCCATACAAGTCCGTTCTGGGTCTGAACGAAACCGGAGGCACCAAATACCTTGCAAACCCATTGATCACCACGTACGTCTCGACGATCACCACTCATTATCCATATTTCGGGATGCCTCCCAATCAGGACCTCGGTTACCATCCAAACGAGGTGAAGATCTCTGGTCTTCGACCACCGTCTTCATCTTCGAATTTCAATCGTCGGTCAATTATTTGAAATGAGAATTAACTCGGCCTTTTCAAATAATTCACGTATATTTAGAATTTCAAATCAATTTATTTCAATGGTTAAATCATTCGACAACACCAATTTTGTTCTTTTAATGAAATTTTCACACCAAACACATTCAACCATCAAATACCACATAAATCGAGCAAATTCAGTTTATTTCCATTCCATATCGTTTATGATATTTTATAACGATTTATCGCTATTTTTATTTATTTTAAAATAGCCAATTTATTCAAAACGACGCTTCGGGCCATAACGCGGCCGTGGCGCTGTTTTTCTTCAGATTTGATTTACACATATCTGAAAATCTAACCGTTGGATCTTCACGCAATTTACATCATTAGAAAGGTCTTTTCAAAACGAATGCAACGGTTCCAGTTTCGGGAAAATCCGACGGTCGGATCTCCCGGTATAATCGTTTGAAGTTTCGATTTCAAATTACGAACTGCAGCGTCGTTATTCGATTAAATATAATTATATTTATAAATATAAATAAATATAATCGTTTCTGGCGCTGTTTTTCTTCATATTTGAATTAAACACTCCAGACAATCCAACCGTTGGATTTTTACAAAGTTGGTGCCGTTGGAAAGATTTTTCCAAGGCGAACCCAACGGTTGCGGTTTCGGGAAAATCCAATGGTCGGATTTCCCGTACTAGTTGTTTGAAATCACGGTTTCAAAACGCGAACTGCACGGCCATGTTTTGTTTTAATTTTATTTATATTTATATATTTATATAAATATAGTTCATTCAACAATTTCAATATCGTTTTTACTTCAAATATTTCACTAACGCCTTAAAATTTTGGAAAATTTCGCCATAACCTCCTTTGTACGGGAGGGGCTGGGAAAATTCTCAAATATCCACACGGGCGTCTCATGTCGAAAAGAAAAAGAAAAAGCCAAGCGGCTAGCCAACAGGCTCATAAAATCATCACCCAAACAAAACAGTAAATGTGTACCTATTTGTCGGGCACAAAATTTTATTCCTCTTCTCTAGCCCCTTTGCTATAACCTGTTCAATAGATATGCATGTACATATATATAGTTCTTATCATTTATCATTTTCTATTCAACTTCATATTTGATTCCATTTGTTTTAAAACACCATTCATTCTAAGGTTACATGTATAGGCAAAAATCATATCATTAGCTAATTAACGAATATTTCAACTCATTTTTTTTGAACGAGTGGCTATTTTTAACACTTCACATTTCAACGATTCATGAATAATAATAAAAATGTGATTTTTATTGTAAAACAGTTCATTTCAAAACACTATTATTTTATATAGTTTATATAGGTGATAAAAATAGGATTTTTATTATAAAACAATTTATTTCAAAATACTATTATTTTATATAGTTTATATAGTCGATAAAAGGTGATTTTTATTATCAAACAATTTATTTCAAAATATGAATACCATTCAACACATGAATTTCAAATCAACGAATGAATATCGATTCAACACATGAAGGTTTTCTATAGTTTCTATATATAGATAAAAATGTGATTTTTATATTTAAAACGCGAATACCATTCAACACATGAATTTCTAATCAACGAATGAATATCGATTCAACACATGAAGGTTTTCTATAGTTTCTATATATAGATAAAAATGTGATTTTTATATTTAAAACGCGAATACCATTCAACACATGAATTTCTAATCAACGAATGAATATTATTCAAAATTTCGGCAGCATAACGGAAGGGTAGTTAAAACCGGGACCGTCCCTAGTACGGCTCCTCGCTCTACCTTAAAACCTCGCGGTTTTTGACAATGGGGATCATGCATCTAGTTCGCACGCAGGCGGCATGTATATATTTATTTCATTTCCACAAACTAATCCTATGTGGTTTCAACCAAATATTTATCAACCACAAATGGTTATTTTTCAACCACAATCAATCAATATCAACCACAAACAATCTCAAACAACCATTCGCTATCAATCAATTTTCACACCAATCACATCCAATAAATATCGTCCATGGTTTGTGGACGAGGGGCGTATATATATATATATATATATATATATATATATATATATAGCAATTCACTTTTATTTCAACACATATATAATTTTTACAACGCATATATAACTTATACATCGAACATACAACTTATACAACGCTTATACATGAGGTGTACAACGCTTATATAACTCATACATCGACTATATAATTTATACATCGTCGTTTTCCATATCTTTTATAAATTAGAAATCTCACATTGGGTTTCACTCCACCAAAAATAGCAGAAGGCTCAGAAAAATATGCGGTCTCTTCTAAAATGTAGAAGGCGTCCACACGGTCACGATGTTTCCTGTTTCATCGAATTTCGTTAAAGAACGAAAAAGATATGATTTTTCAAAGGTTTGCAACGGTTTAAAGGTGTTAAAATCAAATTAAATAAAATCAGCCGTAACTTGCCTTTGATGTTCGAAATTAGGTCTTGATCTTTCTTCAATTTGGTGCAACGATATGAAGATCGGCCACCACTACGTCACAGCCCTCCGAGAGGCGCGCCGAACGATGCCAGGGGGGTCCCACTCGGTGGCACGGCGGCTGAGATATCGAGGACGATGCGGCGGCACTTCTCGGCGTTGAATCTCGAAAAATACACCACTAGGGAAGCTCCAACTGGTATGGATTTGAAGATCGAGGGAAGGGCTTCAAAATTCTCCAAAGGAGCAGTGGGTTCTGATGCATGGATGACGAGAAATCGAGGCACGAAGATCTGAAGGGGAGCCGCCGTTGATTTCGAGGGTGTCGGGGAAGAAAGAGATAGATTAGCCAATAGGATTTTTTTCATTTTATTTTATAATTTTTAAAATCTCTAAAATACCCCTGTCCCATACGAACACCAATTCGAACCCGACGACTGTCGTCCTTAGCGTTTTACCCCCATTCCGAACACAATGGGCTTTGTTTCGAAGGCCCATTCGGATGTTTCAGTCAGTTTCCCTTCAAATTAAAATATAAAACATTCAATATTTAATTTGAACGTACATTTCAATTTGCCAGGGCCACAAACTGATTCGAAAAATTCCAGAAAAATAAATTTAGCTATGTTTTGACGATACGGTCCCAACAAAACTAGTTTCGTCGAATTCTGAGACCGTTTGCAAAAAGGCCCTTTTTTGGTCGATCCAATTTAAGTGTAATTGACCAAAACACATTTTCCTTTGCCATGCTCACATATCAGCTTCAAAAATTATGAAATTTGAAACCTAGCAATAACTTCACATCCCGGATTCAACAAAAGTGGTTTCGTCGAATTCCGAGGTCGTATGCAAAATGGCCAATTTCACGGGCTATATAAAATCCATAACGACCCTTCTGAAAATTCATTCGGCCATAACTTTTGCTTTCCGCTATGAAAATTTGATTTTTCAGATTCGTTAGAAAGGTATTCACTAACAGATTTAAATATTTTTGGTTTCGCTAAAATCCGTTCTGCTTTGCACCCGGTACAGTCCGACAAAGTTTGAATTCAATTTTTGAAACTGCAGCGCCTTTTCAAGCCTTGTTTATAATTATAATTAATTATATTCGTTTTCAATTGTCGATTCAACTCACTTTTCATTGCCTTTAGCTAAAATATTTATTTTAAATATTTAAAATCCATTATTTTAGCCAATTTAAAAATTTTAAATTGGTTCAGATTTTCTGGGTCGTTACAAGTTCCTAGTCTGAGCCTATGATATTCTACTTTTATCATAATATGTTACATTCCTTTTATTTTATTATGATTTTGAAACATGTTAACGCAGTTATTATTTATCATAATAGTCTGTTCATTTTCTATTACTATTTAAATTATAACGCACGTTAAAATTTCCTGCAAATTCTCATTAATTTGCCCAACTAAGTCTACTTCCTTTTTATTACAATTCTACAATGGTACACATGTTTACTATAAATTTAATTCATTTTTATTTAATCCATGGTCGCAAAGTTACACACTTTGTTCTATTTTCCGTGTACAAGAAAAGAATTAAATTTGCGTCCTTTTAACTAACATTTACATAACTAGACATTTTCATACCATATGTAATTTATTATAGAAAAACTATAAATAACTAAATTATTAACATTTGTCTATTACTCCTTTTTTTCCGCTTATTTTACAATTATTATAAGTTTAGTTTTAGGAAGTAATCTTACCCCACTTGGCTGGTTATAGAAATTATATTAAAATCTATTTTCTTATTTTAATATTAATACTAGGAACAACAACACATACTTTTCTTAATTGATGAATTAGTGCAAAATACAATAAATTCCCGATTTTGCACTAATCTCACTTTCCTTAATTTTATCCTTGCAATTATATTTACCATCTTCCTTATAATATTAAATTATGGAAATATATACCTTTTTTCTCAACTAACCAACTAACCTAATATTAACTTCCAAACCAACTTTTTACTAGAATTCCTCTTTCTCTTATTCCCTAAAGTTTGACAATTACTGTAAGTGTCTAACTTTTTGGGCTTATGCCTTTTCCTCACAGGTTTATATTGCAATGTTACGTATATTCATTTATTTTGATTTTGTTCCTGAATAATGACAATTTTCATATAAATACACTTTTAACAATTTATAGTATAATAAGGAATAACTTACATATACTATTTCTATAGTTATCCTTAAATGCAATATATGTCAAATTCAGTAATTTAACACGAATTTAACGATATTATATATCATTAATCAGAAAAGGTATATAATTTAAATCCACTCATCTGGAAAAATCACTCCAAGTTTTAGATCTGATTTGAATCCAGATTTGATATCCGTAATTTTTCTCTTTTGTAAACCTATTTGAGTCTACAAATTGAAATTTTACATGGATTTATAGATATGGATCAAAAAGAAAATGAACTAAAACATTTAAAATCAGATTTGAATAACATACCATATACGGACAGAGAATTTAGTTTTCTGTATTCAAAATCTACAGCTTATACCTCTAGAAATGGAATCAAAAAGACTAAGTCTAATTTTTTAATTTCTGAAGAATTGGAGGAGAAAAGATATGTGATAAGGCTTCCACGTACATTCAGAGAAGTAAGAGTATGAAGGGTAGCCCTGTACCTTTATTTATAGATGTTCAAAACAACGTTGTCCGTTCGATTCAAATTGGATAAGATCTGTGCATTCAACATGAAATAAAAGGCAAAAGTGACGTGTCTTGTCCATTTTAACTTATACATATTTATTTCACTCATTTTGAATTCGAACGTTATTTAAATAATGTTATTAAACTTCCTTTATTACGTGATTTAATTCCATTTATGATGCACGTTTATTTCAAGTTCAAATGCGCGTTTATTTCAAATTCAAATGCACGTTACTTCAAAAATTTATGCATACATGTATATATGAAATATATATATATATATACACACACATATACACATGCGTGCTTACGCATACGTTACCATTTTACATATGTAATGTAAATACATTTCCATTTATATCTCTTCTGATTTCATTTATTATGCATGTTATTAATTATTTGAACAATGTAATTTAACATTAATTACTTTTTGTTTCTTTCTTGACTTAATCCCTTTTAGTACACGCGTTTGTTTAGAATTTCAAATGCGCATTATTTCTGAAATTAATACAAATGTATATTTATATGAAATAATTGTACACATGCGTGTCTTATACATGTGTTATCTTTCCTGAATTAATTCTCTTGTAACATTATGTTACATTTATTGGTTTATAACTGTAGTGACCCTCCCTCTCGGTCGATCCAAATCGATCGTTAAACCGACTTAAATCGAACCAAAAAGGCGGATACGCTAATTTGGGCGCACAACACATTAGAACAAACAACAGAAGACTTTTATAAACATCATAATAATGTTACATAAGAGTACATAATATCAGAGTTTAAATAAATATACAGTGAAAAATAAATTTACAATAAATGTAATACAATGGAGCGGAAACTGAAACGACCCGAACTTCCCCGGTAAGGAAAGCCCGGATTGAATTGAGGACAAGCCACATCGGAACGCAAACAGAAGAACATTTCATTGTTAATTACAACAATTCCATCAGAATACAAGAATATACAGAGTATGAATCAATATTACACATCACAAAATATCAGAGATTACAATACATTACATAGCAGTGGAAAATAATACAAAGCACAACTGAAGGAGATATACGGATACAAAGCTTTCTGGATATCATTCCAGCTGTAAATCAGGATCCTGTGAATATAAATCTGCGAAACCAAAACTACTAGCTGCCCGTGTCAAAATAAGGGCACCCAGAGTTTAGGTTAAAAAAATAAACTCCAGGTCAGTTATGTGACTGGTGTGAGAACTAAAACAGTTATTAATCTTTATTTTAAAGTTCGGTAAATCAAGGGACCACGCCGTATAACACGGAACGGGTTTCCTCCCAAGAATACCAGTGCATAAAACAACAACGCAATGCTAAATAAAGAACAATGATGCTATTATAAGACCCAGGTCCCATCACACAATGCAACACAAGCCGGAGGATAGGGTTTTTACCTTATAATAGCCAAGAATGCTTGGTTCGTGAAATTTCATGTTTAATTATTACCATAAGTGTATAGTGTCAAAACAATTTCAATCACAAGTATCAATCATAGACGGCATAAGTGCCCCATACCACTATGTCGCCATATATAGGTATACAATCAAAACCGCAATTGTCACGTATTGGAAGCTGGATTTCCATCCGTGAACCAAGGCAAAAGATAGTCCTTACCGAATTCGAGACTGTCTAGCCCGAGTCTCAGGTAAGTACTCAGTCAAGCCTTTGGATCATCAGGGCTGGTCCACCGATGTGGATTAAAATGCCAGAACACTGCCTTTCCCCGCCCTTTAGGGCGTAAATGAGTCCTATGACTCCATCGGCTCCACACAGTCACTGATATATCCGAGGCGCCTCGCAATCCAACAACCACATAATTCAAACTCGTCAGGGCCTGTAAAACCACTGACGCCACTTCTAGCTAGAAGGAAACGCATACCCTCCTTGATGTCCTCTCCCATTTCTGGTTCACAACCGGGGTGTGAGGCTCACGAATCAACGTTACACAAAGCTATGCCACACAGGCGGTGCTTTGATCATCAACCACAAGACTTTTCTTTTCAACAGAAGCCTCGATCAATTGCCACTTAGGCATGCTACATAGGAAATTCACTCCAGGAGATTGATATCCATCAATATATAAACCCTGAGCTTGTACGTCTCAGAGAAGGGCGTTAAGCAAGAGAATAAATTCTCCGCCGCCAAACAGATATATATTTAATAGAAATCAATTACACAGAATAAAATCCAATGCCAGACACACAGTCCATTTACAAGTTCGTTCTGGGTCTGAACGAAACCGGAGGCACCTTGTACCTCGCATATCCATCGATCTCCAAGTACGTCTGGACGATCACCAACTGATTCCCTCCTCTTGGGTGTACAGTCCAATCAAGATCATCAGTAATCACCCAAACGATGTGAAGACCTCCGTCCTTCGACCACCGTCTTTGTGGCGACCCCAAAACCCCGTACGATGGTGTCAAGGGTAATCTTTGGAATATAACACATAAACAGATAACAATAGAACAGAAATAAATAAATACACCAGATAATGTACAATAGGAAACACTGGATAAACATAATCATCCGAGTTACACAGTATACAGGATCATACTTAGTACAAAATACAGTTCAGCTATACATAAATGTCTACAGTGGAAAACAAACATAATATGTACAATAGGAGCCGAACAACATAAAAAGAGATAAATGATAGAATCCATCTTCAGCTCCAGCTATCCAGAAAGAGCCTGCTAAAACCTGAATACAAGGCTGCCCGTGTAGAAATAGGGGCATCCGAGTTTGCAAGTGAAACAAACTACGAGTCAGTCATGGGACTGGTATGAGAAATCTACTTCACTGGTTAACCAATACTAACAAGGTAAATCATAGGACCACGCCACTTTTGTGTAACGGGTTTACTCCAGTGATTGCTAGTGCTTTAAAACAAGTAAATCTTTTAAACATCGCAATGCTTTTTATAAAAATGAAGCCATTATAAGACTCAGTTCCCATCACACAATGCAACACAAGCCGGAGGATAGAGTTTTACCTTATAATGGCCAAAATATGCTTGATACGAATAAAACAAAAGCATTTGATATTATTACCAGTGTTTATATGTTTCAAAAACAATTTCAAATCATAAGTATCAATCATAGACGGCATTAATGCCCCATACCACTATGTCGCCATATATAGGTATACAATCAAAACCGCACGGTATCGTATTTGGAAATTGGATTTCCGTCATGAACCAAGGAAAAAGATAGTCCTTACCGACTTCGAGACTCTCTAGCCCGAGCCTCAGGGTCAGAGCACATCGACCCTTGGATCATCAGGGTCGGTCCACCGATGTGGATTAAAATGCCTGAACACTGCGTTTCCCCGCCCTTTGGGGCGTAAATAAGCCAAATGACTCCATCGGCTCCACATAGTCACCGATATATCCGAGGCGCCTCGCAACAGCAACAACCACACAGGTGAAAATAATATAAATGTCAGGGCTGGTAGGTCACTGACACCACCCTAGCTAGAAGGAAACGCATTTACTCCCTGAGGTCCTCTCCCGTTTCTGGTTCATACCGAGGTGTGAGGCTCGTGAATCAACGTTATACACAAAGCTATGCCACACAGGTTGTGCATTGTTAATCAACCACAAGACTTTGCTTTCCAACAAAAGCCTTGATCATTTGCCACTCAGGCAATTCACTTTATGCGACTGATTTCTATCGATATATAACCTCTGAGCACATACATCTCAGAGAAGGGCGTTAAGCAAGAGAATAAATTCTCCGCCGCCAAACAGATATATATTTAATAAAGATCAATCAGCACTGAACAAAATCCAATGTCAAACATACAGTCCATTTACAAGTTCGTCCTGGGTCTGAACGAAACCGGAGGCACCTCATACCTCGTATATCCATCGATCTCCAAGCACGTCTGGACGATCACCACTTATTATCTATATTTCGGGATGCCTCCCAATCAAGACATCAGTAATCAACCAACCGAGGTGAAGATCTTCGGTCTTCAACCACCGTCTTCATCATCGACTTCTTACCGCCGATCAATTATTTGAAATGAGATTTAACTCGGCCTTTTCAAATAATTCACGTATATTTAGAATTTAAATCAATTCATTTCAATGATTAAATTATTCGACATCAATAATTCTGTTATTAAATGTAATTTTCACCCCAAACACATTGAACCATCAAATATCTAATAAACCGGATAATTCGGTTTATTTTCCATTCCATATCGTTTATAATATTTTATAACGATTTATCACTATTTTTATTCCTTTAAAAATAGTCAATTCATTCAAACTAAGCTTCAGGCCATAACGCGGTCGTGGCGCTGTTTTTCTTCAGATTTGATTTACACATATCTGAAAATCTAACCGTTGGATCTTCACAAATTTTATATTATTAGAAAGATCTTTTCAAAACAAACCCAACGGTTTCGGTTTTGGGAAAATCCGACGGTTGGATCTCCCGGTACAATCGTTTGAAGTTACGATTTCAAAATACGAACTACAGCGTCATTATTCGATTTAATTTAATTATATATATATAAATATAATCGATTCTGGCGCTGTTTTTTTCAGATTTGAATTAAACATTCCAGACAATCCAACCGTTGGATCTTCACAAAGTGGGTGTCGTTGGAAATATATTTCCAAAGCGAACCCAACGGTTTCGGTTTCGGGAAAATCCGTTGGTCGGATCTCCCGCACTAATCGTTTGAAATTACGGTTTCAAAACACGAACTGCAGCTTCGTTATTCGATTTATTTTAATTATATTTATATATGTATATATAAATATAATTCTTTCTTCGATTTCAAAACTATATTCGTTTCATATATTTGAGAAGAATGATATTTTTATCATCAAAAATATTTATTCAACACATGAATATTTTTAGCACTTCATATTCACAATAAAAATGCAGATTTTATTATTCAATCTATATATTCAACACATGAATGTTTTTGACTTCACACATACGATAAAAATATGATTTTTATCGTTCTAGTCCTTTATTCAACACATGAGTATTTTCTATAGTTGATATATATAATAAAAATGTTATTTTTATCTTTCAAACAAATTTACTCAACACATGAGCTTCATTCAACACATGAATTTCTGTTCAACACATGAATTTCTATTCAACACATGAATATTTTCTATAGTTCATATATATAATAAAAATGTGATTTTTATTGTAAAACAATTTATTTCAAAACACGATTATTTTATATAGTTTATACATAAGGTAAAAATGTTATTTTTAGTGTTAAAACAATTTATTTAAAACACTAGTATTTTATATAATCTATATATGATAAAAATGTTATTTTTATTTTTCAAAGAATTTATTCAATACACGAACTCCATTCAACACATGAATTTATTTCAACACAGGAATTTCTATTCAACACATGAATTTATTTCAACATTCAACACATGAATTTTATTTCAACATTCAACACGTGAATTTAAATCAAACACAGAAATATTTCAGAAAATTTCTGCAGCATAACGGTAGGGTAGTTAAAACCGGGACCGTCCCTAGTACGGCTCCTCGCTCTACCTTAAAGCCTCACAGCTTTTGACAATGGGGATTTTCAATATCTAGTACGTACACAGAGGAATTTTTCCATATACTAATCCTATTGGGATTTCAACCACAATCAATCATTTCAAATCAACCATTCATGATATTCACCAAATTTTCACATCAACCAATAATCCAAACAATATCACAACCAATATATATCGTCCATGGTCTGTGGACGAGGGGAGTGTGTGTGTCTATATATATATATACATATATAACTATATTTCGATTTCATTTCAACATCATTTCAATTTATTTCAACGCACATATCATTTTTACAACGCATATATAACTTATACATCGAACATACAACTTATACAACGCTTATACATGTGGTGTACAACACTTATATAACTCTTACTTCGACTATATAATTTATACATCGTTGATTCCATATCGTTTATAATTCAGAAATCTCACATTGGGTTCCACTCCACCAAAAATAGCAGAAGGCTCAGAAAAATATCCGGTCTCTTCTAGAATGTAGAAAACGTCCACACGAGTCCACTATCTCTTGTTTCACTGGATTTCGTTAACAAACGAAAAAGATATGATTTTTACAGTGAAATCATAAACCGTAGCGCTTTAAAGTGCTATAGAACAGTTTAATATTATAAAGCCGTTACCTTTCAAAATTCTTCAAAACTAGGTTTAATATTTTCGCCGAATCCGTGAAGTTGCAGCTCGATCGGACCATACAGCGTTGAAAAGGGAAGAGGGGGCTTCTCGGTGCCGGTGGTGGGGGTCTAGTTCATCGCTGGCACGGAGGCGCGGCGGGCCTTCAAACGGCCGGAGTTCATTACCCCCGATCTCGACGAACCCTCCACGATACCAGGCGAGAAGGGTACGGATTTGAAGCTCTCGATGGGATCTTCAAAAGCTTCAACTAGGTCGAGGTGTGATTTTGCGTGTGGAGGGAGAAATCAAGGAGGGAAGGGGAGAGCTCGATTTCGCCGTCGGTTCTGAAGGAGTCGGGGAGAGAGAATTGTGATGGGCCAATCAAATTTATTTATTTTTAAAAATCCAAAAATACCCCTTGCCTCATACGAACTCCAATCCAAACCCAACCACTGTCATCTCTAGCTAAATACCCCCATTCCGAACACAATGGGATATGTTTCATAGGCCCATTCGATTGTTTCAGTCAGTTTTTCTTCAAATTAAAATATAAAACATTTAATATTTGATTTGAACGTACATTTCAATTTGCCGGGGCCACATATTGATTCTAAAAATTCCAGAAAAATAAATCTAGCTATGTTTTGACGGTACGGTCCTAACAAAACTAGTTTCATCGAATTCTGAGACCGTTTGAAAAATGACCTTTTTCTGGTCGATCAATTTAACAAAAATCGACCAAACACATTTTCTTTTTCCACGCTCACATACTAGCTTCAAAAATTATGAAATTTGAAACCTAGCAATAATTTGACATCCCGGATCCAACAAAAGTGGTTTCGTCGAATTCTGAGGTCGTTTGCAAAATGGCTATTTTCACCGGCTATATATTCTCTATAGCGACCTTTCTGAAAATTCATTTGGCCATAACTTTTGATTCCTGCTATGAAACTTCGATTTTTCAGATTCGTTAGAAAGATATTCACTAACAGATTGAAATATTTTTGGTTCCACTAAAATCCGTTTTATTTTGCACCCGGTACAGTCAGTCAAAGTTTGAATTGAAGTTTTGAATCTACCGCGCCATTTCAGGCCTGGTTTATAATTTAAAATAATTATATTTATTTTCAAACATTGATTCAAACACGCTTTTCGTCGTTATTATTTAAAATATTTTATTTTAAATATTAGAAATTCACTAAAATAGCCAAGTTTGAAAATTTTAAATTGGCTAAGATTTTCCGGATTGTTACAATCTGCCCCACTTAAAACTTTTCGTCCTCGAAAAGGAACGAAGTCGAAAGTTGTTTAATTAACCAACTCAACTTTCTTTCTGGCTTTCATTTTCCAACTTTTCTGTTTCTAAGAATTTTCAAATTCTTCAAAAATTTGGCTAACACCCTAAATTTTCGAATAATTTTGCCATAACCTCCTTTGTACGGGGAGCTTCGGGATATTTCAAATAGCCTCCCATGGCTCTCACCAATCCAAAAGAAAAAGAGAAAGCCAAGCGGCTAGCCAATCGGCTCATAAAATCATCAAATCCCAAGAAATACAATAAACGTGTACCTATTTGTCGGGCAAACAATTTTATTCCTTTGCTTAGTTGTTTATCCATAACTTGTTCACACATATATAATGCACATTTATATATTTCTATCTATTTTCAATTCAGTTCAATATTTGTTCAATTTGGCTAAATGGTTCAAAACTCTAATTAATCAACCAAAAATCAAACAACACAACCAACAATCAATTTGTATTATCTTTCAAAAATATACTAATTAATTCATATACTCTTATAAAATCATTCAGCCTATATGATTAAAAAATTTACATCCATGAAAAGAAAACAACGACAAAGTAGAGAACATAATGGAAATTTCAAAATATGGTAAATGTACCTTGCACCGGAGTCAATCAGAGATATCCACTCTGCACTTAGGATAGGCTTTCTTAATACTCTCCTCAGTTTCCCAAGTACAATCTCGCGGATCTCCACTCCATTGCACTTTAACTAAGTGAACCTTCTTGTTCCTCATCTCTTTTGTTTCTTTGCCAATTATCTTTAGCGGCTCTCTTCTAACAGCCAATTCTGGAGTAATTTCTATATCCCATTGCGCTACTTCTTCCACGATCAAGTCTGGATCATGAACATGCTTTCGAAGTTGAGATACGTGAAATACATCATGCACTCCAGGCAACCAATCAGGCAATTGAACTCTATAAGCGAGAGTTCCAATCCGCTCAAGTATAGGGAATTGACCAATAAATCTGGGCGCCAACTTCCCAGTTTTGCCGAATTGAATCACTCCTCTCATCGGAGAAACCCTTAGATACACATAGTCACCAACAGCAAATGCTAAATCCCTCCTTCTCGAGTCTGCATAGCTCTTCTGTCGGCTTTGAGCGGCTAGTAATCGTTTCTTAATGAAATCGACTTTATCCGCAGCTTTGCGAATCATATCTGGTCCCAATACAAGCCTATTACCAGGTTCAACCCAACAAGTAGGAGATCGGCACGGTCTACCATACAATGCTTCGAATGGTGACATTGTCAGGCTCACTTGGTAGCTGTTGTTGTATGAAAACTCAGCCAAATGC
The DNA here is from genome assembly GCA_030737875.1 of Allium sativum. NCBI lineage: Eukaryota > Viridiplantae > Streptophyta > Magnoliopsida > Asparagales > Amaryllidaceae > Allium > Allium sativum. The sequence continues at coordinate 483,251,923 of CM060919.1, read as the reverse complement.
AAATGGTCTTCCCATGATCCACCAAAATCAAGAACATAAGCCCGCAATAAATCTTTTAGAACACGATTCACCCTCTCAGTTTGACCATCTGTTTGAGGATGATAGGCGGTGCTTAGATTCAGCTTCGTTCCCAGTTCTACTTGAAATGCCTCCCAGAATTTGCTAGTAAATAGTGGATCTCTATCACTAAATATACTGATCGGCACCCCATGTAGCCTAACAATTTCCTTGAAATAAATCTGTGCCAGACTTTGAGCAGTTCTATTGGATCTGACAGGTATAAAATGGGCGGCCTTCGTGAAGCGATCTACGATCACCCAAATACTGTCATTTCCCTTCTTGGTTCTGGGCAAACCATCTATGAAGTCCATGGTAATATGTTCCCACTTCCACCCTGGAATGTCCAGCGGTTGCAACAATCCGGCTAGTTTCTGTTGGTCGCTTTTGACTAGTTGGCAAGTAGGACGCTTGCTGACATATATTGAAATGTCTCTTTTCATAGCCTTCCACCAGAATGTTCGCTTGAGATCGTTATACATTTTTCTCACACCTGGATGGATACTCAGCTTGGACTTGTGACATTCGTCTAACACTTCTCTTTTGAGTTCGGGGATGTCGGGAACACAAATCCTTCCTCTCAATCTCAGGATCCCATCCTTATCAATTTGAAAACCCGAGGGTTCGCCTTTCTGAATCCTTCTAATCATATCCTTAATAAAATTATCATCCTTCTGAAGAATAGATATTTTGTCAATCAAGGAAGTCGTAATAATAAAACTGGCGATTATTGCATTCTTTCGACTTAGCGCATCGGCCACAACATTGGCTTTCCCTGAAGTGTACAAAATCTCAAAATCGTATGCTGCAAGAAATTCCAGCCAACGTTGCTGCCTTAGATTCAAGTCTTTCTGGGTGAACAGATACTTTAGCGACTGATGATCTGTATACAGTTCGAATTTCTCACCCAGAAGATAGTGCCTCCAGATTTTCAAAGCAAATACAATGGCTAACAACTCAAGATCATGAGTAACATAATTTTTCTCATGCGGTTTCAGCTGACGGCTAGCATAAGCAACCACTTGACCTCTTTGCATTAATACTGCACCAAAGCCTTCTCTAGAGGCATCTATCCAGACTTTCAAGTCTTGATTGCCATCGATAATCGTTAACAATGGAGCAGTTGTTAATCTCAATTTTAGCTTTTGAAAAGCCTCCTCACATTCGGGAGTCCACTTGAATTTTGCGTGCTTCTTCGTAAGCTTTGTTAAGGAACTAGATATCTTCGAAAAATCTTTAACGAACTTTCGATAATAACTAGCTAATCCGAGAAAACTTCGAACTTTCATGGGAGTACTAGGCTGCTTCCAATTTTGAATAGCGATGATTTTACCGGGTCTATAGAAATTCCTTCTTTTGATACAACATGACCAAGAAACTTTACTTCTTCTTGCCAGAATATACATTTGGAAAGTTTGGCTTTGAAGACATTCTTTCACAGAATTTCTAACACTTATTCCAAATGTTTCGCGTGATCGCTCTCTGACTTAGAGAAGACCAATATATCATCTATGAAAACCAGAATAAATTTATTTAAGACATCGCGGAATATTCGATTCATTAAATCCACAAAATAGGCAGGAGCGTTACATAAGCCGAACGGCATTACTAACCACTCATAGAACAAATCAGGACCTCTGAATGCTGTCATGGGAACACACTCTTCGGCAATACGAAGCTGATGGAAACCTGTAGCTAGGTCCATCCTTGAGAATACTTGTGCATCGTTCAATCGATCCAGCAAATCATCAATCCGCGACAATGCATATAGGTTCTTCAATGTCTGCTTGTTCAAGTCACGATAATCCACACATAGGCGAAGAGTACCGTCTGACTTCGGGACAAATACCACTACTTCTCCCCAATCAGAGAAACTAGGTCTGATCAGACCCTTCCATACAAGCTGTCGAGTTTGATTATCTAATTCTTCTTTCTCCTTTAGAGTCATTCTCCGAATAGCGTGCACTACTGGCCTTGCATTCGAAATTAAAGCGATCTTGAAATCAATTTCTCTCTTCGGAGGTAAGCTAACAACTTCTTCGAACACATCCGCATAATTCTTGACGACAGGAATATCTTTTATGAGGTCGGGAATATTCTCTGTGACTACAGGGATATTTTCTATTTGAGCAGGAGAAACATCAAGAGCTGACCAAAAGTCTTTTCTATCTGAATTCGGACCTTCATATGGTATGGTTATATAATCCCCTGATTTAATCTTTTCCTTAACCACTCTCTCGGCACATTTAACCTCAGCTTCGTATTTGGTTAACCAATCCAATCCCAAAATAAGATCGAATTTGGTAAAATTCACGACGATCGAGATAGTAGGAAACCGATATCTGGAAAAAGAGACAGGCACCTCACAAACCCAACTAAGATTGAGAGAACCCCCATCCGGATTATGGATAGTGATGGGTTCTTTGAGCCTTCTCAAATTAAAATCCAACTTCTTAACTGTATTCTTTGCAATAAAGCTTCGTGACGCGCATGTATCAAACAGTACTTTAACTAGAATGTTTTTGACAGTAAGCGTGCCTTCTAAAACATCAGACCTTCCCTGACTAGCTGAGGGTGTTGAAGTTTCTGCCACTTCGTTTACATGTATTATTCCAGGCTTCTTTAAGAGCTGGCAATCCTTTGCAAGATGACCAGCCTTATGGCATTGTTTGCACTCCCTATTCTCCTGAAACTTCTCATCAGGCCTAAATCTCTTCTTCTTTTGCTTTCGATTGGCTCTAAATCCATCCTTTCTTTGTTTCTTTAAAGCTCTGCAACTTATCGACAAATGTCCTTGCTTATTGCAGTTAGAGCATACAACAATCGTTATTGGTTCTTTCTCAGATTTAACCCTTTTCCTCTTGGCTCTGGGCTTCATACTGACCTCAGGCATCGTACTGGCCTCAGGACTATCAGTCTCAGACTCCCCTTTGTTACTAGAACTGACTTCCTCTTCGTCGTTCAAAAGACCTTTCTTATGGAGATCTTCATACTGATAAGCCATGTATATCATTTCAGAAAAAGGAAGCTTCACATGCCCCATTACTCTACTTTGGTACTTTCTTTGAAGCCCATTAATAAATCTCAGATTCTTCATTTTCGGATTTTGAATTAGATGAGGGGCAAAATGAGAAAGTTCGTTGAATTTCTTATGATATTCGGGGATATTCATATCTCCTTGTATCAGATAACAAAATTCATCACATAACCGCTCATTTGCTTCTAAAATCTCTTTGAATCTATCCCAGGTGATATCACCTTCTGGATTATCCTTAAGGATTGTTTCCCACCAGATTAAAGCTTCTTCTTTGAGCGCCCAAGATGCAACTAATCTTTTCTGATCATCTCTCAGCTGGAAACGCTCAAAAATTCTTTCAGCAGAACTAATCCAAGCTTAAGTTTGAATAATCGATTCATTGCCCGAGAATTGTGCTCCACCCATATTTTGATATCTCTTAAAAAGAGCCTCTAGATCTGGTTCTGCATTCCTTCTGTTTCTGACACTCATTTTCTAGTTCTTCTGCAAATAGCAGACCAAGTGTCAGGTCAACAGAAAAGATACTTTAAAGCATAGAGACATATACTTGAATGTAGATGCATCTATCGAGGTGTATTCCATTCTGCTATACTCATACTAGGATATTACTGATCCTATCTGTAATGAGTTACTCGTCCTAGAACACCACTGGTTCTATTTCTGACGAATTCGTTAATATGTTATATTCCAGAACTAAGCTTAACCAAAGCTCTGATACCATGTTGTGACGACCCCAAAACCCCGTACGATGGTGTCAAGGGTAATCTTTGGAATATAACACATAAACAGATAACAACAGAACAGAAATAAATAAATACACCAGATAATGTACAATAGGATACACTGGATAAACAAAATCATCAGAGTTACACAGTATACAGGATCATACTTAGTACAAAATACAGTTCAACTATACATATATGTCTACAGCGGAAAACAAACATAATATGTACAATAGGAGCCGAACAGCATAAAAAGAGATAAATGATAGAATCCATCTTCAACTCCAGCTATCCAGAAAGAGCCTGCTAAAACCTGAATACAAGGCTGCCCATGTAGAAATAGGGGCACCCAAGTTTGCAAGTGAAACAAACTACGAGTCAGTCATGGGACTGGTATGAGAAATCTACTTCACTGGTTAACCAATACTAACAAGGCAAATCATAGGACCACGTCACTTTCGCGGAACGGGTTTACTCCAGTGATTGCCAGTGCTTTAAAAAAAGTAAATCTTTTAAACATCGCAATGCTTTTTATAAAAATGAAGCCATTATAAGACATAGTTCCCATCACACAATGCAACGCAAATCGGAGCATAGAGTTTTACCTTATAATGGCCAAAATATGCTTGATACGAATAAAATAAAAGCATTTGATATTATTACTAGTGTTTATATGTTTCAAAAACAATTTCAAATCATAAGTATTAATCATAGACGACATTAATGCCCCATACCACTATATCGCCATATATAGGTATACAATCAAAACCGCACGGTATCGTATTTGGAAATTGGATTTCCGTCATGAACCAAGGCAAAAGATAGTCCTTACCGACTTCGAGACTCTCTAGCCCGAGCCTCAGGGTCAGAGCGCATCGACCCTTGGATCGTCAGGGCCGGTCCACCGATGTAGATTAAAATGCCTGAACACTGCGTTTCCCCGCCCTTTGGGGCGTAAATGAGCCAAATGACTCCATCGGCTCTCCATAGTCACCGACATATCTGAGGCGCCTCGCAACAGCAGCAACCACACAGGTGAAAATAATATAAATGTCAGGGCTGGTAGGTCACTGACACCACCCTAGCTAGAAGGAAACGCATGTCCTCCCTGAGGCCCTCTCCCGTTTCTGGTTCATACCGGGGTGTGAGGCTCGCGAATCGACGTTATACACAAAGCTATGACAAACAGGCTGTGCTTTGATCATCAACCACAAGACTTTTCTTTCCAACAGAAGCCTTGATCATTTGCCACTTAGGCATGCCACACAGGCAATTCACTCTATGCAACTGATTTCTATCGATATATAACCTCTGAGCTCGTACGTCTCAGAGAAGGGCGTTAAGCAAGAGAATAAATTCTCCACCGCCAAACATATATATATTTAATAGAGATCAATCAGCATAGAACAAAATCCAATGTCAGAAACACAGTCCATTTACAAGTTCGTCCTGGGTCTGAACGAAACCGGAGGCACCTCATACCTCGTGTATCCATCGATCTCCAAGCACGTCTGGACGATCACCACTTATTATCTATATTTCGGGATGCCTCCCAATCAAGACATCAGTAATCAACCAACCGAGGTGAAGATCTCCGGTCTTCAACCACCGTCTTCATCATCGACTTCTTACCGCCGATCAATTATTTGAAATGAGATTTAACTCGGCCTTTTCAAATAATTCACGTATATTTAGAATTTAAATCAATTCATTTCAATGGTTAAATTATTCGACATCAATAATTCTGTTATTAAATGTAATTTTCACCCCAAACACATTGAACCATCAAATATCTAATAAACCGGGTAATTCGGTTTATTTTCCACTCCATATCGTTTATAATATTTTATAACGATTTATCGCTATTTTTATTCCTTTAAAAATAGCCAATTCATTCAAACTACGCTTCTGGCCATAACGCGGCCGTGGCGCTGTTTTTCTTCAGATTTGATTTACACATATGTGAAAATCTAACCGTTGGATCTTCACAAATTTTATATCGTTAGAAAGATCTTTTCAAAACGAACCCAACGGTTTTAGTTTTGGGAAAATCCGACGGTCGGATCTCCCAGTACAATCGTTTGAAGTTACGATTTCAAAATACGAACTACAGCATCGTTATTCGATTTAATTTAATTATATATATATAATCGATTCTGGCGCTGTTTTTCTTCAGATTTGAATTAAACATTCCAGACAATCCAACCGTTGGATCTTCACAAAGTGGGTGTCGTTGGAAAGATATTTCCAAAGCGAACCTAACGGTTTCGGTTTCGGGAAAATCCGATGGTCGGATCTCCCGCACTAATCGTTTGAAATTACGGTTTCAAAACACGAACTGCAGCTTCGTTATTCGATTTATTTTAATTATATTTATATAAATATATATAAATATAATTTTTTCTTCGATTTCAAAACTATATTCATTTCATATATTTGATAAGAATGATATTTTTATCATCAAAAATATTTATTCAACATATGAATATTTTTATCACTTCATATTCACAATAAAAATGTAGATTTTATTGTTCAATCTATATATTCAACACATGAATGTTTTTGACTTCACACATACGATAAAAATATGATTTTTGTCGTTCTAGTCCTTTATTCAACACAAGAGTATTTTCTATAGTTGATATATATAATAAAAATGTTATTTTTATCTTTCAAACAAATTTACTCAACACATGAGCTTCATTCAACACATGAATTTCTGTTCAACACATGAATTTCTATTCAACACACGAATATTTTCTATAGTTCATATATATAATAAAAATGTGATTTTTATTGCAAACAATTTATTTCAAAACACGATTATTTTATATAGTTTATACATAAGGTAAAAATGTTATTTTTGGTGTTAAAACGATTAATTTAAAACACTAGTATTTTATATAATCTATATATATGATAAAAATGTTATTTTTATTTTTCAAAGAATTTATTCAATACACGAACTCCATTCAACACATGAATTTATTTCAACATAGGAATTTCTATTCAACACATGAATTTATTTCAACATTCAAAACATGAATTTTATTTCAACACTCAACACATGAATTTAAATCAAACACAGAAATATTTCAGAAAATTTTTGTAGCATAACGGTAGGGTAGTTAAAACCCGGACCGTCCCTAGTACGGCTCCTCGCTCTACCTTAAAGCCTCGCAGCTTTTGACAATGGAGATTTTCAATATCTAGTTCGTACGCAGAGGAATTTTCCCATATACTAATCCTATTGGGATTTCAACCACAATCAATCATTTCAAATCAACCATTCATGATATTCACCAAATTTTCACATCAACCAATAATCCAAACAATATCACAACCAATATATATCGTCCATGGTCTGTGGACGAGGGGAGTATATATATATATATATATATATATATATATACATATATATATACGTATATAACTATATTTCGATTTCATTTCAACATCATTTCAATTTATTTCAACGCACATATCATTTTTACAACGCATATATAACTTATACATTGAACATACAACTTATACAACGCTTATACATGTGGTGTACAACGCTTATATAACTCATACTTCGACTATATAATTTATACAACGTTGATTCCATATCGTTTATAATTCAGAAATCTCACATTGGGTTCCACTCCACCAAAAATAGCAGAAGGCTCAGAAAAATATCCGGTCTCTTCTAGAATGTAGAAGACGTCCACACGAGTACACTGTCTCTTGTTTCACTGTATTTTGTCAACAAACGAAAAAGATATGATTTTTACAGTGAAATCGTAAACCGTAGCGCTTTAAAGTGCTATAGAACAGTTTAATATTATAAAGTCGTTACCTTTCAAAATTCTTCAAAACTAGGTTTAAGATTTTCGCCGAATCCTTGAAGTTGCAGCTCGATCGGACCATACAGCGTTGAAAAGGGAAGAGGGGGCTTCTCGGCGCCGGTGGTGGGGTCCAGTTCGTCGCTGGCACGGAGGCGCGGCGGGCCTTCAAACGGTCGGAGTTCGTGACCCCCGATCTCGACGAACCCTCCACGATACCAGGTGGGAGGGGTACGGATTTGAAGCTCTCGATGGGATCTTCAAAAGCTTCAACTAGGTCGAGGTGTGATTTTGCGTGTGGAGGGAGAAATCAAGGAGGGAAGGGGAGAGCTCGATTTCGCCGTCGGTTCTGAAGGAGTCGGGGAGAGAGAATTGTGATGGGCCAATCAATTTTTTTTTATTTATATATTTTTAAAAATCCAAAAATACCCCTTGCCTCATACGAACTCCAATCCAAACCCAACGACTATCGTCCCTTGCTAAATACCCCCATTCCGAACACAATGGGACATGTTTCATAGGCTCATTCGACTGTTTCAGTCAGTTTTTATTCAAATTAAAATATAAAACATTTAATATTTGATTTGAACGTACATTTCAATTTGCCGGGGCCACATACTGATTCTAAAAATTCCAGAAAAATAAATCTAGCTATGTTTTGACGGTACGGTCCCAACAAAACTAGTTTCGTTGAATTCTGAGACCGTTTGAAAAATGACCTTTTTCTGGTCGATCCAATTTAACAGAAATCGTCCAGACACATTTTCCTTTACCACGCTCACATATTAGCTTCAAAAATTATGGAATTTGAAACCTAGCCATAATTTGACATCTCGGATCCAACGAAAGTGGTTTCGTCGAATTCTGAGGTCGTTTGTAAAATGGCTATTTTCACGGGCTATGTATTCTCTATAGCGACCTTTCTGAAAATTCATTTGGCCATAACTTTTGATTCCCGCTATGAAACTTTGATTTTTCAGATTCATTAGAAAGATATTCACTAACAGATTGAAATATTTTTGGTTCCACTAAAATCCGTTTTATTTTGCACCCGGTACAGTCTGTCAAAGTTTGAATTAAAGTTTTGAAACTACCGCGCCATTTCAGGCCTGGTTTATAATTTAAAATAATTATATTTATTTTCAAACATCGATTCAAACACGCTTTTCGTCGTTATTATTTAAAATATTTTATTTTAAATATTAGAAATTCACTAAAATAGCCAAGTTTGAAAATTTTAAATTGGCTCAGATTTTCCGGGTTGTTACAGTCTTCATCCTCGACACCACGTCGAATCAGTTATTCAGAATGGGATAAACCCGGTCTTTTTGAATAACCCGCGTATATAATAAACAAGTGTTACACAAACACAACATACGCCTCATTCCAATTCAGAATATTCTTTTATTCAAATATTCTTACACTTTGGGAAAGGTTCCCATTAATTTTATCAAAGATAAATTCTTTAAATTTATTCTTTAATCTTCTTCTGAATATCAATTCAAATTAGTCTGGATTAGCGAACCACACCGCAATATTCATTTATTTTATTTCTCAATCCCAACCTATTCATCCCATGAAGTAAAACTGGTCATACTTCATATCTAACACCACGGTGTTATCGGTAAATTTAATTACCATTTCACGTTCAAATCTAATTAAAGATTTAACTATCGTCTGGAGCAAAAATGGTGATACTCCATTCTCGATCACTTCAATCTAATTAAAGATTCATTATAACTCCACTTAGTTTTAATCTTCCCAAAAATCAATATCCCGTCTTTAAATGGGTTAAAGAACCAATGGCATCTAAAACACGGTTCACGATAAACCCAAAATCACATTCCATTATTTATCGGGTTAAAGAACAAGTGTTATTTAAAACACCGTTCACGATAAACCCAAAAATCAATTCCAATTCAATTCCAATTAAATATCATTTAATTGGTATACTTTATTAAATCTAAATAAAAAGATTTAATCTTTTTCTCAACTGGGTTTAAGAACAATGTTAATGAAGACACCATTCACGACAAACCCAAATCACATTTGATATTAAATACAACACTCTGAATAGAAAATATATCGACTTATATTCAATATCAAATTCTACGACCAACAAATATCGTATTCGAAATAACGATATAAATATATCTTTCAAATTTCCATAACACTATCTGTATAATCACGAAATCCAACATCGAAATATTCCAAAGACAATTTCGATTCAAATCCATTTCCACTTTATATATTGGAAATTCTGGTTATTTTCAAAACCATTTCAAATCCACTTTATTTATTTTAAAAATAAATGAGATTATAATTCTAGTTCAAAACAAGTTCATTTCGATTAAAATCTATTTTTATCTTTTCAAATTTGGAATTTTTCATCTCAATTCTTCACAAATCATTTCTTATGATTTTACACAAATTATTACTATTTTTAATAATTTTATCCAGGCCCGTAGAGTCGATTTCCATCAACGGCCATCGAACTGCACTTACAGCGACCTTTTCCAAATTTGATTTGGACATAATTCCAAATCCAACAGTTAGATTTCTAATTTCTAATATTCGTTAGGAAGCTCTTTTCGATACGAACCCAATGATTCCGGCTTTAGGAGAATCCGACGGTCGGATCACCCATGATATCCATTCGAAGTCAATGGTCGAAATTCGCGAACTGCCGCAGCGCGGCGCATTCTATTCAGGCCATTATATAATATATATATATATATATTTATATTATATATATTTCGTCGATTTCCTTTCAAAACGTATTTTATAATTCGTTTTCAAAACGATTTCAACTTCACATTCAATTTCAAATCAAAATTGAATATTCCATATCATTAATCTATAAATGATGATATTTTCAAAACGTTATATTTTGAAATCAATTCCTTTTCGATATTCATTAGAAAAATGAATAAAACTGATATAAATATCGTTCACGTCAAAATGGCGTCAATCTAACCAACACGGCTTTATATATTTTAATAACTTCGTTATTCTATTCAACAAATGAATATTTTCTTCAACACATGAATATATATTTTTATTCAACACATGAATATATATTTTTATTCAACACATGAATATTTATTCTATTCAACACATGAATATTTATTCTATTCAACATATGAATATTTATTCTATTCAACACATGAATTTTATTCTATTCAACACATGAATTTTTATTCTATTCTACACATGAATTTTATTCTATTCAACACATGAATTTTTATTCTATTCAACACATGAATTTTATTCTATTCAACACATGAATTTTCTTTCTATCCAACACATGAATTTTCTTATCTTCCAAATTGGAATGAGGCCCAATCAATTACCATATAATATTAATTATATGGATTCCCTACAACATATGTATATAATAGCATCGATAAATCATCAACCATCATCCAGAGTGCACCACACAACTGCATAAGCATTAAATATAAATAATTAACGCTTACACAGTCTGTCAACCCATCGATTGACATACAACTAAACAATCGGGATTAGTGTACGTCAAATATCATCCCAATACCCAAGTGGGGTTTCAAATCAACAAACACAGATTTTTATTTGTGCAGTTGGGCGATGTGTAAAATTTATCGTCCCAATCAATATCAGTCAAATCAGTGTATATAAACAAATCGTCCGATTTTTTTATAAATATTTATTTTATATACACGTTAAAAATCATATTTTTAACTATAAAATATTTTCCACTATAAAATATTTTATTTCATTCCACATCACATAATAAAATTTCACAACACAACAATCAAACAAACAAGTCATCCATGGTCTGTGGACGACGGGTGTCGGGTGCTACTAAGCACCGTCTGCATCCTAGTATATATTTCAACTAGAAAATAAATAAAAGTGAGGAGTTCTCACCGAGGGATCCACTCCGCCATTTTTACTTCTGAATTTCTGAACCATTTGGATTTGTTTAAAATTCCAATGCAGTCCTTACCACGCTGTTCATAATAAAAATTATATTTTTATTTCAAATCCGTATGGGTAAAAATCACATTTTTATATCATTGCTACATATATATAAGTCATATGTTTATTTCATTAGCTATATAAAAATCATATTTTTATTCTCTACATCATATAAAAATTATATTTTTATTCTCTACATCATATAAAAATTATATTTTTATTCTCTACATATATAAAAATTATATTTTTATTTCACTACTTATATAAAAATCGTATTTTTATTCTATGTCATAATATATAAAAATTGAAATTTTAAATCACTAAAAATCTTAACTTCAACTACATAAAGACCTCTACTTTAAATATATAAAGATCTGAACTTTAAATACATAAAATTCTAAAAACTATATTCAAAGTAAATAATAAAAAAAAGTAAAACTCACGGTTTTATTTGTTCTGGACGTCGGAGGGGGTATCACTGTGGCTAAGGAGGAAGGGGGGCTGGTGCCGTCGTAGGTGGTGGGGAGGCCTGCTACGGTGGTTGGCGGCAAGGCAAGGGGACCCGCGGTGGCTGGAGTAGCTATTTAGGGGACTAGGGTTTCACGGTTGCTTTGGAGGAGAAGGAGAGAGGCGGTGGGGGAGGAGGAACGAAGGGGAGGTCGGAGTCAGGCGCGGCGGGCTGAGCATCGACGGCGGCGATCTGGAAAGGGGAGGGCGCGATCGAGTTTTGTCTTTTTTTTCTTTTTTGTCGTTTTCTGTTTCACGGTGAATGGGGGTGGGGGTTGACCAAAGGAAAAGGGAGAATATAATATATATTATTTATTTAATTAATTCCATAAAGTACCTTTTTATTTCAAACTCGAAATCGAACCCACCGACTGTCGTCCCTAGCTAATTACCCCCATTCCGAACACAATGGGATATGTTTCGCAAGCCAATTCGATTGTTACGATCAGTTTTCGCTGAAATTAAAATATAACTCTATATATTGAATTTGAATGCACATTTCAATTTATTAGGGTCACATACGAACTATAAAAATTCCCGAAAAATATTTTCTAGCTTCGTATTGACGATACGGTCCTAACAAAACTAATATCGTCAAATTCTGAGACCGTTTGAAAAATAGCCATTTTCTGGTCGATCCAAATTGACTGAAACTGTCAAAACACGTTTTCCTGTGCCACACTTACATATTGATTCGGAAAATTACGAATTTTGGAATCTAGCAATAATTCTACATCCCGGATCCAACAAAATTGGTTTCGTCGAAAACCCAGGTCATTTGCAAAATTTCCATTTTTAAGGGCCAGAATTCCGTAGCGACTATTCTGAATTTTCCACTGGACGTAACTTTTTATTCCCGCTATGAAATTTCAATTTTTCGGATTCGTTAGAAAGATATTCTCAAATAGATTCAAATATTTTTTGTTTTGCCAAAATCCTGTTTATTTTGAATCCTGCACATTCATTTGAACTTTGAAATCGAAAATTCAAACTACCGCGCCATTTTCAATTCCTTTTATAATTATAAATAATTATTTATATTCTAACGACGATTCAAATAAATATATACGTTCTAATTCTATTCAAAATAAATTTCTCGTCATTATTATTTAAAATAATTCATTTTAAATATTCAAAATTCACTAAAATTGCCAAAATAAAAAATTTAAATTGGCTCGGATTTCCGGGTTATTACAATCTGCCCCACTTAAAACTTTTCGTCCCCGAAAAGGAACGAATCCGAAAGTTGTTCAACTAATCAACTCAACTTTCATTAGTTTCATTATGGCCTAAGTTCTTCAAATTTTCAGTTTCTAAGAACCTTTCAAATTTTTCAAAAATTTGGCTAACACCCTAAATTTTCGAAAAATTTCGCCATAACCTCCCCTGCACCTGGAGCTTCGGGATATTTCAAATAGCCTCCCATGGCCCTCACCAATCCAAAAAGAAAAAGAAACAGCCAAGCGACTCATAAAATCATCAAAAACCCAAGAAATACAATAAACATGTACCTATTTGTCGGGCAAACAATTTTATTCCTCTTCTCTAGCCTCCTTGCTATGACCTGTTCAATGTAAGTACATGTGTATGTATGGAAATGCGACTAATTTTCAATACAACTCATTATTTGGTTCAATTTGGCTAAAGGTTCAACATTTTAATTAATCAACCAATAATCAAACAACAAAATCAGCAATCAATTAGTTGATTAGTTTTTCAAATTCATAACTTTGATACATAGTCCAAAAATCAGATTTTTGATGCCAAATCACAACAATAAGCCCTATCTAATTTTGGTTCTCACACCAGTCTGATGGAAATATATAGATAGCACACCTTCGAAACTCGAACATAAATATTGATAACGCTGCAACATTATCAGAATCATCCCCGGGCAATTAGAGTGCGATTCTATATCTATCCAGTATATTAAAACTTCGAATATACGTGGATTAGACGTATACGCAAAATCTTTATATACTTGATTGTCCAAATCAATATAAAAATAATATTCAAATACGAATAATTGAATTTAATTTTTCAAAACAAAATTTGTTTTCATTTTAAAAATATACTCTTCACACTCGTTCTAGGATACTACTGATCCCATCTCTAGTATGAATGAATATCTTATGAAGGTCAAGAACTTATGTGATCAACTTGCCTGCACTGGAAACAGAATAGAAGAAAAGGAGCAAGTGTTGTACATTGTTGGAGGTTTAGAAGAAGAATATGAAGTCGTGGTTGCATTTATAACATCTATTGAACCTACCCCTTCTCTACAAAGTGTTTACTCTATGTTACTTGCACATGAAGGAAGATTAATGCAAAGAAAAGATCAGGTTATTGACCCCTCTGTCAATTATACTACTACTGGCAAAAGCAAGAACCAACAAATTGCAAGAAATCAAAATACTTACCAAAGAGGAGGCCAGTCTAACAGAGGAAGAGGAAGAGCAGGGAGATGGAATTCCAATAATAGACCAAAGTGTCAGATTTGTGAAAAGATTGACACACCGCAAACAGATGTTACTTCAGATTTGATAACAGTGTCAATATGAATCAGCAAGGAAATAACAGCAGCAAAAACAGCAACCCTAATGCTAATATGGTCAATACTCAAGTGGATGCTAAAAACAATCAAGAATCTACTTCAAACCCTGCCACTACTGATGACATTCAAGATGAGTCATGGTATCCAGACTCAGGAGCTACACATCATGTCACCAACAACTTAAATAATCTGAACTTTGGCAATCGTGAATACAAAGGTAAGCAATCTCTAATTATGGGTAATGGCAACTCTATAGTTATTTTTCACACTAATCATGCTAGAATTAAGGGTGCTAAGCAGATTTATCTAAATAACTTACTATGTGCACCACATATAAGAAAAAAATCTGATAAGTGTGTCACAGTGTGCCAAAGATAATAAAGTGTCATTTGAATTTTACCCAAATCACTGTGTAGTTAGAGACATGCCAACTAGGAACATTTTATTGTAGGGTAGGGAACAAAATGGCCTACACAAGTTTGACTCTGGAAATCCCAAACATACTGAGTTTAAAAGCAATTACTGTAATATGACTGAATTAGAAAGTAGCAATGTATGCATGATGTATGACTTGTGGCACTTTAAACTTGGACACTCAAGTTCAAGAATTATGAAAGAAGTTTTACATAACAGTAATATCAATGTCAATATTCCAAATGATTATGTGTGTACTTATTGCCAAATGGGAAAGAGTCATAAATTACCATTTCCAAATTCTGAAACTGCTTATACTAACCCATCAGAACTAATTGTTGTTAATCTTTGGGGTCCAGAACCAATTAATACTGACTATGGGTATAGTTACTACATCTCTTTTATTGATGCTCATTCTAGATATGTATGGATTTACTTCATGAAATCAAAATCTGACACTAGTAATATAGTAATGCAGTTTATATCAAATGTTGAAAATCAGCTAAGTCATAAGGTTAAAACTGTGCAAAGTGATGGTGGCAAGGAATTTTTACCACTAAAAAATTACTTTTGCAAGAAAGGTATCACACATAGACTGACATGTCCTCATACTTCTGAACAAAATGGGCTAATTGAGAGAAAACACAGACATATAGTTGAAACTGGTCTTACACTGTTAGCACATGCATCAATGCCACTAAAATTCTGGCCTGATGCATTTGCAACAACTGTACATCTTATTAATAGATTGCCTACAAAGGTGCTTGATTTAAAATGTCCAATTGAGATTTTAAATCAAACTAAACCTAATTACAATGATCTAAAGGTATTTAGATGTTTGTGTTTTCCTCATATCAGACCATTTAATAAGCATAAACTTGATTATAGATCTATTCCATGTATTTTTCTTGGTTATACCACAAATCAAAAAGGTTACAAGTGTCTGAGCAACAATGGAAAAATTTATATATCCAGACATGTCATCTTTGATGAGAAAGTGTTTCCATTTAAAAGTGATACATGCAAAACTACAAGTAAAATTTATAATCCAAAAATTTCAGTTCCAGATTTTCCTGAGCATATTAGTGATACTGTGCATGTGCAACACTTTAATAATGGCATAACACACACACAACGTACACACACTAGTATCACATCACAAAATTCAAGCTCCAGAACAGAAACTATGCATGAAGATGAAGGCAGTGCTAATGAAAACAGCAATGACTCTTCACACAATAGTGCAGTACAGGATGACAACAATGATTAAGAAGACATACAGTTTGAAGATAACAGGGAAGAACCTCAAACTCAAAATCAACATCATATGATGACAAGGGAAAAAGTGGTATTTTCAAACCAAAAATCTTCTACACTGAATCTAATGAGACTGAACCATCCACTTATCAACAAGCCAAGTTGAGTGATAAGTGGATAGCAGCCATGAAGGAAGAGTTAGATGCCTTAAATAAAAAACAAACTTGGTGTCTTGTTCAACCACCCAAAAACAAAAATATTATTGGGTGTAGATGGACATATGGAATTAAGAGGCAGGCTGATGGTACAATTTCTAAATACAAGGCTAGGCTGGTGGCAAAAGGATATTCACAACAGTGGGGAATTGATTTTAGTGAAACATTCTCACCAGTTGTGAAACCTACAACAATCAGAATTATACTAACAATAGCCTTACATAGAAATTGAACCATCAAGCAGCTTGATGTTAATAATGCTTTTTTAAATGGTGAATTGCAGGAGGAAGTCTACATGGAGCTACCACCAGGACTCAAAGAAAAGACAAATGGAAAGATGGTGTGCAAACTAAACGAGGCTATTTATGGTCTAAAGGAAGCACCACGTGTCTGGTTCAATAAGCTAAAATCAACACTATCAAAATTTGGATACAGTCCTACAAAATCTGACAATTCCCTATTTACAGTCACCTATGTGTTGATCTATGTGGATGATTTTATAATTACAGGCAATAGTGAATCCATTCTATCACACATCAATTAAACAATGAGTTTACTATCAAAGCCCTGGGTGATCTATCCTATTTTCTAGGAATTGAAGACAGCAGGAAAAATAGCTATGAACTTCACTTGAGCCAAAATTCCTAGATAACCAGTTCTCATTTAAGAAAAGAAATAAGTGAACCTACATGCAATGAAAGTCTGTACAGAAGCATTATTGGAGCTCTACAATATGTAACCATAACTAGGCCTGACATATCATATAGTGTTAATAAGGCTAGCCAATTCATGCAAAAACCTCTCAGTGATCACCGGAAAGCTGTTAAGAAAATTTTGAGGTATTTAAGAGTTACAATCAATCATGGACTAATTCTGAAGACATGCAACAATCTAAGTATCAATGCCTATGCAGATGCAGATTGGGCCAATGACTATGATGACAGAAAATCTACTAGTGGATATTGTATATTTTTAGGTATGAATCCTATATCCTGGTGTGCAAAGAAACAAAATATTGTTTCAAGGTCAAGTACAGAAGCAGAATATCGCAGTATTGCTAGTGCTACAGCAGAAATCATGTGGATTCAATCACTATTAAGTGAATTAAAAATTAACTTGAGTACTAATGCAACAGTATGGTGTGATAACATGAGTGTCATAGCATTAACAGCTAATCCTGTTTTACACTCCAGAACTAAGCCCTTAGAGCTTGACATTTACTTCATAAGAGAATTAGATCAAAAAGGGAAGCTACAAGTTAATCACATACCTTCAATTTACCAAACTGTGGATATTTTGACCAAACCATTGTCGAGACCCAGATTTGAAACTCTGAGAGACAAGCTATGCGTTGCAGAGATCACAAACCCTAAAACTCGAAGCAATGAAAGCGAAGACCAAACCCTAGCTCACAAATCTGGAAGATCCAAAATCTCTAACCTAAATACTGTCACAAAGTCTCAAATTCCAACGAAATCTAGAAGCAACTTCGACCAATTCCTCAACAATTTCAGATCTGAAGCCAAGCAAAGAGCATCCACTGCCAACAACGAAACAGAAAAGGATCAAACTCAAGTTTTTGTTGAGACGTCGAAGAGAAGACATAAAGAAGAAAAAGATGAAGTCGGAAGAAAAGAGAATCGTTGAGGAAGATGTTCTAGATTATCACACCGCCATTATTTTTCTCTGAAGCAAACCCTAGATAGAATTATCGGGTTTGAGGGGGGGTATAAAATGTAATAACATAACTTCGGTTATAACGTTACATACTATATCTCCCGTTCATTTTACAATTGGACCTAGCCCATGCTTTCAGTTCTGTTTGCAAAGCCCACTCAGGGTATTATATATACTTGTACATTATTCTCTATACTATGATTGTAAGAATAATACAAAAACAGTTTAGTTTTCTTTCTTATAGATATGATCCTCAGTTCTCGTTCTTATGTTTCCATTAGGAAATATAAGATCAATGTTTCTAGTTACTGGTCGCGGTCCTTGGTTTTAATTCTTAATGTCACTGAAAGTTCCAGCATTACTAATAGTCTTGTTAAGGGCACTTAGATCAATACAGATTTAAACAATAATACCAATTACATCTCCCTCTTAGGCTACAATCAGAACAATTATAAATACATTGCAAAGGATGGGTATTTATGTTCAAGAGCTAATGACATGAAAAATTCTCTTAGTTTATCTTTTGACAATGCAGTTTGCTATACTTTACAAACACTGAATCGAGCAACGTTTGAATTGGAGTATGATAGCAAATGTGGATCAAGAAACTGTAATCCATTTGGAAAGGAATCCATTGATTTTTTGCCACATTTTATGACTGTAACTGCTATTAAATGTTCAAACGAGACAAAGTTTCAAATGTACATGAAATTTTGGGATACCACAATAGATACATTTTATCCTCCAAAATATACCATTATCTCAGAAGCTTTCTGGGATACAGAGAATAGTAGACTTTGTGGTATCGGTTGTAAAGTGGAAAACAGTACACTTTCACTTGCAAATTCATATGTACATGATTGCAATATCGGTATAAGTTTATCGATTACTGAGACATTTTCTATCGTGGATAGAAGCAGTGCTACCGGCATAATTTGGAGTAGACATAATACCACAGATGATTTGGGTTATTTCGATTCACTTTCATTTCACAGTCTGAATACTTACGTCGATAACCCTGGTAGGAAATATGAGTACAGAAACGGGGGAAACGTTTGTAACTCAACGTTCACCAACTGGGGAAAAAAGTATAAATATCCAAATCCAGCTTCTTTGAACAGAGACATGTAGTTCAATTTTCAGGTTTGGTACGACGGCGGCATGGTTTCTAGGTACTTCAGTCCGTTATTCATCGGTGACATGCAATACAACGATGAAAATAAACGATCGCGCATGCAATTATTGCATTTGAAGCGTAAAACATGGAATAAGCTATGGGATTGGATTTCAAATAGCTCCTAATAGTAAATGGAAGAAAATTTTGTGGTATGGTTCTGGAGAACTGCGAAAGATATCAGCTGAAGGAACATATAACTCTGATACAGGACAACTGTGCATGATATCTTGCAGGTATATACCATAGAATATCCAAAGACATGATTGTGAAATATCAATCCGTATACAGTTTCCACCTGTGAATCCTACCAGTAGGCTGCTCTCTGACAATTCTCTTCTTTCCGGTAGTATTAGAAGCACAAGAAACGTAACCGATCCTTTAAATTTCAAAGAACTAAATATTGTATCTCATGTGATCTATGCTCGACAAGCTGAAGCTACTGTCTATAGAATGGCCTTTGAAATAGCCATGGTTCTGATATCATTCACCCTTATTTCCGTTTCTGTTGCGCTATAGATTTACTATTTGAAAAAGAACAGAGATTCACTTCCATTTGTATCGGTTTTAACAATTGCAATTTTAACCATCTGGATGGTGTTAATATTACTTTTCGGACAGAGACATAAAAACATTCTTATACAGTAATACAGAGATGGATCGAAGTGGATGAAGTGATCCTTAGGGTTATCACTGTCATCGCTTTTGTACTGCTGCTATGGCTTCTGAAGAAGACGGCGTTCTCCAAGTTCAGTGCTTCCAATACCAGGTTTTTGAAATCAGAGGCGAAAGCATTTACAGTTTGTGCATCAGTTTACGTTATCGAAGGCTTCATTGCTTGGCTAGCGAACAAGTCGATGAAGTCTTATTTAAGGTCGGTAGTGGATGGATTCTTGATCCCGCAGGTCATGCTCAATGTGTTTTTGAAGTGTGAAAGGAAAGCTTTAGCTATGTTGAAAAATTAGACTTGACTTGGGCCATGAGATTGGGCTACAAATAATTTGAAGAGGAAGAGTTAAAAGAGAAGACTATAACAAGAAATGTCTAAATGGAAATATCTAGATACATGTTGATGTGGAAGGAGCCTAGAATTATCCTTTTCCATGTTGTAATAAAATAATTAGAATCTAGAGCTTTCTACTCTTTAATTATATATAAAAAGCCTAGATATTTGTAAGAGAGTTATAGAAAACTCTAGAGAAAAGCTATGTACCGTAGGATTAAATACATCTCAACTATTCATTTGAGAAGTGAACTAGTATAAATAGGAGGGGTATGTCTCATTTGTAACCAAGCAAAAAAATTTGTAAGCAAAGTTACAATAAAGTATCACTTCCTCTTTTGAAAACAATCTCTCATTTTCACTTGCTATCCAATTCAACATCAACTTGAGAATTTTGCTAACATTGGTATCAAAGCCAGGTCGTTGGTCAAAAAAATATGGCGACTCCATTTCAAGTTCCGTTGCTAAAGAAGGAGTACTATGATAATTGGAGTATTCGCATGAAGGCGTTGCTTGGATCACAAGATGTGTGGGATATCGTTGAAAATGGGTATGTTGAACCCGCCGACATCACCACTTTATCCCAATATCAAAGGGATAAATTGATTGATACAAGAAAGAAGGACCGAAAGGCTCTTACTCTCATTCATCAAGGTTTGGATGAATCAATGTTTGAGAAGGTGGCAAGTGCAAAAAGTAGTAAGGAAGCATGGGAGATTTTGGAGAATGCATTCAAGGGCATTGATAAATTGAAGAAGAAAAGACTACAAGCTATGCGAGGTGAGTTTGAAGCTTTACATATGAAATCAACCAAATCGGTTGATGATTATTTTTCACGAGTTTTATCTTTAGTAAATCAAATGAAAAGATACAGTGAAAAATTGGAAGACTCTAGAGTGGTTGAGAAAATTCTACGATCTTTAGATTCAAAATTCGATTATATAGTAGTAGCTATGGAAGAATCTAACGATCTAGAATCCATGACCGTTGATCAACTCATGGGATCGCTTCAAGCCCATGAAGAAAAATTAAAGAAAAGGGTTAAGGAAGAGCCATTAGAGCAAGCTCTTCAAACCAAAATCACCTTGAGCGAGAATGAAAGAATTATAAGAGGTCATAGCCAAAAAGGAAGAGGTCGAGGCCAAAGCTATGGAAGAGGTGGTTACAAATCTTTCAATAAAGAGGAGAGAAGCCAAAACACATATGCTACAAGAGGTCGAGGAAGAGAAGGAAACATGAAACAAAATGGAAGGCCAAGGTATGATAAATCACAAATTAAATGTTATAATTGTGATAAATTTGGGCATTTTTCTTCTGAATGTAGATCTACTTCTAATAAAGTTCCTGAGAGATCTAACTTTGCTAAAGAAGACGAAGAATATTCTACACTACTCTCGGCACATAAAGGAGATGAAAGTGGTAATACTAACACAAAGTATTTAGATACGGGGGCAAGCAATCATATGTGTGGAAGAAGGAATATGTTCATGGAGCTTGATGAATCGGTAAGTGGAAACATTCATTTTGGTGATGAATCCAAAATTCCCGTTAAGGGAAAAGGAAAAATATCAATCTGCTTGAAAAATGGAAAACATGACTTTATCTCTAATGTATATTATGTGCCTAATATAAAAAGTAACATTCTAAGCTTAGGGCAACTTTTAGAAAAAGGATATGATATTCATATGAAAAATCATAGCCTTTCCACGAAAGATGCTAAAGGAAATTTGGTTGCTAAAGTAGAAATATCAAAAATAGAATGTTTCCACTTCATATTTCAAACGGTATTGTGAAATGCTTAAAATCATGCTATAAAGATTCATCATGGTTTTGGCACTTAAGATTTGGACATCTTAATTTTGGGGGTTTGAAGTTGTTAAAGAATAAAAACATGGTAAAAGGCTTACCACGAATTGATAATATGAATCAACTATGTGAAGGGTGCTTATTTGGAAAACAATCAAGGAAAAGTTTTCCAAAAGAGTCCAACACAAGGGCTAGAGAACCATTAGAGTTGATTCACACTGATATTTGTGGTCCAACAAAACCGTGTTCACTTAGGAAAAGTAATTACTTTGCTTTATTTATTGATGATTATAGTAGAAAAAATTGGGCCTATTTCCTTAAACAAAAGTCCGATGTATTTGATGCTTTTAAGAAATTCAAAGCTTTTGTAGAAAATGAAAGTGGTTATAAGATAAAAGCTATGAGGTCCGACCGAGGTGGGGAATTTACCTCCAAAGAATTTGAGAAATTTTGTGAAGAAAATGGAATTCATCGTCCCTTAACCGTCCCATATACTCCACAACAAAATAGGGTTGTGGAAAGGAAGAATAGATCTCTTCTCAACACAGCACGAAGCATGTTAAAGAGCAAAAATGTTCCTAAAGAGCTTTGGGCCGAAGCCATCGAATGTGCGGTATATTTAGTAAATCGCTCTCCAACTCGGAGTGTGTGGAACAAAACCCCTGAAGAAGCATGGAGTGGTAGAAAACCATGTGTATCTCACTTGAAAGTTTTCGGAAGCATTGCATATGCCCATGTGCCGGACCAAAGACGCTCAAAGTTAGATGATAAAAGTGAAAAATATATTTTCATTGGCTATGACCCGCGGGCAAAAGGGCATAAGTTATATAATCCAGTAAACGGAAAAGTTGTTATTAGTCGAGATGTGGAGTTTGATGAAGAAAATACTTGGAATTGGAGCACACAAGAAGATGATTATAATTTCCTCCCCTTTTACGAAGAAGAAGAAATTAATGATGTGCACGAAGAGCCAACTAATCCAACACCGTCATCTCCATCATGCACTCAAGAAGAATCTCCACAATAAGAAAGCTCAAGTGAAAGGGTCCCACGTATGAGATCATTACAAGAACTATACGAGGTAACATCACTTTCTGATGATATTACTTTATTTTGTCTTTTTGCAAATTGTGAGCCAATAGATTACGAAGAAGACAAAAGATGGAGAAGTGCTATGGATGAAGAAATCAAAGCCATTGTGAAGAATGATACATGGGAGCTAGCTAATTTACCAGAAGGACACAAAGCTATTGGAGTAAAATGGGTGTACAAAGTAAAGAAGAACGCTAAAGGAGAAGATGAAAGATATAAAGCTAGATTGGTAGCCAAGGGATACAAGCAAAGATCAGGTATAGATTATGAAGAGGTATTTGCTCTTGTTGCCCGCTTAGAAACTATAAGATTACTAATCTCTTTAGCGGCCCAAAATAAAAGGAAAATATATCAAATGGATGTAAAATCAGCTTTCTTAAATGGCAAATTAGAAGAAGAAGTTTATGTGGAGCAACCACCTGGCTATAAAATTAAAGGACATGAAGAAAAAGTTTTAAAATTGAAAAAAGCACTTTATGGTTTGAAAGAAGCCTCTAGAGCATGGAATACTAGAATTGATAAATATTTTCTAGAAAATAACTTTATAAAATGCCCACATGAACATGCTCTTTACGTAAAAACAAATCAAAAAGGAGATATCTTGATTGTATGTTTGTACGTGGATGATTTGATTTTTATTGGCAATAATCCAAAAGCATTTGAGGATTTTAAGAAAGAGATGAGTTTAGAATTTGAAATGATGGATATCGGACTCATATCATATTATCTTGGCATCCAAGTAACTCAAAGTGAACACAACATATTTATTTCACAAGAAACATATGCAAAGAAAATATTAAAGAAATTTAAGGTGGATGGAAGTAAGCCAGTAAGTACCCCGATAGAATGTGAGACAAAGCTCTCAAAATACACTAACGAAGAAGAAGTAGATCCTACATTATTCAAGAGTCTGGTTGGTAGCTTGAGATATCTCACATGCACAAGGCCCGATATACTTTATGGTGTTGGACTCATTAGCTGCCATATGGAAGCTCCTACGACATCACACTTGAAGACTGCAAAAAGGATTCTTTGATACATCAAAGGTAACATTGATTTTAGTTTGTTATATTCAAAGTCTAACAATTTCAAGTTGATTGGTTATAGTGATAGCGATTGGGCTGGAGATGTTGATGATCGTAAAAGCACAACTGGATTTGTCTTCTTTATGGGAGATACAGCTTTCACCTGGAGTTCAAAGAAGCAACCAATCGTGACGCTTTCCAGTTGTGAAGCTGAAAATGTTGCAGCTTCAACTTGTGTTCGTCATGCTATTTGGCTTCGAGATTTGTTGAAGGAGATACACATGCCATAGCAAAATGCAACAAAAATCTACATGGATAATAAGTCTGCTATCGCTCTAGCTAAGAATCTCGTCTTCCATGAATAGAGTTCACACATCGATACATGTTATCACTTTATTCGAGAGCGAATTGCAACAAAGGAAGTACAAGCAAAATATATCAACTCAAAAGAACAAGTAGCAGATATCTTTACAAACGCATTGAAGCTTGAAGACTTTCAAAGACTACGAGAGATGCTTGGAGTAACCAAGTAAAGTTTACGGGGGGATTTTGAAAAATTAAACTTGACTTGGGCCATGAGATTGGGCTACAAATAATTTGAAGAGGAAGAGTTAAAAGAGAAGACTAGAACAAGAAATGTCTAGATAGAAATATCTAGATACATGTTGATGTGGAAGGAGCCTAGAATTATCCTTTTTCATGTTGTAATAAAATAATTAGAATCTAGAGCTTTCTACTCTTTAATTATACATAAAAAGCCTAGATATTTTTCAAGGGAGTTATAGAAAACTCTAGAGAAAAGCTATGTACCGTAGGATTAAATACATGTAATGGCCTGAATTTCCGTACCCTTTGAGTTGACTACTTACACCACACGTCCAACCCAAATTGCACAGAAATACGAATTATTATTAGAAAGAAGTTAGAGGATGAGAAATAGAAAGAAAGAAATATTAGAATAAAAGAAAACGAAGAACACAAATCTCACAGCGGAATGAATAAAATATATTAAATAACATAACTTTTGAAATACAAAATAGTAACTGTATATACATACCGTTATCAGAGCACCACAGTTATTCCTGGAACAGTTATAAACACCTGTTTCCAGATACAGCATAGTACACAACGGAAAATATGATAGTCTATAGCTAATTTGTTGAAGCCTCCTGCTTCAAGCTCCTCCATGTGAATCTGTAAAATCCCGACTACTGGACTGCCTGTACAAATTAGGGCACCCAAGAATTTAGGGAAAACAAAACAAAATAAACTCTGGATCATTCATGGAACTGGTGTGAGTAAACTCCAACCATTGGTTTAACTTTTAAAAATCCTTTCGAAAGAAAAGAAAATCGTAAGACCGATCCACACATAAACACAGATGGTTTTTACCTTATGATAACCCAAAACATTTGATATCAAAATCTGGTGATATTATAATAGTGTTTAATCAAATAAATAGAATCGAGTGGAACGCTTGCATCTCACGCTCCATATATATATTATAAAACCGAAAACCGCACAACATGACAAGGTATGGAACCACCTGCCGATAGTGTATCTCTAGAGGCAAATACAATGGGTTCAACAAGAACGTCTTGCAACCCGGCCCACACATGACCGACCACTCATTTCACTTGAGTGTATCGAATGTATATCACCAACGGTTGGGATCAACAACCGTTTCCCGAAAGGGACAACATCGATAGATTAAAGAAGCAAGATAGGTGTTTATACATCCTAATGGGGGCGACCCACATAGCCATGCTGCCTGCCCGATTTCTGTCATTTCCCGGTTGATGAGGCTTGAGGTTTGAATTATCTTCCAGAACATCTGGCCACCATTCACTTTGAATGCCACATCGTCATACCTGCCAAATCACAAATTGATTTCCCCAAAAATACCACGGGTATAAAGCTAAGAGAAACGAATTCCTCCGCCACCAAACGTAAGTACGTTTGAAGAGATCAACTTACGCGATCCGTTAGATATACTCTGTCAGACATTCGTCCATTCACGTTGTCCTGGGACTGGACAAACCGAAGGCACTATCTTGTAAACAGGATAGCCCTTGCATAACTCCGTCTTCAATTATTTTCATTATATTTGGTCGCAACGCTAACGCCCATACAGAGTGGTTTCCAGATAATGAATCTGATCCCGGTCTCTCCGTATTGACGACGGAAAAATGGTCAAAAACTTCGATAGTCGGTGATTTAACTATCAAAGAAAAATAAGTGTGCAACCAACGATCTTATTTCCAGGTAGGAATTCGATCGATCGATCATCAATCAACATTGGCCCCTTTTAAATCAATTCCTCATTATATTATTATTTACAATTCTCATTTCCCATCTTTCGTATTCTTTTGAAGCTCGATTTCCCCCCTCGATTCTTTGATAAACATTTTTTTCAATATTATAATTCCTTTATTCGAGAAAATATCTCTCATTTTATTTGGGAAAACATTTCAAATTAACGCGATGTTATAAAACATCGTTACTATACTCAAAACATTAATTAATTATTAACTAACCACAATGCTAACCAATCCTCACTATCGAACCTTAACCATTTCTCCATCAATCATGAAGTCAATCAAGTTGGGGTATATTTACCTCTCAGACCTTAACTGAACAACAATCTCAACTTTGAAATAGTCAAAGCTCACAACTTTAAACCAAACATCGCTTACGCGACTTTCGGATGCAATCTAAGAACACACCTCTTTTACAGAAAATATTGATTATAATGGTAGCGTTATAATCGCTGTATTTGATTTATAAAACAATTCTTTTAACAACAGCGTTACAATCGCTGTTTAGAATTATAGAACACTTATAATAACAATAGCGTTAAGATCGCTGTTAAAATAGGTATTATAACGACAGCATTAAAATTTCAATTTAGATTTACCAAAACATTTATTATAACGGCAGCGTTTAAAATCGCTATTTAAAAATATTTGGTTTATCAAAATGCAACCTGTATTTATTTATTTAAATAAATAAATAAATAAGTTATTAAATTTGATTCAAACGGAAAGTAGAATAACTAGTTCCCTAAATTCGATATAATCGAATTCCAATAAACAATTCTCTTTCGAATAACCTATATTCGATTTATATTATGGACTTTACCATTTCAGGTAAATTCTAATTCTAAATTTACTCTTGAATTCCTCCTTTCCACATCCTTAATAAATTCCTTTATAACCATGTCACTCTGCAAAACGTTATCATAGTTTATTTCATATTCCAAATTTTGGAATAAAAATCATCGTTTTCATTTTAAAGCGATTATCTAATTTCCTTTCCATTCAAGTTCCAATTTGGATTTATATTTCAAATCTAAATTTCCTTTATCGATATTTCATTTGCAAAATATTTCCTTTAAACCATTATTCACTTTAATCGTGAATATAATTCCTTTTATATACAATTTGATTTCATACTTATAAACATATCTTAAATCCAAATTCTATTTATAACCTTTATTCAGAATTATTCATATCAAATCTCAGTTTATTCCAACCACTTATAATCCCCTTTATGATTTCCTTTATAATTACCAAGTTCGAATCTCATTTCAAATATTGGTTTAAAAACCGATTTCCACCCTTATGTAAATTCAATTTGAAATTTTATTTTCAGTTTATTAAATGATAAATAGTTTACTTAAGTTACAAACTCATTTATAAACAACTTCATATTTATTCATTTAAACAGATTTCTACCTTCAATTTTATTTGAAACTAAATTTCTATTTTTGAAAATAAATTTTCCTTTTAAATCTCAAACTCCTTTCCCCATATTCGAAAATATTTTATGGTATTTAAATACTAAAATTTCTAGGGTAAGTGACAAAATCAATCATAGAATACATACCACACCATATAATGCAATTATATGAAAATAATAATATAAATGTTAAGGAACCCAGTTGGGCCCCTCCAACCTGTTTCCCTGCATCCACAGATGTTAATAACATCAATAATATTATTTCACATCAATATGAAATATCAGAATTAATAGTCGATCAACGATGTAATCATATCAACCAATTTTATCAACTATTCAACCAAGCAACCATCACACAGTATAAAATAAATTAAAAAAAACTCGTTTATATAAAAATATTAACGAGTCAGAGTTATTGAGTTTACTCATCTCGTTTTGCAGTTGACGGTTCTGTTTTTATTTCATTTACAATCAAACAAGCATTTGATTTTATCATGAAATCCCAGCAACTTTTTTTTCGGTCTCCATAGTTCCACAACATAGATTTTCACGTTACGATCCCAGCGTGACTAGTCTGGTCCAATTCTGTTAACATACGGCAAAAATATTCGATTTATAGGATTCAATAAATTAAATGGTCCATAAAGCTAAATTAATTATGAATAAATTAATTTACTAAGTCTGATTACCGTACTAAAAATAATTCATCTTCTGACCCATTGTAAACCCTCCCTCTCAAGTTTTCACCAAAACTTCAAAACTTTACGGTGAGCTTGCGACATCAAGACATCGGGACATCTTGGAACCCATTTGCGCACCAATGATAGATCCTTAAGTCATGTTTTAAATTCTTTAAACATGGTTAGTTTTGATACTTCTTCTTAATGAATTAACATGCATCCTGCTATTGGAACTTTCCATTGTCTGTCCCTCCTCATATCTACTTCTTCTCTTCTTCTCTTTGTATACAGGTCAGGAACCACGCTGCTCTCCCTCTTCACGAGATACTCTACGCATCAGCCTTTCCCCCTTTTGCTACATCGTACGCCCTTTAACTCACGTATTTACCATGTCAAATACACTGAAACTTCCACTGCCCAGTCGCCTTTCCAAGCTCAGACAGTATTCCCTGATCCCCTTTTTACTTTCTTCTACCTACACGCACACAACTTCCTCTCGTCATCTCCCCTTCTTGCTCATCCCCACCAACCCTTAAAACTCCTCTTCACGTTACTCCTGCAAATACAAACTCCACCAAGCAATTTTGTCAACCAAACAACTCACCCCATTATTAACTAATACTTAAATACTATTTGTTTTAAACCTTATCACCAGGTTTAAGAGAAGAACCCATCACTGTGCATTGTTCCCAATATCTGAAAACCGCTCCTCCCGCAACTTGCTCCTCACAGTGCCGTTATTTTGCTTTCACGGATCTCCCCTTCACCCGCGGCACCTGACTGAGGCATGATCAGTACAGACACTACGGTCACCGCCCTTAAAACACGACTAGCCTTCCTTCTTTTCTGCTACAGTGATAGCACCCTTACTCCCTTTTCCTACAAACGCAAACAATCTTCATGAAGCTTCAGTCTTCTATATCCAGACAAGATAAGGAGCCGCATTTCACAACGACCGAAGAGCAGATCGCAGCTTGGAGAAGGCTCGATCTAGAGCCACCATGGCACTGTAAAAACAAGGCATACGCTAGAGATTTGCGTAGCGGTGGAGATGGTGTAGAAATTTGTACAGAAGTGGAAACAGAAATAGGGGAATGTGAGCAAGTGGAAAAAGGTTAAGAGGGGTTGATGCAGCAGGTAACTGAGTATCCAGAAGAAGATACTCTAAAATCGCATGATTTAAATAGAAGAAATAGGAGCAGGGGTCATCTTTAAGAAGTGAAATGTGGTTCGCATGTTTAAGTGGTTCCCAGTTTACGTGGTACACACGGTTACGTGGTACGCACGGTTATGTGTTACCCACGTCTTCGAATTCCTTGGTAAACACGCTCTAAAAATGCTTGGCACTGACGGTTTAAAAATACTTGGAGAGCACGGATTGAATAGAAACAAGGCTAGTTGCCTCTCTGACTAAAGAATGAAGTAAAACACTGCTAATATAATGACCATTTGTATAACTGCCACAACGCTTCTAATCTGATAGACCCACAATTTGTACACTATCATAATGCTTTGGTGAATTTCCCTTGGATTTGCAGATCTACATGTATTTATTTCACTATAATATTCACATATATCGTGTGTGTGTGTGTGTGTATCGTGTACAAACAATTGAAATTATATTGTGTACTATGATGTTCATATATACTTTTGCTCACGAATGGTCTGCTATGGACAGAAATAAAAATACTATCGTGTCAAGCGATGTGTCATGGTCCCAAAAACATAATAATATCTGTAGTTTAACTTATATTATGAAACCCCAAAATATTGATATAGGGTGCAAAATACTTCAAATAAAAAGTTGCGTATTTAATTAATTAAAAATTACAGTAAAATTCTAAAAATTAAATTATAACTATGCCTCAAAAGAACCTTGTCCAAATTCAAGATCGATATTTAAATATATTTAAATAACCGTTATGGCCTATAGGCGATCCTACAGCGACTTTCTGAAAATTTGATTTGGACATAACTTTTTATTCCCGCTATGAAATCTGGATTTTTCTCATTCGTTGGACATATATTTTCAAACAGATTCAAATATTTCTTATTTCGCTAAAATCTGATTTATTTCGAATCCTGTACATTCATTTGAAATTTGAAATCGAATTTTCAAACTACCGCGCCATTTTGAACTTGTTTTAATTATATTATAAATTTTACGTTTAAATATCATTTTATTAAATAAATTCCTATATATAATTCAAATAAAATATTTAAAACAAATTTAAATATTCGGAATTCATCGGCTAAAAATCCGGGTTGTTACATTCCTTCCCCCTTAAAATAATTTCGTCCTCGAAATTGCTAAGGTAGGAAAAGATGCTACATACCCTATTAACTAGGGCCAAAAATCCTTTTTGTTCACTTCTTAACTTCAGTTTAACTAGACCAATTTATTTTAATTAAAATATTAATTTATTCTTACTAACGAAAATTTTCAAAAATTCTGAAAATTTTCTAACACTTTAAATCCTGAAAAATTTCGGCAGTATCTCCTCTGCACGGCTCAATCGGTACAACCACAACTCGTTTTTCTAGGCCTTCTCCAATCCAAAAGAAAATCAAAAAGCCAAGTGGCTTGCTCCATAGGCCCATAAAATCATCAAACCCAAGTAATATTGTAAACATGTACCTTTTTGTCGGGCATAATTCTATCTTTTGCATTTGCTTCCATACAGTATCTGTTCAGTATACATATACCCATTTCCAGTTGGTTTCAAATCAATCCAACTTCCAGTTGTCTTTACTCTCTAATCATTTTCTGATTAGTTCACTTCCATTCTATCAATTCAAGTCTGATTTCTATTTATGTCAATCCACTTATTACACTTGAATCCAAATTTATCCCAATTCAATGTCCATTAACAACGTCCAATATATATCCAACTTGCTTATCCATAAGTCGGATTCATATTAATAATTCGAATCTCAACATTTCTCTTTATATAAATTTTATTTGGAATTATTTCTAATCCAATCCAATTTTATTTAACTTAAGTTAAATTTCAATTTCAGAATTCAAAATCCCTGGTTTTATTTCAAATTAGATTGAAATCATATAGATCTATATACATATATTTATAATCAACTCAATTCAAAACATTTGAATTTCCAAAATATCTTGTCCTTTTCAAACAAATTTTTCATTCCCAAATTACTATGTTAGCAATCCGTCACTCAGAAACTTGAAAATGAATACCGATAATGTCGCGACCCATTAGCAGAATTATTTTCTCGCCACCGAAGTGAATTCAGCGCTTAATCACTTTTAAAATCCATTTAAAATCATTCTTATTCAAAAATTCTTCAAAGTAATGTTATATTACTTTTTTTAAAATACTTCAGAAAATATTTCTAATCCTCCGGGATTTAAATTCCAAATTCTAGTTCGAATTTAATTTAAGTTCATCTTATTTATGTATATTTTCCATATACAAGTTATATTTGGTTATATATAACCATATCAATATTTCATAATTCCATTTAATTGCAATAACATTCAATCAAAGTGGAGATTTCAGAAAATTATTCCTTTTATATCAAAAAATAATAATTTTTTTGGGCAAAATTATTTAATTTACCCATTTAAAAACAATATTGTATCGAATTGCTTTGTTCAAGAGTTTAGGAACACCTATCGATACAGTTGTACATCCTGTATCGACCAGAATTCATAAACCACTCAACAAACTAGTCAACACAATATAAAACAATTTTATATCAAATCTACAAATACGCACTCATATATATACACTCAAACTCAACCTAGGGTATTACTAACCCCATCCCTATTGAGTCACGCCACAGAGCCAAGGTTATCATTCAACCTTCAGCTCTGATACCAACTGTAATGACCCGAATTTCCGTACCCTTTGAGTTGACTACTTACACCACACATCCAACCCAAATTGCACAGAAATACGAATCATTATTAGAAAGAAGTTAGAGGATGAGAAATAGAAAGAAAGAAATATTAGAATAGAAGAAAACGAAGAACACAAATCTCACAGCGGAATGAATAAAATATATAAATAACATAACTTTTGAAATACAAAATAGTAACTGTATATACATACTGTTATCAGAGCACCATAGTTATTCCTGGAACAGTTATAAACACCTGTTTCCAGATACAACATTGTACACAACGGAAAATATGATAATCTATACCTAATTTGTTGAAGCCTCCTGCTTCAAGCTCATCCATGTGAATCTGTAAAATTCCGACTACTTGACTGCCTGTACAAATTTGGGCACCCAAGAGTTTAGGGAAAACAAAACAAAATAAACTCTGGGTCAGTCATGGGACTGGTGTGAGTAAACTCCAACCGTTGGTTTAAATTTAAAAAATCCTTTCGAAAGAAAAGATAATCGTAAGACCGATCCACACATAAACACGGATGGTTTCTACCTTACGATAACCCAAAACATTTGATATCAAAATCTGGTGATATTATAATAGTGTCTAATCAAATAAATAGAATCTAGCGGAATGCTTGCATCTCACGCTCCATATATATATATATATATATATATATATATATATATATATATATATATATATATTAAAAAACCGAAAACCGCAGGGCGCTTATTGGAGATTGGATTTCCAACATGACAAGGTATGGAACCACCTGCCGATAGTGTATCTCTAGAGGCAAATACACCGGGTTCAGCAAGAATGTCTTGCAACCCGGCCCACACATGACCGAACACTCATTTCGCTTGAGTGTATCGAATGTACATTACCAACGGTTAGGATCAGCAACCGTTTCCCGAAAGGGACAGCATCGATAGATTAAAGAAGCAATTGGAATTTCTCTAGATAGGTGGTTATACATCCTAATGGGGGCGACCCACATAGCCATGTTGCCTGGTCGATTTCTGTCATTTCCCGGTTGATGAGGCTTGAGGTTTGAATTATCTTCCAGAACATCTGGCCACCATTCACTTTGAACGCCACATCGTCATACCTGCCAAATCACGAATTGATTTCCCCAAAAATACCACG
This sequence comes from Allium sativum, assembly GCA_030737875.1. Classification (NCBI taxonomy): domain Eukaryota; kingdom Viridiplantae; phylum Streptophyta; class Magnoliopsida; order Asparagales; family Amaryllidaceae; genus Allium; species Allium sativum. Next base: position 483,218,158 of record CM060919.1, on the reverse strand, counting down.
GGTATAAAGCTAAGAGAAACGAATTCCTCCGCCACCAAACGTAAGTACGTTTGAAGAGATCAACTTACGCGATCCGTTAGATATACTCTGTCAGACATTCATCCATTCACGTTGTCCTGGGACTGGACAAACCGAAGGCACTATCTTTGTAATAACCCGGAAAATCTCAGCTAGTTTAAAATTTTTATTTTGGCAGTTTTAGCGAATTTTGAATATTTAAAATAGATTATTTTAAATAATATCAACGAGAAATTTATTTTGAATGGAATTCGAACATATATATTATATACGTCGTCGTTAGAATATAAATAATTATATATATAATTATAAAATAGAATTGAAAATGGCGCGGTAGTTCGATAATTCGATTTCAAACTTCAATTGAACATACCGGGTGCAAAACAATACGGATTTTAGTGAAACCAAAAACATTATGATCTAATTGAGAATATCTTTCCAACGAATCCGAAAAATCAAGATTTCATAGCGGGAATCAAAAGATATGTCCAGTTGAAAATTCTGAATAGTCGCTATGAAATTCAGGCCCTTAAAAATGGAGATTTTGCAAATGACCTCGGATTTCGACGAAACCACTTTTGTTGGGTCCGTGATGTCAAATTATCGCTAGGTTTCAAATTTCATAATTTTTCGAATCAATATGTGAGCGTGGCAAAGGAAAATGCGTTTGACCAGTTTCAGTTGATTTTAATCGACTGGAAAATGGCCATTTTTCCAACAGTCTCAGAATTCGACGAAACTAGTTTTGTTAGGACCGTATCGTCAATACGAAGCTAGAAAATATTTTTCGAGAATTTTTAGAGTTAGTATGTGACCCCGGTAAATTGAAATGTACGTTTAAAATTCAATATAGTGATTTAAATGTAAATTTAACGGAAACTGATTCAAACGATCGAATCAGCCTACGATACATATCCCATTGTGTTCGGAATGGGGGTAAAACGCTATAGACGGCAGGCGGTGGGCCTCGTTTCGAGGTCGTATGTGAAAGACAACTTTTTGCAAAATAAAAAAAAAAAATCTCTTCCTTTTATCAGCCGACCCCCCCCCCTCGTTCAAAATCGACTGAACAGAAAAAAGAAAAAAAATCTAAACCTAATCGCGCCGCCACCTGGGGCTCTCGAAGCCGCTCGCCACCACCCCCTGCCGGAGGCGCTCCCCTCCCCCAGCTCCCCGCCGTGACCGCTTCCCCCTTCTCCTTCGTCTCTCCCCCTTCTAAGTCGAATTCGCCCGAACCCTAGCCAAACCCCGCTGCCACCGTTGCCCCACCGCCCATCGCCGCCACCTGCGCCATCCACCACCACCTTAGACCCCCATCGACCCCCTCCTCTAGCCCGCCCAGGCCAGCGCCAAGCCCCCCTTTTACTGCTCCGACCGCTTCCTCCAACCATCTCGTCCGAACCAGTGTGTTGCGCCCTCCTCTGGCCACTCTCCGGTGGCTACTGGACCCTCCTTCACTTAATTTACAATGTAAGTTTTCTTAGTTATTTTTATTTAATTCTTTCAATCGGTATTTGTTTTCTAAACTCAGTTTATATATATATGACCTATTATAAAATCAGTGTTAGAAGTAGCAAAACATTAATAGAGTAGAAATATGATTTTTAATTATATAGAGATATTAGAAATATGATTTTTAATTATATAGAGATATTAGAAATATGATTTTTAATTATATAGAGATATTAGAAATATGATTTTTAATTATATAGAGATATTAGTAATATGATTTTTATATTTTTAAAGTATTAAAAATATAATTTTTACATGATAGGAATATTAAAAATATCATCTTTATATGTGTAGAAAAATAAAAATGAGATTTTTATAAAGATGAAATCTTTAAATTTGAAAAGGCGAAATCTTTATATGGAAAATAGCGTGATAAAAATATAATTTTTATCTATATAACATAGTAGTAAAAATTCGATTTTTACATAGGTAGAGGCTACGGGCAACGAAGATGTCGAAGATGCGATAACGACGAAGACTTCTCTAAAAGAAGAGTCGAAATAGTTGGATAGCTATTGGTGAGAACTTCTCACTCAAAATTTCTTTTTCTAGTTATATATATATATATATATACTAGGATGCAGACGGTGTTTAGTAGCACCCGACACCCGTCATCCACAGACCATGGATGGCTTGTTTGTTAAATTGTTGGGTTGTGTAGTTGGTTAGATTATTTGGTTTGAATTGAATTGTTTGGTGAAATGAAATGGATTTGATTGATGTGTGAATGGCGTGGGCCTTCACTAGACCGGGGATAAGGCTAGGCCTCGTCCCGTTTCTAGTATCGTGCCGTTATGCCGTCGAAATTTTCTAAAATATGTTAGAAAAATAGAAATATCATTTTTATTGAGTAAATGAACTGAATAGAAATTCATGTGTTGAAATAGAATATTTTATCGTTAAAAATATAATTTTTAACGTGGAAGTGAATAAAATAAAATATTCATTTACAAAGCGGACGGTTTGTTTATGTACACCTATTTGAAGGACATTGATTGGGACGATAAATTTTACACATCGCCCAACTGCACAAATAAAATCTGTGTTTGATTGTCTGAAACCCCACACGGGTGTTGGGATGAAATTTGGAAGTTCACTCATCCTGATTGATTAAATATGTCGATCGATTGATTGACAGACTGTGTAAGCGTCGATTATTTATATTTGATGCTTATGCAGTTGTGTGGTGCACTTTGGATGATGGTTGATTGTTTATCAATGCTATTATATACATGTGTTGTATGGAATCCATATAATTAACGTTATATGGTGATTGATTGGGCCTCATTCCAATCGGGACAACAATGAATATTATAAAAGAAAATTCATGTGTTGAATATAAAAATAGTCATGTGTTGACGATGTTCATGTATTGAGTGAAATATTTTATACAATGAAATTTACATCTTTATCATATTTAAAATTAGAACTACCTCACGGTGGAGTCTAATTGAAAATCAAACGATAGATACCATAGTTTTATAAAATATTTTACATAACAAAAATAGTGATGTGTTGACAGTACTCATGTGTTGAGATTAGTCAGATGTTGGAAGAAATATAGATTCATGTGTTGAATGGAATAAATATTCATTTGTTGAATAGAATAACGGATTTATTGAAATATATAAAGCCGTGTTGATTAGAGTTGCGCTATTTTGACGTGAACGATATTTATATCGATTATATTCGTTTTTATAATGAATATAGAAAAGAAGTGATTTCAAAATATAACATTTTGAAAATATTATCATTTATATAGTAATGATATGAAATATCCAATTTTGATTTGAAATTGAATATAGAGTTGAAATGGTTTTGAAAACGAAGTTAAAACGATTTATAAAATACGTTTTAAAAAGGAAATCGACGAAATATATAATATATATATATATTATATATATATATAATGGCCTGAATAGAACGCGCCGCGCCGCGGCAGTTCGTGAATTTCGACCATTGACTTCGAATTGACGTTGCGGGAGATCCGACCGTCGGATTCTCCTAAAACCGGAACCGTTAGGTTCGTATCGAAAAGAGCTTTCCAATGAATATTAGGAATTTGAAATCTAACGGTTGGATTTGGAGTTATGTCCAAATCAAATTCGAAAAAGGTCGCTGTAAGTGCAGTTCGATGGCCGTTGTTGGAAATCGACTGTACGGACCTTGATAAAATTATTAAAAATAGCTATAATTTGTGTAAAATCATAATATATGGATTGGAAAGAATTGAGCTGGAGAATTCCACATTTGAAAAGATAAAAATAGATTTTTATCGGAATGAACTAGTTTTGAACTAGAATTAAAATCAATTTATTTTTGGAAATAAATAAATTGAATTTGAAAGTGATTTTAAAATTAATCAATATTCCCAATATGTGAATTGGACTGGAGCTGAATCAAAATTATCTTCGGGATATTTCGATGTTGGATTTCGTGACTATACAGATATTGTTATGGGAATTTGAAAGATATATTTTATATCGTTATTTCCAATACGATATTTGTTGGTTTCAGAATTTGATATTGAATATAAGCCGATATATTTTCTATTCAGAGCCTTGTATTTAATATCAAATGTGATTTGGGTTTATCGTGAATCGTGTTTTAGAAGACATTGGTTCTTTAACCCAGTTAAAGGCAAGGTATCGATTAGTGAGAAGATTAAAACTAAGTGGAGTTTTAATGAATCTTTAATTAGATTAAAATGTGAATTGATAATTTAAATTATCAAATCTGAAAAGTGATCGAGAGTGGAGCATCACCAGTTTTGCTCCAAAGCGATAGTTAAATCTTTAATTAGATTTAAACGTGAAATGGTAATTAATTTTACCGATAACACCGTGGTGTTAGATATGGAGTATCACCAGTTTTTCTCCATGGGATATATAGGTTGGGATTGGGAAATAAAATAAATAATTACTTCGGTGTGGTTCGTTAATCCCGACTAGTTTGGAAAACCATAAAATGGTTTGAAATGATATCCAAAGGAAGATTATAGGATAAATTTAGAAGAATTTATCTTGGATAAAATTAATGGGAACATTTCCCTAAGAATGTGATTTTGTGAATAAAGGAATATTCTGAATTGGAATGAGGCGTTTGTTGTGTTTGTGTAACATCCGTTTATTATATACGTGGGTTATTCAGAAAGGTCGGGTTTATACCCATTCTGAATAACCGATTCGACGAGATGTCGAAGATGAAGACGGTGGTTGAAGACCGGAAGTCTTCACATCGTTTGGGTGATTACTGATGATCTTGATTGGGCTGTACACCCAGGATGAGGGAAACAGTTGGTGATCGTCCAGACGTACTTGGAGATGGATGGATATGCGAGGAAAGTGCCTCCGGTTTCGTTCAGACCCAGAACGAACTTGTAAATGGATTGTGTGTCTGACATTGGATTTTATTCTGTGTTGATTGATCTCTATTAAATATACATCTGTTTGGCGGCGGAGAATTTATTCTCTTGCTTAACGCCCTTCTCTGAGACGTACGAGCTCAGAGGTTGTATATCGATGGACATCAGTCGCATGGAGTGAATTGGTAGTGTGGCACGCGTAAGTGGCAATTGATCAAGGCTTCTGTTGAAAAGCAAAGTCTTGTGGTTGATGATCAAAGCACGGCCTGTGTGGCGTAGCTTTGTGTATAGCGTGAATTCGCGAGCCTCACACCTCGGTATGAGTCAAAAACGGGATACAGACCCAAGGAGTGCACGACGTTTCTTTCTAGCTAGGGTGGTGTCAGTGACCTACCAGCCCTGACATTTATATACTTTTCACCTGTGTGGTTGTTGGATACGAGGCGCCTCGGATATAGGTCTGTAAGGACCGGGAAACGTGTATTCAGGAATAACTAATCCTCAAAAGTAAGAGAGGACCGGCCTTGGAGGTCCCAAAGGATCATAGTGGGGTCCTGAGGCATTTGCTAGAGTGTCTCGAACGCGGAGAGGAGCTTGCCCCTTGCCTCGACTCATGACGGAAATCCAATTTCCAATACGTGATAGTGCGGTTTTATTTGTAGAACCTAGTATGGCGACATAGTGGTATGGGTCATTAATGCCGCCTATGATTGATATTTATGATTGAAATTGTTTTGACACTATTCACCTATAATAGTATCAAATAATGTGTTTTAAACGTATCAAGCATGCTTTGGCTGTTATAAGGTAAAAACCCTATCCTCCGGCTTGCGTTGCATTGTGTGATGGGACCTGGGTCTTATAACAGCTTCATTTTTCTTTATTTAGCATTGTGCTGTTTGTTTTATGCACTGGTATTCTTGGGAGGAAACCCGTTCCGTGTTATACGGCGTGGTCCCTTGATTTACCGAAATTTAAAATAAAGATTAATAACTGTTTTAGTTCTCTCACCAGTCACATGACTGACCTGGAGTTTATTGTTTTAACCTAAACTCTGGGTGCCCCTATTTTCCACACGGGCAGCTAGTAGTTTTGGTTTTGCAGATTTATATTCACAGGGTCCTGATTTACAGCTGGAACGATGCTCGGAAAGCTCTGTATCCGTGTATCACTTCTAGTTGTGTTTTGTATATTTTTCCGCTACTATGTAACTTATTGTAATCTCTGATATTTGTCAAATGTAATTTATTTATTCATACTCTGTATATTCTTGTATCTGATGGAATTGTTGTAATAACAATGAAATGTTCTTCCGTAAGCGTTCATTTGTGTGTTGTTCTCAAAGTATCCGCTCTTTCCTTCACGGGGAAGTTACGGGTTCTTACAGTTGGTATCAGAGCTTTGGTTTACAGAGCTCGAGAACAAGACACATGAGAACCATACGAGAGAATTCATCAGATATTGGATTAGTAATATCCAATTAGAATGACTCGTTAGAGATGGGATCAGCAGTATCCTAGAACGAGTGTGAAGAGTATATTTTTAAATGAAAGCAATTTTGTTTTGAAAATTTAAACCATTTTATACGTACTTGATTATTTATTTATTTTGAATATGGACAATCGAGTATATATAGATTTCGCGTATACGCGTCATGAACGTATATTCGAAGTTTTAATATACTGGATAGATATAGAATCACATTCTAGACACCCGGGGATGATTCTGATGATGGTGCATCATCATCAGTATTCATATTCGAATTTCGAAGGTGTGATTTCTATATATTTCCATTAGACTGGTGTGAGAACCAAAATTAATATAGCTAGATTTATTGTTGTGAATTGGCATCAAAAACATGATTTTTATATATATATATATCAAAATTATGAATTTGCAACTCTAATTCACTAATTGATTGATGTTTGTGTTGTTTGTTTATTTGTTTGATAATTTTGAACCATTTAGCCTAATTGAATCAAATATTGAACTGTATTGAAAATTGGTCACATTTGCTTGCATATACAAGTACTTACATTGAACAGGTCATAGCAAGGAGGCTAGAGCAGAGAATAAAATTTGTTTGCCCGACAAATAGGTACATGTTTACTATAATTTACTGTTTTGTTTGGGTGATGATGATTTTATGAGCCGATTGGCTAGCCGCTTGGCTTTTTCTTTTTCTTTTTGAGATCAGAAGGCCTATATGGCAATTTCGGGATTTTCCCGTGCTCCCCGTACAAAGGAGGTTATGGCGAATTTTTTCAAAAATTCCGGGTGTTAGCCAAATTTTGGAAGAATTTGGAAATTCTCAGAAACTGAAAAGTTGGAGAACGGAAGCCAGATCGAACGTAGAGTTGATTAATCAAACCACTTTCGACTTTGTTCCTTTTCGGGGACGAAAAGTTTTAAGTGGGGGAGATTGTAATAACCCGGAAAATCTGAGCCAGTTTAAAATTTTTATTTTGGCAGTTTTAGCGAATTTTGAATATTTAAAATAGATTATTTTAAATAATATCAACGAGAAATTTATTTTGAATGGAATTCGAACATATATATTATATACGTCGTCGTTAGAATATAAATAATTATATATATAATTATAAAATAGAATTGAAAATGGCGCGGTAGTTCGATAATTCGATTTCAAACTTCAATTGAACATACCGGGTGCAAAACAATACGGATTTTAGTGAAACCAAAAACATTATGATCTAATTGAGAATATCTTTCCAACGAATCCGAAAAATCAAGATTTCATAGCGGGAATCAAAAGATATGTCCAGTTGAAAATTCTGAATAGTCGCTATGAAATTCAGGCCCTTAAAAATGGAGATTTTGCAAATGACCTCGGATTTCGACGAAACCACTTTTGTTGGGTCCGTGATGTCAAATTATCGCTAGGTTTCAAATTTCATAATTTTTCGAATCAATATGTGAGCGTGGCAAAGGAAAATGCGTTTGACCAGTTTCAGTTGATTTTAATCGACTGGAAAATGGCCATTTTTCCAACAGTCTCAGAATTCGACGAAACTAGTTTTGTTAGGACCGTATCGTCAATACGAAGCTAGAAAATATTTTTCGAGAATTTTTAGAGTTAGTATGTGACCCCGGTAAATTGAAATGTACGTTTAAAATTCAATATAGTGATTTAAATGTAAATTTAACGGAAACTGATTCAAACGATCGAATCAGCCTACGATACATATCCCATTGTGTTCGGAATGGGGGTAAAACGCTATAGACGGCAGGCGGTGGGCCTCGTTTCGAGGTCGTATGTGAAAGACAACTTTTTGCAAAATAAAAAAAAATAAAAAAATAAAAAAATATATATCTCTTCCTTTTATCAGCCGACCCCCCCCTCGTTCAAAATCGACTGAACAGAAAAAAGAAAAAAAAATCTAAACCTAATCGCGCCGCCGCCTGGGGCTCTCGAAGCCGCTCGCCACCACCCCCTGCCGGAGGCGCTCCCCTCCCCCAGCTCCCCGCCGTGACCGCTTCCCCCTTCTCCTTCGTCTCTCCCCCTTCTAAGTCGAATTCGCCCGAACCCTAGCCAAACCCCGCTGCCACCGTGGCCCCACCGCCCATCGCCGCCACCTGCGCCATCCAGCACCACCTTAGACCCCCATCGACGCCCTCCTCTAGCCCGCCCAGGCCAGCGCCAAGCCCCCCTTTTACTGCTCCGACCGCTTCCTCCAACCATCTCGTCCGAACCAGCGTGTTGCGCCCTCCTCTGGCCACTCTCCGGTGGCTACTGGACCCTCCTTCACTTAATTTACAATGTAAGTTTTCTTAGTTATTTTTATTTAATTCTTTCAATAGGTATTTGTTTTCTAAACTCAGTTTATATATATATGACCTATTATAAAATCAGTGTTAGAAGTAGCAAAACATTAATAGAGTAGAAATATGATTTTTAATTATATAGAGATATTAGAAATATGATTTTTAATTATATAGAGATATTAGAAATATGATTTTTATATTTTTAAAGTATTAAAAATATAATTTTTACATGATAGGAATATTAAAAATATCATCTTTATATGTGTAGAAAAATAAAAATGAGATTTTTATAAAGATGAAATCTTTAAATTTGAAAAGGCGAAATCTTTATATGGAAAATAGCGTGATAAAAATATAATTTTTATCTATATAACATAGTAGTAAAAATTCGATTTTTACATAGGTAGAGGCTACGGGCAACGAAGATGTCGAAGATGCGATAACGACGAAGACTTCTCTAAAAGAAGAGTCGAAATAGTTGGATAGCTATTGGTGAGAACTTCTCACTCAAAATTTCTTTTTCTAGTTATATATATATATATATACTAGGATGCAGACGGTGTTTAGTAGCACCCGACACCCGTCATCCACAGACCATGGATGGCTTGTTTGTTAAATTGTTGGGTTGTGTAGTTGGTTAGATTATTTGGTTTGAATTGAATTGTTTGGTGAAATGAAATGGATTTGATTGATGTGTGAATGGCGTGGGCCTTCACTAGACCGGGGATAAGGCTAGGCCTCGTCCCGTTTCTAGTATCGTGCCGTTATGCCGTCGAAATTTTCTAAAATATGTTAGAAAAATAGAAATATCATTTTTATTGAGTAAATGAACTGAATAGAAATTCATGTGTTGAAATAGAATATTTTATCGTTAAAAATATAATTTTTAACGTGGAAGTGAATAAAATAAAATATTCATTTACAAACCGGACGGTTTGTTTATGTACACCTATTTGAAGGACATTGATTGGGACGATAAATTTTACACATCGCCCAACTGCACAAATAAAATCTGTGTTTGATTGTCTGAAACCCCACACGGGTATTGGGATGAAATTTGGAAGTTCACTCATCCTGATTGATTAAATATGTCGATCGATTGATTGACAGACTGTGTAAGCGTCGATTATTTATATTTGATGCTTATGCAGTTGTGTGGTGCACTTTGGATGATGGTTGATTGTTTATCAATGCTATTATATACATGTGTTGTATGGAATCCATATAATTAACGTTATATGGTGATTGATTGGGCCTCATTCCAATCGGGACAACAATGAATATTATAAAAGAAAATTCATGTGTTGAATATAAAAATAGTCATGTGTTGACGATGTTCATGTGTTGAGTGAAATATTTTATACAATGAAATTTACATCTTTATCATATTTAAAATTAGAACTACCTCACGGTGGAGTCTAATTGAAAATCAAACGATAGATACCATAGTTTTATAAAATATTTTACATAACAAAAATAGTGATGTGTTGACAGTACTCATGTGTTGAGATTAGTCAGATGTTGGAAGAAATATAGATTCATGTGTTGAATGGAATAAATATTCATTTGTTGAATAGAATAACGGATTTATTGAAATATATAAAGCCGTGTTGATTAGAGTTGCGCTATTTTGACGTGAACGATATTTATATCGATTATATTCGTTTTTATAATGAATATAGAAAAGAAGTGATTTCAAAATATAACATTTTGAAAATATTATCATTTATATAGTAATGATATGAAATATCCAATTTTGATTTGAAATTGAATATAGAGTTGAAATGGTTTTGAAAACGAAGTTAAAACGATTTATAAAATACGTTTTAAAAAGGAAATCGACGAAATATATAATATATATATATTATATATATATATATAATGGCCTGAATAGAACGCGCCGCGCCGCGGCAGTTCGTGAATTTCGACCATTGACTTCGAATCGACGTTGCGGGAGATCCGACCGTCGGATTCTCCTAAAACCGGAACCGTTGGGTTCGTATCGAAAAGAGCTTTCCAATGAATATTAGGAATTTGAAATCTAACGGTTGGATTTGGAGTTATGTCCAAATCAAATTCGAAAAAGGTCGCTGTAAGTGCAGTTCGATGGCCGTTGTTGGAAATCGACTGTACGGACCTTGATAAAATTATTAAAAATAGCTATAATTTGTGTAAAATCATAATATATGGATTGGAAAGAATTGAGCTGGAGAATTCCACATTTGAAAAGATAAAAATAGATTTTTATCGGAATGAACTAGTTTTGAACTAGAATTAAAATCAATTTATTTTTGGAAATAAATAAATTGAATTTGAAAGTGATTTTAAAATTAATCAATATTCCCAATATGTGAATTGGACTGGAGCTGAATCAAAATTATCTTCGGGATATTTCGATGTTGGATTTCGTGACTATACAGATATTGTTATGGGAATTTGAAAGATATATTTTATATCGTTATTTCCAATACGATATTTGTTGGTTTCAGAATTTGATATTGAATATAAGCCGATATATTTTCTATTCAGAGCCTTGTATTTAATATCAAATGTGATTTGGGTTTATCGTGAATCGTGTTTTAGAAGACATTGGTTCTTTAACCCAGTTAAAGGCAAGGTATCGATTAGTGAGAAGATTAAAACTAAGTGGAGTTTTAATGAATCTTTAATTAGATTAAAATGTGAATTGATAATTTAAATTATCAAATCTGAAAAGTGATCGAGAGTGGAGCATCACCAGTTTTGCTCCAAAGCGATAGTTAAATCTTTAATTAGATTTAAACGTGAAATGGTAATTAATTTTACCGATAACACCGTGGTGTTAGATATGGAGTATCACCAGTTTTTCTCCATGGGATATATAGGTTGGGATTGGGAAATAAAATAAATAATTACTTCGGTGTGGTTCGTTAATCCCGACTAGTTTGGAAAACCATAAAATGGTTTGAAATGATATCCAAAGGAAGATTATAGGATAAATTTAGAAGAATTTATCTTGGATAAAATTAATGGGAACATTTCCCTAAGAATGTGATTTTGTGAATAAAGGAATATTCTGAATTGGAATGAGGCGTTTGTTGTGTTTGTGTAACATCCGTTTATTATATACGTGGGTTATTCAGAAAGGCCGGGTTTATACCCATTCTGAATAACCGATTCGACGAGATGTCGAAGATGAAGACGGTGGTTGAAGACCGGAAGTCTTCACATCGTTTGGGTGATTACTGATGATCTTGATTGGGCTGTACACCCAGGATGAGGGAAACAGTTGGTGATCGTCCAGACGTACTTGGAGATGGATGGATATGCGAGGAAAGTGCCTCCGGTTTCGTTCAGACCCAGAACGAACTTGTAAATGGATTGTGTGTCTGACATTGGATTTTATTCTGTGTTGATTGATCTCTATTAAATATACATCTGTTTGGCGGCGGAGAATTTATTCTCTTGCTTAACGCCCTTCTCTGAGACGTACGAGCTCAGAGGTTGTATATCGATGGACATCAGTCGCATGGAGTGAATTGCTAGTGTGGCACGCGTAAGTGGCAATTGATCAAGGCTTCTGTTGAAAAGCAAAGTCTTGTGGTTGATGATCAAAGCACAGCCTGTGTGGCGTAGCTTTGTGTATAGCGTGAATTCGCGAGCCTCACACCTCGGTATGAGTCAAAAACGGGATACGGACCCAAGGAGTGCACGACGTTTCTTTCTAGCTAGGGTGGTGTCAGTGACCTACCAGCCCTGACATTTATATACTTTTCACCTGTGTGGTTGTTGGATACGAGGCGCCTCGGATATAGGTCTGTAAGGACCGGGAAACGTGTGTTCAGGAATAACTAATCCTCAAAAGTAAGAGAGGACCGGCCTTGGAGGTTCCAAAGGATCATAGTGGGGTCCTGAGGCATTTGCTAGAGTGTCTCGAACGCGGAGAGGAGCTTGCCCCTTGCCTCGACTCATGACGGAAATCCAATTTCCAATACGTGATAGTGCGGTTTTATTTGTAGAACCTAGTATGGCGACATAGTGGTATGGGTTATTAATGCCGCCTATGATTGATATTTATGATTGAAATTGTTTTGACACTATTCACCTATAATAGTATCAAATAATGTGTTTTAAACGTATCAAGCATGCTTTGGCTGTTATAAGGTAAAAACCCTATCCTCCGGCTTGCGTTGCATTGTGTGATGGGACCTGGGTCTTATAACAGCTTCATTTTTCTTTATTTAGCATTGTGCTGTTTGTTTTATGCACTGGTATTCTTGGGAGGAAACCCGTTCCGTGTTATACGGCGTGGTCCCTTGATTTACCGAAATTTAAAATAAAGATTAATAACTGTTTTAGTTCTCTCACCAGTCACATGACTGACCTGGAGTTTATTGTTTTAACCTAAACTCTGGGTGCCCCTATTTTCCACACGGGCAGCTAGTAGTTTTGGTTTTGCAGATTTATATTCACAGGGTCCTGATTTACAGCTGGAACGATGCTCGGAAAGCTCTGTATCCGTGTATCACTTCTAGTTGTGTTTTGTATATTTTTCCGCTGCTATGTAACTTATTGTAATCTCTGATATTTGTCAAATGTAATTTATTTATTCATACTCTGTATATTCTTGTATCTGATGGAATTGTTGTAATAACAATGAAATGTTCTTCCGTAAGCGTTCATTTGTGTGTTGTTCTCAAAGTATCCGCTCTTTCCTTCACGGGGAAGTTACGGGTTCTTACAATCTTGTAAATAGGATAGCCCTTGAATAACTCCATCTTCAATTATTTTCATCATATTTGGTCGCAACGCTAACGCCCATACAGAGTGGTTTCCAGATAATGAATCTGATCCCGGTCTCCCCATATTGACGACGGAAAAATGGCCAAAAACTTCGATAGTTGGTGATTTAACTATCAAAGAAAAATAAGTGTGCAACCAACGATCTTATTTCCAGGTAGGAATTCGATCAATCAACATTGGCCCCTTTTAAATCAATTCCTTATTATATTGTCATTTACAATTCTCATTTCCCATCTTTCGTATTCTTCTAAAGCTCGATTTTCCCCCCTCGATTCTTTGAAAAACATTTTTTCAGTATTATAATTCCTTTATTCGAGAAAATATCTCTCATTTTATTTGGGAAAAACATTTCAAATTAACGCGATGTTATTAAACATGTTATTATACTCAAAACATTAATTAATTATTAACTAACCATAATGCTAACCAATCCTCACTATCAAACCTTAACCATTTCTCCATCAATCATGAAGTCAATCAAGTTGGGGTATATTTACCTCTCAGACCTTAACTGAACAATAATCTCAACTTTGAAATAGTCAAAGCTCACAACTTTAAAACAAACATCGCTTACGCGACTTTCGGATCCATACTAAGAACACACCTCTTTTACAGAAAATATTGATTATAATGGTAACGTTATAATCGCTGTATTTGATTTATAAAACATTGCTTTTAATAACAGCGTTACAATCACTGTCTAGAATTGTAGAACACTTATTATAACAATAGCGTTAATATCGCTGTTAAAACAGCTATTATAACGACAACGTTAAAATTTCTATTTAGATTTACCAAAACATTTATTATAACGGCAGCGTTTAAAATCGCTATTTAAAAATATTTGGTTTATCAAAATGCAACTTGTATTTATTTATTTAAATAAATAAATAATTAATTAATTAAGTTATTAAATTTGATTCAAACGAAAAGTAGAATAACTACTTCCTTAAATTCGATATAATCGAATTCCAATAAACAATTCTCATTCGAATAACCTATATTCGATTTATATTATGGACTTTACCATTTCAGGTAAATTCTAATTCTAAATTTACTCTTGAATTCCTCCTTTCCACATCCTTACTAAATTCCTTTATAACCATGTCACTCTGCAAAATGTTATCATAGTTTATTTCATATTCCAAATTTTGGAATGAAACTCATCGTTTTCATTTTAAAACGATTACCCAATCTCCTTTTTCCATTCAAGTTCCAATTTGGATTTATATTTCAAATCTAAATTTCCTTTATCGATATTTCATTTGCAAAATATTTCCTTTAAACCATTATTCACTTTAATCGTGAATATAATTCCTTTTATATACAATTTGATTTCATACTTATAAACATATCTTAAATCCAAATTCTATTTATATCCTTTATTCAGAATTATTCATATCGAATCTCAGTTTATTCCAACCACTTATAATCCCCTTTATGATTTCCTTTATAGCTACCAAGTTCGAATCTCATTTCAAATATTGGTTTAAAAACCGATTTCCACCCTTATGTAAATTCAATTTGAAATTTTATTTTCAGTTTATCAAATGATAAATAGTTTACTTAAGTTACAAACTCATTTATAAACAACTTCATATTTATTCATTTAAACAGATTTCTACCTTCAATTTTATTTGAAACTAAATTTCTATTTTTGAAAATAAATTTTCCTTTTAAATATCAAACTCCTTTCCCCATATTCGAAAATATTTTATGGTATTTAAATACTAATATTTCTAGGGTTAGTGACAAAATCAATCATAGAATACATACCACACCATATAATGCAATTATATGAAAACAATAATATAAATGTTGAGGAACCCAGTTGGGCCCCTCCAACCTGTTTCCCTGCATCCACAGATGTTAATAACATCAATAATATTATTTCACATCAATATGAAATATTAGAATTAATAGTCGATCAACGATGTAATCATATCAACCAATTTTATCAACTATTCAACCAAGCAACCATCACACAGTATAAAATAAATTTAAAAAAAACTTGTTTATATAAAAATATAAATGAGTCAGAGTTAGTGAGTTTACTCACCTCGTTTTGCAGTTGATGGTTCTGTTTTATTTCATTTACAATCAAATAAGCGTTTGATTTTATCATGGAATCCCAGAAACTCTGTTTTCGGTCTCCATAGTTCCACAACATAGCTTTTCACGTTACGATCCCGGCGTGACTAGGCTGGTCCAATTCTGTTAACGTACAGCAAAAATATTCGCATTATAGGATTCAATAAATTAAACGGTCCATAAAGCTAAATTAATTATGATTAAATTAATTTACTAAGTCTGATTACCATACTAAAAATAATCCATCTTCTGACCCATTGTAAACCCTCCCTCTCAAGTTTTCACCAAAACTTCAAAACTTTACGGTGAGCTTGCGACATCAAGACATCGGGACATCTTGGAACCCATTTGCGCACCAATGATAGATCCTTTAGTCATGTTTTAAATTCTTTAAACATGGTTAGTTTTGATACTTCTTCTTAATGAATAAACACGCATCCTGCTATTGGAACTTTCCATTGTCTGTCCCTCCTCATATCTACTTCTTCTCTTCTTCTCTTTGTACACAGGACATGAACCACGCTGCTCTCCCTCTTCACGAGATACTCCACGCATCAGCCTTTCCTCCTCTTACTACATCGTACGCCCTTTAACTCACATATTAACCATGTCAAATACACTGAAACTTCCACTGCCCAGTCGCCTTTCCAAGATCAGAAAGTATTCCCTGATCCCCTTTTTACTTTCTTCTACCTACACGCACACAACTTCCTCTCGTCATCTCCCCTTCTTGCTCATCCCCACCAACCCGTAAAACTCCTCTTCACGTTACTCCTGCCAATACAAACTCCATCAAGCATTTTTTTCAACCAAACAACTCACCCCATTATTAACTAATACTTAAATATTATTTGTTTTAAACCTTATCACCAGGTTTAAGAGAAGAACCCATCACTGTGCATTGTTCCCAATATCTGAAAACCGCTCCTCCTGCAACTTACTCCTCACAGTGCCGTTAGCATGCTTTCACGGATCTCCCCTTCACCCGCGGCACCTGACTGAGGCATGATCAGTACAGACAATACGGTCACCGCCCTTAAAACACGACTGGCCTTCCTCCTTTTCTGCTACAGTGACGGCACCCCCACTCCCTTCTCCTACAAACGCAAACAATCTTCATGAAGCTTCAGTCTTCTATATCCAGACAAGATAAGGAGCCGCATTTCACAATGACCCAAGAGTAGATCGCAGATTGGAGAAGGATCGATCTAGAGTTACCATGGCACAGTAAAAACAAGGCATACGCTAGAGATTTGCGTAGCGGTGGAGATGGTTTAGAAATTTGTACGGAAGTGGAAACAGAAATAGGGGAATGTGAGCAAGTGGAAAAAGGGTAAGAGGGGTTGATGCAGCAGGTAACTGAGTTTCCAGAAGAAGAAACTCTAAAATCGCATGCTTTAAATAGAAGAAATAGGAGCATGGGTCATCTTTATGAAGTGAAACGTGGTTCGCACGTTTAAGTGGTTCCCAATTTACGTGGTACGCACGGTTACGTGTTACCCACGGCTTCGAATTCCTTGGTAAACACGCTCTTAAAATGCTTGGTACTGACGGTTTATAAATACTTGGAGAGCACGGGTTGAACAGAAACAAGGCCAGTTGCCTCTCTGACTAAAGAATGAAGTTAAACATAGCTATTATAATGACCATTTGTATAACTGTCACAACGCTTCTAATCTGATAGATCCACAATTTGTACACTATCATAATGCTTTGGTGAATTTCCCTTGGATTTGCAGGTCTACATGTATTTATTTTACTATAATATTCACATATATCGTGTGTGTGTGTGTGTGTGTATATATATATATATATCGTGTACAAACAATTGAAATTATATTGTGTACTATGATGTTCGTATATACTTTTGCTCACGAATAGTCTGCTATGGACAGAATTAAAAATACTATCGTGTCAAGCGATGTGTCATGACAACAACAAGAAGCCAAATTGGCTTAATAATTTATTGGATTGAGTGTAGAAAGCATGACTTCGATGACATGACAACATATGCCTTGAATGTTGCCTATGATGAGGCTGGAGAGGTAGAGCTCAACAAAGAGTTTAATATAAAGGATTTGGGAAAGCATAAAGAATTTTGAGAATGGAGACATTCAAAGATGGAAATCGAGGACAGTTGAGACACTTAAGCGTAGTGCATCGAGAAGGTCCTCGCTCGATTTGGTATGGAGAAAGATAAGTTGTTAGCAACCCATTAGGCTCTCATTTTACGTTTTCGAAAGAGTTACCTCCTACATCGAATGAAGACAAGACGTATATGGATGATTTATTTTATTCTAGTTTTGTTAGTAGTCTAATGTATGTTATGGTATACACAAGGCTAAATTTGGCCCATGTAGTAGGCATTGTTAATCTTTTTTATATACCCAAAATAGATACTTTATACCAAAAGGGAGAAAAAAAGCTTTTCTCCAACGGCGTACAAAAATAGATCTGTAGTTTATAACGACTACAAATTGTGGAATAAAACAACATACAAACGAATCAAAAAAAAAGAGACTGAGGCCAAAGGGAAATAGTGTTATGCTCCGAAATTCCCCGATCTCCGAAGAGACGAAAAAGCTCGGATTGTATGAGAACACGACGCATCAGAACACAGAACGATAGAATATTTCATTGCTATTACAACAGTTTACATTAGAGTACAAGAATATATCAGAATATGAATAAATATTACGCAGCATAAAATTAATATCAGAGAATAAATTACATAGCAGCGGAAATAAAAATGTATAAATTCATTGCACATCGAAAATACATCAATGAACACAACTAAAAGAAATACATGGATAAAAAGCTTTCCGAATATAGCTCCAGGTGTAAACCAGGATCCTGTTAAATTGAAATCTGCAAAATCAAAACTACTGGCTGCCCGTGTGGAAAATATGGACACCCAGAGTTTAGGTAGAAAAAATAAACTCCGAGTCAGTCATGGGACCAGTGTGAGAACATAAAATAATTATTAAACTTTACTTAAAAAAATAGGGTAATTCACGGGACCACGCCGTATGACACGGAACAGATTTACTCCCATGAATACTCTAGAATAAAACAATTTATAAACAACGCGATGCTTTTTGGAAAAATGAAGCTATTATAAAACTCAGGTTCCATCACACAATGCAACCCAAACTAGAAGATAGAGTTTTATCTTATAATAGCCAAACATGCTTGATAAGCTTTACAAAAAAGATTTTTTTTGACATTATTATAAGTGCGTAGTGTACAAAACCACTTCAAATATAAATGTATCAGTCATAGACGTAATAGGTACCATATATTATGTCGCCATATAGGTTTACAACTAAAACCAAATAATGTCGTATTGGAAATTGGATTCCATCTATAAGTCAAGGCAAGGGATCTTCCTCACTGGTTTCGAGACACTCTAGCAAATGCCTCAGGTCTCAGACGATGGTGAGCCCTTGGATCTTCAGGGTCGGTCCTCTATTACTTTTGAGCATTAGTTATTCCTGAACAATATGCCCGGTCCTATCAGACATATCACTTGAGCTTTTTAGTCGGCTCTATATCCGAGGCACCTTGCAATCCATCATGCACACAAGTAAAAGATGTCTGGGCTCCGTACCATGACAACACTTCTAGCTAGAAAGAAATGCATGCACTCACTGCAGTCACTATCCCGTTTTTGACTCATACCAGGGTGTGAGGCTCTTGAATTAACATTATACACAAAGCTATGCTACTTAAAGTTGTGCTTTTATCATCATCCACAAGGCCCTGATTTTCAACAAAAGCCTTGATCATTTGTATCTTAGCGTGCCACATTGTGAATCCATACCATACCATTGATTTCCACCAATATATAACCTCTTAGCTCGTACGTCTCAGAGAAGGATGTTAGGCAAAAGAGTAAATTCTCCGCCACCAAACAGATATATATTTAGCAGAGATCAATGAATATATCACGCAATACAATGTTAGACATAATCCATTTACAATTTCATTTCGGGTCTGAACAAAGCCGGAGGCACCTTATTCCTCAGCCCATATGTCCAATACAGGAGAGAGATCCTCACATATTTGGTCGATCTCCAAGTACGTTTGGATGATCACCACTTATTACCTTGTCTTGGGGGATAAACCCAATCAAGACAACAATAATCGTTCGTTCGATGTGGAGATCTCCAGTCTTCAACCACCGTCTTCATATCTTCGACTTTTAGTCACCGTAACAGTTATTCAGAATGGGTTAAACCCGGTCTTTCCGAATAACTCGCGCATCTTATAACCATGTGATATATAAGAATAACACGCATCCCATTCCAATCCAGAATATTATTTTATTCAGTTTTCATTATCTTTGGGAAAGATTCTCATTAATTTTATCAAAAATAAATTCTTTTAAACTTATAGTTTAATCTTCCTTTGGATATCGTTTTCAAAAGATTCCATTTTATCTTTTCACAACATAAACCAAATTAAGGTTTATCAAACTAGTCGGGATTATCGAGCCTTACCGAAGTATTCAATTATTTTATTATTCCCAATCCTAACTTATTCATCCTATGAAGCAAAACTGGTAGTTTTCCATATTTAATACCCGTAGTGTTATGGATAATTTTAATTACCATTTATCATTTCAAATCTAATTAAAGATTAACTATCGCATGGAGTAGTAAAACTGGTGGTACTCCATCTCGATCATTTCTCATATTTGATAAATTTAATTATCTCTTTTTATGTTTTAGTCTAACTAATGATTCATTAAAAATCTAGTTCAATTTTAATCCCAAAAATCATTATTTAATGATTATTCAACTTTTGGAAATTTATCTTGCCTTTACTTGGTTAAAGAACAAATGTCATTTAAAATACCGCTCGCAATAAACCAAAAATCATCTTCCATTAATATGGAATCTTCACGGAAACCTGAACAATTTATAATCGATATAAATTTCCATATCCGACTAATACTATAAGGGGAATAACGGCAAGGCCTTTTAAATTCCATAAATAGTAAACGCCTTCCTTCACAGAAACTCATCTCGATTATTTTGAATCGAATTCAATTCATTTCCAATTTAATTAAATAAACTGGAAAATTTTCTCCAAACATTAATTAAAAGATCTATTCCATTCATAACTGGGTTTAAGAACGGTATTAATGAAGATACCATTCACAACAAACCCAAATCCAATTTGATATTAAACATAAGATATTAAATGTAAATCATGTCGATTTATATTCAATACCAAATTCTGAAACTGACAAATATCGTATTGGAATAACGATATCAATATCTTCCAAATTCTTCAACAATATCCGTATAATCACAGAATCCAATATAGAAAATATCCGAAGATAATTTCCATTCGAATCCATTTCAATTCATATGTTGGAAATTCTGGTTATACTAAAAACCATTTGCTATCCAATTTATTCTTTCTACAAATCATTGGATCATTATTCTAGTTATTAACTAGTTCATTCTGATAAAAAAATTCTCTTATCTTTTAAAATATGGAATATTTCATCCAAAATCTTTCCAAATCATTTATTATGATTTTACATAATTTATTCAAATTTTTAATAATTTTAATAACGCCCTTACAGTCGATTTCCAAAATTGGCCACCAAACTGCATCCATGGCAACCTTTTCCAAAACTAATTTGCACATATTTGAAAATCTGACTTTTCAAATTTAAATCCCTTATATTCATGGAAAGATCTTTTCGATATGAATCCAACGGTTCTAGTTTTAGGAGAATCCGACGGTCGGATCTCCCGCTACATCAATATGAAGTTCATGGTTGAAATTCACGACCGGTCGCTGTGCGGCACGTTCTATTAAAGCCATTTAAATATATATAATATATTTCGTCGATGTCCATTCAAAAAAGGGTTTTATAAAACGTTTATAAATTCATTTAAAAATGATTCCAACTTCCATTTCAATTTATAATTAAAATTGAACATTACATTTTATTATGATCCCATAATGATAACATTTTTCTAATGTAATATTTTGAAATTCAGTCTTCTCGATATTCATTATAAAAAAGAATAAAATCGATATAAAAATTCGTTCGAGTTAAAATAGGGTTTTCTACTTAACTTGACTTCATATTTTTCAATATTTTCGTGTTCATCCAAAACAGACACCAAAACCAAACTTCAAGTTTCTTTGAGCGTTTTATTATTTAACTATTCATATTTATTTCGAATTGGAATAATATTCAACCAATATCCATATAAATAAATTTACATGGATTACATTCATCATATATCCAACAATAGTTGTAAACAACTATCAACGTCCAAAATGACATCCAATGTGCATTTTATTCTTATATAAGCTTCAACCAAATAATTGACGCTTACATAAATCTGTCAATCAACCGATTAATCGCAATTTTACACAAGAGAGATGTGTGAGTCAAACGTCATCCCAAGACCCGTATGGGGTTTTCAACCAACATTAATTATTTAATCAATCATTTATTTCATCTTATCCGTATCATAACATAACATATCATCCAATGTCATTTATGGCGCCACAAGTGTCCGTCCACGGAGTATGAAATGCGAGTCACATATTCATACAACGCTTCTAATGTAAATGATTTGTGAATAGTTCAAGTGCTGAACTCCAACGGGATATTACATGCAATGGATAATTTAACTACATGTAGGTTCTAAATTTCATTCTAATTGTAACATAATATAATTTAGCTAAAGGGATATTGCATTTTCCGAGTAGCTCCGTACTCCAGAATTCAATTTTGATATGTCAAATTTGTAGAGAAAAATGAGATCTACAACTTTCGATTATAGAGCCTCGGCCAGAAATGGACTGATCGGAAGTTATTGCACGAAAAAGGGGAGAGGGTTATTTGCAAATAGGAATTTTGTGAAAAAGAGGGATTTTGGATAAGGTAGGGCCCACAGTCGAAAGGGAAGGCCTGACTGGCGGTCAGGTGGCAGCGGATAATGGCTGAGGGGTGGTGGCGGCCATAAGGGCGTCTAAGGTTTGTAGAAGGGGCTTTAGGGTTAAGGAAAGAGAGAGAGAGAGAGAGAGGAGGCGGGAGAGGAGGAGGAGGTGGCCGGAGGGCAGGAGCAGCGGCTGTGGGTGGCGGAGTAGCGGAGTAGCGGCGGTGGCCATGGGGAGAGGAGGCCATTGTTTTGAGAAGGAAGGAGGAAGTAAAGAAGGTGTGACGACCGGGAATCTCGCTCGGTCCGAACCAGTCGCTAAACCGACCCAGTGTGACGAGAAGGAATTTCGCTCGGTCCGAACCAGTCGCTAAACCGACCAAGATCGTTCGAAACGCCCTATCGTTTGAGAACAAGCCACAACAGAACGCAGACGGAAGAACATTTCATTGTATATTACAATAATGCATCAGATTACAAGAATATACAGAGTATAAATGAATATTACACAGAAATATCAGAGATTTAAATTACATTTAAATACATAGCAGCGGAAAATAATACAATGCACAACTAGAATGAGATATACGGATACAAAGCTTTCCGGATATCGTTCCAGCTGTAAACCATGATCCTGTGAATATAAATCTGCAAAACCAAAACTACTAGCTGCCCGTGTCAAAATAAGGGCACCCAGAGTTTAGGTTAAAACAATAAACCCCAGGTCAGTCATGTGACTGGTGTGAGAACTAAAACAGTTATTAATCTTTATTTATAAAGTTAGGCAAATCAAGGGACCACGCCGTATAACACGGAACGGGTTTCCTCCCAAGAATACCAGTGCATAAAACAACAGCGCAATGCTAAATAATGAAAAATGAAGCTGTTATAAGACCCAGGTCCTATCACACAATGCAACGCAAGCCGGGGGATAGGGTTTTCCCTTATAACAGCCAAAGAATGCTTGATACGTTTAAAACAAATCGCTTGATACTATTATAAGTGCATAGTGTATAAAACAACTTCAAATCATAAGTATCAATCATAGGCGGCATGAATGCCCCATACCACTATGTCGCCATATATAAGTTTACAATCAAAACCGCAATGTCGTATTGGAAGTTGGGTTATCATTTATGGTATGAACCAAGGCTAGGGGCAAGATCCTCTACCGATTTGTGACTCTCTAGCCCGAGCCACAGGGTCAGAGCGCATCGACCCTTTAGATCGTCAGGGCCGGTCCACCGATGTGGATTATTATGCCTGAACACTACGTTTCCCCGCCCTTTGGGGCGTAAGCCTGGCCCATCAGCCGACCAGAAGCATCGGCCAAAACCGATATAACCGAGGCGCCTCGCTTTTCAGCAAGTAATAATAAGCAACATCCACATGAGTCAAACTCGTCAGCCAGTTCAAGCACTGACGCCACTCCTAACTAGAAAGAAACGCATGTCCTCCCTGAGGTCCGTCTCCCGTTTTTAGTTCATACCGGGTGTGATACTCGCAAATCAACGTTACACAAAGCTACGCCACACAAGGCCGTGCTTTGATCATCAACCACAAGACTTTGCTTTTCAACAAAAGCCTTGATCCATGCAACTCAGCATGCCACATTGTCAGTCCATACTGTACCACTGATTTCTGCCAATATATAACCTCTAGGCTCGTACGTCTCAGAGAAGGGTGTATAGCAAGAGAATAAATTCTCTGCCACCAAACAGATATATATTTAGTAGAGATCACCAATACAGTATAAAGGAATACAACGTCAGACACACTATCCATTTACAAGTCCGTTCTGGGTCTGAACGAAACCGGAGGCACTTTCCTCGCATATCCATCCATCTCCAAGTACGTCTGGACGACCACCAACTATTTCCATCCTCTTGGGTGTACAGCCCAATCAGGATCGTCGGTAATTATCCAAACGATGTGAAGACTTCCGGTCTTCAACCACCGTCTTCATCTTCGACATATCGTCGAATCGGTTATTCAGAATGGGATAAACCCGGTCTTTCCGAATAACTCGCGTATATTTTAAATAAGTGTTACACAAACACAACATACGCCTCATTCCAATTCATCAGTCACTAACCGTAAATTAATCAAGAGAATAATTCCCCAAATATTAACCCCGAAGGCCGAAACCAACATCAGATCAATATCCAGAAAACCATTCTGCTTAGCTAACCGACAGTTAGTTTCTAAATTTCACATTCATAGGGAAAGGTTCCCATTAATTTTATCCAAGATAAATTTCTTGAATTTATTCTTTAATCTAATTTTGAATATCAATTCAAACTAGTCGGGATTAGCGAACCTTACCGAAGTAATCATTTGTTTTAATTTCTCAATCCCAACCTATTCATCCCATGAAGTAAAACTGGTTATACTTCATATCTAACACCACGGTGTTATCGGTAAATTCAATTACCATTTCACGTTCAAATCTAATTAAAGATTTAACTATCGCCTGGAGCAAAACTGGTGATACTCCATTTCGATTATTTTCAATCTAATTAAAGATTCATTAAAACTCCACTTAGTTTTAATCGTTAACTGGGTTAAAGAATCAGT
The DNA here is from genome assembly GCA_030737875.1 of Allium sativum. NCBI lineage: Eukaryota > Viridiplantae > Streptophyta > Magnoliopsida > Asparagales > Amaryllidaceae > Allium > Allium sativum. Next base: position 483,193,111 of record CM060919.1, on the reverse strand, counting down.
GTCATTTAAAACACGGTTCACGATAAACCCAAAATCACATTCCATTAATTATCGGGTTAAAGAACGAGTGTTATTTAAAACGATGTTCACGATAAACCCAAAAATCAATATCAATTCTATTCCAATTAAATATTATTTAATCGGTACTCTTCATTAAATCTAAATAAAAAGATTTAATCTTTTCTCAACTGGGTTCAAGAACAGTGTTAATGAAGACACCATTCACGACAAACCCAAATCACATTTGATATTAAACACAAGGCTCTGAATAGAAAATATACCGGCTTATATTCAATATCAAATTCTACGACTAACAAATATCGTATTGGAAATAACGATATATATATATCTTTCAAATTCCCATAACAATATCTGTATCATCACGAAATCCAACATCGAAATAATCCAAAGACAATTTCGATTCAAATCCATTCCAATATAATTATTGGAAATTCTGGTTATTTTTCAAAGCCATTTCAAATTCAATTTATTTATCTAAAAATAAATAGAATTATAATTCTAGTTCAAACTAGTTCATTCAGATAAAAATCTATTTTTATCTTTTCAAATATGGAGTTTTTCATCCAAAATCTTCACAGATCATTTCTTATGATTTTACACAAATTATTACTATTTTTAATAATTTTATCAAGGCCCGTACAGTCGATTTCCATCAACGGCCATCGAACTGCACTTACAGCGACCTTTTTCGAATTTGATTTGGACGTATCTCCAAATCCAACCGTTAGATTTCAAATTTCTAACATTTGTTAGAAAGCTCTTTTCGATACGAACCCAACGGTTTCGGTTTTAGGAGAATCCGACGGTCGGATCTCCCGTAATGTCCGTTTGAAATAAATGGTCGAAATTCGCGAACTGCCGCGGCGCGGCGCGTTCTATTCAGGCCATTATATTATATATATAATATATATTTCGTCGATTTCTATTTAAAACGAATTTTATAAATCGTTTTGATTTCGTTTCAAAAACAATTTCAACTTCCATTTCAATTCAAATCCAAAATTGAATCTTTCCTTATAAATTCGTTTTAAAATTCATTTCTATTCAATTCGAATTTCAATTCAATTCAATTCGAATTCGTTTTCATGTCTATTCAATTCAAAGTGGTTTTCTATTCGATTCAATTCAAATTGGTTTTCTATTTGATTCAAATTCGTTATATATTCAATTGAAATCAAATTCGTTTTCTATTCAAATCAAATTCGTTATATATTCAATTCAATTCATTTCGAAATCATTTTATATTCAGTTCATTTCGAAATCGTTTTCAATTCAATTCATCTCGAAATCGTTTTCAATTCAATTCATTTCGAAATCGATAAAATCGATATAAATATCGATTCACGTCAAAATGGCGTCAATCTAATCAACCCGGCTTAATGTATTTCTATTTCCAAATATTCTATTTCAGATATTTCCTATTATCAAAATATTTGTTATTGTCAAAATATTTCGTTCAACACATGACTAATCTCAACGGATGAGTACAGTCAACACATGAACCTTTATTTTATATTGATAAAGATGTAAATTTTATTATTAAAATATTTCGTTCAACACATGACTAATCTCAACGGATGAGTACAGTCAACACATGAACATTTACTTTATATTGAAAAAGATGTAAATTTTATTAGTAAAATATTTCGTTCAACACATGACTAATCTCAATTTATGAGTACAGTCAACACATGAACAATTACTTTATATTGATAAAGATGTAAATTTTATTATTAAAATATTTCGTTCAACACATGACTAATCTCAACTGATGAGTACAGTCAACACATGAACATTTACTTTATATTGATAAAGATGTAAATTTTATTATTAAAATATTTCGTTCAACACATGACTAATCTCAACTGATGAGTACAGTCAACACATGAACATTTACTTTATATTGATAAAGATGTAAATTTTATTATTAAAATATTTCGTTCAACACATGACTAATCTCAACGGATGAGTACAGTCAACACATGAACATTTATTTTATATTGTTCTTTATTTTCTAAATTGGAATGAGGCCCAATCAATCACCATATAAAGTTAATTGTATGGATTTTCATACATCACACGTATATCATAGCATTGAAAAATAATCAACCATCAACCAAAGTGCACTCCACTGTATAAGCATCAAATATAGATATCTAACGCTTATAACAGCCTGTCAATCAATCGATCGACATATTGAATCAGTTAGGATGAGTGAACTTCAAATTTCATCCCAACACCCGTGTGGGGTTTCAAGCAATCAAACACAGATTTTATTTGTGCAGTTGGGCGATGTGTAAAATTTATCGACCCAATCAATGTCCTTCAAATAGGTGTACATAAACAAACCGTCCGGTTTGTAAATGAATATTTATTTATTCGCATTCACTATATTCATATTCACGTTAAAAATTATATTTTTAACGATAAAACATTTTATTTTAACTTATGAATTTCTATTCAGTTCATTCTTTAAATAAAATGATATTTTTATTTTCTAACTTATTTTAGAAAATTTCGGCGGCATAACGGCACGATACTAGAAACGGGACGAGGCCTAGCCTTATCCCCGGTCTAGTGAAGGCCCACGCCATTCACACATCAATCAAATAATCCAACTAATCTATGCAACCAAACAAACAAGTCCATGGTCTGTGGACGATTGTGTCGGGTGCTACTAAACACCGTCTGCATCCTAGTATATATATATATAACTTAGAAAATGAAAATGAAAGGTGAGAAATTCTCACCGATAGCTATCCTAACTCCACGGCACTTCAAATGCAGGAAATCTTCACTGTTCTCGTCTCTTATTACTTTCTTCGCCCGTAGCCACTACATTTGTAAAAATCGAATTTTTACTTCGCTATTCAATATATAAAAATCATATTTTTACTTCGATGTTCAATATATAAAAATCATATTTTTACTTCGATGTTCAATATATAAAAATCATATTTTTACTTCGATGTTCAATATATAAAAATCATATTTTTACTTCGATGTTCAATATATAAAAATCATATTTTTAATATCTTACATTAATAAAAATCATATTTTTACTCGAACAAAAATCGTATTTTTACCTTTCAAAACAATGTATTTTATCGAAGAAAACTGGTTTTTTTTCCAATGTATTATCAAACAAAAACTGAATTTTTTACAAAACAATGTTTAACAATGTAAATAGATGTAAATAATAAAAGAAAATAAACCACCTTCTTCCCGAGAGTTTCAGGCCGTTGTTCAAAATTGTGCTCCGAACTAGGGTTCGAAATCAACGCCGCCATAAGCCGTCGGAGGTGCGTCTGCCCTCACCACGACGTCGGCCACCATCGGTGCTCCACGTGCATCCCCATCCTGACGAACTCGACGTCCATCTCTGCCCCGGATTCCACTTGAAAGCCCGCGACTTTCAGGCGCCGCTGAGGCCACCTCCGTCCGCCATCGACGATCATCGTGGTATGGATTCAGAGATCTCAAAGAGATCTATTATTTTCCCTTTTGGAGTGGGGCTAATTCGATTTGGATTGGAGGTAAAATCAAGGCAAAGTTTTGAGAAATTTCGGTTGTTCGATCGTGTGGAGGCGGGTTTCAGAACGGTTTGACCAAGGGGTTGAATTTGTGAGGGTTTGACCAAGTAAAGAGGAAAGGGGGTGAGTTGTTTAATAATTATATTATTTTATTTTAAATTCTAAAAGTAACTTTTCTATGCGAACCCCAAATCACACCCACCGACTGTCGTCCCTAGCTAATTACCCCCACTCCGAACACAATGGGATATGTATCGTAGGCCAATTCGACTGTTTGAATCAGTTTCCGTTGAATTTTAAATATAAATCTTTGTATATTCAATTTAAACGCACATTTCAATTTACCGGGGCCACATACTAACTCCAAAAATTCCAGAAAAATTATTTCTAGCTTCGTATTGATGATACGGTCCTAACAAAACTAATTTCGTCAAATTCTGAGACCGTTGGAAAAATGGCCATTTTCCAGTCGATCAAAATCAACTGAAACTGGTCAAACGCGTTTTCTTTTGCCACGCTCACATATTGATTCGAAAAATTATGAAATTTGGAATCTAGCAATAACTTGACATTGCGGATCCAACAAAAGTGGTTTCGTCGAAATCCGAGGTCGTTTGCAAAATTCCCATTTTTAAGGACCTGAATTCCATAGCGACTATTCAGAATTTTCAACTGGACATATCTTTTGATTCCCGCTATGAAATCTTGATTTTTCGGATTCGTTGGAAAGATATTCACTATTAGATCCTAATGTTTTCGGTTTCACTAAAATCCGGATTGTTTTGCACCCGGTACATTCCATTGAAGTTTGAAATCGAATTATCGAACTACCGCGTCATTTTCTATTCCTATAATTTAAAATAATTATTTATATTCTAACGACGACGTATATAATATATACGTTCGAATTATATTCAAAATAAATTTCTCGTCGATATTATTTAAAATAATTCATTTTAAATAATCAAAATTCGCTAAAATTGCCAAAATAAAAATTTTAAACTGGCCCAGATTTTCGGGTTGTTACAATCTCCCCCACTTAAAACTTTTCGTCCCCGAAAAGGAACAAAGTCGAAAGTGGTTTGATCATTCAACTCTACGTTCGATCCGGCTTCCATTCTCCAACTTTTCAGTTTCTGAGAATTTCCAAAAGTTCAAAAATTTGGCTAACACCCTAAATTTTCGAAAAATTTCGCCATAACCTCCCCTGCACCGGGAGCCACGGGAAAATCCCGAAATTGCCATACAGGCCTTCTGATCTCAAAAAGAAAAAGAAAAAGCCAAGCGGCTAGCCAATAGGCTCATAAAATCATCATCACCCAAACAAAACAGTAAATTATGTAGTAAACATGTACTTATTTGTCGGGCAAAACAAATTTTATTCTCTGGCTCTAGCCTCCTTGCTATGACCTGTTCAATGTAAGTACAAGTATATGCAAGCAAATGCGACCAAATTTCAATAATATTCACTATTTAATACAATTAGGCTAAATGGTTAAAAATTAACAAACAATTAAACAAACAACACATACATCAATCAATTAGTGAATTAGAGTTTCAAATTCATAATACATATACAAAAATCATGTTTTTGATGCCAAATCACAACAATAAGCCCTATCTAATTTTGGTTCTCACACCAGTCAATAGGAAATATATAGAAAGTCCACTTTCGTCACTCGAACATAAATTCGGATGATGATCGATCAATCATCAGAATCACCCCCAGGCGACTAGAGTGTAATTCTATATCTATCCAGCATATTAAAACTTCAAATACACGTTTGCAAGGCGTATATGCAAAATCTTTATATACTGGACTGTCCTAATCAATATAAATAAATAATCAAATACGAATAATTGATTTTAAATTTTCAAAACAAAATTGGCTTTCATTTTAAAAATATACTCTTCACACTCGTTCTAGGACACTACTGATCCTATCTCTAACGAGTCATTCTCATTGGATATTACTAATCCAATATCTGATGAATTCTTTCGTATGGTTCTAATGTGTCTTGTTCTCTGAGCTTTGTAAACCAAAGCTCTGATACCAACTGTGACGAGAAGGAATTTCGCTCGGTCCGAACCAGTCGCTAAACCGACCCAAATCGTTCGAAACGCCCTATCGTTTGAGAACAAGCCACAACAGAACGCAGACGGAAGAACATTTCATTGTATATTACAACAATGCATCAGATTACAAGAATATACAGAGTATAAATGAATATTACACAGAAATATCAGAGATTTAAATTACATTTAAATACGTAGCAGCGGAAAATAATACAATGCACAACTAGAATGAGATATACAGATACAAAGCTTTCCGGATATCGTTCCAGCTGTAAACCAGGATCCTGTGAATATAAATCTGCAAAACCAAAACTACTAGCTGCCCGTTTCAAAATAAGGGCACCCAGAGTTTAGGTTAAAACAATAAACCCCAGGTCAGTCATGTGACTGGTGTGAGAACTAAAACAGTTATTAATCTTTATTTATAAAGTTAGGCAAATCAAGGGACCACGCCGTATAACACGGAACGGGTTTCCTCCCAAGAATACCAGTGCATAAAACAACAGCGCAATGCTAAATAAAGAAAAATGAAGCTGTTATAAGACCCAGGTCCTATCACACAATGCAACGCAAGCCGGGGGATAGGGTTTTCCCTTATAACAGCCAAAGAATGCTTGATACGTTTAAAACAAATCGCTTGATACTATTATAAGTGCATAGTGTATAAAACAACTTCAAATCATAAGTATCAATCATAGGCGGCATGAATGCCCCATACCACTATGTCGCCATATATAAGTTTACAATCAAAACCGCAATGTCGTATTGGAAGTTGGGTTATCATTTATGGTATGAACCGAGGCTAGGGGCAAGATCCTCTACCGATTTGTGACTCTCTAGCCCGAGCCACAGGGTCAGAGCGCATCGACCCTTTAGATCGTCAGGGCCGGTCCACCGATGTGGATTATTATGCCTGAACACTACGTTTCCCCGCCCTTTGGGGCGTAAGCCTGGCCCATCAGCCGACCAGAAGCATCGGCCAAAACCGATATAACCGAGGCGCCTCGCTTTTCAGCAAGTAATAATAAGCAACATCCACATGAGTCAAACTCGTCAGCCAGTTCAAGCACTGACGCCACTCCTAACTAGAAAGAAACGCATGTCCTCCCTGAGGTCCGTCTCCCGTTTTTAGTTCATACCGGGTGTGATACTCGCGAATCAACGTTACACAAAGCTACGCCACACAAGGCCGTGCTTTGATCATCAACCACAAGACTTTGCTTTTCAACAAAAGCCTTGATCCATGCAACTCAGCATGCCACATTGTCAGTCCATACTGTACCACTGATTTCTGCCAATATATTACCTCTAGGCTCGTACGTCTCAGAGAAGGGTGTATAGCAAGAGAATAAATTCTCTGCCACCAAACAGATATATATTTAGCAGAGATCACCAATACAGTATAAAGGAATACAACGTCAGACACACTATCCATTTACAAGTCCGTTCTGGGTCTGAACGAAACCGGAGGCACTTTCCTCGCATATCCATCCATCTCCAAGTACGTCTGGACGACCACCAACTATTTCCATCCTCTTGGGTGTACAGCCCAATCAGGATCGTCGGTAATTATCCAAACGATGTGAAGACTTCCGGTCTTCAACCACCGTCTTCATCTTCGACATATCGTCGAATCGGTTATTCAGAATGGGATAAACCCGGTCTTTCCGAATAACTCGCGTATATTTTAAATAAGTGTTACACAAACACAACATACGCCTCATTCCAATTCATCAGTCACTAACCGTAAATTAATCAAGAGAATAATTCCCCAAATATTAACCCCGAAGGCCGAAACCAACATCAGATCAATATCCAGAAAACCATTCTGCTTAGCTAACCGATAGTTAGTTTCTAAATTTCACATTCATAGGGAAAGGTTCCCATTAATTTTATCCAAGATAAATTTCTTGAATTTATTCTTTAATCTATTTTTGAATATCAATTCAAACTAGTCGGGATTAGCGAACCTTACCGAAGTAATCATTTGTTTTAATTTCTCAATCCCAACCTATTCATCCCATGAAGTAAAACTGGTTATACTTCATATCTAACACCACGGTGTTATCGGTAAATTCAATTACCATTTCACGTTCAAATCTAATTAAAGATTTAACTATCGCCTGGAGCAAAACTGGTGATAATCCATTTCGATTATTTTCAATCTAATTAAAGATTCATTAAAACTCCACTTAGTTTTAATCGTTAACTGGGTTAAAGAATCAGTGTCATTTAAAACACGGTTCACGATAAACCCAAAATCACATTCCATTAATTATCGGGTTAAAGAACGAGTGTTATTTAAAACGTTGTTCACGATAAACCCAAAAATCAGTATCAATTCTATTCCAATTAAATATTATTTAATTGGTACTCTTCATTAAATCTAAATAAAAAGATTTAATCTTTTCTCAACTGGGTTCAAGAACAGTGTTAATGAAGACACCATTCACGACAAACCCAAATCACATTTGATATTAAACACAAGGCTCTGAATAGAAAATATACCGGCTTATATTCAATATCAAATTCTACGACTAACAAATATCGTATTGGAAATAACGATATATATATATCTTTCAAATTCCCATAACAATATCTGTATCATCACGAAATCCAACATCGAAATAATCCAAAGACAATTTCGATTCAAATCCATTCCAATATAATTATTGGAAATTCTGGTTATTTTTCAAAGCCATTTCAAATTCAATTTATTTATCTAAAAATAAATAGAATTATAATTCTAGTTCAAACTAGTTCATTCAGATAAAAATCTATTTTTATCTTTTCAAATATGGAGTTTTTCATCCCAAATCTTCACAAATCATTTCTTATGATTTTACACAAATTATTACTATTTTTAATAATTTTATCAAGGCCCGTACAGTCGATTTCCATCAACGGCCATCGAACTGCACTTACAACGACCTTTTTCGAATTTGATTTGGACGTATCTCCAAATCCAACCGTTCGATTTCAAATTTCTAACATTCGTTAGAAAGCTCTTTTCGATACGAACCCAACGGTTCCGGTTTTAGGAGAATCCGACGGTCGGATCACCCGTAATGTCCGTTTGAAATAAATGGTCGAAATTCGCGAACTGCCGCGGCGCGGCGCGTTCTATTCAGGCCATTATATTATATATATATAATATATATAATATATATTTCGTCGATTTCTATTTAAAACGAATTTTATAAATCGTTTTGATTTCGTTTCAAAAACAATTTCAACTTCCATTTCAATTCAAATCCAAAATTGAATCTTTCCTTATAAATTCGTTTTAAAATTCATTTCTATTCAATTCAAATTTCAATTCAATTTGAATTCAATTCAATTCGAATTCGTTTTCATGTCTATTCAATTCAAAGTGGTTTTCTATTCGATTCAATTCAAATTGGTTTTCTATTTGATTCAAATTCGTTATATATTCAATTGAAATCAAATTCGTTTTCTATTCAAATCAAATTCGTTATATATTCAATTCAATTCATTTCGAAATCATTTTATATTCAGTTCATTTCGAAATCGTTTTCAATTCAATTCATCTCGAAATCGTTTTCAATTCAATTCATTTCGAAATCGATAAAATCGATATAAATATCGATTCACGTCAAAATGGCGTCAATCTAATCAACCCGGCTTAATGTATTTCTATTTCCAAATATTCTATTTCAGATATTTCCTATTATCAAAATATTTGTTATTGTCAAAATATTTCGTTCAACACATGACTAATCTCAACGGATGAGTACAGTCAACACATGAACCTTTATTTTATATTGATAAAGATGTAAATTTTATTATTAAAATATTTCGTTCAACACATGACTAATCTCAACTGATGAGTACAGTCAACACATGAACATTTACTTTATATTGATAAAGATGTAAATTTTATTATTAAAATATTTCGTTCAACACATGACTAATCTCAACTGATGAGTACAGTCAACACATGAACATTTACTTTATATTGATAAAGATGTAAATTTTATTATTAAAATATTTCGTTCAACACATGACTAATCTCAACTGATGAGTACAGTCAACACATGAACATTTACTTTATATTGATAAAGATGTAAATTTTATTATTAAAATATTTCGTTCAACACATGACTAATCTCAACTGATGAGTACAGTCAACACATGAACATTTACTTTATATTGATAAAGATGTAAATTTTATTATTAAAATATTTCGTTCAACACATGACTAATCTCAACGGATGAGTACAGTCAACACATGAACATTTATTTTATATTGTTCTTTATTTTCTAAATTGGAATGAGGCCCAATCAATCACCATATAAAGTTAATTGTATGGATTTTCATACATCACACGTATATCATAGCATTGAAAAATAATCAACCATCAACCAAAGTGCACTCCACTGTATAAGCATCAAATATAGATATCTAACGCTTATAACAGCCTGTCAATCAATCGATCGACATATTGAATCAGTTAGGATGAGTGAACTTCAAATTTCATCCCAACACCCGTGTGGGGTTTCAAGCAATCAAACACAGATTTTATTTGTGCAGTTGGGCGATGTGTAAAATTTATCGACCCAATCAATGTCCTTCAAATATGTGTACATAAACAAACCGTCCGGTTTGTAAATGAATATTTATTTATTCGCATTCACTATATTCATATTCACGTTAAAAATTATATTTTTAACGATAAAACATTTTATTTTAACTTATGAATTTCTATTTAGTTCATTCTTTAAATAAAATGATATTTTTATTTTCTAACTTATTTTAGAAAATTTCGGCGGCATAACGACACGATACTAGAAACGGGACGAGGCCTAGCCTTATCCCCGGTCTAGTGAAGGCCCACGCCATTCACACATCAATCAAATAATCCAACTAATCTATGCAACCAAACAAACAAGTCCATGGTCTGTGGACGATTGTGTCGGGTGCTACTAAACACCGTCTGCATCCTAGTATATATATATATAACTTAGAAAATGAAATTGAAAGGTGAGAAATTCTCACCGATAGCTATCCTAACTCCACGGCACTTCAAATGCAGGAAATCTTCACTGTTCTCGTCTCTTATTACTTTCTTCGCCCGTATCCACTACATATGTAAAAATCGAATTTTTACTTCGCTATTCAATATATAAAAATCATATTTTTACTTCGATGTTCAATATATAAAAATCATATTTTTACTTCGATGTTCAATATATAAAAATCATATTTTTACTTCGATGTTCAATATATAAAAATCATATTTTTAATATCTTACATTAATAAAAATCATATTTTTACTTGAACAAAAATCGTATTTTTACCTTTCAAAACAATGTATTTTATCGAAGAAAACTGGTTTTTTTTCCAATGTATTATCAAACAAAAACTGAATTTTTTACAAAACAATGTTTAACAATGTAAATAGATGTAAATAATAAAAGAAAATAAACCACCTTCTTCCCGAGAGTTTCAGGCCGTTGTTCAAAATTGTGCTCCGAACTAGGGTTCGAAATCAACGCCGCCATAAGCCGTCGGAGGTGCGTCTGCCCTCACCACGACGTCGGCCACCATCGGTGCTCCACGTGCATCCCCATCCTGATGAACTCGACGTCCATCTCTGCCCCGGATTCCACTTGAAAGCCCGCTACTTTCAGGCGCCGCTGAGGCCACCTCCGTCCGCCATCGACGATCATCGTGGTATGGATTCAGAGATCTCAAAGAGATCTATTATTTCCCCTTTTGGAGTGGGGCTAATTCGATTTGGATTGGAGGTAAAATCAAGGCAAAGTTTTGAGAAATTTCGGCTGTTCGATCGTGTGGAGGCGGGTTTCAGAACGGTTTGACCAAGGGGTTGAATTTGTGAGGGTTTGACCAAGTAAAGAGGAAAGGGGGTGAGTTGTTTAATAATTATATTATTTTATTTTAAATTCTAAAAGTAACTTTTCTATGCGAACCCCAAATCACACCCACCGACTGTCGTCCCTAGCTAATTACCCCCACTCCGAACACAATGGGATATGTATCGTAGGCCAATTCGACTGTTTGAATCAGTTTCCGTTGAATTTTAAATATAAATCTTTGTATATTCAATTTAAACGCACATTTCAATTTACCGGGGTCACATACTAACTCCAAAAATTCCAGAAAAATTATTTCTAGCTTCGTATTGATGATACGGTCCTAACAAAACTAATTTCGTCAAATTCTGAGACCGTTGGAAAAATGGCCATTTTCCAGTCGATCAAAATCAACTGAAACTGGTCAAACGCGTTTTCTTTTTCCACACTCACATATTGATTCGAAAAATTATGAAATTTGGAATCTAGCAATAACTCGACACTGCGGATCCAACAAAAGTGGTTTCGTCGAAATCCGAGGTCGTTTGCAAAATTCCCATTTTTAAGGACCTGAATTCCATAGCGACTATTCAGAATTTTCAACTGGACATATCTTTTGATTCCCGCTATGAAATCTTGATTTTTCGGATTCGTTGGAAAGATATTCACTATTAGATCCTAATGTTTTCGGTTTCACTAAAATCCGAATTGTTTTGCACTCGGTACATTCCATTGAAGTTTGAAATCGAATTATCGAACTACCGCGTCATTTTCAATTCCTTCTATAATTTAAAATAATTATTTATATTCTAACGACGACGTATATAATATATACGTTCGAATTATATTCAAAATAAATTTCTCGTCGATATTATTTAAAATAATTCATTTTAAATAATCAAAATTCGCTTAAATTGCCAAAATAAAATTTTTAAACTGGCCCAGATTTTCGGGTTGTTACACCCAGACCGCTCGAAACGCCTGAACGTTTTGAGAACACGACAGAACAGAACGCAGACGGAAGAACATTTCATTGTATATTACAACAATGCATCAGATTACAAGAATATACAGAGTATAAAAGAATAAATATTACACAGAAATACCAGAGATTTAAATTACATTTAAATACATCGCAGCGGAAAATAATACAATACACAACTAGAAGAGATATACGGATACAAAGCTTTCCGGATATCGTTCCAGCTGTAATCCAGGATCCTGTGAATATAAATCTGCAAAACCAAAACTACTAGCTGCCCGTGTCAAAATAGGGGCACCCAGAGTTTAGGTTAAAACAATAAACTCCAGGTCAGTCAAGTGACTGGTGTGAGAACTAAAACCGTTATTAATTCTTTATTTTAAAGTTAGGTAAATCAAGGGACCACGCCATATAACACGGAACGGGTTTCCTCCCAAGAATACCAGTGCATAAAACGAACAGCGCAATGCTAAATAGAGAAAAATGAAGCTGTTATAAGACCCAGGTCCTATCACACAATGCAACGCAAGCCGGGGGATAGGGTTTTCCCTTATAACAGCCAAAGAATGCTTGATACATTTTAAAACAAATCATTTGATACTATTGTCAGTGCATAGTGTATAAAACAACTTCAAATCATAAGTATCAATCATAGGCGGCATGAGCGTCCCATGCCACTATGTCGCCATATATAGGTTTACAAATAAAACCGCAAAGTTACGTATTTGGAAGTTGGATTTCCATCTATGAACCGAGGCTAGGGATCGTCCTCTACCGATTCGAGACTGTCTAGCCCGAGTCTCAGGGACAGAACGCATCGACCCTTGGAGCGACAGGGCCGGTCCACCGATGTGGATTAGACGAAATCCTGAACACTACGTCTCTCCGCCCTTTGGGGCGTAAATGAGCCAACGAATGACTCCATCGGACCCGGATCGTCCGATCAAACCGAGGCGCCTCGCAACAGCAACAACCACACAGGTGAAAAGTATATAAATGTCAGGGCTGGTAGGTCACTGACACCACCCTAGCTAGAAAGAAACGCATGTCCTCCCTGAGGTCCTCTCCCGTTTTTGGTTCACAACCGGGGTGCGAGGCTCGCGAATCAACGCTACACAAAGCTACGCCACAAAGGCCGTGCTTTGATCACCAACCACAAGACTTTTCTTTTCAACAGAAGCCTTGATCATTTGCATCTTAGCATGCCACACAGGCAAACCATCCTATGCAACCGATATCAGTCACACAGAATGAAATCCGATGTCAGACACACAGTCCATTTACCAGTCCGTTCTGGGTCTGAACGAAACCGGAGGCATCTAGTACCCCGCATATCCATCGATCTCCAAGTACGTCTGGACGATTCCAACTGTTTCCATCTTCTTGGGTGTACAGCCCAATCAAGATCATCAGTAATCACCCAAACGACGTGAAGACCTCCGGTCTTCGACCATCGTCTTCATCTTCGACTTATCGTCGTATCAGTTATTCAGAATGGGATAAACCCGGTCTTTCCGAATAACTCGCGTATATTTTAAATAAGTGTTACACAAACACAGCATACGCCTCATTCCAATTCATCAGTCACTAACCGTAAATTAATCAAGAGAATAATTCCCCAAATATTAACCCCGAAGGCCGAAACCAACATCAGATCAATATCCAGAAAACCATTCTGCTTGGCTAACCGACAGTTAGTTTCTAAATTTCACATTCATAAGGAAAGGTTCCCATTAATTTTATCCAAGATAAATCATTAAAATTCATTCTTTAATCTACCTTTGAATATCAATTCAACTAGTCGAGATTAGCGAACCTTACCGAAGTAATCATTTGTTTTAATTTCCCAACCCCAACCTATTAATCCCATGAAGTAAAACTGGTCCTACTTCATATCTAACACCACGGTGTTATCGGTAAATTAAATTACCATCTCACGTTCAAATCTAATTAAAGATTTAACTATCGCCGGGAGCAAAACTGGTGATACTCCATTCTCGATCATTTCAATCTAATTAAAGATTCGTTAAAACTCCGCTTAGTTTTAATCGCTAACTGGGTTAAAGAATCAGTGTCATTTAAAACACGGTTCACGATAAACCCAAAATCACATTCCATTAATTATCGGGTGATTGACATAGAAATGTGTTTATTTTATGCTCTTATATCTTATCTTTTGTATATAAATAAATATTACTTGGGTATTGTTTTGTTATTTTTACAGATATTCCAACCCAGCCCGCATGCAACCAGAAATGTAGAGAAATAGAGTTCAATTTGCTGTGTATTTGCATTTTGAAGAATTGTAGATAAAGATATCACATCTAGTTGTTGTTGGACAAGAAAAGGATTGATAACAAGGCTTTGCACATCACAAATCAATGAAGAAGTGTCAAGGAAGCAAGAGGAAAAGAGAAAAGGCCCAAATTTGCTTTATTTATCTAAGGCCCATTTATGTTTCTCATTGTAAACTAATTAGTGATGTAATGACAAGGCCCAGTTATCATTAGGGTTAGGGTTAGGGTTTGGTTATCCCCTATATATACCCTTGTAATGGCATTGTAGCCACCATCCTATCCTATATCCCATTTTCTATTTCTAATAAAGTTTCTAGTTCTTCTTCTTCTTTTTATTTTCTGCATTTTTTTTCTATTTCTTAGCAATTAGTGTGTCTACACGATTAGATTCGGTAGAACACTATTTGTGTTTTGCATTTCTTTTCATTAGTGATTGACCGTCTGATTAGATTCAGCGGTAATCCTAATTTTATTTCCTGTTGTTATTTATATTCTGCACTTTTATTTTCTGTATTTTAATCGCGTTCATAGGTTAAATTGGATTTGATTAGATTTGAATCTGATTTATAGTTTCATTGCTTTTCCATTGAAATTGTGATTTGATCGTCGGTTCAGTTAGATCTGTTCTGAATCAAATTACAGGTTTAATTTTGTTTTGTTTTGCAAAATCAACCTCCAGCTTCGTCTAACTCGCCCAAGGAATTATCTAAATAATTTAATTTTAATCTACCTCCCTGTGTTCGACCTGTATGCTACACACCTGTATGCTTGCAGAATTTAATTTAAATGTCGCTCTTTTCTAATTCATAGACTAGCGTCGATCAAGTTTTTGGCGCCGTTGCCGGGGAGGTAACGATTAAATTTAATTATTTATTTAATTTTTGATTCGTGTTAGCTTTTATTTTATTTTTTATTTTATTTTCTTCTGTGTATATATATAAAATCTTGATTAATGATTTGGTATATCAATTCTATTGGTGTTATCATCCATTAAGCAAGAGAAAAAAATTACCATTTTTTCTCAAATTTCTTTCTATCTTTCCTCTGCCTTAATTGTCAAATTTCTTTCCCTCCTGACCTTCTTTTTACAATTTGATTTCTTTCCCTAAAAAACAAACAAAAAAATCTTGTCAAATTCTGTTTAAATTCTTTCTTTTTTCTCTCTCATCTATTTCTCCTTTCTCTATCCCCTTCTCTGTTTTCAATACATTTTTTTTATAAAAAAATTGCCAAATAAAAAAAGTTTTTATTTGTTTTCTTGTGTATAGATATAGGAAAAAAAATCTTGACTGATTGATTTGGTATTATATACTGTAATCATCTAGATCAAGAAAAAAAAAATCATGCCAATTTTTGTTTAGTTTGTTTCCCCTTCTCCCATCTATTTCTTTCCTTTCCTTGTACATTTTTTTCTTCTTCTGTACAACTCTCAAAAAAAAAAAAAAAAAAACAACTTTCAATTTTTCTTTATTCTTTCCAATCATCTACATTCTTTTTATTTTTACAAATTTCAAAAAAAAAAAAGATTCCTCTTTTAAATTTTTTTTTCTTTCTTCTTTTGTCCTTCTTGTTCTCAATACATTTGATTTCTTTTCTTCTCTTACAAATTTCCTTTCTTTTCAAAAAAAAAAATCCACTTTTGATTTCTTTCCTCTTTATTCCTCCTCTCCAATTTTCAATACAATTACTTCTCATTCTTCTTTTACAAGTTCAAAAAAAAAAAACTTGCCATTTTTCTTTTGTTTCTTTCCTGTTTTCAACCTCTTTCCCCTTTCCCCTTTCTTTCATTTATTTGTTTCCCTCTTGCAAATTCATTCCTACTTTAGACAAATAATAATAAATAAAAAAATAGAACTTGCCAAATTCTCTTGATTTTTTTTTCCTTTTCATTTTTGTTTTTCCTTTTATATTTCTTTTTTTTTCTTTCCCTCTTCATCTATTCCTTCTTTCCAATTTTTACTTTATTTTTATTGTTCATTATTGTTGTACATTTAATTTGCCAAATTTTCTTTAATTGGTTTCCATTTATTCCTTCCTTCCTTTTACTTCTTTCCAATTGTCAATACACTGGTTTCCATTCTTTTACAACAATAACCAAAAAAAAAAAACTTGCATTTTTTAATCGATTGCTTTCTAATTACAACTCTCTCTCACTTCCTCTAATCTTTCTTTCCATCTTTCTACCACCTTGTTGATTTTCACAATTTTCTTTTCTCTTTCCTTTTCTTTTTATTTGTTTCCATCTTTTGTCTACAATTTTCTAAAAAAAAAAAAAAAAACTTTTGCATTTTCTTCTCTGTCTACGTTGATTTCTTTCTTGTTTTTGTCTGCTTTTATTTCTTTCCTCCATTCCTTCTACCCTTCCTCTCTACTCAAAAAACCTTGTTTTCTTTTCCTTATTTCCTTCCTTTTTTTCATTTTTTCCCCTTTTTTGTTTTTCTTTTCTCATTCATTTCTTTCCCTTTCTTATTGTTCAAATTTTCAAAAAAAAAAAAAAAAAAAACTGCATTCTTTTCTTTTTATTTATTTCTTTCCAATTGCATTTCTCATTCACCTCCTACAATCTCTCTTTCCATTATTTCATTTATTTCTTTCCAGCTCTCTCCTTCATAATTTTTTTTTCTTTTCTCTCTTTTATTTCTTTTGTTGATTTTGCTACCTTTCTCTCTCTCTCTCTCAAAAAAGAAAAAGAAGAAGAGGTGAAATTCAAATCAAAGGAAGGAAGGAATTCAAGCAACGAACAAGGATTCAAAGGTCAACGGATTTGCAAATAATGGATTTCAATCATTAATACTGCTCAATTTTTCTGGACAGATTGCCATACACCGCTGTAATATTTTCTAAACTCTACAGGTGCTTTGCTGCAAAGAAAAAATATAGAAATTGTGTGTAAAAATCTTCTGCAGGGGCAGCGGCTTGCTTGTACAAATTGTTTATTCTGCTATTGTTCTGTGACTGTTCTGTGATTGAATTTTTCTTAATCTGTTTAGTTAGGAATTATTTTCCATAACTAAAATCATCACGCTCGTCGTTTTTCAATAATAAAACTTGATTTGATTTTCAAAATAATATAATTGGAAAGTGGTGTTTTGTGAAGTTGACTGTCTCATATAATTGGATCGCGGATATATAGTAGTTCAATTTATTGAACTATTAGCAAAAGAGGTTGCATACTACCCGTAAAACATTGGTCGTATCCCTTAGTTTTATACTATACGTGAACGGCCATAAGACCCTCTTCGCCCTTCCAATTGAGTCAGTTAATTAATAGAGCACAACTCATTCTTTTATATTATTTTGAAATAGGAATAATTTATGTCTTACCCTGATTTCATTTCAAATGTCTAATTCAAAAAAATCATTGAGAGAAATGTGGGATAATAATCGAAGTAGATGTCCTCTTGAAGAGTATGAGTATGAATTGCAACTCATGAAACAAGATTTTCCAAAATTTCGTGAGCCCAATGTCAACAATTTTCAAAATTTTCCAACTGACCAACATTTTCAAAATCAGAGATATAATCGAAATGATGATTTCAATTTAAATTTCAATAATTTCGATTATGGGTCACATCCACATCAAAACGGTTTTGAATCGCAAGATAGCTTTGATCCACATCAATATGGGGTTGGAAACCAATTCGAAAATAATTTTGAAAATGATTTTCAAATCGATCAAAATTTTCAAAACTACAACCCATATCAACATCTTGAAAATGACCAAAATTGCAATTTTCACTCGAATTTTAACAGTTTTGGTTATGAACAAAATTTCTATGATCAAAATGATTTCCAATATCATTGTCAGTTTTCTGAAAATTCAAACAACTACCACATTAGAAATAATATTGATTGTGAAATTGATGTGGATTATAATTTTGAAAATCAGGAAATTCCAAACGAGAGCTCTCAAATCAACGATCGTCTTAACATTTTTAGAGAGAGGGTAGAAAGGCTAGATAGACAGCTTAATGAAAAAGATAGAAAGATGGATGAACTTCTTTGTTTATTGACATCTTTGAAAGAACAACGAGAGCAACAAAATCAAATTCAAACAAGCGATGAATCAGGAAATAATCCATTCTTTGCTGACATTGAAAATTTTCAAATAACGACTTTTGAAATCGAGAATAATCATCTTGATGAAGTTTTTAAAAATTCAACCAATGATTTGAACTTCAACTCTTTTCAGGAAGAATATTTAAGCTTAAATTTTTGATCTTCATCTTTCAGGCTGTCAGAAACTTGAAATTTTTGAAATTGAACCAAATGAAAATGTTGAATTTTTCAAAAACTCAGAAGTGGAAATGGATTTTAATGAACATGAATTTCTTGATCTGTACGAGGATGAATTGCCAAATAAGGAAGAAGTGGATTCATGTCACGAGTTCGAAAATTTTAACTTTGAGGAAATTTCAAATGAACTTGAGATTGTCAGTGTCGAAAATACGTTGACAGTTAATGATGAGAAATGTGATCACACAGTCTTGAACACCACTCAGATGTCAAATTTCACTGAATTTACATACGATCACAAATTTTTGAAAAATTACACTGACAAATTTGTTGAATACATGAACTATTTTTGGAATGTTAGTTTTGTTGAAAAACTTCATGTTAGGACGACCCTAGATATTTATCTCCTGGACTACAAATCGAGGTATAAAGATGAGCTGGTTTCCAAGAACTCCTGCTTGTTAGAAAACATGCCTAGACACAGTGGGAATGGGACTCATAGGGCTAGAAACAAGTGTGGGGGAAAAAGATGGTGGAATTCTTTGCATCGCATGCATCGCAAACACATATATCATTGTACATATGATTGGCATTCGCATATAGTGGTTAAACTCCATTTCATTCTTCAAATCATTTTGCATCTAATCCATCTATGGGTTTTATCTTTCAAATTTAGGAAACGTTTACAGTGTGGACACTGTTTAGTTCAAGTGTGGGGGGAGTCTGCATTTCATCCATTTTCATTTTTCTTTGTTTTTATTTCTTTTTAATTTTTTTGTTTCTTTTTATTTTCAGCCATTTAAGTAGGATCATCATACATTTTAGATTGTAGTAACATACCATAATTTTTTTTTTGGAAGATACGACTCATTTTCAATTGATACAGCAAAATAAGTTTACAATTTTTAACCAGTTGATAGTATTTTTCTCGCTCAACTTAGATCGAATAGGAAATATAATGAAAAGTTTAATCTTGAGGGATAATAGTGTAACCAGTACATAGGGAGATTCTTAGGTGATGGCCATGAAATCTATTCTATATTGTAGACTTTGTTTAAATAAGTGGAGGACTTAAAATACTTATATTGGCTTTTCAAATCTTTAAAACTAAGTTGTGTTAAGTTGAATTCGCGTAACTCTCTTTTGTGCTTTTATTTTCGATAATAATAATAATAGTATTCCAAGGGTATCCAACATTGCTTGCATATCAAGCGTTGGTGTGCAAACCCGCCAAGCTCTATCCGACACGTTGTTGACAAAGTCAAAGTTGGAATATCTTGGTCTCATTTTATGAGATTGGACACCTAAGGATTACCGACACGTTGTTGACAAAGTCAAAGTCGGCCTGCACAATCCGCCAAGCTCTTTACCTACTCTCCGTTAGTCCGCGAGGCAGTGCATGGGTGGTAAACCTTGGTCTTTTTAGTTAGGTGTATGTACTTAATCATAAATCTTAAAATTTTATAGAATAAAGAATAAGCGATGATACCTAAACACTTCTTGACCTTATTGATTTGACTAGCCATACATGAGAAAAATTAGAATACCACTTTGCAAACTGTGCCAAGCAAACTAAGAATTTATTTCATGGCTGCACTATGTTATCAACCGAACTAACTGGCCAAACTGGAATTTAACATTTGAAAACTTGATTTATATTGAAAATTTGTGACAAGTTGAGGTATCTAAAATAAAATCAACTGATTAGAAATTATTAACTTAATTTGCTGTACCACTTTCCTGAAATAAGTCGTGTTGTCATTTTTCGTTTTTATTTTTTGCATATGTCCATTGCATTCATGTAGTTTCATTAGAATCATAGCATACTGCATGTGGATTTTGTGGGTAGTATCCGCTGAAAACCCTCACGAGACACCACTCGTCCTACTAGGGACACCTAGAGGTTTAACGGCTTGTTGCATACGCTCAATGCAATCGTGTTTCCTACGAAAGTGCGACCTATCTAGTTAGTTTTTCATTTTCTTTTTACTCGAGGACGAGTAAAAGATAAGTGTGGGGGTATTTGATTGACATAGAAATGTGTTTATTTTATGCTCTTATATCTTATCTTTTGTATATAAATAAATATTACTTGGGTATTGTTTTGTTATTTTTACAGATATTCCAACCCAGCCCGCATGCAACCAGAAATGTAGAGAAATAGAGTTCAATTTGCTGTGTATTTGCATTTTGAAGAATTGTAGATAAAGATATCACATCTAGTTGCTGTTGGACAAGAAAAGGATTGATAACAAGGCTTTGCACATCACAAATCAATGAAGAAGTGTCAAGGAAGCAAGAGGAAAAGAGAAAAGGCCCAAATTTGCTTTATTTATCTAAGGCCCATTTATGTTTCTCATTGTAAACTAATTAGTGATGTAATGACAAGGCCCAGTTATCATTAGGGTTAGGGTTAGGGTTTGGTTATCCCCTATATATACCCTTGTAATGGCATTGTAGCCACCATCCTATCCTATATCCCATTTTCTATTTCTAATAAAGTTTCTAGTTCTTCTTCTTCTTTTTATTTTCTGCATTTTTTTTCTATTTCTTAGCAATTAGTGTGTCTACACGATTAGATTCGGTAGAACACTATTTGTGTTTTGCATTTCTTTTCATTAGTGATTGACCGTCTGATTAGATTCAGCGGTAATCCTAATTTTATTTCCTGTTGTTATTTATATTCTGCACTTTTATTTTCTGTATTTTAATCGCGTTCATAGGTTAAATTGGATTTGATTAGATTTGAATCTGATTTATAGTTTCATTGCTTTTCCATTGAAATTGTGATTTGATCGTCGGTTCAGTTAGATCTGTTCTGAATCAAATTACAGTTTTAATTTTGTTTTGTTTTGCAAAATCAACCTCCAGCTTCGTCTAACTCGCCCAAGGAATTATCTAAATAATTTAATTTTAATCTACCTCCCTGTGTTCGACCTGTATGCTACACACCTGTATGCTTGCAGAATTTAATTTAAATGTCGCGCTTTTCTAATTCATAGACTAGCGTCGATCATCGGGTTAAAGAACGAGTGTTATTTAAAACACTGTCCACGATAAACCCAAAAATCAATATGCATTCAATTCCAATTAAATATCATTTAATTGGTACACTTCATTAAATCTAAATAAAAAGATTTAATCTTTTCTCAACTGGGTTCAAGAACAGTGTTAGTGAAGACACCATTCACGACAAACCCAAATCACATTTGATATTCAATACAAGGCTCTGAATAGAAAATATATCGGCTTATATTCAATATCAAATTCTACGATTAACAAATGTCGTATTGGAAATAACGATATAAATATATATCTTTCAAATTTCCATAACAACATCTGTATAGTCACGAATTCCAACATCGAAATATTCCGAAGACAATTTCGATTCAAATCCACTCCAATGCAATCATTGGAAATTCTGGTTATTTTTAAAACCCTTTTTAAATTCAATTTATTTATTTAAAAATAAATAGAATTATAATTCTAGTTCAAAACTAGTTCATTTCGATAAAAATCTATTTTTATCTTTTCAAATATGGAGTTTTTCATCCCAATTCTTTCTAAATCATTTCTTATGATTTTACACAAATTATTACTATTTTTAATAATTTTATCAAGGCCCGTACAGTCGATTTCCATCAACGGTCATCGAACTGCACTTACAGCGACCTTTTTCCCAATTGATTTGGACATAATTCCAAATCCAACCGTTAGATTTCAAATTTCTAATATTCGTTAGAAAGCTCTTTTCGATACGAACCCAACGGTTCCGGTTTCAGGAGAATCCGACGGTTGGATCTCCCGCAATATCCGTTCGAAGTTAATGGTCGAAATTCGCGAACTGCCGCGGCGCGTTCTATTCAGGCCATTATCTAAATATATATATAATATATATTTCATCGATTTTTATTTAAAACGAATTATATAAATAGTTTAAAATTCGTTTCAAAAACAATTTCAACTTCCATTTCAATTCAAATCAAAATTGAATCTTTCCTTATAAATTCGTTTTAAAATTCATTTCTATTTAATTCAAGTTTCAATTCAATTTGAATTCATTTCACTTCGTTTTAAATTCAATTCGAATTCGTTTTCAATTCGATTCAATTCAAAGTGGTTTTCTATTCGATTCAATTCAAATTGGTTTTCTATTCGATTCAAATCAAATTCGTTATATATTCAATTGAAATCAAATTCATTTTCTATTCAAATCAAATTCGTTATATATTCAATTGAAATCAAATTTTCTCCCTATTCAATTCAATTCGAAATCGTTTTATATTCAATTCATTTCAAAATATGCGATTTCGAAATCACTTTTCAATATTCATTCTAAAATGAATATAATCGATATAAATATCGTTCACGTCAAAATGGCGTCAATCTAATCAACACGGCTTCATATATTTCTATTTTCAAATATTCTATTTCAAATATTTCTTTTTCAAGTATTTTGATTTCAAATATCTCGTTCAACACATGACTAATCTCAACGGATGAGTACGGTCAACACATGAACCTTTATTTTATATTATTCTTTATTTTCTAAATTGGAATGAGGCCCAATCAATCACCATATAAAGTTAATTATATGGATTCCATACAACACATGTATATAATAGCATTGAAAAATAATCAACCATCAACCAAAGTGCACTACACTGTATAAGCATCAAATATAGATATCTAACGCTTATAACAGCCTGTCAATCAATCGATCGACATATTTAATCAATCAGGATGAGTGAACTTCAAATTTCATCCCAACACCCGTGTGGGGTTTCAAATCAACAAACACAGATTTTATTTGTGCAGTTGGGCGATGTGTAAAATTTATCGACCCAATCAATGTCATTCAAATTAGTGTATATAAACAAATCGGCTGATTTGTTTATAAATATTCATTTATTCATATTCACGTTAAAAATTATATTTTTAACGATAAAACATTTTATTCCAACACTTGAATTTCCATTATTCATTTACACAATAAAATGATATTTTTATTTTTCTAACTCATTTTAGAAAATTTCGGCGGCATAACGGCACGATACTAGAAACGGGACGAGGCCTAGCCTTATCCCCGGTCTAGTGAAGGCCCACGCCATTCACACATCAATCAAATCAATTCAAACCAAATAACCTAACCAACTACACAACCAAACAATTCAACAAACAAGCCATCCATGGTCTGTGGATGACGGGTGTCGGGTGCTACTAAACACCGTCTGCATCCTAGTATATATATATAACTAGAAAAAGAAATTGAAAGGTGAGAAGTTCTCACCGATAGCTATCCAATACCATGACTCTTCATTTATAGAAAATCTTCGCCGTGCTCGCCTTTTTATCACCTTCGTTGCCCGTATTCTCTACATATGTAAAAATCACATTTTTATATTCTCTATTATATAAAAATCGAATTTTTACTTTGCTATTCAATCTATAAAAATCGAATTTTTACTATGCTATTCAATATATAAAAATCGAATTTTTACTTTGCTATTCAATATATAAAAATCACATTTTTACTTCGATGTTCAATATATAAAAATCACATTTTTACTTCGATGTTCAATATATAAAAATCACATTTTTACTTCGATGTTCAATATATAAAAATCACATTTTTACTTCGATGTTCAATATATAAAAATCACATTTTTACTTCGATGTTCAATATATAAAAATCACATTTTTACTTCGATGTTCAATATATAAAAATCACATTTTTACTTCGATGTTCAATATATAAAAATCACATTTTTACTTCGATGTTCAATATATAAAAATCGAATTTTTACTATGCTATTCAATATAGAAAAAACTAATTTTCTACTAAACATACAACCTTTTTCCTATATAAAAACCCATTTTTCATTTTCTTTCATACGTATAAAAATAAAAATAAAATTGAATTTTTATTTCACTAATAACTATATAAAGATCGGGTCTTTATCATCATACAGTAATTAAAAATCTGCGAACACACTTCAAATTGAAATACGTACTTCGAATCGGGCAAGGAAGGGGCGGAGCTGCTGCGTGGGGGTGCTGGAGATGCTCGTCGGCGTCGGAGGGGCAGCAATAGGTGGAGGCGGGCGGAGTTTTTGGGGCTGCGATGGGTTTTGGGGTGCGGGTCCCTCATGGTCGCGAGGTAGCAGAAAGGAGGGGAGGAAGGAGAACGGGAGGAGGTGGATCGGAAGGGGAGGGGCTTGGCGGAGGCGGCCACCCTGGGCGGCGCGGCGATGAACGTCGACGGGTGGGGGGGGGGGGGCTCCGTCCTTTTCTTTTTTTTCCTTTTTGCTTTGAAATGATTTTGAACGTGGGGGGGGGGGGGGGCAGAACGGGATTAAGGAGAAAGGAAGAGATATTTTTATTTTATTTTATTTTATATTATTTAATTTCTAAAAGTTGACTTATACATACGACCTCTAAACGAGGCCCACCGCCTGTCGTCCATAGCGTTTCACCCCCATTCCGAACACAATGGGATATGTATCGTAAGCTGATTCGATCGTTTCAAACAGTTTCCGATGAATTTACATTTAAATCACTATATTGAATTTTAAACGTACATTTCAAATTACCGGGGCCACATACTAACTAGAAAAATTCCCGAAAAATATTTTCTAGCTTCGTATTGAGGATACGGTCCTAACAAAACTAGTTTCGTCAAATTCTGAGGCCGTTGGAAAAATGACCAATTTCAAGTCGATTAAAATCAACTGAAACTGGTCAAACGCGTTTTCCTTTGCCACGCTCACATATTGATTCGAAAAATTATGAAATTTGAAACCTAGCAATAATTCGATATCACGGACCCAACAAAAGTGGTTTCGTCGAAATCCGAGGTGGTTTGCAAAATCTCCATTTTTAAGGGCCTGAATTCCATAGCGACTATTCAGAAGTTTCAACTGGACATATCTTTTGATTCCCGCTATGAAATTTTGATTTTTCGAGTTCGTTGGAAATATATTCACAATTAGATCCTACTATTTTTGGTTTCACTAAAATCCGGTTTATTTTGCACCCGGTATGCTCAATTGAAGTTTGAAATCGAATTATCGAACTACCGCGCCATTTTCAATTCTATTTATAATTATATATAATTATTTATATTCTAACGACGACGTATATAAATATATTCGTTTGAATTCTATTCAAAATAAATTTCTCGTCGTTATTATTTAAAATAATTCATTTTAAATAATCAAAATTTGCTAAAATCGCCAAAATAAAAATTTTAAACTGGCCCAGATTTTCGGGTTGTTACAATCTCCCCCACTTAAAACTTTTCGTCCCCGAAAAGGAACAAAGTCGAAAGTGGTTTGATTAATCAACTCCACGTTCAATCTGGCTTCCATTCTCCAACTTTTCAGTTTCTGAGAATTTTCAAATTTTCAAAAATTTGGCTAACACCCGGAATTTTTGAAAAATTTCGCCATAACCTCCCCTGCACCGGGAGCCACGGGAAAATCCCGAAATTGCCATATAGGCCTTCTGATCTCAAAAAGAAAAAGAAAAAGCCAAGCGGCTAGCCAATAGGCTCATAAAATCATCATCACCCAAACAAAACAGTAAATTATAGTAAACATGTACCTATTTGTTGGGCAAACAAATTTTATTCTTCGGCTCTAGCCTCCTTGCTATGACCTGTTCAATGTAAGTATATGTATATGCAAGCAAAAGCAACCAATTTTCAATACAGTTCAATATTTGGTTCAATTAGGCATAAATGGTTCAAAATTATCAAACAAATAAACAAACAACACAAACATCAATCAATTAGTGAATTAGAGTCTCAAATTCATAATTTTGATACATATACAAAAATCATGTTTTTGATGCCAAATCACAACAATAGGCCTTATCTAATTTTTGGTTCTCACACCAGTCAATAGGAAATATATAGATATCACACCTTCGAAACACGAATACCAATTCTGATGATGTTCGAACTATCATCAGAATCATCTCCGGGCGACTAGAGTGTGATTCTATATCTATCCAGTATATTAAAACTTCAAATACACGTTTGCAAGGCGTATATGCAAAATCTTTATATACTGGACTGTCCTAATCAATATGAAATAAATGATCAAATACGAATAGTTGATTTAGATTTTCAAAACAAAAATTGTTTTCATTTTAAAAATATACTCTTCACACTCGTCCTAGGATACTACTGATCCCATCTCTAACGAGTCATTCTAATTGGATATTACTAATCCAATATCTGATGAATTCTTTCGTACGGTTCTAATGTGCCTTGTTCTCTAAGCTTTGTAAACCAAAGCTCTGATACCAACTGTGACGACCGGGAATCTCACTCGGTCCGAACCAGTCGCTAAACCGACCCAGACCGCTCGAAACGCCCGAACGTTTTGAGAACACGACAGAACAGAACGCAGACGGAAGAACATTTCATTGTATATTACAACAATGCATCAGATTACAAGAATATACAGAGTATAAAAGAATAAATATTACACAGAAATATCAGAGATTTAAATTACATTTAAATACATCGCAGCGGAAAATAATACAATACACAACTAGAAGAGATATACGGATACAAAGCTTTCCGGATATCGTTCCAGCTGTAATCCAGGATCCTGTGAATATAAATCTGCAAAACCAAAACTACTAGCTGCCCGTGTCAAAATAGGGGCACCCAGAGTTTAGGTTAAAACAATAAACTCCAGGTCAGTCATGTGACTGGTGTGAGAACTAAAACCGTTATTAATTCTTTATTTTAAAGTTAGGTAAATCAAGGGACCACGCCGTATAACACGGAACGGGTTTCCTCCCAAGAATACCAGTGCATAAAACGAACAGCGCAATGCTAAATAGAGAAAAATGAAGCTGTTATAAGACCCAGGTCCTATCACACAATGCAACGCAAGCCGGGGGATAGGGTTTTCCCTTATAACAGCCAAAGAATGCTTGATACATTTTAAAACAAATCATTTGATACTATTGTCAGTGCATAGTGTATAAAACAACTTCAAATCATAAGTATCAATCATAGGCGGCATGAGCGTCCCATGCCACTATGTCGCCATATATAGG
This sequence comes from Allium sativum, assembly GCA_030737875.1. NCBI lineage: Eukaryota > Viridiplantae > Streptophyta > Magnoliopsida > Asparagales > Amaryllidaceae > Allium > Allium sativum. The sequence continues at coordinate 483,165,050 of CM060919.1, read as the reverse complement.
TTTACAAATAAAACCGCAAAGTTACGTATTTGGAAGTTGGATTTCCATCTATGAACCGAGGCTAGGGATCGTCCTCTACCGATTCGAGACTGTCTAGCCCGAGTCTCAGGGACAGAACGCATCGACCCTTGGAGCGACAGGGCCGGTCCACCGATGTGGATTAGACGAAATCCTGAACACTACGTCTCTCCGCCCTTTGGGGCGTAAATGAGCCAACGAATGACTCCATCGGACCCGGATCGTCCGATCAAACCGAGGCGCCTCGCAACAGCAACAACCACACAGGTGAAAAGTATATAAATGTCAGGGCTGGTAGGTCACTGACACCACCCTAGCTAGAAAGAAACGCATGTCCTCCCTGAGGTCCTCTCCCGTTTTTGGTTCACAACCGGGGTGCGAGGCTCGCGAATCAACGCTACACAAAGCTACGCCACAAAGGCCGTGCTTTGATCACCAACCACAAGACTTTTCTTTTCAACAGAAGCCTTGATCATTTGCATCTTAGCATGCCACACAGGCAAACCATCCTATGCAACCGATATCAGTCACACAGAATGAAATCCGATGTCAGACACACAGTCCATTTACAAGTCCGTTCTGGGTCTGAACGAAACCGGAGGCATCTAGTACCCCGCATATCCATCGATCTCCAAGTACGTCTGGACGATCCCAACTGTTTCCATCTTCTTGGGTGTACAGCCCAATCAAGATCATCAGTAATCACCCAAACGACGTGAAGACCTCCGGTCTTCGACCATCGTCTTCATCTTCGACTTATCGTCGTATCAGTTATTCAGAATGGGATAAACCCGGTCTTTCCGAATAACTCGCGTATATTTTAAATAAGTGTTACACAAACACAGCATACGCCTCATTCCAATTCATCAGTCACTAACCGTAAATTAATCAAGAGAATAATTCTCCAAATATTAACCCCGAAGGCCGAAACCAACATCAGATCAATATCCAGAAAACCATTCTGCTTGGCTAACCGACAGTTAGTTTCTAAATTTCACATTCATAAGGAAAGGTTCCCATTAATTTTATCCAAGATAAATCATTAAAATTCATTCTTTAATCTACCTTTGAATATCAATTCAACTAGTCGAGATTAGCGAACCTTACCGAAGTAATCATTTGTTTTAATTTCCCAACCCCAACCTATTAATCCCATGAAGTAAAACTGGTCCTACTTCATATGTAACACCACGGTGTTATCGGTAAATTCAATTACCATCTCACGTTCAAATCTAATTAAAGATTTAACTATCGCCGGGAGCAAAACTGGTGATACTCCATTCTCGATCATTTCAATCTAATTAAAGATTCATTAAAACTCCACTTAGTTTTAATCGCTAACTAGGTTAAAGAATCAGTGTCATTTAAAACACGGTTCACGATAAACCCAAAATCACATTCCATTAATTATCGGGTTAAAGAACGAGTGTTATTTAAAACACTGTCCACGATAAACCCAAAAATCAATATCCATTCAATTCCAATTAAATATCATTTAATTGGTACACTTCATTAAATCTAAATAAAAAGATTTAATCTTTTCTCAACTGGGTTCAAGAACAGTGTTAGTGAAGACACCATTCACGACAAACCCAAATCACATTTGATATTCAATACAAGGCTCTGAATAGAAAATATATCGGCTTATATTCAATATCAAATTCTACGATTAACAAATGTCGTATTGGAAATAACGATATAAATATATATCTTTCAAATTTCCATAACAACATCTGTATAGTCACGAATTCCAACATCGAAATATTCCGAAGACAATTTCGATTCAAATCCACTCCAATGCAATCATTGGAAATTCTGGTTATTTTTAAAACCCTTTTTAAATTCAATTTATTTATTTAAAAATAAATAGAATTATAATTCTAGTTCAAAACTAGTTCATTTCGATAAAAAACTATTTTTATCTTTTCAAATATGGAGTTTTTCATCCCAATTCTTTCTAAATCATTTCTTATGATTTTACACAAATTATTACTATTTTTAATAATTTTATCAAGGCCCGTACAGTCGATTTCCATCAACGGTCATCGAACTGCACTTACAGCGACCTTTTTCCCATTTGATTTGGACATAATTCCAAATCCAACCGTTAGATTTCAAATTTCTAATATTCGTTAGAAAGCTCTTTTCGATACGAACCCAACGGTTCCGGTTTCAGGAGAATCCGACGGTTGGATCTCCCGCAATATCCGTTCGAAGTTAATGGTCGAAATTCGCGAACTGCCGCGGCGCGGCGCGTTCTATTCGGGCCATTATATTATATATATATAATATATATAATATATATTTCATCGATTTTTATTTAAAACGAATTATATAAATAGTTTAAAATTCGTTTCAAAAACAATTTCAACTTCCATTTCAATTCAAATCAAAATTGAATCTTTCCTTATAAATTCGTTTTAAAATTCATTTCTATTTAATTCAAGTTTCAATTCAATTTGAATTCATTTCACTTCGTTTTAAATTCAATTCGAATTCGTTTTTAATTCGATTCAATTCAAAGTGGTTTTCTATTCGATTCAATTCAAATTGGTTTTCTATTCGATTCAAATCAAATTCGTTATATATTCAATTGAAATCAAATTCGTTTTCTATTCAAATCAAATTCGTTATATATTCAATTGAAATCAAATTTTCTCCCTATTCAATTCAATTCGAAATCGTTTTATATTCAATTCATTTCAAAATATGCGATTTCGAAATCACTTTTCAATATTCATTCTAAAATGAATATAATCGATATAAATATCGTTCACGTCAAAATGGCGTCAATCTAATCAACACGGCTTCATATATTTCTATTTTCAAATATTCTATTTCAAATACTTCTTTTTCAAGTATTTTGATTTCAAATATCTCGTTCAACACATGACTAATCTCAACGGATGAGTACAGTCAACACATGAACCTTTATTTTATATTATTCTTTATTTTCTAAATTGGAATGAGGCCCAATCAATCACCATATAAAGTTAATTATATGGATTCCATACAACACATGTATATAATAGCATTGAAAAATAATCAACCATCAACCAAAGTGCACTACACTGTATAAGCATCAAATATAGATATCTAACGCTTATAACAGCCTGTCAATCAGGATGAGTGAACTTCAAATTTCATCCCAACACCCGTGTGGGGTTTCAAATCAACAAACACAGATTTTATTTGTGCAGTTGGGCGATGTGTAAAATTTATCGACCCAATCAATGTAATTCAAATTAGTGTATATAAACAAATCGGCCGATTTGTTTATAAATATTCATTTATTCATATTCACGTTAAAAATTATATTTTTAACGATAAAACATTTTATTCCAACACATGAATTTCTATTATTCATTTACACAATAAAATGATATTTTTATTTTTCTAACTCATTTTAGAAAATTTCGGCGGCATAACGGCACGATACTAGAAACGGGACGAGGCCTAGCCTTATCCCCGGTCTAGTGAAGGCCCACGCCATTCACACATCAATCAAATCAATTCAAACCAAATAACCTAACCAACTACACAACCAAACAATTCAACAAACAAGCCATCCATGGTCTGTGGATGACGGGTGTCGGGTGCTACTAAACACTGTCTGCATCCTAGTATATATATATAACTAGAAAAAGAAATTGAAAGGTGAGAAGTTCTCACCGATAACTATCCAATACCATGACTCTTCATTTATAGAAAATCTTCGCCGTGCTCGCCTTTTTATCACCTTCGTTGCCCGTATTCTCTACATATGTAAAAATCACATTTTTATATTCTCTGTTATATAAAAATCGAATTTTTACTTTGCTATTCAATCTATAAAAATCGAATTTTTACTATGCTATTCAATATATAAAAATCGAATTTTTACTTTGCTATTCAATATATAAAAATCACATTTTTACTTCGATGTTCAATATATAAAAATCACATTTTTACTTCGATGTTCAATATATAAAAATCACATTTTTACTTCGATGTTCAATATATAAAAATCACATTTTTACTTCGATGTTCAATATATAAAAATCACATTTTTACTTCGATGTTCAATATATAAAAATCACATTTTTACTTCGATGTTCAATATATAAAAATCACATTTTTACTTCGATGTTCAATATATAAAAATCGAATTTTTACTATGCTATTCAATATAGAAAAAACTAATTTTCTACTAAACATACAACCTTTTTCCTATATAAAAACCCATTTTTCATTTTCTTTCATACGTATAAAAATAAAAATAAAATTGAATTTTTATTTCACTAATAACTATATAAAGATCGGGTCTTTATCATCATACAGTAATTAAAAATCTGCGAACACACTTCAAATTGAAATACGTACTTCGAATCGGGCAAGGAAGGGGCGGAGCTGCTGCGTGGGGGTGCTGGAGATGCTCGTCGGCGGCGGAGGGGCGGCAATAGGTGGAGGCGGGCGGAGTTTTTGGGGCTGCGATGGGTTTTGGGGTGCGGGTCCCTCACGGTCGCGAGGTAGCAGAAAGGAGGGGAGGAAGGAGAACGGGAGGAGGTGGATCGGAAGGGGAGGGGCTTGGCGGAGGCGGCCACCCTGGGCGGCGCGGCGATGAACGTCGACGGGGGGGGGGGGGCTCCGTCCTTTTCTTTTTTTTCCTTTTTGCTTTGAAATGATTTTGAACGTGGGGGAAGGGGGGGCAGAACGGGATTAAGGAGAAAGGAAGAGATATTTTTATTTTATTTTATATTATTTAATTTCTAAAAGTTGACTTATACATACGACCTCTAAATGAGGCCCACCGCCTGTCGTCCATAGCGTTTCACCCCCATTCCAAACACAATGGGATATGTATCGTAAGCTGATTCGATCGTTTCGAACAGTTTCCGATGAATTTACATTTAAATCACTATATTGAATTTTAAACGTACATTTCAAATTACCGGGGCCACATACTAACTAGAAAAATTCCCGAAAAATATTTTCTAGCTTCGTATTGAGGATACGGTCCTAACAAAACTAGTTTCGTCAAATTCTGAGGCCGTTGGAAAAATGACCAATTTCAAGTCGATTAAAATCAACTGAAACTGGTCAAACGCGTTTTCCTTTGCCACGCTCACATATTGATTCGAAAAATTATGAAATTTGAAACCTAGCAATAATTCGACATCACGGACCGAACAAAAGTGGTTTCGTCGAAATCCGAGGTCGTTTGCAAAATCTCCATTTTTAAGGGCCTGAATTCCATAGCGACTATTCAGAATTTTCAACTGGACATATCTTTTGATTCCCGCTATGAAATTTTGATTTTTCGAGTTCGTTGGAAAGATATTCACAATTAGATCCTATTTTTTTTTGTTTCACTAAAATCCGGTTTATTTTGCACCCGGTATGCTCAATTGAAGTTTGAAATCGAATTATCGAACTACCGCGCCATTTTCAATTCTATTTATAATTATATATAATTATTTATATTCTAACGACGACGTATATAAATATATTCGTTTGAATTCTATTCAAAATAAATTTCTCGTCGTTATTATTTAAAATAATTCATTTTAAATAATCAAAATTTGCTAAAATCGCCAAAATAAAAATTTTAAACTGGCCCAGATTTTCGGGTTGTTACAGAAGGGGAAATAATGAAGAGAGAAAGGAAGAAAAGTGATTATATGCTCGTTTCTCTCTGAATCGCCCAATTACAAACGATCTCCGTTTGCCATGAAATTCGGGCACGAGATAACACACGTGAAGACGAATCCAATGAATCAAGTTTCCCTGAATTCCGAGTTCGTTTGACCTTCCGTTTAATTTCTCAAACATGCTCAAATAAGCTTTAAAATGTTATTGTAGTGTACCTTTTCTTCTTATACGCCCAAATTCGAACTCTAAAAATTATGAAATTTTGGATTCTACCATAATTTTACGATACGAATCCCAAAAAAAGTGAAATCTAATTCTTAGATTGTCTAAATAATGTTCCTTTGTAAACTGACTGCTAGTTTTGCCCGAAACGGGTTTGCCTATCACGACTACATACTAACTCTGTTTCGCGTGAAATTTGAAATCTAGCCATGACTTATTATTATGAATCCAACAAAATTGGTCTCGTCGAATTCTGAGCTTGCTAGCAAAATTTCACTTTTAAGGGCTAGGTGATGACTTTAAAAGTCGTATTTTCAAAATTTTCAAATACAAGGCTTATAAATCAATTTGATAATTTTACTGAGTTTGTTTTAAGTCAAATAAAATATAAAAATTAATTTAAAATTATTATCAAATTTTATTTAGCAAAAATAACCAAATTATATTCCTATATTCCTTAAAATAACTTAGATTAAAATTTTAAATTGGTTCTGAAAATACGGGTTGTTACAAAAAGCCTTCTCAAAAGGAAGAAGAAAGAACAACTCCCGCAAGTCGATCAAGTGCCGAGAACGGGAACAACGAAAAAAATCCTCCACTCAATCTATGCCGGGGAAAAATGGGAATACGAAATAACTATCCCATAGTTCCCCAAAACAGAACCCCTAACGACTATGCCTAAGAATATGACTGCCATAGCCTAAGCTCCGGTCTTCTCATAGCAAAAGCGCCTGCTCCATCTCATAAAAACTAGCCCAACCCAATACCTAACAAAAAATACCAGGGCCTACAACTAGAAAAACAACATTAGATCTAAAGGGGGAGGTGACTGAAGCGTCGACAACCAAAATAAAATAAAGGAAAAAATAAAAATAAAAAATCAACCAATCCCCGCTCTCGGAGACAGAGGACCTGATGTGATATCAAAGACACGAGCCAATCTCCGTGAGCGGGAGCCAAAGGCTTCCCTTAAAAGGCCTCCCACGGAAGGCAAGGAAAACATCATTCCTTACTCTCCGTGTTATGGTCAGAGGGTCCATTGGCAGCTCATCGAAAATATCCTTATTTCGTGAACACCAAATATGCCAACAGATAAGACAGGGAATCAGACGAAAAAGGATAGAACGAATAGATTTGCTTGAGATGCCCGTCCACCGGTTTCTCAGTAAATCTTCTGGGGAAGTGGCATTCCCTCAGAGACCAATCAAGTTCCCGAAGTAGTTCTAGACAGATCCGACACAAGAGCCAAGGAAAAACAAATGAGTTGAGGACTCCAAGTCGCCAGCTCTACAACAACTACAACGGGACGCGAGCGGGATGTCGATTCTTTGAAGGTCCTCGTCTAGCGGTAACCCTTCATGAAGCATTCTCCACATAAACACATGAACTTTTGGAGGTAGTTAGACATCCCAAATGGAAGAAAAAACGAGGAACCTTGGAAACGGAGTCCTCGCCGAACTCCACGCCGCTCGAACGAAGAAAGGACCGCCATCCCAACCAGACCCGCCACCATATGCATATAAAAAGGACTTCACGGACTACATCCGTTTCCATGTCTCACTAGCATAGGATGAGGTACCAGTGTAATACGTGGCTTGATGTTAGCGATACTTTGCGTAGACAAACCGCGCCCAAATAGAATCGTTTGCTCCAAATCGTACCCATAACTTGCAAGCGTATGCAGCACAGATATCCTCAGGATTTCAAAGGCCCGGACCTCCTTCACTTTTGGGATGGCAATAGACGTCCCACAAAATCCAATGATGACGATTGACGTCGTCTTTTTTACCACAAAAAAAGGACGATGCCAAAGTTCGATAGGAATGAAAGAAGGAAGAAATACGAGTCATACTTGCAAAGACATGCTATCCTATGAAGTCGAGAACCGACTTTATAAGAGTCAGTCTTCCTAGATGAGAAAAAAGAGTCGTGTTCTAATGAATAATCTTTCCCCTGACTTTGTCAGTGAGGGGATCGAATATTGCATTGAGCTTCCTACCTCTGTACAAAACAATACCGAGGTAAGGAAGGGGAGGGAGGCAGCCTTGAAACCGGTGAAGGCTTCTATCCAAGAAGATCTTATGGGTGACAAGTCTTTCGCTGGGATGAAACAACTCTTAGCAAAGTTAACAAGTTGACCCGAGCACCTCTCGTACTACCGAACGAGGCAAAGAAGGCAAAAGATTTGCTGACGGTTACCATTAGTGAAAATGATAATGTCATCTGCAAAAGATAAGAAGAAATGAGAGGGCATTCACTTGGAATTCCAAACCTCTTGATCTGGCCAGTTATCGTAAGGGAATGTAATCCCCGCATGAAAGCCTCAACAGCAATAATGAACAAAGTCGGTGAAAGTGGGTCTCCCTGACATAGATCCCGACCCAACTTGAAGAACTCGCAGCCCGATTCGTTGATGAGAACGGAGAACCAACAGTTAGAAATAAGCCTCCAGATAATGTCAATAAGGAATTCCGAAAAACTGAAGGTCCTCAGTACCTTAACGACGAAGAACCAAGACATGCGGTCGTAAGCTTTGGCCTTGTCCAGCTTAACGACCACATTAGAGCCTATGACTTGGCGATCAATCTAGGAAACCAGCTTCTGGGCAAAAAGGACGTTGTCAGTAATCAAATGTCCTTTTACGAACCCAGCTTGAAAAGAAGAAATAATACAATCAAGGAAAGGTACTAGACGACAAGCTAACACCTTAGAGGTGACCTTATTGGAGAAGTTACATAATCTGAACGGGCAAAAGTCCACGTAGGAGCTAGGATTTTCGCATTTCGGGATAAGGACCAAATTGGTTGAAATCCAACCCAGCTGGAGGGATGCAGCAGAGAAGAAGAACTGAATGGCTAGGCAAAAATCAGCCTGAATGATCGGCCAAACACTCCTGTAAAACACTCTGTAGAAACCATCAGGCCCCGAAGCACTGTCTTTGCTAAGAGCAAAAACACAAGCCCGGATTTCTTCTGAGGAAGGAGGAGTGGCAAGATCGTTATTTTTAGGTGGAGTGACCGGCCTGGGGATAAAAGCTAAGAGGCATTTTTAATCAATGTATATCTAACTTAGGCAAAGAGCATTGCCAAGCAATGAAATAGATACTTAGATATCTTCGTGAAACTTCTTCGATTGGCTTACTATATGGTGAAGAGGATGGCGGTATCTCACTTATAGGATAATATGATTTAGATATGCTAAAGATAGAGATGGGCGGAATCAAGTGTCGGACTATGTTTTTGTTTTTACACTTGGTTATAGGCTCAATTTCATGGAGATCAAAGTAGTAGTCGATAGTGGTTTTTCTGACTACCGGACTAATTTGGTATCGATTGTGGAAGCAACTAAGGAGAGTTTGTTTACTTCAGTTATTAGATGACCTTTCTTTGGTCCAACAAACTATGTAGCTATTTTTAGATTGTCAAAGTGTGATTTATCTTGTTAGGAATCAAGCTTACAGTTCTCGTAAGAAGTACATTAATGTTAAATGATTCTTTCTTATGTCAAAGAAGAACGAAAGAAGGTCAAGTTGGTGAAGGTGAGTACTATGCATAATCCTTTAGAAATGATGACAAAGTCATTTCCTAAGAACAAGTTTGAGCATTTCTCAAACGTTATCAGTTTTATTTCTGCGCTTGAGCGCCAAAAGGCGCTGATCCAACAATCAGTTTTGTCGATTAATGAATATATTTAAATAGAGATGGAGTATTAAATTTGGACGATTTAAAACTATTTTAAAGCTAGGGAGAAGATATTGATTGATATTCACGATTAATCAAATATGAAAAAAACGAAAAGATAATCAATTAATATCAGAAGGGATATAAATTGGATTTGAAGAATCGTTCAATAAGGATATATGCTGAACGAGAAATTTGTGTTGAAACCAAATCGAGCAAATCTAAAAATATTCCATCCTTACCTCCGTGGAAGTATTCATTCTTGCACATATAAATATGATGACATTTGCTCATCTTTTCTCAAAACAACAAACAAGAGAGTTCTCTACCCATTCCTCAATAAGATCCACATTTCTGTATTTTTTTGGGCGAGCTTAATTTATTGAGCAATTCATTCTCTTCTCATGTTGTAATCTATCTTGAACTGAATAAATATAGGATTGTTAGGTCTCCGTGGATATATGATACTTACATATGAACTACGTTAAATCTTCTATGTCTTTTCTTCTTCTTTTGTCACCATTGTTTGTTCTTGTGTGATTTCAAAATTGATTTTAAGTTGCATTGGTATTCAAGTAAACAATACTTTATCCTGATTAAAATGCCTCCACATATCAACTTTTCCACAACATGGCCATTGCATGCATTGTGAGACTGGCATAAGTTCAGACTAAGCTTGACAACCCTCTAATAAGTAAGTGGAATATGTATCGGTGTCCAAACGCATCAAAACCCAATAGAGAAAGAGGAAATAACAAAAATTAAAGAAAAGAAATTAAAATTAAAAGCGAAATGACACATAAAGTTTTATAATGGTTCAAGTTTCCCTGGCTTATGTCCACTTCAACTATTTTTTTATATTTTATTGTAGATTGCAAACACAATTTGTTTCGATTAATAGAGAATTGTGGCATTATTTGAAAAAGTGGTAGAGTTCGGGCAATGAAGAAAAAGATCCTTTCAAATGAGCTCCTCCCCTCTTGTTTATTGTTATAGCTAGGTAAATACCTAACCAAATATCTCAATTTGAATATCTTGTACAAACCAAGTCCACCAGAAAATGGGATCAATATCTCCAAGTATCGAGATCAGTATGAACCCCTTGGTTAAGAATCAGTATAGATCTTTATATTTAGGATCGGTACCTATTCCACGCTTAGGATATTACGACTTTAGATTTTTTCTGAGATGGATTTCCCGTGCTTTGTAGTATTGATTGCACTTGAATTTTGGGCTTTGTAATCATCTCCCCAGGCTTCTTTCCATGATAACATAGAAGTTTATTGGTTGGGCCCATCAAAGGTACTGCCCTGAAAAAGATGGGTTAACGCTTACCCTCCAAAGAATTACTTATGATTGGAAGGGGTGCTTTATATAAGAACAAGTTTCAAGGTGTGTGAATCATCAATAGTTGGATCCCTGATAGTCGATAAGCTAGTTGTGAGTCATCACATGTTCGATCGAGAGTAATTGTGCATTGAGAGTTTTACCTCTCCAAATCCGTGATGGAAGTTCGACTTTTCCGAGTCACAAGTTGGATCTGCAGTCATTCGACACCATGAGTAGATCCGCGATCCCTATGGATCGTAAAGAGTCATGGTCTTGCCGGACGATAAGAAAGTTCATGGTCTCTCTGGACTGATGGTAAGGTTTATGAACTCAACGGAGAGACTATGAGGTTCATGGACTCCGCGGACCCATAAGACGGTTCATGGTCTCTCTGAATTGATTAATGTCCTGTTTGAAACAAAAACGATCATTATGAATTCTTGTTGAGCCCAGTCCAATAACTATATGGTAAAGGGGTTCAATGATGAGTGAGTTAATCATGTCGCTATATGGCGAAGCGACCCACTCCCTGCAGTTCGACCCTTACTCTCCGGCGGAACATATAATGATGCCTGCTGATCACAATCCAATCAATCTCCAATGAAGGGGACCAACAACAATTAAGTCTATCATGTCGCTCTCCAACGAAGTGAATCAATTTTTTTTTTGGCTTTGTCTCTTTGTACGGAACATAACGCAGCCAACATCATGTGTGATTATCTTCCCACTCTTCATATAGGGGACTTAAATTTTGTACTTTGGTCCCTACTTTTTAGGGAGGGTCCAAGTTGAAAAAGATTTACCATAACAACCCAAATCCCAATGGACCCGGATTTTTCGAAAAATGCTAAAATCCAAGTCCACTGAAGCCCAGGTTGGGTATTTGGGAGGCAGAGATAAATATATCAGAGCATAAATAATAAACTCGCAACGGAAATGATAAAAATATAATATTATGTAAATACTTACCAAAATATTAACACTTTCTAAACAAGTGTCTCTAAGCTGAATAATTTTTGTGTGTCACCTAACCTGTTGATTATTATGAGGAGGGGGTTAGAAATAAAATTTTGGTGAATGGAAAAATTATATATATTTAAGTCTAAAACTACATATACCTTCTTATAAATCATGTTAATTTTATCAGGTTATTCGGGTTTACAATACTCTCGCCTCTATGTGTAATCCGTACTCATCTAATTCCTAGTAGACCAAACCTAATAATCAAAATATATGTAGCTATATGCCCAATCGACCATCGCAGTCCTATGTACTACCTATAGTACCCTTTGTATCCTCTTTGATAAGACTCCGTCATCTCGCTATGAAAGAGTACTCCAACTACAACTATAAAGGACAACTTCGTGAGGCATATAATACATATGTTCAATCATTTGATAAGAAAACGTGACACCACGTCCACTTTTGCTTGCTCCAATGCTTGGACATTCACGATGTACCACTGGGTGCATACATTGAGGACTTACACGTAATCATACTATTTATTACCTGAGCTCCGCACACAAGGACTACCTTTGTACGGAACTCGGTCGGAGATTTCTATATTTGTAAAGAACAGCTTCGTTAGCCCTATAATACCGATATTTTATTTGGTCTGCCACTTTCTCCGTGGCTATGGATCTACGTAGCCCCTCTTAACTAATTGAAAGACCGTGCTCTATAGCAAACAAGCTAAACATTCAATTGTCATTGTCCCTCATTCAATTGGTGTAGCTCCAGTCTTATTCTTGCTTTAACCGATGATGACATGTATCCAAACGATTACTATTATTACTGGGTCCTGACCACGAAGCCTTCTCTCGAAGCCGAGGCAACCGCCGAATCCTAAAGTCAGTCATCAGTCTTTTGACTACCCTCGATATAAATGCAGTCAAGATATACTATTTTGATGGAACCAATATAGACTTGCCTCTAGGGGTGCATCTTCGTTAGGTCTACCCAAAAAGCCATCCAAGAGTATCCTTACGTTCCATAGAAATCTCGCGCTTCCCTCCGACATCGCTGAACATAATGTTGGACGTTCTCCCACTGGACTAAAATCTCGACAATGATCTGCTTTGTTAGACCCATTCTTCTAGACTCCCTTCGAAATTCTCCAAATGCACCTCATTATTTTATTAGACCCTATGTCTAATCTTTCATTATGCGTTTAGCTTTCTTTTCTTTTATTATAACACTGATTTGAATTATCTACTTAGTTCCCTTTAATCTGAGCCTTAGTTACTATTTTATTAAATTTAAATCCCATATCTAAATTTTATTCATAATAACCCTATCTTATCTTCTCTTATCTTCTTTTAATAACAATTATCATTCTATTTTACTTGCAAACTTTTAGATTTGTCTAATTCATGTTTCTTTCCTTTTAGCTAAATCCTAGATCTGAGCATAACCTATTTACTTAGTTCCTAGTCTAAGCCTATGATATTCTACTTTTATCATAATATGTTACATTCCTTTTATTTTATTATGATTTTGAAACATGTTAACGCAGTTATTATTTATCATAATAGTCTGTTCATTTTCTGTTACTATTTAAATTATAATGCACGTTAAAATTTCCTGCAAATTCTCATTAATTTGCCCAACTAAGTCTACTTCCTTTGTATTACAATTCTACAATGGTACACATGTTTACTATAAATTTAATTCATTTTTATTTAATCCATGGTCGCAAAGTTACACACTTTGTTCTATTTTCCGTGTACAAGAAAAGAATTAAATTTGCGTCCTTTTAATTAACATTTACATAACTAGACATTTTCATACCATGTGTAATTTATTATAGAAAAACTATAAATAACTAAATTATTAACATTTGTCTATTACTCCTTTTTTTTTGTTTCGCTTATTTTACAATTATTATAAGTTTAGTTTTAGGAAGTAATCTTACCCCGCTTGGCTAGTTATAGAAATTATATTAAATTCTATTTTCTTATTTTAATGTTAATACTAGGAACAACAACACATACTTGCAAGATTTTTCTTATTTCTTTTCTTAATTGATGAATTAGTGCAAAATACAATAAATTCACAATTTTGCACTAATCTCACTTTCCTTAATTTTATCCTTGCAATTATATTTACCATCTTCCTTATAATATTAAATTATGGAAATATATACCTTTTTTCTCAACTAACCAACTAACCTAATATTAACTTCCAAACCAACTTTTTACTAGAATTCCTCTTTCTCTTATTCCCTAAAGTTTGACAATTACTGTAAATGTCTAATGTTTGGGCTTATGCCTTTTCCTCACAGGTTTATATTGCAATGTTACGTATATTCATTTATTTTGATTTTGTTCCAGAATAATGACAATTTTCATATAAATACACTTTTAACTGTAACGGCCGGAAAATCCGTACCAATTTGAGCTGACTAATATCCTACACATTCAACTCAAACTGCACGTAAATTCAAATCATTAATAGAAAGAATTAAGAGGATGAGAAAGATCAGATAGAACTAATAGAATAGAAGAAGAAGAACATCAGAATTAGAGTAAACACGAAACTCACAGCGGAACGAATAAAATGTATTATATAACATAACTTTGAATACAAAACTGTATTGCATATACATACCATTATCAGAGTATACTACATCATATCACAGCGGAAATAATCTCTAAATACTAACAGTGGAGCTTCCTGCTTTTGAGCTCCTCTAAGTGAATCTGTAAAATCCTGAAACACTTGACTGCCCGTGCAAATTTGGGCACCCAAGAGTTTAGGGAAAACAAACAAAATAAACTCCGGGTCAGTCATGGGACTGGTGTGAGTAAATTCCAACCATACTGTTTTTTGAAAATCCTTTTCAAACAAGAAGATAATAGTAAGACCAGTCCACACATAAACATGGACGGTTTTTACCTTACTATAATCCAAAATACTTTGATATCAAAACCAGTGATATTATGATAATGTCTAAGCACATAAATATCCAAGTAGCAGAACGCTTGCATCTCACGTTCCACATATATATAGTATAAAATCATAAACCGCAGGGCGCATATCGGAGAATGGATTTCAACAGACAAGGTATGTGAGCACCCATTGAATAGTGTAATCTAGAGGGGATACACTCAGCGTTCAACAAGAACGTCTTGCAACCCGGCCACACATAACCGCTCACTCATTTAGCTTGAGTGTCGCGAATATATTGCCACCACGGTTGTAGGCCATCCAACCGTCATCCGAAGATACAGAATCGAAAAGAAGTATAAATATGAATTTTCTCTAGATCGGTGACAATACACCCTGCTTGGGGATGACCCAACTAGCCATGCTGCCTAGCCCAACTTTTGTTACTTCTTGGTTGTGAGGCTAGAGGCTACGTCTTTCTTCAGAACATCTGATCACCATTCACTTTGAATGTCACATCGTCAAATCCGTAATCACACATTGATTACACAAATGCACACTGGGTGTAGAATAAAGAGAAGTTACCTTCTCCCCACCAACTTGGTATATTCGTAAAAATCAACGGCGTGACCGTTGGAAATACTCTGTCAGACACTCATCCATACAAGTTGTCCTGGGACTGGACAAACAAAAACACCATTCTAGAACTGGACGACCCTTGCATTTAACTCCGTCTTCAATTATCTTCAGCATATCTAATTCGCAGCGCTTATGCCTATACGGAGTAGTTTTCGGATAATAAATCCAACCGGTCTCTCGGTATTGACAACGATGGTCAAAACACGTCGATAGTCGGTTATTTAACTATCGAAGTAAATCAAACATTCATTCAATTGAACAACTAAATGCACACAACCACGGGCACCATTCGTTTTTATTATTCGAATTCCCATATCTTACTGGATATTTCTCTAATCCCGTTTTACCTTTTTCACATTCTTGAAAAACATTCCTAGTTATTATTAACTCTTATTCCCCCATATTTCAGATGTATACGTTATTAATGTTTGAAACATTTCCATTCGTTTCACGTTCTTTATTTCCTACACTTGGATAATCTACACTATTTACATTGGAAAATATTCCAATTTTATTATAAACATTTTAATATGTCCAACGTTCATTTTTAAAACACTATTCACTTTAAAGGGTGAATATCATACTATTATAGAAATCTGAACACCTTTATCAAATAACTCTTTATTTAGAAAATAAATACCATTATCTCGTTTACCAAAATCTCTTTTATACTTTATATTCCCAATCTACTTTATAAACTCTGTTCTTTAAGACAACCTCTTATCAAGTTTATAACTAAACACTGATAACATATCCTATTATAATTTATTGGTTTAAGCTAAGTATTAACGATCCTATCAAATTATAATTCCTTAAATAATTTGCTTTTAATACATTTGACATCGTCGAATTCTAGTTCCAAATCCTAATGGTTAAATTCTATTCACATTTCGAACATCGAAATGCTGCCATCGTTTCCTAACACGATTCCCTAATTCCCTTTCAAACTCATTCTCGTATTTCTTTAAACCAACGTCGTTATTTATCACTTTAGACTAAGTGGATACCAAACCAAATGTTTTCATTCCCTAGGAAGTGCTACTATATATAAAAATCATGCTTAAGTTTGCTTAACAACGTTAATTTATCGTTACATTTCAAACTTGTCATACGCTGTAATATTCTCCTTTATAACTAATCTTGACAAAATAGTCACGCTTAAGCCTAATCAACAGCGTTTATTTTATCGCTATAGTTCTAAGACTTGCATACGCTGCCATATTCCTTTTATACTAATCTTGACATCTATTTCCGTCACAAACTGATATCGTTCCTCGATAATAGTGAAGCCGTTCAAGTTGGGGTATTCTATTTACCTCTCAGACCTTGATCGACAACGTTCTTACCTTAGAACAGATATAAGTCTGTATTCTAATTCCTTATTACTTATAATATATATCAAATCGTATTTCCTTGTTTTATTTTGGAATATGGTTTTATAACACCATATTCATACTTTGAAATCTTCGTTGTTTATGGCTATTTATATTAAACATTACTCTTCCTTTAACTTCATTCCATCAGTAACTTCGTTAACTGGTTTTATCTACTTCTTACTATTAGATTAATATAATTAATCAAATGATATTCCTTAACTGTTTATTTTAAAATAATTATCCAAATTATTTACTTGTCGGATAATTACCGCTTCATACTTATTTAACTAGATAATCGTTTATATTTACTTTATAAAACGAACTCTAAAATACTGGTTTATAATAGAACTTCTATTATAATTTAAAACTTCACTTTAATTATAAAAAAATATATAATTTTTTATAATTAACTTCGTTAATTTGCTTGACGGCCAATTAACTTCTTAACAAAACGATGGGTTTACTGTCGACTGTTACCACCTTCTTAATCGATATTGTTTATTTATTTATCAAAGCAAATGCTGAATTTTCATTCAATGTTAATTATTCACACGGGGTTTTAAATGTAATTCGGGTTCGAACAGTGCATACAAAACACACAATCCATATAAATATCGAGGAATCCAGTCGGATTCCTCCAACCGGATTCCCGCATCCATAGATGTCAGTCAACACAATTTACACTAACTCTATACTAGGGAATATTCTAATCGATGGAATCAGTGTCCAACCGATGATGTTTACATATGTAACGATATATAATATTCAACCAAATTAATTGTAATCTATCTAATTGACCATCACACAGCATTCAAACAACATTAAAATATATTAAAATATATTAAAATATTTTAAAATAGATCAGAGTTAGTGATTTTACTCACCTTGGCGCGTTAACCGTTAAATAACGATTTGCATCGGTACATCGGATTAGATCGTTCGTGATTTTTTTGGCCCGCATGCACCCGGTCCACCATGATCAGTTGGTTTTCTATCTCTTCAATTTACAAACGCAACCCCCAGTAGAAGCCTTAACACTATTTTTGCCAACGTCTTTCTTTTGTTTTTCAAACCAAACTAATTGTACTCATTTTGATCCACCGCCCCTTACCCTCAACCTGTACACTACTAGCGTCCTCAACTCCATGCCGTCACAACGCCAAGACCTAGCACCTAACCGACTGTACGAAACCCGCACTACCCAACATTTTGCATGCTTAAGTCATGTGTTTTCCCATCCCATTTCATGAAAAAAACAACTATTTTTGCCATTGCCTAATACTCCACTTCAGTTCCGCACAGTAGTTTACGTTTTTCCATACTAATCCTTTTACTCCTGCTACTTTACTTCCATCCTTTAACGTCATTTAACTCCACACTTCATGGCCATCACGTTACTGTCCATCCTACTTTGTCATTTCAACGTTCTTGCTTCCCATACAAGTGCAACCACGTTGCCACCATCAACAAACAGCCGTGACCACCCAAACACCTCTCCTACATTACACCATTCGCTCCCAATGTTATAACCAGCACCATTCTCCTCTTATTAGACCACGTTTGCTCCATCTACACACGTCCACACCAACCTTCCTTCCATCATTCCACACACACCAATACATATAACCGTACCTCACTTCCTTTCATTTCACGCACTCAACTGTCAGCTCCTCTTCACTTCAACTCCCCATTATTTTACATGCCTCAATTTCCCAGTTGTAAACCTCACGTGCCCCTCCCCTATCTATCATATTTCAACGCTGGAACCATCATGTGTATTTATAGTACTTTATATCCTTCATGGTTAAGTAATAGCACGTACCTTAGTTTCTAGGCTAGGTTATATTTCCAATAGTTAAGGCGTAATATGGTAGGCTCTCCCCTATTTCTTAGCGATGAAGACTTTGGTATGGACCAGCATGTGCTCTTATTAAATTGCAAAACCTTAGTTGTTAAGTAATTTTCGTACCCTTTTTAGTGGCTTCTGTACTTGTTTTCCCTGTTGTGGCTAGGTTACTACGTTTATATAGTTCCCTAGGTCTGTTGTTTAAGTGATGGCTCATGTTATTTTATGGAAAATGGTACCGTATAGAACTGACTATTATTGAGTTTTCACTTCACACGCATTGCTGTTTTAAATATGGAAGCATAGGGGATAGATTAGGCTTGTACGATGTAGGGAGGTTAGGGTATGGAACATGTCTACAGTGGGAGTTCCTTGGTCTCCAAGGCTTATATATTTATGTTATACATTTTAAGTGTACCATGTTTCCGTAAAAATTACGTTTCATGTCCGAGGTGCTACGGACAGAAATAAGAATACGATCGTGTTCAGCAAGGTGTCACGATCCCAAATATATAATAATACCGGTAGATTAACTCATATTTTGAAACCCCGAAATACCGATACAGGGTGCACAATACTCCAAATAAAAAGTTGCATATTTAATTAATTAAAAATTGTAGTAAAATTCTAAAAATTAAATTATCGCTGCGCCTCAAAAGAACATTGTCCCGATTTGCAACCGATATCAAGTTATATTCAAATAAACTGTTACGGTCGATGAACGATTTCATAGCGACTTTCTGAATATTTGATTTGGACATATCTTGCAATCTACACAACGAAATCTTGGTTTTTCACTTCTGTTAGAAAGATACAGTTGAACAGATTCCATCGTTTATTGTTTCAAGGAAATCCGATTTAAAACGAATCCTATACATTCAATTAAAGTTCAAAACGTTAAATTACGAACTGCAGCGATATTACGGGCTTGATTATATTAAATATATATTTTTCTACGTTCAACTTCGTTTTAATTTTTATATAAATCCATTTATATCACGAATTCAATATTTGAACTGATTTAAATATTCAAATACAAACCGACAAAAATGCGGGACGTTACATTAACAATTTATAGTATAATAAGGAATAACTTACATATACTATTTCTATAGTTATCCTTAAATGTAATATATGTCAAATTCAGTAATTTAACACGAATTTAACGATATTATATATCATTAATTAGAAAAGGTATATAATTTAAATCCACTCATCTGGAAAAATCACTCCAAGTTCTAGATCTGATTTGAATCCAGATTTGTTATCCGTAATTTTTCTCTTTTGTAAACCTATTTGAGTCTACAAATTGAAATTTTACATGGATTTATAGAAATGGATCAAAAAGAAAATGAACTAAAACATTTAAAATCAGATTTGAATAACATACCATATACGAACAGAGAATTTAGATTTCTGTATTCAAAATCTACAGCTTATACCTCTAGAAATGGAATCAAAAAGACTAAGTCGAATTTTTTAATTTCTGAAGAATTGGAGGAGAAAAGATATGTGATAAGGCTTCCACGTACATTCAGAGAAATAAGAGTATGAAGGGTAGCCCTGTACCTTTATTTATAGATGTTCAAAACAACGCTGTCCGTTCGATTCAAATTGGATAAGATCTGTGCATTCAACATGAAATAAAAAGCAAAAGTGACGTGTCTTGTCCATTTTAACTTATACATATTTATTTCACTCATTTTGAATTCGAACGTTATTTAAATAATGTTATTAAACTTCCTTTATTACGTGATTTAATTCCATTTATGATGCGCGTTTATTTCAAGTTCAAATGCGCGTTTATTTCAAATTCAAATGCACGTTACTTCAAAAATTTATACATACATGTATATATGAAATATATATATATATATACACACACACATATACACATGCGTGCTTACGCATACGTTACCATTTTACATATGTAATGTAAATACATTTCCATTTATATCTCTTCTGATTTCATTTATTATGCATGTTATTAATTATTTGAACAATGTAATTTAACATTAATTACTTTTTGTTTCTTTCTTGACTTAATCCCTTTTAGTACACGCGTTTTTTAGAATTTCAAATGCGCATTATTTCTGAAATTAATACAAATGTATATTTATATGAAATAATTGTACACATACGTGTCTTATACACGTGTTATCTTTCCTGAATTAATTCTCTTGTAACATTATGTTACATTTATTGGTTTATAACTGTAGTGACCCTCCCTCTCGGTCGATCCAAATCGATCGTTAAACCGACTTAAATCAAACCAAAAAGGCGGATACGCTAATTTGGGCGCACAACACATCAGAACAAACAACAGAAGTCTTTTATAAACATCATAATAATGTTACATCAGAGTACATAATATCAGAGTTCAAATAAATATACAGTGAAAAATACATTTACAATAAATGTAATACAATGGAGCGGAAACTGAAACGATCCGAACTTCCCCGGTAAGGAAATCCCGGATTGAATTGAGGACAAGCCACATCGGAACGCAAACAGAAGAACATTTCATTGTTAATTACAACAATTCCATCAGAATACAATAATATACAGAGTATGAATCAATATTACACATCATAAAATATCAGAGATTACAATACATTACATAGCAGTGGAAAATAATACAAAGCACAACTGAAGGAGATATACGGATACAAAGCTTTCCGGATATCATTACAGCTGTAAATCAGGATCCTGTGAATATAAATCCGCGAAACCAAAACTACTAGCGGCCCGTGTCAAAATAAGGGCACCCAGAGTTTAGGTTAAAAAAATAAACTCCAGGTCAGTTATGTGACTGGTGTGAGAACTAAAACAGTTATTAATCTTTATTTTAAAGTTCGGTAAATCAAGGGACCACGCCGTATAACACGGAACGGGTTTCCTCCCAAGAATACCAGTGCATAAAACAATAACGCCATGCTAAATAAAGAACAATGAAGCTATTATAAGACCCAGGTCCCATCACACAATGCAACGCAAGCCGGAGGATAGGGTTTTTACCTTATAATAGCCAAGAATGCTTGGTACATGAAATTTCATGTTTTATTATTACTATAAGTGTATAGTGTCAAAACAATTTCAATCACAAGTATCAATCATAGACGGCATAAGTGCCCCATACCACTATGTCTCCATATATAGGTATACAATCAAAACCGCAATTGTCACGTATTGGAAGCTGGATTTCCATCTGTGAACCAAGGCAAAAGATAGTCCTTACCGAATTCGAGACTGTCTAGCCCGAGTCTCAGGCAAGTACTCAGTCAAGCCTTTGGATCATCAGGGCTGGTCCACCGATGTGGATTAAAATGCCTGAACACTGCGTTTCCCCGCCCTTTAGGGCGTAAATGAGTCCTATGACTCCATCGGCTCCACAACGTCACTGATATATCCGAGGCGCCTAGCAATCCAACAACCACAAAATTCAAACTCGTCAGGGCCTGTAAAACCACTGACGCCACTTCTAGCTAGAAGGAAACACATGCCCTCCTTGATGTCCTCTCCCATTTCTGGTTCACAACCGGGGTGTGAGGCTCGCGAATCAACGTTACACAAAGCTATGCCACACAGGCGGTGCTTTGATCATCAACCACAAGACTTTGCTTTTCAACAGAAGCCTCGATCAATTGCCACTTAGGCATGGCACACGGGAAATTCACTCCAGGAGATTGATATCCATCAATATATAACCCCTGAGCATGTACGTCTCAGAGAAGGGCGTTAAGCAAGAGAATAAATTCTCCGCCGCCAAACAGATCACACAGAATAAAATCCAATGTCAGACACACAGTCCATTTACAAGTTCGTTCTAGGTCTGAACGAAACCGTAGGCACCTTGTACCTCGCATATCCATCGATCTCCAAGTACGTCTGGACGATCACCAACTGATTCCCTCCTCTTGGGTGTACAGTCCAATCAAGATCATCAGTAATCACCCAAACGATGTGAAGACCTCCGGCCTTTGACCACCGTCTTTGTGGCGACCCCAAAACCCCGTACGATGGTGTTAAGGGTAATATTTGGAATATAACACATAAACAGATAACAACAGAACAGAAATAAATAAATACACCAGATAATGTACAATAGGATACACTGGATAAACATAATCATCCGAGTTACACAGTATACAGGATCATACTTAGTACAAAATACAGTTCAGCTATACATAAATGTTTACAGCGGAAAACAAACATAATATGTACAATAGGAGCCGGACAACATAAAAAGAGATAAATGATATAATCCATCTTCAGCTCCAGCTATCCAGAAAGAGCCTGCTAAAACTTGAATACAAGGCTGCCCGTGTAGAAATAGGGGCATCCGAGTTTGCAAGTGAAACAAACTACGAGTCAGTCATGGGACTGGTAAGAGAAATCTACTTCACTGGTTAACCAATACTAACAAGGCAAATCATAGGACCACGCCACTTTTGCGGAACGGGTTTACTCCAGTGATTGCCAGTGCTTTAAAACAAGTAAATCTTTTAAACATCGCAATGCTTTTTATAAAAATGAAGCCATTATAAGACTCAGTTCCCATCACACAATGCAACACAAACCGGAGGATAGAGTTTTACCTTATAATGGCCAAAATATGCTTGATACGAATAAAACAAAAGCATTTGATATTATTACTAGTGTTTATATGTTTCAAAAACAATTTTAAATCATAAGTATCAATCATAGATGGCATTTATGCCCCATACCACTATGTCGCCATATATAGGTATACAATCAAAACCGCACGATATCGTATTTGGAAATTGGATTTCCGTCATGAACCAAGGAAAAAGATAGTCCTTACCGACTTCGAGACTCTCTAGCCCGAGCCTCAGGGTCAGAGCGCATCGACCCTTGGATCATCAGGGTCGGTCCACCGATGTGGATTAAAATGCCTGAACACTGCGTTTCCCCGCCCTTTGGGGCGTAAATGAGCCAAATGACTCCATCGGCTCCACATAGTCACCGATATATCCGAGGCGCCTCGCAACAGCAACAACCACACAGGTGAAAATAATATAAATGTCAGGGCTGGTAGGTCACTGACACCACCCTAGCTAGAAGGAAACACATTTACTCCCTGAGGTCCTCTCCCGTTTCTGGTTCATACCGGGGTGTGAGGCTCGTGAATCAACGTTATACACAAAGCTATGCCACACAGGCTGTGCTTTGATCATCAACCACAAGACTTTTCTTTCCAACCGAAGCCTTGATCATTTGCCACTCAGGCATGCCACACAGGCAATTCACTCTATGCGACTAATTTCTATCGATATATAACCTCTGAGCACATACGTCTCAGAGAAGGGCGTTAAGTAAGAGAATAAATTCTCCGCCGCCAAACTGATATATATTTAATAAAGATCAATCAGCACTGAACAAAATCCAATGTCAAACAGACAGTCCATTTACAAGTTCGTCCTGGGTCTGAACGAAACCGGAGGCACCTCATACCTCGTATATCCATCGATCTCCAAGCACGTCTGGACGATCACCACTTATTATCTATATTTCAGGATGCCTCCCAATCAAGACATCAGTAATCAACCAACCGAGGTGAAGATCTCCGGTCTTCAACCACCGTCTTCATCATCGACTTCTTACCGCCGATCAATTATTTGAAATGAGATTTAACTCAGCCTTTTCAAATAATTCACGTATATTTAGAATTTAAATCAATTCATTTCAATGGTTAAATTATTCGACATCAATAATTCTATTATTAAATGTAATTTTCACCCCAAACACATTCAACCATCAAATATCTAATAAACCGGGTAATTCGGTTTATTTTCCATTCCATATCGTTTATAATATTTTATAACGATTTATCGCTATTTTTATTCCTTTAAAAATAGCCAATTCAATCAAACTAAGCTTCAGGCCATAACGCGGTCGTGGCGCTGTTTTTCTTCAGATTTGATTTACACATATCTGAAAATCTAACCGTTGGATCTTCACAAATTTTATATCATTAGAAAGATCGTTTCAAAACGAACCCAATGGTTTCAGTTTTGGGAAAATCCGACGGTTGGATCTCCCGGTACAATCGTTTGAAGTTATGATTTCAAAATACGAACTGCAGCGTCGTTATTCGATTTAATTTAATTATATATATATATATATATATAAATATAATCGATTCTGGCGCTGTTTTTTTCCAGATTTGAATTAAACATTCCGGACAATCCAACCGTTGGATCTTCACAAAGTGGGTGTCGTTGGAAAGATATTTCCAAAGCGAACCCAACGGTTTCGGTTTCGGGAAAATCCGATGGTCGGATCTCCCGCACTAATCGTTTGAAATTACGGTTTCAAAACATGAACTGTAGCTTCGTTATTCGATTTGTTTTAATTATATTTATATAAGTATATATAAATATAATTCTTTCTTCGATTTCAAAACTATATTCATTTCATATATTTGATAAGAATGATATTTTTATCATCAAAAATATTTATTCAACACATGAATATTTTTAGCACTTCATGTTCACAATAAAAATGCAGATTTTATTGTTCAATCTATATATTCAACACATGAATGTTTTTGACTTCACACATACGATAAAAATATGATTTTTATCGTTCTAGTCCTTTATTCAACACATGAGTATTTTCTATAGTTGATATATATAATAAAAATGTTATTTTTATCTTTCAAACAAATTTACTCAACACATGAGCTTCATTCAACACATGAATTTCTGTTCAACACATGAATTTCTATTCAACACATGAATATTTTCTATAGTTCATATATATAATAAAAATGTGATTTTTATTGTAAAACAATTTATATCAAAACACGATTATTTTATATAGTTTATACATAAGGTAAAAATGTTATTTTTGGTGTTAAAACAATTTATTTAAAACACTAGTATTTTATATAATCTATATATATGATAAAAATGTTATTTTTATTTTTCAAAGAATTTATTCAATACACAAACTCCATTCAACACATGAATTTATTTCAACACAGGAATTTCTATTCAACACATGAATTTATTTCAACATTCAACACATGAATTTTATTTCCACATTCAACACATGAATTTAAATCAAACACATAAATATTTCAGAAAATTTCGGCAGCATAACGGTAGGGTAGTTAAAACCGGGACCGTCCCTAATACGGCTCCTCGCTCTACCTTAAAGCCTCGCAACTTTTGACAATGGGGATTTTCAATATCTAGTTCGTACACAGAGGAATTTTCCCACATACTAATCCTATTGGGATTTAAACCACAATCAATCATTTCAAATCAACCATTCATGATATTCACCAAATTTTCACATCAACCAATAATCCAAACAATATCACAACCAATATATATCGTCCATGGTCTGTGGACGAGGGGAGTGTTTATATATATATACATATACATATATATACGTATATAACTATATTTCGATTTCATTTCAACATCATTTCAATTTATTTCAACGCACATATCATTTTTACAACGCATATATAACTTATACATCGAACATACAACTTATACAACGCTTATACATGTGGTGTACAACGGTTATATAACTCATACTTCGACTATATAATTTATACATCGTTGATTCCATATCGTTTATAATTCAGAAATCTCACATTGGGTTCCACTCCACCAAAAATAACAGAAGGCTCAGAAAAATATCCGGTCTCTTCTAGAATGTAGAAAACGTCCACACGAGTCCACCATCTCTTGTTTCACTGGATTTCGTTAACAAACGAAAATGATATGATTTTTACAGTGAAATCATAAACCGTAGCGCTTTAAAGTGCTATAGAACTGTTTAATATTATAAAGCCGTTACCTTTCAAAATTCTTCAAAACTAGGTTTAATATTTTCGCCGAATCCGTGAAGTTGCAGCTCGATAGGACCATACAGCGTTGAAGAGGGAAGAGGGGGCTTCTCGGCGCCGGTGGTTGGGTCCAGTTCATCGCTGGCACGGAGGCGCGGCGGGCCTTCAAACGGCCGGAGTTCGTTACCCCCGATCTCGACGAACCCTCCACGATACCAGGCGAGAGGGGTACGGATTTGAAGCTCTCGATGGGATCTTCAAAAGCTTCAACTAGGTCAAGGTGTGATTTTGCGTGTGGAGGGAGAAATCAAGGAGGGAAGGGGAGAGCTCGATTTCGCCGTCGGTTCTGAAGGAGTCGGGGAGAGAGAATTGTGATGGGCCAATCAAATTTATTTATTTATTGATATATTTTTAAAAATCCAAAAATACCCCTTGCCTCATACGAACACCAATCCAAACCCAACGACTGTCGTCCCTAGCTAAATACCCCCATTCCGAACACAATGGGATATGTTTCATAGGCCCATTCGACTGTTTCAATCAGTTTTTCTTCAAATTAAAATATAAAACATTCAATATTTGATTTGAACGTACATTTCAATTTGCCGGGGCCACATATTGATTCTAAAAATTCCAGAAAAACAAATCTAGCTATGTTTTGACGGTACGGTTCCAATAAAACTAGTTTCATCGAATTCTGAGACCGTTTGAAAAATGACCTTTTTCTGGTCGATCAATTTAACAAAAATTTACCAAACACATTTTCTTTTGCCACGCTCACATACTAGCTTCAAAAATTATGAAATTTGAAACCTAGCAATAATTTGACATCTCAGATCCAACAAAAGTGGTTTCGTCGAATTCTGAGGTCGTTTGCAAAATGGCTATTTTCACCGGCTATATATTCTCTATAGCGACCTTTCTGAAAATTCATTTGGCCATAACTTTTGATTCCCGCTATGAAACTTCGATTTTTCAGATTCGTTAGAAAGATATTCACTAACAGATTGAAATATTTTTGGTTCCACTAAAATCCGTTTTATTTTGCACCCGGTACAGTCAGTCAAAGTTTGAATTGAAGTTTTGAAACTGCTGCGCCATTTCAGGCCTGGTTTATAATTTAAAATAATTATATTTATTTTCAAACATCGATTCAAACACGCTTTTCGTCATTATTATTTAAAATATTTTATTTTAAATATTAGAAATTCACTAAAATAGCCAAGTTTGAAAATTTTAAATTGGCTAAGATTTTCCGGGTTGTTACAATCTCCCCCACTTAAAACTTTTCATCCTCGAAAAGGAACGAAGTCGAAAGTTGTTTAATTAACCAACTCAACTTTCTTTCTGGCTTTCATTTTCCAACTTTTCAGTTTCTAAGAATTTTCAAATTCTTCAAAATTTTGGCTAACACCCTAAATTTTCGAATAATTTCGCCATAACCTCCTTTGTACTGGGAGCTTCGGGATATTTCAACTAGCCTCCCATGGCTCTCACCAATCCAAAAGAAAAAGAAAAAGCCAAGCGGCTAGCCAATCGGCTCATAAAATCATCAAATCCCAAGAAATACAATAAACGTGTACCTATTTGTCGGGCAAACAATTTTATTCCTTTGCTTAGTTGTTTTTCCATAACCTGTTCACACATATATAATGCACATGTATATATTTCTATCTATTTTCAATTTAGTTCAATATTTGTTCAATTTGGCTAAATGGTTCAAAACTCTAATTAATCAACCAAAAATCAAACAACACAACCAGCAATCAATTTGTATTGTCTTTCAAAAATATACTAATTAATTCATATACTCTTATAAAATCATTCAGCCTATATGATTAAAAAAATTACATCCATGAAAAGAAAAAAACGACAAAGTAGAGAACATAATGGAAATTTCAAAATATGGTAAATGTACCTTGCACCGGAGTCAATCAGAGTTATCCACTCTGCACTTAGGATAGGCTTTCTTAATACTCTCCTCAGTTTCCTAAGTACAATCTTGCGGATCTCCACTCCATTGCACTTTGACTAAGTGAACCTTCTTGTTCCTCATCTCTTTTGTTTCTTTGCCAATTATCTTTAGCGGCTCTCTTCTAACAGCCAATTCTGGAGTAATTTCTATATCCTATTGCGTTGCTTCTTCCACGATCAAGTCTGGATCATGAACATGCTTTCGAAGTTGAGATACGTGAAATACATCATGCACTCCAGGAAACCAATCAGGCAATTGAACTCTATAAGCGAGAGTTCCAATCCGCTCAAGTATAGGGAATGGACCAATAAATCTGGGCGCCAACTTCCCAGTTTTGCCGAATCGAATCACTCCTCTCATCGGAGAAACCCTTAGATACACATAGTCACCAACAGCAAATGCTAAATCCCTCCTTCTCGAGTCTACATAGCTCTTTTGTCGGCTTTGAGCAGCTAGTAATCGTTTCTTAATGAAATTGACTTTATCCGCAGCTTTGCGAATCATATCTGGTCCCAATACAAGCCTATTACCAGGTTCAACCCAACAAGCAGGAGATCGGCACGGTCTACCATACAATGCTTCGAATGGTGACATTGTCAGGCTCACTTGGTAGCTGTTGTTGTATGAAAACTCAGCCAAATGCAAATGGTCTTCCCATGATCCACCAAAATCAAGAACACAAGCCCGCAATAAATCTTTTAGAACACGATTCACCCTCTCAGTTTGACCATCTGTTTGAGGATGATAGGCGGTGCTTAGATTCAGCTTCGTTCCCAGTTCTACTTGAAATGCCTCCCAGAATTTGCTAGTAAATAGTGGATCTCTATCACTAACTATACTGATCGGCACCCCATGTAGCCTAACAATTTCCTTGAAATAAATCTGTGCCAGACTTTGAGCAGTTCTATTGGATCTGACAGGTATAAAATGGGCGGTCTTCGTGAAGCGATCTACGATCACCCAAATACTGTCATTTCCCTTCTTTGTTCTGGGCAAACCATCTATGAAGACCATGGAAATATGTTCCCACTTCCACCCTGGAATGTCCAGCGGTTGCAACAATCCGGCTAGTTTCTGTTGGTCGCTTTTGACTAGTTGGCAAGTAGGACGCTTGCTGACATATATTGAAATGTCTCTTTTCATAGCCTTCCACCAGAATGTTCGCTTGAGATCGTTATACATTTTTCTCACTCCTGGATGGATACTCAGCTTGGACTTGTGACATTCGTCTAACACTTCTCTTTTGAGTTCGGGGATGTCGGGAACACAAATCCTTCCTCTCAATCTCAAGATCCCATCGTTATCAATTTGAAAACCCAAGGGTTCGCCTTTATGAATCCTTCTGATCATATCCTTAATAAAATTATCATCCTTCTGAAGAATAGATATTTTGTCAATCAAGGAAGTCGTAATAATAAAACTGGCGATTATTGCATTCTTTCGACTTAGCGCATCGGCCACAACATTGGCTTTCCCTGAAGTGTACAAAATCTCAAAATCGTATGCTGCAAGAAATTCCAGCCAACGTTGCTGCCTCAGATTCAAGTCTTTCTGGGTGAATAGATACTTTAGTGACCGATGATCTGTATACAGTTCGAATTTCTCACCCAGAAGATAGTGCCTCCAGATTTTCAAAGCAAATACAATGGCTAACAACTCAAGATCATGAGTAACGTAATTTTTCTCATGCGGTTTCAGCTGACGGCTAGCATAAGCAACCACTTGACCTCTTTGCATTAATATTGCACCAAGGCCTTCTCTTGAGGCATATGTCCAGACTTTCAAGTCTTGATTGCCATTGATAATCGTTAATACTGGAGCAGTTGTTAATCTCAATTTTAGCTTTTGAAAAGCCTCCTCACATTCGGGAGTCCACTTGAATTTTGCGTGCTTCTTCGTAAGCTTTGTTAATGAAATAGATATCTTCAAAAAATCTTTAACGAACTTTCGATAATAACTAGCTAATCCGAGAAAACTTCGAACTTCCGTGGGAGTACTAGGCTGCTTCCAATTTTGAATAGCGATGATTTTACCGGGATCCACAGAAATTCCTTCTTTTGATACAACACGGCCAAGAAACTTGACTTCTTCTTGCCAGAATATACATTTGGAAAGTTTGGCTTTCAAGACATTCTTTCGCAGAATTCCTAACACTTGTTCCAAATGTTTCGCGTGATCGCTCTCTGACTTAGAGAAGACCAATATATCATCTATGAAAACCAGAATAAATTTATTTAAGACATCGCGGAATACTCGATTCATTAAATCCACAAAATAGGCAGGAGCGTTACATAAGCCGAACGGCATTACTAACCACTCATAGAACAAATCAGGACCTCTGAATGCTGTCATGGGAACACACTCTTCGACAATACGAAGCTGATGGAAACCTGTAGCTAGGTCCATCCTTGAGAATACTTGTGCACCGTTCAATCGATCCAGCAAATCATCAATCCGCGGCAATGGATATTTGTTCTTCAATGTCTACTTGTTCAAGTCACGATAATCCACACATAGGCGAAGAGTACCGTCTGACTTTGGGACAAATACCACTACAGCTCCCCAATCAGAGAAACTAGGTCTGATCAGACCCTTCCATACAAGCTGTCGAGTTTGATTATCTAATTCTTCTTTCTCCTTTAGAGTCAT
This sequence comes from Allium sativum, assembly GCA_030737875.1. Classification (NCBI taxonomy): domain Eukaryota; kingdom Viridiplantae; phylum Streptophyta; class Magnoliopsida; order Asparagales; family Amaryllidaceae; genus Allium; species Allium sativum. Next base: position 483,133,969 of record CM060919.1, on the reverse strand, counting down.
TCTCCGAATAGCGTGCACTACTGGCCTTGCATTCGGAATTAAAGCGATCTTGAAATCAATCTCTCTCTTCGGAGGTAAGCTAACAACTTCTTCGAACACATCCGCATAATTCTTGACGACAGGAATATCTTTTATGAGGTCGGGAATATTCTCTATGACTACAGGGATATTTTCTATTTGAGCAGGAGAAACATCAAGAGCTGACCAAAAGTCTTTTCTATCTGAATTCGGACCTTCATATGGTATGGTTATATAATCCCCTGATTTAAACTTTTCCTTAACCACTCTCTCGGCACATTTAACCTCAGCTTCGTATTTGGTTAACCAATCCAATCCCAAAATAAGATCGAATTTGGTAAAATTCACGACGATCGAGATGGTAGGAAACCGATATCTGGAAAAAGAGACAGGCACCTCACAAACCCAACTAAGATCGAGAGAACCCCCATCCGGATTATGGACAGTGATGGGTTCTTTGAGCCTTCTCAAATTCAAATCCAACTTCTTAACTGTATTCTTTGCAATAAAGCTTCGTGACACGCATGTATCAAACAGTACTTTAACTGGAATGTTTTTGACAGTAAGCGTGCCTTCTAAAACATCAGACCTTCCCTGACTAGCTGAGGGTGTTGAAGTTTCTGCCACTTCGTTTACATGTATTATTCCAGGCTTCTTTAAGAGCTGGCAATCCTTTGCAAGATGACCAGCCGTATGGCATTGTTTGCACTCCCTATTCTCCTGAAACTTCTCATCAGGCCTAAATCTCTTCTTCTTTTGCTTTCGATTGGCTCTAAATCCATCCTTTCTTTGTTTCTTTAAAGCTCTGCAACTTATCGAGAAATGTTCTTGCTTATTGCAGTTAGAGTATACAACAATCGTTATTGGTTCTTTCTCAGATTTAACCCTTTTCCTCTTGGCTCTGGGCTTCTTACTGACCTCAGGCATCGTACTGGCCTCAGGACTATCAGTCTCAGACTCCCCTTTGTTACTAGAACTGACTTCCTCTTCGTCGTTCAAAAGACCTTTCTTATGGAGATCTTCATACCGATAAGCCATGTATATCATTTAAGAAAAAGGAAGCTTCACATGCCCCATTACTCTACTTTGGTACTTTCTTTGAAGCCCGTTAATAAATCTCAAATTCTTCGTTTTCGGATTTTGAATTAGATGAGGGGCAAAATGAGAAAGTTCGTTGAATTTCTTATGATATTCGGGGATATTCATATCTCCTTGTATCAGATAACAAAATTCATCACATAACCGCTCATTTGCTTCTAAAATCTCTTTGAATCTATCCCAGGTGATATCACCTTCTGGATTATCCTTAAGGATTGTTTCCCATCAGATTAAAGCTTCTTCTTTGAGCGCCCAAGATGCCACTAATCTTTTCTGATCATCTCTCAGCTGGAAACGCTCAAAAATTCTTTCAGCAGAACTCATCCAAGCTTGAGTTTGAATAATCGATTCATTGCCCGAGAATTGTGCTCCACCCAGATTTCGATATCTCTTAAAAAGAGCCTCTAGATCTGGTTCTGCATTCCTTCTATTTCTGACACTCATTTTCTAGTTCTTCTGCAAATAGCAGACCAAGTGTCAGGTCAACAGAAAAGATATTTTAAAGCATAGAGACATATACTTGAATGTAAATGCATTTATCGAGGTGTATTCCATTCTGCTATACTCATACTAGGATATTACTGATCCTATCTGTAATGAGTTACTCGTCCTAGAACACTACTGGTTCTATTTCTGACGAATTCGTTAATATGTTATATTCCAGAACTAAGCTTAACCAAAGCTCTGATACCACATTGTGACGACCCCAAAACCCCATAAGATGGTGTCAAGGGTAATCTTTGGAATATAACACATAAACAGATAACAACAGAACAGAAATAAATAAATACACCAGATAATGTACAATAGGATACACTGGATAAACAAAATCATCAGAGTTACACAGTATACAGGATCATACTTAGTAAAAAATATAGTTCAGCTATACATATATGTCTACAGCGGAAAACAAACATAATATGTATAATAGGAGCCGAACAGCATAAAAAGAGATAAATGATAGAATCCATCTTCAGCTCCAGCTATCCAGAAAGAGCCTGCTAAAACCTGAATACAAGGCTGCCCGTGTAGAAATAGGGGCACCCAAGTTTGCAAGTGAAACAAACTACGAGTCAGTCATGGGACTGGTATGAGAAATCTACTTCACTGGTTAACCAATACTAACAAGGCAAATCATAGGACCACGCCACTTTCGCGGAATGGGTTTACTCCAGTGATTGCCAGTGCTTTAAAAAAAGTAAATCTTTTAAACATCGCAATGCTTTTTATAAAAATGAAGCCATTATAAGACTCAGTTCCCATCACACAATGCAACGCAAATCGGAGGATAGAGTTTTACCTTATAATGGCCAAAATATGCTTGATACGAATAAAACAAAAGCATTTGATATTATTACTAGTGTTTATATGTTTCAAAAACAATTTCAAATCATAAGTATCAATCATAGATGGCATTAATGCCCCATACCACTATGTCGCCATATATAGGTATACAATCAAAACAGTACGGTATCGTATTTGGAAATTGGATTTCCGTCATGAACCAAGGCAAAAGATAGTCCTTACCGACTTCGAGACTCTCTAGCCCGAGCCTCAGGGTCAGAGCGCATCGACCCTTGGATCGTCAGGGCCGGTCCACCGATGTGGATTAAAATGCCTGAACACTCCGTTTCCCCGCCCTTTGGGGCGTAAATGAGCCAAATGACTCCATCGGCTCCACATATTCACCGATATATCTGAGGCGCCTCGCAACAGCAACAACCACACAGGTGAAAATAATATAAATGTCAGGGCTGGTAGGTCACTGACACCACCCTAGCTAGAAGGAAACGCATGTCCTCCCTGAGCCCTCTCCCGTTTCTGGTTCATACCGGGGTGTGATGCTCGCGAATCGACGTTATACACAAAGCTATGCCAAACAGGCTGTGCTTTGATCATCAACCACAAGACTTTTCTTTCCAACCGAAGCCTTGATCATTTGCCACTTAGGCATGCCACACAGGTAATTCACTCTATGCAACTGATTTATATCGATATATAACCTCTGAGCTCGTACGTCTCAGAGAAGGGCGTTAAGCAAGAGAATAAATTCTCCACCGCCAAACAGATATATATTTAATAGAGATCAATCAGCAGAGAACAAAATCCAATGTCAGAAACACATTCCATTTACAAGTTCGTTGTAACAACCCGTATTCTACGCATCATGGGATCGTAGAATATTTATTTCTTTCACATATGAAGTCGTATGGTCATGTAACTTTGGGTGACGACTATTGGGGTCATTTCCCATGTTCATGATTTTTGTCGATTTTTAAATGACCGTTTTGCCCCTAGTTGGTACTGTTTTGGCCATAACTTTTGACTGGAAAGGAATTTTGACCTGAAACCACTTCCATTGGATTCGAATGATGGTTTCTCTTTCCGTAGAGTGGTTACAACAGCCAAACGGACTTACCGTTTGGGAGATATAGCTGAATTAAGGTTTAAAGGGTTATTTTCAGCTAATTGGGCTTAACCGGGTGATTAGCAACTAGGCCCAATGGTGGATTTCGGGTTTAGAGGTATTTGAGGGCTGCTAGGGTTTAGAAAACGATTCTTCATTCATTTTCCAGCCGCCACAAACCTCCTTTGAGCTCTAGCCATGGCCTCCAACACCCAAATCACCTTCTAATCACTTCCTAATCAAGTTTTGGCCTAATCTACATCAAATCAAAGAAGATCTTCACCAAATCAGCGAGAGAGCTGCTGGAACATGTAGGGATTGGATCCAAATCAGAGGACATTTCAGATCTATAGTTTAATTTGTGGCAAAGGTGAGTGATTTGCATAGTTTCTCACTAATTACGGCTAATTATGGTAATTAGCGAAGATTAGCGAAATTATGGTTCAGAAAAATCTAGAAAATTTTCCAAAATTCTAAAACATCATTTTATGCCTCTGATATGAATTTGGGTTAATTTCGACTAATTTTGTAAATCCCGGAATTTAGGGGATTAAGGGGTGATTAGTGATAATTAGCGAATTTATGCATGTTAAAAATCTGGAAAAATGTTCAGAAATTCTGAAATATTGTTTTAGACCTCTGTTAGAAGTTTGGTTCAATTTGGTTAAGATTTACTAACCTTATTGTTAGATTTTCTTAAGTATGCTTAAGGGAAAATATGGGGTATTGGCTATGTTTGATCCATTTTACATGCTATGATTTATGTTTTGGTGTTTGTGGTCGATACTATATGTTGCTATGACTGTATGGTATGCTTTGTGATTGTTTAGAAGTGTTATTTTGGTCAAAAACGCCGTCGAATGGCGAAAAACAGTCGTTGGAACGAAGTGCAGGAAATACCCCGGACCGGATCGCCCCTACCCCATGCGAACCGATCCGATTGAAGCTCGCGCCACGAGACGACCCGATCCGCTCCACTTCGAAGGTCACGATCCGACCTGACGTCACGAGCCACTCCAAGCTCGACCGATGCCACGAATGGGTGAAGCACGATCCGATGATGGCGATCCGACCATTCGCGAAGGAGGACTGCGAACCGAACCGAAGGGGGATGGTGACCACGAGTGCATCGCGACCCGACCCGATGCAGCAGGCGCGATCCGAATGAGCTGACGAATGGTGCGATCCGACCCGAGCTGACGTAACAGGCACGACCCGATCCGAGCGAAGGCAATGACCACGATCCGCGAGTCGAGCTGATGCGAGGGGGCGAGTCACGAACCGAATCAGGAGGTCGCGAACTGAATGAAGACCGATCCGGAGGAGATGCTGACCAAAACCCGAGATGCAAAGGTAGTCCAAATGGAAGTTAGAGCTCAGGATCCCGGACCCAGTTGGGAACTAATGAGTTCACTTCGTGATTGAGCTTTGCTGCGGGACGTGTGCAAAGGGGTTGTCGGTATTCATAACTTTGGTTCACCACTGAGAGATGGATAGTGGGCTTGTAGTGATAGTTACACGGGATTGGATTCCGTCATGGCCCAAAGTATTAGGTTACCAAAGTAGTGGATATCGTATGCTTTACGCACTGAGTGAGGGATGTGAGGATGATTGCTATGCTTGATTGTTTGACATCACTATGACATGCACACCCCCACCCCCGTTATCTTTACACCATTTGAAAGGGCACCTTAGAGTGTTGTACAGTATGTAGTGCTAACTCTTTGGTTGCAGGTCCAGGTTCAGGTATGATTGGATTATACCTGTTATTATTTTGTTTAGATGCTTATCGCTCATACCAGGCTTTATGTCTGACCCAGAGTTTTATGTCTCCTCTTATTACTCTGGGTGCTCACACGAGCAGACTAGAGACAGGTTATGGTTAGCTGGTGATGCGCGAGTAGCTGATTCGGAGGCGAGCAGGAGGCTTCCACGTATGATATATAGATATTCTCCCTGTGTCGTTGGTGGTCACTACTTGGGCATTAGTAGTGTACCTTCTTTATCTTGCTTTTGCTTTAGAGACAGTTTTTTAAAAGTTGTAATAAGCTGTATTCTGAGTTTCCGCTGCTATGATGTTTAGTTCTGATTTTCAGCTTATGCACGGTCTCCCCTGTTTTATGTCAAGTATATTATTATTATATTTTGTTCGATGCGCTGTGAGACATTCTACAGGTTCTTTGTATGTTCATTTCCTTCTTCCTTTTCCTTCTGGCGACCCGTTCCGTGCTAACTGGACATGTGTACAGCGCACTTTTGGAGTGAATGTCGCTTGGTGTGGGGCGGGCCGTCACACTTGGTATCAGAGCCAGGTTGCGTAGTTAACCTAGGGAAAGACACTAGGGAGAGTTAGTACGTATATGAGAGCGCGTATTTTTGATTACTTTGGTTTTCAAAAGCTATATATATATACTATTGGTAGTATAAGAATGAAGTTGTACTGCACTAGCACCACTATGGGGTCGTTAATCGTTTCCCCTTTTACAGATTAACGATGAGCCGATATGCCAGAGGTGCGGGTAGGGGAGCCAATAATGGGAATGCTGCCGACATGAGGGCGATGTTTACCGACCTCATGAGAGACATGCTTAGAGATGTTCAGGGAGCAGTTCCCAATCCCGGAAATGGTGGTGGTCCAGTAGTGCAGGCGCCTAGGGTCGATTTCGCCAAGTTGTGCAAGGATTACACTAACCTTGGTGGGAATCCGTTCCACGGAACGGAGTCGGCCACAGATGTTCAGGATTGGTTGGATAGCTGTGATCGTATCTTCGACGACTTGGGTCTTGAGGATGCGATGAAGAGAAGGCTAGCGTCTCGTCAGCTGTAAGGGCGAGCGATGAATTGGTGGAATGCCATTAGAACAGCTACTCCAGAAGATCAAGTTACTTGGAATCAGTTTAAGACTCGCTTTTGTGATAAGTTTATTCCAGCTGCTCATAAATCAGAGCTGTTCAAGAAGTTCTGGGAGCTTAAGCAGAACGGTAGAGCAGTCTCGGAGTATATCGCTGAATTCGACACTTTATCGAAATATGGATGGTCCCTTATCGATACAGTCGAAAAGAAGAACGAGAAGTTCATAACTGGCTTGGATGGGTACTTGGGGGAAAGACTTATAAACCATATCGATGAGACGTTTGAGTCTATTGTAGGAAAGGCATTAAGGTCAGAGAGCCTTTTCCCTAAGTCGAGGACCGAAGTTGCTACGGCATCTGCAGAGGAGCCAAAGCCGCAAGCAGGCGGTGAAGGCAAGAAGAATTCTCAGAACAAGAGGAAGCAGAACCCGACCAAGGATGGTCAGGATAAGAAAAACAAGAAAGATGTCGAATGCTTTAGTTGTGGCCAGAAGGGCCATTACGCCAGAGATTGTCGAGAAAAGCCTGGGGAAAGGAAGTGCTTTAACTGTGGCCAGGCGGGACATCACAAGGATGATTGCCCACAACCTCCTAGGGAGAAGCAGATTGTGAAAGCGTATGCTATCAACGCTGTTCCTTCTTCGTCAAATGCCCCAACTGCGGCGCAGAAGGAAAAAGGTGTCGTTATTCGAGGTATGCTTTCTATTTAAGATGTTTTGATCGGGTTTTGTTTGACAAACCTGAGTTAGTCGATAGACCTTTAGTAGTGACGAACCCGATTGGTGGTTCAACTAGTTTTGGCATGATTTGTTAATGTGGTCTTATCGAGTCATGGATGTATGTTTCCTTGTGATTGCTTTGTTTTGGGCTTTACTGGGTTTAGCATTATTTTGGGGAGTCGATCTACTCCAAAGGAATAGGGTGGTATTAGGTACCTACCTAGTGATGGCAAGGGTAACTGGAGTTAAGGAAGCTAAGAGGTTATCGTTGCAGTAAGTTCTAGTTGTCTCTGGGAGGCAAATGATTACTCCAGTGCTAGATTGTTTTGCTAGTATCACCTCACGTGGGTTGTCCGAACTCGGAGGAGATGTTCCTTGGGTGCTTGTCTGATATTGGTTTAGGCCTTTGGGGCTTGTGCTTGGGGAATGTCGATTTCGACTAGGATGGGTTGCGTGAGGGGTAAATAGTTGTTGTGATTTTTCATTGGATGATATCTTGGTTCACTCGAGGAGTGATGGGCAGACGGAACATGATAAGACTGTTCAATGGTATAGACTGCCCAGAGTTAGACTCGATAGGGTTATGAGATTGCTCGAGTGGGACTCGAGAAAGATGCAAAGAAATGGATTGTTTAGGACCCTATGTTGATGTTCTCTATTGGATAGTAGAACTTTGAAGGAATAGGATGTGTTCGTTGATCATGGAAGGTACAACGAAGATTAGGACGATTCAAGTTAGACTTGAACTCGTAAAAGAAAAATGGGGCGAGTTCGTTAGTCATGGTGATATAACGAATATGGAAATACTTCACATTAGATTTGAAGTATGTTTGGAACATTATGGGAAGCTCGTTGATCTTGGAGATTCAGCGAACATAGGAGAGTTTCACGTTGGACTTGGACTCGTAGGTAGAGTACCTAGATTCACTAGGTGGGTCTAGTTTACCTTTGGAAGGTGAATGTACGTTGGACGTGCAGTACGAGATTCATTGGATGAGTCTAGTTTATCTCTGGGAGATTGACTCGAGTTAGACTCGAGAAGGCTGCAAGGAATTGGATTCAGCTCGAGTTGGACTCGAGAGGGCAGCAAGATAATGGATAGACTTGGGTTGGACTCAAGTATTTTAGGAGGACTAAAAGCAGGGGTATCTGGGGACGTCCGTTACCTTGGATCCGTTGGACATGATCTAGTTATCCTTGGAGGATAAACGTACGTTGGACGTACGGTAGTCCGATTGGAGGCTGGGCTTCCATTAGTTTAATTATCCTTGGAGGATAAACGTACGTTGGACGTACGGCAGTCCGAAGGGAGGCGGGGCTTCCATTAGCCTGGGATTGGTTGGACCAGTCAAGTAGGCATCGGTGTATGTATGGGGGCTGGGCTTCCATTAGTTATTGATGTTGGTTGGACCAGATATACTAGAATCGACATATTGAGATTGGTTAGACCAATCATGTAGGTGTCGATGTGTTTATGACTTTAGCAGGTGATAGATAGGATTTGTTTGATGGATGTTATGGTTGCTATGTTTGTTCCTATCTTTCTTCTCTTGAGTAGACTATCACCTGTAGGGTTCCAGCGATGGGGAACAAAGTGATTGTAGTAGGACTATGAGCCAGTGCAGTAGAGTCGTCATGACTCGAGGGGCAAAGTGGACATAGTAAAGGATTAGTAAGGCTATGAGCCAGTGCAGTGGAGTTGTTATGACTTCATGGGGCAGAGTGGACATAGCAAAGGACTAGTGACTATGGATCAGTGCAGTGGAGTCGCCATGACTCCATGGGGCAGAGTGATCATAGTAAAGGATTTGGGTGTAGTACTAGTTGCATTGAGTAGGAGACATGCCAGTTTAGGGGTTTTGTTTCTAGGATGGAAGCAACTAGAGTATGTCACAGGATATGATTTCAGACCCAAGACTGAATTGGATTCAGAAACGCTAGTAAGCTTGACGATTAGATCGATTTTGATTGAGAGGATTGTTTCCAGTTAGAAGGACGATCCTAATCTATTGGGAACCATCTCTAGGGTAGAGATGGGTATTCGATGGAAAGAGAATGATCAGGTAAGGATTTGATCGAGAAGGGTGGCTTCGAAAGAATAAGGGACTAGTTGTACCCAACGTAGATGGACCGAGAGGTGAAGTGCTTAGAGCATATCATCACTCGAAATTGACTATACATCCCAGTGGTAACAAGATGTATTGAGACATAGAGCAGATCTACTACTGGGAAGGGATAAAGATAGGCAGAAGGCTTATCTCGATAAGAGACGAAGAGATTTGGAATTCTTCGTTAACGACTTGGTGTTCGTCGAGATCTCTCCATAGAGAATGTGATTCGGATTGGTTGGAGAGGTAGGTTAGCACCAAGATTTGTTGGCCCATTCCCAGTCCTCGAGCAAGTTGGGAATTTGGCGTATGAAGTAGAGCTACCTGATAAGATGGCGGGAGTTCACAACGTATTTCATGTTTCCCAGTTAAGGAAGTTTATGCAAGACCCTAATGTGACTATTTCACCTGATCAGTTGGACGATAGCGAGGTTGAACCCGAGGCGGTTGGGAACCGCAAGTCTATGCGTATTGTTGGGAACGATACGAAGCAGCTTCGATGGAAGGCGGCGAAACTAGTCAAAGTCCAGTAGGGTGAGAATGGAAAAAGACTGTACTTGGGAAACAGAGGAGGATATAAGGAAGAAGTATCCAGAACTCTTTGCCTAGTAAGGTTTTGGTAGTGATAGTTTCTCCCCTTGTTAGTAAACCGCATGCTAGGATAGACTTGTTTTGCATGTTGATTGTTGTTTTATGGTTGATAGGCATGCGGGACCCTTTGTGTGTTTTGGTTAGGGAATTTCGGGGGCGAAATTTCTTAAGAGGGGGAGAATGTAACAACCCGTATTCTACGCATCATGGGATCGTAGAATATTTATTTCTTTCACATATGAAGTCGTATGGTCATGTAACTTTGGGAGACGACTATTGGGGTCATTTCCCATGTTCATGATTTTTGTCGATTTTTAAATGACCGTTTTGCCCCTAGTTGGTACTGTTTTGGCCATAACTTTTGACTGGAAAGGAATTTTGACCTGAAACCACTTCCATTGGATTCAAATGATGGTTTCTCTTTCCGTAGAGTGGTTACAATAGCCAAACGGACTTACCGTTTGGGAGATATGGCTGAATTAAGGTTTAAAGGGTTATTTTCAGCTAATTGGGCTTAACCGGGTGATTAGCAACTAGGCCCAATGGAGGATTTCGGGTTTAGAGGTATTTGAGGACTGCTAGGGTTTAGAAAACGATTCTTCATTCATTTTCCAGCCGCCACAAACCTCCTTTGAGCTCTAGCCATGGCCTCCAACACCCAAATCACCTTCTAATCACTTCCTAATCAAGTTTTGGCCTAATCTACATCAAATCAAAGAAGATCTTCACCAAATCAGCGAGAGAGCTGCTGGAACATGTAGGGATTGGATCCAAATCAGAGGACATTTCAGATCTATAGTTTAATTTGTGGCAAAGGTGAGTGATTTGCATAGTTCCTCACTAATTACGGCTAATTATGGTAATTAGCGAAGATTAGCGAAATTATGGTTCAGAAAAATCTAGAAAATTTCCCAAAATTCTAAAACATCATTTTATGCCTCTGATATGAATTTGGGTTAATTTCGACTAATTTTGTAAATCCCGGAATTTGGGGGATTAAGGGGTGATTAGTGATAATTAGCGAATTTATGCATGTTAAAAATCTGGAAAAATGTTCAGAAATTCTGAAATATTGGTTTAGACCTCTGTTAGAAGTTTGGTTCAATTTGGTTAAGATTTACTAACCTTATTGTTAGATTTTCTTAAGTATGCTTAAGGGAAAATATGGGGTATTGGCTATGTTTGATCCATTTTACATGCTATGATTTATGTTTTGGTGTTTGTGGTCGATACTATATGTTGCTATGACTGTATGGTATGCTTTGTGATTGTTTAGAAGTGTTAGTTTGGTCAAAAACGCCGTCGAATGGCGAAAAACAGTCGCTGGAACGAAGTGCAGGAAATACCCCGGACCGGATCGCCCCTACCCCATGCGAACCGATCCGATTGAAGCTCGCGCCACGAGACGACCCGATCCGCTCCACTTCGAAGGTCACGATCCGACCTGACGTCACGAGCCACTCCAAGCTCGACCGATGCCACGAATGGGTGAAGCACGATCCGATGATGGCGATCCGACCATTCGCGAAGGAGGACTGCGAACCGAACCGAAGGGGGATGGTGACCACGAGTGCATCGCGACCCGACCCGATGCAGCAGGCGCGATCCGAATGAGCTGACGAATGGTGCGATCCGACCCGAGCTGACGTAACAGGCACGACCCGATCCGAGCGAAGGCAATGACCACGATCCGCGAGTCGAGCTGATGCGAGGGGGCGAGTCACGAACCGAACCAGGAGGTCGCGAACTGAATGAAGACCGATCCGGAGGAGATGCTGACCAAAACCCGAGATGCAAAGGTAGTCCAAATGGAAGTTAGAGCTCAGGATCCCGGACCCAGTTGGGAACCAATGAGTTCACTTCATGATTGGGCTTTGCTGCGGGACGTGTGCAAAGGGGTTGTCGGTATTCATAACTTTGGTTCACCACTGAGAGATGGATAGTGGGCTTGTAGTGATAGTTACACGGGATTGGATTCCGTCATGGCCCAAAGTATTAGGTGACCAAAGTAGTGGATATCGTATGCTTTACGCACTGAGTGAGGGATGTGAGGATGATTGCTATGCTTGATTGTTTGACATCACTATGACATGCACACCCCCACCCCCGTTATCTTTACACCATTTGAAAGGGCACCTTAGAGTGTTGTACAGTATGTAGTGCTAACTCTTTGGTTGCAGGTCCAGGTTCAGGTATGATTGGATTATACCTGTTATTATTTTGTTTAGATGCTTATCGCTCATACCAGGCTTTATGTCTGACCCAGAGTTTTATGTCTCCTCTTATTACTCTGGGTGCTCACACGAGCAGACTAGAGACAGGTTATGGTTAGCTGGTGATGCGCGAGTAGCTGATTCGGAGGCGAGCAGGAGGCTTCCACGTATGATATATAGATATTCTCCCTGTGTCGTTGGTGGTCACTACTTGGGCATTAGTAGTGTACCTTCTTTATCTTGCTTTTGCTTTAGAGACAGTATTTTAAAAGTTGTAATAAGCTGTATTCTGAGTTTCCGCTGCTATGATGTTTAGTTCTGATTTTCAGCTTATGCACTGTCTCCCCTGTTTTATGTCAAGTATAATATTATTATATTTTGTTCGATGCGCTGTGAGACATTCTACAGGTTCTTTGTATGTTCATTTCCTTCTTCCTTTTCCTTCTGGCGACCCGTTCCGTGCTAACTGGACATGTGTACAACGCACTTTTGGAGTGAATGTCGCTTGGTGCGGGGCGGGCTGTCACATTCGTCCTGGGTCTGAACGAAACCGGAGGCACCTCATACCTCGTATATCCATCGATCTCCAAGCACGTCTGGACGATCACCACTTATTATCTATATTTCGGGATGCCTCCCAATCAAGACATCAGTAATCAACCAACCAAGGTGAAGATCTCCGGTCTTCAACCACCGTCTTCATCATCGACTTCTTACCGCCGATCAATTATTTGAAATGAGATTTAACTCGGTATTTTCAAATAATTCACGTATATTTAGAATTTAAATCAATTCATTTCAATGGTTAAATTATTCGACATCAATAATTCTGTTATTAAATGTAATTTTCACCCCAAACATATTGAACCATCAAATATCTAATAAACCGGGTAATTCGGTTTATTTTCCATTCCATATCGTTTATAATATTTTATAACGATTTATCGCTATTTTTATTCCTTTAAAAATATCCAATTCATTCAAACTACGCTTCAGGCCATAACGCGGTCGTGGCGCTGTTTTTCTTCAGATTTGATTTACACATATCTGAAAATCTAACCGTTGGATCTTCACAAATTTTATATCATTAGAAAGATCTTTTCAAAACGAACCCAACGGTTTTAGTTTTGGGAAAATCCGACGGTCGGATCTCCCGGTACAATCGTTTGAAGTTACGATTTCAAAATACGAACTGCAGCGTCGTTATTCGATTTAATTTAATTATATATATATAAATATAATCGATTCGGGCGCTGTTTTTCTTCAGATTTGAATTAAACATTCCAGACAATCCAACCGTTGGATCTTCACAAAGTGGGTGTCGTTGGAAAGATATTTCCAAAGCGAACCCAACGGTTTCGGTTTCGGGAAAATCCGATGGTCGGATCTCCCGCACTAATCGTTTGAAATTTCGGTTTCAAAACACGAACTGCAGCTTCGTTATTCGACTTATTTTAATTATATTTATATAAATATATATAAATATAATTTTTTCTTCGATTTCAAAACTATATTCATTTCATATATTTGATAAGAATGATATTTTTATCATCAAAAATATTTATTCAACACATGAATATTTTTAGCACTTCATATTCACAATAAAAATGTAGATTTTATTGTTCAATATATATATTCAACACATGAATGTTTTTGACTTCACACATACGATAAAAATATGATTTTTATCGTTCTAGTCCTTTATTCAACACATGAGTATTTTCTATAGTTGATATATATAATAAAAATGTTATTTTTATCTTTCAAACAAATTTACTCAACACATAAGCTTCATTCAACACATGAATTTCTGTTCAACACATGAATTTCTATTCAACACATGAATATTTTCTATGGTTCATATATATAATAAAAATGTGATTTTTATTGTAAACAATTTATTTCAAAACATGACTATTTTATATAGTTTATACATAAGGTAAAAATGTTATTTTTGGTGTTAAAACGATTAATTTAAAACACTAGTATTTTATATAATCTATATATATGATAAAAATGTTATTTTTATTTTTCAAAGAATTTATTCAATACACGAACTCCATTGAACACATGAATTTATTTCAATACAGGAATTTCTATTCAACACATGAATTTATTTCAACATTCAACACATGAATTTTATTTCAACATTCAACACATGAATTTAAATCAAACACAGAAATATTACAGAAAATTTCGGCAGCATAACGGTAGGGTAGTTAAAACCGGGACCGTCCCTAGTACGGCTCCTCGCTCTACCTTAAAGCCTCGCAGCTTTTGACAATGGGGATTTTCAATATCTAGTTCGTACGCAGAGGAATTTTCCCATATACTAATCCTATTGGGATTTCAACCACAATCAATCATTTCAAATCAACCATTCATGATATTCACCAAATTTTCACATCAACCAATAATCCAAACAATATCACAACCAATATATATCACCACGGTCTGTGGACGAGGGGAGTATATATATATATATAGATATATATATATACGCGTATATAACTATATTTCGATTTCATTTCAACATCATTTCAATTTATTTCTACGCACATATCATTTTTACAACGCATATATAACTTATACATCGAACATACAACTTATACAACGCTTATACATGTGGTGTACAACGCTTATATAACTCATACTTCGACTATATAATTTATACATCGTTGATTCCATATCGTTTATAATTCAGAAATCTCACATTGGGTTCCACTCCACCAAAAATAACAGAAGGCTCAGAAAAATATCCGGTCTCTTCTAGAATGTAGAAGACGTCCACACGAGTACACTGTCTCTTGTTTCACTGTATTTTGTCAACAAACGAAAAAGATATGATTTTTACAGTGAAATAATAAACCGTAGCGCTTTAAAGTGCTATAGAACAGTTTAATATTATAAAGCCGTTACCTTTCAAAATTCTTCAAAACTAGGTTTAAGATTTTCGCCGAATCCTTGAAGTTGCAGCTCGATCGGACCATACAGCGTTGAAAAGGGAAGAGGGGGCTTCTCGGCGTCGGTGGTGGGGTCCAGTTCGTCGTTGGCACGGAGGCGCGGCGGGCCTTCAAACGGCCGGAGTTCGTGACCCCCGATGTAACACCCCACCTCCGCCAATGCCACTCTTGCAAGGACATTAGCTTTGGAGGGGCGTTAAACAAGGTAAACATGCATGCAGATATCACAAGACAGAACATATAAGTAAAACAGAGTAGTAAAGCAGCGGATAAAACTTAGCATTTCAAAACCATAGTCATGTTACAACAAAGTACTTGGTCATTATTTTCCAACAACAAAGTCTAGATAAAAGCATAAACTGAAAAACTGAAATACATAAAGTACTATCCCCAAAGTGAAGTGATAAACCATAGCTAGCTCAATGTCCAAAACCGTACATGAGCAAATCCAGTAAGCAAGCTGTAAAGATCCAAGCTAAGCTCCAATGTTCCCACCCTGAGAACCTGAGGGGGGGGGGGAAACGGAAGAAAAGAGGCGAAAGAAAACAGGTCAGTCAAAAAGACTGGTAAGCCCTACTACTATCTGTCCATGAACTAGTAAAGTTAACTGGCATGAGAAGCTGAGATGAACATGAGGATAACAACATATTGGCATGA
Source organism: Allium sativum (assembly GCA_030737875.1). NCBI lineage: Eukaryota > Viridiplantae > Streptophyta > Magnoliopsida > Asparagales > Amaryllidaceae > Allium > Allium sativum. The sequence continues at coordinate 483,118,343 of CM060919.1, read as the reverse complement.
TGATTAACTAACAAGATAGATAAAGGTGTCATCGCATAATCAAGGTTAAGTTTTGCACCACGGGTGTACTAGCATTCTAACATGTCAAGTAAAAACAAGAATTGATCCCTTGGCCCAAACTTGGCCCAACATCATGAGATGACCTAAATCAAGGTCCAACTACTCGGTCTAGTCGATCGGCTCCCTATAAGCCTAACTCGTCAAGTGTCGGTGTCATGCGGCGTAATCATGTAATGTAGTTGACTGTGCAGGGTCCACCCTAGGGTGTATCAGGCCCTATGGTGTAACCCTCTGACACCATTCCATGATGCACAGTCCAAACCTACCGTAGCCCGTGTTCAACTCCGGACTTGATGTGCACGACCATGGTCCGCCTGAACAACCGGGGCATCATTCAGCCGTCTCTTTTGGTCTCTTACAATCAGCCCAGTAATCGTGCCCCACCCTAGCCTAGTCCTAGGGTCTTATGATACTACGAAGAAGGTTACTGCTGAAAAGGACCACACAACTAGGGTTTCTAAACGGGTTAAATGTGGTTAACCCGATCCACACGTGGATTAAATCGGTTAAGGGTACCCAAGGCTCCCGACTTAACCTCGATTAATCCATCAAGCCCAAATTGGTTAAGTATTAAGTGGACCATGACTTAACCCTAATCAGGAGGCATTAATTAACTTAATGCGCTTTAACCTCTCACATTAGACTTTGTTGTGGTTACTAGTTAAGCCGGGCGGGTCCGGGTAGCTTTACACCACAACTAGGTCTAACCTCGGGTTCGAGCACAACATGACCAACTTCTCACATTGGGTCCTATTGTTTGTAGCCACTAGTTAAGCCGGGCGGGTCCGGGTAGATTTATGCTACAAACTCAACCCAACCTCGAGTTGGCCACACTCATATTTTCAAAGTGTCATGTCCATTATGTTTCCAAAACATAATTACAAGTTAACATATCACGTCATGTTACAAAAATCATGTTCATGTCATTATGTTACCCAACCCCAACGTAATCCCATCGTTTACATAATCGCAACAACGCATAAAGGATAAAATAGGGAACTTGGCATAACCATGACATAAAGGTGTTGAAGCCACAAGTTTAACATGGTGGCATATGAAATGTACATATGTTCATATACTTGCATATTTGCATTATTAGGCTTCAAAAGCATGCATAAAACCAAACTTAGCATATGAGTGATACATGGTGATAAATGACATGTAGAAGTTGCTAGAAGTTCGCATTTTGCCTCACATGCAAGTTATCATAAGGGATATGATAACTTTCATGTTGCCAAAATGCAACCTTTAATATAAAGCTTGGAGCTTTATGCTCAAAACCTCAAGTTTAACTTGCATAACATGATAACATGATCAACCCAAACTTGCATAACATAGCAACATGTGTCATACATGATGATTAAACCAACTTGCATAATGATCATCCAAACTTGCATATAATGATCAACCAAACTTGCATATAATGATCAACCAAACTTGCATATAATGACCAACCAAACTTGCATATAATGATCAACCAAACTTGCATATAATGACCAACCAAACTTGCATATAATGATCAACCAAACTTGCATATAATGATCAACCAAACTTGCATTGATCAACCAAACTTGCATCATTCATTTAACTTTAGAGTTCAAAGAAAGAAAGTAGAAAAGGGCTTACAATGCTATGAAGACACAAATAAATATTTATTATAAAGATTGAGACGAAGCCCTTATGCAAGCACCAAAAACCCAAATATGCAAGCTCCAAATGAAAACCCTTGAGCCAATTCAATAAAAACCCTTGCTTTGAAATAGAAATGTTGCAACTTGACTTGAATGCAAGCTAAGAACACTCATACAAGTTTGAAAACACTCGTATGAACTCAAAATCTCTCATAGAAATTAACTTAGAAATTTTAGCATGAGAGTGGAGGCCATGAGAGTCACAAATTTGGCATAGTTTAGTTGTAGGATTGAATAATGGTGATTTAGGCTAGGTTTAGGGGTCTTTTTATAGAGTTTTAGGATAGTATTAGCCATAGGATTAACCCTAGATTCAATCCAAGCCATCAAAGCATGTCTTGGGGAAGAAGTCAAGTGTAGGAACCATCTAGGGCCTTTAGATTAAAGCTGAACCATGAGAACCATTCAAATGCAAAATCTGCATTTGAGCGAATCGGCCCACGGGTTAACAGCCAAACACCCTGGATTAACCCCTAGTCGACCCAGCGGGCTTGGGTCGACCTCAAAAATCGGCCGGTTCGGTTATTCCCCTCTCCCAATTCGCTGTTTTGAACATTTTTGCATATTTATTTATTTAATTTTCAATTATATATATATATATATATCAATATATATATATTTCTCTACGCAACCCATTTCACTTAATTAAGTATACTTTAATTTGTGAATTTTTCGTGAAACTTTGCGAGGCCATATCTTGGTCATACAGACTCCGATTTTCGAAAACTCGGACTCTATTTCGCGTATTTTTCCGAGACGAACGCAATGGCACAGCCCGTTTCCCTTGATTCAGATTTTACAGTTTAATTCTGCCTCCATTTATGTTATAACATGTTATTCAAAAATACGGGTTGTTACATTCTCCCCTCCTTAAAGGATTTCATCCCCGAAATCTCCAAGTTAGGAAGAACGTATCCTACCATCCATCATCCATCTACTCAAAACATCATCCACGAGCAATCATTGTCCTTAAAAGGTTCTAAATGCTGTATGATCATATGCAAAGGTGTGTGTATATGTACTTATCTAATGCGAAAATCAGGAGGTTACTGATTCAGTAAACCCCCTTAATGCAAAATATGTTAGTGAAATGAGTCCATATGTATGCAAATTCCTAACATAATTTATAATCTCTACATGAGTGCACATAACATTCATCCATATGCAACATCCACGTGATAGCATAACAAGTTTTCATCCATGAATAAGCATAAACACTCATGCATATGCGGTATGAAAGTGTGTGAGCCGATCTTAGTGCCTAACGTGTATTATGCATCCACGAGTATCCACTTGCAAACACTTGCAACCACTTGCAAACATCAAACATAACATGTTTCAAATACATGTTTCATCCAAAGGGTTTCTACCTAAGGTCCTCATGACAAGTTTAACGAGATAACAAGATAAACAAGATAAACATGGATAGCAAAAGAAAGATAGGAAAAGAGATCGAGAATGTACCCTAAAAAAGAAATGGATAAAGCCCACGCATCTTCTCCTCGGTTTCCCAAGTTGCATCTTCGTCGGCTTCACCCCACTGAACTTTCACCTTATAGGCCATCTTTCCAATTCTCTCTACGATAGGGAAGGGTCCTACGAACCTTAGTGCCAACTTCCCAACTGCTCCAAAACGTACCACATTACGCAAAGGAGAAACCTTCACGAAAACCATGTCTCCCACTTCGAATTCCAAATCTGCCCTTCGCTTGTCAGCATAGGATTTCTGTCTATCTTGGGCCGCTTTCATCCTTCTTCTCACTAATTCAACTTTCTCGGATGTGTCCCGTATCATATCGGGCCCAAGTATAAGTCTATCTGTTGTCTCCCACCAACAAGATGGTGACCTACACGGCCTCCCATACAAAGCTTCAAATGGTGCCATCCCTATGCTGGCTTGATAGCTATTATTATAAGCAAACTCTACAAGAGGCAGGTGGTCTTCCCAAGTACCACCAAAGTCAAGAACACAAAGTCTCAAGAGATCTTCTAGTACCCTATTCACCCTTTCGGTTTGGCCATCCGTCTGGGGGTGATAGGCTGTACTCAGATTTAATCGCGTACCCATTGCTTCTTGCAAACTGTTCCAGAACTGGCTAGTGAAAATTGGGTCACGATCGCTAACTATGCTAGAAGGAACTCCATGCAGCCGCACTATCTTTTGAAGATAAACAGATGCTAGCCATGATACGGTCCTCTTGCTTTTCACCGGAATAAAATGGGCTTTCTTTGTAAGTCTATCAATTATTACCCATATCCCATAAAGCCCAAATAGTTTGGTGACGAACATCTTCACCCCAACTATATCTCACAAACAGGCGAGTCATACTCCTTATGGGGTTTGCAACAGAACTAAGATTGAGGATAGGACCGAGAGGATATACTTAAAAGATAGCATGCGAGTAAGCTCTACGGAACAATAGGGATCAAGGATATACTCTTAGAAAGAGATATAATGCGCGTATCTAGTCTTCAGTCTTCTAAGCCGCATTTTCTTGTGCTTAATCCCATCGTGCCTTGACCGTCTTTTAACTTCATAATTCCGTAGTTCTTAATCCTTATTTCCAAAATATGAGTTAGAACCCATTTCACCGTTGCCTCTCATTCCCCTTCCACTTATCCTTTGCCTAAAATACTTGGCTTCCACCCAACTGCATACTCATGGTCTCTTGCAGGCTTTCCAAAATTCGTTAGTGAATCTTGGATCCCGTTTACATACTATACGGTATCCCACACAGAAAACTATCTCTTGAAAACATGTGCCAATCCACGTTACCGAATGTACTCACTAGGGTGATTTCTCTAACCCATGCTTAAGTAAAATGGACTATCCGCCTTAGTAGCGAATACCACCGGAGCACCCCATTCTGAAATGCTTCGCCTAATGAAATTTTTTCCCAAGCTATTCCTTGATTTGCTTATCAAGCTCTCTCCTTTCTCGCGGGTCCATGTGCCTAACGAGCAATGTAACTGGCTCGGCATTATCAACCAGATAAATGCGGAAATCTATCTCCCGCTTAGGGGGTAACCCCCTTACTTCTTCAAAGACATCAGGATAGTCTCGGACCACCCTTACAGATTGCAGATCATCGATGGACGAGTCAAGAGATTCAAGATAACATAACATGACGGGACCTCTAGGGTTACAAGAAATTTCTAGGGTATTACCGAGGCGAATCATGAGCCTCACCACCCTATGTTCACAACCAATCCACACCCAAATCAACCCGTATCCCATAAACCCGAGAACCTAAGCATTACACGTGAATTCTACAGTCAAGATAGAAATCTTCAAATCCACACAAATCATAGATAGATGGGCGGAACCCCCCCAATTGGATTTGAAACACAAACGGAATCCTCAACTAAGCTAGTACTTAGGTGCAAACTTTCAACAATATCAGAAGAGATAAAACTATGCGATGCGCCAGAATCAAATAAGGTGCGAACAGGAAAATCAGAAATGTAAACATGAATTTCTATAAAAACTCTACCTCGATCAAAAGCTGGAAGAGCGAGGAGAGCCTGCAATTTCCCTCCAGAGGGTCCTAGTTGCTGAGTTTGTCCTTGCCCTTGTCCATGCTTCTTGGGACAATCCTTGCTAAAATGTCCGGTCTCTCCACAATGAAAGCATTCGCCCGACTTCCTCTTCCTTTTCTTACAGTCTTTAGCTATGTGCCCTACATTCCCACAGTAGTGGCATTTTCTTGGGTCCTTTGCCTTGGCCTTGTTGCCCTTGTTGTTCTTGTTGTTTTTGTTGTTCTGATTGCTCTGATTTCCTCCCCACTTGGAGTCTGTCTTCTTGGCTTGGGTCTCATTAGCCTTCACTTCCTTCTTGCCATTCTTATCGTCTCCTTGAAGCAATGCCATGTCTACTAGACCTTCGAAAGTGGCCCCCATAGGTATATGAGATAGGGCTAAACCTTGTAGTGGCTCATTCAACCCTCGTGCAAAGCGCAAAGCCTTCTTCTGGGGAGTATTAATCATGTCCAAACCAAATCGGGCGAGCTTGTTAAACTCATTCACGTACTCCCTCACTGTCATGTCTCCTTGCTTCAAAGATATAAACTTCTCCAATTGCAAATTCGCCTCAGCTGATGATAGAAACTTAAGCCCAAATCTTGTCCTAAAGTCGGCCCAAGTCTCTATAGGCCTCGTAGCATTGGTGACCTCCCACCAATAAGCAACTTCTTCTTTCAATAACCATGCTGCCAATAGAACCCTTCTATGATCTTGCACATCAAAGATGGCGAAGAGGTCTTCAGTTTCCTTTAACCAGTTTCTTGCCTCCACGGGAGTCTCCGTTCCGATAAAGTTCTTACCACCCATCGCCTTAAAGTCTTTGCAAAGCTTTGCGAAATCCTCTTGCGTATGCTGAGGGGGAGGAGGAGGAGGAGGAGGAACCTCAGCTACGGGAGGGGGAGAAATGTTAGTGACGGGGAAAGGAGGAGGAATGTTCGCGGGGCCGGCTTCATTCGCCCTTGCCTCCATAAATCTTCGGAACCAGACGGGTACTTGTACGCCTTCCGGGATGTTAAAGCGATCGGCCATGCTAAAACGAAGAAAAAAATAGATTCAGAATGAGGAAACGAAGGATAGTGCTATGGCTTTTGAGGAATAGCCTTTTTAAAATAACTAGACTTTTCTTGGAAAATACTTAATTGGTTTTGAAAATAGTTTTTCAAAAGGTAAGTTTCAAAAACACTTTTGCTCAAATCTTGTAAACCTTATGCACTGATACCAAATGTAACACCCCACCTCCGCCAATGCCACTCTTGCAAGGACATTAGCTTTGGAGGGGCGTTAAACAAGGTAAACATGCATGCAGATATCACAAGATAGAACATATAAGTAAAACAGAGTAGTAAAGCAGCGGATAAAACTTAGCATTTCAAAACCATAGTCATGTTACAACAAAGTACTTGGTCATTATTTTCCAACAACAAAGTCTAGATAAAAGCATAAACTGAAAAACTGAAATACATAAAGTACTATCCCCAAAGTGAAGTGATAAACCATAGCTAGCTCAATGTCCAAAACCGTACATGAGCAAATCCAGTAAGCAAGCTGTAAAGATCCAAGCTAAGCTCCAATGTTCCCACCCTGAGAACCTGAGGGGGGGGGGGGGAAACGGAAGAAAAGAGGCAAAAGAAAACAGGTTAGTCAAAAAGACTGGTAAGCCCTACTACTATCTGTTCATGAACTAGTAAAGTTAACTGGCATGAGAAGCTGAGATGAACATGAGGATAACAACATACTGGCATGATGATTAACTAACAAGATAGATAAAGGTGTCATCGCATAATCAAGGTTAAGTTTTGCACCACGGGTGTACTAGCATTCTAACATGTCAAGTAAAAACAAGAATTGATCCCTTGGCCCAAGCTTGGCCCAACATCATGAGATGACCTAAATCAAGGTCCAACTACTCGGTCTAGTCGATCGGCTCCCTATAAGCCTAACTCGTCAAGTGTCGGTGTCATGCGGCGTAATCATGTAATGTAGTTGACTGTGCAGGGTCCACCCTAGGGTGTATCAGGCCCTATGGTGTAACCCTCTGACACCATTCCATGATGCACAGTCCAAACCTACCGTAGCCCGTGTTCAACTCCGGACTTGATGTGCACGACCATGGTCCGCCTGAACAACCGGGGCATCATTCAGCCGTCTCTTTTGGTCTCTTACAATCAGCCCAGTAATCGTGCCCCACCCTAGCCTAGTCCTAGGGTCTTATGATACTACGAAGAAGGTTACTGCTGAAAAGGACCACACAACTAGGGTTTCTAAACGGGTTAAATGTGGTTAACCCGATCCACACGTGGATTAAATCGGTTAAGGGTACCCAAGGCTCCCGACTTAACCTCGATTAATCCATCAAGCCCAAATTGGTTAAGTATTAAGTGGACCATGACTTAACCCTAATCAGGAGGCATTAATTAACTTAATGCGCTTTAACCTCTCACATTAGACTTTGTTGTGGTTACTAGTTAAGCCGGGCGGGTCCGGGTAGCTTTACACCACAACTAGGTCTAACCTCGGGTTCGAGCACAACATGACCAACTTCTCACATTGGGTCCTATTGTTTGTAGCCACTAGTTAAGCCGGGCGGGTCCGGGTAGATTTATGCTACAAACTCAACCCAACCTCGAGTTGGCCACACTCATACTTTCTAAGTGTCATGTCCATTATGTTTCCAAAACATAATTACAAGTTAACATATCACGTCATGTTACAAAAATCATGTTCATGTCATTATGTTACCCAACCCCAACGTAATCCCATCGTTTACATAATCGCAACAACGCATAAAGGATAAAATAGGGAACTTGGCATAACCATGACATAAAGGTGTTGAAGCCACAAGTTTAACATGGTGGCATATGAAATGTACATATGTTCATATACTTGCATATTTGCATTATTAGGCTTCAAAAGCATGCATAAAACCAAACTTAGCATATGAGTGATACATGGTGATAAATGACATGTAGAAGTTGCTAGAAGTTCGCATTTTGCCTCACATGCAAGTTATCATAAGGGATATGATAACTTTCATGTTGCCAAAATGCAACCTTTAATATAAAGCTTGGAGCTTTATGCTCAAAACCTCAAGTTTAACTTGCATAACATGATAACATGATCAACCCAAACTTGCATAACATAGCAACATGTGTCATACATAATGATTAAACCAACTTGCATAATGATCATCCAAACTTGCATATAATGATCAACCAAACTTGCATATAATGACCAACCAAACTTGCATATAATGATCAACCAAACTTGCATATAATGACCAACCAAACTTGCATATAATGATCAACCAAACTTGCATATAATGATCAACCAAACTTGCATATAATGATCAACCAAACTTGCATCATTCATTTAACTTTAGAGTTCAAAGAAAGAAAGTAGAAAAGGGCTTACAATGCTATGAAGACACAAATAAATATTTATTATAAAGATTGAGACGAAGCCCTTATGCAAGCACCAAAAACCCAAATATGCAAGCTCCAAATGAAAACCCTTGAGCCAATTCAATAAAAACCCTTGCTTTGAAATAGAAATGTTGCAACTTGACTTGAATGCAAGCTAAGAACACTCATACAAGTTTGAAAACACTCGTATGAACTCAAAATCTCTCATAGAAATTAACTTAGAAATTTTAGCATGAGAGTGGAGGCCATGAGAGGAACAAATTTGGCATAGTTTAGTTGTAGGATTGAATAATGGTGATTTAGGCTAGGTTTAGGGGTCTTTTTATAGAGTTTTAGGATAGTATTAGCCATAGGATTAACCCTAGATTCAATCCAAGCCATCAAAGCATGTCTTGGGGAAGAAGTCAAGTGTAGGAACCATCTAGGGCCTTTAGATTAAAGCTGAACCATGAGAACCATTCAAATGCAAAATCTGCATTTGAGCGAATCGGCCCACGGGTTGACAGCCAAACACCCTGGATTAACCCCTAGTCGACCCAGCGGGCTCGGGTCGACCTCAAAAATCGGCCGGTTCGGTTATTCCCCTCTCCCAATTCGCTGTTTTGAACATTTTTGCATATTTATTTATTTAATTTTCAATTATATATATATATATCAATATATATATATTTCTCTATGCAGCCCATTTCACTTAATTAAGTATACTTTAATTTGTGAATTTTTCGTGAAACTTTGCGAGGCCATATCTTGGTCATACGGACTCCGATTTTCGAAAACTCGGACTCTATTTCGCGTATTTTTCCGAGACGAACGCAATGGCACAGCCCATTTCCCTTGATTCAGATTTTACAGTTTAATTTTGCCTCCATTTATGTTATAACATGTTATTCAAAAATACGGGTTGTTACACCCGATCTCGACGAACCCTCCACGATACCAGGTGAGAGGGGTACGGATTTGAAGCTCTCGATGGGATCTTCAAAAGCTTCAACTAGGTCGAGGTGTGATTTTGCGTGTGGAGGGAGAAATCAAGGAGGGAAGGGGAGAGCTCGATTTCGCCGTCGGTTCTGAAGGAGTCGGGGAGAGAGAATTGTGATGGGCCAATCAACTTTTTTTATTTATTTATATATTTTTTAAAATCCAAAAATACCCCTTGCCTCATACGAACTACAATCCAAACCCAACGACTATCGTCCCTTGCTAAATACCCCCATTCGGAACACAATGGGATATGTTTCATAGGCCCATTCGACTGTTTCAGTCAGTTTTTATTCAAATTAAAATATAAAACATTCAATATTTGATTTGAACGTACATTTCAATTTGCCGGGGCCACATACTGATTCTAAAAATTTCAAAAAAATAAATCTAGCCATGTTTTGATGGTACGGTCCCAACAAAACTAGTTTCATCGAATTCTGAGACCGTTTGAAAAATGGCCTTTTTCTGGTCGATCCAATTTAACAGAAATCGACCAAACACATTTTCCTTTACCACGCTCACATATTAGCTTCAAAAATTATGAAATTTGTAACCTAGCAATAATTTGACATCCCAGATCCAACGAAAGTGGTTTCGTCGAATTCTGAGGTCGTTTGCAAAATGGCTATTTTCACGGGCTATGTATTCTCTATAGCGACCTTTCTGAAAATTCATTTGGCCATAACTTTTGATTCCCGCTATGAAACTTTGATTTTTCAGATTCATTAGAAAGATATTCACTAACAGATTGAAATATTTTTGGTTCCACTAAAATCCGTTTTATTTTGCACCCGGTACAGTCAGTCAAAGTTTGAATTAAAGTTTTGAAACTGCCGCGCCATTTCAGGCCTGGTTTATAATTTAAAATAATTATATTTATTTTCAAACATCGATTCAAACACGCTTTTCGTCGTTATTATTTAAAATATTTTATTTTAAATATTAGAAATTCACTAAAATAGCCAAGTTTGAAAATTTTAAATTGGCTCAGATTTTCCGGGTTGTTACAGTCTTCATCCTCGACACCACGTCGAATCAGTTATTCAGAATGGGATAAACCCGGCCTTTTTGAATAACCCGCGTATATAATAAACAAGTGTTACACAAACACAACATACACCTCATTCCAATTCAGAATATTATTTATTCAAATATTCTTACACTTTGGGAAAGGTTCCCATTAATTTTATCAAAGATAAATTGTTTAAATTTATTCTTTAATCTTCTTCTGAATATCAATTCAAATTAGTCGGGATTAGCGAACCACACCGCAATATTCATTTATTTTATTTCTCAATCCCAACCTATTCATCCCATGAAGTAAAACCGGTCATACTTCATATCTAACACCACAGTGTTATCGGTAAATTTAATTACCATTTCACGTTCAAATCTAATTAAAGATTTAACTATCGTATGGAGCAAAACTGGTGATACTCCATTCTCGATCACTTCAATCTAATTAAAGATTCATTAAAACTCCACTTAGTTTTAATCTTCCCAAAAATCAATATCCTGTCTTTAACTGGGTTAAAGAACCAATGGCATCTAAAACACGGTTCACGATAAACCCAAAATCACATTCCATTAATTATCGGGTTAAAGAACAAGTGTTATTTAAAACACCGTTCACGATAAACCCAAAAATCAATTCCAATTAAATATCATTTAATTGGTATACTTTATTAAATCTAAATAAAAAGATTTAATCTTTTTCTCAACTGGGTTTAAGAACAATGTTAATGAAGACACCATTCACGACAAACCCAAATCACATTTGATATTAAATACAAGGCTCTGAATAGAAAATATATCGACTTATATTCAATATCAAATTCTACGACCAACAAATATCGTATTCGAAATAACGATATAAATATATCTTTCAAATTTCCATAACACTATCTGTATAATCACGAAATCCAACATCGAAATATTCCAAAGACAATTTCGATTCAAATCCATTTCCACTTTATATATTGGAAATTCTGGTTATTTTCAAAACCATTTCAAATCCACTTTATTTATTTTAAAAATAAATGGGATTATAATTCTAGTTCAGAACTAGTTCATTTCGATAAAAATATATTTTTATCTTTTCAAATTTGGAATTTTTCACCTCAATTCTTCACAAATCATTTCTTATGATTTTACACAAATTATTACTATTTTTAATAATTTTATCCAGGCCCGTACAGTCGATTTCCATCAACAGCCATCGAACTGCACTTACAGCGACCTTTTCCAAATTTGATTTTGACATAATTCCAAATCCAACCGTTAGATTTCTAATATTCGTTAGGAAGCTCTTTTCGATAAGAACCCAATGATTCCGGCTTTAGGAGAATCCGACGGTCGGATCTCCCATGATATCCATTCGAAGTCAATGGTCGAAATTCGCGAACTGCCGCAGCGCGGCGCGTTCTATTCAGGCTATTATAATATATATATATATATATATATATATTTATATTATATATATTTCGTCGTTTTCCTTTCAAAACGTATTTTATAAATCGTTTTAAATTCGTTTTCAAAACGATTTCAACTTCACATTCAATTTCAAATCAAAATTGAATATTCCATATCATTAATCTATAATTGATGATATTTTCAAAACGTTATATTTTGAAATCAATTCCTTTTCGATATTCATTATAAAAATGAATAAAACCAATATAAATATCGTTCACGTCAAAATGGTGTCAATCTAACCAACACGGCTTTGTATATTTTAATAACTTCGTTATTCTATTCAACAAATGAATATTTTCTTCAACACATGAATATATATTTTTATTCAACACATGAATATATATTTTTATTCAACACATGAATATTTATTCTATTCAACACATGAATATTTATTATATTCAACACATGAATATTTATTCTATTCAACACATGAATTTTATTCTATTCAACACATGAATTTTTATTCTATTCTACACATGAATTTTATTCTATTCAACACATGAATTTTTATTCTATTCAACACATGAATTTTATTCTATTCAACACATGAATTTTCTTTCTATCCAACACCTGAATTTTCTTATCTTCCAAATTGGAATGAGGCCCAATCAATTACCATATAAATTATATGGATTCCCTACAACACATGTATATAATAGCATCGATAAATCATCAACCATCATCCAGAGTGCACCACACAACTGCATAAGCATTAAATATAAATAATTAATTCTTACACAGTCTGTCAACCCATCGATTGACATACAACTAAACAATCGGGATTAGTGTACATCAAATATCATCCCAATACCCATATGGGGTTTCAAATCAACAAACAAAGATTTTTATTTGTGCAATTGGGCGATGTGTAAAATTTATATTCCCAATCAATATCAGTCAAATCAGTGTATATAAACAAATCGTCCGATTTGTTTATAAATATTTATTTTATATACACGTTAAAAATCATATTTTTAACTATAAAATATTTTCCACTATAAAATATTTTATTTCATTCCATATCACATAATCAAATTTCACAACACAGTAATCAAACAAACAAGTCATCCATGGTCTGTGGACGACGGGTGTCGGGTGCTACTAAGCACCGTCTGCATCCTAGTATATATTTCAACTAGAAAATAAATAAAAGTGAGGAGTTCTCACCTAGGGATCCACTCCGCCATTTTTACTTCTGAATTTTTGAACCGTTTGGATTTGTTTAAAATTCCAATGCAGTCCTTACCACGCTGTTCATAATAAAAATTATATTTTTATTTCAAATCCGTATGGGTAAAAATCACATTTTTATATCATTACTACATATATAAAAGTCATATGTTTATTTCATTAGCTATATAAAAATCATATTTTTATTCTCTACATCATATAAATTATATTTTTATTCTCTACATCATATAAAAATTATATATTTATTCTCTACATATATAAAAATTATATTTTTATTTCACTACTTATATAAAAATCGTATTTTTATTCTATGTCATAATATATAAAAATTGAAATTTTAAATCACTAAAAATCTTAACTTCAACTACATAAAGACCTCTACTTTAAATATATAAAGATCTGAACTTTAAATACATAAAAATCTAAAAACTATATTCAAAGTAAATAATAAAAAAGTAAAACTCACGGTTTTATTTGTTCTAGACGTCGGAGGGGGTATCACTGCGGCTAAGGAGGAAGAGGGGCTGGTGCCGTCGCAGGTGGTGGGGAGGGCTGCTACGGTGGTTGGCGGCAAGGCAAGGGGACCCGCGGTGGCTGGAGTAGCAATTTAGGGGACTAGGGTTTCACGGTTGCTTTGGAGGAGAAGGAGAGAGGCGGTGGGGGAGGAGGAGGAACGAAGGGGAGGTCGGAGTCAGGCGCGGCGGGCTGAGCATCGACGGCGGCGATCTGGAAAGGGGAGGGCGCGATCGAGTTTTGTCTTTTTTTTTTCTTTTTTCTCGTTTTCTGTTTCACGGTGGATGGGGGTGGGGGTTGACCAAAGGAAAAGGGAGAATATAATATATATATATTATTTATTTAATTAATTCCATAAAGTACCTTTTTATTTCGAACTCGAAATCGAACCCACCGACTGTCGTCCCTAGCTAATTACCCCCATTCTGAACACAATGGGATATGTTTCGCAAGCCAATTCGATTGTTACGATCAATTTTCGATGAAATTAAAATATAACTCTATATATTGAATTTGAACGCACATTTCAATTTACTGGGGTCACATACGAACTCTAAAAATTCCCAAAAAATATTTTCTAGCTTCGTATTGACGATATGGTCCTAACAAAACTCATTTCGTCAAATTCTGAGACCGTCTGAAAAATGGCCATTTTCTGGTCGATCCAAATTGACTAAAACTGTCAAAACACGTTTTCCTGTGCCACGCTCACATATTGATTCGGAAAATTACGAATTTTGGAATTTAGCACTAATTCTACATCTCGGATCCAACCAAAGTGGTTTCGTCGAAAACCGAGGTCGTTTGCAAAATTTCCATTTTCAAGGGTCAGAATTCCACAGCGACTATTCTGAATTTTCAACTGGACGTAACTTTTTATTCCCGCTATGAAATTTCAAATTTTCGGATTCGTTAGAAAGATATTCTCAAATAGATTTAAATATTTTTGGTTTTGTCAAAATTTGGTTTATTTTGAATCCTGCACATTCATTTGAACTTTGAAATCGAAATTTCAAACTACCGCGCCATTTTCAATTCCTTTTATAATTATAAATAATTATTTATATTCTAACGACGATTCAAATAAATATATACATTCTAATTCTATTCAAAAGAAATTTCTCGTCGTTATTATTTAAAATAATTCATTTTAAATATTCAAAATTCACTAAAATTGCCAAAATAAATTTTTTAAATTGGTTCGGATTTTCGGGTTATTACAGAAACAAATGAACTAACACAGCGAAAGACTATCAATGCTCTGGACACGGCTTTAAGCTTTGATCTAGAATCCAGTTAAATGAAATAATTTGCAAAACCAAAACTATTAACTGCCCGTGTGGAAAATATGGGCACCCAGAGTTTAGGTAGAAATAATAAACTCCGAATCAGTCATGAGACTGGTGTGAGAACTCAAAACAGTTATTTAACTTTTACTTTAAATTAGGATAAATCACGGGACCACGCCGTATAGCACGGAACGGGTTCACCCCCATGAATACCAGTGCATAAACAATAACTAATAATAGACATATGGACCTACAATGCATCATCCAACATGCAATTTCTCAATCTACCCATTTAGGCTTAATCCCAAACATAGATTTTCGAAATACAATTCAGTTTAGAGAAATTATTCCTTTGGACCTTATTTCCCGATTTCTTGTTTCAAATCATTTGAAATACATATCTAGCTTTTATATCAAAGTAGATTTCACTTCGGGATCTCAAACCAAAATCTTTGGAAATATGAATTTTAGATCATAACAATGCATAAAACAAGTATGCAACCAAAAATCGGGCACAACCCTCAGACAAGGCAAAGGGTACTCACCTAAGCAACTCGATATATATATATATATATATATATATATGGTCACGTCCCACTATAGAGCAGACTACACCGACGACGTACATTCTCACACCCTCGGAGACTACACCGTCCATCTCACCCATACTTTTAGTCGTCTGGGTTACCCGAATCTTTAGCCACATACTAAATCATTTCATATCCCCAAGTGGGGAAAATCATTTCACAATATAATAATCACAAGTACTTTCAAACTATAGTACTTTACATTAGCAATTCACACATATGATCAGTCACTATTAATCACATAACCTTTGAGCTCGTACGTCTCAAAGACGGGTGTTAAGAAAGAGAATAAATTCTCCGCCACCAAACAGATATATCATCAATAGAAACTATTCGGTTATGTGATGAACTACAATGTCAAACACATAATACATTTCTAAATCATTTTAGAAACGTCGGGTTTAGACCTCGAAATCCTTCTGTTTTATAAAACATTTTTATAAAACATTCCTTGTCCAAAATCTCGGGAATACATTTCTTTTCACTTAAGAAAAATATCATTTCAAAATCATTCATTAAATTTGAAATGAACTCAACATCGCTAATACCTCATAGTCAAATCGTGAAGTGTTTCACAAGGCGTTGGCATACCAGTATTTCTACCCAACCCAATGCTAAATGTAAAAGCATATCTTGCTCATAAACTAGTCGAGCACAATCCAAACAGTCAATCATTCACAATCATGAATATCCACAACCAAGTATATTTGGTTTATATCACACCTCACATTTTGGTAAATTTAATCACCATTCATTCATTCAAATCTAATTAAAGATTTATTAAAACTCTAGTTCAGTTTTAATTTCACAAATCCTTACTTAATGATTATTCAATATTCTCGAAATTAATCCTACTTTTACTTGGGTTAAAGAACAAATGTCATTTAAAACATTGTTTACGATAAACCCAAAATCATCTTCCATCAAAATGGAATCTTCATGGAAATCATAACAGTACATAATTGATATAAATTTTCGTATCAAATCAATACTATAAATGGAATAACGACAAAACATTTTAAATTCCATATATAGTAACGGTCTTCCTTTACAGAAGCTCATCTCGATTATTACCAAGTCGAATTCCATTCAGTTCCAATTTAATATATTAAATTGGAAATCTTTACTTTGGAAAATTCCATTAATCTTAATTAAAAGATTATAAATTCCAAATCATATTCTTCACTATTATTAGGTTAAAGAACAAGTGTTATTTAAAACACCATTCACGATAAACCCAAAAATCCAATTCTTAATTCAATTCCAATTAAATATTAATTGATTGGTAAAGTTCTCTAAATCTTAATTGAAAGATTTATTCTTTTCTCAACTGGGTTTAAGAACAGTGTTATTTAAGCACCAATCACGACAAACCCAAAATTCAATTTCATATTAAATACAAGACACTAAATAGAATTTTATTGGCTTATATTCGATATCAAATTCTGAAACCAACAAATATAGTATTGGGAATAACGATATATATATCTTCCAAATTCCTCAACAATATCCGTATAATCACAGAATCCAATATCGAAATATTCCGAAGATTATTTCGATTTAAATCCATTCCAATTCATACGTTGGAAAATTCTAGTTATATTAAAACCATTTTACAAATCCAATTTATTATTTCTAAAAATAATTGGATTATTATTCTAGTTAATAACTAGTTCATTTTGATAAAATATCTTTTATCTTTTCAAATAGGGAATTTTTCACCACAACTCTTTCCAAATCATTTATTATGATTTTACATAATTTTTCTATATTTTTAATAATTTTATTAAGGCCCTTACAGTCGGTTTCCAATAACGTCCAACGAACTACTTCCATAGCGACATTTTCTGAAATTTATTTGAATATATTTCCAAATCTAACCATTAGATTTCAAATCTCTTACATTCATTGGAAAGCTATTTTTGATACGAACCCAAGGTTCCGTTTTTAGGAGAATCCGACGGCAGGATCTCCCGTTACATCAATTTGAAGTTAATGGTCGAAATTCGCGAACAGTCGCTGCTCTGCGCGTTCTATTCAAGCCATTAAAAATATATTATATATATATATATTATATCATCAATTTCCATTTAAAATGTATTTTTTATAAATCATTTATAAATTCATTTTAAAAAAGATTCCAACTTGCATTTCAATTTTTAATCAAAAATTGAATATTCAATTACATGACAATTTTATACAGTGCATATATATGTTAAAAATTATATTTTTAACAATCCAATAATTATTCCATATCATGGCCATTTTATATATTGCATATATAAGCTAAAAATAATATTTTTAACGAACAAACTTTTATTCCATATCATGACCATTTTTTATATCGCATATACACAATTTATACAACACATATATATTTTATTCACATCCTATATATATTTTTCACATCACATGTACATATTTTATGTAACGACCCAGATTTTTCTGGTTGATTTATTTTGAATATTTAATATTATTTTAAATATTGAGCTGATAATATAAATCGATTATTATATTGAATTATCGATATAATTATCGAAATACGAGAATCGAAATAATTCAATTCGAAGATAAAACTGAATCGAAATAGTTCGAATGAACAATATATATTCTATTTGAATATAAATGACGATAATAGTGATTTATTGTTGAAGAATTTATTTGTTTTTTTGAATTTAAATTATATTATTATCGAGAAAGTGGTTAGTTATGAATTTTTATTATATTATATCAATTTAATATGGTTATTTTATATACTTTCAAATTATGTTGTATAATCTATTTCGTTGAATTCAAAATAGCGTTATAACATTATAACGACGGTTGGTACGCTAAAATAGCGGTTCACGATTTTTAACTATGAACCCAGAGATATTTATAATGGATAAGATCGAAATCGAATCGCAAATCAAATCAATATCTGTTTAAATTAAAGTAAAAATCTCTTTAAGTCAAATCAAATTAAATTTAACTATATTTAAAATCAAATCAAAAAATTGATTCACATCAGTTCGAGCTACCCTAAGACTATACCAGGGCCGACCTAAATTTTGTATCAACGCAAACCTATCTCTCTCGAGCTGTATATTCTGTCTCCCAACTTCGTTACAAAGGCAAGCAGTCATTTAATGGCTATTGTACCTATTGCCCCTTCTCGCTTTTATAAAACCACCTTGAGCCTTCGTATTTTTCCATTAAGAAACCAAAAAGCAATAAAAGCCTTCGCCCTCCTCCTTATCCTCTTCTAAAACATTCAGTCCATTTTTCCATCTATAAATCATGAAAACCAAATCAGTTCCTCCTAAAATATAATCGAAATCCAAGTCGCAAGTCTAGCTGGGAGATCGCCTGAGGAGCGACTTCGTTTTGGAACCTATCGCAATTCCTTTTTGGAAGCTTGCGGATTCTTTTGGGAACAACTTCGATGGGATAGGTTACGCTGTAACGACCCGTGTTTTTGGCACTCGAATATGTAATTTAATATATCGATGGAATTTAATATTTAATTCGTTATTTAAACAAAGTTCGAACGTTATATATTTATATAGTAATAAATAGAGTTCGAAAATGGCGTGCAGTTCGAAAATTCGAGTTTTGAACTTCAACTGGGAATACATGATTCGATATAAGTCGGATTTCTGTGAATCAAGACACGTTGGAACTGTATTGACGATAATTTTCATATGAGAGAGAAAAATCCAGATTTCGTGTTATAGTTTGATAGTTATGGCCAAATCAAAATTTGAAATAGTCGCTATGGAAATCGTTATTAAAATATCGACCTTTAAAATAGCCGTTTTGCAAACGGACTCTGTTTTCGACGAAACCAGTTCCGTTGAGTTCGTAGCGTCGATTATAGTCAGGATAGGTATATAGTTTGTTATTTTTAGAGATGGAAAAATTTGGCGTTAAAAAGGGTAGGGCGGTTCGCGGTAAAAATAGTCTACCGGGGCAACAGTCTCAGAATGCGACGAAATTAGTGTCATTGGGTTCGTATCAACAAATTATTTTAAGATTTCAAAGTTTCAAGCTGATTCGATTTATCTGGTGATCGTGGTAAATTAAAATGTGTGTTTATTTCTGGTTTTATAAAGGAAATTTTTTCATACGACCTCGGATTACGACGAAACTTGTTCCATTGGGACCGGAATGCCTTTTTACATTAAGATTAGATTTTTTTTTCAGTAAACAAGAGTCGTTTGTAGTGGGTTTATCGCGTTACTTTACCGCGAAATTTCATGTACAATATAATAATAACATATATGTACCCCTGCTCACGCTAACTTATGGAGTACGAAGACACGTGCAGCTATACAGCTACCATCTATATTTTTAGACGCATAGCCTAACATGAAAAGATAACTCATGCACCTAAGGATCTATACATACGCAGTCTAAATATAGTGCAGTCCGTATATTCAAATCAAAACAAGCTTCGCAGACCAAAGGAGCTGCCTAGTCTACCCTAACTATGAAACCTTGCCGACCAAGGAAGCAGTGTCCAGTCCTTATCGAAATTTAATGCAAAGCACATGCCAAATCTCTAATTTGCTAACTCTTTTTCTTTCAGCTTTCACTTCGGATTTAAGAAGACACCACATGCCTAACGTTGAAAACTGAAACCTACAACGCCTACCCTAAGATTTCTTTTCATCTTGACTCATCAATTCGAATGAAATGAAAATACTGCACAGCTACACCTTCCTACCAAGCAGCAGACCTAGCGTGTACAACATGGAGTGGACGTTGTGCTTACCCTTTTTTTTCTCTGCTATATATACGGGTGTTTGCTCTTTTTCTCGGCAAACAAATAAAAAGAAAGGGAAGCTCCATTTTAATACAACCGAAAACCACTCATGCAAACTAAAATCGTATAACTTAAATCAAAACAAAAGGAAGTGCACCAGGTTGCGGAAATACATGAGGGGCGTAAGGCAAGAACAGTAAGAAGGTTTTTTTTAGAGTATATGGGAAAGTTAGTTGCGGTGGAAGCATTCAAGTGAGAGGACACGTGGAAACTGGAAAGTGAGGATGCATGGAGAGGTAGCATGCGGTAAGAGGAAGTGGGTTTCATTTTTGTACGTGAGGGGTTGTTTTCAAAACCAGTCAAAGTGGGGGATCGTATCTGGTGGGGAAGCGCTGTTTTTCCTCGGATCTGGGTGATAGTTTGACGGAGTGAGGATGCTGCGGTAGTGTCTTGGCAGTGCGGTAACGTGAAAGAGCAAGAAGAAGCTCGCGTGTAGGCAGAGGCAGGAAGAAGAACAGTTATGTATAATGCGCTGGGTAATAAACTTGTTTACCGTGCTTTTTAATATGTGAATCCTAAACTAAACGTGCTTAATCATTTTTTTAGAATAATTAAACATGGCCGATTGTTTTAGAACATAAACTAATATTTTAGTTTATATATACTTCACATGCCATAGTGTATTCGTACCCACTCTTAAATTATAATGTCCTTAAACATGGTTTGTTTAACCTAAGTGGTCACTTAGACTGTTATATATCCTTAAAGTGAACAATGCCAATTTATACAAATGAATAGTTATGGTGACCCAGAAGAACTTGAATATACCTAATTTACTTCACCCGTGTCAAAGGAAGACATTTAAACATTTAGATTAGTAAATAATAACTATTAGAATTTTATTAATAAAATTGAAAATAGTAAATATCATATTAAATTTATGTATGTGTCATGCAGTGATGGGGTTGGATGAAGCATGTAACGTATCGACAAGCACAACGTGCTGAAGCCAGTTTGATCAGAATTGGCAGCTACCGAGGTTTTTAATTAAACGCCCGTTTAATTTAATTAAAGACCAACCGCTTCAATGATAAATCAGATCAAGGTGAGTTAAACTCACTCAGTTACCCTTTTTATATTTTATATAAATTGGGTATTTTTATTTTATGTGCTCTGCTTGCCAATGGTTGACTGCTTTGCTAGTTATCTATTTAACTGTTGATTTAACAGATGAAATTAAACTGTGTTTAATTTCAGTGAAATACCAAATCGTTATTTTTAACGATTGGTTCCAATAAAGGTAACTCACCTTGGTTGGTCACGTTTATTTATAAACGTGTTTAAATGGTTGAATTGTTTGAATTGCTTGTGGTTGATGTTGAATGGTTGCTATTTAGTGTTATCAGTTAAACAAAACTGAATGGTCTGATTTGAGATAACCATTTGAATACAGGGAAGAACAGGTTGGAGGGACCCAACCGGATCCCTCAAATGTATTATTTATTTTCATATTATCATATATGAACTGATCTGTTTGTGTGATTGATTTGATGGTTGATTATTAATTGAATATTCAACATCTGTTTGGTTTGAACCAATAGGTGATATTGGTTAAGTGTTTGGTAGAGTATGGCCTTTAAAATCAATCGGGTTATAGACAGTGATTCACCGTCAGGTGAATCGATAGAGTTGAAGTTATAAAATTTACTTTATAACTGAAGTTAGATTTTGGGAAAAATGTATTATTTTGAACAAAAGTTATTAAAGAGAATTAAATAAATATTTTATTTATTTAAGATTTGATTTGTTAGTAATTTATTTTATAAAGTAAATTCTGATGTTAATCAGATTTACAAAGAATGAGAATAGAGAATGAATCGAATGGTTAAACTTTGATAATTGTTTTGAAAAGAAAACAATTAATGGAAATAATTTAAAGTGAAGGTTAATTGGAATTAGTTTACGAGATAATCGAATTGTGACTTGACAAAATTGACCATTTAAACTGGAATCGAATGTCAAATTAGTTTGTTTCGAAATTGCGAAATGAAATAGTTGAAGAATATTGTTTTAACTTTAAATAAGATCTTTAAAAAGGATTTTCTATTTATCGTAGTAAATAAAGAAATTAACTACTGAAGTAGTTAATGAGTAAAGAAAATTATTGTTTTAATAAGAATTTAGAAGACTACTTTTGAAAAGTAATCGAAGAGAAGTGTAATCCAAATTGGATTGTGAAAGGAATCTATGAGCGGGTTTTATATTTAAAGCTAAAATGTTTATAACGATGTTAAAAAGAGGATTTCAAGCGAAGATGATAACTTAAATTTAAGTGTTGTTTAATTATGTGAATTAAGGTAAAGGGTTTATATAAACCAGGGTCGTGTAAATGAGGTTTAACGTGTTAAGGCGTTAATTTTACTTAACGTTACTTGAAAACAAGATCAAGTAAAAAGGAGAATTTTAAATGAGATTTCAAAATGGGAAAATGGTCGAATAATTTTGGAAGGAGATTGGAAATAAGCGAATCTGGTTAAAGAACTGGGTTATAGGGTTGTTTAACCAAATCCAATAGTTAAATGGAATTTGTTTGAGACTAGAATGAAATATTGATTTTGATTACAACTTATGTTTATCGGAGGATGAGAACGGTGTTGATCAAGGTCTGAGAGGTAATTAAAATACCCCAACTTGAACGACATCGGGATTATCTGAAGATAGTATTAGTTGGTAATCGTAAGAGACGTTAGTGGATATGTTTTGAAAATCTAAACAGCGATTTTAGCGCTGTTGTTATAATATATGTTTGTAAATCTAATATAGCGATTGTAGCGCTTTTGCTATAGTAAATGGGTTGTAAACCTAAACAGCGATTATAGCGCTGTTGTTTTGTAAATCTAAATAGTAATTATAACGCTATTGTTATAACATATGTGCTATAAATTTCTTTGTTAAAACTAATGGATTTCCGAATTTAAAAGATGATTGGAAGGAAGATTTAAATGGGAAATTGAATATAGTTATTCGAGATAGAATTAGCCAAACATAATTATTCGGCTAAGTTGCCATTGCGTACGACTGCTAGCGTAATTCGCAGGGCTGCAGATAGCCTACGGCGGTCGGATGTTTCCTGAGGGAATCAGGCGTAACCATTGTGATCGCTGTGATCTAGAGTCAAGCGAATGGAGTTAAGACGAATGTTAATTAATCAATTAGAGTTATTCAAATATCGAAATTTTGAATATTTAAAAGAATTGGAAGTTTTAATTTAACAAAGGTAAATCAGTTTGTCAAAGGCCAGGAAATGCTGAATGCTTAACCAGTGAACTCATTGGAGTGTCATGATTGAAACACTGTATATTTTGATAGTTAAAACACCGACTATCAAATCTGTCCAATGCGATTGTTGGTATGGAAAAACCGGGATCGAATTTATATTCGAAAACCATTCCGACCAACAAAATACGTGGAGATATCAAAAGATGATCGAGATGGTGCTGTGAAGACCGTTGATTTTCATAAACGGAAGAAGCACTAATATTCTCTGCCTGGCAAGCAGAGATAAGCTGTGATTCTGTCGTGGTTGGAATCAACGGGTTGCAAGGACTTCTCGCTACTGATCCATGGGGTGATTCCTATATGGATGCGGTAGGAGAGTGCCTTCGGTTCATCCTGTTCTTGGATGACGTATATGGACGGATGTCTGACAGAGTATTTCCAAAGGATCACGTACGTTGATTTCTTCAAACGTACGATAGTTGTTGGCAGGGAATTGCCATTCTCTAGCTTTCAGCTAGAGTATTTTTGTGGACGTCAATTAGTGATATCTGACGGATCTGACGATGTGGCATTCAAAGTGAATGATGACCCGATGTTCAGAAGATAAATGCTGACCTCAAGCCTCATCAACCGGGAAATGACAAAAATCGGGCAGGCAGCATGGCTATGTGGGTCGCTCCCATTAGGGTGTATGATCACCTATCTAGAGGAAGTCCTATTTGTTTCTTAAATCTATGTTTTCGATGCTGTCCCTTGTCGGGAGACGGTTGCTGATCCCAACCGTCGGTGATATACATTCGATACACTCAAGCGAAATGGGTGGTCGGTCATGTGAGGGCCGGGTTGCAAGAAGTTCTTGTTGAACCCAGTGTATTCGTCTCTAGAGATACACGATCAGAAGGTGGACCCATACCTTGTCAAGTTGGAATCCAATCTCCAATAAGCGCCTACGGGTTTTGATTGTATACTATATATATGTGGAGCGTGAGATGCAAGCGTTCCACTAGATTGTTAATTACTTGTGTTTAGACATTATTATAATATCAGACAAGATATTGGTTTCAAAACTGTTTTGGGTTATCGTAAGGTAAAAACCGTCCGTGTTTATGTGTGGATTTGGTCTTACGATTATTCTTTTCTTTTGAAAAGATTTTGAACTCTAAAATCATGAATTGGATGATTTACCCTTATTACTGTGCGAGTTTATCTCACTCTGGTTCACCAGACTGACCCGGTGTTTTGTAAATGCTCGGGTTAGGCCGGGTTGTACAGGTTCAGGTTATCGACTACTGTGAAGAGACGAGCTGGAAGAGTCCAGACGTATGATATTACTATTCCGCTGTGTGTTATATGAGGACAGATTAGTATCACTGTCCAGATGTGTACTCTGATATTGTAAGTATTTCAAAAGCTTTCAATAAAGATTTATTTCTGTATTATATTTTGTTCTGCTGCGATGTGAGACTCTGTGTTGTGTTGTGTTCTTCTTCTTCTTCTATTCTAATATTTCTTTCTTTCTTATCTCACCCTCTAAATTCTTTCTATTAATGATCTGGAATGTTCGATGTCTGAATGGTCAACATGGTAGTTTGATGTTGATTTTCGGAGTCGAAAATCCCGGTTCGTTACAGTGGTATCAGAGCTTAAGGTTAAGTAAGTACCTTGGCTCTGTGGCGTGACTCAGTAGAGATGGGGTTAGTAATACCCTAGATTGAGTTTGAGTGTATATATACGAGTGAACGTATTTGTAGATTTTATAAAAATTGTTTTATATTGTGGAGATTTATTTGTTTGGGTTGTTTATGAGTTCTGATCGATCAGTTTGATCCACTGTATCGATAGGAGTTTATAAACACTCGAATACGATGGGTCGTCACGATATGTTTTTAAAGAGGGTAAATGAAATAATTTTACCCAAAGTATATTTTGATATAAAGAAATATATATATATTGGAAACATTATAATATATTGGATGTCTTGTTTGTTATTATAATCGAATAAGATTATAATTGAAATGGTTTTAAATAACCAATTAAAATTCGTACAATATGGAATCAGATGAATTAAATCTGAAATCTAAATCAGAATTGGAATTAAAATTCCTTAAAGTGGGATAAATGATTGCAAATGAACTTGAATTGAATATAGGAGAATTTTAAAATCCTGGGAGATTTTAATTTGGTTACAAGCATTGAAAGGGATATTTTGAAATGGATTTCAAAATGAAAGTGTTTAGAACTGGTTTTGAAAATGACATAGTATTGAACTCACTTCAATAGCTGGAAAATAGATTCCGATGATGATCCAGACATCATCGGTATTCATTTTCGAGTGGTAAGTGACGGATTACTAACAAAGATTTTGTTTTGAATTGCTTTGAGAAAAACAAGTTGTTTTGGATCCTGAAAGGAATATTTGACTTTGGAAAGAGCTGAACTGTTTAAAACTCCCAGGGAAATTGTTTGAACAAAAACAAAATTAAATAAAAGTTTGTGAAAGCAAATATGGATTGAATTGAAACCGATTAACTGGAAATTGAATCGAGAGATAATATATCGAGTAGAATCAGATTTTGAAATTTGTGAGACAAGAATCTGAAATAGTGTTGGTTGGAATTGATGATGGATGATGATTGAGTTAAGAATGGAATTTGGCTTGGACGCGTGAAGGATTTGGTTCTGAGGATAAAGTTGGAATTTTGGGGATGCATTTGTATATGCTGACAGGGCAGCAGATGGAGAGGATATAATGATATGCCCGACAAAAAGGTACACGTTTATTTCTATATGGGTTTGGTGATTTATGAGCCTATTTGGCAAGCCGCTTGGCTGTTTTATTTTCTTTCGGATTAGAGAAGGCCTAGAAAGGCGAGTTGGAGTTGTACCGATTGAGCCGTACAAAGGAGGTGCTGGCGAAATTTTTCGGAAATTTAAAGTGTTAGAAAATTTTCGATATTTTTGAAAATATTTATTTACAGTATTGAATTGGTTTCTAATTTAATATAAAATTAGATTTGAAATTAATGAGTTTATAACATTCTTTCTTACCTTAGCAATTTCGAGGACGAAATTATTTTAAGGGGGGAAGAATGTAACGACCCGTGTTTTTGGCACTCGAATATGTAATTTAATATATCGATGGAATTTAATATTTAATTCGTTATTTAAACAAAGTTCGAACGTTATATATTTATATAGTAATAAATAGAGTTCGAAAATGGCGTGCAGTTCGAAAATTCGAGTTTTGAACTTCAACTGGGAATACATGATTCGATATAAGTCGGATTTCTGTGAATCAAGACACGTTGGAACTGTATTGACGATAATTTTCATATGAGAGAGAAAAATCCAGATTTCGTGTTATAGTTTGATAGTTATGGCCAAATCAAAATTTGAAATAGTCGCTATGGAAATCGTTATTAAAATATCGACCTTTAAAATAGCCGTTTTGCAAACGGACTCTGTTTTCGACGAAACCAGTTCCGTTGAGTTCGTAGCGTCGATTATAGTCAGGATAGGTATATAGTTTGTTATTTTTAGAGATGGGAAAATTTGGCGTTAAAAAGGGTAGGGCGGTTCGCGGTAAAAATAGTCTACCGGGGCAACAGTCTCAGAATGCGACGAAATTAGTGTCATTGGGTTCGTATCAACAAATTATTTTAAGATTTCAAAGTTTCAAGCTGATTCGATTTATCTGGTGATCGTGGTAAATTAAAATGTGTGTTTATTTCTGGTTTTATAAAGGAAATTTTTTCATACGACCTCGGATTACGACGAAACTTGTTCCATTGGGACCGGAATGCCTTTTTACATTAAGATTAGATTTTTTTTTCAGTAAACAAGAGTCGTTTGTAGTGGGTTTATCGCGTTACTTTACCGCGAAATTTCATGTACAATATAATAATAACATATATGTACCCCTGCTCACGCTAACTTATGGAGTACGAAGACACGTGCAGCTATACAGCTACCATCTATATTTTTAGACGCATAGCCTAACATGAAAAGATAACTCATGCACCTAAGGATCTATACATACGCAGTCTAAATATAGTGCAGTCCGTATATTCAAATCAAAACAAGCTTCGCAGACCAAAGGAGCTGCCTAGTCTACCCTAACTATGAAACCTTGCCGACCAAGGAAGCAGTGTCCAGTCCTTATCGAAATTTAATGCAAAGCACATGCCAAATCTCTAATTTGCTAACTCTTTTTCTTTCAGCTTTCACTTCGGATTTAAGAAGACACCACATGCCTAACGTTGAAAACTGAAACCTACAACGCCTACCCTAAGATTTCTTTTCATCTTGACTCATCAATTCGAATGAAATGAAAATACTGCACAGCTACACCTTCCTACCAAGCAGCAGACCTAGCGTGTACAACATGGAGTGGACGTTGTGCTTACCCTTTTTTTTCTCTGCTATATATACGGGTGTTTGCTCTTTTTCTCGGCAAACAAATAAAAAGAAAGGGAAGCTCCATTTTAATACAACCGAAAACCACTCATGCAAACTAAAATCGTATAACTTAAATCAAAACAAAAGGAAGTGCACCAGGTTGCGGAAATACATGAGGGGCGTAAGGCAAGAACAGTAAGAAGGTTTTTTTTTAGAGTATATGGGAAAGTTAGTTGCGGTGGAAGCATTCAAGTGAGAGGACACGTGGAAACTGGAAAGTGAGGATGCATGGAGAGGTAGCATGCGGTAAGAGGAAGTGGGTTTCATTTTTGTACGTGAGGGGTTGTTTTCAAAACCAGTCAAAGTGGGGGATCGTATCTGGTGGGGAAGCGCTGTTTTTCCTCGGATCTGGGTGATAGTTTGACGGAGTGAGGATGCTGCGGTAGTGTCTTGGCAGTGCGGTAACGTGAAAGAGCAAGAAGAAGCTCGCGTGTAGGCAGAGGCAGGAAGAAGAACAGTTATGTATAATGCGCTGGGTAATAAACTTGTTTACCGTGCTTTTTAATATGTGAATCCTAAACTAAACGTGCTTAATCATTTTTTTAGAATAATTAAACATGGCCGATTGTTTTAGAACATAAACTAATATTTTAGTTTATATATACTTCACATGCCATAGTGTATTCGTACCCACTCTTAAATTATAATGTCCTTAAACATGGTTTGTTTAACCTAAGTGGTCACTTAGACTGTTATATATCCTTAAAGTGAACAATGCCAATTTATACAAATGAATAGTTATGGTGACCCAGAAGAACTTGAATATACCTAATTTACTTCACCCGTGTCAAAGGAAGACATTTAAACATTTAGATTAGTAAATAATAACTATTAGAATTTTATTAATAAAATTGAAAATAGTAAATATCATATTAAATTTATGTATGTGTCATGCAGTGATGGGGTTGGATGAAGCATGTAACGTATCGACAAGCACAACGTGCTGAAGCCAGTTTGATCAGAATTGGCAGCTACCGAGGTTTTTAATTAAACGCCCGTTTAATTTAATTAAAGACCAACCGCTTCAATGATAAATCAGATCAAGGTGAGTTAAACTCACTCAGTTACCCTTTTTATATTTTATATAAATTGGGTATTTTTATTTTATGTGCTCTGCTTGCCAATGGTTGACTGCTTTGCTAGTTATCTATTTAACTGTTGATTTAACAGATGAAATTAAACTGTGTTTAATTTCAGTGAAATACCAAATCGTTATTTTTAACGATTGGTTCCAATAAAGGTAACTCACCTTGGTTGGTCACGTTTATTTATAAACGTGTTTAAATGGTTGAATTGTTTGAATTGCTTGTGGTTGATGTTGAATGGTTGCTATTTAGTGTTATCAGTTAAACAAAACTGAATGGTCTGATTTGAGATAACCATTTGAATACAGGGAAGAACAGGTTGGAGGGACCCAACCGGATCCCTCAAATGTATTATTTATTTTCATATTATCATATATGAACTGATCTGTTTGTGTGATTGATTTGATGGTTGATTATTAATTGAATATTCAACATCTGTTTGGTTTGAACCAATAGGTGATATTGGTTAAGTGTTTGGTAGAGTATGGCCTTTAAAATCAATCGGGTTATAGACAGTGATTCACCGTCAGGTGAATCGATAGAGTTGAAGTTATAAAATTTACTTTATAACTGAAGTTAGATTTTGGGAAAAATGTATTATTTTGAACAAAAGTTATTAAAGAGAATTAAATAAATATTTTATTTATTTAAGATTTGATTTGTTAGTAATTTATTTTATAAAGTAAATTCTGATGTTAATCAGATTTACAAAGAATGAGAATAGAGAATGAATCGAATGGTTAAACTTTGATAATTGTTTTGAAAAGAAAACAATTAATGGAAATAATTTAAAGTGAAGGTTAATTGGAATTAGTTTACGAGATAATCGAATTGTGACTTGACAAAATTGACCATTTAAACTGGAATCGAATGTCAAATTAGTTTGTTTCGAAATTGCGAAATGAAATAGTTGAAGAATATTGTTTTAACTTTAAATAAGATCTTTAAAAAGGATTTTCTATTTATCGTAGTAAATAAAGAAATTAACTACTGAAGTAGTTAATGAGTAAAGAAAATTATTGTTTTAATAAGAATTTAGAAGACTACTTTTGAAAAGTAATCGAAGAGAAGTGTAATCCAAATTGGATTGTGAAAGGAATCTATGAGCGGGTTTTATATTTAAAGCTAAAATGTTTATAACGATGTTAAAAAGAGGATTTCAAGCGAAGATGATAACTTAAATTTAAGTGTTGTTTAATTATGTGAATTAAGGTAAAGGGTTTATATAAACCAGGGTCGTGTAAATGAGGTTTAACGTGTTAAGGCGTTAATTTTACTTAACGTTACTTGAAAACAAGATCAAGTAAAAAGGAGAATTTTAAATGAGATTTCAAAATGGGAAAATGGTCGAATAATTTTGGAAGGAGATTGGAAATAAGCGAATCTGGTTAAAGAACTGGGTTATAGGGTTGTTTAACCAAATCCAATAGTTAAATGGAATTTGTTTGAGACTAGAATGAAATATTGATTTTGATTACAACTTATGTTTATCGGAGGATGAGAACGGTGTTGATCAAGGTCTGAGAGGTAATTAAAATACCCCAACTTGAACGACATCGGGATTATCTGAAGATAGTATTAGTTGGTAATCGTAAGAGACGTTAGTGGATATGTTTTGAAAATCTAAACAGCGATTTTAGCGCTGTTGTTATAATATATGTTTGTAAATCTAATATAGCGATTGTAGCGCTTTTGCTATAGTAAATGGGTTGTAAACCTAAACAGCGATTATAGCGCTGTTGTTTTGTAAATCTAAATAGTAATTATAACGCTATTGTTATAACATATGTGCTATAAATTTCTTTGTTAAAACTAATGGATTTCCGAATTTAAAAGATGATTGGAAGGAAGATTTAAATGGGAAATTGAATATAGTTATTCGAGATAGAATTAGCCAAACATAATTATTCGGCTAAGTTGCCATTGCGTACGACTGCTAGCGTAATTCGCAGGGCTGCAGATAGCCTACGGCGGTCGGATGTTTCCTGAGGGAATCAGGCGTAACCATTGTGATCGCTGTGATCTAGAGTCAAGCGAATGGAGTTAAGACGAATGTTAATTAATCAATTAGAGTTATTCAAATATCGAAATTTTGAATATTTAAAAGAATTGGAAGTTTTAATTTAACAAAGGTAAATCAGTTTGTCAAAGGCCAGGAAATGCTGAATGCTTAACCAGTGAACTCATTGGAGTGTCATGATTGAAACACTGTATATTTTGATAGTTAAAACACCGACTATCAAATCTGTCCAATGCGATTGTTGGTATGGAAAAACCGGGATCGAATTTATATTCGAAAACCATTCCGACCAACAAAATACGTGGAGATATCAAAAGATGATCGAGATGGTGCTGTGAAGACCGTTGATTTTCATAAACGGAAGAAGCACTAATATTCTCTGCCTGGCAAGCAGAGATAAGCTGTGATTCTGTCGTGGTTGGAATCAACGGGTTGCAAGGACTTCTCGCTACTGATCCATGGGGTGATTCCTATATGGATGCGGTAGGAGAGTGCCTTCGGTTCATCCTGTTCTTGGATGACGTATATGGACGGATGTCTGACAGAGTATTTCCAAAGGATCACGTACGTTGATTTCTTCAAACGTACGATAGTTGTTGGCAGGGAATTGCCATTCTCTAGCTTTCAGCTAGAGTATTTTTGTGGACGTCAATTAGTGATATCTGACGGATCTGACGATGTGGCATTCAAAGTGAATGATGACCCGATGTTCAGAAGATAAATGCTGACCTCAAGCCTCATCAACCGGGAAATGACAAAAATCGGGCAGGCAGCATGGCTATGTGGGTCGCTCCCATTAGGGTGTATGATCACCTATCTAGAGGAAGTCCTATTTGTTTCTTAAATCTATGTTTTCGATGCTGTCCCTTGTCGGGAGACGGTTGCTGATCCCAACCGTCGGTGATATACATTCGATACACTCAAGCGAAATGGGTGGTCGGTCATGTGAGGGCCGGGTTGCAAGAAGTTCTTGTTGAACCCAGTGTATTCGTCTCTAGAGATACACGATCAGAAGGTGGACCCATACCTTGTCAAGTTGGAATCCAATCTCCAATAAGCGCCTACGGGTTTTGATTGTATACTATATATATGTGGAGCGTGAGATGCAAGCGTTCCACTAGATTGTTAATTACTTGTGTTTAGACATTATTATAATATCAGACAAGATATTGGTTTCAAAACTGTTTTGGGTTATCGTAAGGTAAAAACCGTCCGTGTTTATGTGTGGATTTGGTCTTACGATTATTCTTTTCTTTTGAAAAGATTTTGAACTCTAAAATCATGAATTGGATGATTTACCCTTATTACTGTGCGAGTTTATCTCACTCTGGTTCACCAGACTGACCCGGTGTTTTGTAAATGCTCGGGTTAGGCCGGGTTGTACAGGTTCAGGTTATCGACTACTGTGAAGAGACGAGCTGGAAGAGTCCAGACGTATGATATTACTATTCCGCTGTGTGTTATATGAGGACAGATTAGTATCACTGTCCAGATGTGTACTCTGATATTGTAAGTATTTCAAAAGCTTTCAATAAAGATTTATTTCTGTATTATATTTTGTTCTGCTGCGATGTGAGACTCTGTGTTGTGTTGTGTTCTTCTTCTTCTTCTATTCTAATATTTCTTTCTTTCTTATCTCACCCTCTAAATTCTTTCTATTAATGATCTGGAATGTTCGATGTCTGAATGGTCAACATGGTAGTTTGATGTTGATTTTCGGAGTCGAAAATCCCGGTTCGTTACATACGCGATATGAAAGAGGCGCTGAGGGTTTCTGGAAGGTCGACTGTAACAACCCGTAAAATCTGGGCCAGTTTAAAATTTTTATTTTGGCCATTTTAGCGAATTTTGATTATTTAAAATGAATAATTTTAAATAATATCGACGAGAAATTTATTTTGAATATAATTCGAACGTATATATTATACGCGTCGTCGTTTGAATATAAATAATTATATATAATTATAAATAGAATTGAAAATGGCGCGGTAGTTCGATAATTCGATTTCAAACTTCAATTGAATGTACCGGGTGCAAAACAATCCGGATTTTAGTGAAACCAAAAATCATAGGATCTAATTGATAGTATCTTTCCAACGAATCCGAAAGATCAAGATTTCATAGCGGGAATCAAAAGATATGTCCAGTTGAAAATTCTGAATAGTCACTATGGAATTCAGGCCCTTAAAAATGGACATTTTGCAAACGACCTCGGATTCCGACGAAACCAGTTTTGTTGGGTCCGCGGTGTCAAGTTATTGCTAGATTCCAAATTTCATAATTTTTCGAATCAATATGTGAGCGTGGCGAAGGAAAACGCGTTTGACCAGTTTCAGTTGATTTTAATCGACTGGAAATTGTCCGTTTTTCCAACGGTCTCAGAATTCGACGAAACTAGTTTTGTTAGGACCGTATCGTCAATACGAAGCTAGAAAATATTTTTCTGGAATTTTTCTAGTTAGTATGTGACCTCGGTAATTTGAAAAGTACGTTTAAAATTCAATAAAGCGATTTAAGTGTAAATTTAACAGAAACTGATTCAAACAGTCGAATCAGCCTACGTGGCATATCCCATTGTGTTCGGGATGGGGGTTAAACGCTAGGGACGACAGGCGGTGGACCTCGTTTAGAGGTCGATTGAAAAAGTTGACTTTTTGAATTAAAATAAAATAATTAAATTAATAAAAAAAAAAAAATTCTATCTCCCCCTTTAACCCGCTGCCCCCCCCCCCCGTTAGTTCATATCAGAATTCAGAAGAAAGAAAAAAAAAAAGCGATCCTTCAAATCGATGGCGGAGGTCGTCATCGCCACCACCGCAAGGAGGCTCCGACCGACGCGTCCACCCCCCCTCCCCCTCACTCCGACTCCAGCGCCGAAGTCGAAGCCCCCCTCGCCCCAAAACGCGCCGCCGCTGAGACCCAGAGCCACCGCTTCTTCCTCCTCCCCTTCCCTTCGCCTGCGACGCCCACCCCCACCCCGTATTCCCCCCTTCCAGCCTCCAGCACCATAACCCCCCCCCTCGGTTTAACTGTAAGTTTTTTTATACGATATTTTTTTTAATTCGTTTTTTTTTATATATATAATTATTGTTAGTTATTCTAAACTGATTTTAATTTTAAGTTAAAAGGAAAAAGATTTGAACTTTAAACTGATTTTAATTTGAAGTTAAAAGGAAAAAGATTTGAATTTAAAACTGATTTTATAAAAGAAAAAAAAACTGATTTTTATAATTTTAATAAACTGATTTTATAAAACCTTTTAAAAACTGATTTTGTTTTAAAAGTTAAAACTGATTTTAGGAATTGTAAAAAAATGATTTGAAAAAGGTATTTAAAACTTTAAATAGAAAAAGGTTAAAGCTTTAAATAGAAATTTGAAATGATTTTTAAATATAAAAATTAGCATTGTTGAAAATATATTTATATCGCAAGGTTTTGAAAATATATGGGAATGTTTTAAAATTATATATCATAGGATTTTTATATATTGAACTTTGAAATAAAAATTCGATTTTTTTATATATTGAATAGCGAAGTAAAAATTCGATTTTTATATATTGAACTTTGAACTAAAAATTCGATTTTTTATATATTGAACTTCGAAATAAAAATTCGATTTTTATATATTGAATAGCGAAGTAAAAATTCGATTTTTATATATTGAACTTTGAACTAAAAATTCGATTTTTATATATTGAACTTCGAAATAAAAATTCGATTTTTATATATTGAATAACGAAGTAAAAATGTGATTTTTACCTATGTAGTGGTTACAGCAACGAAGATGCGATAGCAATAAAGATTTCTATCAATGAAGTGCCGTGGAGCTAGGATAGCTATATGTGAGAATTTCTCACCTTTCAATTTCTTTTCTAGTTATATATATATACTAGGATGCAGACGGTGTTTAGTAGCACCCGACACAATCGTCCACAGACCATGGACTTGTTTGTTTGGTTGCATAGACTAGTTGAATTATTTGTTTGAATTGAATTGTTTGGTGAGATGAAATTGATTTGATTGATGTGTGAATGGCGTGGGCCTTCACTGGACCGGGGATAAGGCTAGGCCTTGTCCCGTTTCTAGTATCGTGCCGTTATGCCGCCAAAATTTTCTAAAATATGTTAGAAAAATAAAAATATCATTTTATTGTGTAAATGAATTGAATAGAAATTCATAGGTTGAAATAAAATGTTTTAACGTTAAAAATATAATTTTTAACGTGAATGTGAATAAATGAATAGTTATAAACAAATCGGCCGATTTGTTTGTATATACATTGATTTGACTGATATTGATTGGGTCGATAAATTTCACACATCGCCCAACCGCACAAATAAAATCTGTGTTTGTTTGTTTGAAACCCCACACGGGTGTTGGGATGAAATTTGAAGTTCACTCATCCTGATTGATTGAATATGTCGATCGATGGATTGACAGGCTGTTATAAGCGTTAGATATCTATATTTGATGCTTATACAGTGTAGTGCACTTTGGTTGATGGTTGATTATTTTGCAATGCTATTATATGGGTGTAATGTATGAAAATCCATATAATTAACATTATATGGAAATTGATTGGGCCTCATTCCAGTTTTAAAATAGAAATATTTGAAATAGAAATATTTGAAATAGAAATGTTCGAAATGGAATATTTGAAAATATCAATATATGAAGCCGTGTTGATTAGATTGACGCCATTTTGACGTGAACGATATTTATATCGATTTTATTCATTTTATAATGAATATCGAAAGTGATTTCAAAATCTGATATTTTGAAAAGAATTGATTGTAAATGAATTCGAATTGGAATTGAAATTGAATAGATTTGATATTGAATAGATTTGAAATTGAACAGATTTGAAATTCAAACGATTTCGAAATGAATTGAATTGAAAACGATTTCGAAATGAATGGAATTGAAAACGATTTCGAAATGAATGGAATTGAAAACGATTTCGAAATGAATTGAATTGAAACGATTTCGAAATGAATTGAATTGAAAACGATTTCAAAATGAATTGAATTGAAAACGATTTCGAAATGAATTAAATTGAAAACGATTTCGAAATGAATTGAATTGAAAACGATTTCGAAATGAAGTGAATTGAAAACGATTTCGAAATGAATTGAATTGAAAACGATTTCGAAATGAAGTGAATTGAAAACGATTTCGAAATGAAGTGAATTGAAAACGATTTCGAAATGAAGTGAATTGAAACGATTTCGAAATGAAGTGAATTGAAAACGATTTCGAAATGAATTGAATTGAAAACGAATTCAAATTGAATTGAAATTTGAATTGAATAGAAAGGAATTTTAAAACAAATCTATAAAGAAGAATTCAATTGTGATTTGAAATTGAAAAGGAAGTTGAAAATGTTTTTGAAACGAATTCAAAACTATTTATATAATTCGTTTTAAATAGAAATCGACGAAGTATATATTATATATATTATATATATTATATAATGGCCTGAATAGAACGCGCCGCGCCGCGGCAGTTCGTGAATTTCGACCATTTATTTCAAACGGACATTGCGGGAGATCCGACCGTCGGATTCTCCTAAAACCGGAACCGTTGGGTTCGTATCGAAAAGAGCTTTCTAACGAATATTAGAAATTTGAAATCTAACGGTTGGATTTGGAATTATGTCCAAATCAAATTCGAAAAAGGTCGCTGTAAGTGCAGTTCGATGGCCGTTGATGGAAATCGACTGTATGGGCCTTGATAAAATTATTAAAAATAGTAATAATTTGTGTAAAATCATAAGAAATGATTTGTGAAGATTTGGGATGAAAAACTCCATATTTGAAAGGATAAAAATAGATTTTTATCGAAATGAACTAGTTTTGAACTAGAATGATAATTCTATTTATTTTTAAGTAAATAAATTGAATTTGAAAAGGGTTTTAAAAATAACCAGAATTTCCAATGATTGCATTGGAGTGGATTTAAATCGAAATTGTCTTCGGAATATTTCGATGTTGGAATTCGTGATTATATAGGTGTTGTTATGGAAATTTGAAAGATATATATATTTATATCGTTATTTCCAATACGACATTTGTTAGTCGTAGAATTTGATATTGAATATAAGCCGATATATTTTCTATTCAGAGCCTTGTATTGAATATCAAATGGGATTTGGGTTTGTCGTGAATGGTGTCTTCACTAACACTGTTCTTGAACCCAGTTGAGAAAAGATTAAATCTTTTTATTTAGATTTAATGAAGTGTACCAATTAAATGAGATTTAATTGGAATTGAATTGAAATTGATTTTTGGGTTTATCGTGAACAGTGTTTTAAATAACACTCGTTCTTTAACCCGATAATTAATGAATGTGATTTTGAGTTTATCGTGAACTGTGTTTTTAAATGACACTGATTCTTTAACCCAGAGAAATATTAAAACTAAGTGGAGTTTTAATGAATCTTTAATTAGATTGAAAAGATCGAAAATGGAGTATCACCAGTTTTACTCCAAGCGATAGTTAAATCTTTAATTAGATTTGAACGTGAAATGGTAACTGAATTTACCGATAACACCGTGGTGTTAGATATGAAGTATAACCAGTTTTACTTCATGGGATGAATAGGTTGGGATTGGGAAATAAAATAAATGATTACTTCGGTGTGGTTCGCTAATCCCGACTAGTTTGAATTGATATTCAAAGGAGATTAAAGAATAAATTCAAAGAATTTATCTTGGATAAAATTAATGGGAACTTTTCCCAAAGTATAGGAATATTTGAATAAAAGAATATTCTGAATTGGAATGAGGCGTATGTTGTGTTTGTGTAACACTTTTATAATATATACGCGAGTTATTCAGAAAGACCGGGTTTATCCCATTCTGAATAACTGATTCGACGTGGTGTCGAAGATGAAGACGATGGTCGAAGACCGGAAGTCTTCACGTCGTTTGGGTGATTACTGATGATCTTGATTGGGCTGTACACCCAAGAAGATGGAAACAGTTAGTGATCGTCCAGACGTACTTGGAGATCGATGGATATGCGGGGTACTAGGTGCCTCCGGTTTCGTTCAGACCCAGAACGGACTTGTATATGGACTGTGTGTCTGACATTGGATTTTAGTCCGTGTGATTGATCTCTATTAAATATATATCTGTTTGGCGGCGGAGAATTTATTCTCTTGCTTAACGCCCTTCTCTGAGACGTACGAGCTCAGGGGTTATATATTGATGGATATCAAACGCATGGAGTGAATTGCCTGTGTGGCATGCCTAAGTGGCAATTGATCGAGGCTTCTGTTGAAAAGCAAAGCCTTGTGGTGATGATCAAAGCACGGCCTTTGTGGCGTAGCTTTGTGTAACGTTTACTTCGCGAGTTTCACACCCGGTATGAACCAAAAACGGGAGACGAACCTCAGGGAGGACTTGCGTTTCTTTCTATCTAGAAGTGGCGTCAGTGGTTTTACACGCCCTGACGAGTTTGACTTATGTGGTTGTTGCTGTTGCGAGGCGCCTCGGTTATATCGGTTTCGGCCGATGCATTCTGGTCGGCTGACGGACCAGACTTACACCCCATAGGGTGGGGAAACGTAGTGTTCAGGAATTTTAATCCACATCGGTGGACCGGCCCTGACGATCCAAAGGCTTGACTGAGTACTTGCCTGAGGGGCGGGCTAGAGCGTCTCGAATCGGATGAGGACTATCTTTTGCCTCGGTTCATAGACGGAAATCCAATTTCCAAATACGTGACATTTGCGGTTTTATTTGTAGAGCCTAGTATGGCGACATAGTGGGATGGGGCACTTATGCCGCCTATGATTGATACTTATGATTTGAAGTTGTTTTATACACTATGCACTTATAATAGTATCAAATAATTTGTTTTAAACGTATCAAGCATTCTTTGGCTGTTATAAGGGAAAACCCTATCCCCCGGCTTGCGTTGCATTGTGTGATAGGACCTGGGTCTTATAACAGCTTCATTTTTCTTTATTTAGCATTGCGCTGTTGTTTTATGCACTGGTATTCTTGGGAGGAAACCCGTTCCGTGTTATACGGTGTGGTCCTTTGATTTACCTAACTTTAAAATAAAGATTAACTGTTTTAGTTCTCACACCAGTCACATGACTGACCTGGAGTTTATTGTTTTAACCTAAACTCTGGGTGCCCCTATTTTGACACGGGCAGCTAGTAGCTTTGGTTTTGCAGATTTATATTCACAGGATCCTGGTTTACAGCTGGAATGATATCCGGAAAGCTTTGTATCCGTATATCTCTTCTAGTTGTGTATTTTATTATTTTCCGCTGCGATGTATTTAAATGTAATTTAAATCTCTGATATTTCTGTGTAATATTTATTTGTTTAAATTCTTGTAATCTGATGCATTGTTGTGATATACAATGAAATGTTCTTTTGTATGTGTTCTGTTTTGTCCTGTTCTCAAACGATAGGGCGTTTCGAACGGTCTGAATCGGTTTAGCGACTGGTTCGAACCGAGCGAAATTCCTGTTCGTCACACGTGGTATCAGAGCTTTGGTTTACAAAGCTCAGAGAACAAGGCACATTAGAACCGTACGAAAGAATTCATCAGATATTGGATTTAGTAATATCCAACGAGAATGACTCGTTAGAGATGGGATCAGTAGTATCCTAGAACGAGTGTGAAGAGTATATTTTTCAAATGAAAACAAATCTTGTTTTGAAAATTTAAATCAATTATTCGTATTTGATTATCTATTTATATTGAGTTGGATAGTCCAGTATATATAGATTTTGCGTATACGTCTGATCCGCGTATATTCAAAGTTTTAATATATTGGATAGATATAGAATCACTCTCTAGTCGCCCGGACCTGATTCTGATGATTGACGCGTCATCATTAGTAATTAGTTTCGTGTTTCGAAGGTGTGATTTTCTATATATTCCATTAGACTGGTGTGAGAACCAAAATTAGATAGGGCTTATTGTTGTGGTTTGGCATCAAAAACATGATTTTTTGTATATGTATCAAAATTATGAATTGGAAACTCTAATTCACTAATTGATTGATGTTTGTGTTGCTTGTTTAATTGTTTGATAGTTTTGAACCATTATGCCTAATTGCATCAAATATTGAAATTTTGAAAATTGGTTGCATTTGCTTGCATATGCATATATATCATTGAACAGGTCATAGCAAGGAGGCTAGAGCCAGAGAATAAAATTTGTTTGCCCGACAAATAGGTACATGTTTACTACATAATTTCCTGTTTTGTTTGGGTGATGATGATTTTGTGAGCCTATTGGCTAGCCGCTTGGCTTTTTCTTTTTCTTTTTGAGATCTGAAGGACCGGGGAAGCTATTTGAAATTCCCCGATGCTCCCGGTGCAGGGGAGGTTATGGCGAAATTTTTCAAAATTTTAGGGTGTTAGCCAAATTTTTGAAATTTTGAAAATTCTCAGAAACTGAAAAGTTGGAGAAAGGAAGCCAGATCGAACGTAGAGCTGAATAATCAAACCACTTTCGACTTTGTTCCTTTTCGGGGACGAAAAGTTTTAAGTGGGGGAGATTGTAACAACCCGTAAAATCTGGGCCAGTTTAAAATTTTTATTTTGGCCATTTTAGCGAATTTTGATTATTTAAAATGAATAATTTTAAATAATATCGACGAGAAATTTATTTTGAATATAATTCGAACGTATATATTATACGCGTCGTCGTTTGAATATAAATAATTATATATAATTATAAATAGAATTGAAAATGGCGCGGTAGTTCGATAATTCGATTTCAAACTTCAATTGAATGTACCGGGTGCAAAACAATCCGGATTTTAGTGAAACCAAAAATCATAGGATCTAATTGATAGTATCTTTCCAACGAATCCGAAAGATCAAGATTTCATAGCGGGAATCAAAAGATATGTCCAGTTGAAAATTCTGAATAGTCACTATGGAATTCAGGCCCTTAAAAATGGACATTTTGCAAACGACCTCGGATTCCGACGAAACCAGTTTTGTTGGGTCCGCGGTGTCAAGTTATTGCTAGATTCGAAATTTCATAATTTTTCGAATCAATATGTGAGCGTGGCGAAGGAAAACGCGTTTGACCAGTTTCAGTTGATTTTAATCGACTGGAAATTGTCCGTTTTTCCAACGGTCTCAGAATTCGACGAAACTAGTTTTGTTAGGACCGTATCGTCAATACGAAGCTAGAAAATATTTTTCTGGAATTTTTCTAGTTAGTATGTGACCTCGGTAATTTGAAAAGTACGTTTAAAATTCAATAAAGCGATTTAAGTGTAAATTTAACAGAAACTGATTCAAACAGTCGAATCAGCCTACGTGGCATATCCCATTGTGTTCGGGATGGGGGTTAAACGCTAGGGATGACAGGCGGTGGACCTCGTTTAGAGGTCGATTGAAAAAGTTGACTTTTTGAATTAAAATAAAATAATTAAATTAATAAAAAAAAAAAAAATTCTATCTCCCCCTTTAACCCGCTGCCCCCCCCCCCCGTTAGTTCATATCAGAATTCAGAAGAAAGAAAAAAAAAAGTGATCCTTCAAATCGATGGCGGAGGTCGTCATCGCCACCACCGCAAGGAGGCTCCGACCGACGCGTCCACCCCCCCTCCCCCTCACTCCGACTCCAGCGCCGAAGTCGAAGCCCCCCTCGCCCCAAAACGCGCCGCCGCTGAGACCCAGAGCCACCGCTTCTTCCTCCTCCCCTTCCCTTCGCCTGCGACGCCCACCCCCACCCCGTATTCCCCCCTTCCAGCCTCCAGCACCATAACCCCCCCCTCGGTTTAACTGTAAGTTTTTTTATACGATATTTTTTTTAATTCGTTTTTTTTATATATATAATTATTGTTAGTTATTCTAAACTGATTTTAATTTGAAGTTAAAAGGAAAAAGATTTGAACTTTAAACTGATTTTAATTTGAAGTTAAAAGGAAAAAGATTTGAATTTAAAACTGATTTTATAAAAGAAAAAAAAAACTGATTTTTATAATTTTAATAAACTGATTTTATAAAACCTTTTAAAAACTGATTTTGTTTTAAAAGTTAAAACTGATTTTAGGAATTGTAAAAAACTGATTTGAAAAAGGTATTTAAAACTTTAAATAGAAAAAGGTTAAAGCTTTAAATAGAAATTTGAAATGATTTTTAAATATAAAAATTAGCATTGTTGAAAATATATTTATATCGCAAGGTTTTGAAAATATATGGGAATGTTTTAAAATTATATATCATAGGATTTTTATATATTGAACTTTGAAATAAAAATTCGATTTTTTTATATATTGAATAGCGAAGTAAAAATTCGATTTTTATATATTGAACTTTGAACTAAAAATTCGATTTTTTATATATTGAACTTCGAAATAAAAATTCGATTTTTATATATTGAATAGCGAAGTAAAAATTCGATTTTTATATATTGAACTTTGAACTAAAAATTCGATTTTTATATATTGAACTTCGAAATAAAAATTCGATTTTTATATATTGAATAACGAAGTAAAAATGTGATTTTTACCTATGTAGTGGTTACAGCAACGAAGATGCGATAGCAATAAAGATTTCTATCAATGAAGTGCCGTGGAGCTAGGATAGCTATATGTGAGAATTTCTCACCTTTCAATTTCTTTTCTAGTTATATATATATACTAGGATGCAGACGGTGTTTAGTAGCACCCGACACAATCGTCCACAGACCATGGACTTGTTTGTTTGGTTGCATAGACTAGTTGAATTATTTGTTTGAATTGAATTG
Source organism: Allium sativum (assembly GCA_030737875.1). NCBI lineage: Eukaryota > Viridiplantae > Streptophyta > Magnoliopsida > Asparagales > Amaryllidaceae > Allium > Allium sativum. Next base: position 483,075,284 of record CM060919.1, on the reverse strand, counting down.
TTTGGTGAGATGAAATTGATTTGATTGATGTGTGAATGGCGTGGGCCTTCACTGGACCGGGGATAAGGCTAGGCCTTGTCCCGTTTCTAGTATCGTGCCGTTATGCCGCCGAAATTTTCTAAAATATGTTAGAAAAATAAAAATATCATTTTATTGTGTAAATGAATTGAATAGAAATTCATAGGTTGAAATAAAATGTTTTAACGTTAAAAATATAATTTTTAACGTGAATGTGAATAAATGAAGAGTTATAAACAAATCGGCCGATTTGTTTGTATATACACTGATTTGACTGATATTGATTGGGTCGATAAATTTCACACATCGCCCAACCGCACAAATAAAATCTGTGTTTGTTTGTTTGAAACCCCACACGGGTGTTGGGATGAAATTTGAAGTTCACTCATCCTGATTGATTGAATATGTCGATCGATGGATTGACAGGCTGTTATAAGCGTTAGATATCTATATTTGATGCTTATACAGTGTAGTGCACTTTGGTTGATGGTTGATTATTTTGCAATGCTATTATATGGGTGTAATGTATGAAAATCCATATAATTAACATTATATGGAAATTGATTGGGCCTCATTCCAGTTTTAAAATAGAAATATTTGAAATAGAAATATTTGAAATAGAAATGTTCGAAATGGAATATTTGAAAATATCAATATATGAAGCCGTGTTGATTAGATTGACGCCATTTTGACGTGAACGATATTTATATCGATTTTATTCATTTTATAATGAATATCGAAAGTGATTTCAAAATCTGATATTTTGAAAAGAATTGATTGTAAATGAATTCGAATTGGAATTGAAATTGAATAGATTTGATATTGAATAGATTTGAAATTGAACAGATTTGAAATTCAAACGATTTCGAAATGAATTGAATTGAAAACGATTTCGAAATGAATGGAATTGAAAACGATTTCGAAATGAATGGAATTGAAAACGATTTCGAAATGAATTGAATTGAAACGATTTCGAAATGAATTGAATTGAAAACGATTTCAAAATGAATTGAATTGAAAACGATTTCGAAATGAATTAAATTGAAAACGATTTCGAAATGAATTGAATTGAAAACGATTTCGAAATGAAGTGAATTGAAAACGATTTCGAAATGAATTGAATTGAAAACGATTTCGAAATGAAGTGAATTGAAAACGATTTCGAAATGAAGTGAATTGAAAACGATTTCGAAATGAAGTGAATTGAAACGATTTCGAAATGAAGTGAATTGAAAACGATTTCGAAATGAATTGAATTGAAAACGAATTCAAATTGAATTGAAATTTGAATTGAATAGAAAGGAATTTTAAAACGAATCTATAAAGAAGAATTCAATTGTGATTTGAAATTGAAAAGGAAGTTGAAAATGTTTTTGAAACGAATTCAAAACTATTTATATAATTCGTTTTAAATAGAAATCGACGAAGTATATATTATATATATTATATATATTATATAATGGCCTGAATAGAACGCGCCGCGCCGCGGCAGTTCGTGAATTTCGACCATTTATTTCAAACGGACATTGCGGGAGATCCGACCGTCGGATTCTCCTAAAACCGGAACCGTTGGGTTCGTATCGAAAAGAGCTTTCTAACGAATATTAGAAATTTGAAATCTAACGGTTGGATTTGGAATTATGTCCAAATCAAATTCGAAAAAGGTCGCTGTAAGTGCAGTTCGATGGCCGTTGATGGAAATCGACTGTATGGGCCTTGATAAAATTATTAAAAATAGTAATAATTTGTGTAAAATCATAAGAAATGATTTGTGAAGATTTGGGATGAAAAACTCCATATTTGAAAGGATAAAAATAGATTTTTATCGAAATGAACTAGTTTTGAACTAGAATGATAATTCTATTTATTTTTAAGTAAATAAATTGAATTTGAAAAGGGTTTTAAAAATAACCAGAATTTCCAATGATTGCATTGGAGTGGATTTAAATCGAAATTGTCTTCGGAATATTTCGATGTTGGAATTCGTGATTATATAGGTGTTGTTATGGAAATTTGAAAGATATATATATTTATATCGTTATTTCCAATACGACATTTGTTAGTCGTAGAATTTGATATTGAATATAAGCCGATATATTTTCTATTCAGAGCCTTGTATTGAATATCAAATGGGATTTGGGTTTGTCGTGAATGGTGTCTTCACTAACACTGTTCTTGAACCCAGTTGAGAAAAGATTAAATCTTTTTATTTAGATTTAATGAAGTGTACCAATTAAATGAGATTTAATTGGAATTGAATTGAAATTGATTTTTGGGTTTATCGTGAACAGTGTTTTAAATAACACTCGTTCTTTAACCCGATAATTAATGAATGTGATTTTGAGTTTATCGTGAACTGTGTTTTTAAATGACACTGATTCTTTAACCCAGAGAAATATTAAAACTAAGTGGAGTTTTAATGAATCTTTAATTAGATTGAAAAGATCGAAAATGGAGTATCACCAGTTTTACTCCAAGCGATAGTTAAATCTTTAATTAGATTTGAACGTGAAATGGTAACTGAATTTACCGATAACACCGTGGTGTTAGATATGAAGTATAACCAGTTTTACTTCATGGGATGAATAGGTTGGGATTGGGAACTAAAATAAATGATTACTTCGGTGTGGTTCGCTAATCCCGACTAGTTTGAATTGATATTCAAAGGAGATTAAAGAATAAATTCAAAGAATTTATCTTGGATAAAATTAATGGGAACTTTTCCCAAAGTATAGGAATATTTGAATAAAAGAATATTCTGAATTGGAATGAGGCGTATGTTGTGTTTGTGTAACACTTTTATAATATATACGCGAGTTATTCAGAAAGACCGGGTTTATCCCATTCTGAATAACTGATTCGACGTGGTGTCGAAGATGAAGACGATGGTCGAAGACCGGAAGTCTTCACGTCGTTTGGGTGATTACTGATGATCTTGATTGGGCTGTACACCCAAGAAGATGGAAACAGTTAGTGATCGTCCAGACGTACTTGGAGATCGATGGATATGCGGGGTACTAGGTGCCTCCGGTTTCGTTCAGACCCAGAACGGACTTGTAAATGGACTGTGTGTCTGACATTGGATTTTAGTCCGTGTGATTGATCTCTATTAAATATATATCTGTTTGGCGGCGGAGAATTTATTCTCTTGCTTAACGCCCTTCTCTGAGACGTACGAGCTCAGGGGTTATATATTGATGGATATCAAACGCATGGAGTGAATTGCCTGTGTGGCATGCCTAAGTGGCAATTGATCGAGGCTTCTGTTGAAAAGCAAAGCCTTGTGGTGATGATCAAAGCACGGCCTTTGTGGCGTAGCTTTGTGTAACGTTTACTTCGCGAGTTTCACACCCGGTATGAACCAAAAACGGGAGACGGACCTCAGGGAGGACTTGCGTTTCTTTCTAGCTAGAAATGGCGTCAGTGGTTTTACACGCCCTGACGAGTTTGACTTATGTGGTTGTTGCTGTTGCGAGGCGCCTCGGTTATATCGGTTTCGGCCGATGCATTCTGGTCGGCTGACGGACCAGACTTACACCCCATAGGGTGGGGAAACGTAGTGTTCAGGAATTTTAATCCACATCGGTGGACCGGCCCTGACGATCCAAAGGCTTGACTGAGTACTTGCCTGAGGGGCGGGCTAGAGCGTCTCGAATCGGATGAGGACTATCTTTTGCCTCGGTTCATAGACGGAAATCCAATTTCCAAATACGTGACATTTGCGGTTTTATTTGTAGAGCCTAGTATGGCGACATAGTGGGATGGGGCACTTATGCCGCCTATGATTGATACTTATGATTTGAAGTTGTTTTATACACTATGCACTTATAATAGTATCAAATAATTTGTTTTAAACGTATCAAGCATTCTTTGGCTGTTATAAGGGAAAACCCTATCCCCCGGCTTGCGTTGCATTGTGTGATAGGACCTGGGTCTTATAACAGCTTCATTTTTCTTTATTTAGCATTGCGCTGTTGTTTTATGCACTGGTATTCTTGGGAGGAAACCCGTTCCGTGTTATACGGCGTGGTCCTTTGATTTACCTAACTTTAAAATAAAGATTAACTGTTTTAGTTCTCACACCAGTCACATGACTGACCTGGAGTTTATTGTTTTAACCTAAACTCTGGGTGCCCCTATTTTGACACGGGCAGCTAGTAGTTTTGGTTTTGCAGATTTATATTCAAAGGATCCTGGTTTACAGCTGGAATGATATCCGGAAAGCTTTGTATCCGTATATCTCTTCTAGTTGTGTATTTTATTATTTTCCGCTGCGATGTATTTAAATGTAATTTAAATCTCTGATATTTCTGTGTAATATTTATTTGTTTAAATTCTTGTAATCTGATGCATTGTTGTGATATACAATGAAATGTTCTTTTGTATGTGTTCTGTTTTGTCCTGTTCTCAAACGATAGGGCGTTTCGAACGGTCTGAATCGGTTTAGCGACTGGTTCGAACCGAGCGAAATTCCTGTTCGTCACATCGACACAGGTGGAGTTCAATTGTTTGAGGTTGAACTAGAGAATTGGGAGGGTGCGATGATAGATTTGCACTGGAGTTGGAGTTTGAACTGTGTGGTGATAGAGTTCGATTTTGGAGCAGTTGAATTGGATGGGGCCTTGATTTTGTGAAGGCCGAGGTTGGTTTTGGGAAAGGCGTTGAAGTTAAACTGGAGTGATGTCGGAATTCGAGGTTATGGAGGTTGAAATGGGTGTTGCGATGGTTGAGGATGAACGAGAAATCTAAGGGTTCGGTAGTGTGTTTTCTGGAACTGTGAGGACTGCGTTGTGTTTTAGGTCTGACAGTTGTAGTTTGGGGAAATTCGGTCCCTCTTGTTGAAGGATGGTGCTCTTGTGGTAATACAGGAGGAGGAATTTGTGGAGTGTAGTGATCAGAATGAGGACAGTGGTGTTGAGGTCAATTTAGGTAACAGAAATAGCAAATCTGCAGTGACCATGAAATGTTCGAGGAAATGTCATAATGAAGCATTGCTGTTTGGGGCTGATAGTCGATAGGCTTTGAGGAGTTGATCGACAGGTTGCTTCGTCGACTGGACGAATGATATACAAAGGCAAAGGAATATGTTTATTTAATTTAAAAATACATAGGATGATTAATTAATTTATTCAAGTTAATTTAAAAATAAATAATTGATTAATCGTTAAGTAATATTAATTAATCATAGGTACGGGGTAAAGTTGGTTGAGATGATTCGATAAGTTCGTAAGCACATCGATATGGAACTAAAAGGGATTTATTTGGATATTCGGCAATGGAAAAAAATCCGGTGAGTAAATCTCACTCACCTTTTATTTAGAATTATTTTTATTCGTTAAAAATAATTGTTGTTGCTTGTTTGAATGCTTTCTGGTTGATTTAAAAATATTAGTTGTATAGGCTTGCTATTATATGGGTTTGGTGATTGGTTGGATTCCCGCAGTGCCATTAGCGGATGCCCGCAGTATCATTAGCGGATGACCCCCTACGCCCACGAATATAAGTGGATCCCCTTTTATACCGCGATATCCTACCTCGAAGCAGGATGGGTATTATTTCTGTTAACTAACGTCTGTGGATGCAGAGAAAACAGGTTGGAGGAATCCAACTGGATTCCTCAAAAATATGTTATCTGTTTGTTTGCTTGATTTCATATATTCACCTATGACATGATAAAAATAAAACGATTAAAAATTGGGTGATTTGATTGCTTTAAATATCACTGGGCTAAGTGTTAATTTATTTAAATATCGTGGAAGGCATATTTGAGATTAAAAGGGAAAATTCTATTTTCAAATAGAATTTGAAATTTGGGTGGAATAAAAATATAAACTTGTTTTGAAAAATAAAACAAGTAGTTCCTTTATAAACGAAGTTTATAAATAGTTTTTTTTATAACGAAGTTATAAATGAAGTAAAAAGAATTATCATTTGATAATTCAGAAAATAAAAGAATACAAGTGTGAAATTGAAAAGGGAAATCTATTTTCCAAAAAAAATAGAAATATCGATTTCAAAAGGAATGGAAATCAAGACTTGTTTAAAGAATGAATATAGAAAATATAAAAGAATTCAATATAGAATTTGAATATCGAAAGTAAATTGGAATTTGAATAAAGGAATTTGAAAAATGGAATTTGAATATAGGTAATTCAATTTGATTGAAATTAGATTTGAATACAGAAATTCAAATGAAGTTTTGAAAATAGATTTGAATATAGAAACTCAAATGGAGATTTGAAATAGAATTTGAATTCAAATGGAGATTTGAAATAGAATTTGAATTCAAAGGAATTGAAATAGAATTTGAATTCAAGGGAATTCAAATGGATTTGAATAAAGGAAGTTCAAATGAAATTAAAAATATAGTATTTGAATATAGGTATTCAAACGGAGTTTAAATATAGAATTTGAATATAGAGATTCAAATGGGATTTTAATATAGAAATTGAATATAGAAATTCAAAGAGAATTCAAATCTAGAATTTGAATAAAGAAATTTAAACAAATGTTGAATGTAGAAATTTTAAAGGAAATTCAAATATAGAATTTGAATATAGGAATGTAAATAGAATTTGAAGAAGGGAATTTGAAATAGAATTTGAATAAGAGGATTTAAGTAGAATTTGAATAATATAATTAAAAAGGAGTTTGAATATTGGAAATTTCAAATAGAATTGAATCGGAGTTTGAATATTTGAAATTCAAATAGAATAAATATGGAATTTGAATTCAAAGAGAATTAAATAGGGAATTTGAATGTAGAATTCAAAAGGAATTCAAATGGAATTTAAATTATAGAATTTGAATATAGCATTCAGATGAAATTTTAACTATGGGATTTAAATATATAATTCAAACGGAATTTGAATATAGGATTCAAATAAAAGTGAAATTAGAGTTTGAATATTGGAAATTTCAAATAAAAGTGAAAATGGAGTTTGAATCAAGAAAATTCAAATAGAGTTAAAATGGACTTGAATTCATTTTAAACGAAGTTTGAAAGTTTATAAATATAAATATAATTAAAACGAACTCGCCGCAGTGCTGCAGTTCGTAAATTGTCGTTTCGAACTTCAATTGAGTATACAGAACTCAATTGAAGTCGGAATTCTTCGAAACAAGAAACGTCAGGACCGATTTGATAATAGTTTTCTAATGGAGGAGAAAAATATGGATTTCGTCGAATAGATTATGAGTTATATCAAAATCAAATTTTCAGAAAAACAGCGCCATAATCGTTTTAAAAACGATAGCGGTTTATTTAATTAAATAAAAGGATTTTAAAGAAATAAAGTCTGAATGGGCCATTAGAGAAATCCAGACTGGAGATATAAAACGAATATGAACTCCAGTGAAGTAAGTGAAATGATTTTTGAAAAAAAAAATCAGATTTTTAATTATTAAATAGGTTTAACTAGTTTGAAAATAAATAGTTAATTCGAGATTTGAATTGAAATGGGGCGTTGAATAAGTGAAAGAGATTTGAAAATTTATATTCGAAATCGAACATGTAACTCGAGTTGAAATGGAATTAGATAGGGTTCATGGGTAGATTAAAATATACTGAATGTGATATGTTCAAACAGAGAAGAGAAATAAGCAAAATAGCTAATTAAACAATAGATGGGCGAAACTGAATTCAAACGATTATATAGTGTTGAATTGAATTGGAAACAGGTAAACATGTGTTAGGAAGTTATGGGATGAAGTATATGAAGATTTAATTTATGTGCCCGACAAAAAAGTACATGTTTAAATTCATATATGAGGTTTTATGCGCCATATCGGCAGGCCGCTTGGATTTTTCTTTTGGATTGGTGAGGGCCATGGGAGGCTATTTGAAATATCCCCAAGCTCCCGGTGCAGGGGAGGTTATGGCGAAATTTTCCGGGAATTTAAGGAGTTAGAATATTTTTAAGATAATTTGATAGTTAGAAATCAATGTATCGATATATATAGAATTCGATAAGTAAACGAGTTTAAAAATAGAATGTTGTAAACCAAAAAGGGAAATCTATAAAATAGAAATAGAAAGCGAACCATTTACATGTTTTCTAAAATGAATAATTGGTTTTTATGGGGTGTTTTATTAGGGGTAAGTGGTTTTTCTGTTTTGAAATTTAGGATGTTTTCAGTCAAGGTCTGAGAGGTAATTATACCCCAACTTGATTGATTTCATTTTTAATTGATAAATAGCAAGATCCAGCCTCGAAGAGAAGTGTTTGAATAATAGTTAGTTGAATAAAATATTTTGGGTTGTTGTAACATTGTTTTACACAAGCATTCATTTTAACCCAAGTGATGGGGATTTTGGAGATATAAAAATAAATATTTCCTGAGTCCAATTAAAGTAATTGGGAAAGAGATAAGTGATTGAAATGGTTTCAATTTCAAATAAAATATATTTTCTAAGTGTAGAAAATAAAAGAAGGCGAGATATATAAATGTTCTCCTAAGAATGTAAGAGACCGAGATGATAAGTGAAAATATCTGTTTAGCAAATATTGATAAGGAAATGGAAAGGGTAATTTAATTATTGGATAGTAATCAGGAGGCCCAGTGATTGTTTGATGTTGTGAATGGATGTTTGTTTATTTTTCTTCGATAGTTAAATAACCGACTATTGAAGTGTTTGCCAATATCGTTGTCAATATGGAGAGACCGGTTGGATTATTATCCGTGAACCACTCTGTATTGGCAGTAGCGTTGCGAATCAGATTATGTGAAGATAATCAAAGACGGAGCAAAATGCAAGGGCTTTTTCTATTAATAGAAATTGTGCCTTCGGTTTCGTTCAGTCCCAGAACGAACGTATATGGATGAATGTCTGACAAAGTATTTCCAATGATCTAATGGGTTAGTCTGTATAAATATATATGGTTGCAACGGATTTATTCCCTTAGCATAACATCCAGAAAATTTGTGCAAATCAACTACTGATTAACGGATCTGACAATGTGGCATTCAAAGTGATTGTGCTATCAATAAATGAAAAGCAATCGTAGCCTCAGGCCTCAACAACTGGGAAATGACAAAAATCGGGCAGGCAGCATGGCTATGTGGGTCGCTCCCATTAGGATGTATAATCACCTATCTAGAGATTCATTTAATTTCTTATTCTATTCGATGCTGTCCCATTCGGGAAACGGTTGCTGATCCCAACCGTTGGTGATATACATTCGATACACTCAAGTGAAATGAGTGGTCGATCATGTGTGGGTCGGGTTGCAAGATGTTCTTGTTGAACCCCAGTGTATCGCCTCTAGAGTACACTGATCGGAAGGTGGTTCCATAACTTGTCATAGTTGGAAATCCAATCTCCAATAAGCGCCCTGCGGTTTTTGATTTTATACTATGTATGTGGAGCGTGAGATGCAAGCGTTCCACTAGATTCTATTTATTTGATTTAGACACTACTATAATATCACGGGATTTTCGTATCAAAGTGTTTTGAGTTATAGTAAGGTAAAAACCGTCCATGTTTATGTGTGGGCTGGTCTTACTATTATCTTTCCTTTTGAAAGGATTTTGAAAGTTAACCAAATGGTTGGAGTTTACTCACACCAGTCCCATGACTGACCCAGAGTTTATTTTGTTTGTTTTCCCTAAACTCTTGGGTTCCCAAATTTGTACGGGCAGTCAAGTAGTTGGGATTTTACAGATTCACTTGGAAGAGTTGAAAGTAGGAGGCTTCACCAGTTAGCTATAGACTATCATATATTCCACTGTGAATCATGTTTGTATCTGGAAATAAGTGTTTATAACTGTTCCAGGAATAACTGTTGTGCTCTAATGATGGTATGTATATAAAGTTACTGATTTTTATTTCAAAAGTTATGTTATGAAATATATTTTATTCGTTCCGCTGTGAGTTTGTGATCTTCGTTTTTCTTCTATTCTAATATTTCTTTCTTTCTATTTCTCATCCTCTAACTTCTTTCTAATAATGATTCGTATTTCTGTGCAATTTGAGTTGGACGTGTGATGTTATTAGTCGACTCAAACAGTACGGATTTGCGGGCCTTTACAATTGGTATCAGAGCTTAGGTTGAGCGAATACCTAGGCTTTGTGGAATTGTGCTCATTAGAGATAGGGTCAGTAGCACCCGAGAATGAGTTAAGTGTATATATATACGAGAGAGCGTATTTGTTATTTGAAATAAAAACCTTTATATTGTGTTGACTAGTCTGTTGAGTGGTTTATGAATTCTGATCAAATTGTGGGACGCTACGACATCGATAAGAGTTTGTAAATACTTGAACAGAAGATTGAACACGATATTGTTTTAAAGTAGGTGAATGAAATAATTTTACCCAAAATTCTATTTTGATATAAAACTAATAATTTTTTGAAATTATTGGATGTGTTGATTGTTATCGTTATAATCAAATTTGATTATAGAAATGAAATGGTTATATATAACCAAAATAAAATTTGTATATGAATAACATATACAAATGAAATGAATTGAAATTGGATTCAAACCAGAATTTGAAATTTAATCCTGGGAAGTTTGAAGTATTTTTGGAAGTATATTAGAACAATATAGCTTATGTTTGAAAGTTTCTGAATAAAATCATTTTTGAATGGATTCTGAAAGTGTTAAAGCACTGAACTCACTTCAGTGGCTGGGAAATAATTCTGATGATGACTGCAGCATCATCAGTGTTCATTACTCCAGTTATAAGTGACGAATGGCTACCTTAGAAAAGTTTTTGATCGAATTTGTTTGATAGAAAACAAGTGGTTTGAAAATTCAAATGTTTTGAATTTGAAATGGAAATAAATATATGTATATATTTATGTGATTTCGAAAGGATTTAAAATGAAACCCCAGGGATGTGAATGTGGAAATTTAAACGAATCAAAGTGAATAAATTAAATAAGAATCGAGTTGAACGAATATGAATGCATATGAAAGAAAACCAAAAGTTTTGGTGGAATTAAATTTGTTGAAATATAAAGAGGTGAGTTTCAACATAAAAGAATTTTGAAAAGTTAATGAGTTTATAGTATTTTTCCTACCTTAGCAATTTCGGGGACGAAATTATTTTAAGGGGGGAAGAATGTAACGACCCAGATTTTTCTGGTCAATTTATTTTGAATATTTAATATTATTTTAAATATTGAGCTGATAATATAAATCGATTATTATATTGAATTATCGATATAATTATCGAAATACGAGAATCGAAATAATTCAATTCGAAGATAAAACTGAATCGAAATAGTTCGGATGAACAATATATATTCTATTTGAATATAAACGACGATAATAGTAATTTATTGTTGAAGAATTTATTTGTTTTTTTGAATTTATATTATATTATTATCGAGAAAGTGGTTAGTTCTGAATTTTTATTATATTATATAAATTTAATATGGTTATTTTATATACGTTCAAATTATGTTGTATAATCTATTTCATTGAATTCAAAATAGCGTTATAACATTATAACGATGGTCGGTACGCTAAAATAGTGGTTCACAATTTTTAACTGTGAACCCCGAGATATTTATAATGGATAAGATCGAAATCGAATCGCAAATCAAATCAATATCTATTTAAATTAAAGTAAAAATCTCTTTAAGTCAAATCAAATTAAATTTAACTATATTTAAAATCAAAATCAAATCAAAAAATTGATTCACATCAGTTCGAGCCACCCTAAGACTATACCAGGGCCGACCTAAATTTTGTACCAACGCAAACCTATCTCTCTCGAGCTGTATATTATGTCTCCCAACTTCGTTACAAAGGCAAGCAGTCATTTAATGGCTATTGTACCTATTGCCCCTTCTCGCTCTTATAAAACCACCTTGAGCCTTCGTATTTTTCCATTCAGAAACCAAAAAGCAATAAAAGCCTTCGCCCTCCTCCTTATCCTATTCTAAAACATTCAGTCCATTTTCCCTCTATAAATCGTGAAAACCAAATCAGTTCCTCCTAAAATATAATCGAAATCCAAGTCGCAAGTCTAGCTGGGAGATCGCCTGAGGAGCGACTTCGTTTTGGAACCTATCGCGATTCCTTTTTGGAAGCTTGCAGATTCTTTTGGGAACAACTTCGATGGGATAAGTTACGCGATCTGAAAGAGGCGCTGAGGGTTTCTGGAAGGTCGACACAGGTGGAGTTCAATTGTTTGAGGTTGAACTGGAGAACTGGGAGGGTGCGATGATAGATTGGCACTGGAGTTGGAGTTCTAACTGTGTGGTAATAGAGTTCGATTTTGGAGCAGTTGAATTGGATGGGGCGTTGATTTTGTGAAGGCCGAGGTTGGTTTTGGGAAAGGCGTTGAAGTTAAACTGGAGTGATGTCGGAATTCGAGGTTATGGAGGTTGAAATGGGTGTTGCGATGGTTGAGGATGAACGAGAAATCTAAGGGTTCGGTAGTGTGTTTTCTGGAACTGTGAGGACTGCGTTGTGTTTTGGGTCTGACAGTTGTAGTTTGGGGAAATTCGGTCCCTCTTGTTGAAGGATGGTGCTCTTGTGGTAATACAGGAGGAGGAATTTGTGGAGTGTAGTGATCAGAATGAGGACAGTGGTGTTGAGGTCAATTTGGGTAACAGAAATAGCAAATCTGCAGTGACCATGAAATGTTCGAGGAAATGTCATAATGAAGCATTGCTGCTTGGGGCTGATTATCGATAGGCTTTGAGGAGTTGATCGACAGGTTGCTTCGTCGACTGGCCGAATGATATACAAAGGCAAAGGTATATGTTTATTTAATTTAAAAATACATAGGATGATTAATTAATTTATTCAAGTTAATTTAAAAATAAATAATTGATTAATCGTTAAGTAATATTAATTAATCATAGGTACGGGGTAAAGTTGGTTGAGATGATTCGATAAGTTCGTAAGCACATCGATATGAAACTAAAAGGGATTTATTTGGATATTCGGCAATGGAAAAAAATCCGGTGAGTAAATCTCACTCACCTTTTATTTAGAATTATTTTTATTCGTTAAAAATAATTGTTGTTGCTTGTTTGAATGCTTTCTGGTTGATTTAAAAATATTAGTTGTATAGGCTTGCTATTATATGGGTTTGGTGATTGGTTGGATTCCCGCAGTACCATTAGTGGATGCCCGCAGTATCATTAGCGGATGACCCCCTACGCCCACGAATATAAGTGGATCCCCTTTTATACCGCGATATCCGGCCTCGAAGCAGGATGGGTATTATTTCTGTTAACTAACGTCTGTGGATGCAGGGAAAACAGGTTGGAGGAATCCAACTGGATTCCTCAAAAATATGTTATCTGTTTGTTTGCTTGATTTCATATATTCACCTATGACATGATAAAAATAAAATGATTAAAAATTGGGTGATTTGATTGCTTTAAATATCACTGGGCTAAGTGTTAATTTATTTAAATATCGTGGAAGGGATATTTGAGATTAAAAGGGAAAATTCTATTTAGAATAGAATTTGAAATTTGGGTGGAATAAAAATATAAACTTGTTTTGAAAAATAAAACAAGTAGTTCCTTTATAGACGAAGTTTATAAATAGTTTTTTTTATAACGAAGTTATAAATGAAGTAAAAAGAATTATCATTTGATAATTCAGAAAATAAAAGAATACAAGTGTGAAATTGAAAAGGGAAATCTATTTTCCAAAAAAAAATAGAAATATCGATTTCAAAAGGAATGGAAATCAAGACTTGTTTAAAGAATGAATATAGAAAATATAAAAGAATTCAATATAGAATTTGAATATCGAAAGTAAATTGGAATTTGAATAAAGGAATTTGAAAATGGAATTTGAATATAGGTAATTCAATTTGATTGAAATTAGATTTGAATACAGAAATTCAAATGAAGTTTTGAAAATAGATTTGAATATAGAAACTCAAATGGAGATTTGGAATAGAATTTGAATTCAAATGGAGATTTGAAATAGAATTTGAATTCAAAGGAATTGAAATAGAATTTGAATTCAAGGGAATTCAAATGGATTTGAATATAGGAAGTTCAAATGAAATTAAAAATATAGTATTTGAATATAGGTATTCAAACGGAGTTTAAATATAGAATTTGAATATAAAGATTCAAATGGGATTTTAATATAGAAATTGAATATAGAAATTCAAAGAGAATTCAAATCTAGAATTTGAATAAAGAAATTTAAACAGATGTTGAATGTAGAAATTTTAAAGGAAATTCAAATATAGAATTTGAATATAGGAATGTAAATAGAATTTGAAGAAGGGAATTTGAAATAGAATTTTAATAAGAGGATTTAAGTAGAATTTGAATAATAGAATTAAAAAGGAGTTTGAATATTGGAAATTTCAAATAGAATTGAATCGGAGTTTGAATATTTGAAATTCAAATAGAATAAATATGGAATTTGAATTCAAAGAGAATTAAATAGGGAATTTGAATGTAGAATTCTAAAGGAATTCAAATGGAATTTAAATTATAGAATTTGAATATAGCATTCAGATGAAATTTTAACTATGGGATTTAAATATATAATACAAACGGAATTTAAAAAATTGGAATTTGAATATAGGATTCAAATAAAAGTGAAATTGGAGTTTGAATATTGGAAATTTCAAATAAAAGTGAAAATGGCGTTTGAATCAAGAAAATTCAAATAGAGTTAAAATGGAGTTGAATTCATTTTAAACGAAGTTTGAAAGTTTATATATATAAATATAATTAAAACGAACTCGCCGCAGCGCTGTAGTTCGTAAATTGTCGTTTCGAACTTCAATTGAGTATACAGAACTCAATTGAAGTCGGAATTCTTTGAAACAAGAAACATCAGGACCGATTTGATAATAGTTTTCTATTGGAGGAGAAAAATCTGGATTTCGTCGAATAGATTTTGAGTTATATCAAAATCAAATTTTTAGAAAAACAGCGCCATAATCGTTTTAAAAACGATAACGGTTTATTTAATTAAATAAAAGGATTTTAAAGAAATAAAGTCCGAATGTGCCATTAGATAAATCCAGACTGGAGATATAAAACGAATCTGAACTCCAGTGAAGTAAGTGAAATGATTTTTGAAAACAAAATCAGATTTTTAATTATTAAATAGGTTTAACTAGTTTGAAAATAAATAGTTAATTCGAGATTTGAATTGAAATGGGGCGTTGAATAAGTGAAAGAGATTTGAAAATTTATATTCGAAATCGAACATGTAACTCGAGTTGAAATGGAATTAGATAGGGTTCATGGGTAGATTAAAATATACTGAATGTGATATGTTCAAACAGAGAAGGGAAATAAGCAAAATAGCTAATTAAACAATAGATGGGTAAAACTGAATTCAAATGATTAGATAGTGTTGAATTGAATTGGAAACAGGTAAACATGTGTTAAGCAGTTATGGGATGAAGTATATGAAGATTTAATTTATGTGCCCGACAAAAAGGTACATGTTTAAATTCATATATGAGGTTTTATGCGCCATATCGGCAGGCCGCTTGGCTTTTTCTTTTTTCTTTTGGATTGGTGAGGGCCATGGGAGGCTATTCGAAATATCCCGAAGCTCCCGGTGCAGGGGAGGTTATGGCGAAATTTTCCGGGAATTTAAGGAGTTAGAATATTTTTAAGATAATTTGATAGTTAGAAATCAATGTATCGATATATATAGAATTCGATAAGTAAACGAATTTAAAAATAGAATGTTGTAAACCAAAAAGGGAAATCTATAAAATAGAAATAGAAAGCGAACCATTTACATGTTTTCTAAGATGAATAATTGGTTTTTATGGGGTGTTTTATTCGGGGTAAGTGGTTTTTCTATTTTTAAAATTTAGGATGTTTTCAGTCAAGGTCTGAGAGGTAATTATACCCCAACTTGATTGATTTCATTTTTAATTGATAAATAGCAAGATCCAGCCTCGAAGAGAAGTGTTTGAATAATAGTTAGTTGAGTAAAATATTTTGGGTTGTTGTAACGATGTTTTACACAAGCATTCATTTTAACCCAAGTGATGGGGATTTTGGAGATATAAAAATAAATATTTCCTGAGTCCAATTAAAGTAATCGGGAAAGAGATAAGTGATTGAAATGGTTTCAATTTCAAATAAAATATATTTTCTAAGTGTAGAAAATAAAAGAAGGCGAGATGTAGAAATGTTCTCCAAAGAATGTAAGAGACCTAGATGATAAGTGAAAATATTTGTTTAGCAAATATGCATAAGGAAATGGAAAGGGTAATTTAATTATTGGATAGTAATCAGGAGGCCCAGTGATTGTTTGATGTTGTGAATGGATGTTTGTTTATTTTTCTTCGATAGTTAAATAACCGACTATCGAAGTGTTTGCCAATATCGTTGTCAATATGGAGAGATCGGTTGGATTATTATCCGTGAACCACTCTGTATTGGCAGTAGCGTTGCGAATCAGATTATGTGAAGATAATCAAAGACGGAGAAAAATGCAAGGGCTTTCTCTATTAATAGAAATTGTGCCTTCGGTTTCGTTAAGTCCCAGAACGAACGTATATGGACGAATGTCTGACAAAGTATTTCCAATTATCTAATGGGTTGGTCTGTATAAATATATATGGTTGCAACGGATTTATTCCCTTAGCATAACATCCAGAATATTTGTGCAAATCAACTAGTGATTAACGGATCTGACAATGTGGCATTCAAAGTGATTGTGCTATCAATAAATGAAAAGTAATCGTAGCCTCAGGCCTTAACAACCGGGAAATGACAAAAATCGGGCAGGCAGCATGGCTATGTGGGTCGCTCCCATTATGATGTATAATCACCTATCTAGAGAATCATTTAATTTCTTATTCTATTCGATGCTGTCCCATTCGGGAAACGGTTGCTGATCCCAACCGTTGGTGATATACATTCGATATACTCAAGTGAAATGAGTGGTCGGTCATGTGTGGGCCGGGTTGCAAGTTGTTCTTGTTGAACCTCAATGTATCGCCTCTAGAGTACACTGATCGGAAGGTGGTTCCATACCTTGACATAGTTGGAAATCCAATCTCCAATAAGCGCCCTGCGGTTTTTGATTTTATACTATGTATGTGGAGCGTGAGATGCAAGCGTTCCACTAGATTCTATTTATTTGATTTAGACACTACTATAATATCACTGGATTTTCGTATCAAAGTGTTTTGGGTTATAGTAAGGTAAAAACCGTCCATGTTTATGTGTGGGCTGGTCTTACTATTATCTTTCCTTTTGAAAGGATTTTGAAAGTTAACCAAATGGTTGGAGTTCACTCACACCAGTCCCATGACTGAACCAGAGTTTATTTTGTTTGTTTTCCCTAAACTCTTGGGTGCCCAAATTTGTACGGGCAGTCAAGTAGTTGGGATTTTACAGATTCACTTGGAAGAGTTGGAAGTAGGAGGCTTCACCAGTTAGCTATAGACTATCATATATTCCACCGTGAATCATGTTTGTATCTGGAAACAGGTGTTTATAACTGTTCCAGGAATAACTGTTGTGCTCTAATGATGGTATGTATATAAAGTTACTGATTTGTATTTCAAAAGTTATGTTATGAAATATATTTTATTCGTTCCGCTGTGAGTTTGTGATCTTCGTTTTTCTTCTATTCTAATATTTCTTTCTTTCTATTTCTCATCCTCTAACTTCTTTCTAATAATGATTCGTATTTCTGTGCAATTTGAGTTGGACGTGTGTTGTTATTAGTCGACTCAAACAGTACGGATTTGCGGGCCTTTACATTTTATTCACAGCACTTATATATATTTTATTCACATTTCATATATATATTATTCACATTTCATATATATATTTTATTCACATCGCATATATATATATATTATTCACATCGCATATATATATATATATATATATATCACATCGCATATATATATTTTATTCACATCACATATATATGTATATATATTTTATTCACATCACAACCACAACACAATACAGTCAATTAAATCGTCCATGGTTTGTGGATGAGGGAGGTTAGCTAACAGGCACCGTACAACATTTGTGATACATAACACAAACCATTTTATCGCATTTCAATTTTTTACATTGCGTGTATCTTTTACTACTCTATTTTGTGTGAATTTAGAAATCTCACATTGGGTTCCTCTGCTCCTAAATTTGTAGCTAGCTCCAAATCTTACCAAACCAATTCCATCACGTAGATCTTGTCAACACGATTTCAAGGGCCCTGATCTGATTCTATTTCAATTTGAAGACGTTACAAGGCTTGGAATTTTAATTACATAATTAAAACAATCTAATTTAATTAACCTATTATCTAGTTCTTCTCTCTCGTTCTATCTTCCTACAGCCCAAAAAAAGAATCCATGCATTGCCCTGAAGCTTGCAACCTAGGGTTGCTTCCAGCTCCACCACCAGTCGACTAATCACCGATCTGAATACACCTCTTCATCAGCCTTTGCGAGAGCCACAACCCCTAACAACGACTAACTCGCACTACCCACGACCTACAAAATAGAGCTTGATGCGGCGGCCTTTGAGCCCAGAAATCATCGATTCACCCCATGTTAGATGATCCTGACCCTTAAATAAGTAGATCTTGAGATGCTTGGCAATCTTGTAATTGAAATTTTTTCATTTCGATGATTGAATTTGGAGAGATTGGGTAAAGAATTTTGATCTCTCCTGGCCTTTTGAAGATATAATAGTGGCGGGTTTAGAATGTTGGGGTTGGACTGAGAAATTGATCATATATAGTTATATATTTTAATAATTTTTACTTCCAAAATTATTCGTTTATACTTCGAACTCTAAACGAACCCCAACGTCTATCGTTCCTAACCAAATACCCTTATTCCAGACACAATGGAATGTGTTTTGTAAGCCTATTCGATCATTTCGATCAGTTTTTATCTAAATTAAAATATATAACGTTCAACATTGAATTTGAACTTACATTTTAATTTACCGTGACCATATACTGACTCCAAAAATTCCCAAAAAATAAATCTAGCTATGTTTTGATGATATGGTCCTAACAAAGCTAATTTCGTCGAATTTGGAGACCGTTTGAAAAATGGTCATTTTCCAGTCGATTAAATTCAAACTAAAACTGACATAACACATTTAAATTCGTTGCACTCACATATTTATTCCAAAAATTATGAAATTTGAAACATAACAGTAATTTGACATTCCAGATCCAACAAAAGTGGTTTCGTCGAATACTGAGGTCGTTTGCAAAATGGATATTTTTAAGGGCTAAATATTATATTAAAATATATATAAATTCCATAGCGACTATTTTAAATTTTAAACTAGACATAACTTACAATTTATATTATGAAATATCAGTTTCTTACATTCATTAGAAAGATATCATTAAACAGATTCAAATATTTCTTGTTTTACTAAAATCCGATTTATTTTGAATTTTGTACATTCATTTGAAGTTAGAAATCAAATTTTCAAACTATCGGGCCATTTAAGGCTCGTTTTACAATTAAAATAAATTTATACGTTCTAACTTCGATTTAAATGAATTTTTCAGTCGTTATTATTTAAAATATATCATTTTAAATTTTCAAAATCCATTAAAATAGCTAAAATAATTTTTTTTAATTGGTTCAAGAATTCCGGGTTGTTACAATCTCCCCCGCTTAAAATCTTTCCGTCCTTGAAAAGGAACGGAGCTGAAAGTTGTTTGACTAACCAACTCAACTTTCATTCTGGCTTTCATTCTTTAACTTTTCAGTTTCTAAGAATTTTCTAATTTCTCAAAAAATTGGCTAACACCCCAAATTTTCGAAAAATTTCACCATAACCTCCTTTGTACAGCCCTATCGGTTAAACCACAATTTACCTCACAGGGCCCTCATCAATCCAAAAGAAAAAGAAAAAGCCAAGTGGCTTGCCAATCGGCTCATAAAATCATCAAAACCCAAGAAATACAGTAAACATGTACCTATTTGTTAGGCATAAAATTTTATTCCTCTTCTTAGCTTCCGTGCTATGACATGTTCATTATACACACATGTACATATATGCAATTCTAATCAATTTTCAATTCAGTTCAAGGCTAAATTTACCTTTCATTCGCATATTGGTTAAATTAATTATCATTCCAATATTTTATTAGTTAAACTAATAATCACACAACTCAACCAGCATGTAATTTGTTGATTAAATTTTCAAACATATAACTTTCTATATATACTTAAAAATCATATTTGTAGTGTCAAATCACAAATAATAAATTCTAACTAAGTTTTTTGGTTCTCACACCAGTAAATTGGAAATAAATAGATATCCCACTTTTGAAACTCGAATATAGACACTGATGATGAGGCCTCATCATCAAAATCATCTTCGGGTGACTAGAGTGTGATTCTATATCTACCCACTATATTTGAGGCTTCGTATATACACTAGCTAGGCGTATATTCAAAATCTTCATATACCCGATAGTCCAAATCAGTATAAATTAAAATACTCAAATACATATAATAAGATAAAATTTCCAAAACTAAATTCATTTTTAATAAATAAACTCTTCAAACTCATTTTAGGATGCTACTGATCCTATCTCTAATGAGTTATTCTTATAGGATGTTACTAATCCTATCTCTGACGAATTCTTTTGTTTGGTTCTAACGTGTCCTGTTCTTGTGTTTTGTAAACCAAAGCTCTGATACCATATGTAGTGGCCATCCCTCTCGGTCGATCCAAATCGATCATTAAACTGACTTAAATCGAACCAAAAAGGAGGATATGCTAACTTTGGGTGCACAATCAGAACAAACAACAGAAGACTTTTATAAACATCAAAATAATGTTACATCAAAGTAAAGAATATCAGAGTTCAAATAAATATACAACGGAAAATAAATTTACAATAAATGTAATACAATGCAGCGGAAACAAATAAACTAACATAGCGGAAGACTATCAATTATCTGGACACAGTTTTAAGCTTCGATCCAGAATCCTGCTAAATGAAATAATCTGCGAAACCAAAACTACTGACTGCCCGTGTGGAAAATATGGGAACCTAGAGTTTAGGAAGACACAATAAACTCCCAGTCAGTTATGGGACTGGTCTGAGAACTCAAAACAGTTATTTAACTTTTACTTTAAATTAGGGTAAATCATGGGACCATGCCGTATAGCACGGAACGGGTTCAACCCCATGAATACCAGTGCATAAACAATAAATAATAATAGACATATGGATCTACAATGCATCATACAACATGCAATTCCTCAATCTACCCATTTAGGCTTAATCCCAAACATAGATTTTCGAAATCCAATTCACTTTACAGAAATTATTCCTTTGGACTTTATTTGCCAATTTCTTATTTCAAATCATTTGAAATACATATCTAGCTTTTATATCAAAGTAGATTTCACTTTGGGATCTCAAATCAAAATCTTTGGAAATATGAATTCCAAATCATAACAATGCATACAAACAAGTATGCAACCAAATATCGGGCACGGCCCTTAGACAAGGCAAAGGGTACTCACCTAAGCAACTCGATATATATATGTGTGTGTGTGTGTGTATATATATATATGCACCTACCACTATGGAGCAAGCTACACTGACGATGCATGTAACGACCGGGAATTCCGCTCGATCCGAATCAGTCGCTAAACCGATTAAGACCCTTCGAAATGCCTGATTGTTTTGAGAACAAGCCACATCAGAACGCAGACGGAAGTACATTTCATTGTTAATTACAACAATTCCATCAGAATACAAGAATATACAGAGTATGAATAAATATTACACAGCAGAAAAATATCAGAGATTACAATAAATTACATAGCAGCGGAAAAAAAATACAATACACAACTAGAAGAGATATACGGATACAAAGCTTTCCGGATATCATTCCAGCTGTAAACCAGGATCCTGTGAATATAAATCTGCAAAACCAAAACTACTAGCTGCCCGTGTCAAAATAAGGGCACCCAGAGTTTAGGTTAAAAGAATAAACTCCAGGTCAGTCATGGGACTGGTGTGAGAACTAAAACAGTTATTAATCTTTATTTTAAAGCTCGGTAAATCAAGGGACCACGCCGTATAACACGGAACAGGTTTCCTCCCAAGAATACCAGTGCATAAAACAACAGCGCAATGCTAAATAAAGAAAAATGAAGCTATTATAAGACCCAGGTCCTATCACACAATGCAACGCAAGCCGGGGGATAGGGTTTTTACCTTATAATAGCCAAAGAATGCTTGATACGTTTAAAAACAGATTATTTTGGTAATACTATAAGTGTATAGTGTATAAAACAACTTCAAATCATAAGTATCAATCATAGACGGCATAGCGCCCCATCCCACTATGTCGCCATATATAGGATTACAACTAAAATCGAAACGTCACGTATTGGAAGTTGGATTTCCATCTGTGAACCAAGGCAAAGGATAGTCCTTACCGACTTGGAGACAATCTAGCCCATGTCTCAGGGTCAGAGCGCATCGACCCTTGGAGCGACAGGGCCGATCCACCGATGTGGATTAAAATTCCTGAACACTACGTTTTCCCGCCCTATGGGGCGTAAATGAGCCAACGAATGACTCCATCGGCTTCACATATATACTCACCGATATATCTGAGACGCCTCGCAAACCAACAACCACATAAGTCAAACTCGTCAGGGCGTGTAAAACCACTGACGCCACTTCTAGCTAGAAGGAAACGCATGCCCTCCCTGAGGTCCTCTCCCGTTTCTGGTCCACTACCGGGATGTGAGGCTCGCGAATTCACGCTACGCAAAGCTACGCCACAAAGGTCGTGCTTTGATCATCAACCATAAGACTTTGCTTTTCAACAGAAGCCTTGATCATTTTCATCTTAGCATGCCACACAGGCAAACCACTCCATGCAACCGATGTCAATCACATAGAATGAAATCAAATGTCAGACACACAGTCCATTTACAAGTCCGTTCTGGGTCTGAACGAAACTGGAGGCACCTTGTACCTCGCATATCCATCGATCTCCAAGTACGTCTGGACGACCGCTAACTGATTCCCTCCTCTTGGGTGTACGGCCCAATCAAGATCATCAGTGATTATCCAAACGACGTGAAGACCTCCGGTCTTCTACCATCGTCTTCATCTTCGATTTATCGTCGTAACAGTTATTCAGAATGGGATAAACCCGGTCTTTCTGAATAACTCGCGTATATAATAAATACGTGTTACACAAACACAACATACGCCTCATTCCAGTTCATCAGTCACTAACCGTAAATTAATCAAGAGAATAATTCCCCAAATATTAACCCCGAAGGCCGAAACCAACATCAGATCAATATCCAGAAAACCATTCTGCTTAGCTAACCGACAATTAGTTTCTAAATTTCACATTCTTAGGGAAAGGTTCCCATTAATTTTATCAAAGATAAATCTTTCAAATTTATTCTTTAATCTACTTTTGAATATCAATTCAAACTAGTCGGGATTAGCGATCCATACCGAAGTGATCATTTATTTTATTTCCCAATCCCAACCTATTCATCCCATGAAGTAAAACTGGTTATACTTCATATCTAACCCCACGGTGTTATCGGTAAATTCAATTACCATTTCACATTCAAATCTAATTAAAGATTTAACAATCGCCTGGAGCAAAACTGGTGATACTCCATTCTCGATCTTTTCAATCTAATTAATGATTCATTAAAACTCCATTTAGTCCTAATCTTTAACTGGGTTAAAGAATCAGTGTCATTTAAAACACGATTCACGATAAACCCCAAAATCACATCACATTTCCATCATCCCCTAACCGTAAATTAACAAGTGAGCAATTCCCTAAGTATTAACCACGAAAGCCGAAACCAACATCAGATCAATACCCCAGAAACCATTCAACTTAACTAATCTCCAGTTAGTTTCTGATTTTCTTAACTCCTTTGGGTCTAAGAATAGTATTATTGAAGATACCGTTCACGACAACCCAAAATCACATTCCGCTAATTATCGGGTTAAAGAACAAGTGTTATTTAAAACACTGTTCACGATAAACCCAAAAATCAACACCAATTCAATTCCAATTAAATATCATTTAATTGGTACAATTCATTAAATCTAAACAAAAAGATTTAATCATTTTCTCAACTGGGCTTAAGAACAGTGTTAATGAAGACACCATTCACGACAAACCCAAATCACATTTGATATTAAATACAAGGCTCTGAATAGAAAATATATCGGCTTATATTCAATATCAAATTCTACGACCAACAAATATCGTATTGGAAATAACGATATATATATATATATCTTTCAAATTTCCATAACCATATCTGTATAATCACGAAATCCAACATCGAAATATTCCGAAGACAATTTCGATTCAAACCCATTCCAATGCAATTATTGGAAATTCTGATTATTTTCAAAACCATTTCAAATCCAATTTATTTATTTCAAAAATAAATTGATTTTAATTCTAGTTCAAAACTAGTTCATTTCGATAAAAATCTATTTATTTTATCTTTTCAAATATGGAGTTTTTCATCCCAATTCTTCACAAATCATTTCTTATGATTTGACACAAATTATTATTATTTTTAATAATTTTATCAAGGCCCGTACAGTCGATTTCCATCTACGGCCATCGAACTGCACTTACAGCGACCTTTTTCAAATTTGATTTGGACATAATTCCAAATCCAACCGTTAGATTTCAAATTTCTCACATTCGTTAGAAAGCTCTTTTCGATACGAACCCAACGGTTCCGGTTTTAGGAGAATCCGACGGTCGGATCTCCCGCAATGTCCATTCGAAGTCAATGGTCGAAATTCGCGAACTACCACGGCGCGGCGCGTTCTATTCAGGCCATTATATATATAATATATATATATATTATATATATTTCGTCGATTTCCTTTTAAAACGTATTTTATAAATCGTTTTAAATTCATTTTCAAAACGATTTCAACTTCCTTTTCAAATTCAAATCAAAATTGAATTTTTCCTTATAAATTCGATTTAAATTCATTTCAAATTGATTTCAATTCAAATCGATTTTTAATTCAATTTCAGTTCGTTTTCAATTTCATTCAATTTCAATTCGAAATCATTTCTATTCAATCTCAATTCGAATTCATTTCTATTCACTTTCAATTCGAATTCATTTCTATTCACTTTCAATTCGAATTCTAATTCTTTTCAAAGTATGAGATTTTGAAATCACTTTCGATATTCATTATAAAATGAATAAAATCGATATAAATATCGTTCACGTCAAAATGGCGTCAATCTAATCAACACGATTTCATATATTTCTATTTTCAAATATTCTATTTCAAATATTTCTTTTTTAAATATTTCTATTCAAATATTTTCTTTTCAAAACTGGAATGAGGCCCAATCAATTACCATATAATGTTAATTATATGGATTTTCTACAACACATGTATACAATAACAACGATGAATAATCAACCATCATCCAAAGTGCATTCTACACTGTATAAGCATCAAATATAAATATTTAACGCTCATAACAGTCTGTCCATCAATCGATCGACATACAGCTAATTATTGGGACTAGTGTATGTCATATATCATCCCAATACCCGTGTGGGGTTTTCAAACAATCAAACACATATTTTATTTGTGCAGTTGGGCGATGTGTAAAATTTATCGTCCCAATCAATATCAGTCAAATGTGTGTATATAAACAAATCGTCCGATTTGTTTATATTAATTTCATTTTAGATACACGTTAAAAATTCTATTTTTAACTGTATAAATATTTTATTTCATTTCACATCACATCACATCACACAATCAACTACACATCAAAATCAAACAACCAAGCATACAGGCCGTCCATGGTCTGTGGACGACGGGTGTCGGGTGCTGCTAAGCATCGTCTGCATCCTAGTATATATTTTTAACTAGAAATAAATTTAAAAGTGAGGAATTCTCACAGAGGATTCCACTCCTCCGTGCTTTGCTGTTGAACTGCTGAACATCTGGATTTGTTTGCAATTCCAATGCAGTCCTTTTTCACGCTGTTCACATAATAAGAATTATATTTTTATTACTTCATTTCAATAAATAAAAATCATATTTTTATTTCTACTTTATATATATTTTCGACGCTTCTTTTTATATAAAAATTATATATAAAGATCGAATTTTTATTATTATACCTATATAAAAATTATATTTTCTCTACAATATAAAAATTATATTTTCTCTACAATATAAAAATCACATTTTTATTCTTCACATCTAATAAAAATCATATTTTTATTCTTTCTATAATATAAAAATCATATTTTTATTCTTTCTATAATATAAAAATCATATTTTTATTCTTTCTATAATATTAAAATCATATTTTTATTATCTTTATACATATAAAAATTATATTTTTATTATCTTTATCCATATAAAAATTATATTTTTATATTTTTAAAATCACATCTTTTGAAATGAAAAATCTAATCTTTTTCATGTTAACAATCTAAACTTTATTCATGTTAAAATCTAAACTTTATTCATGTATAATATAAAAAAAAACCCTATGTTTATTTCCAATAAACGAATTACTTGCTTTTTATATAAAAATAAACAACAATAAGACAAAAAGAAAAGAAAAATAGATAATAGAAATAAATAGAACTCACAGTATACGGAGAGGAGGGGGTTTGTCCACGTCATCGCAGGGGGTAGGGGCGCGTCGGAGAGCGGTCAGGGGGCGACGTCGTGCTTGGCTACGGTGGTGGGGGGTGAGGGGTTCGCTGCTTCGATTCGGCATAGGTTTTTGGGTGAGCGAGAGGGAGCAGGGCTGAAAAGGAGAGGTGTTCATCGGTGGGAGGGGCTTGCGGCGAGGTGGGGGGAGGGATTTCCGGCGGGCGGCGCTCCTATCGAGGTGGCGACAAGCGATTTCTTGGGGGGTGGAAGCACGAGATCGGGTTTTCTTTGTTTTCTTTTATTTTTATTTTATAAACTTCGATCTGAGTGGGAGAGAGAAAGGGAAGAGGGGTGAGGCCTATTATATAATTTATTTTAATTTTATATTATATTTCAATTCCAAAAGTTGACTTTTAATCCGATCCCCAAATCGAACCCAACGACTGTCGTCCCTAGCTAATTACCCCCATTCCGAACACAATGGGATATGTATCGTAAGCCAATTCGGCCGTTACGATCAGTTTTCGTCAAAATCAAAATATAACTCTGTATATTGAATTTGAACGCACATTTCAATTTACCAGGGCCACATACGAACTCTAAAAATTCCCGAAAAATATTTTCTAGCTTCGTATTGACGATATGGTCCTAACAAAACTAATTTCGTCAAATTCTGAGACCGTTTGAAAAATGGTCATTTTCCAGTCGATTAAAATCAACTGAAAATGGTCAAACGCGTTTTCCTTTGCCACGCTCACATATTGATTCGAAAAATTACGAAATTTGAAACCTAGCAATAAATTGACCTCACGGATCCAACAAAAGTGGTTTCGTTGAAATCCGAGGTCGTTTGCAAAATAGCTATTTTTAAGGGCCTGAATTCCATAGCGACTATTCTTAATTTTCAACTGGACATATCTTTTGATTCCCGCTATGAAATTTTGTTTTTTCAGATTCGTTGGAGAGATATTCTCTATTAGATTCTAATATTTTTGGTTTCGCTAAAATCCGGTTTATTTTGCGTCATGCACATTCATTTGAAATTTGAAATCGAATTATCGAACTACCGCGCCATTTTTAATTTAAAATAATTATTTATATTCTAACGACGATCTATATAATATATACGTTCGAATTCTATTCAAAATAAATTTTTTGTCGTTATTATTTAAAATAATCTATTTTAAATATTCAAAATTCATTTAAATTGCCAAAATAAAATTTTAAACTGGCCCAGATTTTCCGGTTTTTACAATCTCCCCCACTTAAAACTTTTCGTCCTCGAAAAGGAACGAAGCCGAAAGTTGTTTTACAAACCAACTCAACTTTCTTTATTTTTATTATGGCTTAAGTTCTTCAACTTTTCAGTTTCTAAGAACTTTTCAAATTCTTCAAAAATTTGGCTAACACCCTAAATTTTCGAAAAATTTCTCCATAACCTCCCCTGCACCGGGGACTTCGGGATTTTTCATATAGCCTCCCATGGCCTTCTTCAGTCAAAAAGAAAAAGCCAAGCGGCTAGCCAATCGGCTTATAAAATCACCCAAAATTCAAGAAATACAATAAACATGTACCTATTTGTCGGGCAAACAATTTTATTCCTCTTCTCTAGCCTCCTTGCAATGACCTGTTCAATGTATATACATGTATATGCATGCAATTCCAACCAATTTTCAATACAACTCACTATTTGATTCAATTTGGCTAAAGGTTCAACATTTTAATTAATCAAACTATAATCAAACAACACAATCAGCGATCAATTAGTGAATAGCTTTTCAAATTCATAATTTTGATATATAGTCAGAAATCACATTTTTGATGCCAATTCACAACAATAATGCATCCTATCTAGTTTTGGTTCTCATACCAGTCTAATGGAAATATATAGAAATCTCACTTTCGAAACTCGAAAATAAATACTGGCGACGGTGCCCCATCACCAGAATTATCCCCGGGAAATTAGAGTGATTCTATATCTATCCAATATATTAAAACTTCGAATACACGTTTGCAGGACGTATATGCAAAATCTTTATATATTGGATTGCCCAAATTCAATACAAATAAAATATTCAAATACGTATAAGATTTAAATTTTCAAAACAAAACTTGTTTTCATTTTCAAAAATATACTCTTCACACTCGTTCTAGGATACTACTGATCCCATCTCTAACGAGTCAACCTCATTGGATATTACTAATCCAATATCTGATGAATTCTTTCATTTGGTTCTAACGTGTCTTGTTCTCTGAGCTTTGTAAACCAAAGCTCTGATACCAATTGTAATGACCGGGAATTCCGCTCGATCCGAATCAGTCGCTAAACCGATTAAAACCGTTCGAAACGCCTGATTGTTTTGAGAACAAGCCACATCAGAACGCAGATGGAAGAACATTTCATTGTTAATTACAACAATTCCATCAGAATACAAGAATATACAGAGTATGAATAAATATTACACAGCAGAAAAATATCAGAGATTACAATAAATTACATTGCAGCGAAAAAAATACAATACACAACTAGAAGAGATATACGGATACAAAGCTTTCCGGATATCATTCCAGCTGTAAACCAGGATCCTGTGAATATAAATCTGCAAAACCAAAACTACTAGCTGCCCGTGTCAAAATAAGGGCACCCAGAGTTTAGGTTAAAACAATAAACTCCAGGTCAGTCATGGGACTGGTGTGAGAACTAAAACAGTTATTAATCTTTATTTTAAAGCTCGGTAAATCAAGGGACCACGCCGTATAACACGAAACGGGTTTCCTGCCAAGAATACCAGTGCATAAAACAACAGCGCAGTGCTAAATAAAGAAAAATGAAGCTATTATAAGACCCAGGTCCTATCACACAATGCAACGCAAGCCGGGGGATAGGGTTTTTACCTTATAATAGCCAAAGTATGCTTGATACGTTTAAAAACAGATTATTTTGGTAATACTATAAGTGTATAGTGTATAAAACAACTTCAAATCATAAGTATCAATCATAGACGGCATAAGCGCCCCATCCCACTATGTCGCCATAAATAGGATTACAACTAAAATCGAAACGTCACGTATTGGAAGTTGGATTTCCATCTGTGAACTAAGGCAAAGGATAGTCCTTACCGACTTCGAGACAATCTAGCCCATGTCTCAGGGTCAGAGCGCATCGACCCTTGGAGCGACAGGGCCGGTCCACCGATGTGGATTAAAATTCCTGAACACTACGTTTCCCTGCCCTATGGGGCGTAAATGAGCCAACAAATGACTCCATCGGCTTCACATAGTCACCGATATATCCGAGGCACCTCGCAAACCAACAACCACATAAGTCAAACTCATCAGGGCGTGTAAAACCACTGACGCCACTTCTCGCTAGAAGGAAACGCATGCCCTCCCTGTGGTCCTCTCCCGTTTCTGGTCCACTACCGGGGTGTGATGCTCGCGAATTCACGCTACGCAAAGCTACGCCACAAAGGCCGTGCTTTGATCATCAACCACAATGAAACACCCCACCTCCGTTAGGGTCACTCTCAAAGGGAATGCCCTAATTTTGGTGGAGGTTTATAAGTATAAGTCACAGATATACAAGACAGATATAATAACACATATTTTTGAACAGCGGAAAACAACAACTTTTATTTCTTCAAAATACGTCTTACACAAACCATGCCATAATTGTCTTACAATACTTCCCAAAATCATAACTGTCTTGATTACATTATTTAAAGAAGCATGAAGAAAACATAAATAAACTGCAAAAGTCCCCTAATTGCTATCCAAAGCCATAGTCCAAAACGGAAAAGATCCAAGCAATACATTCTTTCTCTTCAAGCTGGATGTGAAAACTGGTCAAGCTGCGGTATTCCCTCCCTGAGAACCTGGGGGGGGGGGGGAAACGGAAGAAAAAGAGGCGAAAGGAAAAAGGGTCAGTCATAAAGACTTAGTAAGTTCTAGTGACTTTCAGTGTAGAAACGGTTAAAACAACCTGTCATGTATGAACTGGAACTAAACTTAAGAATGGTGTCAAGGTGAACAAGATAGACTAAGGTGATCAGGATAAGTCAAGACAAGTCAAGTAAAGCATCACATGTTCGAGATTCGTTGCATCGACTGTACTAGTATACTAAGCCCATATCACAAGTTAATCACGAAATAAATCCCACGGCCCTATATCATGAAATGACCCTGAAACGGGGTCTGACCCAAGTACGGGATTCTACGGAGCGATTATCTAGTCGATCGGCTCCCTACAAGTTCTAGCTCGTCAAGTGTCCGTGTCATACGGCTAATCACGAATGTAGTCACCTGTGCTGGGTCCACCTTCGGGTGTATCAGCCCTAGGGTGTCAACCCCTGACACGATTCAAGATGCACAGATAAATCTACGGATACCCAGTGTCTGCCCCGGATACGTGCACGATCGTAGTCCACCGAACCTACACTGGCATACCCCACTGCCGTCGTTCACCTCTTACAATCAGCCTAGTAATCGTGCCCCACCCGACCTAGCCCCAGGGTACCTTGATACTTCTAGAGGGTTACTGCTGAAAGGGGTCGTGTCTAGGGTTTCGCCTAATAGATTAGGTCATGTAATTCGTGACCTAACCCGCCTAACAGATTAAGTCATGTAATTCGTGACTTAATCCTTTTCCAGTCTAGTCATGTCAAGATGGTTAAGTATGTCATTTCAGTTCATGACTTAACCCGCCTACGTGTCATGTCAAGTTGGCTAAGTGTTGTCGTTTTCAAGTTCATGACTTAGCCCTACAAATCGTGTTCAAGTTGGTTAAGTTGTCTTTTCATGTTCATGACTTAACCCTAATTGGCATTAATTGATTCGTTAATGCACCGAACCACTCACATTGGATCCTATTGTTCGTAGCCACTGGATTTGCCGGGCGGTTCCGGGCAGGTTTACGCTACGAACTCAACCCAACCTCGAGTTTCAAGCGCGATGTGACCAACTACCCACATTGGATCCTATTGTTTGTAGCAACTGGATTTGCCGGGCGGTTCCGGGCAGATTTACACTACAAACTCAACCCAACCTCGAGTTGGCCACTTTCTTGTTTTCTAAAGTCATGCCCATGTTCTTATCAGATTTTGCTATTTCCACATCATGTTCATATGTCAACTTCGTGCCCAACTAAGGCATGTTTAAAGTCAAGTTATGGCATGTTCAAGTCAAGTTTTCGTGCCATATTTCATGTTCTACTTATGCCAAATTTCACAGTTTATGCTTATAATTAATTCAAGTTTTGCCTATTCTACCCAATCGTATCCCCAACGTATATAAACGTACTTCGTTCACAAGCATAAACAAATCAAGAGATAAAGGGGAATAACACCAAACATGTGATAGGCATATATGACAATTCCAACATCACTTGCATAATAAGCAGGCTATAACATATCACATGGTTTCAATACTAGCATGATGATAACTTGGCATAGTAATGATTCCAACTTAATTTAACATGATGATTTCAACTTTACATCATAGGCATAATAATCATTGCGGGCATAATAATAATAATTTTATTACAAACATGAAACATTAAAGGCATAGTAATCCTAATAGGCATAGTGGATTCCAATTTAGCATTTTTAACATAATAATTCTCATAGACATAATGATTCCAATTTATCATAATGATTCTCATCTAACATTATAAACATAATGGTTCCAACTTAGCATTTTTAACATAATGATTCTCAACTAACATTATAGACATAATGATTCCAATTTAGCGTTTTTAACATAATGATTCTCAACTAACATTATAGACATAATGATTCCAATTTAGCGTTTTAACATAATGATTCTCAATTAACATTATAGACATAATGATTCCAATTTATCATTTTTAACATATCTAACATTATAAACATAATAATTCCAACTTTTCATCATAACCTAGCAATACCCAATTTTTAATTAATCATGATGGGTATATTAACATCACAGGCATAATTCCATCAATAGTCATAGCCATGGTTTAATTAGCATCATAGGCATGGTTTAATCAACATAAAGATTTCAATAAACATAGTGATTCCATGGACATGTATTAGTCCAACTTGCCAAACAATTAAGCCCAAGTGATTCATAACAACATCAAAATCATGACAAGTTTAACTTGCAACGTTGCCATAGCAATATCCCCAAATTATAATTCAAAGATAAACAATATAAACAATGGATTAACAATAGTTCCGAAATCCGGTTTCAATTCATGGCATGTCCATATTGTTTTAGCGTTTTTGCCTAAAAAGTAACATAGAACTTACAATATGAAGCAAATAATTCAAATAAAAATCCCAAATCAAATAGTCCCAAATTCGTTGTCTAAAGCGTCGTAGTTGTTGTAGCTTCTAGTTGTAGCCTTCAAGAATCGTCCTTCATCTTCTATAATTTTGTTCTTTGTATTTTTAATTCAGAACTCTAGGTTTAATGGCGGCGGCCTGAGGCTAAAATGAAATAGTATGATTTAGGCTAGGTCTTAGGTCCTTTTTATAATGTTTGTGAGTTGTTTTAGACCGTCGATGGAGCTTGATTCAATAATAGCCGTTCGTTTGAAGGAGAGGCCAATCCGGAGCTGACACCTAGCCCTAGTGACAAGGCAAGGCTCAGAAAATCGACCAAACATAGACCAGGCCAGCCAAGACCTGACCAGCCAGCACATTCTGACCTGGGCGCACTTGGCAGGTGCGCCAGGCTAAAAATGCACTGGTGCACTTCCCAAGTGCGCCAGTTCATTTTTGTTCTGGCACACTTCCCAAGTGCGCCAGTGCATTCTGACCCGTTTTCTGGTTTTTCGCCCAACTTCGTCCATCCATATCTTCTTCATACGATATCCGTTTTACGCAAACCCGGACTCTATCTCAAGCAGAATTCCGAGACGAATGCAATGGCGTATCCCGTTTCCCTTAATTCTTTGATTTGAAATTAATTATACTTTAATTTGTGAATCTTACTGTTATAAAATACACGGGGTGTTACACACAAGACTTTGCTTTTCAACAGAAGCCTTGATCAATTGCATCTTAGCGTGCCACACAGGAAAACCACTCCATGAAACCGATATCAATCACATAGAATGAAATCCAATGTCAGACACACAGTCCATTTACAAGTCCGTTCTGGGTCTG
Organism: Allium sativum; assembly: GCA_030737875.1. NCBI lineage: Eukaryota > Viridiplantae > Streptophyta > Magnoliopsida > Asparagales > Amaryllidaceae > Allium > Allium sativum. Next base: position 483,041,509 of record CM060919.1, on the reverse strand, counting down.
AACGAAACCGGAGGCACCTTGTATCTCGCATATCCATCGATCTCCAAGTACGTCTGGACGACCACAAACTGATTCCCTCCTCTTGGGTGTACGGCCCAATCAAGATCATCAGTAATTATCCAAACAACGTGAAGACCTCCGGTCTTCTACCATCGTCTTCATCTTCGACTTATCGTCGTAACAGTTATTCAGAATGGGATAAACCCGGTCTTTCTTAATAACTCGCGTATATAATAAATACGAGTTACACAAACACAACATACGCCTCATTCCAGTTCATCAGTCACTAACCGTAAATTAATCAAGAGAATAATTCCCCAAATATTAACCCCGAAGGTCGAAACCAACATCAGATCAATATCCAGAAAACCATTCTGCTTAGCTAACCGACAGTTAGTTTCTAAATTTCACATTCTTAGGGAAAGGTTCCCATTAATTTTATCAAAGATAAATCTTTCAAATTTATTCTTTAATCTACTTTTGAATATCAATTCAAACTAGTCGGGATTAGCGATCCATACCGAAGTGATCATTTATTTTATTTCCCAATCCCAACCTATTCATCCCATGAAGTAAAACTGGTTATACTTCACATCTAACCCCACGGTGTTATCGGTAAATTCAATTACCATTTCACGTTCAAATCTAATTAAAGATTTAACTATCGCCTGGAGCAAAACAGGTGATACTCCATTCTCGATCTTTTCAATCTAATTAAAGATTCATTAAAACTCCATTTAGTCTTAATCTTTAACGAGGTTAAAGAATCAGTGTCATTTAAAACACGATTCACGATAAACCCCAAAATCACATCACATTTCCATCAGCCCCTAACCGTAAATTAACAAGTGAGCAATTCCCTAAGTATTAACCCCGAAAGTAGAAACCAACATCAGATCAATACCCCAGAAACCATTCAACTTAACTAATCTCCATTTAGTTTCTGATTTTCTTAACTTCTTTGGGTCTAAGAACAGTATTATTGAAGATACCGTTCATGACAACCCAAAATCACATTCCGCTAATTATCGGGTTAAAGAACAAGTGTTATTTAAAACACTGTTCACGATAAACCCAAAAATCAACACCAATTCAATTCCAATTAAATATCATTTAATTGGTACACTTCATTAAATCTAAACAAAAAGATTTAATCATTTTCTCAACTGGGCTTAAGAACAGTGTTAATGAAGACACCATTCACGACAAACCCAAATCACATTTGATATTAAATACAAGGCTCTGAATAGAAAATATATCGGCTTATATTCAATATCAAATTCTACGACCAACAAATATCGTATTAGAAATAACGATATATATATATATATCTTTCAAATTTCCATAACCATATCTACATAATCACGAAATCCAACATCGAAATATTCCGAAGAATATTTCGATTCAAACCCATTCCAATGCAATTATTGGAAATTCTGGTTATTTTCAAAACCATTTCAAATCCAATTTATTTATTTCAAAAATAAATTGATTTTAATTCTAGTTCAAAACTAGTTCATTTTGATAAAAATCTATTTTTTTATCTTTTCAAATATGGAGTTTTTCATCCCAATTCTTCACAAATCATTTCTTATGATTCTACACAAATTATTATTATTTTAATAATTTTATCAAGGCCCGTACAGTTGATTTCCATCTACGGCCATCGAACCGCACTTACAGCGACCTTTTTCAAATTTGATTTGGACATAAATCCAAATCCAACCGTTAGATTTCATATTTCTCACATTCGTTAGAAATCTCTTTTCGATACGAACCCAACGGTTCTGGTTTTAGGAGAATCCGACGGTCGGATCTCCCGCAATGTTCATTCGAAGTCAATGGTCGAAATTCGCGAACTACCGCTGCGCGGCGCGTTCTATTCAGGCCATTATATATATAATATATATATATATATATATTATATTTCGTCGATTTCCTTTTAAAACGTATTTTGTAAATCGTTTTAAATTCGTTTTCAAAACGATTTCAACTTCCTTTTCAAATTCAAATCAAAATTGAATTTTTCCTTATAAATTCAATTTATATTCATTTCAAATTGATTTCAATTCAAATCGATTTTTAATTCAATTTCAGTTCGTTTTCAATTTCATTCAATTTCAATTCGAATTCATTTCTATTCAATTCGAATTCATTTCTGTTCACTTTCAATTCGAATTCATTTCTTTTCACTTTCAATTCGAATTCTAATTCTTTTCAAAGTATCAGATTTTGAAATCACTTTCGATATTCATTATAAAATGAATAAAATCGATATAAATATCGTTCACGTCAAAATGGCGTCAATCTAATCAACACGGTTTCATATATTTCTATTTTCAAATATTCTATTTCAAATATTTCTTTTTTAAATATTTCTATTCAAATATTTTCTTTTCAAAACTGGAATGAGGCCCAATCAATTACCATATAATGTTAATTATATGGATTTTCTACAACACATGTATACAATAACAACGATGAATAATCAACCATCATCCAAAGTGCATTCTACACTGTATAAGCATCAAATATAAATATTTAACGCTCATAATAGTCTGTCCATCAATCGATCGACATACAGCTAATTATTGGGACTAGTGTATGTCATATATCATTCCAATACCCGTGTGGGGTTTTCAAACAATCAAACACAGATTTTATTTGTGCAGTTGGGCGATGTGTAAAATTTATCGTCCCAATCAATATCAGTCAAATGTGTGTATATAAACAAATCGTCCGATTTGGTTATATTAATTTCATTTTAGACACACGTAAAAAATTCTATTTTTAACTGTATAAATATTTTATTTCATTTCACATCACATCACACAATCAGACTCCATCGGTCCCGGATCGACCGATATAACCGAGGCGCCTCGCAACAACAACAAAAGGTTTCCTCCCAAGAATACTAGTGCATAAAACAAACAGCGCAATGCTAAATAAAGAACAATGAAGCTATTATAAGACCCAGGTCCCATCACACAATGCAACGCAAGCCGGAGGATAGGGTTTTTACCTTATAATAGCCAAAGAATGCTTGATACGTGAAATTTCATCTTTTATTATTACTATAAGTGTATAGTGTCAAAACAATTTCAAATCATAAGTATCAATCATAGACGGCATAAGCGCCCCATCCCACTATGTCGCCATACTAGGCTCTACAAATAAAACCGCAAAGTCATCTATTGGACGTTGGATTTCCATCTGTGAACCGAGGCAAAAGATAGTCCTCTACCGATTCGTGATGCTCTAGCCCGTGTCTTAGGAACAGCCGCAACTGCCCCTTGGATCGTCAGGGCCGGTCCGCCGATGTGGATTATTATGTTTGAACACTACGTTTCCCCACCCTATGGGGTGTCAATGAGTCCAATGACTCCATCGGTCCCGGATCGACCGATATATCCGAGGCGCCTCGCAACAGCAACAACCACATAAGTCAAACTCGTCAGGGCGTTTAAAACCACTGACGCCACTTCTAACTAGAAGGAAACGCATGCCCTCCCTGATGTCCTCTCCCGTTTCTGGTTCACAACCGGGGTGTGAGGCTCGCGAATCAACGTTACACAAAGCTATGCCACACAGGCGGTGCTTTGATCATCACCACAAGACTTTGCTTTTCAACAAAAGCCTTGATCACTTGCCACTTAGGCATGCCACACAGGCAATTCACTCCATGCGTTTGATATCCATCAATATATAACCCCTGAGCTCGTACGTCTCAGAGAAGGGCGTTAAGCAAGAGAATAAATTCTCCGACGCCAAACATATATATATTAAATAGAAATTAATCACACAGACTAAAATCCAATATGTAACGAAAAGGAATTTCGTTCAATCCGAATCAGTCGCTAAACCGATCAAGACCGTTCGAAACGCCTGATCGCTTTGAGAACACGACACAAAAGAACGCAGACGGAGGAACATTTCATTGTTAATTACAACAATTCATCAAAATACATGAATATACAGAGTATAAATGAATAAATATTACACAGAAAATATCAGAGATTACCGTACATTACATAGCAGCGGAAAATAATACAAAATACAACTGAAGAAGATACACGGATACAAAGCTGTCCGGATATCGTTCCAGCTGTACATCAGGATCCTGTGAATATAAATCTGCAAAACCGAAACTACTAGCTGCCCATGTCAAAATAAGGGCACCCAAAGTTTAGGTTAAAACAATAAACTCCAGGTCAGTCATGGGACTGGTGTGAGAACTAAAACAGTTATTATTCTTTATTGTAAAGTTAGGTAAATCAAGGGACCACGCTGTATAACACGGAACAGGTTTCCTCCCAAGAATACCAGTGCATAAAACAAACAGCGCAATGCTAAATAAAGAACAACAAAGCTATTATAAGACCCAGGTCCCATCACACAATGCAACGCAAGCCGGAGGATAGGGTTTTTACCTTATAATAGCCAAAGAATGCTTGATACGTGAAATTTCATCTTTTATTATTACTATAAGTGTATAGTGTCAAAACAATTTTAAATCATAAGTATCAATCATAGAAGGCATAAGCGCCCCATCCCACTATGTCGCCATACTAGGCTCTACAAATAAAACCGCAAAGTCACGTATTGGACGTTGGATTTCCATCTGTGAACCGAGGCAAAAGATAGTCCTCTACCGATTCGAGACGCTCTAGCCCGTGTCTCAGGAACAAACGCAACTGTCCCTTGGATCGTCAGGGCCGGTCCACCGATGTGGATTATTATGCCTGAACACTACGTTTCCCCACCCTATGGGGTGTCAATGAGTCCAATGACTCCATCGGTCCCGGATCGACCGATATATCCGAGGCGCCTCGCAACAGCAACAACCACATAAGTCAAACTCGTCAGGGCGTGTAAAACCACTGACGCCACTTCTAACTAGAAGGAAACGCATGCCCTCCCTGATGTCCTCTCCCATTTCTGGTTCACAACCGGGGTGTGAGGCTCGCGAATCAACGTTACACAAAGCTATGCCACACAGGCGGTGATTTGATCATCACCACAAGACTTTGCTTTTCAACAAAAGCCTTGATCACTTGCCACTTAGGCATGCCACACAGGCAATTCACTCCATGCGTTTGATATCCATCAATATATAACCCCTGAGCTCGTACGTCTCAGAGAAGGGCGTTAAGCAAGAGAATAAATTCTCCGCCGCCAAACAGATATATATTTAATAGAAATCAATCACACAAACTAAAATCCAATATGTAACGAAAAGGAATTTCATTCGATCCGAATCAGTCGTTAAACCGATCAAGACCGTTCGAAACGCCTGATCGCTTTGAGAACACGACACAAAAGAACGCAGACGGAGGAACATTTCATTGTTAATTACAACAATTCATCATAATACATGAATATACAGAGTATAAATGAATAAATATTACATAGAAAATATCAGAGATTACCATACATTACATAGCAGCGTAAAATAATACAAAATACAACTGAAGAAGATACACGGATACAAAGCTGTCCGGATATCGTTCCAGCTGTACATCAGGATCCTGTGAATATAAATCTGCAAAACCGAAACTACTAGCTGCCCGTGTCAAAATAAGGGCACCCAGAGTTTAGGTTAAAACAATAAACTCCAGGTCAGTCATGAGACTGGTGTGAGAACTAAAACAGTTATTATTCTTTATTGTAAAGTTAGGTAAATCAAGGGACCACGCTGTATAACACGGAACGGGTTTCCTCCCAAGAATACCAGTGCATAAAACAAACAACGCAATGCTAAATAAAGAACAATGAAGCTATTATATGACCCAGGTCCCATCACACAATGCAACGCAAGCCGGAGGATAGGGTTTTTACCTTATAATAGCCAAAGAATGCTTGATACGTGAAATTTCATCTTTTATTATTACTATAAGTGTATAGTGTCAAAATAATTTCAAATCATAAGTATCAATCATAGACGGCATAAGCGCCCCATCCCACTATGTCGCCAAACTAGGCTCTACAAATAAAACTGCAAAGTCACGTATTGGACGTTGGATTTCCATCTGTGAACCGAGGCAAAAGATAGTCCTCTACCGATTCGAGACGCTCTAGCCCGTGTCTCAGGAACAGCCGCAGCTGCCCCTTGGATCGTCAGGGCCGGTCCACCGATGTGGATTATTATGCCTGAACACTACGTTTCCCCACCCTATGGGGTGTCAATGAGTCCAATGACTCCATCGGTCCCAGATCGACCGATATATCCGAGGCGCCTCGCAACAGCAACAACCACATAAGTCAAACTCGCCAGGGCGTGTAAAACCACTGACGCCACTTCTAACTAGAAGGAAACGCATGCCCTCCCTGATGTCCTCTCCCATTTCTGGTTCACAACCGGGGTGTGAGGCTCGCGAATCAACGTTACACAAAGCTATGCCACATAGGCGGTGCTTTGATCATCACCACAAGACTTTGCTTTTCAACAAAAGCCTTGATCACTTGCCACTTAGGCATGCCACACAGGCAATTCACTCCATGCGTTTGATATCCATCAATATATAACCCCTGAGCTCGTACGTCTCAGAGAAGGGCGTTAAGCAAGAGAATAAATTCTCTGCCGCCAAACAAATATATATTTAATAGAAATCAATCACACAGACTAAAATCCAATGTCAGACACACAGTCCATTTACAAGTTCGTTCTGGGTCTGAACGAAACCGGAGGCACCTAGTACCCCGCAAATCCATCGATCTCCAAGTACGTCTGGACGATCACCGACTGTTTCCTCCTCTTGGGTGTACAGCCCAATCGAGATCATCAGTAACCACCCAAATGACGTGAAGACCTCCGGTCTTCAACCACCGTCTTCATCTTCGACACCACATCGAATCAGTTATTCAGGATGGGATAAACCCGGTCTTTCTGAATAACTCGCGTATATAATAAACGAGTGTTACACAAACACAACATACGCCTCATTCCAATTCAGAATATTCTTTTATTCAAATATTCTTATACTTTGGGAAAGGTTCCCATTAATTTTATCAAAGATAAATTCTTTAAATTTATTCTTTAATCACCTTTGAATATCAATTCAAACTAGTCGGGATTAGCGAACCACACCGAAGTAATCATTTATTTTATTTCCCAATCCCAACCTATTCACCCCATGAAGTAAAACTGGTAATACTTCATATCTAACACCACGGTGTTATCGGTAAATTCAATTACCATTTCACGTTCAAATCTAATTAAAGATTTTACTATCGCCTGGAGTAAAACTGGTGATACTCCATTCTCGATCTTTTCAATCTAATTAAAGATTCATTAAAACTCCACTTAGTTTTAATCTTTAACTGGGTTAAAGAATCAGTGTCATTTAAAACACAGTTCACGATAAACCCAAAATTACATTCCATTAATTATCGGGTTAAAGAACAAGTGTTATTTAAAACACTGTTCACGATAAACCCAAAAATCAATACCAATTCAATTCCAATTAAATATCATTTAGTTGGTACACTTCATTAAATCTAAATAAAAAGATTTATTCTTTTTCTCAACTGGGCTTAAGAACAGTGTTAATGAAGACACCATTCACGACAAACCCAAATCACATTTGATATTAAATACAAGGCTCTGAATAGAAAATATATCGGCTTATATTCAATATCAAATTTTACGACCAACAAATATCGTATTGGAAATAACGATATTAATATATCTTTCAAATTTCCATAACAATATCTGTATAATCACAAAATCCAACATCGAAATATTCCGAAAACAATTTCGATTCAAATCCATTCCAAACCAATTATTGGAAATTCTAGTTATTTTCAAAACCATTTCAAATCCACTTTATTTATTTTAAAAATAAATAGAATTATAATTCTAGTTCAAAACTAGTTCATTTCGATAAAAATCTATTTTTATCTTTTCAAATATGGAGTTTTTCATCCCAATTCTTCCCAAATCATTTCTTATGATTTTACACAAATTATTACTATTTTTAATAATTTTGTCCAGGCCCGTACAGTCGATTTCCATCAACGGCCATCGAACTGCACTTACATCGACCTTTTCCAAATTTGATTTGGACATAATTTCAAATCCAACCGTTAGATTTCTAATTTCTAATATTCGTTAGAAAGCTCTTTTCGATACGAACCCAACGGTTCTGGTTTTAGGAGAATCCGATGGTCGGATCTCCCGCAATATCCATTCGAAGTTAATGGTCGAAATTCGCGAACTGCCGCAGCGTGGCGCGTTCTATTTAGGCCATTATATTATATATATAATATGTATAATATATACTTCTTCGATTTCCTTTTAAAACGTATTTTATAAATCGTTTTAAATTCGTTTTCAAAACGATTTCAACTTCTTTTCAAATTCAAATCAAAATCGATTTTTTCCTTATAAATTCGATTTAAATTCATTTCAAATTGATTTCAATTCAAATCGATTTTTAATTCAATTTTAGTTCGTTTTCAATTTCATTCAATTTCAATTCGAATTCATTTCTATTCAATTTCAATTCGAATTCATTTCTATTCACTTTCAATTCGAATTCATTTCTATTCACTTTCAATTCGAATTCATTTCTATTCACTTTCAATTCGAATTCTAATTCTTTTCAAAATATCAGATTTTGAAATCACTTTCGATATTCATTATAAAATGAATAAAATCTATATAAATATCGTTCACGTCAAAACGGCGTCAATCTAATCAACACGGCTTCATATATTTCTATGTTCAAATATTCTATTTCAAATATTTCTATTTCAAATATTTCTATTCAAAACTGGAATGAGGCCCAATCAATTACCATATAATGTTAATTATATGGATTTTCTACAACACATGTATACAATAACAACGATGAATAATCAACCATCATCCAAAGTGCATTCTACACTGTATAAGCATCAAATATAAATATTTAACGCTTATAACAGTCTGTCAATCAATCGATCGACATACAACTAATTATTGGGATTAGTGTATGTCATATATCATCCCAATACCCGTGTGGGGTTTCAAACAATCAAACACAGATTTTATTTGTGCAGTTGGGCGATGTGTAAAATTTATCATCCCAATCAATATCAATCAAATCAGTGTATATAAACAAATCTCCGATTTGTTTATATTAATTTATTTCATTTCATATACACGTTAAAAATTCTATTTTAACTATATAATATTTTCCACTATAAAATATTTTATTTCGTTTCACATCACATCACACAATCAACTACACATCAAAATCAAACAAACAAGCATACAAGCCGTCCATGGTCTGTGGACGACGGGTGTCGGGTGCTACTAAACACCGTCTGCATCCTAGTATATAATTCAACTAGAAATGAATTCAAAGTGAGAAGTTCTCACAGAGGGTTCCACTCCGCCGTGCTTTGCTTCTGAACTACTGAACCGTCTGGATCTGTCTAAAATCCCAATGCAGTTCTTTTCACGCTGTTCAAATAAAATTTATATTTTTATTACTTCATTTCTATAAATAGAAATCATATTTTTATAATCAAGCTATATTGATAAAATTTCTATTTTTATATCGCTACTATATAGATAAAAATTCTATTTTTATAACGGTGTTCATATGATAAAGATTATATTTTTATCACGCTATTCTCTATATAAAAATTATAATTTTATATATCTACTTGTAATATAAAGATCGAATTTTTATACCACCACTATAAAATCACCTTTTTATTTCAACATATATATAAAATAAAAATCAGATTTTTATTTCGCTACATATATAAAGATGATATTTTTATATTTTCTATTATATAAAAATTATATTTTTAATACTTCTATAATATAAAAATCATATTCTTATATTTCACATATGATAAAAATCATATTTTTGCTTCTTCTACATAATAAAAATCATATTTTTATTATCTAAATTATATAAAAACTATATTTTTAACCTTCCTATCATATAAAAATTATATTTTTACATTGCAACTTCTATAAAGTTCACATCTTTATCTTCACTTCATATGTATAAAAAAAATCATATCTCTTCTATGTGTTCAAAATCAAATCTTTAAGCTATTAAAAATCCAAACTTTCATTGATTAAAAATCTTAGCTTTCCTTTTAAAAAAATATTCCTTTTCCAAATCAGTTTTTATACCCGACAAAAATCAGTTTTAAATCAAAGAAAATAAATAAAATCCTGGAAAGAAAAAAAACTTACATTAACTGTTGGAAAAGGGGGGGCTGCTAGCGATCTCTGGAGGTGGCAGGGCGTCGGAGCAGTGTGGAGGAGTGCCGCCGGCGTCAGGGGTTGCGGTGGCTGCTTTGCGTCGTGAGGGGGCTTTGGAGGCCGGAGTCTTCGATTGGAGGGGGCTTTGACGCGAGGAGGACGAGAGACGGTGAGGAGGCGCTGCGGTGGTGGGGGTTCAAGGCTAGGGCGTGGCGGGTTTTGAAGAGCGGCAGAAGGAGAGAGGGGGAGAAGAGGTCGGAGACAAAAGGGGGCGGGCTGAGGCAGGCCGCGCCGGTGGCGCTCCGATGGGAGGAGCGACGACGCTCCTCCCCCCTCTTCGTCTTCTTTTTTTTAATTTGATTTGAATGAACGATAAAAAGGGGGCTCAGTGGATAAAGGAGAGAGTGAGAGTAAGGTAATAATTTTATATATATTTATTTTAATTTTTATCTCCAAAAAGCAACTTAAAATTTCGGACTCAAAACGTGACCCACCGCCTGTCGTCCCCAGCTAATTACCCCCATTCCGAACACAATGGGCTATGTATCGTAAGCTGATTCGATCGTTTCGATCAGTTTCCGTCAAAATCAAAATATAACTCTATATATTGAATTTGAACGCGCATTTCAATTTACCGGGACCACACACTAACTCTAAAAATTCCAGAAAAATATTCTCTAGCTTCGTATTGATGATACGGTCCTAACAAAACTAATTTCGTCAAATTCCAAGACCGTTTGGAAATTGGCCATTTTCCAGTCGATTAAAATCAACTAAAACAGGTCAAACGCGTTTTCCTTTGCAACACTCACATATTGATTCGAAAAATTATGAAATTTGAAACCTAGCAATAATTCGACATCGCGGATCCAACAAAACTGGTTTTGTCGAAAACCGAGGTCGTTTGCAAAATGGCCATTTTTAAGGGCCGAAATTCCATAGCGACTATTCTGAAATTTCAAATAGACATAACTTTTGATACCCGCTATGAAATTTCAATTTTTTGGATTCGTTGAAAAGATATTCTCAAATAGATTCAAATATTTTTGGTTTCACTAAAATCCGGTTTATTTTGCACCCGGTACATTCATTTGAAATCGAATTATCGAACTACCGCGCCATTTTCATCTCCTTTTATAATTAAAATAAAATATTATAATCTAACGACGATTCGAATAAATATATACGTTCGAATTCTATTCAAAATAAATTTCTCGTCGTTATTATTTAAAATACATTCGATAAATATCAGAGATTTTACAACAATTTCATTGTATATTACAACAATTCCATCAGAATACAAGAATATACAGAGTATGAATAAATAAAATACATTCGATAAATATCAGAGATTACAATACATTACATAGCAGCGGAAAAATAATACAATACACAACTAGAAGTAGTACGCAGATACAAAGCTTTCCGAGTATCGTTCCAGTTGTAAATCAGGATCCTGCGAATATAAATCTGCAAAACCAAAACTACTAGCTGCTCGTGTCAAAATAAGGGCACCCAGAGTTTAGGTTAAAACAATAAACTCTAGATCAGTCATGGGATTGGTGTGAGAACTAAAACAGTTATTTATCTTTATTTTAAAGTTCGGTAAATCAAGGGACCACGCCATATAACATGGAACGGGTTTCCTCCCAAGAATACCAGTGCATAAAACAATAGCGCAATGCTAAATAAAGAAAAATGAAGCTATTATAAGACCTTGGTCCTATTACACAATGCAACGCAAGCCGGGGGATAGGGTTTTACCTTATAATAGCCAAAGAATGCTTGATACGTTTAAAAACAGATTATTTTGGTAGTACTATAAGTGTATAGTGTATAAAACAACTTCAAATCATAAGTATCAATCATAGACGGCATAAGCGCCCCATCCCACTATGTCGCCATATATAGGATTACAACTAAAATCGAAACGTCACGTATTGGAAGTTGGATTTCCATCTGTGAATCAAGGCAAAGGATAGTCCTTACCGACTTCGAGACAATCTAGCCCATGTATCAGGTTCAGAGCGCATCGACCCTTGGAGAGACAGGGCCGGTCCACCGATGTGGATTATAATTCCTGAACACTACGTTTCCCCGCCCTATGGGGCGTAAATGAGCCAACGAATGACTCCATCGGCTTCACATAGTCACCGATATATCCGAGGCGCCTCGCAAACCAACATATTGATTCGAAAAATTATGAAAATTGGAATCTAGCAATAACTAGACATCACGAATCCGCGCAGCCCCCCTAGCCCACATCAAACGCCACCCACTCCGACGCCCCCTCACTTTAGAACCACCTGCTTCGCCTCTGATCCCCCATTCACCAACGATTATAAAGGTATGTTTTTATAATTTTATTTATTTATTTACTTAGTTATAAAAACTGATTTTTTTTCATATATGATTAGCTTTAAAAATAAAGGCGAAATTTTTATATTATAAAAAGAAGTTAAAAATATATTTTTCATATGATGTAGAGGATAAAAATAGGATTTTTATATTTTAGAAAGAATAAAAATTTGATTTTTAATTTATAGAAGATATAAAGATATGATTTTTATCTAATGTAGATAGTAAAAATATAATTTTCATAATATAGAAAGGTTAAAAATAAAATTTTTATACTAGTGGCATATTAAAAATATGATTTTTATTCATGCAGAGTAATAAAAATATAATCTTTATTAGGAAAAGAGCAATATAAAAATATATTTTTTTATAACGAAGTGAAGATAAAAAATTGATTTTTATATATACGAGGTGAAGATAAATAAATTCGATCTTTATATATGAAATAGAAATATAAAAAAATATATTTTTTATATAGAAAGAAGCGTGGTAAATATATATGAAGTAGAAATAAAAATATGATTTTTACTTCGATAAAAAGAGTATTTTTATATATGAAAGATCAGTTTAAAAATATGATTTTTATTTATTGAAATGAAGCAATAAAAATATAATTTTTATTGTGAACAGCGTGAAAAGAACTGCATTGGAATTTCAAATCGAATTCAGACGGTTCAGCAGTTCAACAGCAAAGCACGGCGGAGTGGAACCCTCTGTGAGAACTTCTCACCTTCAATTTAATTTTTCTAGTTAAAATATATACTAGGATGCAGACGGTGTTTAGTAGCACCCGACACCCATCGTCCACAGACCATGGATGGCTTGTATGCTTGTTTGTTTGATTTTGATGTGTAGTTGATTGTGTGATGTGATGTGAAATGTAATAAAATATTTAATAGTGGAAAATATTTTATAGTTAAAAATAGAATTTTTAACGTGTATTTAAAATAAATATTTATAAACAAATCGGAGATTTGTTTATATACACTGATTTGATTGATATTGATTGGGACGATAAATTTTACACATCGCCCAACTACACAAATAAAAGTTGTGTTTGATTGTTTGAAACCCCACACGGGTATTGGGATGATAGATGACATACACTAATCCCAATAATTAGTTGTATGTCGATCGATTGATTGACAGACTGTCATAAGCGTTAAATATTTATATTTGATGCTTATACAGTGTAGAATGCACTCTGCATGATGGTTGATTATTCATCATTGTTATTTTATACAGGTGTTGTAGAAAATCCATATAATTAACATTATATGGTAATTGATTGGGCCTCATTCCAGTTTTGAAATAGAATATTTGAAATAGAAATATTTGAAATAGAAATATTTGAAATAGAAATATTTGAAAAAGAAATATTTGAAATAGAATATTTGAAAATAGAAATATATGAAGCCGTGTTGATTAGATTTACGCCATTTTGACGTGAACGATATTTATATCGATTTTATTCATTTTATAATGAATATCGAAAGTGATTTCAAAATCTGATATTTTGAAATGAAATGAATTCGAATTGAAATTGAATTGAATTGAAAACGAACTGAAATTGAATTAAAAATTGATTTGAATTGAAATAAATTTGAAATGAATTTAAAACGAATTTATATTGGGAAAATTTAATTTTGATTTGAATTTGAAAAGGAAGCTGAAATTGTTTTGAAAACAAATTTAAAACGATTTATAAATTTCGTTTCGAAAGGAAATTGACAAAGTATATATTATATATATTATATAATGGTCTGAATAGAACGTGCCGCGCCGCGGCAGTTCGCGAATTTCGACCATTGACTTCGAATGGACATTGCGGGAGATCCGACCGTCGGATCCTCCTAAAACTGGAACCTTTGGGTTCGTATCGAAAAGAGCTTTCTAACGTATATTAGAAATTTGAAATCTAACGGTTGGATTTGGAATTATGTCCAAATCAAATTTGGAAAAGGTCGCTGTAAGTGCAGTTCGATGGCCATTGATGGAAATCGACTGTAGGGCCTTGATAAAATTATTAAAAATAGTAATACTTTGTGTGAAATCATAAGAAATGATTTGTGAAGAATTGGGATGAAAAACTCCATATTTGAAAAGATAAAAATAGGTTTTTATCGAAATGAACTAGTTTTGAACTAGAATAGTAATTTATTTATTTTTAAAATAAATAAATTGGATTTGAAATGGTTTTGAAAATAACCAGAATTTCCAATAATTGCATTGGAATGGATTTGAATCGAAATTGTCTTCGGAATAGTTCGATGTTGGATTTCGTGATTATACAGATATTGTTAGGGAAATTTGATAGATATATTTATATCGTTATTTCCAATACGATATTTGTTGGTCGTAGAATTTGATATTGAATATAAGCCGATATATTTTCTATTCAGAGCCTTATATTTAATATCAAATGTGATTTGGGTTTGTCGTGAATGGTGTCTTCATTAACACTGTTCTTGAGCCCAGTTGAGAAAAAGATTAAATCTTTTTATTTAGATTTAATGAAGTGTACCAATTAATCAAGATCATCAGTAATTATCCAAACGACGTGAAGACCTCCGGTCTTCTACCATCGTCTTCATCTTCGACTTATCGTCGTAACAGTTATTCAGAATGGGATAAACCCGGTCTTTCTGAATAACTCGCGTATACAATAAATACGTGTTACACAAACACAACATACGCCTCATTCCAGTTCATCGGTCACTAACCGTAAATTAATCAAGAGAATAATTCCCCAAATATTAACCCCGAAGGCCGAAACCAACATCAGATCAATATCCAGAAAACCATTCTGCTTAGCTAACCGACAGTTAGTTTCTAAATTTCACATTCTTAGGGAAAGGTTCCCATTAATTTTATCAAAGATAAATCTTTCAAATTTATTCTTTAATCTACTTTTGAATATCAATTCAAACTAATTGGGATTAGCGATCCATACCGAAGTGATCATTTATTTTATTTCCCAATCCCAACCTATTCATCCCATGAAGTAAAACTGGTTATACTTCATATCTAACCCCACGGTGTTATCGGTAAATTCAATTACCATTTCATGTTCAAATCTAATTAAAGATTTAACTATCGCCTGGAGAAAAACCGGTGATACTCCATTCTCGATCTTTTCAATCTAATTAAAGATTCATTAAAACTCCGTTTAGTATTAATCTTTAACTGGGTCAAAGAATCAGTGTCATTTAAAACACGATTCACGATAAACCCCAAAATCACATCACATTTCCATCAGCCCCTAACCGTAAATTAACAAGTGAGCAATTCCCTAAGTATTAACCCCGAAAGCCGAAACCAACATCAGATCAATACCCCAGAAACCATTCAACTTAACTAATCTCCAGTTAGTTTCTGATTTTCTTAACTCCTTTGGGTCTAAGAACAGTATTATTGAAGATACCGTTCACGACAACCCAAAATCACATTCCGCTAATTATCAGGTTAAAGAACAAGTGTTATTTAAAACACTGTTCACGATAAATCCAAAAATCAACACCAATTCAATTCCAATTAAATATCATTTAATTGGTACACTTCATTAAATCTAAACAAAAAGATTTAATCATTTTCTCAACTGGGCTTAAGAACAGTGTTAATAAAGACACCATTCATGACAAACCCAAATCACATTTGATATTAAATACAAGGCTCTGAATAGAAAATATATCGGCTTATATTCAATATCAAATTCTACGACCAACAAATATCGTATTGGAAATAACGATATATATATATCTTTCAAATTTCCATAACCATATCTGTATAATCACGAAATCCAACATCGAAATATTCCGAAGACAATTTCGATTCAAACCCATTCCAATGCAATTATTGGAAATTCTGGTTATTTTCAAAACCATTTCAAATCCAATTTATTTATTTCAAAAATAAATTGATTTTAATTCTGGTTCAAAACTAGTTCATTTCGATAAAAATCTATTTTTTATCTTTTCAAATATGGAGTTTTTCATCCCAATTCTTCACAAATCATTTCTTATGATTTTACACAAATTATTATTATTATTATTAATTTTATCAAGGCCCGTACAGTCGATTTCCATCTACGGCCATCGAACTGCACTTACAACAACCTTTTTCAAATTTGATTTGGACATAATTCCAAATCCAACCGTTAGATTTCAAATTTCTCACATTCGTTAGAAAGCTCTTTTCGATACGAACCCAACGGTTCTGGTTTTAGGAGAATCCGACGGTCGGATCTCCCGCAATGTCCATTCGAAGTCAATGGTCGAAATTCGCGAACTACCGCGGCGCGGCGCGTTCTATTCAGGCCATTATATATATAATATATATATATATATATTATATATTTCATCGATTTCCTTTTAAAACGTATTTTATAAATCGATTTAAATTCGTTTTCAAAACGATTTCAACTTCCTTTTCAAATTCAAATTGAATTTTTCCTTATAAATTCGATTTAAATTCATTTCAAATTGATTTCAATTCAAATCGATTTTTAATTCAATTTCAGTTCGTTTTCAATTTCATTCAATTTCAATTCGAATTCATTTCTATTCAATTTCAATTCGAATTCATTTCTATTCACTTTCAATTCGAATTCATTTCTATTCACTTTCAATTCAAATTCTAATTCTTTTCAAAGTATCAGATTTTGAAATCACTCTCGATATTCATTATAAAATGAATAAAATCGATATAAATATCGTTCACGTCAAAATGGCGTCAATCTAATCAACACGGCTTCATATATTTCTATTTTCAAATATTCTATTTCAAATATTTCTTTTTTAAATATTTCTATTCAAATATTTTCTTTTCAAAACTGGAATGAGGCCCAATCAATTACCATATAATGTTAATTATATGGATTTTCTACAGCACATGTATACAACAACAACGATGAATAATCAACCATCATCCAAAGTGCATTCTACACTGTATAAGCATCAAATATAAATATTTAACGCTCATAACAGTCTGTCCATCAATCGATCGACATACAACTAATTATTGGGACTAGTGTTTGTCATATATCATCCAAATACCCGTGTGGGGTTTTCAAACAATCAAACACGGATTTTATTTGTGCAGTTGGGCGATGTGTAAAATTTATCGTCCCAATCAATATCAGTCAAATGTGTGTATATAAACAAATCGTCCGATTTGTTTATATTAATTTCATTTTAGATACACGTTAAAAATTCTATTTTTAACTGTATAAATATTTTATTTCATTTCACATCACATCACACAATCAACTACACATCAAAATCAAACAACCAAGCATACAAGCCGTCCATGGTCTGTGGACGACGGGTGTCGGGTGCTGCTAAGCACCGTCTGCATCCTAGTATATATTTTTAACTAGAAATAAATTTAAAAGTGAGAAGTTCTCACAGAGGATTCCACTCCGCCGTGCCTTGCTGTTGAACTGCTGAACATCTGGATTTGTTTGCAATTCCAATGCAGTCCTTTTTCACGCTGTTTACATAATAAAAATTCTATTTTTATTACTTCATTTCAATAAACAAAAATCATATTTTTATTTCTACTTTATATATATTTTCGACGCTTCTTTCTATATACAAATTATATATAAAGATTGAATTTTTATTATTATACCTATATAAAAATTATATTTTCTCTACAATATAAAAATTATATTTTCTCTACAATATAAAAATCACATTTTTATTCTTCACATCTAATAAAAATCATATTTTTATTCTTTCTATAATATAAAAATCATATTTTTATTCTTTCTATAATATAAAAATCATATTTTTATTCTTTCTATAATATAAAAATCATATTTTTATTATCTTTATACATATAAAAATTATATTTTTATTATCTTTATCCATATAAAAATTATATTTTTATATTTTTAAAATCACATCTTTTGAAATGAAAAATCTAATCTTTTTCATGTTAACAATCTAAACTTTATTCATGTTAAAATCTAAACTTTATTCCTGTATAATATAAAAAAAACCTATGTTTATTTCCAATAAACGAATTACTTGCTTTTTATATAAAAATAAACAACAACAAAACAAAAAGAAAAGAAAAATAGAAAATAGAAATAAATAGAACTCACTGTATACGGAGAGGAGGGGGGTTTGTCCACGTCATCGCAGGGGGTAGGGGCGCGTCGGAGTGCGGTCAGGGGGCGACGTCATGCTTGGCTGCGGTGGTGGGGGGTGACGGGTTCGCTGCTTCGATTCAGCGTGGGTTTTTGGGTGAGCGAGAGGGAGCAGGGCTGAGAAGGAGAGGGGTTCATCGGTGGGAGGGGCTTGCGGCGAGGTGGGGGGAGGGATTTCCGGCGGGCGACGCTCCTATCGAGGTGGCGACGAGCGATTTCTGGGGGGGTGGAAGCACGGGATCGGGTTTCCTCCCAAGAACACCAGTCCATAAAACAAACAACGTAATGCTAAATAAAGAACAATGAAGCTATTATAAGACCCAGGTCCCATCACACAAGCCGAAGGATAGGGTTTTTACCTTATAATAGCCAAGAATGCATGGTACGTGAAATTTCATCTTTTATTATTACTATAAGTGTATAGTGTCAAAACAATTTCAGATCATAAGTATCAATCATAGACGGTAAAAGCGCCCCATCCCACTATGTCGCCATACTAGGCTCTACAAATAAAATGGCAAAGTCACGTATTGGAAGTTGGATTTCCATCTGTGAACCGAGGCAAAAGATAGTCCTCTACCGATTCGAGATGCTCTAGCCCGTGTCTCAGGAACAGCCGCAACTGCCCCTTGGATCGTCAGGGCCGGTCCACCGATGTGGATTATTATGCCTGAACACTACGTTTCCCCACCCTATGGGGTGTCAATGAGTCCAGTGACTCCACCAGTCCCGGATCGACCGATTTATCCGAGGCTCCTCGCAACAGCAACAACCACATTAGTCAAACTCGTCAGGGCGTGTAAAACCACTGATGCCACTTCTAACTAGAAGGAAACGCATGCCCTCCCTGATGTCCTCTCCCGTTTCTGGTTCACAACCGGGGTGTGAGGCTCGTGAATCAACATTACACAAAGCTATGCCACACAGGCGGTGCTTTGATCATCACCACAAGACTTTGCTTTTCAATAAAAGCCTTGATCACTTGCCACTTAGGCATGCCACACAGGCAATTCACTCCATGCGTTTGATATCCATCAATATATAACCCCTGAGCTCGTACGTCTCAGAGAAGGGCGTTAAGGAAGAGAATAAATTCTCCGCCGCCAAACAGATATATATTTAATAGAAATCAATCACACAGACTAAAATCCAATGTCAGACACATAGTCCATTTACAAGTTCGTTCTGGGTCTGAACGAAACCGGAGGCACCTAGTACCCCGCTTATCCATCGATCTCCAAGTACATCTGGACGACCACTAACTGTTTCCATCTTTTTAGGTGTACAGCCCAATCAAGATCATCAGTAATTATCCAAACGACGTGAAGACCTCCGGTCTTCGACCACCGTCTTCATCTTCGACTAATCGCCGAAACAGTTATTCAGAATGGGATAAACCCGGTCTTTCCGAATAACTCGCGTATATAATAAACAAGTGTTACACAAACACAACATACACTTCATTCCAATTCATCAGTCACTAACCGTGAATTAGCAAGAGAATAATTCCCCAAACATTAACCCCGAAGGCCGAAACCAACATCAGATCAATACCCAGGGAACCATTCTTCTTAGCTAACCTACAGTTAGTTTCTAAATTTCACTTTCTTAGGGAAAGGTTCCCATTAATTTTATCAAAGATAAATTCTTTTAAATTTATTCTTTAATCTCCTTTTGAATATCAATTCAACTAGTCGGGATTAGCGAACCATACCGAAGTAATCATTTAGTTTATTTCCCAATCCCAACCTATTCATCCCATGAAGTAAAACTAGTAATACTTCATATCTAACACCACGGTGTTATCGGTAAATTCAATTACCATTTCACGTTCAAATCTAATTAAAGATTTAACTATCGCCAGGAGCAAAACTGGGGATACTCCATTCTCGTTCCTTTCAATCTAATTAAAGATTCATTAAAAACTCCACTTAGTTTTAATCTTTGACTGGGTTAAAGAATCAGTGCCATTTAAAACACGGTTCACGATAAACCCCAAAATCACATCACATTTCAATCAGTCCCTAACCGTAAATTAGCAAGTGAGCAGTTCCCTGAGTATTAACCCCGAAGGCCGAAACCAACATCAGAACAATACCCCAGAAACCATTCAACTTAACTAATTTCCAGTTAGTTTCTGATTTTCTTAACTCCTTTTTGGGCCTAAGAACAGTATTATCGAAGATACCGTTCACGACAACCCAAAATCACATTTCATTGATTGTCAGGTTAAAGAACAAGTGTTATTTAAAACACTGTTCACGATAAACCCAAAAATCAATACCAATTCAATTCCAATTAAATATCCTTTAATTGGTACACTTCATTAAATCTAAATAAAAAGATTTAATCTTTTTCTCAACTGGGCTTAAGAACAGTGTTAATGAAGACACCCTTCACGACAAACCCAAATCACATTCGATATTAAATACAAGGCTCTGAATAGAAAATATATCGGCTTATATTCAATATCAAATTCTACGACCAACAAATATCGTATTGGAAATAACGATATATATATATATATATATATATCTTTCAAATTTCCATAACCACATCTGTATAATCACGAAATCCAACATCGAAATATTCCGAAGACAATTTCGATTCAAATCCATTCCAATGCAATTATTGGAAATTCTAGTTATTTTCAAAACCATTTCAAATCCAATTTATTTATTTTAAAAATAAATAGAATTATAATTCTAGTTCGAAACTAGTTCATTTAGATAAAAATCTATTTTTATCTTTTCAAATATGGAGTTTTACATCCCAATTCTTCACAAATCATTTCTTATGATTTTACACAAATTATTGATATTTTTAATAATTTTATCAAGGCCCGTACAGTCGATTTCCATCAACGGCCATCGAACTGCACTTACAGCGACCTTTTCCAAATTTAATTTGGACATAATTCCCAATCCAACCGTTAGATTTCAAATCTCTAATATTCATTAGAAAGCTCATTTCGATATGAACCCAACGGTTCCGGTTTTAGGAGAATCCGACGGTCGGATCTCCCGCAATATCCATTCGAAGTCAATGGTCGAAATTCACGAACTGCCGCGGCGCGGCGCGTTCTATTCAGGCCATTATATTATATATATAATATATATAATATATACTTCGTCGATTTCTTTTCGAAACAAAATTTATAAATCGTTTTAAATTCATTTTCAAAACGATTTTGACTTCCTTTTCAAATTCAAATCAAAATTGAATTTTCCCTTACAAATTCGTTTTAAAGTCATTTCAAATTGATTTCAATTCAAATCGATTTTTAATTCAATTTCAATTCGCATTCAATTCAATTTGAATTTCAAGTTAATTCAATTTCAATTCGAATTCATTTCTTTTCAATTTCAATTCGAATTCAATTCTATTCAATTTCAATTCGAATTCGATTCAAAACGATTTCAATCCTAATTCAATTTAATTCGAATTTCAATTCTATTCGAATTTCAAATCATTTTAGTTTATTTCGAATATCAAATCAATTCAATTTAATTTGAATTTCAATTCACTTTAATATTCATTTCAATTTGAATAAAATCGATATAAATATCGTTCACGTCAAAATGGCGTCAATTCACTATTTTCGCTACGGCTTAAGTTTTTCAACTTTTTAGTTTCTAAGAACTTTTCAAATTTTTCAAAAATTTGGCTAACACCCTAAATTTTCGAAAAATTTCGCCATAACCTCCCTTGCACCGGGGACTTCGGGATATTTCATATAGCCTCCCATGACCTTCTTCAATCAAAAAGAAAAAGCCAAGCGGCGAGCCAATCGGCTCATAAAATCATCATCACCCAAACAAAACAGTAAATTATGATAAACATGTACCTATTTGTCGGGCAAACAATTTTATTTGTGCAGTTGGGCGATGTGTAAAATTTATTCATACTCTGTATATTCTTGTATTCTAAGGGAATTATTGTAATTAACAATGAAATGTTCTTCTGTCTGCGTTCTAATTTGTCGTGTTCTCAAAACAATCAGGTGTTTCGAACGGTCTTCATCGGTTTAGCGACTGATTCGGATCGAGCGAAATTCCGGGTCGTTAGAGATGAGATCAGGAGTATCCTAGAACGAGTGTGAAGAGTATTAAAGTGAATTGAAATTCGAATTAAATTGAATTGATTTTTATATAATGTAGATAATAAAAATGTGATTTTTATAGCGATAATTTTTTTTTTGATTTTTATATATATAGAATAGTAATAAAAATTAAATCTTTATATATGAAATAGAAATATTTGAATAGAAATATTTGAAATAGAAATATTTGAAATCGAATATTTGAAAATAGAAATATATCGGCTTATATTCAATATCAAATTCTACGACCAACAAATATCGTATTGGAAATAACAATATAAATATATCTTTCAAATTTCCCTATCAATATCTGTATAATCACGAAATCCAACATCGAACTATTCCGAAGACAATTTCGATTCAAATCCATTTCCAATCTATATATTGGAAATCCTGGTTATTTTCAAAACCATTTCAAATCTAATTTATTTATTTTTAAAATAAATAAAGTGGATTTGAAATGGTTTTGAAAATAACCAGGATTTCCAATATATAGATTGGAAATGGATTTGAATCAAAATTGTCTTTGGAATAGTTCGATGTTGGATTTCGTGATTATACAGATATTGTTAGGGAAATTTGAAAGATATATTTATATCGTTATTTCTAATACGATATTTGTTGGTCGTAGAATTTGATATTGAATGCACAATCCCACGTCCTCGGGGACTACACCGCCCATCTCACCCATACTTTTAGTCGTCTGGGTTACCCGAATCTTTAGCCACATACTAAATCATTTCATATCCCCAAGTGGGGAAAATCATTTCACAATATAATAATCATAAGTACGTTCAAACTACAGTACTTTACATTAACAATTCATACATATGATCAGTCACTGTAAATCACATAACCTTTGAGCTCGTATGTCTCAAAGAAGGGTGTTAAGAAAGAGAATAAATTCTCTGCCACCAAACAGATATATCATCAATAGCAACTAATCAGTTATGTGATGAACTACAATGTCAAACACATAATACATTTCTAGATCATTTTAGAAACGTCGGGTGTAGGCCTCGAAATCCTTTCTGTTTTATAAAACATTTTTATAAAACATTCCTTGTCCAAAATCGGGAATATATTTCTTTTTACTTAAGAAAAATATCATTTCAAAATCATTCATTAAATTTGAAATGAACTCAACATCGCTAACACCTCATAGTCAAATCGTGAAGTGTTTCACAAGGCGTTAGCATACTAGTTCTACCCACCCAATGCTAAATGTAAAAGCATATCTTGCTCATAAACTGGTCGAGCACAATACAAACAATCAATCAATCATAATCGTGAATATCAACAACCAAGTATATTTGGTTTATATCACACCCCATGTTTTGGTAAATTTAATCACCATTCATTCATTCAAATCCAATTAAAGATTTATTAAAACTCTAGTTCAGTTTTAATTTCACAAATCATTTCTTAATGATTATTCAAATTTCTGGAAATTAATCCAGCTTTTAATTGGGTTAAAGAACAACTATCATTTAAAACATCGTTCACGATAAACCCAAACTTATCTTCCACCAAAATGGAATCTTCACGGAAATCATAACAGTATATAGTCGATATAAATTTTCGTATCAAACCAATACTATAAATGGAATAATGACAAAACCTTTTAAATTCCATATATAGTAACGATCTTCCTTTACAGAAGCTCATCTCAATTATTACCAAGTCAAATTCCATTCAATTCCAATTTAATATATTAAATTGGAAATCTTTACTTTGGAAAATTCCATTAATCTTAATTAAAAGATTATAAATTCCAAATCATATTCTTCACTATTAATTGGGTTAAAGAACAAGTGTTATTTAAAACACCATTCACGATAAATCCAAAAATCCAATTCTTAATTCAATTCCAATTAAATATTAATTAATTGGTAAACTTCTCTAAATCTTAATTAAAATATTATTCTTTTCTCAACTGGGTTTAAGAACAGTGTTATTTAAGACATCGTTCACGGCAAACCCAAAATCCAATTTGATATTAAATACAAGGTTCTAAACAGAAATTATATCGGCTTATATTCAATATCAAATTCTGAAACCAACGAATATCGTATTGGGAATAACGATATATATATATATATCTTCCAAATTCCTCAACAATATCCGTATAATCACGGAATCCAATATCGAAATATTTCTAAGATTATTTCCATTTAAAACCATTCCAATTTATACATTGAAAAATTCTAGTTATATTAAAACCATTTTACAAATCCAATTTATTATTTCTAAAAATAATTGGATTATTATTCTAGTTAATAACTAGTTCATTTTAACAAAAATATCTTTTATCTTTTCAAATAGGGAATTTTTCATGTAAACTCTTTCCAAATCATTTATTATGATTTTACATAATTTTTCTATTTTTTTAATAATTTTATTAAGGCCCTTACGGTCAGTTTCCAATAACGACCACCGAACTACATCCATAGCGACCTTTTCTGAAATTCATTTGGACATATTTCCAAATCTAACCATTAGATTTCAAATCTCTTATATTCATTGAAAAGCTCTTTTCGATATGAACCCAATGGTTCTGGTTTCAGGAGAATCCGACGGTCGGATCTCCCGTTACATCAATTTGAAGTTAATGGTCGAAATTCACGAACAGTCGCTACACGGCGCGTTCTATTCAAGACAATAAAATATTATATATATATATACACATATATATCGTCGATTTCCATTTAAAACGAATTTTTTTTAAATCGTTTATAAATTCATTTTAAAAACGATTCCAACTTCCATTTCAATTTTTAATCAAAATTGAATATTCCATTACATGACAATTTTATACAGAGCATATATATGTTAAAAACTATATTTTTAACAATCCAATAATTATTCCATATCATGACCATTTTATATATCGCATATGTAAGCTAAAATAATATTTTTAGCAAACAAACATTTATTCCTTATCATGACCATTTTATATATCGCATATACACAATTTATACAACGCATATATATTTTATTCACATCGCATATATATTTTATTCAATCGCATATATATATATATATATTATTCACATCGCATATATTTTTTTCACATTGCATGTATATATTTTATTCACATCGCGCATATATATATATATATATATATATATATATATATATATATATATATATATATATAATTCACATCTCATATATATATATATTATTCACATTTCATATATATATATATATATATATTATTCATATTTTATTCACATCTCATATATATTTTTTATTCACATTTCATATATATATATATTTTATTCACATCGCATATATATTTTTCATATCGCATATATATATTTTATTCACATCGCATATATATGTGTGTGTATATATATACATATATATTATTCACATCACAATCACAACACAATACAGTCAATTAAATCGTCCATGATTTTTGGACGACGGAGGTGAGCTAGCAGGCACCGTACAACATTTTAGATAATTAACACATAAACCATTTTATCGCATTTCAATTTTATACGTTGCGTGTATATTTAACTACTCTATTTTATGTGAATTTAGAGATCTCACATTGGGTTCCACTTCTCCTAAATTTGAAGCTAGCTCCAAATCTAACCAAATCAATTCCATTACGTAGATCTTGTCAACATGATTTCAAGGGCCCTGATCTCATATGATTATGTTTCAATTTAAAAAAGTTACAAGGCTCGGAATTTTAATTACATAATTAAAACACTCTAATTTAATTAAATAATTAACTTATTCTCTAATCCTTCTCTCTCGTTCTATCGTCCTGCTGCCGAAAAAAGAGTCCACGCATTGCTCTGAA
Source organism: Allium sativum (assembly GCA_030737875.1). Taxonomy (NCBI): domain Eukaryota; kingdom Viridiplantae; phylum Streptophyta; class Magnoliopsida; order Asparagales; family Amaryllidaceae; genus Allium; species Allium sativum. The sequence goes on along the minus strand of CM060919.1, from coordinate 483,014,865 downwards.
GCTCGCAACCTAGGGTTGCTTCCAGCTCCTCCACCAGCCGACTAATCACCGATCTGAATACCCCTTTTCATCAGTGATCGACGCTTTCCTATGAACTAGAAAAGCGCGACATTTAAATTAAATTCTACAAGCATACAGGTGTGTAGCATACAGGTCGAACACAGGGAGGTGTTATTAAAAATTATTATCTATTTATTCTTGGGCGAGTTAGACGGTGTTTGGAGTTGTTTATTATGTTGTTGAAATTACTCTGAATCTAATCAGTATCAAATTCAACAATTGAAAAGAAAAGGAACAATTACTAGAAAAAGAGAATAACAACTAGAACAATAACAGAAATTAAAAGTAGGATTCCTGTTGAAACTAATCAAACAGTGAATCGCTAACAAGCAGTAATAAAAGACAATAACAATATGCGTTCTACCCAAACCTAATTAGGTAGATAACACAAATTATTATGAAAGTAAAATAACAATAAAACTAGAAAAGAAGAGACTTTTATTAGAGCAAAAGAGAATATAGAATAGAAAAATGAATGAATGAATTTACAATGGGACATCATGTATATTTATAGAGATGTAGACCAAATCCTAATCAAATCAATGACTAAATGGCCCTCTTTTCCCAAGAAGTAATATCATATCTCTTGCCTTCCTTGACCAAGCTTGATTGGAAAGCAAATCACGGTGAATATCTTCCAAATCTCCCGTATCTTCCATGTGGCAAATTGATTGATTGATTGATGAGCAGATTGTATGTGATTAATTCTTCCAAACAAGGATACTCATTAGACTCCAAAGGCAACAAGGGATAAAATATTCAAAATTGATCTTTTCTTGGCAATATTTCTATCAGAAATTCTTTTAATTGGAAATTGAAAAATGAATGTTCTGAATTGATTTCCATGACTACTCCTGAAATGTCTATTAGTGAATATCATACATACACATGAATATGTATATATATAATATAACACTAATTAATATATTCTTCATAGCAAAGGGCCAGTGTGAACGCGTTCTGTTCTTTGGCAAAAAGTGAGCTTGACGGGGATCGAACTCAGGTCTCTCAGTACAAATTTCCATGCAATTACCAGTGAGCTACAACGCCTTTTGTAATTGAGGTGACTTTAATACGGGGAAGTAGCTTTTTATCTGTAGTTGGCCTTTAATTTGAAACGAAGGAGGCATTTCTTGACATCCTGTAAAAACATACAAAAGTAACCAAAGTATCATTTATTTATTTACAAAAGATAAAATATACGAGCATAAAATAAACACATTTCTATGTTAATCAAATACCCCCACACTTATCTTTTACTCGTCCTCGAGTAAAAAGAAAATGAAAAACTAACTAGATAGGTCGCACTTTCGTAGGAAACACGATTGCATTGAGCGCATGTAACAAGCCGTTAAACCTCTAGGTGTCCCTAGTAGGACGAGTGGTGTCTCGTGAGGGTTTTCAGCGGATACTACCCACAAAATCCAAATGCAGTATGCTATGATTCTAATGAAACTACATGAATGCAATGGACATATGCAAATAAAAACGAAAAATGAAAACACGACTTATTTCAGGAAAGTGGTACAACAAATTAAGTTAATAATTTCTAATCAGTTGATTTTATTTTAGATACCTCGACTTGTCACAAATTTTCAATATAAATCAAGTTTTCAAATGTTAAATTCCAGTTTGGCCAGTTAGTTCGGTCGATAACATAGTGCAGCCATGAAATAAATTCTTAGTTTGCTTGGCACAGTTTGTAAAGTGGTATTCTAATTTTCCCATGTATGGCTAGTCAAATCAATAAGGTCAAGAAGTGTTTGGGCATCATCGCTTATTCTTTATTCTATAAAATTTTAAAATTTATGATTAAGTACATACACCTAACTTAGAAGACCAAGGTTTACCACCCATGCACTGGCTCGCGGACTAACGGAGAGTGGGTAAAGAGCTTGGCAGATTGTGCAGGCCGACTTTGACTTTGTCAACAACGTGTCGGTAATCCTTAGGTTTCCAATCTCATAAAATGAGACCAAGATATTCCAACGCTGACTTTGTCAACAACGTGTCGGATAGAGCTTGGCGGGTTTGCACACCAACGCTCGATTTACAAGCAACGTTGGATACCCTTGGATTACTATTATTATTATTGAATTTATAAGCACAAAAAGAGAGTTACGCGAATTCAACTTAACACAACTTAGTTTTAAAGATTTGACAAGCCATTATAAGTATTTTAAGTCCTCCACTTATTTAAACAAAGTCTACAATATAGAATAGATTTCATGGCCATCACCTAAGAATCTCCCTATGTACCGGTTACACTATTATCCCTCAAAATTAAACTTTTCATTATATTTCTTATTCGATCTAAGTTGAGAGAAAAAAATACTATCAACTGGCTAAAAATTGTAAACTTATTTTGTTGTATCAATTGAAAATGAGTTGTATTTTTTTAATTTTTTTTATGGTATGTTACTACGATATAAAATGTATGATGGTCCTACATGAAAAGAAAGAAAAATTAAAGAAAAATCAAAAGAATGCAATGCAGACTCCCCCACACTTGATTGAGACAGTGTCCCAACTGTCTAAGGCAGAAAAACAAAAATAAAATAAAATAAATGAAAAAGAAAAATAAAAGAAAAAGAACGTATACCACCTGATTTCATGGGGGATGATCAGGCTCATGCAGATCGATAGGGTCATCTTCGTCATATTGCTCGAATTCCAAAAATGGTTTCAGTCGTTGACCATTTACTTTGAAGACTTTTCCATCCCTAGGATTTTCAATTTCAACCGCTCCATGAGGATATACTGTTTTCACAACATAAGGTCCAGTCCATCGAGATCTGAGTTTTCCTGGAAACAAGTGAAGTCTAGAGTCGTATAAAAGAACTTTTTGACCTACGTTGAATTCCTTACGAAGTATGTTTTTGTCGTGTTGGGATTTGGTTCTTTCTTTGTAGATTTTCGCATTTTCATACGCCTCATTCCTTAATTCCTCTAATTCAGAAATTTGTAACTTCCTATGAGATCCGGCTTTCTCTAAGTCAAAGTTCAAAAATTTTATGGCCCAAAGAGCACGATGCTCTAATTCAAGAGGCAAGTGACAGGCCTTTCCATAGACTAATCGATATGGTGACATCCCTAGATTGGTTTTATAAGCAGTGCGAAAAGCCCAAAGTGCATCAATCAGTTTTACGGACCAATCTTTTCTATTGGAATTCACGGTTTTCTCAAGAATTTGTTTGATTTGTCTATTGGAAACTTCTACTTGTCCACTAGTTTGTGGATGGTAAGGTGTTGACAGCTTGTGTGTGATTGAGTATTTCTTGAGCAAGGACTCAAAAGCACGATTACAGAAATGAGTGCCATTATCGCTAATGATAGCTCGAGGTGTGCCAAAGCGTGAAAAGATGTTTTCTTTGAGGAATTTGACAACAACCTTGTTGTCGTTGGTTTTGGTCGGAATGGCTTCAACCCATTTTGAGACATAATCTACCGCAAGCAAGATGTAAAGATTCCCAAATGAATTAGGGAATGGTCCCATGAAATCAATGCCCCAAACATCGAATAATTCAATCACTAAAATGGGGTTGAGAGGCATCATGTTTCGCTTAGTGATTCGACCCGTTCTTTGACATCGCTCACATTTAGAGCAAAATTCGAAAGCATCACGGAAGAGTGTGGGCCAATAAAAACCGCTTTACAATACTTTTGCAGCAGTTTTTCTTGCTCCAAAGTGACCGCCACAAGCATGGTCATGTGAGAAAGAGAGAATACTTTGGTGTTCATGATCGGGCACACACCTTCGAATGATTTGGTCTGGACAGTATTTGAAAAGATACGGGTCGTCCCAATAGAAGTTTCGAACTTTCAAGAGAATTTTTTTTTTATCTTGTTTCGACCATTCAGCGGGCATTTGTTGTGTTACAAGATAATTCACAATGTCAGCGTACCAAGGGGTGTTAGAGATGGAAAGAATTTGTTCGTCAGGAAAATAGTCATCGATTTGGGTGTCGTTAACATTTTCGTGCACAATTCGAGAGAGATGATCAGCTACGACATTTTCAGAACCCTTTTTATCTCGTATTTCTATATCGAATTCTTGAAGAAGAAGGATCCAATGAATCAAGCGGGCCTTAGCATCCTTCTTAGAAAGCAAATATCGTAGGGCAGCATGATCAGTGTAAACTATGACTTTAGATCCTACGAGGTATGGTCTGAATTTCTCAAGAGCGAAGACAACTGCCAAAAATTCCTTTTTAGTAGTTGAGTAATTCAATTGGGCCTCGTTTAAGGTTTTGCTAGCGTAATAAATGACTCGAGGGAGTTTATCGATACACTGACCTAAGATGGCTCCAACTGCAAAGTCAGAAGCGTCGCACATAAGTTCGAAGGGCTGAGTCCAATCAGGAGGTTGAATGATGGGAGCTGTGGTCAAGATTGACTTAAGAGTTTCAAAAGACGTTTTGCAGTCATTGGAGAATTCGAACTTAACGTCTTTGGCAAGTAAATTTGAGAGAGGTTTTGAAATTTTCGAGAAGTCCTTAATGAATCTTCTATAAAATCCTGCATGGCCAAGAAATGAACGAACATCTTTAACAGACTTAGGAGGAGGTAGATTAGCAATCAAATCGATTTTAGATTTGTCAACTTCAAGGCCATCTTTTGAGACGACGTGGCCTAGAACTATCCCCTTTTTAACCATGAAATGACACTTTTTCCAATTAAGCACGAGAGATTTTTCCTTACAATGTTTTCGGACGAGTTCTAAATGAGTGAGGCATTGGGAAAAAGAAGATCCATAGATTGAAAAATCATCCATGAATATTTCTAAGAATTCGTCCACCATATCAGTGAAAATACTCATTATACACCTTTGGAAAGTCGCGGGGGCATTAAAAAGACCAAAAGGCATGCGACGATAAGCAAAGGTTCCAAAGGGACAAGTAATGGTGGTCTTGTGTTGATCCTCTAAAGCAACAGGGATTTGGTTGTAGCCAGAGTATCCATCGAGAAAACAATAGTACTCATGACCCGCTAAGTGTTCGAGCATTTGGTCAATAAAAGGTAAGGGAAAATGGTCTTTTCGTGTGGCTGCGTTGAGCTTTCGATAGTCGATACACACACGCCATTTTGTTTTGATTTTTGTTGGGACAAGCTCATTACTTTCATTTTTGATCACTGTGACTCCCGATTTCTTTAGTACGACTTGTACCGGACTCACCCAGGTACTATCAGAGATGGGATAGATCATGTTATTGTCTAGACATTTGATTATCTCCTCCTTGACCACTTCTCTCATGTTTGGGTTTAATCGCCTTTGAGCCTCACGGATGGGTTTAGCCTCATCAACTAAGTGTATGCGATGTTCCACAATTGATGGGCTAATTCCTTTTATATCGCTCAGCTCCCATCCCAAGGCATCTTTATTTTCCCGCAAAACTTCTAAGAGTTTTTCTTCTTGGTCTTCGGTAAGATCAGAGGCCAAGATTACAGGAAGAGTTTCTGAGGAGTCTAAGTATGCGTACTTAAGGTCTTGTGGCAAGGGTTTGAGATCTAACTTAGGATGTTCTTGAGTGTTAACGTTGGTTAACATTCCTTGGTTAGATTCAGAAGACGAAGGATTTAAGTCAAGAAATTCATTCAGTTCAGAAATGTATTCCAGTTCGTCGAAATCGGAATCGAAATGTTCCAGACACATTTTCAAGGCTTCAGAAGTGTCATTAGAGGTTTCGTCAACTATGGTTTGAATCATGTCAATTTCATCGGTCTCAAAATCCCTAGGTTGTTTGTTGAGATTGAAGATGTTTAGCTCAATGGTTAGGTGCCCGAAGGAAAGTCGAAGTTGACCGTTCCTACAATTAATGACAGCATTTGAGGTTGCTAAGAAGGCCCGTCCTAAAATCAATGGTATTTGAACTTTGGAATTTGAGACAGGCTCTGTTTCTAAAACTATGAAATCGACAGGGAAGTAAAATTGTTCGATCTGTATCAAGAAGTCTTCGATAATTCCCAATGGCTTTTTGACAGACCGATCTGCTAACTGAAGGGTGATGTTTGTTGGTTTAATTTCCCCTAACCCAAGTTGACAATAAACAGTATAAGGAAGAAGATTGACACTGGCACCAAGGTCGGGTAGGGCATGAGAGATATGGGTGTTTCCTATTTTGCAATCAATCGTAGGGCAGCCAGGGTCTTTGTACTTGACTGGGGTAAGATTCGAAAGAGCAGAGCTTGTATTCGCAGTTAGAAAGGCGGTTTTTGGAACATTCGTTGCACGTTTTTGTGTGCACAATTCCTTAAGACATTTGGCATATTGAGGAATTTGTTCAATTGTGTCTAAAAGAGGAATGTTCACACGGACTTGTTTGAAAATTTCCAAGATTTTATCGAAATTTGCCGCTTTCTTCTTATTGTTGAGCCTATGGGGAAATGGAGCTATTGGTTTTTCGACTCTGTGATGAGTTTCATCATTCGAGGATGAAGGTTTATCCAAGGAAATAGAAGGTGGTAAGGTCGTAGAAGATGGAATGTTGGTATTGCCAACATTAATTTTCGAAGGTGGGTCGGGTTTGCCGACACTGGAAGAAGAATTGTTGGGATTGCCAACATTTAAGGAAACTTGAGGTTTAGAGGAATTGGTATTCGAAGCCAATGGGTGATCATCAAGATTTGGCATTCGGGTTGAGTTAGAAAGTTCGTCAGGGTCGCCCATGTTATTATCAACCCTCTTTCCAGATCGAAGGGTTGTAATAGCGTTGACTGGATTATGGTTTTCGTCCTCACAAGAATTTACAGCACGAGAGTTATATTTTGGATTCACCTCAGGTTGACTCGGCAACTTTCCTTTCTCATTGTTTTTCGCTAGTTCCTTTATCATATTCATCATTTGTTCCATTTGTTTTTCTAAACGCACAATTTCTGGTGACGATTGAGAAGATTGAGAGGATTGGTTCGATGCTTGAAAATTGGGGTGCCTATAAGGTTGCTTGGATTGAGATGTTGTTTGAGAGGTTTGAGAAATTGGAGGTGGAGCTTGATAATTTGGGTTGGGAATAAAGGGTTGCACGTGAGATGGGTTAGCCGAATTATTGGGGTTTGACCAAGAAAAATTTGGGTGGTTCCTCCAACCAGGATTGTATGTGGATGAGTAAGGATTATTTTGAGCTATGGCATTGGCTTGGTCCTGAGAGTAATAGTGGGGTAGCCCTTCTCCGGCTTGAGGAGTTTGATTTTCTAAGGGAATTTGACTTGGGTCCACGACATGCACTCCTCTAGTAGAAGTACGAATGGGAACACGAATTGATTCCCATTGCATGTCCTTTTCTGAATAATCTTCTAAGAATTGCCAAGCTTCATCGGCTGTCTTAGACATAAAATCTCCTTCACACATTGATTCTAGTTGAGTTCTAGTCTGATAGTTTAGCCCTTCATATGCAATTTGACATAAGTGATCTTTTAGAATTCCATGATGAGGGCAACTATATAATAGCTGGTTGAATCTCTCAAAGTATTTTGAAAATGTTTCCCCCTCATTTTGACAAAATTGATTTATCTCGGTTCGGATTTTTAGAGTTTTATGAAAAGGGAAAAACTTTTTCAAGAATGCAGTGACAAATTCATCCCAACTTCTTATGGAATGTCTTGGAAGTGAATTTAGCCATCTTTTAGCGCTTTCAAGTAGTGCAAATGGAATTAGCCTTAGCTTGATCGATTCGTTAGATAGTTGTTGCATTTTTGTTGTGGAAGCATACAATTCAAATTCACTCAGAAATTCATAAGCATTTTCAGATCCAGTAAACTTTGGTACCCCTTGGATAAAAGAATGTTTTAGCTCAAAATTGTTTCCTTCAGCTGGTGGGAACACAATGACAGATGGTTGAACGGTCCTAGTAGGATAACATCGATCACGAAGAGACAAGGGTCTATCCATTTGGATATTGAGATTTTGAAAATTTTGATTTATTTGATTTTGATCTCCAAAGTTTGGAAAGTTTTGATTCACTCGATTTTGATCCAATTCGGTTGGAAAATTTTGGTTGATATGAGAACCCCTAGGAGAATTTTGTTGGCTAACACTTTTTTCACTCATTGTTGTTAAATGCAAGCACAGAAATAAGCTACAATGAAGTTTTCTGTCCTTATTGGCTCCTAACCCAAAATTATAAAGTGATGCGTTTGATTACTTAGATCAAAAGATTTCTTAGCCAGTTAACGGACAGGAGTTATCGGTGCACCAGGAATCACCCTAGCAATGCAGCCGAAGGTTTAAGTACCTTCAGAGTAACAACCGATATAATATTTACGAATCACCGTAATATTTATAAACGGTTATTTCTCTGCCGTAGTCTAGACACCAAGAAATAATTCGTTCCAAATGAATCAACTATCACAATACAATTAAGCCCTAGATGAGCCCGTGACTCCCTTAAGTCCAACGTCTAACCGTTATTATTAGTTAGATTCTACGGTGAAATGCAATTTGTGGGCTAAGGAAAGGGTGATGAAATCCCTCACCTTATGTGAATTGGGGTATTGCCCTTAACAGAATGAATAAAAAGTGCAGAAATAACAATAATCACACAATTTAATTGCACAAATTAAAAATTTACATTCAAGCCGCTGCCCCTGCAGAAATTTTTTACAACAATTGTCTATATTTTTTTTTCTTTTGCAGCAGAGCACCTGTAGAGTTTTAAAATTTTCTCACCTTGATCGGCAGTCCTCCAGTGAAATTGGGTAGCGCTAGCGCGTTCACACCCCACTTAGTGTGCAACCGCTCCAACAATTCGACTTCAACTATTTGCAATTGTTTGACTTTTTGAATTTCTCCACTTCGGTCTTGCTTGTTTTCCTTCCTTCGCTTGATCTTGATTTTGATTTCTTTTTTTTTTAAGAAATTGTTAAAACAAGGAAAGAGATTAAGGAAAAAAAAGGAATAGAAGACAAAACTAGCAAGATTTTTTTTTCTTGTTTTTGGAGATTGCAATGTCAATAAATAACATCAAATCTGCCAATCAAGAGTTTTTTTCAGAAAAAATGGAAAGGAATAGTATTAGAAGAAAATAAATCTAAAGTAAAAGGAAACAAAATAAATGAAAAGAGAAAGAGGGAAGGAGATTCTATTGAAAACAGGGAACGAAAAAGCAAAAGGAAAGAGTTGTTTTTTTTTTAATATGTTGAAAAGAAGAAAGAATTTGTAAAAGAAGAGAATGGGATTGAGAAATAAAAAGGAAAGAAATAGGTGAAAATTGGTAACTTTTTTTTCCTTTTAAAATTTGTAAAATGAAGAAAAGGGGTGTATAAAAAATAGGAAAGGAAATGAAGGAAAGAAACTGAAAATTTGGTAAGAAATTAAAAGAAAAAGTGGCAAAAAAATTTTTATAAAAGGAAAGCAATAAGAGAAAATAGCAAGCAAATTAAGATGTGAAAACAAAAAAGGTGATTGCAAAATGGAAAGAAATTTGGGTAATGGAATTATTCAGCAACAACGAGAAAATTTAGAAAGAAATTTGTTTTTTTTAAAGGGTAAGAGATTTGCAACAGAAGGAGATTTATGAGAAGAAATTATAAGAAAATTGCAAGAATTTGTACAATGGGAAGAATTTAATGACAAAAATTTTCTTTTTTTCTGATTTGTAAAAGAAGAAAGAGAACGTAGAATATTGGTTAAAGAAATGGAAAGATGGAAAGAAATAAAGCAAAAATTGAAAGGTTTTTTTTTTCCTTTAGAATTGAAAAGAAGGAAGAATTTATAAAAGAAAAGAAGGAGATTGAGAAATAAAAAGGAAATAAATAAATGAAAGAAAAAAAAGGAAATAAGGTCAAGAAAATTTGGCAAGTTTTTTTTTTATATTTGCCTAAAGTAGGAATAAATTCGCAAGAGGGAACAAACAAATGTAAAAATTGGGAAGGAAGGAATAGATGAGATTAAAGAAAAGAAACTAAGAGACAAAAGTGGCAAGAAATTTTTTTCTCTTCTCTTGTTTAGATGATTCTAGCACCAATGTTTGATACAAAATCAACTAATAAAGAGATTTTTTTTTAGAAAAACAAAAATAAAAACTAACACGAATCAGATATTAAATAAACAATAAAATTTAATCGTCACCTCCCCGGCAACGGCGCCAAAAACTTGATCGACGCTTTCCTATGAACTAGAAAAGCGCGACATTTAAATTAAATTCTGCAAGCATACAGGTGTGTAGCATATAGGTCGAACACAGGGAGGTGTTATTAAAAATTATTATCTATTTATTCTTGGGCGAGTTAGACGGAGTTTGGAGTTGTTTATTATGTTGTTGAAATTACTATGAATCTAATCAGTATCAAATTCAACAATTGAAAAGAAAAGGAACAATTACTAGAAAAAGAGAATAACAACTAGAACAATAACAGAAATTAAAAGTAGGATTCCTGTTGAAACTAATCAAACAGTGAATCGCTAACAAGCAGTAATAAAAGACAATAACAATATGCGTTCTACCCAAACCTAATTAGGTAGATAACACAAATTGTTATGAAAGTAAAATAACAATAAAACTAGAAAAGAAGAGACTTTTATTAGAGCAAAAGAGAATATAGAATAGAAAAATGAATGAATGAATTTACAATGGGACATCATGTATATTTATAGAGATGTAGACCAAACCCTAATCAAATCAATGACTAAATGGCCCTCTTTTCCCAAGAAGTAATATCATATCTCTTGCCTTCCTTGACCAAGCTTGATTGGAAAGCAAATCACGGTGAATATCTTCCAAATCTTCTGTATCTTCCATGTGGCAAATTGATTGATGAGCAGATTGTATGTGATTAATTCTTCCAAACAAGGATACTCATTAGACTCCAAAGGCAACAAGGGATAAAATCTTCAAAATTGATCTTTTCTTGGCAATATTTCTATCAGAAATTCTTTTAATTGGAAATTGAAAAATGAATGTTCTGAATTGATTTCCATGACTACTCCTGAAATGTCTATTAGTGAATATCATACATACACATGAATATGTATATATATATAATATAACACTAATTAATATATTCTTCATAGCAAAGGACCAGTGTGAACGCGTTATGTTCTTTGACAAAAAGTGAGCTTGACGGGGATCGAACTCAGGTTTCTCAGTACAAATTTCCATGCAATTACCAGTGAGCTACAACGTCTTTTGTAATTGAGGTGGCTTTAATACGGGGAAGTAGCTTTTTATCTGTAGTTGGCCTTTAATTTGAAACGAAGGAGGCATTTCTTGACATCCTGTAAAAACATACAAAAGTAACCAAAGTATCATTTATTTATTTACAAAAGATAAAATATACGAGCATAAAATAAACACATTTCTATGTTAATCAATCAGCCTTTGCGAGAGCCTGTAACGACCCGGAAAATTTTCCAATTCGAACATCGACATACAACACCATGTCTACTATCCAAGAATCGAAAATACCGGAACGTCAATAGAAAGAAGTTAGAGGGTGAGAATAGATAAGATAGAAAATTAGAATAGAAGAAGAAGAACACAACTACAACAACATCAGAGTAACATAAATCTTACAGCAGAACGAATAAAATATTATATAACATAACTTTGGAATCAAACAGTATCGGTATACAATAATACTATTATCAGAGTACAACACTTACAACACAACGGAAATAACAATAGCTATATAATCCTGAAGCCCCTTGCTCCAACCCGCTGCACTCGAGTCACACACTATGACAGCCAATTCCAAGCTCCACCATCTCCTCATTACTTCACAAAGCCAACATCCCACGTTATCACCCTACACGCCCACGCAGTACAAAATAGCAAAAAAAAAATGAAATGCTATGCATGAAAATGTATGCAAACTCAATCAGTAACTACCTCTCACCGCTCAAAAAGCCACTCACTTCTTATTCATCTTCCTTCCTCCACAATTGCTAATGCAGCTCCATCATTTTGCTTTCATGGCTGCTGCAAGTTCTTCCACCTATATACTTCTTTCTCCTCTCAAGTTTTGAAAACAAACTGCTCCTCTTCACGGAAATGCCGTGACCACCTTGCGTGTTTTTAATATACTGGTTTTCATATTACTATCTTATTTTTCTCATGAAGAACTTAAGTTGAAATTATATTTTTTTCTCTCTAGATTTGGTTTCCTACTCATTATAGTATTTCTTGCTTCTGAGAATGTCGTTGAGAACACCGCCCGTTTTTATATAGATTTTCGAATCTTTGTTGCGAAGGAATAGGGGTTATAGGGTGGTCACTCTATTTCTTAAGCATGAAGCATTCGTCTCTAGATTAGCTTACCTTTTCAACGAAGTAGGCCTGCGTTGCTTTTGCTGTGTTACAAAGTAATGGGTAAAGATTTCTTTTATTTTCCTTGAAAAGAAAGAAATAGGTGTTGTTTAGTTTGCTTATGAAAGAAATAGACGTTGCAAAGTTAACTTATTATAGATTGCGTTCATACATTGGTACTTTTGCTTGAAGTGTATAAACGTTGTTTAGTTTTCAATGTGAAGTTATTCGGTCTTTGCCACACAAAGTTTCACTTGTTTTATGGACCGCTATAGACATCAATAAAAATATCATTGTGATGAGCAATGTGCCATGATCCCAAAAATATGATAATATAGACAAGTTAACTTATTATGTGAAACGCCAAAATGCTGATATAGGGTGTAAAATACTTCAAAATAAAAAGTGCTTATTTTCCAAAATAAAAATTACAGAAAAATTCTAAAAATCAAATTATACCTACATCTCAAAGATCCTATCTAAATTCGAAGCCAATATTAAATTAAAATTAAATATGTTGTTATGGTTTATAAACGATTCCATAGCGATTATTTGAAAATTTGATTTGGACATAACTTACAATGTATAATACGAAATCTCCATTTTTCTCTTCCATTAGATAAATACAGTTCAACAGATTCGAACGTTTCTTGTTTCACAGAATTCCGACTTAAAACGGATTTTGTACACTCAGTTGAAGTTCAAATCGTCGAATTACGAACTACTGCGACGTTATGGGCTCGACTATAATTTATATTATAATTAATATGTTAACTTTCGTTTAAATAATATATTCGATATTATAACTTGAATGTAAGCAAAAAATAAATATCGTATATCATCCAACTTACACAATACTGCATCTTAACCATTCCCGAACATTTCGAAATTTTAATATATTATCCCATATTATATATATATATATATATTTAAATATTCAAGTATCTGAATTCAAACCAATCTGAATTATCAGACCAATATATATAACATAATTAAATAAATAAATTATTAAACCACATAAATTCTGGGACGTTACATTCTTTCTCCCTTAAAAGAATTTCGTCCCGAAATTACTAAGGTAGAAAACAAACCCTATTAACTTGGTAAAAATTATTTGTTTACTTTTTTAACTTCAGTTTCAACTAAACCGGTTAGTTTCAATTAAATATTAATTCATTCTTATCAATGAAAATTTTCAAAAATTTTCAAAATTTTCCAACACTCGAAATTTTCGAAAAAAAAATCGCCAGCAACTCCTTTGTACGGCTCAATAGCTCAAACTCCAACTCCCTTTCTAGGCCTCCTCCAACCAAAAAGAAATCAAACAGCCAAGTGGCTTGCCACACAGGCTCATAAATCACCATACTCATATATAAATATAAACTTTTACCTTTTTGTCGGTCATGTCATTGTATCCTTACCATCTGCTACCAATTCAGCATATACCAATGTCATCCCAATCAAACTCCAATCAGTTTTTATCCTCAACACAGTTATTCGCTTATATCCAAACCAAATCTCATTTCAACTCAAGTTCCATTCTTGATTTTCAAACTCTTAATTCATCAACCCAATATCATTTCAAATTCCTATGTCACAAATCCAATTTGTCTTGATATCATTCTAATCCAATTCAATTTCAATTACCACTTAATTAGATTTAATTCAATTTCAATTTTCTTAATTCATAAATTTCTGTTCAATTGGGTTTTAATTTAAACAATATTTCCTTGGAAATTTTGAGCAGTTTAGCTTTTCTAAAACCAGATATCTCTTTCCATGATTCAAACAACTTATTTCCCCAAAACAAATCAAAAACAAAACCTTTGGTAGTAATCCATCACTTACAAACTCGAAAATGAGCACTATTGATGTGGCCAACATCATTAGAGTTATTTCCCAGCAATCAAAATGAATTCAATACTATATCATTTTCAAACTCAATTCTCAAACACCTCCATTTTGAAATCATTTCAAAATATCATTCACAATTCTTGTTAAATAATTTAAAATCTCCCAGGATTTTAAAATTCTCATATATTTAATCCAAATCCATTTATAAACACTTTTCAACTTTTTGTAATTTTACTTCCAATCCTGATTTAAATTTTAGATTTAATCTATTTGATTCCATATACTACACTTATATGAACCCTGACTGGTTTTTTCTATAACCATTTCAATTATAATCTTATTTGACTATAATAATAACCAACACATCCAATATACTATAATAATTCAAATATAAATCATTCTTTTATTTCAAATATAATTTTGGGTAAGTTATTTCATTTACCCTCTTTTCAAAACATACCATGTCTGTTCATCGTACTTGAGTGTTTAGAAACTCCTACCGATACAGTGGATCAAACTGATCGATCAGAACTCATAAACAACTCAACCAATAAATCACCATAATATAAAACAATTTTTTATAAAATCTACAAATACGCTCTAATGTATATATACACTCCAACTTAATCTAGGGTATTACTAACCCCATCTCTACTGAGTTACGCCACAAAGCTAAGGTAATCAATTAACCTTCAGCTCTGATACCACTGTAACGACCGTGAAAATTTTCGAATTCGAAAATCGACATACAACACCATGTCGACTATCCAAGAATCGAAAATACAGGAACGTCAATAGAAAGAAGTTAGAGGGTGAGAATAGATAAGATAGAAAATTAGAATAGAAGAAGAACACAACTACAACAACATCAAAGTAACACGAATCTTACAGCGGAACGAATAAAATATATTATATAACATAACTTTGGAATAAAACAGTATCAGTATACAATACTATTATCAGAGTGCAACACTTACAACACAGCGGAAATAACAATAGCTATATAATCCTGAAGCCTCTTGCTCTAACCCGCTGCACTCCAGTCACACACTACGACAGCCAATTCCAAGCTCCACCATCTCCTCATTACTTCACAAAGCCAACATCCCACGTTATCACCCTACACGCCCACGCAGTACAAAATAGTAAAAAAATTGAAATGCCATGCATGAAAATGTATGCAAACTCAATCAGTAACTACCTCTCACTGCTTACCAAGCCACTCATTTTGTATTCATCTTCCTTCCTCCACAATTTCTAACGCACTCCAGCATTTTGCTTTCATGGCTGCTGCAAGTTCTTCCACCTATACACTTCTTTCTCCTCTCATGTTCTGAAAACAAACCGCTCCTCTTCACGGAAATGCCGATACCACCTTGCATGTTTTTAATATATTAGTTTTCATATTACTATCTTATTTTTCTCGTGAAGAACTTAAGTAAAATTATATATATTTTTTTCTCTCCAGATTTGGTTTCCTACTCATTATATTATTTCTTGCTTCTGGGAATGTCGCTGAGAACACCGCCCCTTTTTATATAGATTTTCGAATCTACGTTGCGAAAGAATAGGGGTTATAGGGTGGTCAGTCTATTTCTTAAGCATGAAGCATTAGTCTCTAGAGTAGCTTACATTTTCAACGAAGTAGGCCTGCGTTACTTTTTCTTGGTTGCAAAGTAATGGTAAAGATTTCTTTTATTTGCCTTGAAAATAAAGAAATAGACGTTGTTTAGTTTTGCTTATGAAAGAAATAGACGTTGCAATGTTAACTTATTATAGATTGCGTTCATACATGGTACTTTTGATTGAAGTGTATAAACGTTGTTTAGTTTTCAATGTGAAGTTATTCGGTCTTCACTACACAAAATTTCACTTGTTTTATGTACTGTTATTGACATCAATTAAAATATCATTGTGACGAGCAATGTGCCACGATCCCAAAAATATGATAATATAGACAACTAACTTATTATGTGAAACGCCAAAATGCTGATATAGGGTGTAAAATACTTCAAAATAAAAAGTGCTTATTTTTCAAAATAAAAATTACAGAAAAATTCTAAAAGTTAAATTATACCTACATCTCAAAGATCCTATCTAAATTCGAAGCCAATATTTAACTAAAATTAAATACGTCGTTATGGTTTATAAACGATTCCATAGCGATTATTTGAAAATTTGATTTGGACATAACTTACAATGTATAATATGAAATCTCCATTTTTCTCTTCCATTAGATAAATACAGTTCAACAGATTCGAACGTTTCTTGTTTCACAGAATTCCAACTTAAAATAGAATTTGTACACTCAATTGAAGTTCAAATCGTCGAATTATGAACTGCCGCGACGTTATGGGCTTGATTATAATTTATATTATAATTAATACGTTCAACTATCATTTAAATAATATATTCGTTATTATAACTTGAATGTAAACATAAAATAAATATCGTATATCATCCAAATTACACAATATTGCATTTTAACCATTTCCGAACATTTCGGAAATTTATTATATTTTCCCATTATTTATATATAAAAATTTAAATATTCAAATATTTGAATTCAAACCATTCTAAATAATCAGACCAATATATATGTATATATAAAATAATTAAATAAATTAATTATTAAACCACATAATTCTGGGACGTTACAGAGCCAAAACCACCATAACAACGACGAACTCGCACTAACTACGGCCTGAAAAATAGAGCTCGAAGCGGTGGCCTTTGAGCCCAGAAATTATTCGATTCACCCTACGTTAGATGATCCTGACCGTTAAATAAGTAGATCTTGAGATGCTTGGAGATATTGTAATTGAAATTTTTTCATTTCGATGATTGAATTTGGAGAGATTAGGTAAAGAATTTTGATCGCTCCTGGCCATTGAAGACATAATAGCGGCGGTTAGGATTGGACTGAGAAAATGATCATATATAGTTATATATTTTAATAATATTTAATTCCAAAATTATTCGTTTATACTTCGAACCCCAAGCGAACCCTAATGACTGTCGTTCCTAACCAAATACCCCCATTCCTGACACAATGAAATATGTTTCATAAGCCAATTCGATCGTTTCGATCAGTTTTAATCTAAATTAAAATATACAACGTTCAACATTGAATTTGAACTTACGTTTTAATTTACCAGGGCCACATACTGACTCCAAAAATTTCTAAAAAATTAATCTAGCTATGTTTTGATGATACGATCCTAACAAAACTAATTTCGTTGAATTTGGAGACCGTTTGAAAAATGGTCATTTTCAATCGATTAAATTCAAACTGAAACTGAGAAAACATATTTAAATTCACTGCGCTCACATATTAATTCCAAAAATTATGAAATTTGAAACATAACGATAATTTGACATTCTGCATCCAACAAAAGTGATTTCGTCGAAAATGGAGGTCATTTGCGAAATGGTTATATTTAAGGGTTATATATTATATTAAAAAGAATATAAATTCCATAACGACTATTTTAAATTTTAAACTGGACATAACTCACAATTTATATTATGAAATCTCAGTTTATTACATTTATTAGAAAGATATCATTAAACAGATTCAAATATTTCTTGTTTTACTGAAAATCGATTTATTTTGAATTTTGTACATTCATTTGAAATTAGAAATCGAATTTTCAAACTACCACGCCATTTTAGGCTCGTTTTATAATTAAAAATAAATTTATTCGTTCAAACTTCGATTTAAATAAAAAATTTAGTTGTTATTATTTAAAATAAATCATTTTAAATATTCAAAATCCATTAAAATAGCTAAAATAAAAAAAAATTAATTGGTTCAGAAATTCCGGGTTGTTACAATAACGTTATGTTTAAATAATGTTAGCCTTTAATAAACCTCCATTAATTATTTTGTGACATTATCATTTACCTAAAATTTTCATTTTAATTAATCACATTTATATTTTTGTAACGTTTTGTTTACAGTAACGTTAACTTTTTGTTTAATTCTCATTTATTATGTACCGTTAAGTTTTCAAATTCAAACGTGTGATATTTATGGAGTTCACGCTTTTATATATTATTACAATACAATATATATACGCATTTGTTAACACATATAATTATTTTTTGATATGGAATTTTGAACGTTAATAACTTTCCGTATGAATTTCGTTCGGAACATATTATATATGTAAATTAATCATAAAATTACCATGCTTACAATGGTATAAGTCTCTAGGTCAACTACCAACAATTCCAAAAATGTTTATACTTTCTGTTCAATTTTTTTAAAATATTTTTTTATTAGAAAAATGCAGGGTGTTACATTCTCCCATCCTTTAAAAAATTCATCCTCGAAATTCGGTAAGTGTAAAACTATGTAATTCCTCGCATTACTTACGCCCATCTTGTTAACATCCATTTTTTGCAACCATCTGGTCATTATGCAAAATGCAATACATTACAAAATGAATGAATGTATATGAATTTCTAAGCGGTACCTCCTATATGAATGCACTTTTCTATAAAAAATTCTCATTAACACATGATGTGAACATCATAAATATACTTGGAATTCTACATGATTGCAATATTTTAAACATCAAAATAGCTTTTCATCCAATTTTCCCACACTTCTACGAAATAGAATAATAGTTCAACTAATTTTTGCACTCAAATCCTACCATACAACTTTTAATATACGAATTTCAGAAAAACCAAATTTTTTGAATTCAATTTCTTATGTTAGAAAAAGGTAGAAAGTAAAAAAGAATCATATTTTCCACTTCACTTTTGTGCACCCGATTCCCCGTACTTGGAAATTTTCTCGGTGGTTTATCAAAAATCTTACTTCTCCCAAGCATAGTTTACATAAGAAACAAATTACTATTTAAATTCTTCTAACTTTGTATAGAAAATTTTTGTTTTCTCTTCAAATTTTCATTTCTTATTACTGTATATGCTTTTTTACCTTTATATTAGATTTGTCATTTTCTTTTTAGTTTCTCTTTTTTCATTCATTAGCCTCTTATTAGTTACACCTATTGTTTGTTTCTTTTTGAGTGATCATTACAGAAACACAATAAAGAATATTTTACTAATAAGCACTGACTTCAACAACAACAACCTGCACACAATACTTATGTATGGGTGCATACTACTAAATGGAAAAAACACAAATTTTAATTTAAGATACATCTATGAAATCTTACACTTGGCTTTAGTTTAGAAACTTCCTCCAAGGCAGTCTACAAACCTCTTCCAAAGGCTTTCCACACTATATCCTTCTGGCCCCCTCATCTACCACTAAGATGATTTATGTCTGCAGCTGGACCCTTCAGACCTAAACTATAGTTGGAGCTTTACTCCAGTCCTCATAATTGTGCTTTAGATATCATAATAGGTCAAAATTCGATAGTCCTCATAATCTTTTCTCAATTATAACTCAAGTTTTATGGTCTGCTCTTGTACCATGAAAATTCTCCTAGGTTTTACAAATTGTCATATACACACTATGAGGACCTTTTATTACCATTCCCTTAAAAAATATTATATTATATTATATTTTTATGAAGATGAACAAATAAGACTAAGTTTCCATGAATCTTTTCTACAAAGGATTTTGCACTTCATGCAGAGTAGCAAGAAAACCTTTTTTTAACTTTATTTTCTTTGTTGAAATAGGTAGCACTAAATATAGCATTTGACCTATATTTTGTACATTTTTTTCACTATATATTTCTTACTACTTTAACAAAATATCTTTACTTACAAACTTATCAATTCATAGAAACTTGTCTTACAATTCTTCCTGCCCCAATGAATTAAAGTGTCTCACAAACCATCTTAGCCATGATATTTTTTTTTTACTTTTATCCATACTAAGTTTCTATAGTCATTCTGGGCTTTAATTTCTCTACTCTATACTTTCTTAAAAATATTTACTTTATTCCAACTTCCTTTCGATTTCGCTGAATAGAATTTCCTAGGATTACTTCCAATAATTATAGCATTCTTTCCCACATATCCTATCTGACCCCATAAAACACTTATACCCATATTTTTTTTCCAAAACAAATCTACTTTTAAAAAAATATATAATTTTGCATGATTCTCTACTTTTAAATAAATAAATTTAAAACTTGAAAACTTTCCTATTTTTATTTCAAGTTTAAAGAATCCTCTTATGGGGATAAACTCGAAGTGGGTCCTCAACTTCCTTTGCATATCTATTTTTCCAAATAGTCACTTTCTCACTCCAGCAGCTTTTTGCATAAATTTCCGAAGACTACCCATTTCTGTACTGAAATCTATTTCTAGCGCCTTACATGCACAATATATATATATATATATATTCCTAATTCATTTCTTCTCATACGCTTCAACAAATTCTAAGGCATTGCCGGCTCACCCACTAATCTAAAATAACTACTCATTTACATATATAAACATATAAACTTTCCATTTACAATTAAACATATTTTACATCCTATATCATTAACACACTAGGACCTATCATAATCCTAATCTTAATGTACAAAATTGTTACCATAATTTTTTTCATATGTTATTCTCTTAAAAGTGGGTATTCTATATGGATCAAGGTATATATAATATATAATACATTTATATTTTAAAAATATAATTACATTCATTCACAATTTATTTAGGAATCCTAAACCTAAGCTCTGATACCAGATATAACTACCTTAACCCAAGCAGATCAGGATTTTTTGCAAAATGTTAAAATCCAAGTCCATTGAACCTTGAGTTGGGTATCTAGTATCCTACAAATAGCAAAGGTAAATATATCAAGCAAAGATAAATATATCAAAGTATAGATAAGAAACTCACATCGGAGATGATTAAAAAATAATACTAAGTACTTACCAAAATATTAACACTTTCCAAAAAAGTGGCTCAAAGCTGAATAATCTTTTTTTGCCACTAACCTTCGAATTATTATGAGGAGACGATCAGAACTAAAGTTGTGATTAATTTACAAATTATACACTTTTAAGTTTAACACTACATATACCATTCTCTTACCACGTTATTTTTATTAGGTTATTCGGATTTACAATACTCTAGCCCACATGTGTAATCCGTACCCATCTACTCCTTAGTAGACCAGACCTAATAATCAATGTATTTGTGGCTATATACCCAATCGATTGTCACAGTCCTAGGTACTTACCCATTGTACCATATGTATCGTCCTTGATAGGACTCCGTCATCTCGCTATATAATAGTACCCCAACTAAATCTGTAAAGGAAAACTTAGTGAGGCCTACAATATGGATGTTCCATCGTCTAATAAGAAAATGTGAAACCTCATCCGCATCAGCTTGCTCCAATGCTTGGACAACCAAGATATATCATTCGGTGCATACATTGAGAACTTACACGTAGTCGTACTGTCTATTACCTGAGCTTGGTTCATAAGGCAAACCTATAACGACCCAAACTTCCTCATGAAGGAAAGCCCGGATTTCTTTGAGAACAAGACGAATCAGAACACAAACAGAAGAACATTTCCTTGCTTATCACAACAATTTACATCAGAGTACAAGAATATACAGAGTATGAACAAATAATATACATTAGAAAATATCAGAGATTAAATTACATTACATAGCAGCGAAAAATGATATAAAACACAACTGAAAGAGATAAACGGATGCAGAGCTTTCCGAATATCGTTCCAGCTGTAAATCAGGATCCTGAGAATATAAATCTGCAAAACCAAAACTACTTGCTGCCCGTGTGGAAAATAGGGGCACCCAGGGTTTAGGTTAAAACAATAAACTCCAGGTCAGTCATGTGACTGGTGTGAGAACTAAAAACAGTTATTAATTTGATTTTAAAGTTAGGTAAATCAAGGGACCATGCCGTATAATACGAAACGGGTTTACTCCCAAGAATACCAGTGTATAAAACAAACAGCGCGATGCTAAATAAAGAACAATGAAGCTATTATAAGACTCATGTCCCATCACACAATGCAACGCAAGCCGGAGGATAGAGTTTTTACCTTATAATAGCCAAAAATGCTTGGTACATGAAATTTCATCTTTTACTATTACTATAAGTGTATAGTGCCAAAACAATTTCAAATATAAATGTATCAATCATAGACGGCATGAGTGCCCCATCCCACTATGTCGCCATACTAGGCTCTACAATCAAAACCGCAAAATGTCGTATTGGAAGTTAGATTTCTATCTATGAACCAAGGCAAAGGGAACATCCTATGCTAATTCGAGACTCTCTAGCCCGAGCCTCAGGAACAGCCGCAACTGCACCTTGGATCGTCATGGGCGATCCACTCGAAGTGCAAAGGGTGAGTTAAAATGCCTGAACATGTGTTTCCCCACCCTATGGGGCGTAAGTCTGGTCTGTATAAAGACCATATCATCCATCGGCCCCGCAATGCCGATATATCTGAGGCGCCTCGCTATCCATCATCCACATAAGTAAAACGTCAGGGCGTGCAAAACCCTGACACTACTCCATCTAGAAGGAAATGCATGTCCTCCCTGATGTCTTCTCCCGTTTCTGGTTCATACCGGGGTGCGAGGCTCGCGAATTAACGCTATACAAAGCCATGCTATACTAAAGCCATGCTTTGATCATCAACCACAAGACACTACTTTTCAACAGAAGCCTTGATCATTTGCATTTCAGCATGCCACACAGGCAATTCAAGCTATGCATCCGATGTCTATCAATCACACAGAATGAAATCCGATGTCAGACACACATCCATTTACAATTTCGTTCTGGGTCTGAACGAAACCGGAGGCGCCTTTTTCCTTGTCCCATATGTCCAATATATGATAGAGGCCCTCGCATATCCGTCGATCTCCAAGTACGTCTGGACGATCACCACTTATTACCTCGTCTTGGGTGTACAGCCCAATCAAGACATCAGTAATCATCCAAACGATGTGAAGACCTCCGGTCTTCAACCACCGTCTTCATCTTCGACTTATCGTCGTATTAGTTATTCAGAATGGGTATAAACCCGGCCTTTCCGAATAACTCGCGTGTATAATAAACAAGTGCTACACAAACACAACATACGCCTCATTACAATTCAGAATATTCTTTTATTCAAATATTCATATCATTTGGGAAAAGTTCTCATTATTTTTATCGAAGATAAATTCTTTTAAATTTATTCTTTAATCTCCCTTTGGATATCATTTCAAACCAGATTAAGGTTTTCCAAACTAGTCGGGATTAGCGCACCTTACCGAAGTAATCATTTGTTTTATTTCCCAATCCCAACCTATTCATCCCATGGAGCAAAACTGGTAATACTCCATATCTAACACCACGGTATTATCGGTAAAATTAATTACCATTACACGTTCAAATCTACTTAAAAATTTAACTATCGCTTAGGAGCAAAACTGGTGATACTCCATCCTCGATCATTTCAATCTAATTAAAGATTCATTAAAACTCCACTTAGTTTTAATCTTCCCAAAAATCAATATTAATGATTATTCAATTCTAAGAAATTAATCTTATCTTCAATTGGGTTAAAAAACCAATGTCATTTAAAACACGGTTCACGATAAACCCAAAATCACATTCCATTAGTCTCTAACCGTAAATTAGTAAGAGAACAGTTCCCTAAGTATTAATCCTGAAGGTCGAAACCAACATCAGATCAACACCCAGGAAACCATTCAACTTAACTAATCTCCAGTTAGTTTCTAATCTTCTTAACTAAATCTTAATTAAAAGATTTACTCTTTTCTCAACTGGGATTAAGAACAGTGTTATTTAAGACACCATTCACAACAAACCCAAAACCCCATTTGATATTAAATACAAGGCTCTGAATAGAAAATATATCGGCTTATATTTAATATCAAATTTTGAAACCAGCAAATATCGTATTGGAACTAACGATATAAACAAATCTTTCAAATTTCCAATAATACCTGTGTAATCATGAAATCCAACATCGAAATATTCCGAAGATGATTTCGATCCAAATCCATTCCAATTTATGTGTTGGAAATTCTGGTTATTTTTAAAACCATTTCAAATCCAATTTATTTATTTAAAAATATTGGATTATAATTCTAGTTCATAACTAGTTCATTTTGATAAAAATATATTTTTATCTTTTTCAAATATGGGATTTTTCATCCCAGTTCTTTCCAAATAATTTATTATGATTTTACATAAATTGTTAATATTTTTAATAATTTTATCAAGGCCCGTACAGACGATTTCCATAAACGGTCATCGAACTGCACTTACAGCGACCTTTTACAAATTTGATTTGGACATATTTCCAAATCCAACCGTTAGATTTCAAATCTCTTGTATTAATTAGAAAGCCCTTTTCGATACGAACACAACGGTTCCGGTTTTAGGACAATCCGAAGGTCGGATCTCCCGTAATGTCCGTTCAAAGTCAATGGTCGAAATTCGCGAACTGCCACGGCGCGTTCTATTCAGGCCATTATATATATAATATTATAGATTATATATATTTAATCGATTTCCATTTAAAACGTATTTTATAAATCGTTTTAAATTCGTTTTCAAAATGATTTCAACATCATATTCAATTTCAAATCAAAATTGAATATTCCATATCATTGATATATAAATGATAATATTTTCAAAACATTAGATTTTGAAAATAATTCCTTTTCGATATTCATTATAAAAATGAATAAAATCAGTGTAAATATCGTTCACATCAAAATGGCGTTAATTTAATTAACACGGCTTTATATATTTAAATATCTTCGTGTCCATCCCAAATCGGACATCAAAATCAGATTTTGATCTTTTACTGAATATTATTTTAAAATATTCATTATTTTAAAATATTCATTACTTTAAAATATTCATTCTTTCTGAACTGGAATCAGACACAGTCAATTATCATATAATGTTATTTACATGCATTTCATACAACACATGTATAGAACAACAATGATAAACAATCAACCATCATTCAGAGTGCATTCTACACTACATAAACATTAAATATAAATATTTAACGCTTATAACAGTCTGTCAACCAATCAATTGACATACAACTAAACAATTGGGATTAGTGTACGTCAAATATCATCCCAATACCCGTGTGGGGTTTCAACCAACAAATACTGAATATTCTTTGTGCAATTGAGGATATGTAAAATTTATCGTCCCAACCCATATCAGTCAAATAAGTGTACACAAATCGTTCGATTTGTAAATGAATATTTATTTTCATTTCATCTACTCGTTAAAAATTATATTTTTAACGATAAAATATTTTACTCAACATATGAATATTTTATATAATCCATTTCACATCACAAACAATCTCAAACAACACAATACAATCAAGCAAACAAGTTGTCCATGGTTTGTGGACGACAGGGAGCAGTTCATATATGCAGTTATAAAATAAATAACTATATAAGAAATTTCAGTGAGGAGTTCTCACCTTTGGGATCCACTCCTCCATTCTTTATTTCTGAACGGTTTGGATTCAGATGTGTTTCCCGACAGTTCCATCGCAATCTGTTTCACGCAGTTCATATTAAAATCACATTTTTATCTTGACAACGCTATCGATTAAAATCACATTTTTAAACTGTTCTGTATATCTTAAAAAATCATATTTTTATAATGTTCTATATTTTCAAATCAAAATATTGTATATTTTCAAATCAAAGTATTGTATATTTTCAAATCAAAGTATTTTATTTTTCAAAACAAAGGAAAATTATATTTCAGAACAAAGGAAATTTATATATCAGAACAAAGGAAATTTATATTTCAGAATCCTATTCTATATTAATAAAAATCTTATATTTTTATTTCTAAAAACCCCCATCTTTTTATTTCAAAAAAAACTCTATCTTTTTATTTCAAAAAAACTCTATCTTTTTATTTCAAAAAAAATCTATCGTTTTATTTCCAAAAAAACTCTATCTTTTTATTTCAAAAAAACTCTATCTTTTTATATTTTCAAAACAATACTATATACATAAATTTCATATTTTTAAACAAAATCATTTATATATAATTCTGATTTTAACCCAATGTTAATTATAAAACAAAACAAAAACTAAATTAAAAAGGACCTTTCTTCTTCATCAATACACTGCCACGGGTTTTAGTTTCGGGTTCCAAACTAGGGTTTCAGCTTGCGCCTCCATACCTCTAGTAGCCGTCGATCGGACCAGCCCATGCCGTAGAGCATCGAGAGTGCTTCCAAGTGAGGGTGGTGGCGTCGAGTTCGAATCGACGGTGGCGGCGCGATTCCTGCGACGCGGCCAACTTCATGGGCTCGATTCTCTAAATGTACGGCAACAAGAACAATCAGACCATTACAGTTCCGAAGCTCTCACTCTTCTCTTTCATTTTTGCTTTGGAAGGATCGAAGAACATTGATTGTGGAAGGAGAATTTGGCGACTGAATTTGGGAGCACTATCGTCGTCCATTTCAAAATTGTAGCGGCTGCGTTGTGATACCTGGACTAGGGTTTTAGAGTTATTTATAATATTTTATATTAATATTTTATTCTATTTTTTCTTCTTTATGAAATTTAATGCCTCTAACTCTAAACTGGACCAAACTACTGTCGCCTCTAGCTAATTACCCCCATTCCGAACACAATGGGATATGTTTCGTAACCCAATTCGGCTGTTACGATCAGTTTCCGTTTAAATTAAAATATAAATATATATATATATATTCAATTCAAACGTACATTTCAATTTACCAGGGCTACATACTGACTCTGAAAATTCCATAAAAATTATTTCTAGCTTCGTATTGGCGATACAGTCCTAACAAAAATAATTTCGTCAAATTTGAAGACCGTTTGAAAAATGACCATTTTCTGGTCGATCCAAATTGACTAAAACTGTTAAAACACGTTTTCTTTTGCCACGCTCACATATTAATCCCAAAAATTATGAATTTTGGAATCTAGCAATAACTTGACATTCTGGATCCAACAAAAGTGGTTTCGTCGAAAATGGAGGTCGTTTCCCAAACGGCTATTTTTAAGGGATATTTATATATTATAAAATATATTTAAATTCTACAGCGTCTTTTCTGAATTTTAAACTAGACGTAACTCTCAGCTTATAAAACGAAATCCCAGTTTCTTACATCTGTTAGAAAGATACCGTTAATTAGATTCAAATATTTCTTATTTCGCTCCGGTTTATTTTGAATCCTGTACATTCATTTGAAATTTGAAATCGAATTTTCAAACTGCCGCGCCCTTTCAGGCTCGAATTATAATTAAAATAAATTTATTCATTTTAACTTCGTCGAAAATATATTTTTCGTCGTTATTATTTAAAACAATTATTTTTAATATTCAAAATCCATTAAAATTGCCAAAAGAAAAATTTTAAATTGGTTCTGATATTCCGGGTTGTTACAATCTCCCCCACGTAAAATCTTTTTGTCCATGAAAAGGAATGGAACTGAAAGTTGTTTAACTAACCAACTCAACTTTCGTTCTGGCGCTCATTCTTCAACTTTTCAGTTTCTAAGAATTTTCAAATTCTTCAAAAATTTGGCAAACACCCTAAACTTTCGAAAAATTTCGCCATAACCTCCTTTGTACGGGGAGCACCGGGAAAATCCCCAAACCGCCACACAGGCCCTCTCATCTCAAAAAGAAAACGAAAAAGCCAACCGGCTCATAAAATCATCATCACCGAAGAAATACTATAAATATGTACCTATTTGTCGGGCATACAATTTTTATTCCTCTTCTCTAGCCTCCTTGCTATGACATGTTCACACATTTATATGTACATGCACGCAACTTCAAATAATCTTCAAATCAGTCCAATATTCGACACAATTTAGTTATATTCACTGTTCACTCACATAATGGTTTTATATGTTGGTTTAAATGAATAATCATACAACACAAACATCAATCAATTAGTTAATTAGCTTTTCAAATTCATAAATTTTATACATATTCAAAAAATCATGTTTTTGATGCAAATTCACAACAATAACCCTATGTAAGTTTTGGTTCTCATACCAGCCTAATGGAAATATATAGATATCCCACCTTCGAAACTCGAACACAAGCACTGATGATGCTATAGCGATCATCAGGATCATCTCCGAGCGACTAGATCGTGATTCTATATCTATCCAGTATATTTGAGGCTTCGAATACACGTTAATTACGCGTATATTCAAAATCTCCATATACTCGATTATCCAAATCAATCTAAAATAAATTTCAAATACATATAATTAGATTTAAATTTTCAAAACAATTTTTTTTTTCATTTTTATTTTAAAGTAACACTTTTCTGACTCATTCTAGGATACTATTGATCCCATCACTAAAGAGTCATTCTCATTGGATATTACTAATCCAATCTCTGATGAATTCTTTCGTTTGGTTCTAATGTGCCTTGTTCTCCGAGCTCTGTAAACCAAAGCTCTGATACCAAATATAACGACCCGAGCTTCCCTGTGAAGGAAAGCCCGGATTGCTTTGAGAACAAGACGAATCAGAACACAAACAAAAGAACATTTCATTGCTTATTACAATAATTTACATCAGAGTACAAGAATATGCAGAGTATGAACAAATAATATACATTAGAAAATATCAGAGATTAAATTACATTACATAGCAGCGGAAAATGATACAAAACACAACTGAAAGAGATAAACGGATACAGAGCTTTCCAAATATCGTTCCTGTTGTAAACCAGGATCCTGAGAATATAAATTTGCAAAACCAAAACTACTAGCTGCCCATGTGGAAAATAGGGGAACCCAGAGTTTAGGTTAAAACAATAAACTCCAGGTCAGTCATGTGACTGGTGTGAGAACAAAAAACAGTTATTAATTTGATTTTAAAGTTAGGTAAATCAAGGGACCACGCCGTATAATACAGAATGGGTTTACCCTCAAGAATACCAATGCATAAAACAAACTGCGCGATGCTAAATAAAGAATAATGAAGCTATTATTAGACTCAGGTCCCATCACACAATGCAACGCAAGCCGGAGGGTAGAGTTTTTACCTTATAATAGCCAAAAATGCTTGGTACGTGAAATTTCATCTTTTAAGATTACTATAAGTGTATAGTGCCAAAACAATTTCAAATATAAATGTATCAATCATAGACGGCATGAGTGTCCCATCCCACTATGTTGCCATACAAGGCTCTACAATCAAAACCGCAAAATGTCGTACTGGAAATTGGATTTCCATTTGTGAACCAAGGCAAAGGGATCATCCTGTGCTAATTCGAGACTCTCTAGCCCGAGCCTCAAGAACAGCCGCAACTGCACCTTGGATCGTCAGGGCCGATCCACCCAAAGTGCAAAGGGTGAATTAAAATGCCTGAACATGTGTTTCCCCGCCCTATGGGGCGTAAGTCTTCTCTGTATAAAGACCATATCATCCATCGACCCTGCAGTGCCGATATATCCTAGGCGCCTCGCTATCCATAATCCACATAAGTAAAACTCAGGGCGTGCAAAACCCTAACACCACTCCTAGCTAGAAGGAAATGCATGTCCTCCCTGATGTCCTCTCCCGTTTCTAGTTCACACCGGGTGCGAGGCTCGCGAATTAACTCTACACAAAGCTATGCTATACTAAAGTCGTGCTTTGATCATCAACCACAAGACTCTGCTTTTCAACAGAAGCCTTGATCATTTGCATCTCAGCATGCCACACAGGCAATTCACGCTATGCAACCGATGTCTATCAATCACACAGAATGAAATCGATGTTAGACACACATCCATTTACAAGTTCGTTTAGGGTCTGAATGAAACCGGAGGCACCTTATTCTTTGTCCCATATGTTCAATACGTGAGAGAGACCCTCGCATATCCGTCGATCTCCCAGTACGTCTGGTCGATCACCACTTATTACCTCGTCTTGGTGTATAGCCCAATCAAGACATCAGTAATCATCCAAATGATGTGAAGACCTCTGGTCTTCAACCACCGTCTTCATCTTCGACTCATCGTCGTATCAGTTATTCAGAATGGGTATAAACCCGACCTTTCCGAATAACTCGCATATATAATAAACAAGTGCTACACAAACACAACATACGCCTCATTCCAATTCAGAATATTCTTTTGTTCAAATATTCATATCATTTGGGAAAAGTTACCATTAATTTTATCAAAGATAAATTCTTTTAAATTTATTCTTTAATCTTACTTTGGATATCATTTCAAATCATATTAAGGTTTTCCAAACTAGTCGGGATTAGCGCACCTTACCGAAGAAATCATTTGTTTTATTTCCCAATCCCAACATGTTCATCCCATGGAGCAAAACCGGTAATATTCCATATCTAACACCACGGTGTTTTCGGTAAAATTAATTACCATTACACGTTCAAATCTACTTAAAGATTTAACTATCATTTTGGAGCAAACTTGGTGATACTCCGTTCTTGATCATTTTAATCTAATTAAAGATTCTTTAAAACTCCACTTAGTTTTAATCTTCCCAAAAATCAATATTAATGATTATTCAAATCTAAGGAATTAATCTTATCTTTAATTGGGTTAAAGAACCAATGTCATTTCAAACATGGCTCACAATAAACCCAAAATCACATTCCATCAGTCTCTAACAGTAAATTAGTAAGAGAACAGTTCCCTAAGTATTAATCCCGAAGGCCGAAACCAACTTCAGATCAACACCCAGAAAACCATTCAACTTAACTAATCTCCAGTTAGTTTCTAATTTTTTTAACTAAATCTTAATTAAAAGATTTACTCTTTTCTCAACTGGGTTTAAGAACAGTGTTATTTAAGACACAATTCACGACAAACCCAAAACCCCATTTGATATTAAATACAAGGCTCTGAATAGAAAATATATCGGCTTATATTCAATATCAAATTCTGAAACTAA
Source organism: Allium sativum (assembly GCA_030737875.1). Classification (NCBI taxonomy): domain Eukaryota; kingdom Viridiplantae; phylum Streptophyta; class Magnoliopsida; order Asparagales; family Amaryllidaceae; genus Allium; species Allium sativum. Next base: position 482,983,810 of record CM060919.1, on the reverse strand, counting down.
CAAATATCATATTGGAAATAACGATATAAGCATATCTTTTAAATTTCCATAACAATACCTGTGTAAACACGAAATCCAACATCGAAATATTCCGAAGATGATTTCAATCCAAATCAATTCCAATTTATATATTGGAAATTCTGGTTATTTTTAAAACCATTTCAATTCCAATATATTTATTTAAAAATATTGGATTATAATTCTAGTTCATAACTAGTTCATTTGATAAAAATAAATTTTTATCTTTTTAAATATGGGATTTTTCATCCCAATTCTTTCCAAATCATTTATTATGATTTTACACAAGTTGTTAATATTTTTAATAATTTTATCAAGGCCCGTACAGTCGATTTCCATAAACGGTCATCGAACTGCACTTACAGCGACCTTTTCCAAATTTGATTTGGACATATTCCAAAATCCAACTGTTAGATTTCAAATCTCTTGTATTCATTAAAAAGCTCTTTTCGATACGAACGCACGGTTCCGGTTTTAGGAGAATCTGACGGTCGGATCTCCCGTAATGTCCGTTCGAAGTCAATGGTCGAAATTCGCGAACTGCCACGGCGCAGCGCGTTCTATTCGAGCCATTAAATATATATATAATATATATATATATATATATATATATTATATTTCATCGATTTCCATTTAAAGCGTATTTTATAAATCGTTTTAAATTCGTTTTCAAAACAATTTCAACTTCATATTCAATTTCAAATCAAAATTGAATATTCCATATCATTAATATATAAATGATAATATTTTCAAAACATTAGATTTTGAAATCACTTCCTTTTCGATATTCATTATAAAAATGAATAAAATCGGTGTAAATATCGTTCACGTCAAAATGGCATTAATTTAATTAACACGGCTTTATATATTTAAATATCTTCGTGTCCATCCCAAATCGGACATCAAAATCAGATTTTGATCTTTTACTGAATATTATTTTAAAATATTCATTATTTTAAAATATTTGTTATTTTAAAATATTCATTCTTTCTGAACCGGAATCAGACACAGTCAATTACCATATAATGTTATTTACGTGGATTTCATACAACACATGTATAGAACAACAGTGATAAACAATCAACCATCATCCAGAATGCATTCTACACTGCATAAGCATTAAATATAAATATTTAACGCTTATAACAGTCTATCAACCAATCGATTGACATACAACTAAACAATTGGGATTAGTGTACGTCAAATATCATCCCAATACCCGTGTGGGGTTTCAACCAACAAATACTGAATATTCTTTGTGCAGTTGGGTGATATGTAAAATTTATCGTCCCAATCCATATCAGTCAAATAAGTGTACATAAACAAATCGTTCGATTTGTAAATGAATATTTATTTTCATTTCATCTACTCGTTAAAATTTATATTTTTAACGATAAAATATTTTACTCAACATATGAATATTTTGTATAATCCATTTCACATCACAGACAATCTCAAACAACACAATATAATCAAGCAAACAAGTCGTCCATGGTCTGTGGACGACGGGGAGAAGTTCATATATGCAGTTATTTAATAAATAATTGTATAAGAAATTTCAGTGAGGAGTTCTCACCTTTGGTATCCACTCCTCCATTCTTTATTTCTGAACGGTTTGGATTCGGATGTGTTTCCCGATAGTTCCATCGCAATCTGTTTCACGCAGTTCATATTAAAATCACATTTTTATCTTGACAACGCTAAAAAATCACATTTTTAAACTGTTATATGTATCTTAAAAATATTTTTATACTGTTCTATATTTTCAAATCAAAATATTGTATATTTTCAAATCAAAGTATTGTATATTTTCAAATCAAAGTATTTTATATTTCAAAACCAAGGAAATTTATATTTCAGAACAAAGGAAATTTATATTTCAAAACTAGGAAATTTATATTTCAGAATCCTATTTTTATATTAATAAAAATATGATCTTTTTATTTCTAAAAACCCCATCTTTTTACTTCAAAAAAACTCTATCTTTTTATTTCAAAAAAACTCTATCTTTTTATTTCAAAAAAAACTCTATCTTTTTATATTTTCAAAAAAATACTATATATATTAATTTCATATTTTTAAACAAAATCATTTGTAAATAATTCTGATTTTAACCCAATGTTAATTATGAAACAAAAAATAAATAAATTAAAAAGGACCTTTCTTCTTCATCAATACACTGCCGCGGGTTTTAGTTTCGGGTTCCAAACTAGGGTTTCAACTTGCGCCTCCATACCTCCACTAGCCGTCTATCGGACCAGTCCACGCCGTAGAGCATCGAGAGTGCTTCCAAGCGAGGGTGGTGGCATCGAGTTCGAGTCGACGGTGGCGGCTCCATCGTGGGCTTGATTCTCTAAATGTACGACACCAGGAATGATCAGACCACCACAGTTTCGAAGCTCTCGCTCTTCTATTTCATTTTCGCTTTGGAAGAATCGAAGAACATTGATTGTGGAAGGATAATTTGGCGACTGAATTCGGTAGCAATATTGTCGTTCATTTCAAAGCTGTGGCGGCTGCGTTGTGATACCTGGACTAGGGTTTTAGAGTTATTTATAATATTTTATATTAATATTTTTTTCTACTTTTTTCTTCTTTATAAAATTTAATGCCTCTAACTCTAAACTGGATCCAACTACTATCGCCCCTAGCTAATCACCCCCATTCCGAACACAATGGGATATGTTTCGTAACCCAATTCGGTTGTTACGATCAGTTTCCATTTAAATTAAAATATAAATCTATACATATTCAATTCAAACGTACATTTCAATTTACGAGGGCCACATACTGACTCTGAAAATTCCAGAAAAATTATTTCTAGCTTCGTATTGACGATACGGTCCTAACAAAACTAATTTCGTCAAATTTGAAGACCATTTGAAAAATGGCCATTTTCTGGTCGATCCAAATTGACTGAAACTGTTAAAACACGTTTTCTTTTGCCACACTCACATATTAATCCCAAAAATTATGAATTTTGGAATCTAGCAATAACTTGACATCCAGATCCAACAAAAGTGGTTTCGTCGAAAACGGAGGTCGTTTGCCAAACAGCTATTTTTAAGGGCTATTTATATATTAAAATATATATAAATTCTACAGCGACTTGTCTGAATTTTAAACTAGACGTAACTCTCAGCTTATAAAACGAAATCTCAGTTTCTTACATCCGTTAGAAACATATTGTTAATTAGATTCAAATATTTCTTATTTCGCTGAAATCTGATTTATTTTGAATCCTGTACATTCATTTGAAATTTGAAATCGAATTTTCAAACTGCCGCGCCCTTTCAGGCTCGAATTATAATTAAAATAAATTTACTCGTCGTTATTATTTAAAATAATTCATTTTAAATGTTCAAAATTCATTAAATTGCCAAAAAAAAAAAAATTGGTTCTGATTTTCCGGGTTGTTACAATACCCTTGTATGAAACTCAATCAGGGATTTCTATATCTATAAAGGACAAATTCTTAGGACTACAATATAAATGTTCTATTTGGTATTCTCTTTCTCCGTGGCTATGGCTCCATGCAGCCCTCCTCAACTAATTGAAAGACCCATTAAGCGATAAGTGACTGTGTCCTACAAAAAACAATCTAAAAATCCAACTGGAGTTGTCCTTCATTTAATGTCTCGATAGTGAAAGATCATTGGCATATTGGTTTAGCTCTAGTCATTCTCTCTTTGATTGATGATGGCGAGTACCCAAACAATTATTATCCTTACTGGGTCCTAATCACGAAGCCAGGTCTCAGAGCCGATGCAACCGACGAACCTAAAGTCAACCATCGGTCTTTTGATTGCCCTCGATTTAAATGCAGTCAAGGCATACTCTTTTGACAGAACCATTGCGAACCTGCATCCGGGGGTGCAGCTTCGTTAAGTCTTCCCTAGAGGGCCATCTTAGAGTATCCTCACGTCCTGTAGAAATCTCACAATTCCCTCTAGTCTCTTTGAACTAAATCTTGGGGGTGCTCCCACTGTACTAAAGTGTCTGCGATGATTTGCATCATTAAGAAATCCTTTCAGACTCGCGTCGAACTGCTCCAAACGCACCTCACTATTTTATTAGACCCTATGTCTAACCTTTCATTATGTGTTTAGCTTAATTTTTTCTATTATAACACAGATTAGCGTTATCTTCCCAGTTCTCTTTCATCGCGACCCTATTTACTTACTTACTAACTTTATTGGTCAATTATTGTCCTTAATCAACCTTTGATGCCGGAACGGACCACTATCGGTACATGCTTATTAAACTTAATCCCAAATATAAATTTTATTCATAATAAGATCTTTTTATCTTCTCTTTTCTTTTTAATTACAACCATCATGATATAATTTTACTCGCAGACATTCAAATTTTCATAATTCCTCTTTCTTTTTAGCGCAATCTTAGAACTGAGCCCAACCTATTGACGCGGTTCCAAGTCTGAGCCTATGATATTTTACTTTCATCAAATAGGTTACATTCATTTTCTTTTATTATGATTTTCTATCATATCAGCACAGTTCTTATTTATCATAATAATGTGTCCAAATTTTTTTTTTTGAGGAAGACGGGTGTGTAGCGTGGAACTACACAGCCGGTTACACATAGTAATAAGAAGCTAAAAATATATCTGGTTGACAGGCCCAACCAGTGGCATAAATGTCCAGGCCAAGAAGGAGGCCAATATAGCTAATATAAGCTTAAAACCAAAGCAAAAAATATACATTAGATAGCTAAGAACATAGTACATAGCTAGAGACTAGAAGCCAAAATAGAGCAAAGCAGGCAATACTAGACCACAACAGAAATCAGAGCGGGATTTGGGTGCTACTTTCTTGCGATCCAGGCGACTGAGGCATAGGTAGAGAAAGCCTGAAGCGAGCGGGTCTGGTCAATCCTGTCCAAGAATCGAAAAGATGCAAGATGTGATGACAAATACCCATAAGGAGTTTCTTGGGTCTGCCGAAGATGTGGGCATTGCGTTCTAGCCAAATACTCCAAGCAAAGAGAGCCACTAAAGAATCCAAAATGGGGTCTGGGGGGTTGTGCTGCAAACACTCGAAAAATGAGTGAATCGAAGGGATGAAGCCAAGAAGGAAGGAGATGATTGCAGCCCAAACAGCGTAGGAAAAATAACATTCAAAGAAAAGATGAGTGAGGGATTCATTATGATTGTTACAGAGGACGCAAGAAGGGTCAATATTATTATTAAAGTGATGAAGGCGGTCTTTGGTGTTGATGCGATTGTGGATGAGAAGCCATTGGAAGAAAATGACACGAGGAGGAAGATGACAGTTCCAAATGCAAGAGAAAGTGAAGCATCAACCTGGATGAATTAGAAACTTATAGCAGGCCAATACAGAAAAATTGGATCCCAAGGCCCATGTGAATATATCAGGACCAATGCAGAAATGTGTCCATTTTTGTTACTTTTTAAATTATAATACACATCATAATTTATCACAAATTCTCATTAGTTTGCCTAACTCAATCTAATTCCATATAGATCTGCAATTTGTAGCCACGTTTACTGTAAATTTTGTTTTCTTTTATTTAATCCGTGTTTGCAAAGTTACACTTTATTCTATTTTCCACGCACAATAATAGGATTAATTCTACGTCTTTTCAACTAACATTTACATAATTATACATTTTTATAATATATGTGATTTATTATAGAAAAACGTAAATAACTGAATTATCAATATTTGTCTATTGCTCCCTTTTTCTTCTTTCTTTTATTTCATATTTTCTTATTTTACAGTTTAGCTTTAGGAAATAGTATTACCCTGGTTTATTACAAAAACCGTATTATACTCTATTTATTACAAAAACTGTAAATAACTGAATTATCAACTATCAACATTTGTCTTTTGCTCCTTTATTTTCTTTCTTTTATTTCAGTTTTGCTACTTTGTAGTTATTGACAGTTTAGCTTTAGGAAGTAGTCTTACCTCTCTTGGTTTATTACAAAATTGTATTATATTGTTTCTTTATTTTAATATTAATACTAGGAACAATAACACATAATTGCAAGATTTTTCTTATTACTTCCGTAAATCGTTGAATTAGTGCAAATTACAATAACTTCTCTATTTTACACTATTCTCACTTTCCTTAATCTTATCCTTGCAATTGTATTTACCATCTTCCTTATAATATTAAATTATAGAAATATTCTTCCTTTACTCAACTAGCCAACTAACCTAATACTAACTTTCAAACCAAATTTTTATTAGAATTCCCTTTTTCTCTTATTCCCTAAGTTTTAATTTAGTGTAAATGTCTTACTTTTTAGAAATATGTATTTTCCAACAATTGTAAATTTCAACATTACATATTATCATTTATTTAGATTTCGTTCCACAATAATAACAATTTTTATATAAGTACACTTTTAATAATTTACAATATAATAAGGAATAACTTGCATGTATTATTTCTACAATTATCCCCAAACGCAACATATGCCAAATTCAATAATTTAACGGGAATCTAATGATATTATATATCATTAATCAGAAAAGATATATAATTTAAATCTACAAACCTGGAAAAAAACACTATAATATCTAGATCTGATTTGAATCCATATTTATTATCTGTAGTCTTTCCCTTTTGTAAACTTATTTGAATCTATAAACTGAAATTTTACATGCGTTTATAGATCTGGATCTAAAAGAAAATAAAATAAACTATTTAAAATCGGATTTGAAGAACTTACCACATACGATAGAGAATTTGGATACCTATATTCTAAATCTACAGGTTCTACCTTTCGATCTTGAATCAGAAAGCCTCAATCTAATTTTTTTCTAAGAATTAGAGAAGAAAGGAAATGTGATGGGGGTTGTTTGAAGGCTAGCTTTGCACGTTTATTTATAGATGTCCAAAACAACGTTGTCCGTTCAATTTAATTCGGACAAGATCTGCATGTTCAACAAGAAATAAAGACGCGTAGTGATGTGTCTTGCCCATTTTAAATTTTATTTCACTAATTTTGAATTCAAACATTGCTTAAGTAACGTTATTAAGCCTCGTTTGTTACTTGAATTAATTCCATTTATGACGCACGTTTATTTTCAATTTCAAACGCGTATAATTTCTGATACATACATACATACATACATATATATATATATATATATGAAATAAAAATATATAAATGCACGTTACCGTTCTAGAATTAATTCTCTACTTTTAAACTTTAATGTTACCTTTGATGTAGATAGATTTCCATTTATGTCTCTTTTAATTTCATTAATGACCCGCATTATTAATTATTTGAACATTGTAATTTAATGTTAATTACTTTCCGTTTCTTTCTTGATTTAATTATTTTTATTAGACTTTCGAGTTTTAAACACACAGTATTTTTGAAATTAATACATGCATGTATTTATATGAAATAATTGTACATATGCGCGTCTACTCACGCGTTATCTTTCCTAAATTAGTTCTCCTGTAACGTTACATTACATTTATTAATTTATAAAGTTATGATAAAATAATGTTAGCCTTTAATAAACCACCATTAATTATTTTATAATGTTACATTTACTTAACTTTAGCATTTTTAGAGTGTTGTTATTGACACTCCATTTTTGGATAAGGGGTGTCTAATTTTAAGGGGACTCCATATCAAAATACAATTTATAAGGGGCTTCCTACTGATAAATTAATGGTACCAAAATTACGCTCGTTATTTACACTAGTGTAACCGCACAACGGTGGGAAAACCGACCGTTGAACCATATAATGTCAAAATAACACATGTGCCAGTTATTTTATTATACTCAAATTAAACAAACAAGCATGTATACACAAAAGGTATAGATTACTGATGATATTTTTACAATAGTTTTATACTGACGTATTTATAAACCCCAACGTCTTTTCATTATTGCTAGACAATTAAAAATCATTACCAATAAGGTTGGCATGGTCCTCATATAAGTTTTTAAAACCATGTTAAGTTAACTTCCTGTCTTTTAGATAATTTAAAAATAATATTTATATTAAGATTATAATTAATAATGCAATGTCTATACAAAATACAATTTTCTTACCCATAACATTTCTTGAACGAACTAAAAAAGAATAACAAATTAGAAAATGTAACTACATATACAACTTGAGGAAATACAAGATACAACATTGTGAATTGACACCTTCTAGTCTGACTTCTTCTTTCAATTCTACCTATACAGCTTGAGAAATTCTACCTCAGTTTTGATTTTCTTTCAATTCTTTTAACTTTTTGCCCAACAATGCCTAACATTCCTACGACAATTGAGGTAATAAGAGCCGCAGCTGCTGACAACTTTACATTTTGCTATTACTTGCTCCAAGCTCATTACACTCTTACGCTACAAAACAAATTCTTAAATGAGACCTAAAATTAAACAGATGAATATGAAATCAAAACTACCTAGTAGCCACGCTAACCAAAAGAAATCATAATAGCCCATGACAATATATATTCATGCTGTTGAAGATACACTTGATTTACAATATTATCGTTATAAAAAACTAAAAATCAATGAAATATTTTGACAAGTTAATCTTGATTATCAATGTTAAACATAGACTCACCTTCCGTTCTTCGTTCTTTTTTTACAACATATCATTGAAATAATTATATATAAAATGGGAGTGTAAAAGGTAAAAAAAGAAGCTGAATTAAAAAAAAAGTATTTACGGATCAGTGAAAAAAACAATTTATTACATACCTTCTTGAAGGAGCATCAAGTAATATTTTGGGATCTTTAAGGTGACAAACAAAAAGATTAGAACTAGTAAGTACCAAAGCTCCAAGCTGAAATTTTAGGCCACAAGAGTTAATCTCCGCATAACTTTAAAGTCATACATATAAGATAGCAAATGACCAAAGCATAACAGCAGATGTGGTAGAAAGGCGAACATAAGCCCAAAGTCTTTGAAACACCATCCATGAAAAGCCACATCATGTATTTCCGCAAGCACCGTTGAATATGTAAAAAACTAAATCACCTAAGTTCAACAAATATGAAAACTTTAGCACAACTACAATGCCTTTAAACCCCATCCTAGCTTCAATATCGGTAACCAGCTAAGCAAAGAACGCACATATAATTTTACTGATCTTGACACTGCTGAAATGACTATCTTGTTTTGAGCTTGCAGAAACACAACTATCAGGAAGTATATAGCATTAGTAAACATTTTTGGTGCCAAATATATAGTGAATTTGCAAGCTAGTAATGATATGTCTTTTGATATTCCAATAAGTCTAAAGAACGTCCCAGCTTATATATAGAATGGAATCATGAAAGTTGATGTTATAATTAAGATTGACCATGATTGTGACATGTATATCCCCATCATATCAAGTTTCCCTACACCATACGCTGATCCACATAATGTTTGAAGCACACTCCTCATGCCTACCTACAACAAAGAATGACTAAAAGTATATCACTGCTTGAAAATGTGTATGTTTGCTGTAAAAATATGCTATCTAAATACCAATATTGGCACTACAAATGAGAGGTCAGCAACAACAAAGTTCTGTACATATAAGGCAACAAGCTATAATGTACCAATTTGTCTATCAAATATAACATTGTATCAGTAAAATGACATTAAACATCATTCATCTTTGAAATACGATAGCTGCTTGACATTAAAATGTTGTGTTAAATTATAACTATCAAATACAAGCTTGAAGCAACAACTTCATTCATAAATATTTTCCTTTGACTGCAAAACACTTCTCAACCTTCTCTATTAGAGGAAAACCATTTTTAATTAGATAATTTACTTGCATGTCAAAAATAATTTGTTGCTATCAACTAAAAAAAAGAGTTATAGCAACACTATCAACCAGTAGATCCGAAATTACTACTTAGAAAGTTAATACTTCAAAAGCTAGAGCAAAAGAGCCAAAAGTCTATCGTTCCCGAGTTTCTATGATATTATTCGAACTCTCAGTTTCACTTGGCAATGATGCATTCACAACTACTTTAACATCTTCTCGCAGTGCATACACAGTTGGTTATTTTTAATTTGGTTTGTGAATCATCATTATTGCCCTATATAACAGTAATCACTATTTTGTTCTCCCTCCCTTCCTTCTCCCTCCCTACCCCTCCCTCTGTCTGGGGCTAAGAAGCATATAAAAACTAGAATTCAGGGTTTGGCCTCCAAAATTTGTAAGTGGGTTTGTGCTTGAATTGCATCATGATCTTTAATAGTTTTTGTCACAAATTATAAAAATACAAAATGGGTACAGGAAAGTCATCAAATTTGAATATGCATATAAATTGCAAATCAATAATAAATAGTGATCAAAGCTTTGGAATGGGAGTAAAACTTGGCCACAAACAAAGCATACGTATGACAATGTTATCTTCTTCTATTTCATGGTTAAATTCAATGTAAATTTACATCAAGTAGCAGATCCATATGCAAACATGAGATTAAATGATGAACTTGCAAACCATACCATGAATTACCTCAAGGACACTTTCCTCTAGAAAGTCCTAGATGCAATCTAACCCCTAACCCCTTTGTGAGAATTGCATTTTCCTGTTCAGACAATCTAACCACTAACCTCTTTGTGTGCCTTCAATATTTGTCATTATCATGACGAGGGATGTATAAACTTGATGGAAAAAACAAATAATATTTTTTTAGTAACACACAAAGGGAAAATTATGTGAAATCTGGGAATATACTTCAGCAACATTTTACTGTCTTTAGCATGAGACGCTGGCTTTAGCAAGAATTCATCTTGTTTATGATAGGCGTCTGCATTCAAGTCAAACGTATAGAGATAAGAATCGGAGTTAATAAAAAAAATCATAAGAAAATGCAACATTTTTTCAGTTCTCTTGGGGTGTCAAGAATAAACTTCGGGGCAACAGACTGAAATGCATAATGCAGAGTATAGCTGATAATTTTCTAAATTCATATAACTCCAGATGTAGGAAAATCTTAGAAAGAATAAAGCTTTTGCTATTACCATATGTTATTGGTTTATTACTTAAACCGTATCTATTTTCATACGCCCAATAATCAATTATTTGCTTACAAGTTCCTTGCTACATATATGGTGTATAACGAAAGAAAAGGTTGCTTCTTCAGCAAAATAGAGAAGGAAACCAATATGCACATGAATACACATGCAAACGCAAGAGCACATGCACCTACAGCTACTTCCTACAAATAAATTTGATTATTAATATCTATATAAAATATAATTCTATGATTGTTCTTTTACAAGGGTTAACATTATAAGGAATGTTTCAGCTCATTACTAGAATTGTGCAACACGAAGACATTAGTCAATAGCAAAACATGACTAAGACATGCTTTCTTTTAGAAAAACAGAAGTACAGATCTATACGTGAAAGTTTAGTCCATAGCAAAACATGACTCAGACTAAGGAATATGAAAAAAGGGTGTCTGCTTATGTAAGTGGACACAGCAGAAAAATTAGAATGAAGCAAATCATAAATTTTTGAAGCAAATCATAAATCTTAAATACGTGAATGAATTTTTTTTCACAAGTTTCAACGCTGTAATTTCTGAATATAAATGAGAAAATAAAATCTAACCGCACCTTATTTTTCCATTGTTGACGAGCTTGATTTATGAATTTTTTCGCATGCATCAACACTATAATTTCTGAATACAAGTTTCAACACTATAATTTCTGAATATAAACGAGAAAATAAAGTTAACAGTTCCTTATTTTTCCATTGTCGGCAAGCTTGATTTATGGCTGAGAAGGAAGGTTGCAGAAGCTGGTCACGATTTAGGATATTGAGGAGCTAGTTTTTTGTAAAAAAATTGGGGTTTTTTACGGTATCGAGGAGTTGGGAAAAATTGAAAATCACGATTTTTTAGCGGAGGAAGAATCAAATCAACTCGAGGATTGAAGAAATGTGTAAATCAGATATCAAACTAAAAAGATAGAGATAATAAATCTAAAATTACGCACTAATCTGCAAGAAGAACCGGAGGAGAACGAGCATCTAAATCTAAAATTACGCATTGATCTGCATGAACAATCAGAGGAGAACGAGCATCGAAGAAATTGTCAGAAGAAACTTAGATATTATGGAGGAGAGTACGTTTTCCAGTTTATTCAGAATTAGAAAGAGAAAAATTGCGAAGAAAATTAAACGAGAAGAAAACGAAAAGAAGGAAAACGCGGAAAGGAAAGTCATGTGAACGAAAATTATGCCGAAATTCACTGGCTCCACAATTTGTTTAACGGTCGGTTAGATTAGATTAAAAAAAACACGGTTAAAATTTAAACTAGCGTTGGGCGTGATTAGGGTTTCCAAAATTAACGTCGCCGAATCTTCTGAGCAAGGGGCGCAGGTCGAAATCAGCAGCAGCTCGGTACAAGAAAACGAAGCGGAAGATGGTTGAATCCATAATCAACGAGCAACGCTATGATCAAAGGTACGTGAAGTGATTCGAATTTCGGTTTGTGGTTCACTTTTTTGTTTTGTTTAATTCGATACTTGTTCTAGGTTTTGTTAGCGTCCGTCTTCAGTTAGGGTTAGGATTCAATTAGGGTCAGGAAAGGTTTTGTAATTGGTGAATGGTTCATTTTTGCTGGAGAAGATGAGTAAAACGGAGGGTAGTGGTCGAATAGAAATTTTGGAGTCGGCAAGGAAAGGCCAAAAAAAAAAAAAGTACACCTGAAAACGGCCAGGCTTGGCCGATTTTTCAATAATTTTGTACAGTGGAAATGGAAGAAAACTGAAAGGGAAAGATCAAAGGGAGTTTAGGCATACTGTTTTTAAGCTGACCGGCTTCACTGAGAGATGACATAGTGGTGCTTTGCTTGTGCTCTGGTTATGTATTATTCTTCTGTTTCAATTTTTGTTCATTTAATGAATGGTTTGCGAGATTTGGCTTTGCTTGATCTTGCGAATGTTACATTGTTTTAATTATAGGGATATTGTCATTTTTAATATATATTCAGCTTGGGCAAACTTATTTATATTTGTTGTGCATTCCACCCAGCTTATAAATGTTACATCCTATGTTGTTCATAATGTTGTATACATACATATGTAAGTGTGTGCACATACGGATATATGTGTATATAAAAGCTATTATTAATATTTGACCTGTGCGTGATACAACGTATTGAAAGTATAGAGTTTCATCGCTAACCTAGCATTAAACAGTTCGTTATTTGTAACTTTGGTTTAGAATGTATGAGTTATTGAGATTTAGAGAAAAAGTTTCAGCAACGAATGGCAGTTAATTTCATAACTATTTATATTCAGGTTACCTCATCATACGCAAGCCAGAGTACTGGTATTTAGTTAAACAAAACGTATAAGTTCATTTCATTCTTAGTGCCTCTTAAATCTCCATTGAGACCAAGTATTCTTTGCTCAAATGCACTATATAAATCAAACCATTGCTAAGCCATATTCTGGCACAATTTGGTAATCTTATATTTAGGCAACCATCCACATTTCCTTAAGCAAATTTCATTTAATTATACGTGTTAACATATTACCAAGTTCATCCACAGTTTAGCATTTTACATAACCTTTTTGTGCTCCCAGTTTAATACATGTATGTAGCTTTATCTGCATTGCACTTTCATTAAAAAGGATGGGTTTTGTTTGTCAAATAAAGTGCCATACAATTAGTTTCAAAACCACAATTTTACTTTGAATTACAGAGCTCTTATTGATAAGTATTTTAACCATGGGTCGTTCAGATAATAAGTTGCATTAATATTGTTCATACAGAGTGAATAACTTATTTTATTATAATGTTTTCTTTTTTAATAACGTATTGGATACAGAGAAACAAGTGTAGCATCAAATTTACCTATTTGTGTCCTGCCAGTTAATTTATTGTAAATACGGCCGTATGAATACACATAACTGTTATTAATATCTAAAAATCTATTACTCTAACGAACATTTGTCTTGATTTGCCCATTTTCTTTCCCTTTTTAAGTGTGTTTAGCAGTAATATTTAAGCATCATAAGGTCTGGTTTTTGCTAAGCAAGCATTTAATGGTACTTGAGCATCGGTCACTGACAAGATTAGCTACCATGTTTAACTTTCCCTTAATATGTACATCGGACTAAATTCATATGTCTTGACTCATTCATCAGCACTTCGATCTATGAAATATGGTGAATAGTCCTAGACAGTGGGTGAGACAAACACAAGCATTAGTACTCTATATGGATGAGTTATTTTCTCAAATTTGAAACATCAAATTGGAATCGTCATTAAATTACATATCTTCTAATTTGTTCATTGATATACGTATATCATAATATGGCTAAATGTCATTGTTACTTTTGCTTTTTTCGTAGTTGCTAATTTATTCGTTGAAATTGAGTGGTTTAGAGATGAAATGGATATTTTTGATTCAATATATTTATAAAATATATGATATTTCAAACAGCAGACAAATATTTGTTTCTCATATCTCTCGTATTGGATATAGTCTTGTGTTTTATAAAGGTAGAGTTACAAATGAAAATTCGAATGAGTTTGGTGTATGTCTACGACTAAGTACAACCTTTTTTTTCCTTTGGAAAAAGGAAATAAGAAAAGAAAAACCTAAAAGAAAAAGAAAAGGAAAGAATGAGTGGCACAAGCAGCTGATCATTTTTAAAAGTTGTATTATATCTAACTTTATTTCTTTCATAAAAATAAAATAAAAATGAATAAGGCCAGTGATGGATATTATTAAATTTGATTCCAGCTATTAAAACTGAAAGTATTTGAGTTTGCAATATGTAAAAGAAAACTATAGGCTGCTACTCTGGCCAAATAATATGATCAGGGGGCACTTAACATTAAAAACAATGATGTGTGAGCTTATTTATATTTACACTGAATAAGGTAGCACAATATCCATTCTTGCCATGGCCTCTATAAGTTCCATATTGGCTGTAATTAAAAATAAAAATGAGCTTCCACTAAAACAAAATGTGCGGCTTTCTTTTCACGAAGGCGGACCGATTGGCAATCAAGCTTTGTATAGCAAAAAAAAAAAAAAATGGCGGAGGAAGCAGACATTTATAGAGTCTTCGCAATCAAGCTTGTTGTGGTTTGATCTTTATAGCATGAATAAGAATTTATGATTCATCCTCAGCTTCTAAACTATATGTCTTTAGCATGTATTATATATATAATCCATGGAATATTTGTAACATGTTTTGGATGCGATATCAGACCAAGCAATAAACACTGTGAATTTGGATGCGATATCAGTTGTAAATTTAAGCTGGAGTGTCCCATGACTGTGTTACTGCAGTATACCATTGAGTGTGAATTTGGATGCGATATCTGTGAATTGTTTACTTTTTATTTTGGAAGATGCATATAAAAAATGCAATATTAGTAGTGACAATACTTTGACTGTTTGGAGAAAAAAGAGAACGATGAAGGAATCTTCTAAGAAATTTCCACAACACAGAGACTTGTCTCATGGCTCCTATTGAGTTTTTCATATTGACAGCCATTCATGTAATGGTTTGCTTGAGAATCAGCATATAATTTTACTGTCAGGCAAACCGATCTCATATTACAGTTTTAGGACCATATAACTTCATAAATTAACCACCAAGCTTTACCATGTCTAATTTTTTTTAGCATGTTGGTGATATACATCAATATGATCAAATATTTTTTAGTGTTAACAATTAGATGATAGTTTTTTCTTTTATTTCTTCCTTTTTTTTTTTTTTTTTTTTTTTGATGAAAAAGCTGGTGAACCAGTAGGTTCACGCCTTCATAATATTGCATTTAAACCAAAAAAGCATACAAGTCAGGGCATTCATACATCATAACAGCTGAAAATGAGGAACGCTAGTGGCATGCAAGCCATGAATACTTCCAGCTGGTCGAGCCTGCCCATTCATAAACCCATTTATGGATGGATAAAATAATGCACATAGTAGATTTTGCTTTATTTTCAAATCTTCGTAAATTCCTTTCACGCCATAATATCCAAGAGTAAGCGAAAATAAGAAGACAGAACAAATCACGCATAGTAAAATCATAAATAGTTGATTGCATGCATATCTAACAGCTTCAAAGTGAACAAAAATTTCTAGAAAATTGCAAAGTGAACAAAAATTAAATACAACTTCAAAGTGATTGCACTCACATAAAAAAAAAAAAAAAAAAAAAAAATTATCTAACAAACAGAGGCAAATACAAGTGCATTTTCATTGATTTTAGAACTTCATCAAACAACCATTAAAGTAAACTTTGTCAAAATAGTAGGCGTAATACAGTAAACAATTATTTCGTTACATTGTACTTTAACCGTAGACAACGAGAACTGCAGCTTAGCTACTTAAATATATTGTGCCGTCCTTCTCACAATCACCTGTCACGGCTACATATTTCTTCATTCTTTCCGCATACGATCTTACCCAATCTTCTGCATTGATGTTGTATATTCGATGAAAGTATGAAAATTGAGGTGTGGGTGGTAAAGGAGAGTCAGACTTTAGTTTAATACCAACACAATGAGAGTTGTTTACGTAACTCATAACTACCATCCTATCATTATTTAACATGCTCATCCGGACTGTTGTTGGTACAAATGTACAACTCATATGCTCATTTAATAAAACTACAACAGTACCAAAAGTTTCAGCAACTATAAATTCAGATTCTGACATTTGCATCCACTTGCTTACACCAACCGCACTATCACAATGTATCCTATCGAGCATTTCATTAAACCCACATTCATCTCACAATTTTTTTGTACATATTAGAATGAAGCAACAAATTGTCAACCATCGACTCTCGTACAAACTTTCATGGATTATCCGGTTTTCGACTATGGAGATTCAGTTGCTTAACCACAACCCAATAACCACAATTTCCATCACTAGGCATGTCTTCTATTTCAATTACATACGGTCGCATACATTTTGGCATTTGCGACAAAAAAAATCTCATCCACTTGATTTGTCACATTCGCCGTAGTTTTCATTTCAAGCTTCTTTAGGTATCGACTAACTGGAGTTAAACTTGAGGTGCAAGACAAGAACGCTTCGACATGTTCAAAATATGAAGGATCTCATTTAGTCGAGTTATTTTTTTCGAAGGCCTACCTTTGTTATGAGCGCCGACTGGTGATTCTAAAATAGTTGTCTGTGGGAAGGCAAGTAATCTTAATTTTTGTTGCATTACAATTCGAACGTTATCCGGAGATTCGTCATACATAGCTTTCAAAACATGTAGTTTGGGCAAGTCTAGAAATTCAATAGTGGCACGATGCAACATTGGCGGAGTACACGATAATTGCTTCCAATAAGGATCTATGACATTTAGAGGTATGAAATCATGTGAATGTCTGAAATCTAAACGCATATGTGCACATGATAGTCCATTAACTTGTCATAAAACACAACCACAATTTTGTATGCTCATGCCGACATTTGATATGCTGCTCAATTCATTTTGCAGTAGGTCTAGTGCTTTATGAGAAACGAATCCCAGAAGTTCCTTAAACATTGGTTCCGCTCGAAATCTATGCATTGTCCGTGATGCGCTCGTTTCAAACGCATGTTCTATCACTACTAATTCATTCTCACAGCAAAGATGTGCACTTGTCTAACATTGTACAAAACTACCTGCAGCGGAGTCAAAGTATAATTTCAAACGATGATGTGCATTTTCAAATATGTTTGTCGACACATTGTCAAAGTGTTTTATTTTATTGGTCCAAGCCAACACAAACATCTCCTTGTATTTATTGAGCCAATTTTTCGTTATATACGTAAATGATTTTTTTTTGCTTCACAGCCCATGCATCATGAAACAATTTCAAGTTCTTATGGTATTCTTCTTCGGACAACGAATTTATAACATCTGCCCAACCATCCCAAAAAACTTCATACTCCTTTTTTCCTTCCTCATCCTCTAGCAACACTTATTTATCTTCAATCATCACGCGCTTTTTTTTAAATAAAATTCGGTTTACAATTTGCTTGAACGTTCTTTGAAATATGTCATGCACAAAGAATGTGTCGAGCCGATGGAAAGACTGCACTCACCACATTTGTAATGGCAATTTCGGCATCCGTGATGATTACTCTTGGAATTTCTTTTTCTCGGTAACACTTTCTAACGCATTAGAGGGTCCAAATATATGATTCTGTTGTCTCTCGACTGATAAAAGCTAAAGCAACTGTAAAGGATGCTCCGGTTGATGTTTGGGAGACCATATGAAAGCAAGGTAACTTATATCGACTAGTCTTAAACGTGCAGTCCAAGAACAATATTTGATGAAAACATTGTGCAAGAACAACATATATAGGGTGACTGAAGAATAAGTCACAAACTTCGTTCGTTGAATCATCCACTCTATGGTACACTGAATAATGATGACTAGTAGCCATTTTCATGAACTGCTGCATAACGGATCTACCTTCCGCTTTTTGGATTTTGAGCTTCGCTTTCGCCTTGTAAACAGTCCTTATGGTAGATTGGTTCTCTGGACGGTCTATTTTAATAGCTGTTAGAATATTGCGTGGTTTAACACCACTGTTTAACATTGTTTCCACGGTCTTAACTTCAATATCGTTCAACCTTGCCACATATGGATGCCCTGTTAATACATTAGGGAGCATGTGATTGTGTCGTCCATTCTTGACTTTCAACGTCCATCTTCCATCTTTACCACAATGTGCACTTAACTCAAATGGACATCCACACTTTCTACTCCCCGTCCGTCGCCTTTTTTGTTGAGTTTTAGGAAGATGGTCCTTTGCCTTATGATCGATGTACTTTCCGCTTCTTTCACATGCTAGCACCATCCATGATCCATTTCCATTACTCTGCATATTTCTCATTCTTGTTCTTTTAATAACAATAATACAATTTGAACTAATTCCACGATTCATGCACCAGTGTCTTAAGGTTTCTTTAGAATCAAACAGCTACATCATCAAACAATAATGTTTAGCTATAAGGATTAACATAATTCGGAATATTTGTTATATAATACATACTGTATATAAAAAATAAATAAGGATACCTCATCCGTACTAAATTGAGTAGTTAAATCGGGGTAATCGCCATATGGCATGTCCACATTCTCATTTGGACTATTGTTGTCATCATCATTCTCCAAATTGCAATCACGTTCAATGTTTTCAGCTTCATTGCCATCACCTTCATCAGACTCTAAGCAATACTCACTTTCATATGCTTGTTTCTCTGATTCAATCCCCGGAACCTGTACAAAGTTAATATTTAAAACCAAAACATCAAAGAATACATTAAAACACATATAATAAAAAACGGCGGTACGAAATCTAAATAATATTTAGTTTTCATTTTGTTCATTCATCTGCCATGGTTTTATAATTCAAGATTATACATGGTTTGGATTTTTCTTGGAATTTACTAAACTTCCATGTAAATTGATCAAATGCGGCTGGCTATTCTTTTTCAGCAGATTAACTCCATACGCCTAGGTATATTTTTAAAACAGTGTAATTATACATGTGAGGTTGTTGCACCAGTAAAGGTGCTCCTACAGATGTGCATATCAAACACTATTTACGTAAAAACTGCAGGTGCCCACCGCATTCACTCAATCACTACTAAACATATATGATAAAGACATCAACAATTAAATATCCATGAACTGATAAATCAAAACATATAACTATTTTGTGTGCTCGTTTGAATTAGACATCAACAATGTGCTTTATGGAATTTAGTTTTTGGTTGTTTGAACTCTCGAATCAACCACCTATTTGCAAGTCAGAATGAAGATAACTACCTCTACAGATTGCTTCTTGAACATGATTCAACAAGTCTAAGTTTGAGATTGTTTTTTTTAACACAATTATTTTCAATTAATATATGTATACATAATAGACTACGGCTAATCAACTAACACGGTACTTTTTCTTTACGGAACTAAAGCTATAACAGTAAAAAGATTAAATCTGCTCTAAGTGAAGCATGAAATAACTCTATGGTTGTATTATATTTGCCTGTGGCATATAATTTTGTTTTGTGTCTAAGATTAGGCAACTGGAAAAAAAATGATAAAGACACCAAACTGAAAACGTTGATGGAGACCTTCACGACAAGTTATTAAATATAAACCAGGCGTCCTACCAAAGGCCAAACAATGGCACTGGTTTGTATATATGTCCTCAGCAAATGCAACAAAAATATAGCCAATAAATTCATATAAACCATGGGTTAAATTGTGTTTGCATGTACAATTGTATTAAACGAATGACTTAATATGGAGGCAACATTCCTATACAGATCTATAATGAATGTCCGGTGCAAAAACTTATAAAATCCAGGGGAAGAATGAGGCAGACAAACTTAAGCACCTAACACTTTGTGTCATTGCTTCCATGTTTGTCAAAACAAAACTTCATTTATCTACAGTACAATATTCATGCAACACTGTGCTTGGATTATGAATTATTGGTAGAAGATAAAAATCCTTTAAATGCTTGAAGTAATTGTACATTAGTAAAAAAACATAATTTTGTATCATGCTTCAGAAAAATATAGGGTCAAAGTAGTGAATTTTCCAGGTCATAGAAACTATGATACTGTGTTGGTTCATATGTCTCAATTCAATAATATCTATATAATAACTGAACTCGTCATTAGACTTCCCCTCTTCTTCCGATCTGCAAATTGCTTTAAAAAAAACCCGTCCAATGTTTACCTCGTCGTATTTAGGTTGAACGTAAGATACATTAAGTGCAAATTAAATTATCTGCCATCACCTCTGGAGAATTAGGGTTTGATTCTTCCATGGATTTCAATTAGGGTTTTAGTAATTGTTTACAGTCGTAATTAACACGTAGTAAAATATGTTATGGGTATTTTAGTCCTTCTATAATTAAATTTTAAGGGGTGACAATCTTTATTAGTCCACCCTTGTGAAAAAACTTTAAAAAAAAAATAGAAGCCGCCCTTATCCAAAAAGGGAGTGTCAATAACAACACCCCATTTTTAATTAATTACATTTATATCTTAGTAACATTTTGTTTACAATAATGTTAACTTTTTGTTTAATTCTCGTTTATTCAGCATGTTCAAGTTTTCAAGTTCAGAAGTTCGCTATTTCTGAAACTCACACATTTATATATTATTAAAATAAAATAAATATACACATCTGTTAGATATAATTAATTTTTGATATGGAACTTCGAACGTTAATAACTTTTTCGTACAAGCTCTGTTCGGAACGTACTATATATGTAAAATAATCAGGAAATTGCCACGGATGCAATGGTATAAGTCTCGAGACCAAATTATGACAATTTCAAACATAAACATTTCCCTTTTCATAGTATTTTAATTATTAAATTATTAAAAACATGTGGAGTATTACATTTACCATTTGCACTTTGTTAAGGGGACTTGCAATTTGTGGTTATCGCATTGTCTCTTCAGTCAAAACTACCATGTTCAATATCTGGGTGTATCAATCACCACTTTTACTATGGATCTAAACAATTAAGGATCCATTCATTGAATTTGAATTCAAGCATAAGTAGGCAAAAAATTTAACAACTTAAAAAGAAGTTCCTATCTGGGTGTAGCAGCCTAGCATCATCTCAAAGCATGACTACAGACAGACTAAGATCCCATATAAGAGTAGGTGACTTAGCCATATTATTGTAGAGTTTATTTGAAAATGAGAAAAGAATCCGATAGTCGAACTTGGTTTCATGCCATCTCGATTAAGAGATGACGATCTACGAATTAGAGATAAGGAAGCTTCCATTCCTTGTGGATGATGGTTGCTCTTTATCCAGCACAACAGTTTGGTTCCTTAATACCATGGCAGTTAGTTTCTTTTATCATGTTCCTCCTAAATTCATTTGTGTTGTTCCTATCAGCCTCATGCAATAAGCAGTATATTTTGGATGTCCTCTCACGCTTTATGGGCTTTCTCCCTGCTGGCCTTTGATTTATTAGATTTCCTTTGGTATCCAAGTAGATTCATTCAAAGGTTTCATTTAAGTCTTTGTAAGGAGATAATTTGGTTTCTCTCCTTTGTCGCTTTGATCCATCAAATCCATCATCCATTTCTTTTTTCCTTTATCCTTGTTGGATCCTTCTCTAGGTCATCCCTACCTTTTAGAGCATCAGTGTCTTTCTCCTCAACCTCAATATCTTCTTACCTTAGGTGTTTTTCAGCCTCATGGTGATACTTTGTGAGATACATCGGGGTCTCTTTTCTAATGCAATTTTATAGTCAATTTTAGCAGCTACCCCAGAAGTTAATGCCATCAATAACAATGATGGATCCGATCGACCAATGACAACAATTACAATACTAAAACTAGTTAGAAAAATCCTATGTGATCTTCAGTTTTTGCTTTATCATCGAAAAAGTCATTACCTTTTTGGATCATGAGATATAAACTAGAAATCGCCTCATGAATCAATCCACCAATTTATCCCACATGCCTATGGGCCCATTCTCTAATTGTCTAAATCAAAGCATAATCAAATCTATTGCTACAAGGGGAACACTACCTCATGATCCATTTAGATTCTCCCAACACATCCATATTTCGACTATATCTAACAAAGTGAAGAACATGGTATGATTTCCCATCATACATCTCTAGTGCATATAGTTTGAATTTCAGTAGATTCTTGCCATATTGGATATTCTTATTAAAATAACTTTTATTTGAGTCTTTCAAAAATTTATTTGTTAATTCGCCTATAACAACCCTAAAATTTGAATTATAACAATTGATTAAAGAGTTAATTAATAAAATAGTAAGTTGGTAAGATTGTAAGAATTTAGCAATGGGAGTTGCATTGTTGAGTTTATGACAAGTTTCTGGTCAATTTTTTTACATAACTTGTTAGAATCTGAGTCAGTATAGAGAAGATATGAGGGAAACGAGTTATAAGTTTAAATCAAAATTAACAAAAGAAAAAGGAAAAATAAGACGTTATAGTTCGACCTGACTTATCATAGGTTGACATGTAGGTCGACTTGACTTATGTAGGTCAACCTATGGGGGGTCGGGGGTTGACCTGCCTTTTGTACTTGGATGTTGTTTCGTCCAGGTACGAGACGAACTAGATCTGAATGAAAATTTGAGTGAGATGGTCGATTTATTGAAGCCTGATGTTTAATCTAAAGAATGATATTAAAATATGAGATGTAAGGAGTAGATTAATACCTCAAATCGCCTATGATCCCTAATCTACACTACAAATAAACTCCTAGACCATGGCACTTTCCTCACACTCGGATTTTCTCTTATTGGGTTCATTGCCTGAGGTTTGACATTAACAATTAAATATTTTCAGAGAGAGAGAATCTTCTAAATAAAAATATTAAATGCCACAAGACGAGATCTACAGAGGCTATGGAGGAAAGCTTAAAACCATAGGTGAGTGATGTAATTATTCTGGCTTTTGGTAATTTATGAAGATAGGATTTATAATAGTTGTAGATTTTTCTATAGTTTTTCTTATAGTTTTCTCATAATTTTTTTGTAAGTTAGTAGGTTTTATAAGCTGTTTTTTTGTAAGTTAGTTTTTATAAGTATTTCTCTGTCTCCTTGCGATTTTCTTTTTATTTAAGTTTTGTGAGATAGTTTTACAGTCTTTCTCTTTATCAGTATTTATTTCTTGTCAGTTATTTACATTTTCTGCAATTATTTAAGTTTATACCTAAACATGCCTAGATTTGTAAATGTTAGTTTATTGACGACTGATTTAATCCTCTTTTGCATACGGAAAATAGAATTAGATGTAATAATTGTGAGAGAGAATAACAAAAAAAGAATTAAATTTACAGAAATGTGTGCATAAATTGTAGGTTTGTAATTAAGAAGGAATTGCACCGAATTTGGAAAATTAATGATAATTTGAAATAAATTATAACATGAATTGTAATTTGTATAGAAACAGAGAATGGACATGATATTATGACAACTGCATGGGCATGTTAATAAATTATAATAGGAAAAATTGAGATATTTGCAACTAGATTTATAACATAAGGGTTATGACTGAAAATGATAATGGAAAGACTTATTATAATTAAAACTTAGATCTAGGATTAAGTTTAATAGACATGTAATAATTGTGGTATGTCCGACAACAAATGCTGATTAGGGAAAGTAAGTGACCAATAAAGTTTAATAAATACGTGGTGGTATGTTCCAACAGCAAGTGATGATTAAGGAAAATAGGTGACCAATAAATAAGACTCAAATAAAACAGGACTGTGCAGGGATACAAATTAGAATATTTTTTGCTAGAACCTGTAGCGGTAGCATTCCCTTTTAGGTTTACTATCTGATGGTCTCACACAGCTAGGGGTAAAGGCTGGGCACGCTTGTGCTGATTAGGGTAAGTAAGGGATCAACATAGATAGGGTCACGTGTAGGTACATTCCGATGGTGTATGAACATGTAGAGACATCGATGAATAATAAGTGACTGTCATATCCAAAAATGATTAGTTATGTCTTTGCTCATGGATTATTGGGTAGGATGAAGCCTTAAATCCATAATGACATTTTAACATGCGAGATGGTAGATCGGTAGAATAAATCCGATCGATGGATAGTATTAGAAATTATCCTAATCATGTTTATTATGTTTAATAATCGAGTAAGTGCAAATAATCGAACAATCACTATTTGTATATCTCAAGTAAATTTCCTTGTAAATTTTCCAGCATATTTATCTTCTGTAGTAGTACACGGAATGTACACTAGAACTAATATTGAGACTATTTCTCTATCTTTTCTTATCATGATATTAGTTATAGCATTCCCTAGGCTTTATGTCTGACCCGCTCCTCTTTCTTCCTTTTTACCCTCCATCAGGCTCGTAAGGATAAGGTGATTAGTTCAAATTTCTTGGAGGATCATTCTTAGAGTTCATTCTAGTTTCAAATGTATTCATCTTCTATTTTTACATCTTATTCTATGGAATTAGTTGTATAATTGACTTTTGAGGGATGGTTATGCTATTATACTCTGGTTTGTGATTGCGATTTTGTTTTCATAAGAAATGTAGTAGTTTTATGGTTCGCGACTGAAATAAATAACTGGTTTTGAAATAAAATCTATGTTTTAAATTTAAGATGTTTTTGTTGTATTTAATATTTTATCGTCGTATGAATCTTTGTCTCTGTGATGTATGTCTTTATACCTACAATGCTCAATATTTCTTAGCATAATCCTACTTTAGGGAATGCTAAGGGATGCAGGATGTTATGTTGGTATCAGAGCCTAAAGTTACATGACTCCTAATTTTTTTAAAAAGAAAGATATACTTCACAAGAAAGTAGATTTTCAAAACAAAAGGAAATTATGTCCCCTTAAGTCAAGTATAACCTTCCCTTGATTCCTTCGAAATCATAATCTCTATCTTTTCTCTTGCGTAGTATGGAAGATGCCCTAAATCTTTCTAAGGGTGCCTGTATTCCTGGTTTGTTCGGGAGATATCTTGAGGCTATGGAATAGGCCGAAGCACAAAAGCCTATCAAGTTTCGGCAACCGCTGTTATGGTTCCTCCTAACCCACAAACAGTTATTGACTTCTCTGACTTTGTAAGGATTTAGTTAATCTTGATGGTAGATCTTTCTCAAGAACCAAGAGTTTCATTAAGCCACGTAATTGGATGAGGAGTACGGAGTGGATTCTTGGATCGTTGGAGCTCGAGGATTGTCACATAGTTCAGATTGCCTCTTGGCATTTAAAGGAAGAGGCATCCTGTTAGTGGGAGATAGATGAGGCTGAGGGTGGGGAGATATGTTGTGCCAGATTCATAGACATATTTGAGAGAAGATTCTTGTCACAGACAGAGGAAGGTATTCAAATGGAAATTTTTCTTGAGTTAAAGCAAGGAGATCTTTTGATAAAGGAATATATCAATCACTTCAATAAGTTGTCAACGTTTAAGATGGATCTAGTCAATATACCTTGCAAAAAATGTCAGGTTCACGAGAAGATTGAACTAAAACCTTCGAGAGTTGGCGATGACACATGTACAATGGAAGCGACATCTGAGTCATTAGTGGAAATGACTCTTATGCCCGAGGATGTGAAGGAGGTTAAAGAGGGTAAAGAGGAAGTTTCTAAATCTATAGTCTTGAAAAAGAAATAGTGGAAAAATAAGAAAGACAACAAAAAGAATATTCGAGGCCTCTTGAGACACCCTAAAATCCCCGTGCCACGGAAGTAAGGATAATCAGTAGAATATTACACATAAACAATAACAGCAGAACAGAAATATAGAATACACCAGATAATGTACATCAAATTACACTGAAATAATATCAACATCAGAGTTGCACAACATAACAAGATCATACTTAGTACAAAATACGATTTTAGCTAAATATACAATGTCTGCAGCGGAATCAAACATAATATACGCAATAGTGTCTGAAACAGTACAATAGAAATGATAGAATCCATGTTCAACTCCATAGCTATCCAGAATGAACCAGCTAAAACCTGGATACAAGGCTGCTCGTGTAGAAAATAATGGCACCCGAATTGGCAACGTGAAACAAACTACGAGTCAGTTATGGGACTGGTATGAGAAATCTTACTTAACTAATTTAATAATAAGGTTAATCACAGGACCACACTGCTAATGCGGAACGGGTTTACTCCATTGGATTGCCACTGCATGAAATAAAGTAAATCATTTAAACAACGCAATGCTTTTAGAAAAATGAAGCTATTATAAGACTCAAGTCCCATCACACAATGCAACGCAAGCCAGAGGATAGAGTTTTACCTTATAATGGCCAAAATATGCTTGATACGTATAAAAAAAATCATTTCATATTATTATTAGTGTCTATATGTTTCAAAAACAATTTCAATCATAATGTATCAATCATAGATGGCATGCGTACCATATATCATGTCGCCATATATAGGTTTACAATCAAAACCACACAATGTCACATATTGGAAATTGGATTTCCGTCATGAACCAAGGCAAGGGATTGTCCTTACCAAATTCGAGACAATCTAGCCTATGTCTCAGGATCAGAACGCATCGACCCGTAGGAACGCCAGGGCTGGTCCACACTTACATTAGTGGATTGGTAATTCCTAAACAATACGTTTCCCTGCCCTATGGGGCATAAAATCTGGTCAGTATGTCGACCGTATCAAGAGCCACTAAGGACTCGAATCCGAGGTACCTCGCTTTCCATCATCCATATAAGTAAAATGTATGGGCTTCATACCATGACACCACTCCTAGCTAGAAGGAAACGCATGTCCTTCCTGGGGTCCTCTCCCGTTTCTGGTTCATACCGGGGTGTGAGGCTCGCGAATTAATGCTATACACAAAGCTATGCTATTTAAAGTCGTTCTTTGATCATCAATCACAAGGCTCTGCTTTTCAACAAAAGCCTTGTTTATCTGCATCTCAGCATGCCACACTGACAGTTCACGCCATACAAATGATATCTATCAATATATAACCTCTAAGCTCATATGTCTTAGGGAAGGGTGTTAAGCAAGAGAATAAATTCTCCACCACCAAACATATATATATTTAATAGAAATCAATCAGCATAGAATAAAATCCAATGTCAGACACACATCCGTTTACTAGTTCGTTCTGGGTCTGAACGAAACCGGAGGCACCTTTTTCCTTATCCCATATGTCCAATACAGGAGAAAGGCCCTCGCACATCCGAACAATCAACAAATACGTCCGGACAACTACCACTGTAACCCTTTCGAGGCAGCAACTCCAGTCAAAGGCATCAGTAGCAATCCATCCGATGTGAAGATTATCAGTCTTGCACCATCTTCAAGTCCTCGACTTCTAGTCGCCTTTTGATTATTTGAAATGAGAATTAACTCGGCCTTTTCAAATAATCCACGTATATACAGAATTCAAACCAGTTCTTTCCTTGGTTAGATTATTTGACATTCACGTTTCAATTCATTATTATATTTTCATGTCAAATACATCTAACCATCAATATATACAATGAACTAAGTAAAATCGGTTTATTTCCATTCCACATCGGTTATAATATTTTATAACGACTTATCGCTATTTTTATTTATATAAAAATAGCCCATTTTAATTAAATAACGCTTCAGGTCATTACGCGGCCCTGGCGCTGTTTTTATTCAGATTTGAATACATATTTCTCAAAATCTAACCGTTAGATCTTTACAAATTTAATATTGTTGGAAAGATCTTTCCAAAACGAACCCCAACGGTTTCGGTTTCGGGATAGCCCTACGGTCGGATCTCTCGGTATAATCGTTTATAATTACGATTCCAAAACGTGAACTACCACGCGAAATTCGTTTAATTTTAATTTATATTATATATAAATTGTATAATTTATTCGACGATTTCAAAACCATTTAATACTTCAAATAATTGGCTAACGCCTTTAAATTTCGAATTTTTTTGCCATGATCTCTTTTGTTCAGAGAGCGTTTTGGAAATTTATTGGGTCGTATTAGGCACCCAATAAATCCATTACACAATTTTTAGTGAACTATCTATGCCTAAGGGAGAGTGTAAAAATCATATCTCGTCACCTTGTCCAGTGTTGGAAAATAAATAATCTATGTGCTGTATCTAAATTCAAGAGAGATGTGAATTATTGTCATCTCCAGACCCGTGTGGTGGTTTTATTAATTCCTGCAATTTACCGTTATATTTTATTTAGTCCATATCAGTCCTCAGTTCAACCTGTAATTCGATCATCACCATACGAGCGTCTTGCTCGTATGGTAATCCCAACCTCGTTATAAAGCTCCAAATACTTATATGGAATATGATAGAATATGCTATCTTCACATAGTATGCCATGTAGGGTAGTTCGAAATTAATTGTTGTTATCCTATGGTGTAGTTTATAATCTCACACAAAACAACCAGCATACCGCATCCAATGACATTCACAGGAGTTTAAATAGTAATAAAATTGCGCATCCAACTCATTAAGGTGTACCTCTTTGTCGGGCACGCAAATATATTCTTTACTCAATAGCTAATCCATTTTCCTGTTCAGCATATGTATATATATGCATATCTATGCTAAAAATAATACTTTTAGCGAACAAATATTTATTTCCATAGCATATCTATTTTATTCACTTCATGTACATGTGATAAAAATGATATTTTGGCAAACACATACTTATTTCAACACATTAATATTTTATACACTTCATACATATGATAAAAATGATATTTTTGGCGAATAAAAATATATCTCAACACATGGTTATTTTATATAGTTCATATACATGTTAAAAATAATATTTATAGCAGACAAATATTATTTCAACACATGGTCATTTTTAACACTTCATATACGCAATAAAAATGATAATATTATCATTCAAAGAATTTATTCAACACATGATTATTTTTAATGGTTCATACATACAATAAAAATGTTATTTTTATTGTTCAAATAATTTATTCAATACATGAATATTTTTATTGGTTCATACATGCAATAAAAATGTTATTTTTATTGTTCAAATAATTTATTCAACACACGAATATTTTTAGTGGTTTATACATACAATAAAAATGTTATTTTTATTGTTCAAATAATTTATTCAACACATGAATATTTTTAGTGGTTCATACATATAATAAAAATGCTATTTTTATTGTTCAAATAATTTATTCGACACATGAATATTTTTAGTGGTTCATACATACAATAAAAAATTTATTTTTACTGTTCAAATAATTTATTTCAAAAAACAACTATTTTATATAGTTCATTTTAGAAAATTTCGGCATTACAACGGCAGTGTGTTGTAGCACCGGCATAGTGTCTGAGCATTGCTCCTCTTTTAACCTAGGCCTTGCAACCTTACAACAATTTCATTTCCATAATTTCCATAATACAATTCATTTTCCCAACACAAAGAATTTACCACAAACACAATCAATTTTTGTTGCAACCACAATCAATCATTCACAATCAAAATCTGTTTCACACCACAATGTTGTACAACGCATATATGTATTTTATATCGCATCTATACATTTTTATATATCAAAAATATATTTTTGTTTACTCCATTTCAAATAGTTTTTGAATTTAGATTGCTCACATTGGGTTCCACTCCTTCTAATTTGATGGCTAGCTCTATTCCTCCGGTCACTTCTAGAATGTAGTGTACGATGTCACGGTCCCGACGGTTTCTGTTTCATCGAATTTCATCATCGTGTCAAAAAGATATTTTTTTTATAATTAAATTAAAATTTGTAACGCTTTTATAGGTTGCAAACCATTTAAAATATAAAACCCGTTACCTTTAGAATTTGGTTCAAAACTAGGGTTGCTTTTTGATTGCAATCCGTGCAGCTAGACGAAGATCAGACCACACCACGTCGAAGAGCACGGAAAACCACGCCTACCCCTATCAGCCACGTCGAACTCGATCGCGCCTGGGAGGAGGAATTCGAATGCGAACGGTGAAGGTTTGAGGGTCCAGATCTCCTCGAACACGCGACTACAGAATACCAGACCATTTTGGATTTGAAGATAGGGAGATTCTCTACAAAATTTCCTGAAGAATCTTTCGATTTCGTTGCGTGGATGGAAAGTTATGGGGAGAGATGGATTGAACCTCAGTACCCGTTCGTAATCGAGAGGATCGGGTTTTTTGTTTTTTTGGAATGAATTGGTCAACGCTATTTTCTATTGGCCCTTATATTTATATAATTTATTTTTAATTCTTTTTTATTCCAAAAATAGTTATTTCCCATTCGAACTCCAAATCAAACCCAACGAGTGTCGTACCTAGCTAAATACCCCCATTCCGAACACAACTGAATATGTTTTGTAAGCCCATTTGACTTTTTTTGACAGTTTTTCTTCAAATTAAAATATATAACATTCAATATTGAATTTGAATGTACATTTTAATTTGTTGGGGCCACATACTAACTTCAAAAGTTCTAGAAAAATTATATTTAGCTTTTTTTGATGATAGGGTCTTAACAAAACTAATTTCGTCGAATTTGGAGACCGTTTGAAAAATGGCCTTTTTCTGGTCGATCCAATTTGCACTGTATTTGCAAAACACGTTTTCTTTTGCCACGCTCAGACATTAATTCAAAAAATTATGGAATTTTAAACCTAGCAATAAATTGACATTCCGGATCCAACAAAAGTGGTTTCGTTGAAAACAGAGGTCTTTTGCAAAATGGCTATTTTTAAGGGCTTTGTTCTTATTTAAAAATGGAATTTTTAAATTCTGATGCATTTTCTGACAAAATTACCATAATTTTTTTTAAAAATTGGTTCTGTGAAACACCCCACCTCCGTTAAGGTCACTCACAAAGGGAATGCATTAACTTTGGTGAAGCATTTTAGGTAAAAGACACAGATAATTTACAAGACAGACATATAAACAGCGGAAAACCGAATCATTTCATAAATAACGTGGTTCAGTCAAAACATTACAAGCATTGTCTCAAAACCCAACTTCTGAATTATTACAATAAAACATATGTCTTGATTTAAAACTCCAAGTACATAAAGAAACATAAAACAGTAGTAAAGCAGCATAATTCCCCAATAAAAGTGTAACCACAGCCATAGCCTAAGAAAAGAAAATCCAAGCAATACATCTACTCTCTTCAAGCTGGAAAAGGTCTGCACTAAGCTGAAGTACTCCCTCCCTGCGGAATGGAGGGGGGGGGGGATGGAAGAAAAGAAGGCGAAAGAAAACGGGTCAAACATAAGACGGGTAATTCCAGTTACTATTCAGCATGTAAACAGGTAAAAGGATCATGGCATGAATAAACTGCACATAGGACAATACCATAGAAATAAGATAACATAAGATATAATAAGATGAACGGAATATACTATCGCACTCATTTCCATTTCTCTGCACCTACTAACAAATGTTTCAACTACCATCATGTGTTCATAACAAAGTGATCCCTTTTTCGATTGGCTTCTACTCGCATGCATTTATTACTTGTGTCATTCGGCCCCGCTTGATTGTAGAAATCTGTGCTGGTCCCGCCATAGGGTGTATCAATTCCTATGGTGGCAACCCGACACAAATTCTAGATGCACAGTGTATACTACTGATGCCAAGTGCCTGCTTTATCCACTCCGGAGTGCGTACACGCCCATACTCCGCCGGAACCTACACTGCTGCACCACCCGCCGCTATTTTGACCGCTTATAATCATCCCAGTAATCGTGCCCCACCCTGCCTAGTTTAGCGTACCGTGATACATCTATGTGGGTTACTGCTGAAATGGGTCCCTGTCACTGGGGTTTCCTAATCAACATGTTGTAACGGTTAAGTGTTCTCACATTTACCTAACCCCACCCATCTGTTTAAATAACACGTTGTATTGGTTAAGTGTTGCCTTAATTAACTTAACCCTACCATTCTTAGTCTGTTTGTTCCTTATCTTTAATTCAATCATTAAAGAACCAACCTCTCACATTAGATCTATATTGTTGCGGTCGCTGGATGTGTCGGGCGGTTCCGGGCAGTCTTACACCGCAACTCAATCTAACCTGGGGTTTTTGGGCTTAATGCGCTAACCTCTCACATTAGATCTATATTGTTGCGGTCTTTGGATGTGTCGGGAGGTTCCGGGCAGTCTTACACCGCAACTCAGTCTAACCTCGGGTTAGGCATGTTCATCTTTAGCCATTTTACATATTTGTCATATGTGTCCAAGTTTTATGTCAATATTTCCCAAGTGTAGTCAGTACAAGTTTTATGCCACATTCACATGCTATACCAAAATTTACTCAATTAAATTATACCCAATTTTCGCGCGTTATAATCGCACGTACGACGAGATTCAATCTAAGTTCCGAATGAACTTAGTATTCACAAAAGAAAATAAAAAAACGGAAAAATAGAGAAGGAGCATAAGAATTGACATAAGGAAAATTAGGCATGTAAAGGTATACCCAATTCAAGAATCATGTTTCAACAGGCATGTTGTACATTAATAATAAGTGTAGGCAGGCTAAGCAATTTACACCATAGTTATAAAGATTAGATAGGATTGGACTTAAGAGAATCACTAATTTTGATGTACAACATGATAAGTCCCATTATATCAATCACAATAGTCTCATAGGCATAGGATGTACAATATGATCAGTTCCATCACATCAATCACTACAATCACTACAATCTCATAGGCATGATAGGTTCCATTATGTCAATTCAATGGTCTCATAGGCATGATAGATTTCATTATGTCAGTCACAGCAGTCTTAGAGACATAGGCAATTCAGGTTTGACAAAAGAATAGGCATGAGTCAGAATTAGGCATTGTTCTAGATCCGATTATTATAGTCATGATTTCTATTAGGTGTTTAAATCTAAATAATAACTGAACTTACCGAAAAAGGACGGAACTTGTATTCTGGGATCTGATTTTTGAATTTGTTAAGCTAATCCTTTGATGTAGACATTTGATTCTCTTGTTTGGATTTTGTTCGGAGCTTTCTAGCTCGATTTCTAATTTGGAGAAGATGAGGCTATGCTAGCCTAGGGATGGACAACATGACGGCTTCATAGAATGAGATTGTGAGGTCTAGGGTTGAGGTTTAGAGTGATTATATAGAAGTCTAGGATTAATTATAGCCTTTAGATTAGCCTAGGAGAAATCAGAGCCATCAAACCAAAGAGATGTGTCATCCAGCCAACCATAGCACGACACATAAGCCCTAATACCTTAGAAATTAGTCATCGGCCAATCAGAGAAGGCCACATCAGCCCAGGGCTACAAAAATTCGTCATAGGAAGTGGATCTCAAAGGGTTCCACTCCCTACGGGGGGGGGGGGGGGTCGACACCTATGTCGACACCCCTATAGGGAGGTCGACACCTATGTCGACTCCCCCTGGGGGGGTTGACACCCTTGGGCGGGAAATTTCTCGCCCAGCTGTTCTTAGATTTGTTATTTAATTATTATTTTTTGTTTACACTAAAAATCTTCTAACCTCCATAACTTCTTCATACAGAGTCCGATTCACGCAAGCTCGGACTCTATCTCAAGCAGAATTCCGAGATGAACGTAATGGCGTAACCCTTTCCCTTAATTTTTCTTCTAAAATTTAAGTGTTCTTAGATTTGTTAATTTTAATATTCATAGAAAATACGGGGTGTTACATTCTCCCCTCCTTAAAGGATTTCGTCCCCGAAATCCCTAAGTTAAGAAGAATGTATCCTAACATCCAACATCCATCTACTCAACCATCAATCACAAGCATCCGTTGTTCTTAAAAGATTTATAATGCTTTCATGATCATATGCATAGTGTGTGTATATGTCCTTATCTAATGCAAAATCAGGCGGTCTACTAATTTAGTTGACCTCCTTGATGCGAATCATGTCAGTGCCTTGAGTCCATTATGTATGCAATTATTCCTAATCATACATTCTACATGACTGCACAATCATTCATACAAGTGCAACATCCATATGATAACACATCAAGTTTCAATCCATATATAAATACATAAATGCATGTGTAATATGAAAGTGACTGAGCTGATCTAGTACCTAGTGTGTGTGTGTGTATGCATCCACGAGCAACCACTTGCAGCCATCAATCATAACATGTTTTCAAATACATGTTTACATCCATTGGTTTCTACCTAAGGATCAAGAAATAGGACCAAGGAGATATACTTAAGAGATAGATACAAGCATGCATAAACTTATGGAAAAAGAGATCAATGATGTACCCTCAAAACGATAGGGGTAGGCTGCATGTATCTTGTCCTCAGTCTCCCAAGTCGCGTCGTCCTCAGCATCACTCCATTGTACTTTAACTAGCTTGACCTCACGATTGTGTAGCATTTTAACTTCTATACCCAAGATACGAGTTGGAACTCTTCTCACCGTTGCTTCTCATTCCACTTTTATTTCCTCTAGTATGCTTGGCTCCACGACTTCCGCCGACTCATGTAAGCACTTCCGTAGATGGAAGACATGAAAGACATTTTGTACTCCAGCCAATCTTTCGGGCAGCTCTACTTTGTAAGCCATCTTCCCAATCCTCTCAATGATAGGGAATGGCCCTACAAATCTTGGTGCCAATTTTCCTACGGACCCAAAGCGAACGACATTCTTCAAAGGGGATACTTTAAGAAAAACTCTGTCTCCAACCTCAAACTCAAGGTCGGTCCTTCTTTTATCAACGTAGGACTTATGTCTATCTTATGCGGTCTTCATTCGTCTTCGTATCAAGTCCACCTTCTCTGAAGTTTCTCTGATCATGTCAGGCCCAAGTACAAGCTTGTCTGTAGACTCCCACCAACAAGTTGGTGATCGGCATGGTCTTCTATACAAGGCCTCAAAGGGTGCCATTCCTATGGTGGCTTGGTAGCTATTGTTGTAGGCGAACCCCACCAAAGGAAGGTGATCCTCCCATGTTCCCCCAAAATCAAGAACGCACAATCTCAAGATATCTTCTAATACTTTGTTCACCCTTTCTATCTGACCATCGGTTTGAGGGTGATAGGTAGTGCTTAAGCATAGTTGTGTGCTTACAGCCTCTTGCAAACTCTTCCAAAACTCGCTCGTAAAGATAGGGTCTCGATCACTTACTATGCTAGAGGGTATTCCATGCAATCGAGCTACCTCTTTAAGATAAATGGATGCTAATGATGAGGCAGTCCTCCTACTCTTAACAGGTATAAAGTGTGGGCTTTTAGTGACCCTGCCAACTATTACCCAAATACTGGTATTGCCCCTTCTTGACATAGGCAACCAATCAATAAAGTCCATCGAAATGCTATCCCATTTCCACTGTGGGACCTCTAGATGATGAAGCAGACCGCCAGGCTTCTTCTGCTCTACCTTGACTTGTTGGCATATCAAGCATTTAGAGACAAACTCAGCTACATCCTTCTTCATGCCATTCCAGAAGAAAACCCTTTTTATGTCTATATACATCTTGTCCCCACCTGGGTGTATGGTCAACTTGAGAATGGTTTTCACCAAATCCCTTGCTTGTGGGATGCATAGTCTTCCATCCCGTCTCAACCAACCCTTGTCATCGATGGAGTATCTAATATGGTGACTAGAAGTCTCACCTCTAATCAGCTTATCCATTACATCAACTAGCTGAGGGTCTTCACGCTGCGTGGTTCCTATTGATTCCAAAAGAGTAGGCCGCACCTCTAGTGATGCTAACAAACCAGGTACAAATTCAAAGGAGGGTCTAAAGTCAAAGTTTGCTATGTACTCCAAGCTTTGCCTTTCTACTAAGAGAGGACTTAAGGTCAGTTGTTTCCTACTTAAGGCGTCTGCTACCACATTTCCCTTGCCAGGGGCGTAAGCAATCTCAAAATCGTATAAGGAAAGAAATTCCATCCACCTTTGTTGTCTTAAGTTAAGATCTTTCTATGAGAAAAGGTACTTTTACGATTTATGGTTAGTAAACAGTTCAAATCTTTCTCCTAGCAGGTAATGACGCCATGACTTAAGAGAGAAAACAATGGCAGCTAATTCTAAATCATGATTTGAGTATTTTTTTCTCATGTACCTTCAACTGCCTTCCTCCATAACAAACTACTCTGCCCTCTTGCATCAAGACAGTGCCCAATCCTGTACTGCATGCGTCTATGTACACTGTAAACATCTTACTCCCATCAGGCAATGTCAGAACCGGGGCTGTTGTTAGAGCCCTTTTCAATCGTTGGAAAGCAACGTCGCAATCCAAATCCCAAGCAAAAGTTAGGTTCTTCTTTGTCAACCTAGTAACTGGGTCTGAGATCTTCGCAAAGTCCTTAATGAACTTTCTGTAAAAGTCCGGTAGCCCGAGAAAACTTCGTACTTCGGTTGCACTCCGTGGGATCTTCCAATCTTGCACCGCAACTACTTTTGCGGGATCCACAACTATTCCCTCTTTGGACACCACATGTCCAAGAAACCTTACTTCTTCTCTCCAAAAATGACATTTGGAGAATTTTGCTTTCAGTTGATGTGCACGAAGAGTATCCATGACTTCCCTTAAATGCAAAGCATGTTCTTCCTCACTTTTTGAGAAAATCAAAATGTCGTCCATGAAGACTACTACAAATTTATTAAGGAACTCTCTGAACACCATACTCATCAAGTCTACGAAGTAGGCGGGTGCATTTGTCAAGCCGAAAGGCATGACAGGCCATTCGAAGAAACCATCCGGGGTACTGAACGCGGTTTTATCTATGTTGTCTTCAGCCACTCTTAGCTGATGAAATCCGGTGGCCAGATCTAGTTGGGAGAAAACCGAGGCACCTACGAGCTGGTCGAACAAGTCATCTATTCTAGGAAGTGGGTGCCTATTCTTCTTGGTCAGCTTGTTTAGCTCCCTATAGTCCACACACAGGTGAAGTGAACCATCCGCTTTGGTTGCAAACACCACTGGAGCACCCCATTCAGAAATACTCCGCCTTATGAACCCCTTTTCAAGCAACTCTTTAACTTGCTTGCTGGGCTCTTTCCTTTCCCTTGGAGCCATGTGTCTAACAGGTAAAGCAACAGGTTTTGCATTATCGACAAGGTATATGCGAAAGTCTATCTCTCGCTTCGGAGGTAAGCCCTACACCTCTTCAAAGACATCCGAGTATTCACGGACTACTCCAACAGATTGCAAGT
Source organism: Allium sativum (assembly GCA_030737875.1). NCBI lineage: Eukaryota > Viridiplantae > Streptophyta > Magnoliopsida > Asparagales > Amaryllidaceae > Allium > Allium sativum. The sequence continues at coordinate 482,946,134 of CM060919.1, read as the reverse complement.
TTTCAACGGACGCATCAAGAGATTCTAGATAGCTAAGCATAACAGAATTCATGGGATTACAAGAGTTTCGAGAGTATTACCGAGGCGAGTCATAAGTCTAACCACTCTCCTTTCACAATCAAGGATGGCACCATTATTGGATAACCAATCCATGCCTAGAATCAACCCATAGCCCGTGAAGCCCAAAATATAAGCATTACATCTAAACCCAACGCTTAGTATAGAAATTTCCAAATCCAAACAAATCATGGACAAATAAGCCGAGCCCCCAATTGGATTTGAAACAACCATGGGATCCTCTACCATACTGGTATCTAGGTGTAGAGATTCAACAAAAGCAGTAGATATAAAAGAGTGCGATGCGCCAGAATAAAAAAGAGTACGAACTGGGTGATCAGAAAGATAAACTAAACTCTCAACAGAAATATTTCTACCTCTTTCTTGTGGAGGTGCAATGAGAGCGTGAATCTGCCCTCCAGAAGTAGGTCCAGTCCTCTGCCCTTGCCCATGCCTTTTCGGGCAATTCTTAGCCATATGTCCTATCTCGCCGCATTGAAAGCAACCACCCATCTTCCTCTTCTTCTTCCTGCAGTCTTTAATTAGATGTCCAGGTATGCCATAAAATTTGCACTTTCTCTTGTCACGGGGTTTGTTATTCTTCCCGCCTTTCTTGGAATCCGCCTTCTTATTCTGCAATCCCTCCACTTTCTTGTCTAGAGGTTCTTCCACCTTTTCCTCTTTCTTGCCATGCTTGTCTTTCTCATGTAATAGTGCCATATCCACTAGTCTCTCGAAAATCGCGCCCATAGGTATATGGGACATAGCTAGGCTGTGCAGTGGCTCATTCAACCCTTTAACGAAATAGAGAGCCTTTTTATGTGGAGTGTTTACTAACTCCAGTCTGAATCTAGCCATCTAGTTGAATTGGTTGATGTATTCCTTAACCGATAGGCATCCTTGTTTGAGTGCTAAGAACTTCTCCATCTGTATGCTTCGTTCAGCTTGCGAGAGGAACTTCATTTCAAATCTCCTTCTGAAATCCTCCCAAGTTTCAACTAGTCTCTCAGCATTAGTAACTTCCAACCAGTAAGAGGCTTCATCCTTAAGTAACCATACAGCCAATTGTATCTTCTGCCTGTCGTCCACTTCGAAGATAACAAACAAATCTTTTGTTTCCTTGAGCCAGTTTATTGCTTCCACAAATGACTCAGTCCCATTAAAGTTCTTTTCACCCATAGCTCGAAATTCTCTACATATCTTCGAGAAAGCATTCACATGCGGAGGAGGAGGAACAGCTGCAGCTAGGGGAGGAGGAACGTCTGCTGGGCCTGCTTTATTAGCCATAGCCTCCAGATACCTTCTGAACCAGCCAGGTATCGGTACTCCCTCGGGAAGATTAAGATCCCCAGACATGCTGAAACGAAAAGAAAAGGTTCAAAACAAAGGATAGAAAGATAGCGCATATGTCTTTGGGGATTATGCCTTTAAAATAAAACAACACTTTTCTTGAAAATGCTTCTTTAAACTTCTTTTTGAAAAAAAGTTTTTCAAAAACTTTTATCTGATCTGGTAAACTATTGCTCTGATACCAAGTGAAACACCCCACCTCCATTGAGGTCACTCACAAAGGGAATGCATTAACTTTGGTGAATCATTTTAGGTAAAAGACACAGATAATTTACAAGACATACATATAAACAGTGGAAAACTGAATCATTTCATAAATAACGTGGTTCAGTCAAAACATTACAAGCATTGTCTCAAAACACAACTTCTAAATTATTACAATAAAACATCTGTCTTGATTTAAAATTCCAAGTACATAAAGAAGCATAAAACAGTAGTAAAGCAGCATAAATCCCCAATAAAAGTGTAACCACGGCCATAGCCCAAGAAAAGAGAATCCAAGCAATACATCTACTCTCTTCAATATGGAAAAGGTCTGCACTAAGCTGAAGTATTCCCTCCCTGCAGACCTAGGAGGGGGGGACGGAAGAAAAGAAGGCGAAAGAAAATGGGTCAGACATAAGCCTGGTAAGTCCAGTGACTATTCAGCATGTAAACAGGTAAAAGGATCATGACATGAATAAACTGCACATAGGACAATACCATAGAAATAAGATAACATAAGATATGATGAGATAAACTAGATATACTATCACACTCATTTCCATTTCTCTGCACCTACTAATGAATGTTTCAACTACCATCATGTGTTTATAACAAAGTGATCCCTTTTTTGATCGGCTTCTACTCGCATGCATTTATTACTTGTGTCATTCGGCCTCGCTTGATTGTAGATACCTATGCTGGTCCCGCCATAGGGTGTATCAATTACTATGGCGGCAACCCGACACAAATTCTAGACGCACCGTGCATACAACTGATGCCTAGTGCCTGATTTATCCACTCCTGAGTACATGCACGCCCATACTCTGCCGGAACCTACACTTCTGCACCACCCGCCTCTATTTTGACCGCTTATAATCAGCCCAGTAATCGTGCCCCACCCTTCCTAGTTCAGGGTACCGTGATACATCTATGTGGGTTACTGCTGAAATGGGTCCCCGTCTCTAGGGTTTCCTAATCAACATGTTGTAACGGTTAAGTGTTCTCACATTTACCTAACCCCACCCATCTGTTTAACTAACATGTTGTATTGGTTAAGTGTTGCCTTAATTAACTTAACCCTACCATTCTTAGCCTGTTTGTTCCTTAGCTTTAATCCATTCATTAAAGCACCAACCTCTCACATTAGATCTATACTGTTGCGGTCGCTAGATGTGCTGGGCGGTTCCAGGCAATCTTACACCGCAACTCAGTCTAACCTCGGGTTAGGCATGTTCATCTTTAGCCATTTTACATATTTGTCATATGTGTCCAAGTTTTATGTCAATATTTCCCAAGTGTAGTCAGTACAAGTTTTATGCCACATTCACATGCTATGCCAAAATTTGCTCAGTTAAATTATACCCAATTTTTCCGCGTTATAATCGCACGTACGACGAGATTCAATCTAAGTTTCGAATGAACTTAGTATTCACAAAAGAAAATAAAAAAAGGAAAAATAGAGAAAGAGCATAAGAATTGACATAAGGAAAATTAGGCATGTAAAGGTATACCCAATTCAAGAATCATGTTTCAACAGGCATGTTGTACATTAATAATAAGTGTAGGCAAGCTAAGCAATTTACACCATAAGTATAAAGATTAGATAGGATTGGACTTAAGAGAATCACTAATTTTGATGTACAACATGATAAGTCTCATTATATCAATCACAATAGTCTCATAGGCATAGGATGTACAATATGATAAGTTCCATCATATCAATCACAACAATCTCATAAGCATGATAGGTTCCATTATGTCAATCCAGCAGTCACATAGGAATGATAGGTTTCATTATGTCAGCCGCAACAGTCTTATAGACATAGGCAATTCAGATTTGACAAAAGAGTAGGCATGAATTAGAATTAGGCATCGTTTTAGATCTGATTATTACAGTCATGATTTCTATTAAGCGTTTAAATCTAAATAATAACTAAACTTACAGAAAAAGGACGGATCTTGTATTTTGGGATCTGATTTTTGAATTTGTTAAGCTAATCCTTTGATGTAGACATTTGATTCTCTAGTTTGGATTTTGTTCGGAGCTTTCTAACTTGATTTCTAATTTGGAGAAGATGAAGGTTATGCTAGCTTAGGGATGGACAACATAACGGCTTCATAGAATGAGATTGTGAGGTCTAGGGTTGAGGTTTAGAGTGATTATATAGAGGCCTAGGATTAATTCTAGCCTTTAGATAAGCCTAGGAGAAATCAGAGCCATCAAACCAAAGAGACGTGTCATCCATCCAACCATAGCACGACATATAAGCCCTAATACCTCAGAAATTAGTCATTGGCCAATCAGAGAAGGCCACATCGGCTCAGGGCTACAAAAATTTGTCACAGGAAGTGAATCTCAAAGGGGTCAACTCCCTATAGGGAGGTTGACACCTATGTCAACTCCCCCTGGCGGGGTCGACACCCCTGGGCAGGAAATTTCCCGCCCAGCTGTTCTGGCAGAATTTCGATTTTTAAACTGAATTTATTATTTAATTATTATTTTCTGTTTGCACTAGAAATCTTCTAACCTCCATAACTTCTTCATACGGAGTTCGATTCACACAAACTCAGACTCTATCTCAAGCAGAATTCTGAGACGAACGCTATGACGTAACCCGTTTCCCTGAACTCTTCTTCTAAAAATTAAGTGTTCTTAGATTTGTTAATTTTAATATTCACAGAAAATACGGGGTGTCACATTCTGATTTCCCAGGTTGTTACAATCTCCCCCACTAAAAACTTTTCATCCCCGAAAAGAAAACAATAGTAAAGTAGGAAACAAAACGGAAATAGAATATATTGTAAATGTACCTTGCACCAGAGCTAATCAGAGATGTCCACTCTGCACTTGGGATAAGCCTGTTTAATGCTACCCTCTGTTTCCCATGTACAATCTCTAGGATCTCCGCTCCACTGCACTTTGACTAAGTGAACCTTCTTGTTTCTCAGAACCTTGGTTTCTTTGCCAATAATCTTTATGGGCTCTCTTCTGACAGCTAATTTCGGAGTAATATCAAAATATTGTTGCGCTGCTTCCTCCACGACCAAGTCTGGATCATGGACATGCTTACAAAGTTCAGAAACGTGAAACACATCATGTACTTCGGGCAACCAGTCTGGCAACTGAAATCTGTAAGCAAGAGTTCATATCCTTTCGAGTATAGGAAACGGACCAATGTATCTAGGTGCCAACTTCCCTATTTTTCCAAATTGGACTACTCCTCTCATTGGGGAAACTCTCAAATATACATAATCACCACCAACAAATGCCAAATCTCTTCTTCTAGAATCTGCATAACTCTTCTGTTGGCTTTGAGCTGCTTGTAGTCGCTTCTTAATGAAATCGACTTTATCTGACGCTTCTCGGATCATATCTGGACCCAATACTAGTCGATTACCAGGTTCTACCCAACATATAGGAGATCTACATGGTCTATCATACAATGCTTCGAATGGTGACATTTTCAAGCTCGCTTGATAACTATTATTATATAAGAATTCAGCCAAATATAGGTGATCTTCCCAAGATCCGCCAAAATCAAGAATACATGCCCGCAACAAATCTTCTAATATACGATTCAACCTCTCTGTTTGGCCGTCTGTTTAAGGATGATATACGGTGCTAAGATTCAGCTTTGGTCCCAATTCTGCCTGAAACGCTTCCTAGAACTTGCCAGCGAAAATCGGGTCTCTATCACTGACAATACTACTAGGCACTCCATGTAGTCTAACGATTTCTTTAAAATAAATCTGCGCCAAACTCTAAGCGTTTCTATTTGATCTAACAGGAATAAAATGGGCGGTTTTCGTGAAACGATCTACGATCACCCATACGATGTCATTTCCTTTCTTGGTTCTAGGCAAACCATCTATGAAATCCATGGAAATTTGATCCCACTTCCAGTCTGGAATCTCTGATGGTTGTAACAATCCTGCGAGTTTATGTTGATCACTCTTAACTTGTTGGCAAGTAGAACACCTGCTAATATATATGGAAATATCTCTTTTCATAGATCTCCACTAGAACGTGCATTTGAGATCATTATACATTTTACTCACTCCTGGATGGATACTATGTTTGGATTTGTGACATTCATCCATTACTTCCCTTCTGAGCTTAGGAATATTCGGAACACAAATTCGGCTTTTTAACCTCAGAACTCCCTTGCTATCAATCTGGAAACTCGAGGTTTTGCCTTTCTGAATCCTCTTACTGATCCTCTGAATGAAATGATCGTCTTTCTGAAGAACGAAGATCTTATCAATCAATGATGGCGTAATAATAAGATTGGTGATGATTGCATTCTTTCTGCTAAGCGCATCAGCTACAACATTAGCTTTCCCTAGAGTATACAAAATATTTAGATCGTATGCTGCCAGAAATTCTAACCAACGTTGCTGTCTCAAATTCAAGTCCTTCTGTGTGAATAAATACTTCAATGATTTATGATCTGTATATAGTTCGAACTTTTCACCCGAAAGATAGTGCCTCCATATCTTCAAAGCAAACACGACGGCTAACAACTCAAGATTATGAGTGGCATACCTTTTCTCATGTGGCTTCAACTGACGGCTAGCAAAGCAACTACTTGGCCTCTTTGCATTAATACCGCACCAACACCTTTAAGAGAAGCATCTGTATAGACTGTCAAATCTTGATTGCCATCGATAATAGTCAACACTAGAGCTGTAGTCAACCTTAATTTCATCCCTTGGAAAGCTATCTCACAATCAGTCATCCAATTAAACCTTGCATGCTTCTTGGTAAGCTTCGTTAATGGACTAGATAACTTCGAAAAATCTTTAACGAATTTCCGATAATAACTAGCCAATCCTAGAAAACTTCGAACTTCTGTGGGCATGCTAGGCTGTTTCCTATCTTGAATGGCTGAGATCTTGCCTGGATCCGCTGAAATTCCTTCCTTTGATACGACGTCACCAAGGAACTTCACTTCCTCTTACCAGAATATACATTTGGAAAATTTGGCTTTTAATACGTTCTTTCTGAGAATTTCCAAAACTTGTTCTAAATGTTTCGCATGTTCGCTAGCTGACTTAGAGAAGATCAAAATGCCATCAATGAAAACCAGTACGAATTTATTCAAGACTTCCCGGAATACACTATTCATTAGATCGACAAAATAAGTTGGAGCGTTACATAAGCCGAACGACATTACTAACCACTCATAGAATAAGTCTGGATCATTGAATGCTGTTAAAGAAACACATTCTTCGGCAATACGCAATTGATGGAAACCTGTAGCTAGGTCCATTCTTGAAAATGCTCGAGCTCCATTCAAACGATCTAATAAATCATCAATACACGGTAATGGGTATTTATTCTTTAGTGTCTGCTTATTGAGGTCTCGATAATCAACACACAATCGAAGAGTACCGTCTGACTTAGGAACAAACACTACTACTGCACCCCAATTCAAAAAACTAGGACTGATCAGACCTTTCTATAACAATTGTCGTGTTTGATCTCCCAACTCTTCTTTCTCTTTCAAGGTCATTCTTCGAATTGCGTCCACTACTGGCCTTGCATTCGGATTTAAATCGATCATGAAGTCAATTTCTCTTCGCGGTGGTAAACTATCAACTTCTTCGAACACATCCGCATATGTCTAAACGATAGGAATATTTTCTATTAAAGTAGGAGAAACTTCAAGAGCTGCCCAAAATTCTTTTCTATCTGCATCTGAGCCTACACATGGTATAACTATATTGGTAAGCTTCGTTTTAACTTTAACAACTCTTTCTACACATTTAACTTTGGCTTCATATTTGGTTAACCAATCCAGACCAAGAATGGTATCAAATTCAGAAAGATCCATAACAATCAAATCAAAAGAAAAACGGTAACGGGAATAAGAAACAGACACTCTACAATACAAACCGAGAACAAGAGAACCTCTTATCGGATTATGAACTCTAATCGATTCCTTAAGATTCCTTAGTTTTATCTTCAATTTCTTAACCATATTGCTTGAAATAAAGCTTTATGACGTACCCGTATCAAACAATACTTTAACTGGTATATTGTTGATAGTTAGATTGCCTTCCAAAACATCCGACCTTTCCTGACTAGTTGAGGGTGTTGGAGTTTCTGCTATTTCATATACATGAGCTACTTCAGACTTCTTTGATAGCTGGAAAATCTTTGCAAGATGACCAGTCTGATGGCATTTATTGCATTTGCTATTCTCTTGAAACATCTTATTGAATTTAGATCCAACATTTCTTCATTTCTTTGAAGATTTGCAATTCCTTAGCAAATGCCCTTGCTTATTTCAGTTATTGCATGTGACAGTCGTTAACGGGTCTTCCTTAGATTTGACCCCTTTCTTATTGGTTTCAGGGCTCTCACTGGCCTCAGGCTTCGTACTTGCCTCAGGACCATCAGTTTCAAACTTCTTTTTGTTGCTAGAACTGTCTTCCTCTTTATCTTCCAAAGTATCTCGCTTATCAATATTCTCATAACAACAAGCCATTTCTATCATCTTAGAAAAAGGAAGAACCAAATGTGTAGTTACTCTACTTTTGTACCTTCTTTGAAGTCCGTTAATAAATCTCAGATTCTTCCTTAAAGGATTTTGAATTAGCTTCGAGCCAAAACGAGAAAGTTCATTGAATTTATTCTGGTACTCCCGAATGGTCATATCTCCTTGTTTTAGATGGTAGAACACTTCATGTAGCCGCTCAATTGCTTCTAAGGGAATAAATCTTTCTTTGAAAATTTCTTTAAATCTATCCCAGGTAATATTACCTTTTGGATTATACATAGTAATGGTCTCCCACCAGATTAAAGCTTCGTCTTTGAGTGCCCATGACGCCAGTAGTCTTTTTTGATCATCTCCCAGCTTTAAGCCTTCAAAAATTCTCTCAGAAGAATGTATCCATCCTTATGTTTCTATAACAGATTCTTTACCCAAGAATGGTACTCCACCCAGATTTCGATACTTCTTTACTAGAACTTTTAGATCTAGTTCTGGCTGTGAGAGCACAATTGGATCATTAGATTGCTGAACCATAGAATTACTTCTTCTGCCACTCATTTTCTACTGTGTTTACAAATAGCAGACAAAGAGTCAGGCCAACAGAACAGATATTGTAAAGCATAAAGATATATATTTAAATGTAGATGCATTTATTGGGGTGTATTTTATTCTGCTATACTCATTCTAGGACATTTCTAATCCTATCTCCAATGAGCTACTCATCCTAGAATACTACTGATTCTATTTCTGATGAGTTCGTTAACATGTTATATTCCGGAGCTAAGGTTAACCATAGCTCTAATACCAAATAAGACACCCAAAACCCCCATGCCACAGAATCAAGGATAATCAGTGGAATATAACACATAAACAATAACAGCAGAACAGAAATATAGAATTACACCAGATAATGTATATCAAATTACACTGGAAATAATATCAACATCAGAGTTACACAACATAATAGGATCGTACGTAGTACAAAATACGGTTTCAGCTTAATATATAATATCTGCAGCGGAATCAAACATAATATACATCATAGTGTCTGAAATAGTACAATAGAAATGATAGAATCCATATTCAGCTCCATAGATATCCAGAATGAACCAGTTAAAACCTAGATACAAGGCTGCTCATGTAGAAAATAGGGGCACCCGAGTTTGCAATGAAACAAACTACGAGTCAGTCATGGGACTGGTATGAGAAATCTTACTTAACTGATTTAATAATAAGGTCAATCATAGGACCACACCGCAAACGCGGAACGGGTTTACTCCATTGGATTGCCAGTGAATGAAATAAAGTTAATCATTTAAACAACGCAATAATTTTTAGAAAAATGAAGCCATTATAAGACTCAGGTCTCATCACACAATGCAACGCAAGCCAGAGGATAGAGTTTTACCTTATAATGGCCAAAATATGCTTGATACGTATAAAACAAAATCATTTGATATTATTATTTGTGTCTATATGTTTCAAAAACAATTTCAATCATAATGTATCAATCATAGATGGCATGGGTACCATATATCATGTCGCCATATATAGGTTTACAATCAAAACCGCATAATGTCATGTACTGGAAATTGGATTTTCCGGCATGAACCAAGGCAAGGGATCGTCCTTACCGAATTCGAGACAATCTAGCCCATGTCTCAGGATCAGAACGCATCGACCCTTAAGAACGCCAGGGCCTGTCCACACTTACGTTTGTGGATTAGTAATTCCTGAACAATATGTTTCCCTACCCTATGGGGCATAAAATCTGGTTAGTATGTCGACCGTATCAAGAGCCACTAGGGACTCGAATCCGAGGTACCTGACTTTACATCATCAACATAAGTAAAATGTCTGTGCTCCATACCATGACACCACTCCTAGCTAGAAGGAAACACATGTCCTCCCTGGGGTCCTCTCCCGTTTTTGGTTCATACCGAGGTGTAAGGCTTGCGAATTAACGCTATACACAAAGCTATGCTATTTAAAGTCGTGCTTTGACCATCAACCACAAAGCTCTGCTTTTCAATAAATGCCTTGTTTATCTGCATCTTAGAATGCCACACTGACTGTTCAGCCATGCAACCGATATCTAACAATATATAACCTATAAGCTCATACGTCTTAGAGAAGGGTGTTAAGCAAGAGAATAAATTCTCTGCCACTAAACATATAAATATTTAATAGAAATCAATCAACATAGAATAAAATCCAATGTCAGACACACATCCATTTACTAGTTCGTTCTGGGTCCGAACGAAACCGGAGGTACCTTTTTCCTCATCCCATATGTCCAATACAGGAAAGAGGCCCTCACACATCTGAAAAATCAATAAATATGTCCGGACAACTACCACTATAACCCTTTCAAGGAAGCAACTCCAATCAAAGGCATCAGTAGCAATCCATTCGATGTGAAGATTATCGGTCTTGCACCGTTTTCATATCTTCGACTTCTAGTCATCGTTTGATTATTTGAAATGAGAATTAACTCGGCTTTTTCAAATAATCCACGTATATACAGAATTCAAACCAGTTCTTTCCTTGGTTAGATTATTTGACATTCACGTTTCAATTCATTATTATATTTTCATGTCAAATACATCTAACCATCAATATATACAATAAACCAAGTTAAATCTGTATTTCCATTCCACATCGTTTATAATATTTTATAACGACTTATCGCTATTTTTATTTGTATAAAAATAGCCCATTTTAATTAAACGATGCTTCAGGTCAATACACGGCCCTTGCGTTGTTTTTATTCAGATTTGAATTATACATTTCTCAAAATCTAAACATTGGATCTTTAAAAAATATAATATCGTTGGAAAGATCTTTCCAAAGCGAACCCAACGGTTTCGGTTTCGGGAAAATCCGACGGTCGGATCTCTCGGTATAATCATTTAAAATTATGATTCCAAGACGCGAACTACCACGCGCGATTCGTTTAATTTTAATTTATATTATATATAAATTATATAATTTATTCGATGACTTCGAAACCATTTAATACTTCAAATAATTGGCTAACGCCTTTAAATTTCGATTTTTTTGCCATAACCTCCTTTGTTCGGAGAGCGTTTTGGAACTTTATTGGGTCGTATTAGACACCCAATAAATCCAAAAAAAGCATACACGATTTTTAATGACCTATCTATGCCTAAGGGAGAGTGTAAAGATCATATCTCTAGAGATTATATCTCGTCACCTTGTCCAGTGTTGGAAAATAAATAATCCATGTGCCGTATCTAAAATCAAGAGAGACGTGAATTATTGTCATCTCCAGACCTGTGTGGGGTTTTTATTAATTCCTGCAATTTACCGTTATATTTTATTTAGTCTATATCAATCCTCAATTCAACCTGTAATTCGATCATCGCCATACGAGCATCTTGCTCGTATGGTAATCCCAACCTCATCATACAAGCTCCAAATGCTTATATGGAATATGATAAAGTACGCTATCTTCACTTAGTATGCCATGTAGGGTAGTTCAAAATTAATTGTTGATATCCTGTGGCGTAGTTTATAATCTCACACATAACAACTAGCACACCGCATCCAATGGCATTCACAGGAGTTTATATAATAATAAAATTGCGCATCCAACTCATTAAGGTGTACCTATTTGTCGGGCACGCAAATATATTCTTTACTCAATAGCTAATCCTTTTTCCTGTTCAACATATGTATATGTATGCATATCTAAGCTAAAAATAATATATTTAGCGAACAAATATTTATTTCCATAGCATATCTACTTTATTCACTTCATGTACATGTGATAAAAATGATATTTTTGCAAACTCATACTTATTTCAATACATGAATATTTTATACATTTCATACACATGATAAAAATGATATTTTTGGCGAACAAAAATATATCCCAACACATGGTTATTTTATATAGTTCATATACATGTTAAAAATAATATTTATAGCAAACAAATATTTATTTCAGCACATGGTCATTTTTAACACTTCATATACACAATAAAAATGATAATTTTATCGTTCAAAGAATTTATTCAATACATGAATATTTTTAATGGTTCATACACACAATAAAAATGTTATTTTTATTGTTCAAATAATTTATTCAACACATTAATATTTTTAGTAGTTCATACATACAATAAAAATGTTATTTTTATTGTTCAAATAATTTATTCAACACATGAATATTTTTAGTGGTTCATACATACAGTAAAAATGTTATTTTCATTGGTCAAATAATTTATTCAACACATGAATATTTTTAGTGGTTCATATATACAATAAAAATGTTATTTTTATTGTTCAAATAATTTATTCAACACATGAATATTTTTTGTGGTTCATACGTACAATAAAAATGTTATTTTTATTGTTCAAATAATTTATTCAACACATGAATATTTCTAGTGGTTCATACATACAATAAAAATGTTAATTTTCTTGTTCAAATAATTTATTTCAAACAACAACTATTTTATATAGTTCATTTTAGAAAATTTCGGCATTACAACGGCAGGATGTTGTAGCACCGACACAGTGTCTGATCACTACTCCTCTTCTAACCTAGGTCGTGCAACGTTACAACAATTTCATTTCCACAATTTCCATAATACAATTCATTTTCTCAACACAATGAATTTACCACAAACACAATCAATTTTTGTTTCAACCACAATCAATCATTCACTATCAAAATCAATTTCACACCACAATGTTGTACCACGCATATATGTATTTTATATAGCGTCTATATATTATTATATATCAAAATTATATTTTTGTTTACTTCATTTCAAATAGTTTTTGAATTTAGATTGCTCACATTGGGTTCCACTCCTTCTAATTTGATAGCTAGCTCTAAAATTCCTCCGTTCACTTCTTGAATGTAGTGTACGATGTCACGGTCCCAACGGTTCCTGTTTCATTGGATTTCATCATTGTATCAAGAAGATATGATTTTTATAATTAAATTAAACTTTGCAACGCTTTTATATGTTGTAAACCATTTAAATATAAAAACCGTTACCTTCAGAAATTGGTTCGAAACTAGGGTAGCTTTTTGCTTGCAATCCGTGCACCTAGACGAAGATCAGACCACACCACGTCGAAGAGCACGGAAAACCGCGCCTACCCCTATCAGCCATGTCGAACTCGATTGCGCCTGGGAAGAGGAATTCTAACGCGAATGGCGAAGGTTTGGGGGTCCGGATCTCCTCGAACACGCGACTATAAAATACCAGACCACTTTGGATTTGAAGATGGGGAGATTCTCTACAAAATTCCCTGAATAATCGATCGATTACGTTGCATGGATGGAAAGTTATGGAGTAGAGATGGATTGAACCTCAGCCGCCGTTCGTAATCGAGAGGATCGGGTTTTTTTTTGGAATGAATTGGTCAATGCTATTTTCTATTGGCCCTTATATTTTTTTTAATTCCTAAAATAGTTGTTTCCCATCCGAACTCCAAATCAAACCCAACGAGTGCCATCTCCAGCTAAATACCCCCATTCCAGACTCATTGGAATATGTTTCATAAGCCTATTCGACTATTTCTGACAGTTTTTCTTCAAATTAAAATATATAACATTTAATATTGAATTTGAACGTACATTTCTATTTGTCGGGGCCACATACTGACTTCAAAAATTCCAAAAAAAAAATCTAGCTTTGTTTTGATGATACGGTCTTAAAAAAACTAATTTCGTCGAATTTGGAGACCGTTGAAAAATGGCCTTTTTTTGGTCGATCCAATTTGCACTGTATTTGCAAAACACGTTTTCTTTTGCCACACTCACATATTAATTCCAAAAATTATGGAATTTTAAACCTAGAAATATTTGACATTCTAAATCCAACAAAAGTGGTTTCGTCCAAAACGGAGGTCGTTTGCAAAATGGCTATTTTTAAGGGCTTTGTTCTTATTCAAAAATGGAATTTTTTAAATTCTGATGCATTTCCTGGCAAAATTACCTTAAAAATAATTTTTAAATTGGTTCTGATTTTCTGGGTTGTTACACCTCTAAAGATAGATCAAGAAGGATATTAAGTTCCATGGTTATGGACTATGGATCACTATGTCAAGGACTGTAAGAATACTGTGATGAATGGAAAGTGTTATAGTTGTGGCCATCCCGGACATCTTAGTAGAGCTTCTCCCCAGAGGACAAGATAGTGCACCAGTAGCTCGGTTATATGTCTTAGATACAACTCCATGTAGTGGCGGGCCACAGAGATGTAGGAAAGTTGCGGTAGAAGGTCTAATTTCTATTTCTGACTTTTCCATTCATACACTTTTTGACTCAGGAGCATCTCATTCTTTTATATTTAGTTCTTTGGTCGATTGTTAGACATTTCTTTATTCATGGATCCTATACTTGTTTCAAACCCCATAGATGGTTCTGCATATTTATATATAATTTGTAGAGGTTATACGGTGAATTCGATTGTGATGCTTATGTATTGGGATTTTTGGGGTATGGGATTGTAATGACCCGAATTTTAGTATCTAAATATTTAATTAATTTAAATATGAATGTGGTTGAATTAAAAAGTTGAATAACTTGAATTCAGAAAATACGAGTTATTTGAAATAACTAAATTGAATTTAGAATTTAATATGGAGTTAAATAGATTATGAAGCTTTTGGAAAATTCTAATTGAATGTGAACGTTAATAATAATTTATTATCGAAGAATAGAAGTGTTTGTAAATTGATTAAATAAATACCTCGATTTAATTAACATGTAAAAATACTGTTTTTACATGTGAGCTCGGAAATCGATGAAACTATTGTCATTAAGTCCAGATTGTAATATAGCTGAATAACAAATTTCGTGGAATTCGGATTTGTTAAGAAGTCGCATGGACTTAAAATGTCGAGTAGGATTATAATTGAATATAAAAATGAAAATATCCTAGCCAAAATATCTGAAAATAACTAGTATAAAATACCCTTAACTTCTCTACCTTAAGACCTAAATTTTCAATCTTCAGCAAACAAGAAAAGAGGCCGCACCCTTCAATTCTTCAATCAACTAGAAATCGTTCAATACTCAATGAAATCAAACAAAGTTAAATTCGTTGGACTCAGCGATTCAAGGGCTTTAAATATTTGTGCTTGGTATTTTATGCGATACAAACCTGGGATGCTCGATTTTTCACAATCACGGAGAGGGCTGAGGTGGGATGTCGACGAGCTTGGGGGTGCCATGGTTTTATTGGACGATGTAGCTGAGTTCGTGGAGGAGAGGCGCATGTGCTGTGAAGTTTTGGGGAGGTTTGGTGCTAGTCGAGTTGGCACGTGTAGCAGGAAGGCTGCGAAGGAGTCACGAGGTCGGAATCTAGTGAAGGGGGCCGGAGTCGACGAGGTGGGGTTGGCTAGATGCAGATTTGAGTGGTGAGTTGACTGGTGGCGTCGGCGGTGGCATCTGATGAACGTGGAGGTGGTGGTTTACGGTCAACCATGGTCAATGGAGTTTACAGGAGAGGAGGTAGGTCGCGTTTTGGTTGGGGTAGCCAGAGTTGACACAGTGGTGATGGGCAAGTGTATTTCGAGGCGAGGAGTTCGATTGCGTTGTCGGATTTTGGTTTTAAGAAGTCGTGCTCCATATCACTGTTAGTGATGCATGCGAGTCACTGTGCATATCAGGGGAAGGAGCAGGTTTTAGAATTAGGATGGGGAAGGAAGGTTACAGACTGCATGACAAGGAGGGTAGGCTTTGTTTAATTAAATATAAATTATTTAAGTTTAATTTTGTATTAACTTGTAATCGTAATAACTAGCTCATACGGAGTCCGATTGATGAACCGTCAGTTGTGTCAGGATCGTGGCAAAGAGCACTACGCGTACGCTATGGATTGGAATCATTATGAGGAGTTCTGAATTTTATTTGATTTCAAACGCCAGTTTGAAATTAGATAAAATAGCGTGAAATCATCGATTAGAATGGATGGTGAGTTTAACTCACGCTTACTGCTATACTATTGTACTGTATAATAATATTGACTGGTTATTTACATATTTATATGTACAATTGATTGTTTGGATGATTTACTGCTTTATTGGTGGTTGTCGATATATTTAATTCCCATTTGTGAACGGATGATCCTGTGACACTACCTGCATTAGTAGAAGATTCATCTTATATGAATTAGATAATTTGAACAGTATTACATATATATGTGTGTTGATATATGAGCTATGATGCAGGGGGACAGGTTGGAGGAATCCAACAAGATTCCTCAATATGATTGTTATAGTATTTATATTCATATGTTTTATTATGAATCGATTGTGTGTTAAACCCGACTGTGGACACCATTGATTATATAACGTTGTTATATATGAAATTATCATGAAGTGAATATATTCTTTTACATAATATATTGAGTTTGTCTATTTCACACAATTTGGTGTGTTTGACATAACTGGACTGAATTGGGAAATTATACGAATTGGAACGGGAATTGGGAAATTTAAAGAAATGGTTTTGGAATAAAATAGTCTTATAAATTATTCATTATAATAACCAATTTTATTTATTTTATTATCTATACCTTTTTAACTCTTTTATTTTAAACCTGTTTTTAAACTTATTTTATTATATATTATATTTTGAAACCAAGTAAGTTTGTTATAATCAATGATTTAGAAATCACTAGTATAACACCGTGTCGAATATTTATCGATATTTACATATTTAAAGTAATATTTTAAAGATTTAAATAAATATAGGAATGGTTTTGGGTTTGTTGTGACAATATGTTAATTACATTTATCTTTAATCCACTCGGATTTTATCATCGAAGGTAATATAATCGAATCTTTAAACGAAGTTTAAAGATCATTATAAAAGGAGTTCTTTTGGGTTTGTTGCAAACATAGCAACACTTGTTTTTGAACCCTTGGAATATATGTAAACTGGAATATATGGTTTAATGATTTTGAATATACTTAGATCTTTAATAACTGACTTTAAAGATAGAAACAAGTATAAAAATCTTTTAGGTTAAAGTATTGGAATAAGATGTTTAACTTATAAAAGAGAAGAGGTTCTTTATTAAACAATGGTTTTAACCCCTTTGATTATATTTTAAGAAATATTATAAATGAATTGTGGTTAACTTACACCGAAGGGGTAAGTATATGAATACATTTTGAAATATTGAGTTAGAAAGAAAATCTTGAAAATGATTGTACTTATGTCGGAGGGTTTAAGTATATTTAAACCCTTTTTAGTAGTAAGGCTATAAAGGAATAGGGAATTAATAGAATATATACATATGCCTTTTTATATATATAAGCTGAATATATACATTGTATATAAAGGAATAGTAATTGAGTATGAGTTATTGATTAATAAAATGAAGTCTTGTTAGACGAATGAAATCTTATTTGACAAATGAAGTTTTATTAGTTAAAAGAAGTTTTTACTAATAAAGAAGTTTTAATTTATGAAAGGTTAATTAAATGGGAAGGGGATTAGGAGCCGTTTAAATGAGTTAATCCTGCTTCAACTGTATCATCATGCTATGTGACTCGATAATGATTTGGCTATTTATCATGCTTAGTAACCTTGATAGTGCCTTAAATGTTTATTCAATTGTTATGGAAATTAATTGCTGCTATTTCCATATGCAATTGTCTATTGTGTGAATTATAGTCGGTTAATCGACTATAGAACTTGACCTTAAATCTAGCGATTGGTTTTGAGGAGACCGGGATTGGTAAGTGTTCTACTTATTGAAAACCACTTCAAAACTAGTATACGGGTTCTATGTTTTGGAAGCAGTTGTGAAGTAAAGTCTATATGGGGATTCGAGACCTGTTGAGATGCTTGAACACATATAGTGATTCTGAGATCTGTGAAGGAATCTATGTGTGATTCCAAGATCTGTTGATGTATTGGAATCCATGTGTGTTTCCGAGACCTATCAAGGAATCTATGTGTGATTCTAAGATCGATCGTATTGTGTGATCCCAACTATAGGAATTCTTGTTCTATTCGAGTAAAGAAGACTCGTGTGAAGATGCCGAATGAAACCTCGACATCGGATATGGCTAAAGACAGAGTAGGATGCATGATCTGGGGTTTTTCTAACCCACCATATGATGTATTGACTCTATATCTAGAGTATGCTTATATATGTTGCACGCAAGGAGTTGGATATATTTGGTTCCACGTGGTGCACACAGGTGTTTTCGTACATGGGCCAGTCATGTTTGCCTTGGGTATATTTTATTTAGAGATATACGACCCTCGGTAGGTAACTTCTGATCCTTGTGCATGGAGTTCGGATCTGGCTTGATTCGGAGAGATCTCCGATGGAAAATCCAATATGCGAACGTGCCTTATCGGTTTTGTTTGTACACTTAATAGTTTTCGAATGTAACCAACGCAACCATTCCTTCTACGTGATTTATTCATATTCTACACCCTAGGCATTATCTATTGTACAACTATGCTTCTCCTAATAAATGGTTGGATGTTACTAAGGGGATACGGATATGCGTACGACCTCATATTGTATTGATATGTGTTACTTAAATGTTGAGTTATCTCACGCGGTTGCCTAGCCTGATCCGGGTGTTATTTTGCGATAATACTCGGATCAGACCGAGTATATTTGCAGATCGAATTTAGATTGCTTTGGAGATTCAGAAGAGGAGTTTATGACGAGATATGTGCTCATACTCTTTTATTTATTCCGTTGTGCATATTGTTATACATATCAACAAATGTAAGGACAGGTTATAACTGTTCCAGCTGATTCATTGTGTACTCTGATTTTTGTATTTATTTAAAGTTTTTCGCTTTTTGTAAAAGGCACTGTTATTATTATAGATTATTCGCTCCGTTGTGAGATTCTGTTTTGTATCTTCTTTCTTCTATTCTTCTATCTCATTTTTTCCCCTTAACTATCAGACTTTCTGACACTTGATTTGAGATACATGAATACAGAGGATGTATTAATATTGATTTTCGAGAGCCGAAAAGTTGGCCTGTTACATTTGGTATCAGAGCTTAGGTTTAGCAAACACCTAGGCTTGTATGGGGTCATAGCTCACAAGAGATTGGGATAGTAACATCCTAGATTGAGTTCTGAGAGTATATATTATACATATATATATATATATATATATGATCATGTATGTTAGACCGAATTTTGGGCCTAACACCCAAATGCTATGTCAAAACCTCACAATCACAGATTAATGCAGAAAAAGCAGTAAAATAAGAGGAGACACACGAGATTTTTATAGTGGTTCGGCTCAATCCAAGCCTATGTCCACTTTATAGTTTCTTAAATCCTAAGAAGCTATTACAATGTTGTTTTCTTGCCGTTTATACACGAAATCCTCGTGTTTATAATGAAAAGAAGTGAGAAAAGTGGAGATTATACATGAAATCCTCGTGTTATTATATGGAATTTGGCTTCTTCAATAAGCAATGACCTTGCGTGAAGTGGTGGTAGAAGCCATGATCAGTTAGAACCGAAAAGATCCCCTCAAATGTCCATCTCATGGTGTATTTATAGGCGTAGAGGAGCCTTGCGTAGCCCTGGAGCGGTCCGGTTCGGAGGCGCCACGTGGAGGGTGGTGAGGCCATCTCGGAAGTAGTGGAGAAGTGGTCATCAGATCGTGCTAGGACAGGTGGAGCTCGATCCATGAGAATAGGAGGTATTGGCTCCTTAAGAATAGGTCAGATCCGAAGTGTAGCAGTAGGTCACTAGGGGTCGGATCGGTTCGGGTCCGATCCGAACCAAGGTGGAATCTACGATCCGAAGGCTGGAAGCACTTCCGTGCAGGATACTTCAGGCGGGTCGGTTCGGGTCCGATCCGAACCGAGTTGGTGTCCTCAATCCGAAGACTCCATGTCCAATGGTTTGAAGGTGGGGCGGATCGGGAATGCTTCCTCCGATCCGATCCGTGCTGATGTGAATGCGAAGAGCAAGTTCCAAGTTGTCCATTTTAAGGAAGCGTCCGATCCGAACAGGCTTGTGCGATCCGATCCGAGGATCTATTCAATGCTAAATTCCAGGTTTCCGGTTCTGCATGCAATCACGGAAACGGGCGTAACTTTCAAACCATAAGTCCGATTAAGCCAAACCAAAGCTCAAAATGAAGATGATTCAGAGATCTACAAGAGTTACAGAGCTTTGCTCCGTAATCGCTGTTTTCGGGCCCAAAAAGGTCATCTGGTAGGAGTTCCGGGCCTTTCTTTGTTTGTGATGCGATTTCGACTAAATCGCTGCCTGTCTTCTGACGATGTTTCCAATACTCTAGTGTGTTGTTTATCAGAGATTCCATATGTGACTGCTTTGACTAAAAAGCGGGTTAACATTTTGCCCTCCAGAACATATCTTGCTGGTTGAAGGAAGATGTATTCTGGATAATCCAAGGCCACGCCGGGCCTGCCAGCTGCAAGTATAATCCATACCTGCGAAGAAGAGAAAGCAAGCAGGTATGTCAAAACCTAACAAAACCGATTACACTTTCGAGCATAAACCATGCTTGGGCGTTTGTTTGAGCATAAACCATACTCAAGACACGTTCGAATCATCCTGCCAAAACCTGACGAGGGACCTAACCTTCTGGGTATAAGCCATACCAGGAAGTTCAAACTGAGCATAAACCATACTCGAGTTTTATTGAGTTCCTTTGCCAGATCCTGACAAAACAATAAGTCGTTCCAGAGTACAATCCATACTTAAAAATCCTAGTGAGTAAAATCCATACTCATGTCGGGATAGAGCTATGCTTGCCAAAACCTGACAAGACAGTCTGTCCCTAGGCATAATCCATGCCCACAGGTCCGAGATAAGTATAAGCCATACTTTAGTTGAGATTGAGAATCCTGCCACAACCTGACAGGATACTTACATTGCCAAACATAATCCATGCTCGTAAAGTCCTTCCTTGTTCAATTCAAAGTACAAAACCAAAGCAAATCCTGATTGGTTTGTTATCGAGTGCAGCGCACGCTTTGGAGATAAATCCTAACCCCGAACGTATGTACTCTGATTTAGCCAATCGGAAAACCTAAAGAAAGCAAAGAAACATATCTTAAATCCTAAGAAATGCAGGAAATCCAGGCTGATCTCATCCAGATCAGTTGATGATGAGCCCGCGAGAGCTCGATCCAGGGTCATTCCCTCTCCGGAGAGCAGGTGGTGGTAGCACAGGTGCTGGCGCCGTTGGTTGTTTCACATACTCGGGTAGCTCTCCACATCTAACCCGTTCCTCAATCAGATCTCGCAAGTGTCTACAATCATTTGTGTCATGACCGTCCATATCGTGAAACATGCAGTATTTCCCAGAATCGCGTTCTCTTTGCGATGGCTCCCTCCTGGGAGGCTTTGGATAGGAGATATCACTGTTTGTGTTCACGTAGATGTCGGTTAGTGAAGAATTGAGCTCTGTGTACTTTTCATATCTGGGCCCTCTTCGGGGCTGAGCGTTGCGGTCATTCTTGACGGCAGATTTTCTTTTGCCTTTATCAGAATCAGACGGTTCTCCGTTTTTGAGCATGTTAACATCGAGAACTTTCTCCTCGGAGGTTGCGTCTTCTTCACGCAAAAACCTATCCGATTCAAGGTAGAACTCGCTGAGATTCCATGGTGGGTCTCGGTACAAGAATTTTTTGAACTCTGAGTTGTCCGGAACGCCGGATACTGCCGCCATCAATACCATAGACGGCTCAGGTCGATCAACTGATGTTGCTGCAACGTTGAACCTTTCCAAAAATGATCGCAGAATTTCTTTAGGCCTCTGCTTGATTGTAGTTAGTGACATTACATTCTTAGGTCGAGAGATATGGACCCGAAACTGTTCAATAAAGCGAGCAACCAACATGTTCCAGCTGTTGATCGATTCAGATTCCAGCTGCCGAATCCACATAGCAGCAATATCAGTCAAAAAGAGGGGAAAGCATTTAGCCATGACATTTTCCGACGCCGATTAAACTTCCATATGTCGTTTATAGCGCATTAGGTGCATGGTAGGATCTGTCCTGCCGCTGTAAGGCTCCAGTTGTGGAAGTTTGAAATCTGGTGGATTGCGAGAATTCCTGATTTCCTGAGTGAATGGGTTGTGATTGACATCATCCATGTCATTCTGATAGGTGCGGCCTCTCGAGAGGCGTTCAATGAGATTGGCTAGCCGATCGCCTTCAAAGAGCTGTTGCAAGCTGCTAAGGTCAGAGCTAGTGCCCGCATCATTGAATCCAGCAGAGTGTGGAAGTGTACGGGGAGCTTGGAGAGATGTCCGGTTCGGATCGGGTGTAGCAGGGCCGAACCGAACCTGTTCTCGTGCCCCCATCCGAGGCAACTCATATTGAAGCCGCGCAGGTCCTGATGCTTGAGTATCGAACCGAAGCGGAGCTGATGTCGGTCGCGCTCGAGTTGAGTTTCCTGAGACGCCTTCATCCAAAGCGTTGTGTGGTGGAGCTGCACGCTGCGGAGGGGGATTGCCCCCGAGTTCTCTCGGAGCTTGCTCATCGGTTCGGATCGGGTCCGAACCGATCCGGTTCTCTGCTCCTGCTGGGGCTGATTCAATGTTATTTCCAGCGAGTTGTGCGTAGCCGCTCGGCCTTCCTTCCATCCGAGCGAAGAATTGGTCGATCATCTCATGTTGTTTGCGAAGGAGATCGTCTTGCCTTGCCATCTGAGCTCTCAATTCGGTGAGAACGCCATCCATCTCTTCTCGCGTCAAGTATGCTGACGGGTTTTCAAGCGAGGAAGCTTCATGGCTTGCCTCGTTTCTTGTGCTTTCGCCTTCAACACGGGAAATCTTTCACTTAGCCATCGATCCAATAGCCAAATAATCCAAGCAGAAGTTGAAGTTGTCGTGTGCCCCCCTTCCTGGCACGCCAAAATGTTAGACCGAATTTTGGGCCTAACACCCAAATGCTATGTCAAAACCTCACAATCACAGATTAATGCAGAAAAAGCAGTAAAATAAGAGGAGACACACGAGATTTTTATAGTGGTTCGGCTCAATCCAAGCCTACGTCCACTTTATAGTTTCTTAAATCTTAAGAAGCTAGTACAATGTTGTTTGCTTGCCGTTTATACACGAAATCCTCGTGTTTATAATGAAAAGAAGTGAGAAAAGTGGAGATTATACACGAAATCCTCATGTTATTATGTGGAATTTGGCTTCTTCATTGAGCAATGACCTTGCGTGAAGTGGTGGTAGAAGCCATGATCAGTTAGAACCGAAAAGATCCCCTCAAATGTCCATCTCACGGTGTATTTATAGGTGTAGAGGAGCCTTGCATAACCCTGGAGCGGTCCGGCTCGGAGGCGCCACGTGGAGGGTAGTGAGGCCATCTCGGAATTAGTGGAGAAGTGGTCTTCAGATCGTGCTAGGACAGGTGGAGTTCGATCCACGAGAGTAGGGGGTATTGGCTCCTTAAGAATAGGTCAGATCCGAAGTGTAGCAGCAGGTCTCTAGGGGTCGAATCGGTTTGGGTCCGATCCGAACCGAGGTGGAATCTCCGATCCGAAGGCTGGAAGCACTTCTATGCAGGATACTTCAGGCGGGTCGGTTCGGGTCCGATCCGAACTGAGTTGGTGTCCTCAATCCGAAGCCTCCATGTCCAATGCTTTGAAGGTGGGGCAGATCGGGAATGCTTCCTCCGATCCGATCCATGCTGATGTGAATGCGAAGAGAAAGTGCCAAGTTGTCCATTTTAAGGCAGCGTCCGATCCGAACAGGCTTGTCCGATCCGATCTGAGGATCTATTCAATGCTAAATTCCAGGTTTCCGGTTCTGCATGCGTTCACGGAAACGTGCGTAACTTTCAAACCATAAGTCCGATTGAGCCAAACCAAAGCTCAAACTGAAGCTGATTCAGAGATCTACAAGATTTATAGAGCTCAACTTTGTAATTGCTGTTTTCGGGCCCAAAAAGGTCATCTGGTAGGAGTTCCGGGCCTTTCTTTGTTTGTGATGCGATTTCGACCAAATCGATGCCTGTCTTCTGACGATGTTTCCAATACTCTAGTGTGTCGTTTATCAGAGATTCCATATGTGACTGCTTTGACTAAAAAGCGGGTCAACAATGTACTTGCTAGGGAATACAAAATATTTTGTATTGGGTGGTTTGACTTGTTAAGTCTGAATTCTAGGTCTGAATCAATCAACTGATCATCGTTTTGATGAAGATTCTGAAACATTCGAACAAGTTATTCGATTTAATATTATTTACGAACTTGGTAAATGAAATAAGTTACCAAGATTTATATAGTTTATATATAAAGAAAGTTTTCATAACTAAATTCAGTTATATGGATGAGTTGTTTGTTAAGAGTGATGATATATAATTATTATCATCTATTGGTTGATTTGTAGTTATACCCAACCAGTTTATGGGTTTTGACTACTGTGTTTTGATAAGAGTAATTTTATCCTTTTGCTTGCATAGGATGGGTAGATTTATAATTGGGGAACATTGGAAACGAACTTCTTGTGAATTCAGTTTCACGATTTGATTGTAAGGTGTTCGAAGATGATGGTAGGTAAGAATTAAATTTGAATTAAAGTTGTTTAAAAAAAATTTGAACGAGAAATATGCAAGTATAATATATAAAGAGGAATTATAAATATGAAATGGATTCGTGTTGAAAACCAAAGGATTTGGAATTCTGGTAAGTTTGAAATTTATTTTCAAAGCTTGAAATATATATTGAGGTTGGTTTGAAAGTGTGTAAGGGTTTTAAATGATTTTAAAAGATTAGAAAGCATTGATCTTGCTCGAGTCGCTGGAAAATAATGTTGATGATGAGCATCATCAAGATTCATTTTCGGGTTTCTAAGTAAGAACTTGCTACCATGGATGATAGTTTGGATTTGAATAGGTTTCTGTTTTGGATCCAAAATATTTTGAAGTATAAAACCCAAAAGTTCAATTTTGAACTTTTCAATTAAGTTATATATGGATGCATGTAGTTTATATATGAGAATTGTATAATTTTGCATCTCGGTTGATATGATGTTTGGTAGATTTCATCAATTAGTGGGATGTAATGTTCAACGATTTCGGATAGTTGATTTTGAACGTTTAACTAGTTATGAGAAAACGTAAGAAAAAGGGATTATAATTTATAAACTCAACAAAGGTTAAACAAATTAATTAAATTTAATTAAAATGAGCTTGTTGCGTAGCAGTAGTTCGTATTTTTCTGAATTGAAGTTCAAAAGAATGTATATGATCCAATATAAGTCGGAATTCTTTGAAACAAGAATCATCCGGATCTATTGGATTATAATTTTCTAATGGAAGAGACAAATTTAGTTTTCATCTTGTAGATTTTGAGTTATGGCTAAATCAAATTTCTAGAAAAATCACGGTTTGGTAGTTTGCGATTTAAAACTAAAATATTAAGGAAATAAAAGATTTAGAATATTAAATTTGAGAAGCAATAGGTTTAAACCTATTTTGAATTATTAAACTTGTTTAGTTTAGTAAAAATGAGTATATTAGTATTTTTACACTAAGCGAATATAAGTGTATGTTGGAATTTAGATATAAGTATTGAATGGATTATAAATGCATATGAAATTGATTTAGTTTATATTAAGAATATAGTAAGGAAGAATTATAGAAATATAATCTTTTTTATTATAGAAAATTGTTTGAAGGTTATATATGTGGCCTTAAGTTATATAATGGTTAATAACTTGAAGTTGAAATGTATGAAATAATTCATGAATGATATTAGTATAGGAATGATATACTAAGTATAAGACAAATAAAATAATTGGAATATTAAATAACCAATTGGAATAAGTACGTAAGATTTACGTAGGTTGTTTTATTCGCTTGGCGATTTGATCTAAGTTTGAAAATGTGATTTTGTGGTAGCTTATACCAATCAGAGTTGGCATTTTTCGCTCGATTCCCGACGACGAGGTTAGAACGGGATTTTTTTGATGTGATCCTGTGATTCTCTATCGTAGTATGTGGCTATGTAAGGAGAATGGAAATTTCTAATCAAGAAACCAGTTCTGAGTCAGCACTAGAGTGATTAAGTGAACGATACTAGTATGGAAATGAAATTATGTAATCGAGCGAGCGATCGAATTTGATATTGCGTACGAATGGTTTATGTATTGTATAGGCTTTAAGAAAAATTCATTCTATGTTATTGACTTGTGGAGAATTTTGGAATTGAATCTTTGAATTGTTTGAGGCAGCATGAATGGTTGGTTAAGCGATAGCCTGAGGCTATTGAGCATATGAAATTGCTTAACGGACTGTTTATCATCCTTGTGCGATGATAGAGTTTTGAGAACTTGGATAAACTCTATGTTATGATGGTTATTGATTATGATGTTATATGATATTGTTAGGTGATTGTTGCTCATGGATTTGCACCATTATTATCAGTTGCATCATATTTGATTGTTGCATATGATTTCTAGTTGTTTATGCACATGTTGGAGTTATAGTGTTAATTGTTTATTTGCTTAACACTTGTGGGTTATGTAAGTATATACAAGTTTATGTAAGCAAGTGGCGCAAGTCG
The DNA here is from genome assembly GCA_030737875.1 of Allium sativum. Taxonomy (NCBI): domain Eukaryota; kingdom Viridiplantae; phylum Streptophyta; class Magnoliopsida; order Asparagales; family Amaryllidaceae; genus Allium; species Allium sativum. Next base: position 482,919,478 of record CM060919.1, on the reverse strand, counting down.
CTTTTTTATTTCATAAGTAGAGCTTTTTTTGCCGACAAATAGGCACAAATTTATGTTATTGTTCAGGTTTGATGCATTTTATGTCCTTGATATGGGTAGCTGCTTGGCTTTTGTTTTCATTTTGGATTGAGTGAGGCCCTGCGTGGCATTTGGGATTTTTCGGATCGAGCCGTACAAAGAAGGAGCTAGTGAAATTTTCAGTAAATTTCGGGCGTTAGAAAATTTAACAAGATTTTGGTAATAAATTTTTGAAGTAGAGTTAGTGGGTTTATTTACATTCGACTTAACTTGTGATTTCGGGATGAAATCCATTTAAGGGAGGAAGAATGTAATGACCCAGATTTTTAGTATCTAAATATTTAATTAATTTAAATATGAATGTGGTTGAATTAAAAGTTGAATAACATGGATTCAAAAAATACGAGTTATTTAAAATAACTAAATCGAATCTAGAATTTAATATGGAGTTAAATTGATTTCGAAGCTTATGGAAAATTCTAATTGAATGTGAACGTTAACAATAATTTATTATCGAAGAATAGAAGTGTTTGTAAATCGATTAAATAAATAGTTTGATTTAATTAAACGTAAAAATACTGTTTTTACATATGAGCTCGGAAATCGATGAAACTAGTGTTAGTAAGTCCGGAATATTGTAATATAGCGGAATAACAAATTTCATGGAATTCAGATTTGTTACAAAGTCGTATGGACTTAAAATGTCGAGCAGGATTATAATTGAATATAAAAATGAAAATATCCTAGCCAAAATATCTGAAAATAACTAGTATAAAATACCCTTAACTTCTCTACCTTAAGACCTAAATTTTCGTTCTTCAGCGAACAAGAAAAGAGGTCGCACTCTTCAATTCTCTAATCAACTAGAAATCGTTCAATACTCAATGAAATTGAACAAAGTTAAATTCGTTGGACTCAGCGATTCAAGGGCTTTAAATATTTTTGCTCAGTATTTTATGCGATACAAACCTGGATGCTCGGTTTTTCACAATCACAGCTAGGTCTGAGGTGGGATGTCAATGAGCTAGGGGGTGTCGGGATTTTATTGGACAATGTAGCTGAGTTCGTGGAGGAGAGGCGCACGTGCTACGAAGTTTTTGGGGGCGGTTTGGTGCTAGTAGAGTTTGCACCTGTAGCAGGAAGGTTGTCGAGGAGTCACGAGGTCAGAATCTGGTGAAGGGGCCGGAGTCGACGAGGTGGGGTTGGGAAGGTGCGAAATTGAGTGGTGAGTTGACTGGTGGCGTCGGCGGTAGCGTCTGTTGATCCGGGAGGTGGCGGTTGACGTTCAAACCATGGTCAATGGAGTTTGAAGGAGAGGAGGGAGGTCCCGTTTGGTTGGGGTAGCCGGAGTTACCACAATGGTGACGGGCAAGTGTATTTCGAGGCGAGTAGTTCGATTGCATTGTCGGATTTTGGTTTCAAGAAGTCGTGCTATGTATCTCTGTTAGTGATGCAGCGAGTCGTTGTGCATATCAGGGGAAGGAGCGGGTTTTAGAATGAGGATAGGGAAGGAAGGTTACAGATCACGTGACAAGGAGGGTAGGAACTGTTTAATTAAATTTAAGTTATTTAAGTTTAATTTTGTATAAACTTGTAATCATAATAACTAGCTCGTACGGAGTCCAATTGATGAACCGTCAGTTGCGTTAGGATCATGGCAAAGAGCACTATGCGTAAGCTGTGGATTCGAATCATTATGAGGAGTTAGAATTTTATCTGATTTCAAAAGCCAGTTTGAAATTAGATAAAATAGCGTGAAATCATCGATTGAAATGGATGGTCAGTTTAACTCACACTCATTGCTATACTACTGTACCATATAATATTATTGACTAGTTATTTACATATTTATATGTAAAATTGATTGTTTGTTTGATTTACTGCATTATTGGTGGTTGTCGATATATTTAATTATCGTTTGTGAACGGATGATCCTTTGACACTACCTGCATTAGCAGAAGATTCATCTTATATAAATTAGATAATTTGAACAGTATTACATATATATGTGTTGATATATGAGCTGTGATGCAGGGGGACAGGTTGGAGGAATCCAACGAGATTCCTCAATATGATTGTTATAATATTTATATTCCTATGTTATTTTATGAATCGATTGTGCGTTAAACCTGACTGTGGACCCCATTGATTATATAACGCTATTATATATGAAATTATCATGAAGTGAATATATTATTTTATATAATATACTGAGTTTGTCTATTTCAGACAATTTGGTGTGGTTGATATAACTGGACTGAATTGGGAAATTATACGAATTGGAACGGGAATTGGGAAATTGAAAGAAATGGTTTTGAAATGAAATAGCCTTAAAATCCAATTTTAACTATTTTATTATATATACCTTTTAACTCTTTTATTTTAAACCCGTTTTTAAGCTTATTTTATTATATATTATATTTTGAAACTAAGTAAGTTTGTTATAATCAATGATTTAGAAATCACAAGTATTTCACCGTGTCGAATATTTATCGATATTTACGTCTTTAAAGTAATATTTTAATGACGTAAATAAATATAGGAATGATTTTGGGTTTGTCATGACAATGTGTTAATTACATTTGTCTTTAACCCACTTGGATTTTATCATCGAAGGTAATATAATCGAATCTTTAAACGAACGTTTAAAGATCATTATAAAAGGATCTGTTATGGGTTTGTTTTAAACACGGTTTAGCAACACTTGTTTTAAACCCTTGGAACATATGTAAACTGGAATATATGATTTAATGATTTCGAATATACTTAGATCTTTAATAACTGACTTTAAAAATAGAAACAAGTATAAAAATCTTTCAGGATAAAGTATTGGAATAAGATGTTTAAATTATAAAAGAGATGAAGTTATTTATTAAACAATGGTTTTAACCACTTTGATTATATTTTAAGTAATCTTAGAAATGAACTGTGGTTATACTTACAACGAAGGGATAAGTACATGAATACGTTTTGAAATATTGAGTTAGAAAGGAAATCTTGAAAATGATATGAGATTGTACTTATGCCGAAAGGTTTAAGTATATTAAAACCATAAATAGTAAGGCTATAAAGGAATAGGGAATTAGTAGAATATATACATAGTATATAAAGGAATAGTAATCGCGTATGAGTTATTGATTAATAAAATGAAGTCTTGTTAGATGAATGAAATCTTATTTGACAAATGAAGTTTTATTAGTTAAAAGAAGTTTTTACTAATAAAGGAGTTTTAATTAATGAAAGGTTAATTAAATGGAAAGGGGATTAGGAGCCGTTTAAATGAGTTAATCCTGCTTCAACTGTATCGTCATGCTATGTGAATTGATAGTGATTTGGCTATTTATCATGCTTTGTAACCTTGATAGCGCCTTGAATGTTTATTCCATTGTTATGGAAATTAAGCGAGGCTGTTTCCATATGCAATCATCTATTGTGTGAATTGTAGTCGGTTAATCGACTACAAAACTTGATCTTAAATCTAGCGACTAGTTTTTAGGAGACCTGGATTGGTAAGTGTTCTACTTATCGAAAATCACTTAAAAATTAATATACGGGTTCTATGTTTTGGAAGCGGTTGTGAATTAAAGTCTATATGGGGATTCAAGATCTATTAAGATGCTCGAGACACATATAGTGATTCTATGATCTGTGAAGGAATCTATGTGTGATTCCAAGATCTGTTGATGTATTGGAATCCATGTGTGATTCTGAGATCTGTAAAGGAATCTATGTGTGATTCCATGATCGATCGTACTGTGTGATCCCAAATATAGGAGCTCTTGTTCTATTCGAGTAATGAAGACTCGTGTGAAGATGCCCAACGAAATCTCGACATCGGTTATGGCTAAAGACATAGTAGGATGCATGATCTGGGATTTTGCTAACCCACGATAGGATATATTGACTCCATATCTAGAGTATGCTTATAGATATTGCGCGTGGTGAGTTGGATATATTTGGTTCCATGTGGTGCACACAGGTGTTCGGTCAGTCATGTTTTCCCTGGTTATATTTTATCTAGAGATATACGACGCTCGGTTGGTAACTTCTGGTCCTTCTGCATGGAGTTCAGAACTGGCTTGATTCGAAGAGATCTCCAATGGAAAATCCAATATGTCAACGTGCCTCATCGGTTTTGTTTGTACACTTAATAATTGTCGAATGTAACTAATGTAACCATTCCTTCTATATGATTTATTTATATTCTACACCCTAGACACTATCTATTATACAACTATACTTCTCCTAATAAATGGTTGGATGTTATTGAGGGGATAACCGTTACGGATATGCGTACGGCCTCAGATTGTATTGATATGTGTTACTTAAATGTTGAGTTATCTCACGTGGTTGCCTAGCCTGATTCGAGTGTTATTTTGCGATAATGCTTGGGTCATGCAAGTATATTTGTAGATCGTATTTAGGTTGCTTTGCAGCTTCAAAAGAGGAGTTGATGATGAGACGTGTGCTCGTATTCTTTTATTTATTCCGCTGTGTATGTTGTTGTATGTATTAACTATTGTAAGGACATGTAGTTATAACTGTTCAGGCTAATTCATTGTGTACTCTGATCTATGTATTTAAAAAAATCGCTTTTTGTAAAGAGTACTGTTATTATTATAGATTATTCGCTCCATTGTGAGATTCTATTCTATATCTTCTTTCTTCTATTCTTCTATCTCCTTTCTTTTCCCCTAACCATCAGACTTTCTAGCACTTGATTTGAGATATATGAATATAGAGGATGTATTAGTGTTGATTTTCGAGAGCTGAAAAGTTGGGTCGTTACAGGGATGATCCTATGGTATGGACTCTATAGCCATGTATGGGGTTATTATAGACTGCGAGAGAAGGGTCGTTTTATAAGGAATATGTAGCGGTCGAACCCTCAAGATTTCTTGCAGCCCACGGAGGTCAGTCACGTAGAGTTATCTTTATTACCAAGATTCGTCTATCGGCGATATTGTTCAGTACCACTAGTGCATGAGTTTCTAGGCATGTATGAGGTAGTGAGTAGGTTACCTCCTAAGAGAAAGGTTGATTTTCGGATGTATCTTACTGAGAATGCAAAGCTTGTAGCATTGCCAGTACGTTATATGGCTCTGAGGGAATGGAGAGACCTGATTAAGAAAAAGGTGAGCAATTAGAAAAGGGATTCATCTAGCGAAGTATCTCTGAGTAGGGAGCGCTAGTTGTCTTCTCTATAAAGGAGGATGGTTCTCTCCCACTTTGTGTGGATTATAAAGAATTGAACAAGCTAAAGAAAAAGAACTGTTATCCACTTCCTCGGATAGATGATTTGTTTGACAAGTTAGTTGGCACGTCAGTATTCTCTTGGTTAGATTTAGACTTTGGTTTTCATAGCTAATGGGAGTGGATGGTAACACTGACAAGACGGCCTTTCAGATACCTGATGGATTTTTCGAGTGGTTGGTTATGCCTTTTGGGCTAACCAATGCCTCAGCCTATTTTGTAGATCTGATGAGCTGTGTCTTCTGAGATATTCGTAATAAGTTTGTGGTTGTGATTATTGATGACATTTTGATATTCTCGAGGAGCGATGATAAGCATGCCTTACATTTAGGAGAGGTTCTTCGTACTCTCCAAGAGTATCGTTCAAAGGCGAAGTTTTCAAAATGTAACTTTTAAAGTGAGGAAGTGTGTTTCTCCGGGCATATGGCCTCAAGAGATGCACTACCTGTGGACCCAGCAAAGGTAGTGGAGGTACAGGATTGCAAGGCCCATAAAATGCGATTAAGGTGAGGAGCCTGTACGTGCAACGGAAGTGGATCTTATGGAAAATCTAACATTAGAGGTGGAGAGGGGGTGAATATTGTTTGTGGAATTTATACGAATCTTATTTTATTACTTTAATTATATTTTTATGTATGCAAACTATCACAATTTTTTTACAGAAATCACAACAAAATCAAAACCAAATAAAAGCAGTAAAATAAAGGAAAGAACACGCCGGATTTTATATTAGTTCGGTGTTAGTCCCGCACTAAAACCTATACGGATCCTTATTGCCTTCAAAATACTTTACACTCCTTTATTTCAAGGCTACAAGGAGACACTCTCTAGAATTTTTATCTCTAGGCACATCAGTCATGTATTTTCGTACCGAGAACACACACCCAATTTCTTGTCATGTACAATCACATCCAACTTGATTTACGAGCTAACAAGTCACACCCTTTATAGTATATTTAAGCATATTTTATGATAAAATTCAGACTTAATCTTAAGAACTTGATTGCAATAGCCCTATAACTCTGATTTGCACTCTAATATTGAGGGATTATGAAAAGGTTGGTAGAGAATAAAAAATAAGTAGAAATAGTTTGATTCACTTGAAAAATTAGCATAATATAAGTAAGATCTTATTTAGAAATGCTGAAGAAGAAAGGAGAGAAGAAGAAGATGAACAATTATTTAAAATTCAGTGAAAAACACTGATATCAATAGAAAAATAAGGTCATGTCTATTTGCGAAAGGGCATAACAAACAGATACTACTTTTGAAAATTGAAAATAAACGGACACTATGTCGGCATACGCATATTTCTCATGTTGACATATTTGTGTTTTGAACTTTGAAAATATTATTTTCATGATTGTCTCGAAAAATATAGCACTATATAACACTAATTATTATAACAAATAATAATGCAATAGTTACAGGTGTGTGGCAGATTACCAGGCTACTATTTCAGTTTTTAGAGTGGACCGTCCACTACTAACGACAGTTATAGTGGGTTGTCCACTATATCTTCCTAGATTATAATACATGAGCTAGCTATGTTACTAGACTACTATGACTCCACGCAGGGTTAATATTACTTATTACACGACGTTCTTCACATAGAAGAGAATTACATAATAAATACCACACATAGACATACATGGAATCCAAACAATTACATTCCATTAAGCACTAGGCAGCTCAGAGTTGTGGAGATTACATGGTGTAAAGTGATCGAAGCCATCAAAACAGGGCAGATTTTCTGCTGCAACAAGTTTAGTCAAATGAAGTGGGAGCCAGAAAGCTTAGCAGCATTGAGAGCTCGCACTTCACCAGTGCTGCTAAAACACCAACGCCCAAACCATCAAAACCAAACCATGCAGCAAACTTACATCTAGATTTCTATATCAACACACTCCTTACCCCCTGCATAATAACCACACACCCCCAAATATGACCAACCACCAGCAAGCTACAATCGACAACCTCAAGAACAACAAGACGACATACCTCCAGAGACCAACTTACATCCCATACACAATGTTCCCAAAAAAACCAAAATCACTTCCAAAAAGACAATCATGCATTAATAGCTCACCAAGTGAGAGCATAGGATCATTATTACATTGCTTCTTGGTATATACAGAAAGGCTAACCAGATATGAGTCTGGCAAGTTGCGAACCATACTGTAATGCAAACCTGCCTGAGGCCAAAAGTACAGTCCACGATGAAGCTGAGAAGATACCACATCCAGAGCAAGATGAACCAAAGCCATAATCTGTTGAATCCCATAGCTCTGCCCACGATAGGAGCACCAGCAGATTCCGTTTTTCCCAGCACCTCCTGGCGAACCAGACTAAACGAGTCGTTAACCACCAGGAAATGCGGAGTGAACTAGCCTGGAAACTTCGTATGACACATTACAGTAACTGAGAAAGGAAGAATCTTGACACAAGAATTGCTAAGGAGAGCAGTGGGGTTGCCATAAAAAGTTAGGACTCTACGCTAAGGTACAGAGCCAAGGACTGTAGAAAGGTAGCGAAGGAAGTTGGAGAGGCAGCGGATCGATAAGGAAGGGGGTCAAAGTTTATCTGTCGGATCTAAAATAAAAATTATGGTTTGGGAAAACTCACGCACAACGAAAGCAGGCGATTGACGAAAGAGAGATAGGGAGAGTTATGAAGAGGAAGAAGAAGGATTGGAGGAGAATAGTAGCATAGAGAGAGCCAAGTCAAATGAAAAGGTATAAGAAAAATCGCTTGTCACCATTAACGAATTTCACCCAAACCAAACCCTTCATGATAGTTTGGCTTTTGGAAGGTATTATACAAAGTTAAAGATATTTTTTAACATAGAACTACTTAAGAAAAAATTTCAAGAAAATTTAAACAATTTGAACTTAAATATATATTATATAATCATAATGAATATATAAAGTAAATTTTAAAATCCAAAACTAAATACTAAAAACAATAAAGATAAATATAGTAATATAAATAATATAAAATGTATCAAACTATAAATATAAAGTATATATATTGATAAAGACTAAAATATAATATCAATCAAAACTAAAATAGTAAATATATATAATATCAAATGTTACAAGTATCAAATATAATTGAAATAGATTTGAAACTTTAAAATATCAAACTTAAATCTTAAAAATAATTATAAAATATATACTTTGAAAACTTTATTTTGGAAACCATTTGGAAGATCAATTGAAAAGAGATTAAACGAGTGCAATCGAGTTTTAACATACATAACTAAGATTCTAATACATATCTTTATCATTCTTGAACTCTTGATAGCTCATGATTCTTGATTTGTATCGCCAGTCTTGATCAGCATCTCTATAACATCATGGATATTCGTGTTACGGTATAGCCTTGTTTATCGACATCTGTTATAATGATTGTACTATAAACTATATATAATAATTAGTAATAACTGTAAATATATTTTATACCAATCTTCCCTTCCATTGTATTTATTATCGAACATCCTTGCACTAACAATCTTCCCTTCCATGGTGATGACAACCATTTTATAAAATATGTTTCCTAACTCCCCCTTACTTTGAAAACTCCTCCTATCTCTAATAACTCCTCCTTACTCCAACACCATATTTTATTTCTCCCCCTTTGTCATCCATCAAAAATTTAAATACAAGTAATAAATAGTAACTTGCCCCACTTTTATACTCTAATACTATTGACTATGGATTATATCTAAGTATTATAGTTTACACATTTCAATCCAATACAAACAAGCGTTAAATTATATTAAAACAAACATGTTATATATATATATATATATATATATTCAAACCATCCATTTATTCCCAATCAAACAAAAACTTATTCATATGTATATATCGATTCAAGCTATATATCTATTTATAATCAAATAATAATTTAAATAAAAAATCCAAATCACACATTCAAACCCAAGTATTTCAAACCATAATCAAACAATTCAAATCACACAATATTGATCTTAATCATATCTACACATCTATTCAAGTATTTCTAGGAACTTCAATCCATTCGTCTTTGTCGTTGATTGGATACGCTTAAATGGCATTTCATTCTTCGATGTCTTTGTTTAGAGTGCATTCTAGGTTTTTGATTTGTTTATTTTTTGATTAGAGGGTACATCATCCATCAAAATCAACGAAATGCTTTACTTGCACCTAGAGGTGAGCAAACAGTCGGTCCGGTTCGGTTCTAGCTAAAATTTTGAAAACATAATTTTTTTATTAGAAACAATAACCGAACCAACTGAGTTTGTTATAAAACCAAAGAAACCGAACCGAATGAAATACCGGTTTTCCCGGTCGGTTATATCGGTTTTTTCGATCTGCCTAAAATAAAAAATCTTGCTATTAACATGACACTGAAATATATGTAAAAAAACTAATTCTGTCACATATGTATGCAAAGAAATATATGTACAAAAACCAAATACAACCAGCAAAATGCATGCAAACAAAAGCTAAATACAACTAGCCTAATCAAAGAAATATATGAATAACAACTAAAGCAATTATGTAACGCATGTAAGCAAGTACAATTAGCAAAATGCATGCAAACATAAACATAAGAAATCTAAACAATACACAAGCATAATCCAAACACATAGAAAATATGATGAATCTAAAACAGTACTTGTCCAAATACATACAATCTAGCATATTATATACTAGCTAGTAAAATGTTAATTCTGCATGAACTTTAGTGCCATCCTCAAGCATGCCCAATGATGGCTTCACTTACCTGTAAGCAAACACAAAAGCCAGCAAGTTTAAAAAGTAGGTAAGTCACATATTTATATCTCTTTAGGCAATAAATTTCATACTTACCAATCAACACAAGTAGTAAAAATATTTATTCATAATCAGTAATCGATACAGTTTGTAATTATTTGGATGAGATATGATTTGCTTAACTATTTGCAGTTGCAGGAATGACTTAACATAAGCAATAGGCATTTTTAAAACCATCATGAAATCATGTTGTAATATATTAAGTAAATATTGGAAGAAATTGGAAAAGGATGGTGCATATTGTACCAAGAAGTTAGCTACATGTTTATATCCTAATTGCATCTAACTAGATTAAGATATAAATAAATTATTAATACACATACCATGGGTCCATACTCGAGTATATGCAGGTTTCATACACCAGAATAGCAAAAAGAACACATTCACAGCCAAAGTCATCTGAGGTCAATGGCAAGTTATTTGAAATTAAAATTCATTTCAATTGGATTCAAAAAATAACATTACGTAGAATGTACCCGAAACACTTAAACTAGTAATATACTAATACCGCTACATGTTTGTTGAACCAAATGCTACATTTCCGTTACAGGATCGAAAGCTAATTTCTTCGCATCTGCATAAAAAAGGGAAATCAACATTATTGGGTTGTTTGACAAAGAAAAAACAATACAGGAAAAAAATCATATTGTACCGGATTCCAATTGTTCTGAGCTTTGCAAATCTTCTTCTACATCTAATTTAGATGAAGAGAAAGAAGCATGAAACCAATCTTCTGTACATAGAAGCGACTGAACAATTTTAGGAGTCAACGAACTCCTAAATGAATCAAGGATACGACCTCTGGTGCTAAATGTAGACTCTGAAGCAAAAGTGGATATAGGAACAGCCAATACATCTCGAGCCATCATTGAAAGGATGGGAAATCTAGAAGAATTAACTTTCCAAAACTCTAAAATGTTAAATCCTGATGAGTCAAGTTCATTCTCCTCGTTGAGATACTTTCCCAACTCTAATTTATTTCCTTTACTGATTTTTAAAGCTTTCATTCTTTTAAAATGAGCTCTTACATCTGTCTCATCATCCTCATTAGATATATCAACCATATTATTAGACTGATTTGAGTCTCTATACCTTTCTTTATAATCATTAAATAATTGAAAGGTAGCATCTTTAACAAGCTGCATCTTTTGAACACATGTAGCACCATAAAATGTTTCTAACGAAAACTCAATAAAGTCGAATTTCCTACGTGGATCAAGTACAACAGCAATATATGTCAGCATGTTCATATTATCCCAATTACCCTAGTATTTTTCATATTTTCTTTCATTCTTGTTGCCATATTGCGCAAATCATAATCATTACTCAGTCGTAGTTTTTCTAAACTTTCAGCAACTTTGTTTAATTCATGCAAATGGAAATTGCTTGCAACATACGATGAACCCGATACAAGTAATGTAAGTTCATAAAATTTGTTTAGAAACCCACATAACTTATGGGCGTTGTCCCAATCAGTTTCAATAGGTACTCCCAAATTTTTTTCCAACTCAGTTCTGTAAAGGCGGTCTTCAAGATCAAATCTTTCAAAAGCCTACTCAAATTTTTATGCTGCATTAAGCATTAGATAATTCAAATTCCACCTAGTTGGCACATCTAGACATAATCCAGTTTTATAGTCTAGATTTTCAAGCGCAACACAATTTTTGAAGTTTTCATATCTCGATGGAGATTGTTTGATATAACGCACTGCAGCACGCATACGAGCAATTGAATCTCCCATATCTTTAAGCCCATCACTAACACTTAAATTTATTATATGGGAAATACAACGAACATGTAAATATTTTCCATCTAGCATTGTTCCTTTTGAATTGTTAAATCTACGTCTCAAGTAAGCAATCATAGTGTCATTCGAACTAGCATTATCTATAGTAAGTGTAAACACTTTACTAATACCCCAATCTAATAGGCAACTTTCAAGTGCTTTACCTAAATCTTCACCTCTATGACTTGATATAGGGCAAAAATTTAAAACTCTCCTTTTCAAATTCCACTCGTTATCAATCCAATGAGCAGTAAGACACATGTAGTCCATTTTCTGTATTAAGGTCCATGTATCAGTTGTAAGACACACCATTTGACAAGTATCTAGCATCACTAATTTTAATTTAGCCTTTTCTGTTAAATATATGCCATAACAATCTCTTTGAATTGTAAATCGGGATGGACAACAAAATTGAAGTCCAAGTGAGGTAGAAAGCAAATACTTAAAACCAATACCCTCAACAGTTTTAAATGGAAGCTCATCAAGTATTATATAGTAAGAGATTGCTTTTCATAGCTCATTCACATCAAAATTCCAATTATTTAGAGCATTTCCTTTATTGTTTTCACCAACTCTAAGACTCAATTGTTTTTGTTTAGCATCCATGTCACGTGGAATTTCCTTGCAATGATTAATATGAGTCTTCAAGCTTGAAGTGCCATTTCTATTCGGATCAGAAAAATACTCCTTACTACAATGCTTGCACTTAGACTTTATAGTACCTTCTTCATCAGTGAATGAATCAAAATGGTCCCAAAACTCTGACCTCTTCTTAGTGGGCTTTCGTTTCGCTTTAGCATTCACTAGCTTGCTAAGATCATCTCTTGTTGCTTCCAAATTAGACTTCTCTATTGATGTAACCTACATTACAGTAATAAATATTTTGATTCACATTTTGAAATACAAATAAATTAATCAATTTCAACAAAGATGGTTAGACAAACTGTAATGTATAGGCAATAATTTTTTGTTTTTGATATTTACCATAAATAATAAGATAACATTCTCTAGAGGTAATAATTATTTGTTTTTGATATGTGCCATAAATAACAAGATAACATGCATCATACCTGTTTTGAAAGATCAATTTATCTTTTCTTAATCGTTCTCTATAGTAAATAATTTTGTTACCAATGAAATCGATACTTTCTCACTTGCCAAAGCATAAAATATGTGATATGGAAATACAGAAATAGGAAGTAAACCCAATTTTAAATAAGCAAGAAATCAATCGAAATTGTTAAACATAACAGTTTTTCTACATTACTTACTAAAGATTGGCATTAAAATTCAACGTTATACGCATAATTGCTAGCAGTATAATGACATATAATATGTACATAAGTAATGTAAAAGTGATTTAAAACATATACATAAAATACCAATTAGTCTGAACTTAGATCTACAGAGAGAAAGAGGATTAAACTCGTAATTGTTAATCTACGATTATTATATTTAAGCAACAATCAAAATACATTTTGAGGATCTTGGGAAGCCAAAATATCTTTTGAAGCTGAAGCTGCAGGATGAGGAGATTGATTCTCAATCGCTATACTTGTTGAAAATTGAAACATTCAAATTTCCTTTACTCAAATGAGAAAGAAGGCGATTGTAACAACTCGGAAAATCAAAACCAATTTAAAATTTTTATTTTGGTAATCTTGATGAATTTTTGATATTTAAAATGATTTATTTTAAATAATAATGACGAGAAATTTATTTTGAATAGAATTAGAACGTATATATTTATTTGAATCGACGTTAGAATATAAATATTTATTTTAATTATAAAAGGAATTGAAAATGGCGCGGTAGTTTGAAAATTCGATTTCAAATTTCAAATGAATGTACAGAATTCAAAATAAACCGGATTTTAGCAAAACCAAAAATATTTGAATCTATTTGAAAATATCTTTCCAACGAATCCGAAAAATCAAAATTTCATAGCGGGAATAAAAAGTTATGCCCAGTTGAAAATTCAGAATAATCGCTATGGAAATTATAGCCCTTAAAAATAGCGATTTTGCAAACGACCTCCGTTTTTGACAAAACCACTTTTGTTGGACTCGAGATGTCAAATTATTCCTAAATTCCAAAATTCATAATTTTTGGGTACAATATGTGAGCGTGGCACAGGAAAACGTGTTTTGACAGTTTTAGTCAATTGGATCGACTAGAAAATGGCCATTTTTCAAACGGTCTCCAAATTCGATGAAATTAGTTTTTTAGGACCGTATCATCAAAACATAGCCAGATTTATTTTTCTGGAATTTTTGGAGTTCGTATGTGGCCCCGGTAAATTAAAATATACGTTCAAATTGAATATATATATAGATTTATATTTTAATTTTGACGAAAACCTATCATAACAGCCGAATTGGCTCATGAAACATATCCCATTGTGTTTGGAATAGGGGTATTAGTTTAGGACAACAGGCGGTGGGCTTGATTTGGAGTTCGAATTTAAAAGGTAACTTTATGGAGTTAAATAATTAAATAATATAAAAAGAAGTCAACCCCTTATTCTATTCTCTCTCCTCGATCTGAAATCAAAAAAAAAAACCAATCGATCGATGGAACCCTAGCCTCTGCCCTCCCCATCGTCGCGCACCAGGGCGCTGCACCCCCTCCGCCAGCACGCTCCACCGCTGCACCACCCTCCGACCTCCCCTCTCTTTTCTCCGTCTCCCTCTTCTTCTTCAACCCACTACACCCCCAAAACGCTGCCGCTGACCGCAACCGCCACCCCCGTGGGCCTAGCGCCGACGTTCGCCAACCCCAGACCCCCCCTCGCGAGCTCTGGTGTGAGCAGCCCCAACCTCTTTCGCCACGAATCGGTGAGTTTTCTTCCCCTTTCCTTTTTTATTTTATTTTATTATTCAGCAATAACATGATTTTAAAACTGAAATTAACATGATTTTAAGACTGAAATTAGAATTGTTTTAAAATATATATTCATCAAAATAAAGTTATGATTTTTAAGGAAATAAAAAGATAATCTTTTATATATACATGTAGGAAATAAAAATATAATTTTTATTTATATAGCGAAGTCAAAGTATAATTTCTATTTATATAGAGAAATAAAAATATGATTTTTATAAGGAGAACTAATTTATAAAAATATGATTTTTATCACGTAGGAAGAATTATAAAAATGAGATTTTTATTTAGGTGAATATTATATAAAAAATGTGATTTTTATATGAATGATAATAATATAAAAATGTGATTTTTATATGAATGATAATAATATAAAAATCTGATTTTTATATGAATGATAATAATATAAAAATGTGATTTATATATATATGAAGTAGAAATAAAATAGTGAGTTTTATATATGTAACAACAATATAAAGAAGTGATTTTTACATACATAACAATGAAATAAAAATGTGATTTTTATAGCGTTGAAATAAAAATGTGATTTTTATAGCGTTGAAATAAAAATGTGATTTTTAATATAAAGATCGTGTGAAATAGATTGCGATGGAACCGACGGGAAACGAATCCAAATCCAAACCGTTTAGAAATAAAGGATGGAGGAGTGGAAACCAAAGGTGAGAACTTCTCACTTTAATTTTATTTTCTAGCTAAAATATATACTAGGATGCAGACGATGCTTAGCAGCACCCGACACCCGTCGTCCACAGACCATGGACGACTTGTTTGTTTGTTTGATTGTGTTGTGAAAATTGATTGTGTGATATGGAATGGAATGAATATTTTATAGTTAAAAAAAATAATTTTTAACGTGTATATGAATAAAATAAATATTCATTTACAAATCGATTTGTTTATGTACACACATTTGATGGATATTGATTTAGACGATAAATTTTTCACATCACCCAACTGCACAAATAAATTTGTGTTTGTTGTTTGAAAACCCCACACGGGTATTGGAATGATATTGGACATACACTAATCCCAAAATTTAGTTGTATGCCAATTGATTAGTTGACAGGCTGTTATAAGCATTGATTATTTATATTTAACACTTATACAGTTGTGTAATGCACTTTGGATGATGGTTGACTGTGTTTGATTATTGTTGTGTACATGTGTGTATGAAATCCATATAAATCAAATTATATGGTAATTGATTGTGTCTGATTCCAGTTCAGAAAGAATGAATATTTTAAAATAACGATTATTTTAAAATAGCGAATATTTTAAAATAATATTCAAAAAAGGATCAAAACCTGATTTTGATGTCCGATTTGGGATGGACACGAATATATTTAAATATATAAAGCCGTGTTCATTAGATTAACGCCATTTTGACGTGAACGACATTTATAACGATTTTATTCATTTTTATAATGAATATCGAAAAGGAATTGATTTCAAAATCTAATGTTTTGAAAATATTATCATTTATATATCGATGATATGGAATATTCAATTTTGATTCGAAATTGAATATGAAGTTGAAATTGTTTTGAAAACGATTTATAAAATCGTTTTAATTGGAAATCGATGAAATAATATATATCTATATATATATATATATATATATATATATATAATGGCATGAATAGAACGCGCCGCACCGCGGCAGTTCGTGAATTTCTACCACTGACTTCGAACGGACATTACAGAAGATCCGACTGTCGGATTCTCCTAAAATCGGAACCGTTGGGTTCGTATCGAAAAGAGCTTTCCAACGAATATGATAGATTTGAAATCTAACGGTTGGATTTGGAATTATGCCCAAATCAATTTTGGAAAAGGTCGCTGTAAGTGCAGTTCGATGACCGTTTATGGAAATCGACTGTACGGGCCTTGATAAAATTATTAAAAATATCAATAATTTGTGTAAAATCAGAATAAATTATTTGGAAAGAATTGGGATGAAAAATTCCATATTTGGAAGGATAAAAATATACTTTTATTGAAATGAACTAGTTATGAACTAGAATTAGAAATCCAATATTTTTAAAATAAATAAATTGGGTTTGAAATAGTTATAAAAATAACCAAAATTTCCAATATATGAATTGGAATCGATTTGAATTGAAATTATTTTCGAAATATTTCAATATTGGATTCCATGATTATACGGATATTATGGAGGAATTTGGACGATATATATATCGTTATTCCAATACGATATTTGTTGGTTTCAGAAATTGATATTGAATATAAGCCGATGTATTTTCTATTCAGAGCCTTGTATTTAATATCAAATTGGATTTTGGGTTTGTCGTGAATGGTATCTTTAATAATACTATTCTTAAAACCAATGGAGTTAAGAAAATTAGAAACTGACTGGAGATTAGCTAAGTTGAATGGGTTCCTGGGTATTGATCTGATGTTGATTTCGGCCTTCGGGATTAATACTTAGGGAATTGTTCTCTTACTAATTTACGGTTAGAGACTGATGGGATTTTGGGTTTGTCGTGAACTGTGTTTTAAATGATACTGTTCTTAAAACCAATGTGAAAAGAATAAATCTTTTAATTAAGATTTAAAGAAGAATTACCAATTAATTAACATTTAATTGGAACTGAAAATGGAATGTGAATTGGGTTTACCGTGAACTGTGTTTTAACGACATTCGTTCTTTAACCCGATTTACAGTGAAATGTGATTTGGAATTTATAAATCTTTTAAGATTTAAGAGGAATTTTCCAAAGTAAAGTTTTCCAATTTAATATATTAAATTGGAATTGAATGGAATTCAATTGGATAAAAATCGAAATGAAATTCTATGGAGGAAGACTGTTAATACATATGGAATTTAAATGGCTTTGCGGTTACTCCATTTATATTATTAGTCGGATACGGAAATTGATATCGATTATATATATATTTGTTTTTCCATGAAGATTCCATAATTAATGGAATGTGATTTGGGTTTATCGTGAACTATGTTTTAAATGACATTAGTTCTTTAACCTAGTTAAAGACATGATTACATGTCTGTCATTGTATTTCGAACTGTATGGTTGATCTCTACTAAATATATATCTGTTTGGTGGCGGAGAATTTATTCTCTTGCTTAACACCCTTCTCTGAGACGTACAAGCTTAAAGGTTATATATCGGCAGAAATCAATAGTACGGTGTAGATTATCGATGCGACATGTTTGTGTTTCCAAAGTTAAATAATCATTGATATTGATTTTTAGGAAGATTAAAACTTAGCGGAGTTTTAATGAATCTTTAATTAGATTGAAATGAGAATTGATAATTTAAATTATCAAATTTGAGAAATCATCGAGAATGGAGTATCGCCAGTTTTGCTCCTAGCGATAGTTAAATCTTTAATTAGATTTGAACGGGAAATGGTAATTAATTTTACCAATAAGACCGTTGTGTTAGATATGGAGTATTACCAGTTTTTTTCCATGGGATGAATAGGTTGGGATTGGGAAATTAAACAAATGATTACTTTGGTAAGGTGCGCTAATCCCGACTAGCTTGGAAAACTGTAACATGGTTTGAATTGACATCCAAAGGAAGATTAAAGAATAAATTTAAAGAATTTATCTTTGATAAAATTAATGGGAACCTTTCCCAAAGTATATGAATATTTGAATAAAAGAATATTCAGAATTGGAATGAGGCGTATGTTGTGTTTGATAGCACTTGTTTATTATATACGCGAGTTATTCGGAAATGTCCGGTTTATACCCATTCCGAATAACTAATTCGATGATATGTCGACGATGAAGACGGTGGTTGAAGACCGGAGGTCTTCACATCGTTTGGATGATTACTGATGTCTTGATTGGGCTGTACACCCAGGACGAGGTAATAAGTGGTGATCGTCCAGACGTACTTGGAGATCGACGGATATGCGAGGGCCTCTCTCCTGTATTGGGCATATGGGATGAGGAATAAGGTGCCTCCGGTTTCGTTCAGACCTAGAACAAACTTGTAAATGGATGTGTGTCTGACATTGGATTTTATTCTGTGTTGATTGATTTCTATTAAATATATATATGTTTAGCGGTGGAGAATTTATTCTCTTGCTTAACGCCCTTCTTTGAGACGTACGAGCTCAGAGGTTATATATCGATAGATATCAATCGCACGACATGAATTTCCTGTGTGGCATGCTGAGATGCAAATGATCATGGCTTCTGTTGAAAAGCAGAGTCTTGTGGTTGATGATCAAAGCACGTCTTTAGTACATCATAGCTTTGTGTATAGCGTTAATTCGCGGGACTCACACCTCGGTATGAGTCAAAAATGGGATAAGGGAACCCAAGGAGAACAAGACGTTTCTTTCTAGCTATGGGTGGTGTCAGCGTTTTACTAGCCTTGACATCATTGTTATATTTTTACCTATGTGGTTGTTGGAATGCGAGGCGCCTCGGATATATCGGTCTCTTCAGAGCCGATGGATATAGGTCCTATAGGACCGGGAAATGTGTGTTCAGGAATTGCCAATCCACTAACGTAAGTGTGGACCGGCCTTGGAGGATCCAAGGGTCTTCTGCGGGAGATACTGAGGCATTTACTAGAGTGTCTTGAAGCCGGCGAGGAGTACATCCCTTGCCTCGACTCATGATGGAATCCAAATTTCCAATACGAAATCACGGATTTGATTGTAAACTTGTATATGGCGGCATAGTGGCATGGGACGCTCATGTCGTCTATGATTGATATTTATGATTGAATTTGCTTTTGAAACATATATGCACTAGTAATAGAATCAAAATGATTTGTTTTATCAAGCATTATTTGGTTATTATAAGGTAAAACCCTATCCTCCGGCTTGCGTTGCATTGTGTGATGGGACCTGGGTCTTATAATAGCTTCATTTTTTTTCTTCCAAAAAGCATTGCGCTGTTTGTTTTATGCACTGGTATTCTTGGGAGGAAACCCGTTCCATGTTATACGGCATGGTCCCTTGATTTACTTTATTTTTAAAGTAAAGATTTAATAACTGTTTTAGTTCTCACACCAGTCACATGACTGACCTGGAGTTTATTATTTTAACCTAAACTCTAGGTGCCCCTATTTTCCACACGGGCAGCTAGTAGTTTTGGTTTTGCAGATTTTTGCAGATTTATATTTACAAGATCCTGGTTTACCGATGGAATTATACTCGGAAAGCTCTGTATCTGTGTTTTTCTTTCAGTCGTATTTTGTATTATTTTTCCGCTGCTATGTATTTAAATGTAATTTGAATCTCTGATATTTGTCGAATGTGTAATATTAATTTATACTCTGTTATATTCCTGTATTCTGATGGAATTGTTGTAATAAGAAATGAAATGTTCTTCTGTTTATGTTCTGATTTGTATTGTCCTTAATGCAATCCGGGCTTTCCTTAACGGGGAAGTTCGGGTTGTTACAGGGATAGATTGGTATACGCTGGAATCATATTTTGTAGAGATAAAATAGGAGGATATGACCTTGATTATATTCATAATTACCTATTTATCTCAGCCTTGGAACTAAACGATTTAGGGTTGGAATTTGAGAAAAAGTGGAAAAGAGGAAAGCTTGGGAAGATGAAACACAAGTTTGGATGGGACGAAAAAAATGAAGGCTAAAATGGAATCTTTTCAATAGATCCAGAATAGAGAATATTGATTACCATTTAATCTATTAATAAATGTGGCATCTTTTCAATGGGATGTATTTAATTACCAAGAACATGGCAATTGGAATCTGATAACGTTACATGCGCACTTGCTCTGAAAATGATAAATTACAATTGTTCGGTTTAACCGAAAATTCATCATTTAAAACCAAAGCTGACCAAATTAACCGTTTTATTCAAAAATTATAACCGAAAAAGGGAAATAACCAAATAAACCGATCTAAATTAATCGATTATATTCGGTTCGGTCGGTTTTTCCGGTTTGAACCGAGATTTGCTCACCCATACTTGCACCTTGGTCATCTGCATTTGGCATATTTTAAATGTCTTTGATCTTGAAGGATGAACGAGAGAACATTTTTGAAGGACTCTAGAGTTTGTTCTAAGTTTTCGGCTAAATCACAAATAAGATTTTCCATAATTTTTGTTTTTAGATAAGAGACGAGTAAGGAACGAGACAATGAATTTTTGGTCGAAATTCTAGTTAAAAAGGAATATATATATATATATATATATATATATATAAGAGTTTAAAGCAATTTAAATTGAAAGGACATGAGTTAGTTATCAAAATTTTAAAAAATGAACGTTGTATATCGACATGATCATCATGGGTATATCGACATATGTAATGTAATTTTTTTTATTTTGATTTATTTTGAAAATTATGAGTTGTTGTAATGGTTTTGTCGATTTCCTAAGACATGTTAATGACAATACACATAATAAACTAGTAAAATTCATCAATAATTGATAAAGATTACATTCAACATTGAAAAAAAAGATGTAATACATCGAAACTAGAAACAACACTTAGAAACACCTTAGAAACTACCATTTTAACTATAGGAAGTGGCAGATGAATATAATGATAATAAGAGGCCAAGTATTCGAATAATCTTCCCAAATAATTTGTCCAATTTACTTGAAAATTTGTCGAACTTCTTACTTATGGACCTCTTAAGTGCCGTTTGATTTTAACTATTTTCTTTTGGTTTCCAAGGAAAGTTTTATTGTTCGGATTTGGTGGAAATTCAATGCTTTCCAAAGATGTATCCTCCTCTTCCTTTTTCACTTCCTCCTCATCTTTCCATACCTTCTTCTCCTCCTCCTCTTCCTCCTCCTCCTCCTTCTTCTTCCATTTATGCCTCTTCCTCAAAAGCTAATATTGCCTCTGTAACACCCCACCTCCGCCAGGGTGGCTCTTGCAAGCACTCTGACTTTGGAGGGGCGTTTGAATCAGGTAAACATGCATAATGATATATCAAGGCAGAACAAGAACATATGTATATATGTAAACAGAGTAAATAAGATAAGTAAAACAGCGGAAGATTTCAAACCATTTCAAAACAAGTCTGGTACAACATAATGTCAACTTTCCAAATACACAAGTCTAGATAAAAACAACATCACTGAAAAACTGAAATACATAAGTACTATCCCCAAAATAAGTGATAACCATAGCTAGCTTCATGTCAAGACCGTACATGAGCTAAAATCCCACAAGCAAGCGATCAGAAATCCAAGCTAAGCTCCAATATTCCCTCCCTGAGAACCTGGGGGGGGGGAACGGAAGAAAAGAGGCGAAAGGAAAACAGGTCAGTCAAAAAGACTGAGTAAGCCCTACTACAATCAATGTAAACTGGTAAAGTTAACTGGCATGAGAAGCAGGGATGAACATAAGGATAACAACATACTAGCATGATGATTAACTAACAAGGTAGATAAAGGTGTCATCGCATAATCAGGTTTAAGGTTTTTCACCATAGGTGTACCAGCATTCTAACATGTCATGTACAAACAAGAATTTATCCCTTGGCCTAAACTTGGCCCAGTATCAGGTGTTTGACTTTAATCAAGATCCAACTTCTTGGTACAAATTCTAGTATAACAGGATTAGGTGTTACCCCAATGTTTACATCGAAACAGGACGGAACAGAATGGTCCGTACAGAGATAGAGTTTGGGAAAAATGGGCTTTTACCACCCTAACAGATAAAGTACAGAAACAGAATGCTAACAATAATGGGCCTTTACCACCCTAACAGATAAAGTACAGAAACGGAATGCTAACAATAATGGGCCTTTACTACCCTAACAGATAAAGTACAGAAACGGAATACTACAATTAGGTGTACACTAGTAGTGAGCCTTTACCACCCTAACAGACGGTACCACGCAGAAACAGACGGGTGTTACCACCCAACAAAACAGACGGTACCAACAGAATCAGACAGAGCTAAGTGTACCCTAAATCCTACCCAAGCGATCGGCTCCCTAATACATAAATACCCTGTGTCAGCCCTACGATAGGGTGTATCACTCCCTAAAGTGGCAACCAATTGGCACAGACATATTTACAGATGTCACGGCGTCTTACATCCTCAGAGGCAGACCGGGATCCATGCACGCACATGACCCGGTTGGAACGCACCATCAACACCCATCGCCATTATCAGAATGAACCACTTATAATTAGTTCAGTAAGCGTGCCCGGACCCTACCTACAGTTGGGTCAAAGTTTTGATACCAGAAAGGGTTACTGACTAATATGGGTCCCAAACAACAAATGACACAAGTATTCCCCCTTGTGTCCCCAGACTATCAGATTCAGATTAACTTATTAACAGAGTTCAGACATACAAAGTTCAGACGATCAGTTTTCAGACTAACGGATCAGATAACAGATTTACAAACTTGCCTAACTTGGTGTGGGTCCTACAGATCCGCAAAACTGGTTCGTTTAATCAATCAAGTTAGTTTATCCAGACCAGGTATCAAATTGGTTCTCAGCCTTATCGAATTACTGAGTTGGATTGGTTAAGTATAGTTCAACTTAACCCCGTTAAATTACCGAGTTCAGATTGGTTAAGTGTAGGTTAACTTAACCCAGTTAATTTACCGAGTTCAGATTGGTTAAGTGTAGGATAACTTAACCCCGTTAATTTACCGAGTTCAGATTGGTTAAGTGTAGGTTAACTTAACCCCGATTAATCCACCAAGCCCAAATTGGTTAAGTATTAAGTGGACCATGACTTAACCCTAATCATGAGGCATTAATTAATTAATGTGCATTAACCTCTCACATTAGACTTCGTTGCGGTTACTAGTTAAGCCGGTCGGTTCCGGTTAGCTTTACACCACAACTTGGTCTAACCTCGGGTTCAAGGTACAACATGACCAACTTCTCACATTGGGTCCTATTGTTTGTAGCAACTAGTTAAGCCGGTCGGTTCCGGGTAGTTTTACGCTACAAACTCAACCCAACCTCGAGTTGGTCACACTTATCTTTTCTAAGTGTCATGTCCATCATGTTTCCAAAACATATTACAAATTTTCAAGCAATTGGGTAGACCTAACTTAATAGGTAAATTCCCAATGGGTAGACCTAACTTAATAGGTAAATTCCCAATCTTATGTTTTTATGCCTTTTAAGTTTACCCAACCCCAAACGCAATCCCATCGCTTACATATCGCAATAGCGCATAAAGGATAGAAAGAGGGAACTTGGCATAATCATGACATAAAGGTGTTGAAGCCACAAGTTTAACATGGTGGCATATGAAATGTTCATATGTTCATATACTTGCATATTACATTTTTAGGCCTCAAAAGCATGCATAAAACCAAACTTAGCATATTGGTGATACATGGTGATAAATGACATGTAGAAATGGCCATAAGTTCGCATTTAGCCTCACATGCAAGTTATCATAAGGGATATGATAACTTACATGTTGCCAAAATGCAACCTTTAGCATAAAGCTTGAAGCTTTATGTTCATAAACCCAAGATAAGCTTGCATAACATGATAACATGAACAAAATGATCAACCCAAACTTGCATAACATAACTTGCATATCATATGACAAACTTGCATATCAACTTGCATAACATAACATGATAAACTTGCATATCACAACATGGCAAACTTGCATAGCATAACATGGTAAACCTGCATATCATAACATGGCATACTTGCATAACATAACATGATAAACTTGCATATCATAATGATCAAACACAACTTGCATCGTTCATTAACTTTAGAGTTTAAATATGAAAGTAGAAAATGGCTTACAATGCTTATGAAGACACACAAAAATAAGACAAAGCCCTTATGCAATCAATTAAACCCAAAATGCAAGCTCCAATAGAAAAATCCTTGAGCAAAAATGATCAAAACCCTTGCTTTATGATGTAAATATGGAAACTTGACTTGAATGCAAGCTAATAATGCTCATACAAGCTTGAAAACACTTGTATGCATGGAAAATCTCTCATAGAAATTTATTTAGGAATTTTATGAAGAGAGTGGAGGCCATGAGAGAAATGATTTTGCCATAGTTTAGTTGTATGAATGAATAATGATGATTTAGGGTTAGGTTTGGGCCTTATTTATAGAGATTAGGATTAGTTTTAGCCTAAGGATTAAACCCTAGTTCCAATCTCAGCCCTTAAAACCGAATCTGGCCCAAAAACCTAACCAAAACCCCAAAATGGTGCACCAGGCAAAACTGCCCGGCTGGACCAAGTCGACAGGGCTGTCGACTTGGGTCCAACCAAGTTGACTCCCAAGTCGACAGGGCTGTCGACTTGGGTACTCTGGCGGGAATTTTCCCGCCTGCGCCCAACTGCCCTAATTTCCAAATTCAAACTTGAATTTGAAATTTTCTGAAAACTTCATTGGGCCTTAATCGGGTCATACGGACTCCGATTTTTGAAAACTCGGACTCTATTTCGCGTATTTTTCCGAGACGAACGCAATGGCATAGCCCGTTTCCCTTGATTCAGATTTTTAAATTAAATTCTGCCTCGATTTACGTTATAACAGGTTATCAGAAATACGGGTTGTTACAGCCTCTTTTGGTAAGTGTTTCATAAGGAATAAAGATTAAAGGAACTAAGCGATATTGGCTTATAAGAAATGTTTTCTTTGAATGAATTATTCTCCTTTGAAATCAACTCCAAAGTAAGTAAATATTTTAATAAGATAAACACTATGAAAAAGATATTTTTCACAGTTTGAAAGATTTTTAGGATGAATTCATCCAAAATAACTTGTGCCCAAATGATATTATATTGACCAAAAAGAGCGAAAAGAGTTTTACACACTTTAAATGTTAGGTTATTATAACTTCCCGATCTAGGTGTGATGGATTGTTGTAAAATAAGATGAACTATTCTCGCCTTTGAATGAAAATAACGATTGACAAAATCTTGGTTTTTGTCATTTTCAAAAAGATGGTGAAGGGTTCCTCTTTCACGTTCATCGATTTGAAATGTAGAAAGATCCAAACTAGTGAATTTGCAATTAAGAATAGCAACCGAAATTTCACAATTCAAAATGATTTGTCCCTTTGACACTACTCCAAATTTCAACTTCATAAAACTTACCTTGTAAATTTTCATAAAACATTTTAATAAAATTTGGATATAAAACAAAATTATTTTGAAGAGAATCAACTAAATTAAGAGCACCACTTTTATCAAAAAGGGAACTGATTTCATAAGAAGGAAAATCGGAGAAAGCCACAAATCTTCCAGGATGAATTTTGGCAAAGTTTAAGTAAGTGATTGAAGTTTGAATAGCTTATTGATCGTGAAAGAGAAAGGCTTTGGTTACTTTGGACAGGCTCATAGTTTTGGAGTTGAGGATGATGAAACCATTAATGATAGTTTTGAAGAGACAAGAGTGTCTAAAGAGAGTTTTGAAATTTGAAATGAAGTGAATTAAATAAATAGATATTAAGTAAACATATAAAGATTGAATAGATGGATTCTCTAGTCAAAAGGCGTTTATTAATGACATAGTAGTTACTGAAAATTGGTGGGAAAGTTTGAAATTTGAATTCCAACTTGAATTCATTAATTCTAGTCGGTATGCCGACATGCCCAAAATACATATATCAACGTACCTATTGATACTAGTGGACATAACCTTTTGATTTTAGTATAATTGTCTAAACACATGTTTATTTTACTATTCCTTGATTCTACATAAATTAATATATATATATAATCAAATTTCAAAAGTTTATTGTCTAAAATAATATTATATTATTATTTTTGAAATTTAAAAATTCAATAAACTAATTTTCTTAAAAACAACCAAATCAAGCAACCAATCAAAGCAACCACAGAAACCATATGAAATCAAAATTTTAATATAAATGCGTACCTTTTGAGATCCTTTTTGTTTCCTATCAGACTAATATATTACCGTAAAATAGATAATTATCGTTTCGGTGTATGAATCATTATCACTTAACGATGTTTCTGAATCCAACTCATCCAATATTGACTGCATATACTTTTTTTCTAAATGTATGGCTGTTAGGAGAGACCTTTTGTTTATTTAGATATAGATAGAATCATTTCATATGCCCTAGTTGGTTGTAGTTATAGCACATGATATCTATTTGACCATTGTTTCCACTTCCCTGCTCTTTATTATCGTCCTTTCTGAAATTATTCATCTTTCTATATTTCAGGAACTTCCGAAAATTCTAGTCTTCAATGCAAATCTCCTCATCATTTTTTGAGTCCGATATATCCATCATGGTAGTAAAAGCGGTTGATTTCTTTTCGACTTCCTTGCTTTTTCTTCTACCCTACATTTGAGCTTCAAACGACATGAAGATGCTAATTAATTCTTCTATTTTCAGAGTACAAATGTCATTAGCCTCATTAATTGCAAACATCTTTTGATCCTTGTCAAACGTAAGTGAGTTTAATATTTTTCAAACTTGATCTTTCTTAGAAACGTTTTTACCAATAATGAATGAACTATATTTTGAAATCTACTATACATACCAGACACTGACTCATTTGGATTCATTTTAAATAATTCAAACTAATTAGTTAACATGCAAACTTACAAACAGATGCCTAACTTTGCTAGTGCTTTCATGTATAACTTGCATTGTTCTCCAAATATCATATGCAAACTTACAAACAGATACCTTATTGAATTCACTTCTATCTAATTAACAATAATATATTCATGGCTTTAGAATTACTTTATGCAATTGCTTTTGATTAGCAGTCCACTATGCATAATTAGTATAAGGTTCAATGTAATCAATTTATGTAACATTCAAAATATCTAATCATACTGACTATAGGTAAATTTTCATCCTACATGCGCAATAAGTGTAATTACTGGCATTAAAATGTGGTGGTCTAGCAGTGGATTGACCTTCTATAGAAAACTATTGATTGTGTCACCATTACCAGTGTTGGTGGAAATTACAACTATCTTCAAAAATCAAATATTTATAATTTTGATATCCTATGCTTTGATATCAATTGTAGGTGCAACATAAGTTTATCTTAAGGAAAACCTAACACTAGAGGATTGGGGACGAACATTTTTTGTAGAATTTATATGAATATTTTTGAAGTACTATAATTATACTTGTACACATTGCTAACAACCACAGATTTATCACAAAAATTGCAACAAAATAAAAAGCAAATAATAACAATAAAATAAAGGAAAGAACATACCAATTTTTATACTGGTTCAGAGTAACCCTACATCCAGTCCCACACCAAAGCCTATACGGATTTTTATTACCCTTAAAATATTTTACACTCCTTGATTTCACGGCTACAAGGAGACACCCTCTAGAATTTCTGCCTTTATGCACAACAGTCCTATATTTTCGGGCCAACAAGACACACCCAATTGCTTTCTGAGAACCCAGTTAGATTTACATGCTAACAAGTTAAGCATATTTGAGTAGATTTTATAATGGAATGCAGACTTAATCGTGAGATCTGGATTACAATAGCCCTATAACACTGATTTGCACTATGATCTTAAGAAATTTTAGAGAGGATATTAGAGAATTAAAAACTAAGTAGGAATAGTTTGATTCACTTGATAATTGTAACACCCCGTAATTCTAAATAACACAATAATGATAAACTAAAGAATACTTAATTAAATATTGGGAAACTAAGTAAAACAGACTGCACCATTGCGTTCGTCTCGGAATTCTTCTTAAGTTAGACCCCAAGTTTGCATAAAACGGACATCGTATGAAGAAGATATTAAGGTTTGGAGTTTATATATGTATAAGCCATTTATGTATAAATAAATAAAATACAGAATTCAAAATCAAACAATGCGGGGGAAGGGTGGAAATCGGCCCATTAGGGGTCGACACTGTTCCCCTTGGGTGTCGACCCACGGGTCGACCCCATAACGGGGGCTTTGACCCCTATGTCGACCTCGGGGTCAACCCCACCGAGATCTGGGCAGATTCCTGCCTTGCACCTGGACATAGTTATGAGCAAGATTTGTTGACTTTAGGCTATAAATAGGACCTCATTCTCATTGTTTTTATTCCCCAAAAACAATGGTGATAACGAGGTGATGCCCCAACTCAGTTTGAAGTAGCCTATTCTTCTTCAACAACAAATTATACTTATTCAAGGATCTATGCTACATCATCTACAATCAATCCTCTGTTCTTCAGATCCAATCACAGTGAGTTTATGTTAATTTTAGATATAAACACCTAAAATGTAATCTTGACATGTTTATAAGTTTGGATCTAAGCCTATGCCTGTTAGTAATTTGAATCACAACAGATCACCATTACTTGTATACCTAATTTACTGCTTAGATCTCATATGCCAATTCATGATATCCCTATTCTGTTAGTTTGCCTAATCATGTCACTGTATGCCTATTCTGTTAGTTTGCCTAATCATGTCACCGTATGCCTATTCTGTTAGTTTGCCTAATCATGTCACTGTATGCCTATTCTGTTAGTATGACCAATTCTATCATCATATGCCATTTTTATTTACTATGCCTATTCTTGTTCTCTTCTCTCTCTCTTTCCCTTTTTGTTTTTTAGCCAGGATACCTTCGATCCTAGGCCTATCGCTGAAATACACGAGCGCACGATTTTGGGAACGATTGGGAATGATAATCTGGGGGCATAATTCATATTGTAAAACATGATTAGGAATTTTGGGCATAATTTGTACTGTGAGCCAAAACTTGGGATTTGGGGGCATAATTTATAACTTGATCTAAACTTTAATTTGGGGCATGACTTGTATCGTGAATCCAATGGGATTTGGGGCATAATAAACATGAAATTGGTTAGTAATGAAAGTGCCTAGATTTACAGTAATTAGAAACTGTAACTGTGCTTAGACACGAGGTTAGATTACACTTGTGGTAGAAGCCTGCTCGAATCCGCTTGACATATCCAGCAACCACAAGTGGTGAATCTAATGTGAGGGTTCTAAGTGCATAAACATACATGTAATAATGCTAATACACGAGGTTAAGTCCGACTTGTGGTAGAAGTCTGCCCGGACCCAACCGACATATTCAACATCCATAAGTGGTAGACTTAATGTGGGAGGTCTAGCACATTAATAACCATAGATGAATAAGTGGTAATAAACTTGTAATACTTAACCTGTTTGAATCTGTGAGGGTTACATGAACCTGTCAACTTAAGTGGGGGTTAAGTAAACTTGCTTGAATCAATGGGAGGGTTAAATTAAACTTGTTAATTATGTGGGGACGGGTTATACATATAAACCCGACAAACTTAACCTATTGGGGTTATGCAATCTTGATTAAACTGGAAGGCATAACCTTTTGAAATCCTAGTAGTAGGGATGAAAGTCTAGGGCGGAAGCTTGTATCATTCGGTGTGCGGGACCCATATCAGTTAGTAACATGTATTGGTATCAAACGGAGTACTCCGAACTAGGTCGGGGTCAGGACACGCTTACTGAGGTTATTGTAAGAGGTCCATCTAAGGGACGGTGTAGGAGGCGCATTCCGACAGGGTCATGCGTGTGCATGGGTCTGGTCCAAGGAGGTTAAGACGCCGTGACACCTATGGATATGGTTTGTGCACATCTTGTAAACAACGGGTTGCCACTGAAGGAAGTGATACATCCTACGGTGGGGCCAACATAGGGTATCTACGAGTTATGAAGTCGATCGATTTGGGGTAGTAATTAGGGTACATCTATACTTGCTTGTTTAGAAGCCAATTATTATCGTTAGGGGTAACACCTATCAGTTCTGTTGGGCTACCTATTATTGTATGGGATAAAACCTCTCACTAGAAGTACACCTAAGTCTACCATCTTGTACTTGTTGGGATCATCTTGTTCTTGTGATAATAGTAACGGTGCAGAGAAAAGTAATAGAGAAGCACAATATATTCTATTCTATTTATCTTGTTTACCTTGTTATACCTGCCTTATGACACCGTTATCTCACTCTCCAGTTTATATGCCTGTCATAATGCTTTTACTTATTTATATGCTAAAAATAACTGAACTCGCCAGACTTTATGTCTGACCCATTTTGTTTCCTCTTCTCTCTCTTTCATTCCCCCCAGGTTCTTAGGGTGGGAATACTCAAGCTTGATCAGGATTATTCTTTCATTCTGCTTGGATCTGCTTAGATCTACCGCTTGATTTCCATCTTCTCTACTATGGCTATGTTTTGGGGATTATGATCTTTTTTTGTATTATTGTACTCTGATGATAATTTTGGTACAAGACAGAAGTTTTATGTTTTCAGCATTTCAGACTTATTATGTAATAGGGTTTGGACCACGAAGCTTTTCTATTTAATAAAGTCCATTTTTATACCGATGTTACTTTATATCTGTCTTGTGATGTTTTTGTTTCTATTTACCCATGACACTTCACGAAACTTAATGAATTCTGATAAAGAGTGACATTAACGGATGTGGGGTGTCACAATAATTTGGCAAAATATAAGTAGGATATTGATTAGAAATGGTGGAAAAGAAAGGAGAGAAGAAGATGAAAAAGTAGTTAAAATTCATTGAAAACTCCTGCTATTTATAGAGAAATAATGGTCATATCCATTCGCAAAAGGATATGATGAATAGACACTTCTTTTGAAAATTGAAAATTGAAATTTGGAAATAAACGGGCACTATGTCTACATACTCGTATTGCCCATGTCTACGTACTTGTATTTTGAACTTTGAAAATCCTGTTTTGAAAATTGTTTTAAAAATATAAAAACTATATAATTAAACTTGAAATTTTGGAAACTATTATACAAAGTTAAAGATAGTTTTAAACATAAAAATACTTAAGAAAATTTATCAAGATAATTCTAAACAATTTAAACCTAAATATATATTATTGATCATAATAAGTATATAAAGTAAATTTTAAAATCCAAAACTAAATACTCTGAACAGTAAAGATTGAAATAGTAATATGAATAATATAAAATGTTTCAAACTATAAATATGTAGTATATATTAATGAAGACTAAAAATAATATCAAATATCAAAATTGAAATGGTAAATAGTCATAATATCAAATGTTACAAATATCAAGAAATAGATTTGAAACTTTAAAGTGTGAAACTTAAATCTTAAATAATTATAAAATATATACATAGAAATTACTTTGAAAATTTTATTTTGGAAACCATTTGTAAAGGGATCAAATTAATGGAATCTAATACATATCTTTATTATTACTGAATTCTTGAACTTTGGATAACTCATGAGTCTTGATTTGCAACACTAGTCTTGATCACCACAGACAATCTTGTTATTGTATAGCCTTGTCTATCAACACCATATTATAAAGCTTGTGTTATACACTATATATATAATCATTAGTAATAACTGTAAATATATTTTATACTAATACCTATCCAATCTATTGTACCTATTGTTGTTATCATCGAAACATCCTTGCACTAACAGACCTTTCTAGGTTTGGCGGGTTATTACAGAAAGTTTATTAAGGATTTTGAGTGGATTTTGGCACCGCTTACCTGCCTCATCAAGAATAATTTATTATTCGCATGGAGCGTAGATCCTAAGGATTCTTTCATGAGATAGAAATCTTTTACCAGTGCACCTGTGTTGATGCTTTCTGACGGTTCTAAGATGTTTACAGTTGTAATGACCTCCCAACACCACTGGTTCACAGACAACCAAATACTGGTGCTCGATCAATGTAAAAGGGTTGTTAGGAGAAAGAAATGGAAAGAAAGAAGGAAAGAGGAAGTGAAGAAATTAGAAGAGAAAAGTAAAAAACACAAGACTAAACATGAATACAGTCATACTCTCACAATGCATCAGATGAAATATAATAAAAATCATATATATAAAATAGGCGAGACAATAATAGCGATATAATCAGAGTATACTAAAAATAAATATACTTACCGGAAAACTGTCTCAGAATAAGTAGCCAACACCATCACCGATCCACAGTGTCACACAGCGGAATAGACAATAATACAAATATAATACGAGAAGACGCCACCACCTTCTTTTCCATCTCCGCAACTCTAAGTAAACTCTACAACTGCTACCAAGCCTACTCATCGATGTGTTTGATGAGTATCCATGGTAATAAGAGGGAACATAAAACCTTAAGTCAGATAATAGTCTAGTGTGAGCGATAAACGAATCTTAAAAACTATAAAACTCGCAATCTTATATGGTACATATGATATGAAGAATCATACCTAACCGTCCATGCACCAACAGAGTCAGCAAATATAATAAGGTAATATATGTAGCTCAAACAATAAGAACTGAAATAGATACTACTCAGAATATGATTCCCAATCTTCCACTTCTCCTCAGTATCCTAAGGTGATAGCCTATCCAAAGAAAAAAAAATAGAATACACAAGAAAACATAGCATTCATAACAAGCAATAACCTAGCTATCACCGACTAAAGCCTTGAATACATTAATTATCAAATTTCCTTTCAACGATCAAAAGGCTAAAGAAAAAATCTCGTTTCTAGCCAAACTGTCATATGCCATCATGACTACGTATGTTTGCTCCATCAAGACAACTAGGTCCATAATGGCTACCTGGGTTACTCGATCCATCATGATCGCAGTGGGTCTCCCCAAGATACCACTGCCTTGAATCCACTAGAACCTTCGATAACCAATGATTCCTTGGCACTTCAATTTATCGGGCCATCCTTCTCGATGATCACATCTTTAGTTCGAGAAACTTCTCAAACTGATTCCATTATCATCCTCGATCAACTCCCACCTGAGTTAAACTATCATCTTACTAGATTGTACATCCTCCCGCGGTCAGCATCACATCAATCCAACTTCGACCACTCTGTCTTGAGTTCATAATCGAAGGATATACACTTCCCAAGTGTACTACTTTAACCCCGTGGAAGTGATTTACGAACCACATCCTCTAATGCCAACTCTGAGATCTCTTCATATCATTCTACGGATTACCTGATCCGTCTCTGTCTTTTCATGAAACATCCGTCTTGTTTCGCACCAAAGTTACCTCTAATGAAGAACCATCGTCTCGAATCGCCACCGAACGAATTCTCATATCATTCTCCTCGAAACGATATCGTCATCAATGCTAAATTGGCCAATCAATGGTAGTAGTCAATATCTATCACTTCATATCAATCGTTAATGACCACTCAGATCGTGTGTTTAACCAAAATTGGTTAAATACGCATCCAACGAAAACTTCCGGCATCCATTTGGAGGTCCAAGATTGCCATTGAATTGATTCTTCATCTTCAGATCCGCCACCAAATTCCAATTCTGCTCCATACTCCGGTCAGTCATCATACTCCGACGCACATCTATTAACAAATCTGTCTTGATGTTCTGATACTTCTTCATAAATCTATCTTTCCCGTTCAAATCTTGTGCGCGTAATTATAACACACCAACTTGTGCGTTCGAATGATAACCCTAAACTCCAGCAACTAAGGTTTCCTTGTCCTATTTCGCCAGTAAACGACGTTTACAACCAAACTATGCAAACAATAACCAACAATCCTAGAGTTGACTAAAATAGCATGCAAATATCTATAATA
Organism: Allium sativum; assembly: GCA_030737875.1. Classification (NCBI taxonomy): domain Eukaryota; kingdom Viridiplantae; phylum Streptophyta; class Magnoliopsida; order Asparagales; family Amaryllidaceae; genus Allium; species Allium sativum. Next base: position 482,885,145 of record CM060919.1, on the reverse strand, counting down.
GCATTCAGAACGTAAGTAGAACCTATCTAAAATAACTGATGTGAATTTGGTATCGAAATAGTTCAATTCCGGTAATAATGTCAAAATAGCACATATTAGCGTGCAAATGGGTAAATTGTGTTATTTGGATCTAAACTAGCCATATTACTTTTTAATTTACTTATTCACTAACTACTGGGTCCATTTATCCTATTAATTATAATTTTAGGTTATAAATCATTTTAAAGTGTCGAATTTTCATCGTGTAGATAAATACAATTCAGTGAGAGACAATATCACTCACATTAACCGAATGAGCTCAAACTTGTATCAAAACGTAGAGCTCGCCAATATGAGTCCAACAAAATCGAAATCTGATATCGTACGCAAATGTTATAACAATTATAATTTTATAGATTATTTAAATAACAAAATGTCATTAACACTTATGCTAATTACTTAATTACCTTAACCCCCGCTCTCATAATTAATTACCCTTCTTCTTCAATTCCACTTCCTATACATGCATAAAACAAAACGCACTGTGGCGACCCAGGAAATTCAACGCCTGAGTTCAGACACTAATACATCATGTGTCCAAACTCAAGGGTCAAAAACCCAGAAAGCTAATAGAAAGAAGTTAGAGGGTGAGAAAAGAAAGAAAGAAATATTATAATAGAAGAATCAGAAGATCAGAGTCTCACAGCGAAATGGACAAAATATAATAATCAATAATACTTTGTACAGAAGAACTATACATATGTGATTACAACATCAAAGTATACATTCAGATCAATATAACATACAGCGGAAATAAACTAGTACTAGTAAATATATTGAATACATCTCGACTTCAACTCCTTTTCTGAAGCTCCAAGCGATACCTAACCTGATAATATAGTCGGTCTGACTCGAGCACATTTGAAGCAAAGAAAAATTCACCCGGATTAGTCTGAAATACTTCCAATGATAAATTCATAACACAAACAACTTGATTAACTTTGAAAATTCTTTTTGAAAGAAAAGGATAATAGGAAGACCAGTCCACACATAAACACAGACGGTTTTTACCTTACTATGACCCAAAACATTTTGAAATCGATATCTTCTTCTGATATTATAATAGTGTCTAAATGCAAGTAGATAGAATCTAGCAGAACGCTTGCATCTCATGCTCCACATATATAGTATACAATCAAAACCGCGGGCGCTTATTGGAGATTGGATTCCGACTATGACAAGGTATGGAACCACCTACCGATAGTGTATCTCTAGAGAGGAATACACTAGGTTCAATAAGAACGTCTTGCAACCCGGCCACACATGACCGACCACTCATTTCTTTTGAGTGTATCGAATATATTGTCACCTTACGGCTGCGCAGCTACCGTTTTCCCGGGAGATACAAAAATGAAAAGAAGTAACAAAACGAATATTCTCTAAATGGTGACAATACACCCTAATGGGGGCGACCCACATAGCCATGCTGCCTACCCGATTTTTGTCATTTCCCAGTTGTGAGGCTTGAGGTTACAATCGACTTTTGAAACATCTGGCCACCTTTCACATCGTTCCTACAAGTCATCCAGGAACAGGATGAACCGAAGGTACTCTCCTACTGCATCCAATATAGGAATCACCCCATGGATCAGCAGCGAGAAGTCCTTGCAACCCATAGATTCCAACCACGATAGAATCATAGTATATCTCTAGGGATCAGCCAGAGATTGTAAGTAACTCTTCCATTTCATGAAGATCTACGGTCTTCAATTGCTCCATCTCGATCAGCGTCTTTGACGTATTCGTATTTATTGGTTGGAATGGTTTTCGAATATAAATTTGATCCCAGTCTTTCCGTACCAATAACATGGGGCCAGAATTTGATAGTCGGTTATTTAACTATCAAAATATACAACCATAAAAATAAACAGATCCATTGGTTTATTACACAGCATCACTTGGCCATTTAAAAATAATATATCAGTTGAAATACCCAATCATATATTGATTTAAATATGTTACTATTCTCAAATCCTTTACCTACGTACTTAGAAAATATCTTAAAATCATATCTAACTTAACCTTCAACTTACATTTCAAAACATTGCTATAACATTTCTTATTATCTTATCGATTCAATTTATCATTAGTAAAACAATCATTACGACACCTTCTTTGGCTTCATTATTTGAACACCAAAATCCCCACTCATTCCTTTTAGAATAAATCCATTTAAATCTCATTCTTAACTTTGAAAATACCATTATATTTCCACCAATCTCCTTATTATTTTCTTTTATTATGGGGATATCATTCCATACCATCTAGCCCTTTTTATTTCCTTTTATTTCGGAATCTCATTATATATATTTCCAAATCCTTCAAATAACGTTATACGGTTATTTTTCCAAAATAATCTACTATAACATCTTCACCATTACAACTAATATCATCCTTTGATAATCCTGAAGTTGTTCAAGTTAGAGTATTTTAATTACCTCTCAGACCTTGATCAACAACGTTCTTATCTTAAGATAGATATCAGTTATAATACAAAAACCGATACTCATTTCAACAAATCCCATTTTAATTCCCTCTTGATGAAATATCATCTCTTCTTTAAAATAGCGGTTATATGTCGCATCTTTATAACTTATCTCGTTTAACTACTCTAATTCAAACTTGGGTTTATGTTTGATTTCCCATTTCATATCTCCACTAGTATCTAACCGTAAATCGATCAGAAAATAATTTCCTAAATATTAACCCCGAAGGCCGAAACCAACATCAGATCAATATTCAGAAAATCAGTTATCCTAACTGATTCCCAGTTAAGATCTAATTCTTTAATTTCCAATCTTGGCTTTTCCTTTATTCAAGTGTCACTTCTAATAACTCGTTCCATTTATATATTCAATAATACTTGGTTTTATAACTACATATACTTGGATTGATAGATTCCACTTAAATATAATTAAGTAAGAATCAAATTAAAACTTTGATTTCCCATTATAAATATTAAATCGCTTTATTAACTATAAACACGGCTTTAAACTTCACAACCTTCCTTACTATATTTTCATTCCAAATTATCACTTCGATTATCATTAAATGGCTAATAATCAAGTTTCAACATTTATAAAAATAAAACTAAGTTACTTAACCATTAACAACTCTCTTTAGATTAATGAACAAATTTAATAAACAATTTCAGTTAACGCCGTTAACTTGTACAACTCTAAACATGATTAACCCGTTAGTCAATCGTTATTTATCTTGCCATTTAAATTAATTAATAATTAATTAGTCTAAATAATTCTATTCACTTTGATTTTTATTAAATTACTATCAATATAAATCCCTTCTAATTGTTATGTCAATTCTGGTCGCTTGGATTAGCTAAATAAAATCGTTTAATGATCACTTAATTAGCACGTGCTTCGTGCACGGTAGGTTTGATTAAACCAATCAATGTATTTATGTGGTTGGTTTATTCCCTTTTTAGAACTTCATTTAAAATAATATATTTAAAATTATATATTCGGTTATGAAATAAATTCCATAACTTCATTTCTAGTGATTCACCTGACGGTGAATCAATCTTTATATAGTTTGTATTTTGGCCGTCTGCTATAAATTCCTCACCCATACTATATATTGATTCAAAATTCAACAACATTCAACAATCAAAAGGTTTAAAGTTAATGGGTTTTAATACGTTCATATGAAATAAACAACATACCAAATATTTGAGGAATCCGGTTTGATTCCCCCTACCTGTTCTTCCCTGCATCACAGATCATTATAATATTTCATAACAGCATATGGAAATGACAATAATAGAATTAACGTCAATCATTAAATCAACCACAGGCATCGACATCCAATCAACCAATTATCAACAATTAAATCTAATTATATGAATTTAGTACATCATAGCATTTCAGAAATGTGTGAAAATAAACTCACCTTATTTCGATAACCAATTTCTATGTTATTTCATAAAATTTTAAATAGTAGTTTAGAATTAAATGAAAATTTTGACTGTTTCTAGTCCTGTCTGATACTGCTCAGCAATGTAGTATCCATCATCACGCGCATTGCTTCCGGTGTCTTGTGATTCTGCGATCGTATGAATTGATAATCGTCATTACAAGTTATAACGTATTTTATAACTGATATAATTAATTAATTATTAATTTATTTAACTAGCCTTACCTTAACTTAACTAACGTATAATTGTTTAATATTCCTGTGCCTGGTCCTAATTGTTTCCTGCTTTACGTGAATCCTCTCCCTGTTACTTCCTTTTCTTGTTCATTTTCCTGGTCATTAAATCGTTATAGACTATAACTGTATATGAATTATAACAATCTAATAAATTACTAATACTTACTTTAAACGTTAATATGCTCCAATTTCCTGCCACGTCCAAAATCCTCTTTACTTGTTTAATTAATTCGCGCATTCTTTGGGTACATCCTCTCGAACCCGATTGTTTTACTTCCCAGGACGTTGGTCCTTGTTCCCTTTCTTTTCTGATTTCCAAACACTTCGAAATTTTGTTTTTGACTTATCCCTTATTTTTTTTCTAACCGTTAAAGGCCCAACTCTTTACATGTTAAAGCCCACATCCCCTTCAACAGGATCTTCTTCTCCGACTATATTTTCTTGCAAAAGCTCCTGAGGATTTTCATGCAACATCAAACGTTTCCCCAAACAATCACTAGCGCGACCTTCCTCTCTACAATGAAACTCTTCTCACAGATTTTGTTGTTCCCCTCTCTAACGCAAGGCCCAAGCCTAATGCATTAACAGTCCTCCACCTTGTAATTTCCTCCTGTTCTTCCCTAGTATGAAAAGTAACCGTAAGCTTTCCACTTTGAAATGAAACAGACAACACATTGTATTCTTCCCATTTTCTTCTGTTGCCATTCGAAATAAAGGCTACAGGTAGCCACCCATTTCCACCATGTACACAAAATCCCCCCACCGTACTTCCATTCTCCTCTAATCTTAAACACTAGCTGCGCCACCTCTTATGGTCCCGACACCCGAGATCTGCCATAGCACGTACAGGACCAGCCACCACACTGCTCCTCCATCCTCTTCAAGCTGCGACTTCGCACATCCTCCCAGTCTCCACTTCGTACTATAACTTCACTTTTCCCAAACTCGCTGATGCCTTTCCACATTAGTGCCTTCGCCTCATTTGAGCACTCCCTCTCCTCTCCTTCTTTAATCTTCTTGCCACATGTATTTCTCTTCCAATTCTTACCACCTGCTACTTCGTAAACACCCATCTACTTCGCCATCTTCAAAAACTCACGGCCGCCACGCGTTAGAACATCCTGCACCGCTCACCAAAACCACCCTCGTCCCAAACACAACCACGCCCTTCACCTTGGTTACTGTCTCCATTCAAACCCTTCACCAATCCCCATTTCTGCCACCGACCAATGCTTCGGACCACTCAGCTCCGAAAAGAAGATGACCAGTTTGTTTTGAGTGACGTTTTGTTCTAACGTGGGGTTTCTAGTCCTTGAAGCCATTGAGAGTTTGGTTGCCGAAAAAACTGAAAATGGCAGATTGTGTTTGAACTTGTTCTCTGGAAGAACGAGGGGAACAGGGTATATATAGGTAGAGAAGGTGTGGCCAGCAAGGTTTCGAGTACAAAGTTGCACATGTGTAGAGTTTAGGGTAAAGGTAAAAGAAGGGTAGCTCTGCATACACTCGATAGTAGGCAGTGTTCTTTCATTTCGGTTTCATTTCGTTAGCCGTAGGATTTCAGCTAGATAGGCCTGCGCGTGATGTGGGAAAAGAAATGAATTGGGCAAGAAATGTTTAGGGTAGGGGGGTCATCTTGCATATCGGCTTGTTAAATCATTCAGGATAGGTAAAGTTTGCTCTAAGCAGGTGCTAGGCATGTTAGCAAGTGCAGTGATTAGACTATGTTGGAAAAGAAAATTAGGGTAAAACAGAGCATGTTCATGTCATCGAAAATAAGGTAGCTGGAGAAATTAAGGGTAGGTTGACTTAGGCAAGAAAAATAGGTTTGGCTAAGCTAATCGAATTTGGAAAAGAAAATACATGGCAACTTTACAAAGTAGAATAGGTTTTGAAAAAATTACTGAATGGTTTTGTTGTGTCCCTTCAATATTTATTATACGGATGCAACGTTTCATAAGGGGACCACATTCAGCCACGTTTTCAAGGACAGTGCCAGTTTGTAGAAATATCTTAGTTGATATGACCAACAATTTTTTTGTTATAAGGTTAAATGTATCCTGCTATGTATACGACGCGTTATCGACAAAACTAAAAATACCATCGCACCCTGCAGTGTGCGACGATCACAAATATATAATAAAACAGACCGTTGATTAATTCTGTGAAACCCCAAAATAGCGATATGGGGTGTAAAATACTCCAAATAAAAAGTTGTTTATTTTCCAAATTAAATATTATAGTAAAATTCTAAAATTTAAATTATACCTACGTCTCAAAAATCTTATCCAAATTTGAATCCAATTTTTAATTATATTAAATAATTCGTTATGGTCTATAAACGATTCCACAGCGACTATTTCACAATTTGATTTGGACATAAAACAAAGTTTATATTACGAAAACTCAATTTTTCTCTTTCATTAGAAAAATATTATCAATTAGATTTAATTGTTTCTTGTTTCACGGAAATTCGACTTAAAACGGATTCTATATGATCAATTGAAGTTCAAACTAAATTTTACGCTCAATCACGCCGTTTTGAATTCGTTTTATAATTTAAATATAAATATAAGTGCTCAATCGTTATTTAATTAATGATTTCGATATTGAATAGGATTAATATTTTGAATATAATATTTAAAACAAATTTAAATATTCAAATTCATTCAGCCGAAAAATCCGGGTCGTTACATTCTTCCACCCTTACAAGAATTTCGTCCCTGAAATTACAAAGTAAGGAGAATGCGCGAACCCCAATTATTTCAAAATAATTAATTTAAAATATTATCAAAAATATTTTTAAGTTAAAAAATGTCTGAAAAATCCGCCAGCATTCCCTCTGCATGGTTTGATCGGTATGACTACAAATGCCACTCCGGGCCTCCAATTATCCAGAAGAATATCAAAGCCAAATGGCTACCTAACTCAGGGGTATAAAATAAATAATCAACCAATAATTTCAAGGTTTATCTATTTGTTGGGCAACTCCATTCCAATTTCGAAGAAAATCAACCAACTGCTCTTCACTTCTCAATCTATGCTTCAATCTCTGTGATCAAGTCAATTATCATAGCCTTCTGGCAGTCTGCCCTTAACTCAACTTCCAATGCAAAGGACTGATACAAGGTTATATCATCTAATGTCCATTCAAAAGCCATTATACGGGAATCCCTTCCTTTTCAATCCATTCAACTTCTTAATTAAACTGTTAATGGTTTAAATTTAATCCAATCCAATCCAGCCAAGTAAGCAACAATCACTTAATCACATTATTCCCTTAAATTCAATTAGTTTGGTTAAGTTCTATTAACATTCAATACTAATATTCACTGGAGTTTTAATATACTTTAATACCAATCAGTTAATATTCGATTTAACTTCTATTTAAATTTCTCTTATTCAAATTTCAAATCTCAAGTCTATTTGATTTAATTACATTTCATTATTTCAATTTATTCCCCACAAATCAGTTCTCAATCAATATTAATATATTCCAATTATACAACCGATTCTAATTTTATTTGGATTCATTAACTTCCCTGCAAATTTACAAGCCAAATTCTTATGTTGAACCATATCTTATTATTCCATTAAGATATGCCAATCAATCGCATTTTGATTTATTCACTTGAATTCATTCATTTATTGGTTCTTAATCTAACTCAAATTCATACTCATGAATTTTATTCCAAACATACAATCCAACTCATTTTCATTTATTCTGTTTGGATTCATTTTCTTTTTGTTTTACACAACACAAGCCAGATTTCAGTTGACTTGTTTTGATTTCAATTCATAAAATTTATAAAAATTCTAATTAATATTAGAAATATTTCCAATTTCATCCAAATTTTGAATTCTACACAAATCAAATAACAATTTGAGAAAGTTATAAACATTACCTTCTTATGAAATAATATAAAAATAATTTTATATTAAAATTACAATTGCGCGCTCTCGTATATATATATACACTTATGCTCAATCTAGGGTATTACTAACCCCATCACTATAGAGTTACGCCACAAAGCCAAGGTTATCACTAAATCATTGCTCTGATACTAAGTGTAGCGACCCGGGAAATTCAACGCCTGAATTCAGACACTAATACATCCTGTGTCCAAACTCAAGGGTCAAAAACCCAGAAAGATAATAGAAAGAAGTTAGAGGGTGAAAAAAGAAAGAAAGAAATATTAGAATAGAAGAATCAGAAGATCAGAGTCTCTCAGCGAAATGGACAAAATATAATAATCAATAATACTTTATACAGAAGAACTGTATATATGTGATTACAACATCAAAGTATACATTTAGATCAATACAATATACAGCGGAAATAAACTAGTACCAGTAAATATATGGAATACGTCTCGACTTCAACTCCTTTTCTGAAGCTTCAACTGACCCGAGCACATTTGAAGCAAAGAAAAATTCACCCGGATCAGTCTGAAATACTTTCAGTGATAAATTCATAACACAAACAACTTGCTTAAATTTGAAAATTCTTTTTGAAAGAAAAGGATAATAGTAGGACCAGTCCACACATAAAAATGGATGGTTTTTAGCTTACTATAACCCAAAACATTTTGAAATCAATATCTTCTTCTGATATTATAATAGAGTTTAAATACAAGTAGATAGAATCTAGCAGAACGCTTGCATCTCACGCTCCACATATAAAGTATACAATCAAAACCGCGGGCGCTTATTAGAGATTGGATTCGAACTATGACAAGGTATGGAACCACCTACCGATAGTGTATCTCTAGAGAGCAATATACTAGGTTCAATAAGAACGTCTTGCAACCCGGCCACACATGACCGACCACTCATTTCTCTTGAGTGTATCGAATATATTGTCACCTCATGGCTGTGCAGCTACCGTTCTCCCGGGAGATACAGAAACGAAAAGAAGTAACAAAATTAATATTCTCTAGATGGTGACAATACACTTTAATGGGGGCGACCCACATAGCCATGCTGCCTGCCCGATTTTTGTCATTTCCCAGTTGTGAGGCTAGAGGTTATAATTGACTTTTGAAAAATCTGGCCACCATTCACATCGTCCCTACAAGTCATCCAGGAACAGGATGAATCGAAGGTACTCTCCTACTACATCAAATATAGGAATCACCCCATGGATCAGCAGCGAGAAGTCCTTGCAACTCATAGATTCCAACCACGACCGAATCACAGTATATCTCTAGGGATCAGCCAGAGATTGTAAGTAACTCTTCCATTTCATGAAGATCTACGGTCTTCAATTGCTCCATCTCGATCAGCATCTTTGACATATTCGTATTTATTGGTCGAGATGGTTTTCAAATATAAATTCTATTCCGGTCTTTCCGTACCAATACCGTTGGGCCAGATTTTGATAGTCGGTTATTTAACTATCAAAATAAACAGCCATAAAAATAAACAGATCCATTGGTTTATTACACAACATCACTTGGCCATTTAAAAATAATATATCGGTTGAAATACCCAATCATATATTGTTTTAAATATGTTAATATTCTCAAATCCTTTACCTAGGTACCTAGAAAATATCTTAAAATCATATCTAACTTAACCTTTAACTTACATTTCAAAACATTGTTATAACATTTCTTATCATCTTATCGATTCAATTTATCATTAGTAAAACAATCATTATGACACCTTCTTTGGCTTCGTTATTTGAACACCAAGATCACCACTCATCCCTTTTAGAATAAATCCTTTTAAATCTCATTTCTTAACTTTGAAAATACCGTTATATTTCCACCAATCTCCTTTTTATTTTCTTTTATTATGGGGATATCATTCTGTAACGCCCCGAGATTTCGGATCAGTCAAAATTACCGAAAATCCAGTGCGTTACAAAAACAAACAATGACAGCTACAATTTTATTTTACATCTCTAAATGCCCTGGGTGATTTTTTTTATATATAAAAATAATATAAATTTCATTTGTTCGAGTATGAATTTAAACACAGTTACTGTAATGACCCGGGAATTTTGGACGAAATTAAATTGTGTAAAAATTTAAAATGAACAAAACATCGATAACTAAACGTATCGATAAAGGATAATTCATTTACAATGCCAGAAATATGAGTAAAGATTCCTATACTAAGATCCAAAGCATAGCTAAACCTTTACTAGAATAATAATGTGTTTTGAGAAATAAATTATTTAGCATATGAACAAAATGACTTCGATACAAACTAGCACCTACACTAAGCTAGTAAGACTTAGTTATTTAATCAAATTAAAGACTTGAACTCAAGCCATTCTTGTACAAGAACCCATGAACTATATGAGAACAAATACTGAGGAAACAAGCCATTTAAATGAAGACTACTTAACCATTTAAATACTTTAATGCAAGCTTTTGTCACACTAGACCTAACAGCAAGTATGGAGGAAACATGGACCTAACCAATACCATGAACACTTGCATTAGCTAGCCCAAAACCTTAGTTAAACACTTTAACTAACCAAGCCTCACTTCAGCCCATTTGTGCGCAAGAATTAATCACCATCTCAGCTGAAACAAGGCCCATGAAATTAGATGAATACTTCTTATAGAAGTATAGAAGGACAAGGGAATGGACAAGTGATTAGAGATAAAAGCACTTAAGTGTTTCTAAAGATATGATGAAAGAATTTGCCTGCACACACAAGACCTGGCGCAACAAAGCATTAAATGAAATATGTACTAGGATTTTAGCCTTTTAGATTTAAGTTTTTTCTCTTAAGTGGTGTAATTCTTGTAGCCAACCACATCTCAAATATTGTTTCTAGCCGTGGGGTTTTAAAAGGAAATGTATACATTCTTTTGAATTAAAGGACTATATGCATTAAATGGCTTTTTCATAACTTAAACAAGAAAATGGGACACCTTCCTTCCATCAAGACTTTTAGCATATGATGACAAAACAAAGTTAGCTAGCAGGGAACATTCTTTCTGGTGTAGCCTGCGCACATATATTTGTTCAGAAGTAATTAAGGATTTGCCTATTTAATTGGTTAATGGAAAACATTATTATATGCTTTAATGTAGCCTATAAATAAGGTATCAATACCACACATTTTTTCCACCTAAAACCCGAGAGAAAAGCAAGAAAACAGAGGATTTTAAGACATCCAGAAACCAGAAATTTCAAAGTGGGTAAACTTCACCTTTATCTTTGTATTTATATATGCAAGTGACGGACATACTGTGTTGGTTTGGGATCTTTGAACTGTTAGAAACACATGAGAATATACTTGCTGTGAACTGTTAGAGACACATAAGTATGCTTGTTAGTTGAACTATGATGAACACATAAGTATATGTTGTTGGGTGAACTGTTTTAAACATATAAGTATATGTTTGCTCTGTTGAACCACTTTGAACACATTTATAGCCTTGCTGTTGAACTGTTGTCTGCTGTAATGCCTAGTATGATCGTAGAAATGAATCAAGACCTAGCTAAATGCACACGCACTGGTTCATTTGCATGTAAACACATGCATCAGTAGCTATGTAGATGTTTGTACAGCTTAAAACATGTTAAACCCATATGTACTGTTAACCAAGCTTTCAAACAAGAAATTTAACAACCACGTTTTCAAATCTCAGGGTGATACACCCAACCGCAATTCGAAAATATGATTTTAGAAACAAAGATCGTGATTTTTAGGTTAGTGGTTAAAGAGAAAAATTGTTTTGGTCGAGAAAGAGGAATGGGTTAAGTGTAGATGATCTACACCATTGTAGATCGAACGGATAAGTGCATAGCTGCGTAACAACATCGGAAACTCAGGAAAAATATAAACAAAATTTTCTAACGTGTCGTTTTAGAGTATGATCGAATTTTGGGTGAGACGGGTTCGGTTTGCTGTCTCGGTTTTCAACTGAAACTGCACGTCGCCTGACCCGAGGGGGAGCGTCGCGCCTGGTGCGATCAACGGAGGAGGTTGGCGTCGAGGTATGGTCGCAGTCGCCTGAAGTCCGATAGGCTGAGGCGTTGGGGTGGGATGCTTTCTTGGATGGGGTTTCACTGTGCAGGGCACGGCTGTGTACAGGAAATGTGGCAGTACCACTTTTATATTTGGCAAGGCTTGGTACACGAGAATGGAGGGGTTTTGCTGATCAACGCATGGGGTTCGGTAGTGTGTAAATGTGGTAGTACCACATTGGGGGTTTTGCCAATTGAAACCACCAGTCGGTGGTAAGTGATCCACGATGGATCACTATGGTTTGCATGGTCTGGTACTTGGCCAGATCATTAGAAAACAAGTGTTTTGAAATATAAAAAGGGTTAAGCAAATTTATTTCTGGGAATTTATTTAATTAATATATTTATGAATAAATTAAATAATTAAATAAATGAGGCTTAAATTAATTATATAAATTAGGGATAATTTATATAAAACTTCGTCAGACATTTGTAAATGTAAATCGATGTGTAGTTATTAAAATCTGAAATAAGGAAGTTGTTGTTTTATTTAGATCAAGTCAAACGATAAATAAAATAAAGAGTGGATCAAGAAAGAGGGTTTTGTAAATATGAATATTTAAACGTATTGAATAAACAGTGAAATACGGTTTTGTCAACTTAAGTCAGAAATCATATTTAAAATAATTTAACGAATCAAATCATTTGTAAATAAAAGTGAATTAATCATATACTTAAAACTGATCCCTTAAGTAACACTTGTCCCTAAAATATATTAAACGCAAATTGTTTCGAAGTGTCCGGAACTACGTTCCACCTCGATTCAGATTTATCGTCGCCAGTCAATAATTATCGAAGATAATAGAAGACGATGAAATGCAAGGATTATTATGTAAATCCTAGGTAGGAATTACCTGAGATGGATTTATAGTATAACCCCTTCGGTTTGTCCAATCCCAGGACAACTTGTATAGACGAATATCTGACAAAGTAATTCTAACTAATCTCGTACGTTGATCTTTCCAAACGTATGTACGTAGTGGCAGAAGAACTCATTCCTCTTGCTTTGTACTCGTACTATATTTTTGGGAAAGTCAATTAGAGATTGGCGACTTTTGACAATGTGATATTCAAAGAAAATTACTGTGTTTGAAAATGATAAGTTTAGCCTCACAACCGGAAATGACAAAAATCGGGCTGGCAGCATGGCTATGTGGTTAGCTCCCATTAGGATGTATCATCACCTATCTAGAGATATTTCCTTGTTTCTTATTCTATCGATTCTGTCCCGTCTCGGGAAATGGTTGCCGTACACAACCATTGGTGATATACATTCGATACACTCAAGAGAAATGAGTGGTCGGTCATGTGTGGCCGGGTTACAAGAAGTTCTTGTCGAACCCGTGTATTCGTATCTAGAGATACACTGACGGAAGGTGATCCCATACCTTGTCATAGTTGGAAATCCGTTACCCATAAGCGCCAAGCGGTTTTGTTTGTATACTATATGAAAGCATTTTACTAGATTATGAATTATTTGTGGAAACACTAGACATTATCATAATATTTAGTTTATTGGCACACACACTGTTTTGATCTCATAAGATAAAAACCCGTTTCGTATTTACGGCGTGGTCTTATGAATCATTTTGATTTATTTAACTTGTTTATAAATCGTTTACTCATATCAGTCTATGACTGACCCGGAGTTTATTTTTCTGTGTTTACTTTAAACTCTTGGGTACTCATAATACTTATTATGAGTAGACAAGTGATCCAGGTCTTAACATAACCTTGGAGTAGCAGGATGGAAAACCCTGGGACGTTGGCTTATCTATCTAATGTTATGTATTATTATCCAGATGGTGGTTCAGTTGTGATGTTATGTACTATTATTCAGCAAGTTAGTATCACTAGTGATTATTATGTAATCACAATGACATGTATCCTTATGTATGAAGTACGCTATGTACTTGACTGGTAATATGTAATATTTTGGGCTATTAATATATTGTCCTAAGTTCCGTTGTGAGATTTTGATGTCTTTTCTTAGTTCTATTCTTCTATCTACTTCTTTTCTTATATAATGATACAACTTCCGAGGCACTGGAAAGTTGGGTCATTACAGTTGGTATCAGAGCTTAGGTTATCGTATACCTAGGCTTTGGGTGAGTGTTGAGAGAGCGTATTTTAAACAGTTGGATGTTATTATATATATATATATACATACTTAGGAATAATCGACTTAAGTTTATATAGAGTAGGTATCTTAATATCCGATCGAGTTTTGATGTCAACCTGTTATATTCAGGCTAGTAATTATGACTACCCGTGCACAAAGAGGTCGAGCTAGGGGAACCACCACTACCAATGGTCGTAACACTACTCAGACCCCGGTAGAAACTGTAGAAGAAGTTGCACCAGCTATGCCAGTTACACCAGTTCAACCAAGGTCGAACTTTGCAACTATCTGTAAGGAATATCAAACACTGGGAGGGAAATTTTTCGAGGGAACAGAATCTTTCATCGAAGTTCAAGCGTGGCTAAGATCTTGTGAAAGAATTTTCAAAGGACAGAATTTGAATGATGAACAGAAACGACTTTTGGCTTCATGGCAACTACAAGGAGCTGCGGCAATCTGGTGGGACGCACAGACTGCGAACATTTTTGAGAATGATTATTCCTGGGGAAGGTTCAAGGAGGAATTTGAAGCACAATTTCTTCCCACAGCAGGCAAGACCAGAATGTATCGCGATTTCATAGATCTGAAGCAAGGAAACCTGTCAATAGCAAAATACGAGAATAAGTTCAATGCACTTTCTTGTTTTGGCCCAGAACTGATCAATACCTCGCTCAAGAAAAATGAGATGTTCATAGCAGGGTTGAAAGAAAATTTGCAAGATAAGGTGATTGGACATCTAAAGAGTTCATTTAGTGACATAGTCGACATGGCAATTCGTTATGAGGCACTAAGTACGAAGAAACCAGTAATAAAGGCACAAACCGGAGAAGCCAGTGGGGAGAATCCTCATAAGAGGAAGTTTAATCCAAACTGGAAAGGAAAGGGAGAAATGGGAGAGAAAGCTAAGGAGCGTTACGAGAACACCGTATGCCACAACTGTAAGGAGAAGGGTCACATTGCTAGGTTCTGTAAGAAGCCAATAGTGGGAAAGCCACAGCAACCTCAGCAACAGCCTCAACGTCAGCCTCAGCAACAAACTCAAGAGCATCAACAACAGCAAGGACCTGGAAATGACATGGTCAGGAAGACTCTATGCTTCAATTGTCACCAACCTGGACACCTGATCAAAGACTGCCCACTTATGAAGAAGGCACAACAGACCAATGTCTATGCTATTAAGAATGAGGCGTCCACTTCCCAGAATGTGAAGGGGAAAGGAGTCCTCGAAGGTACCTTATAATTTAAAGGAATTGATGTTCATGTTTTATTTGATACTGGTGCCTCGCAAAGTTTTATTTCATCTAGCACCATAGGAAAATTGCAACTTAACCCACAAATTTCACCAAATCCGATTTGCGTATCTAATCCTATAGGCGCAAAGACAGAATTAAAAATGTTTTGCGATAACGTAGCCCTCTCATATCTTTCAGATACCTTCCTATTCGATTTCTATGTTTTGGATTTAAAGGGTTTAATTTTATACTTAGGTTAGACTGGTTAAGTAAATTCCAAGCGCAGATAAAATGTGACAAAGAAATCGTAAATCTAATAACTAGTATCGGAAGGAAAGCTAGGATACCGTGTGGAAAACCCGGTATTCATACGTGTAGTTTCTTGTATGCTTTAGAAACACCGCAAGAAAATCTTGAGATGGTAGAAATAGTCAGAGATTTCTCTGACATATTTGAAGAGGTCACTAGTCTACATCCTCACCGCGAAATAGAATTCCGTATTGATTTAATCCCAAATGCAAGACCTTTAGTTCAACCAAAACGACGAATGGCACCAAGAGAAGTTAAAGAACTTGTAACACCCCACCTCCGCTAGGGTCACTCACAAGGGAATGCACTAGGTTTGGTGAAGCATTATCGAGGTAAACATGCACAGAAACATTACAAGACAGAACATATATATATATATAAAACAGCGGAAGTAAAACAAATTCCATTACCTTATAAAATAAGGTCTAAAGCCTTTTACATCAGAATACATCAAAACCTGTCTTGCAATAGTAAAGAAGCATAAAACCATTTCATAAATTATTCCCCAAGTAAAACAGTAAAGTAGACATAGCCAAGAAAAGTCCAAGCCATGCGTGATGACCTTCAAGCAGAAGAAGTCCGAACTAGATAACAGTGTTTCCTCCCTGAAAACCTGGGGGGGGGGGAACGGAAGACAAGAGGCGAAAGAAAACGGGGTCAGTCATAAAGACTGGTAAGTCCTATCTACTTCCAGTATAAAAACAGGTAAGGTAACATGACATGCATAAACTGAAAGTAAACATAAGGATGACGGCAAGATAGATAAGCTAAACCAAGATAACTGGGTGAACTACTGTAGCAAGATAAACTAAGGTATCATGATAGACTACGGTGTCAAGATAAATCAAGGTATCACATTGTTAGGTTTCTATCAAGTATACTATCCCAAGGTATCTATCATGTATAACATCCCACGGTATCTATCATGTATATTTCTCATGGTTCTAACATGTATATTTGCTCTGCACCTCTCGTACTAGTATCCCAACCCGCGTCATGTGTTAACTATGAATGTCCCTCGCCCAATGTCATGTAATGGCCCATGTCAACCTAATATATAGCATATGTAGGTTTTCCCAACTCGTATGTTTCTTTCCATGTATAAGTTCAGTCCTTTACCGTAGGCCATACGGGCTTTCCCATGTAAACGTTTTATCCTTGAGGTTATTTTGGACTGCTACCCTTGATCTAGTTATGTTTCCTTACCATGAACTATCGCGCGTTCACTTAGGATTTATGCCACCTAGGACCACTAGGGATTATGCTACCTAATGAACGTTTCCGTGTCTCGGTTTGGGTTCAGCCACCTAGGGCCACTAGGGATTATGCCACCCGTCAACCGCACCCTCTATCCCGCGTATGTATCGTGAATCGTTTTCCATGTCTAGACGCACATGTTCCTCAATGTGCCATCCGAGTTCCGTGCCAGGGCAAATCAAGAAATACGGAACTCGGTCGGGAGCTTTAAGTCGTCTGCTGATGCAGATATCAAGGTCTGTTTTTGTACCCGTGGCTATGGTCCCACGTGACCCCTCCCTCAACTACTGAAAGGCAATCCAAGAAAAATCATGTATGAGAACTACACTAAGGCCCATCGATGCCCACTTCCAGATAGCCAACCTCACCCATAACTCGATAGCTAGTATATGGTCTTTTGGGAGTTCCCTGCCTTTCCGTACGTACACGATTGACTAAAGATGGTAGGTAGTCGGCGACATGCTATCCCGGGGCAAAATCAAGTATCGTCGACTCCACGCTAATCCATCCCAGTCTTTAGGTCGCTCGCATAGCAACCAAGGCATACTCTTGGCTCTTCTACCGCAGACCTTAACCCCTGTGAGGCTGGGTTTCATGGACCACTTGCCACCTCACAGAGGGATACCAAGAGTACCCTCACGTTCCCCGAAGCTTCCGCTTCGTCACCCAGTTCGCTGGAGCTTTTATCCAAGTCAGATAACTTGCTCCTCCTCGTATACTAAGCGATGACCTACCGTACCAGGTTACTCATCTCTTTATGAACTAGTCCCATGTCCTTGGCTAAGAATTATTACTTAGTTACCCTTAACTAAGGTTTACCACTTAGCCCCTCTTTCCGCTATCCTTATTAACTACGATTTCCAACCTAGTCCCCTGAGCTAGGGTTTAGTCAAATGGGTTAAGTGTTGTTATCCAAGTTCATGACTTAACCCGCCTACGAATCATGTCAAGATTGGCTAAGTGCTCAAGTTCAAGGCTTAGCCCTACAGGTTGGTTAAGTGTACCAAGAAGCTCATGACTTAACCTTATCAAGTCAAACTGGTTAAGTATTTATTTGTCTTAACCCTATCAGATTATCATGTTATGCTGATTAAGCATAGATTATCTTAATCCCATCAGATTGTCAAGTCGGATTGGTCAAGTGTAGGTTAACTTAACCCCATCCACTAATCGTATTATACTGGTTAAGCCTAATTTAAAAGGTCTTGTGACTTAACCCTACCAGACCCACGTATTAGATTGGTTAAGTGTAGGTTACTTAACCTCATCAAATCATCACGTATAATTGGTTAAGTATAAGTTACTTAACCCCATTAAATTATCATATTAAATTAGTTAAGTATTGGTTACTTAACCTCATTGGATTACCAAGTTTAGATTGGTTAAGTGTTTAACTTAACCCCGTCGAATTACCGTGTTTAGATTAGTTAAGTATAGGTTACTTAACCCCGTCTAATTACCGTGTTTAGATTAGTTAAGTCTTAATTACTTAACCCCATCTAATTACCGTGTTTAGATTAGTTAAGTCTTAATTACTTAACCCCATCTAATTACCAAGTCGGATTAGTTAAGCGTAAATTACTTAACCCCGTCCCCTAATTGTCTTGTATGGTTAAGTGTCATTAAGAAATCAAGCCCGGTCCCACTTAACCTACCCATTCGTGTCATATCGGTTAAGTGTCATTAGTCAAATTTACTTAACCTTATCATGTGGCATTAATTTAATTAATGCACTCTCAACCTCTCACATTAGACCTTGTTGTGGTTACTAGTTAAGCCGGGCGGGTCCGGGTAGTTTTACACCACAACCTAGTCTAACCTCGGGTCTTAAGCGCGACATGACCAACTTCTCACATTGGATCCTATTGTTTGTAGCCACTAGTTAAGCCGGGCGGGTCCGGGTAGATTTATGCTACAAACTCAACCCAACCTCGAGTTGGCCACTTTCATGTTTGGTCTAGTGTCTTTTTACACTTACAACCCACCCATGTCTAGTTCAAGTTCCATGTTTTCCCACGTGTCATGACCATATTTAAATGTATCATGAATGTCATGTTCTCATGTAAGCCCCATGTCAAGTTTTTCGTGTCATACCCACGTTTTTCCTAAGCTACCCAAACGTATTTCCAACCCAAGTAGAAGTGAGTCACATAGTAGGGTGTTATGCCAACATATTGGTCACAAACATGCATAGTGTCATAAGGGAATTTGGCCACAAACATGCATAGTGTCATAAGAGAATTTGGCCACAAACATGCATAGTATCATAAGGGAATTTGGCCACAAGCATGCATGACAAATCAAGAAGGGGTTGGCCACAAGCATGCATAACACAAAAAAGGTGATTGGCCACAAACTTGCATATTATCATAAGGGGTTTCGGGTTCATATACTTGCATAAGCCCCAAGTTAAGTTCATGCACATATTTCACAAGCCCAAAGTGGTTCTAAGGTCTTATGCCCACATTCACAAGTTAAAGGTTCAATCTTTCATGATAGACTAGGCTAAACATAACATGAGTGACATGATATAGTCGCTAAAACATAGTTCCAAGTCATATATTCAAGGTAATAGGCAAAACTAGGTTCACATAGGTTATAGCACTTATGTTTAACCGCATTTTATCCCATGCCATCATTAAACTACCATTAACATCTCGAAGTAGCTAGAACTTACATAGCGTGGCAAGAGGACTAGGAGCATGAATCATTTTGACGAAGAAAGGTGGCTCCTTTGATGAAGAACCGTCATGAAACTCGCATAGCAACGTCGATTTGGCCTCTATTTGGTGTAGCAAGCTTGCACCTTTTGATTTGAACCCGATTTGAATGCATAGTCTCTAGGAATTGGAGATGGAGGCCATGATCACTTGGCATTTGGGCAGCACTTCGTGGCATGAGTGATTTGTGAGGGTTTAGGGTAGGCTTAGGGGTCTTTTATAGAGATTAGGAGTAGTTTAGGCCGTTAGATTAACCCTAGGATAGATCCAAGCTCTCAAAAATCGTCACAAGCCTCCAAAACCGAGCCAAACAGCAAAACAGGTGCACCAGGCTGCCTGGGTCCGACCAGGCAGGTCGACCCCCAAGTCGACCTTGGGGTCGACTCCCCAGTCGACCTGGTTGGCAGGGGGTCGACTCCCCAGTCGACCTCCCCTGGTCTGGCGGGAAATTTTCCCGCCTCTTCTGAATTCTGAAATTTGAATCTGTTTTCGTTTTCGAATTATTCGTGAAACTTCGCGAGGCCATATCTTGGTCATACGGACTCCGATTTACGAAATTTAGGACTCTATTTCGCGTATTTTTCCGAGACGATCGAAATGGCTTAGCCCGTTTTATCTGATTCAGATTTTATAATTTGATTCTGCCTTGATTCTTGATTTAACATGTTGTTAAATTTCGGGTTGTTACATTCTCCCCTCCTTTAAGGATTTCGTCCCCGAAATCTCCAAGTTAGGAAGAACGTATCCTACCATCCATCATCCATCTACTCAAAACATCATCCACAGGCAACCATTGTCCTTAGACGATTTCTAATGCCATATGAACATATGCAGAACGTGTGTGTATATGCTCCTTAGCTAATGCTAATGATCAGGCCTGAATGATCTTTCTAATGCAAAATATGTTTAGTGCCATGAGTCCAACATGTATGCAAATAGTCCTAGTCATATAAGTACTATATGCGTGCATAAACATTCATTCATATGCAACATCCGCATGATAACACATTCAATTTCATCCATAAACAAGTATAAATACCCGTGCATATGCAACATGAAACGTGACCGCGTCAATCTAGTATCTAATGTGTATTCGCGCATCCACGAGCAACCACTTGCGGCCATTTGCAACCATATCAATCATAACATGTTTCAAATACATGTTTACATCCATAGGGTTCTACCTAAGGTTCTCAAGATAGGATCGAGAAGATAAACAAGACAAACTCCTTACGGGGTTTGTAACAGAAACAGGACCGAGGGGATATCCACCGAGCGATAGCATGCAAGTAAGCTCTACAGGTGAACCAAGGATCAAAGATATACTCTTAAAAAGAGACATGATGCACGTGTCTAAGCTGCATTTCCATGAGCTTAATTCCATTGTGCCTTGACCGCCTTTGACTTCATGATTTCGTAGCTCCTTGATTCATATTTCCAAGGTATGAGTTGGAACTCATTTCATTGTCGCCTCTTATTTCACTTTCACTTATCCTTTCCCTAGTATACTTGGCTCAAACGTATCCACTTACTCATGCAAGCTCTCCAAAATTCACTAGGGAATTTTGGATCTCGTTTGCCGATGCCAATCCAGGTTGCCAAGAGTACTTACTAGGGTGATTCCCATAACTCATGCATAAGCGAAACGAACCATCCGCCTTAGCGGCGAATTCTCTTCGAACGGATTACCCACAATTTCATCCTAGGATTCTAGGTAACTAACCATGACAGAACCCAAAAGGTTACACGAGACTTCGAGGGTATCACCAAGGTGAGTCGAGAGTCTAACTACCCTCTTTCCAAAACTAAGAATGGCACCCCTTATTGGGTGACCACTTTATCCCTAGAATCCATCCGTAGCCAAGACATGTCATTCTCAAATCTAAACAAGTCATGAAGAAATGGACCAACTCTCCAACCAGATTTTTGGGACAAAACTGGGATCCTCTACCATGCTAGTACTAAGGTGCAGAGACTCAACTATCCAAGTAGACTTAAATGATACGATGATCAAGACAAAGTCTGGACGGGATGATAGAAAAGAACGACTAAACCTTTACCAGAAACGGTACCATTTCTTTTAGGTACCCTAGAAATGGGAGCGTACAATTGCCCTCTCCGATGATCTTGTCCTTGTCCTCCTTGACGGACTAAGCCATACCAACAAGTTGCTTATCCTTAAGCTCGCGTCCTTTACCTTACTCTTATTATCCTTCCTTGTACCATGGCAACAGGTCTCTCGAGAACCACCTCCATGATACGGGAAACACCTACGTGGCTAGACAAAGATTAGTCACAGTTAGAACTACTGTGACCACAGATGGAGGAAAGAAAGGAAAGGAGATTCAATCAAGGAATCAAAGGATAATGCTAATGGCCTTTGGGGAATAGCCTTTTAAAACAAACTTTTCTTGAAAAATGCTTCTTTGTAAAACGGTTTCTCAAATAGTTTTCAGAAGGTTTTAAAAACTTTTTCCCAGTCTGGTAACCTTCTGCTCAGATACCAAATGTAACACCCCACCTCCGCTAGGGTCACTCACAAGGGAATGCACTAGGTTTGGTGAAGCATTATCGAGGTAAACATGCACAGAAATATTACATGACAGAACATATATATATATAAAACAGCGGAAGTAAAACAAATTCCATTACCTTATAAAATAAGGTCTAAAGCCTTTTACATCAGAATACATCAAAACCTGTCTTGCAATAGTAAAGAAGCATAAAACCATTTCATAAATTATTCCCCAAGTAAAACAGTAAAGTAGCCATAGCCAAGAAAAGTCCAAGCCATGCGTGATGACCTTCAAGCAGAAGAATTCCGAACTAGATAACAGTGTTTCCTCCCTGAAAACCTTGGGGGGGGGGAAACGGAAGACAAGAGGCGAAAGAAAACAGGGTCCTTCATAAAGACTGGTAAGTCCTATCTACTTCCAGTATAAAAACAGGTAAGGTAACATGACATGCATAAACTGAAAGTAAACATAAGGATGACGGCAAGATAGATAAGCTAAACCAAGATAACTGGGTGAACTACTGTAGCAAGATAAACTAAGGTATCATGATAGACTACGGTGTCAAGATAAATCAAGGTATCACATTGTTAGGTTTCTATCAAGTATACTATCCCAAGGTATCTATCATGTATAGCATCCCACGGTATCTATCATGTATATTTCTCATGGTTCTAACATGTATATTTGCTCTGCACCTCTCGTACTAGTATCCCAACCCGCGTCATGTGTTAACTATGAATGTCCCTTGCCCAATGTCATGTAATGGCCCATGTCAACCTAATATATAGCATATGTAGGTTTTCCCAACTCGTATGTTTCTTTCCATGCATAAGTTCAGTCCTTTGACGTAGGCCATACGGGCTTTCCCATGTAAACGTTTTATCCTTGAGGTTATTTTGGACTGCTACCCTTGATCTAGTTATGTTTCCTTACCATGAACTATCGCGCGTTCACTTAGGATTTATGCCACCTAGGACCACTAGGGATTATGCTACCTAATGAACGTTTCCGTGTCTCGGTTTGGGTTCAGCCACCTAGGGCCACTAGGGATTATGCCACCCGTCAACTGCGCCCTCTATCCTGCGTATGTATCGTGAATCTTTTTCCATGTCTAGACGCACATGTTCCTCAATGTGCCATCCGAGTTCCGTGCCAGGGCAAATCAAGAAATACGGAACTCGGTCGGGAGCTTTAAGTCGTCTGCTGATGCAGATATCAAGGTCTGTTTTTGTACCCGTGGCTATGGTCCCACGTGACCCCTCCCTCAACTACTGAAAGGCAATCCAAGAAAAATCATGTATGAGAACTACACTAAGGCCCATCGATGCCCACTTCCAGATAGCCAACCTCACCCATAACTCGATAGCTAGTATATGGTCTTTTGGGAGCTCCCTGTCTTTCCGTACGTACACGATTGACTAAAGATGGTAGGTAGTCGGCGACATGCTATCCCGGGGCAAAATCAAGTATCGTCGACTCCACGCTAATCCATCCCAGTCTTTAGGTCGCTCGTATAGCAACCAAGGCATACTCTTGGCTCTTCTACCGCAGACCTTAACCCCTGTGAGGCTGGGTTTCATGGACCACTTGCCACCTCACAGAGGGATACCAAGAGTACCCTCACGTTCCCCGAAGCTTCTGCTTCGTCACCCAGTTCGCTGGAGCTTTTATCCAAGTCAGATAACTTGCTCCTCCTCGTATACTAAGCGATGACCTACCGTACCAGGTTACTCATCTCTTTATGAACTAGTCCCATGTCCTTGGCTAAGAATTATTACTTAGTTACCCTTAACTAAGGTTTACCACTTAGCCCCTCTTTCCGCTATCCTTATTAACTACGATTTCCAACCTAGTCCCCTGAGCTAGGGTTTAGTCAAATGGGTTAAGTGTTGTTATCCAAGTTCATGACTTAACCCGCCTACGAATCATGTCAAGATTGGCTAAGTGCTCAAGTTCAAGGCTTAGCCCTACAGGTTGGTTAAGTGTACCAAGAAGCTCATGACTTAACCTTATCAAGTCAAACTGGTTAAGTATTTATTTGTCTTAACCCTATCAGATTATCATGTTAGATTGATTAAGCATAGATTATCTTAATCCCATCAGATTGTCAAGTCGGATTGGTCAAGTGTAGGTTAACTTAACCCCATCCACTAATCGTATTATACTGGTTAAGCCTAATTTAAAAGGTCTTGTGACTTAACCCTACCAGACCCACGTATTAGATTGGTTAAGTGTAGGTTACTTAACCTCATCAAATCATCACGTATAATTGGTTAAGTATAAGTTACTTAACCCAATTAAATAATCATATTAATTAGTTAAGTATTGGTTACTTAACCTCATTGGATTACCAAGTTTAGATTGGTTAAGTGTTTAACTTAACCCCGTCGAATTATCGTGTTTAGATTAGTTAAGTATAGGTTACTTAACCCCGTCTAATTACCGTGTTTAGATTAGTTAAGTCTTAATTACTTAACCCCATCTAATTACCGTGTTTAGATTAGTTAAGTCTTAATTACTTAACCCCATCTAATTACCAAGTCGGGTTAGTTAAGCGTAAATTACTTAACCCCATCCCCTAATTGTCTTGTATGGTTAAGTGTCATTAAGAAATCAAGCCCGGTCCCACTTAACCTACCCATTCGTGTCATATCGGTTAAGTGTCATTAGTCAAATTTACTTAACCTTATCATGTGGCATTAATTTAATTAATGCACTCTCAACCTCTCACATTAGACCTTGTTGTGGTTACTAGTTAAGCCGGGCGGGTCCGGGTAGTTTTACACCACAACCTAGTCTAACCTCGGGTCTTAAGCGCGACATGACCAACTTCTCACATTGGATCCTATTGTTTGTAGCCACTAGTTAAGCCGGGCGGGTCCGGGTAGATTTATGCTACAAACTCAACCCAACCTCGAGTTGGCCACTTTCATGTTTGGTCTAGTGTCTTTTTACACTTACAACCCACCCATGTCTAGTTCAAGTTCCATGTTTTCCCACGTGTCATGACCATATTTAAATGTATCATGAATGTCATGTTCTCATGTAAGCCCCATGTCAAGTTTTTCGTGTCATACCCTCGTTTTTCCTAAGCTACCCAAACGTATTTCCAACCCAAGTGGAAGCGAGTCACATAGTAGGGTGTTATGCCAACATATTGGTCACAAACATGCATAGTGTCATAAGGGAATTTGGCCACAAACATGCATAATTTCAAAAGAGAATTTGGCCACAAACATGCATAGTATCATAAGGGAATTTGGCCACAAGCATGCATGACAAATCAAGAAGGGGTTGGCCACAAGCATGCATAACACAAAAAAGGTGATTGGCCACAAACTTGCATATTATCATAAGGGGTTTCGGGTTCATATACTTGCATAAGCCCCAAGTTAAGTTCATGCACATATTTCACAAGCCCAAAGTGGTTCTAAGGTCTTATGCCCACATTCACAAGTTAAAGGTTCAATCTTTCATGATAGACTAGGCTAAACATAACATGAGTGACATGATATAGTCGCTAAAACATAGTTCCAAGTCATATATTCAAGGTAAGAGGCAAAACTAGGTTCACATAGGTTATAGCACTTATGTTTAACCGCATTTTATCCCATGCCATCATTAAACTACCGTTAACATCTCGAAGTAGCTAGAACTTACATAGCGTGGCAAGAGGACTAGGAGCATGAATCATTTTGACGAAGAAAGGTGGCTCCTTTGATGAAGAACCGTCATGAAACTCGCATATCAACGTCGATTTGGCCTCTATTTGGTGTAGCAAGCTTGCACCTTTTGATTTGAACCCGATTTGAATGCATAGTCTCTAGGAATTGGAGATGGAGGCCATGATCACTTGGCATTTGGGCAGCACTTCGTGGCATGAGTGATTTGTGACATAATTTGAACTAACAAGGAACCTGTAGTATTTCTCACAGCACATGGAACAAAATATAATAATAACATAATTTTGACATAAAGCAGGTGAGACAATGCATAAGCTGAAAACTAAACCATCATAGCAGCGGAAAATCCAAAATATAGCTTATGTTCCACATCATCATTATTACAACTTTTAAAAAATGTCTCCAAAGCAAAATAAGAAAGGTACACTACTAATGCCCAAAGTAGTGACCAGCAGCGACATAGGGAAATTATATATATATATATATATATATATATATATATATATATATATATATCATACGTAGAAGCCTCCTGCTCGTCTCCGGTACAACTACTCATGCATAATCACCTGACCTGTCTCTAGTCTTCCCGTTTAAGAGCACCCAGAGTAATAAGAAGAGACATAAAACTCTGGGTCAGGCAAAAGTCTGGTATGAGCGATAGCAAGTATACATCTCTAAGATGAAGAATAACAGTTATAAGAACCATACCTGAACCTGAAACTGCAACCAAAGAGTTAGCACACAGGATGTACAATACTCTAAGGTGAAACTGACACATGGTGTGAAAATGACGGGGAGGGGGTGTGCATGTCATAGTGATAGAAAAACATCAAACATAGCAATCATCCTCACATCTCTCACTCAGTGCGTAAAGCATACGATATCTACCACTTTGATCACTAGACCCATCGAGATAGTGACGGAGTCCGACTTGTATAACTATTGCTACCACCAAGCTTGCCCCATGGAGTCATGACTAAATCCTTACAAATGACCCCATTTCATTGGTCCATAGCCAATAGTCCTACCTAGGGCACTGTGGCCCTGAATCCGTCCACATACCCCCTACTCCATAGTGATCCAAAGTTATAGACATCGATAACCCCTAAGCACACGTCCCGCAGCAAAGCCCAACTCATGAAGTTAACCCATTGATTCCCGTTTGGATCCTGAGCTACAAACTCTCATTTGGGCTACCTTTGCATCTCGGGTTTTGGTCGAATTGGAGTTGGTCTTCAGAAAAGTCATCGCGTAGTGGTAATAGCACACGTCCGGTTCGGTTCGAATATACATAGTGCTCCAGTCATCATCGGTTTGGTTTGGTCCAATGGTTCCTAGTATGCTCCTGGGTGCGGTTCGGTGCTCCCTCTCTGGCTTGGTTCGGTGCTCCTGGAGCGGTTCGGTTCGGTGCTACTCTGGTTCAGTGCTCTATTCAAACTCCAATCCTACTCCAATCCGATCCGACATTTCCTTGTTGCCCTAGCATTTGTACGCTGCTGAAGATGCCATTGCCTTGGCTCGGTTCGGCTATCTGACCCGATCCCCTGATCCGATCCGATTCGGATCCCTGTAGCATTTCCAGCAAGCTATTTTTCATCCATTCTCGCCATATGACGGCGTTTTCAACCATTATAACCTTAGTAATCAATCATAAAACATTCCGAACAGTAGTAGCAACATATAGAATCAATCAACAAGGTCAAAACATCAAGCATATAGGTTATTTAGATCAAAACATACCCCAAAAGCATGATTTTCCCCTTAATCCCCTTAATCATGGTTTAACAATACGATTAGCAAAACATGTCCAAATTAACCCAAATTTCAAACATAGGTATAAAATAACATTTAAGAATTTCTACATATTTTTCCATATTTTTATAATGCATAATTTCATTAATTAACACTAATCACTCCTAATTAGCCGTAATTAGTGTAAAAAGATGCTAATCACTCACCTTAGCCACAAATAAACTCAGATCTGAAACTTTTGGACAATATGGTTCGGATTCCAATACAGTCCAGCAGCTCTACCTCGATTTTGGTGCTAATCCGCCTTGATTTGATGTAGATTTGGCTTAATTAGCAATTAGAAGGTGATTTGGGGTGTTTTAGAAAGTGGAGGCCATTGCTACGGTTCAAAGGTTGTAAGTGGCGGCTAGAAAATGAATAAAAACTGATTTACTAATTCATCTCAGCCCTGCCAGAACCCTAATCCCGAAATGGGTTATGGGCCTAACTGCTAATCACCGGGTTAAGTCCAATTAGTGTTGTTTTTCATCTTTCAAACTTTATTTCAGCCATATCTCCCAAACGGTAAGTCCGTTTGATCAATGTGACCACTCTACGGAAAGGTAAACCATCATTCGAATCCAATGGAAGTGGTTTCAGGTCAAAATTCCTCACCAATCAAAAGTTATAGGCGAAAGAAATTCGTCAGGGGCAAAACGATCATTTAAAATTCGGCAAAAATCTTGAACATGGGAAATGACCCCAATAGTCGTTCCCCAAAGTTACATGACTATACGACTTCTCATGATAGCAAAATAAATATTCTATGATCTTCCGATGCATCGAATGCGGGTCGTTACATTCTCTCCCCCTTAAGAAATTTCGCCCCTGAAATTCCTTAACCAAAACATAAAAAGGTGTCCCGCATGCCTATCAGCCATTCATAAACAATCAAACATACATAACACAACACAACAAGCTTATCCTAGCATGCGGTTTTATTAACAAGGGAAAAATAACTATATCACTATTAAAACCTTACCAGGCAAAGAGTTCTGGATACGACTTCCTTATGCTCTTCTCTGTTTCCCAAGTACAATCATTCTCGTCATCACTCCACTGGACTTTAACTAATTTCACAATCTTTCTTCGAAGTTGCTTCGTATCGTACTCGACAATACGCATCGGTCGGCGGTTCCCAACCATCTCAGGTTCTACTTCGATGTCGTCCAACTGATCTGGTGAAATAGTCATATCGGGATCGTGCACGAACTTCCTTAGCTGGGAAACATGAAATACATTGTGAACTCCCTCCATCTTGTCAGGCAACTCAACTTTATATGCTAAACTTCCAACTTGTTCAAGAACTGGAAACGGGCCAACAAACCTTGGCGCTAACTTACCTCTCCGACCAAATCGAATCACTCTTTTCAACGGAGAGATCTTGACAAATACCAAGTCGCCAATGAAGAACTTCAAATATCTTCGTCTTTTATCAGCATAACTCTTCTGCCTGTCTTGGGCAGCCTTCATTCGTTGTTGAATAACCTTGATCTTGTCAGAAGTTTCTCTTATTACATCTAGCTCAAGCACAAATTTCCCACCGGTTTCTAACCAACATGATGGTGAGTTGCACGGTCTTCCGTATAAAGCTTCGAATGGAGCCATTCCAATACTGGATTGATAACTATTATTGTATGCAAACTCAACTAGATGCAAATGGTCATCCCATGACTCACCAAAGTCCTATATGCAAGCTCTCAAGAGATCCTCTAACACCCAATTCACCCTTTCTGTCTGATCGTCGGTTTGAGGATGGTATGTGGTGCTGAGATGTAACTCTGTCCCTAACGCCTCTTGTAAGCTCTTGCAAAACCCACTACTGAATAACGGATCTCGGTCACTCACAATGCCTTTAGGTACTCCATGAAATCTCACCACCCATTTCATATACAGTTGTGCTAACTTAGCCGCCGTCCTATTCGGCTTGACTGGTATAAACCTTGCACTCTTGGTCAATCGATCTACAGTCACCCACATACTATCATGACCTGATCTAGTCCGTGGTAAACCTTCAACGAAATCCATTGATACTTGTTCCCATTTCCATTTGGGAATTTCCAATGGTTGTAACAAACCACTAGGCTTCTTTTGCTCAGCTTTAACTAACTGGCAATTCATGCACTTGGATATAAACTTCCCAACGTCTCTCTTCATCCCTTCCCAGTAGTATGTCTGCTTCATGTCTCAATACATTTTGTTACCACCTGGATGTATAGTCTGTCTCGAGTGATGACATTCTCTAAGCACTTCTACTCTCAATCCATTTACGTTGGGTACTACTAATCTTAGGGAGCGATAAAACAACTAACTAATATCACCAATAAGGTATATGAGAATAGGCAGATTAACCATCAATTTACCAATCATCTTACTAGAGGAGAACTCCAAGCCCAACTCCGCACACTCGACAGTGACAGCCTTTACAATAAAACATTTCATCCCTACTTCAGGATGAAACCGAAATGACTCATTCAACCCTAGCAATCAAAAGCAACCAAATAACAGCACTCATAACATCCAGTTTATACATCTCGCGTGAACCATCCTAATCGAACTCAACATCCCTCAAGTACAAGCCCCAGTGGCCTTAACCAATATCAGGCAAGCACCCAAGAAATGTCTCCTTTGACATTGGACAATTCACGTGAGACGGTTCAACAAAGAAACCAGCTTTGAAACTATCCTCGCCAATCCAGCTTTGAAACTATCTTCGATCGTATGACTGGATATGTCACCATACCATCCGACAAGGGCTAATGATAACCCCAGTTCTAATCAAGCTACTGCACGTCCAATGTACATTTGCCTCCCAGAGACAACTAGGCTTATCTAATAGGTCCAGGGTATTCGACTAGTCCAACTTGCCTTTTCAAGTGCCCCTACCATACCCTCGCTTTGAGCCCGTTAGAACTTACAACAACGATAATCTCCTCATAACTCTTGTCGGCTTCACCGGCGACTATTCATAACTCAGACCCAGTCTCGAGTATCCATTACCCACAACTCAAGTCCAACATGAGTCGTCTCCCTACTCGTTGCATCTCCAAGGTCAACGAACACATCTTATCGTTTCGATATTTCCCCATTGAATTCACTCCGAAGATATTACTATTTCTAAACCAAAGAGAACGTCAACATAAGGTCCTAAACAATCCAAAGCATTCATCGAACAAGTCCTGTCTATCATCCGCTAAAACCATGAATACGTCGATACCCGAATGACTGGTCCAACTAGTATCAAGGGATAATGGAATCCCCGGCTCCAAACGGACTACCGCACGTCCAACGCACGTTCATCTTCCAAGGATAACTAGATCACGTCCAACGGATCCAAGGTAAGTGGGCGTCCCCAGATACCCCTGCTTCGAGTCCACCTAGAACACTCTAAACTATCGACGACTCCTTGGCACTCCATCAGAAGAGCTACCCTTAACTCCATCTTTAACTCAAGTTCACACGTAAGCGAAGGGACCCATCGGCCATAATGGAAAATATAACTGGTGCTCCCCACTCGGAGACGCTTCTTCGGATAAATCCCTTCTTCAAAAGATCGCTCACTTGCACCCCAAGCTCTTGCTGCTCCCTTGGCACCATGCGACGAAGTGGCATCACTATAAGCCTAGCATCTTTCACTAAATCAATTCGAAACTCGATCTCTCGGTGTGGTGGAAGTCCGGTCACTTCCTCAAAGACGTCCGGATAATGGCCAGCAATGGGCACATCTGACAACTCATCATGCGCGATGTCGAGGGAATTTAGAAAACTAGCCATTACCCCATCACTAGGTAGACCACCAAACACTACCCTCCGCCCATCATCCGCTCTAACTATCACCAAAAATCCCTCACAGTCTACCACCACCCCGTACCTTTGGAGCCAATCGACTCCCAAAATAGTGCCAAACCTAGTAAATCCCAAAATAAAGCAATCACAAGCAAACATACATCCATGATTCGATAGGACTACATTATGAAAAGTCATACTAAGGCCAATCGAACCACCGATCGGGTTCGTCACAACTAAAGGTCTATCGACAATCTCAGGTTCCAATCCCAACCTATCTACCAGGTCACTAGATACGAAGGAATGGGAAACCCCGATATCAAACAAAACTAGAACTGGAACCTCATAAATGGAAAGCATACCTTGAATAACAACACCCTTTCCCTTCTCCGCCGCAGTTGGGGAATTCGACGAAGAAGGAACAACATTGGTAGCATACACTTCCACACTCTGCTTCTTCTTAGGGGGTTGCAAACATTCTTTCTTGAGATGTCCCACTTGGCCGCAATTGAAGCACTTCCTTTCATCTGGCTTTGCTCGACATTCTTTGGCATAGTGTCCCTTCTTGCCACAGCTAAAGCACTCTACATCTTTATTGTTCTTCTTTTTCTAGCCATCCTTAGCTTGGTTCTGTTTCCTCTTTTTCTGGGACTCCTCGTTAATCTTGGCGAGACCGGCTCTAGGCGCCTACACTATTACACCACCACCATTAGTAGCATTAGGAACTGCTCCCAGAGCATCCCTAAGCATCTCTTGTATGTAGGCAGTAAACATCTCCCTTATGTCAGGAACATTCCCATTGTTGGCCCCTGAACCCGCTTCTTCTCCTGATGCGGAGTTCCTCACCGCCTTTCCCGTATTTCGATTCATCGTTCAATCTGTAAAGAGAAAACGATTTACCATCTCCTTAGTGGTGCCAATGCAGTGCGACTTCATCCTTAGCTATACTAATAATATATATATATAGCTTTTGAAAACAAAAATATCACAAATACGCGCTCTCATATACGTACACTATCTCTCCCTGGTGTCTTTCCCTAGGTTAACTACGCAACCTAGAGCTATGATACCAAGTGTGACGGCCTGCCCCGCACCAGCCGACATTTCCAATGAAGGTGCGTTGTGCCAATGTCCAACCAGCACGGGACGGTCTCCAAAGAAAGGAGAAGAAAGGAATTTGAACTAACAAGGAACCTGTAGTATATCTCACAGCGCATGGAACAAAATATAATAATAACATAATTTTGACATAAAGCAGGTGAGACGGTGCATAAGCTGAAAACTAAACCATCATAGCAGCGGAAAATCCAAAATATAGCTTATGTTCCACATCATCATTATTACAACTTTTAAAAAATGTCTCCAAAGCAAAATAAGAAAGGTACACTACTAATGCCCAAAGTAGTGACCAGCAGCGACAAAGGGAGATTATATATATATATATATATATATATATATCATACGTAGAAGCCTCCTACTCGTCTCCGGTACAACTACTCGTGCATAATCACCTGACCTGTCTCTAGTCTGCCCGTTTAAGAGCACCCAGAGTAATAAGAAGAGACATAAAACTCTGGGTCAGACAAAAGTATGGTATGAGCAATAGCAAGTATACATCTCTAAGATGAAGAATAACAAGTATAAGAACTATACCTGAACCTGGACCTGCAACCAAAGAGTTAGCACACAGGATGTAGAATACTCTAAGGTGACACTGACACATGGTGTGAAAATGAAGGGGAGGGGGTGTGCATGTCATGGTGATAGCAAAACATCAAACATAGCAATCATCCTCACATCTCTCACTCAGTGTGTAAATCATACGATATCTACCACTTTGATCACTAGACCCATCGAGGTAGTGACGGAGTCCGACTTGTATAACTATTTCTACCACCAAGCTTGCCCCATGGAGTCATGACTAAATCCTTACAAATGACCCCACTTCATTGGTCCATAGCCAATAGTCCTACCTAGGCCACTGTGGCCCTGAATCCGTCTGCATACCCCCTACTCCATAGTGATCCCAAGTTATATACATCGATAACCCCTTAGCACATATCCCGCAGCAAAGCCCAACTCATGAAGTTAACTCATTGGTTCCCGTCTGGATCCTGAGCTACAACCTCCCATTTGGACAACCTTTGCATCTCGGGTTTTGGTCGAATTGGAATTGGTCTTCTGAAAAGTCGTCGCGTAGTTGTAATAGCACACGTCCGGTTCGGTTTGAATACGCATAGTGCTCCAATCATCATCGGTTCGGTTCGGTCTAATGCTTCCTAGTATGCTCCTGGGTACGGTTCGGTGCTCCCCTTCTGGCTCGGTTCGGTGCTCCTTGAGCGGTTCGGTTCGGTGCTACTCCGGTTCAGTGCTCTATTCAGACTCCAATCCTACTCCAATCCAATCCGATCCGGCCTTTCCTTGTTGCCCTAGCATTTGTACGCTGCTGAAGATTCCATCACCTTGGTTCGGTTTGGCTATCTGACCTGATCCCCTAATCCGATCCGATCCGGATCCCTGTAGCATTTCCAGCAAGCTATTTTTCGTTCATTCTCGCAATACGACGGCGTTTTCAACCATCCTAACCTTACTAATCTATCATAAAACATTCCAAACAGTTGTAGAAACATATAGAATCAATCAACAAGGTCAAAACATCAAGCATATAGGTTATTTAGATCAAAACATACCCCAAAAGCATGATTTTCCCCTTAATCCCCTTAATCATGGTTTAACAATACGATTAGCAAAACATGTCCAAATTAACCCAAATTTCTAACAGAGGTATAAAATGACTTTTAAGAATTTCTACGAATTTTTTTAGATTTTTATAATGCATAATTTCACTAATTAACGCTAATCACTCCTAATTAGCCGTAATTAGTGTAAAAAGATGCTAATCACTCACCTTAGCCACAAATAAACTCAGATCTGAAACTTTTGGACAATATGGTTCAGATTCCAATACACTCCAATAGCTCTACCTCGATTTTGGTGCTAATATGCCTAGATCTGATGTAAATTTGGCTTGATTAGTGATTAGAAGGTGATTTGGGGTGTTTTAGAAAGTGGAGGCCATTGCTAGGGTTCAAAAGTTGTAAGTGGCGACTAGGAAATGAATAAAAACGGATTTACTAACTCATCTCAGCCCTCCCATAACCCAATCCCAAAATGGGTTATGGGCCTAGCTGCTAATCACCCGGTTAAGTCCAATTAGTGTTGTTTTTCATCTTCCAAACCTTATTTCAGCCATATCTCCCAAACGGTAAGTCCGTTTGATTAATGTGACCACTCCACGGAAAGGTAAACCATTATTCGAATCCAATGGAAGTGGTTTCAGGTCAAAAATCCTCATAATCAAAAGTTATAGGCGAAACAAGATTCGCCAGGGGCAAAACGGTCATTTAAAATTTGGCAAAAATCGTGAACATGGGAAATGACCCCAATAGTCGTACCCCAAAGTTACATGACTATACGACTTCTCATTAAAGAAAAATAAATATTCTATGATCTTCCGATGCGTAGAATGTGGGTCGTTACACTAGGCCACCTATGTTTAACGGAGTTGATTATGTCTATTGGAAAGCAAGGATGAAAATTTATTTGCGTTCAGTTGATTATGATGTGTGGGATATTATTGAAACGGGTTATATGTCTCCCACTGTGATTGTTAATGGTGTTGTAGTTCCTAAATCAAAAGACAAGTGGGATGCTAATGATAAAAAATTATTTTCAACTAATGCTGAAGCAATGAACGCTTTAATCAGTGCTCTCGATAAAACTGAATTTAACCGAATATCTTTTTTTTTAACTGCGCAGGAAATATGACATACGTTGGAGGTCACACACGAAGGAACTTCTCAAGTAAAGGAATCTCGTCTTGCTCTATCAGTAATGAATATGAAATATTTTCTATGCAAAAAGAAGAAGATATAAAAGAGATGTTCGGACGCTTCTCATCACTGGTTTACAATGCTAAATCTCTTGGCAAAGCTTATACCAAAGCGGAATTGATCAGAAAAATATTTAGAGTACTACCAATGAATTTTGGAGCTAAAATGGTGGCTATTCAAGAATCAAAAGATCAAAATAAATTTGGCATGGAGGAGTTGATTGGAAATCTGATTACTTACGAGATGGAGTTAAAAGCAAGAGAAGATCGAAAGAATTTCGAATCGAAGAAAAAGATGATTTCCCTAAATATTACTATTGAAAGTGATGAAGAAGATCCTATTGAAGAGCTAGCCATGGTTTTGGGCTAAAAGAAATTACAAGCCACAAAAGAAGAATCCAAAATCTAACAAGTCCGAAAATTCAGATAACTCAGACGATGAAGTTATTTGCTACAATTGCAAGAAACCCAGACATATCGAACCAGATTTCCTACAACTTAAGAATGAAAAGAAGAAGAAGGCGTTTGCAGCTACATCGGATGATGATGAAGGAGAAGAAATTTCTGACAGTGACGAAAATGAAGCTAATTTAAGTCTTATGGCACAGACTGACTCGGAGAGTAATGAAGAAGATTCTAGTGAAGTACCGAATTTCACTTACAAATACTTTATTTTAATATGCCACGATCTTACAAAAACTTTTGATTCTCTTGAGCTAAAAATTAAGTAACTGAAATCCGATAGGTCAAAAATAGTTCAAGAAAATAACATATTGGAAAGAAAACTTGAAAATGTTAAGAATTCATAGTTTTCAAAATGCGAAAAATGTCAAATTTTGAGTGATGATCTTTTGAATTTCAAGACTGATTTTGAGTTTTTTGTAAGTGAAAATTTGAATTTGAAAAGCGATAATCGCAATTTTGAAAAAGGGATTGAAAAGCTTAGAGAATTTGAAAAACTTGACTTTGAAAAGCGAAAACAATTTGAAATTGAGATTTCTGAGTCCAATGCTAAAATAAAAAATGCTTGAAAACGAAAATATGGTTTTGAAACAAAATGATGCTGAAAAGAGAAAGATGGCTATGAACCATTGTTTGAATTTAATGAAAGAAAATAGTGATCTTAAATCTAAAGTTCAACGACTTGAATCGATATTGGCTAAATTTTCTAAGGGAGAAAAATCGTTGAATATGTTGTTTAAAAACCAAATTTTTGTTGAGAATAAGAAAGGTCCCGGTTTTGGGAAAATCGATCAAATTGAAAAACAAAATTCGAATGATCTTAAAATCCTTCAAATAGCTTTGGAAAAGATAAAATTGGAATTTTGAATTCTAATCATTTCAAAGGGTTTTTAAATCATAATCGAGACAAGAACTTGTTTCGAAACAATCCAATTAAACAAATTTAGGTCCTAAAAGATAAAACGATGAATTCAAATAAGATTAAATGAGTTTGGGTTCCTTAGTGTACTTTAGTGGATGTTAATGGATTGTTATATAAACGGGTTTGGATACCAAAACGTGTAAACGAATCTAAGAGTGGTAAAACAACCTTTGTTAGACCACTCAGTCTTATAAACGTTTAGGTACTAAAAGTGGTTGAGGAACATTGTGTGAAACAGTGATTTTCAATTTGTTCCATATCTATAACAAAAAATTTAAGAGTTCCTTAGCCATAGATTTCTGAGTTGGAGAATTATTGGTTCACATCGATTATGGTAAGTTTGGTATTATCTCTAAACTCGTATTTTTATTTTTATTTTCTTGTTCATGCTGATTTGTATTGACACTGTCATAGTATTTTTGACTTCAAATGGAAAAATTCTTGATTTTTTGGAAATTACATTTAATTTTCTATAATTTTTATGTTTTGAGTATTTCTAGATTCTGAACTTAAATTGATGAAAAACTGCAATTCATTTGAAGTTTAGTTTTTAGACTGATAGCTGAATTTCGGACACTGCTGTAGTATTTCGAGAATATCTTCAACATTGTTAATCGAAATTTTAAAATTTATGATGTTTTGGAAAGCTAATGAATTTCGCACATCTTTTTTGTTTTTAGTTTCTTCTAATCCATCTTGGAAAATATTGACAAACTGCACTCCATAGAGCGCACTACTTGAAAGCAATGATTGGTTAGTTGTGAAAATTTCATATTTTTTGACTTAGCTTGATAATTTTGATTTTGAAATCATTTATGATTGATTGTTGAATTTCATTGATCATATTATTTGGATTTTAATTTTGAAAATAATTCTGTCTCAATTTATTTAAAATAATTTGCTTTTGATTTGAATCATTGATTGTCCCTTGTGCTTGTCAAAATACCCTGAAAAATTCTCTTGTGATTCTTGCTTTGAAACAGATTTTCTAATGCTCTGATAAAGAATATTGATTTTTTAAGATTCTTTTGAGTGTCTTGGCGATTGGAGGATGAGTCGAAAATTAGTGACTAGATTTCATTAAATTTCATAGGCAACTGAATTACATATATAAGTGTTTTTAAAATTGTTTAGGAGCAATCAGTCTTAGAAGTATTAGAAAATTTTATATTCTATTGATTGATTTTTGAAACTGATTTTCATCTTGCATATTTATTTCAAAACCCCTCTTGAAATTGAGATTTTCAGTATAAAAACATCTTTGATTATTTATTCAAAAATTGAAATTAATTTGAACCATTTTGGAACTCATCAAAAATAGATTTATGAAATTGTGGTGAGTTTTGACCATGGTATATTTCATAACAAGAGAAAATATTATGTAAATTCTCATGATGATTGGATAGATTTTATAATATTTTTAAAAGTGCTTATTTCACGATGATCTTCTATTTCTACCATATTTCGTTCATTTATCATGGTGTTTCATTATGTGGGGAGTTAAAATTGTTTTTGGAAATAAGGAAATAATTTTGAAATAAATTCCTTGGTATCACTCTCATTTAAAAGTCCTCGTGGTTATGCATGGGTGAATCACCATAATCTCTGTATGTGCTTCCATTCTCAATTAAAAGTCCTCGCGATTATGCATGGATGGAACTCATAAGAGAGGATAAAGTTAAGTATTCTTCTAATCTCATTTAAAAAATTTAGCGGTTATGCATGATTAGTAAATACTACAATTTAAGTTACTACTAACCCCATTTAAAAATCCTAGCGATTGTGCATGATTAGAAAGTAATTAAATTATTTTGTGCTTAAATTTGAAATTTATTCGAAAATTATGGAATTTATAAATCCTATATTTGAATTTAAAAAAATCTCCACATTTTTATAAAATCAATTGTAAATCCATCATTTGTAAAAGTGAAACTGGCTTCTAATTTGAAGGATATTATGATTTTTATTTGATTAAATGAGATTTATGATATATTTTCCCTCTTGATATGAATTTATATTTATGGTCTATATTCATCACTATTTTGATTTCTCTTATCCTTTTGATGATAACAAAATTGGGAGAATGGTTAAGATTTTGATTTATGAGTGAATAATTCAATAATGTTTTAATACTGGAAATTCTATTGAATTTTAAAATCACTCATATATGCATATATATATATATATATATATATATATATAGGAAGTTCAGTTGGAGGAGGAGCATACAAATAGGAGGAGTATTATATTTCACATTCAAACGCATTTATCACATTCAAAATCTTAGTGTATGTTTGTCATCGTCAAAAGGGGAAGATTGTTGAGTATAACATGATTTTTATTTAATGATAATAAGCATATATGTTATTTTATAAATGTATTTGTAAACAACACTATTCTATATATCACATCACATATAGAAATAAATATTTATACTGAATAAAAAGCTATTACACAGAATTAAATATTCAAACAGTATTTTTATTCAAATAAATATATTATTTCTACAATTAAAATATTACATATTCTCTGACCCCCACTATTTACAATTCACTTGAATATGTTTGGATATTTCTGTTTAATTTAAATATGACATACTTGATTACATATATATATATATATATATGTCACACATGAAATTGTACTATTAAAAGAATTCAAATGAAATAGATAGATTGAACTTAACATCACAAAAATATATTTTATTTCAACCAATTTGTTGATTACAAATAATAGTACAATTCTATTCATTTATGTCTACAGTCAATTTTATATACAGATATTCCTCACAACAATTCACTCAGGATCACTCTGTTTACATATACAGACTCATACACAATTACACATACATTCAATGACACTAACACTGAGTCTTCACGTGCTTCTAATCCAGTCCAGCCACCTGTATACCAATCACAGAAACACACAGAGTAAACTGGAACAAAAATAGATTTACATACAAGTAAATAAAATTTATTTTAAATTTTATGTGCCTTAGAATTTTTGGTGTGTTTCTTGAAACACCCCACCTCCGTTAGGGTCACTCTCAAAGGGAATGCCCTAATTTTGGTGGAGGTTTATAAGTATAGGTCACAGATATACAAGACAGATATAAGAACACATATTTTTAAACAGCGGAAAAACAGCAACTTTTATTTCATAAGAGAAAATATGTGTTACAACAACATTACCACAATTGTCTTACATACTTCCAAAAACATAACATCATCATAACTGTCTTGAATTACATTATTTAAAGAAGCATAAAGAAAACATAAATAAACTGCAAAAGTCCCATAGTTGTTGTCCAAAGCCATAGTCCAAATCGAAAAGGTCCAAGCAATACATTCTTTCTCTTCAAGCTGGATACGAATGCTGGTCAAGCTGCGGTATTCCCTCCCTGTGG
Organism: Allium sativum; assembly: GCA_030737875.1. Lineage (NCBI taxonomy): Eukaryota > Viridiplantae > Streptophyta > Magnoliopsida > Asparagales > Amaryllidaceae > Allium > Allium sativum. The sequence goes on along the minus strand of CM060919.1, from coordinate 482,844,843 downwards.
ACCTGGGGGGAAACAGAAGAAAAGAAGATGAAAGAAAAGTAGAGTCAGACATAAAGCCTGAGTAAGTCTAGGACTATTCAGTCTATGAATAAAGAACTGGGTATGATAAGTATAAACAAGAAGTGGGATAGCACTATAAACTTAGTTAAGTTGTCTAGGGTCGAATATACCATCGTACCCCATATTAATCTCTGTACCCATATAAACTAGTTCCAAACAGGCACCCCATAATTACGGTGAAGTGATCCATTTTATGGTGATCGGCTCCTACTCGCATAGTTACATGTGTCTTACGGCCCCCGATGTTGTAGTTACCTATGCTGGTCCCACCATGGGGTGTATCAAGTCCCATGGCGGCGGCCCGACACAACCCTAGAGTGCACAGGTATACTACTGGCGCCCAGTGCCTTCTTTTTCTGCGCCGGAGTGTGTGCACGCCCGCACCCCGTTAGAACCTACACTGTTGCACCACCACCGTCGATTTGACCTCTTACAATCAGCCCAGTAATCGTGCCCCACCCTGCCTAGTTTCAGGGTATCATGATACACCTTATAGGGTTACTGCTGAAAAGGGTCCCCCGCTACTAGGTTTTCTATTTCTAGCCAACATGCTAAGTTGGTTAAGTGTTTTATAAACCTAACCCCCCATCAGTCTGTTTGGTTTAGCATGTTCCATTTTGATTAAGTATTAATATGATTTACTTAATCCTATCAATCCTGACTCAGCCTTAATTGTCTCATTAAAGCCTTGACCTCTCACATTAGACAGGTATTGTTGTGGCTGCCTGTTGCCGGTTGGGTCCGGGCAGTCTTACGCCACAACTCAGTCTAACCTCGGGTCCTTATTGGGCTCCATGTTTAACCTCCCACATTGGATAGGTATTGTTGTGACTACTGGACAGCCGGGCGGTTCCGGGCAGGTTTACATCACAACTCAATCCAACCTCGGGTTAAACACATCGTATTTTCTACATTTACATATTTTGTCTTTCTTCTTTACTTTCTTATATGTAAATATTTGCGGCCCATTATTAAAAATCAATGGTGTAAAGGTTACACCAATCATGGGCCCAACCCATTCTTGAATTTGGGCCCCTCTACTTTATCTTTTCATTTATTAATTAATTTGGCCCAACGCTATTTTCCCCCGTTTAATACGTTCGTTTATTATATATATGTTGGGCTCAGCCTTTTTAAGCCCAACTTAGCCATGTGAAAAAGGGGAGGCTTAAAGCGTGATTACATACACAAAAAGGGGAATGTGAACGCATGAACTTGCAACATAACGTTGGAACTACAAAATAGAAACTGGTGTACTTGCATAGTAGTAACGTATACTTTGGTCATAAAGCATAAGTGACATGAATCAAACCATGTAAACTTGTAGTTAAGTTAAGAATCTAAATTATATATATCACTATTGACACATAGTCTTAACTACAACATAAACCTATATTTCTATTTAGGCATAATGTCAAACATAAGCAAATCATGTTTATAAGATTACTACATGTTTACAAAGGTGCTTACTTTTGTTACTAATACAAAAGTATAATTCCACTAGAACTATTCCAACTTAATCATGATTTTAAATCTATTCGCATGACCATGGAACAAGTATACTTATGGCATAAATATTCCTAAATACGAAATCATGGTTTTTACTTTATTCATACAAACTTGCAAAGGGGATTGTAAATTTAACCTAGCTATGTGTCACATATATAATTCTTGTTAACAATATAGGCCTAACATGTTTTTCAATTATGCAAAATATCCAACATAGCCTAGTTATATTCATAAGTTCACAAAGAGACTGACTTTTGTTTCTAGTACAAAAGTATGATTTAATACATAGATCATGATGCCAATTCCAACATTTCATATGAACCATAATACCCCAAATTTGATCTAATTACACAAAAAGGGATTTTGTACAAAAATATACATTATGTTGGCATAATAGCAAAACCACATACTTGCATGAATCTAAATTAAACAACTACAAACATGTAGCTTCAACATAAATTACATACTTGCGAATATCCAATCGTATACTTGCATAATTCTCAAATCAACTACCGCAAACATGTAGTTTTTATCATGAATTACATACTTACGAATATCCAATCGTTACATCACAATATTCCAATCGATTAGAATCATAACAACGCACAAATATGAATTACTATCACCACAATTCAAGCGTACAAATCAAACACAGTTATTTATTCACACCGAAATAATACTCTACTTACAATCGTGTGACGAATTCTCCAATTCAGGAATTTGGAGATGCGACTCCTTTGACATAGGCGTTGATTTGATTTGTTTAAGTTGCCTTATGCTTTAGAATTTGCCTCCTAATCGTCTCTCAAGTTGGTGGCTACTCCTAGTCGTTCCTCAGCAGCATGATGGCCTCGTTCTTATTTTTGAATGAATAGATTAGGTAGAGTCTAGGGTCATTTTTATAGAGTTTATGAACTGATTAGGACCATTGATGTAGCTTGGGTTAATCATAGCCATTCATTCGAAAGAGAGACCAATTAGGGGCTGCCACCTAGCCCTAGTGACAAAGCAAGCATCTGAAAATCGACCAACATAGACTAGGCCAGCCAGGGTGGGCTGGGTTCGACCTGGCTCTGGACCAGGTCGACATCCCTGTCGACAGGCCTGTCGACAGCCCTGTCGACATGGCTAGCCCAGGTCGACAGCCCAGTCGACCTGGGTGTCTTAGGCGGGAATTTTCCCGCCCCTGGCCAATTGGGCCCGATTTTGAATTTTGAATTGTTTTTCTGATCTGTTTTTCTTATGTTCGAATTTTAAACTTAATTCAGAAACTTCCGGAGGCCATATCTTCTTCATACGGACTCCGTTTTTCGAAAACTCGGACTCTATTTCGCGTATTTTTCCGAGATGAACGCAATGGCCTATCCCATTTCCCATAATTCTTTGATTTGAAATTAATTATACTTTAATTTGTGAATTTCACAGTTATAGAATACACGGGGTGTTACATTCTCCCCTACTTAAAAAGGATTTCGTCCCCGAAATCTTCAAGTTAGGAGGATTGTATATCCTAACATCCAATCATCCATCTACTCATCCATCAAACACGAACATCCATTGTCCTTAAAAGACTTCTAATGCTTCATGATCATATGCGAAGTATGTGTGTGTAAATGTACTTATCTAATGCAAAATCAGGCGGTCTACTGATTCAGTTGACCTCCTTAATGCGAATTATGTAAGTGCCATGAATCCATTATGTATGCAAATTTTCCTATTCATGATTCTACATGAGTGCACAATCATTCATACAAATGCAACATCCATATGACAACACATTAAAGCTCAACCATATACGAATGCAAACATATATGCATATGCAATATGAAGTGACTGAGCCGATCTAAAACCTAGATTGTGTGTGTATATGCAACCACGAGCAACCACTAGCAATCACTTGCAACCATCATCCATAACATGTTTCAACTACACGTTTTCATCCAAAGGGTTTTCTACCTAAAAGATAAGGTCGAGGAAATATACCTAAAAAGATAGATAAAAGCGCAACTTAAGGAAAAAGAAAGGTCAAGGATGTACCCTCGAAAAGAAAAGGGTAGGCAGTGCGTATTCTAGCTTCAGTTTCCCAAGTTGCATCTCCTTCGGCGTCGCTCCACTGAACTTTGACGAGCTTGACTTCGCGGCTGCGTAGCTTTTTCACTTCCGTTCCTAATATGCGGGTTGGAACTTTTCTTATGGTTGCTTCGCGTTCCACTTCAGCTTCTTCTAGGATATTTGGCTCTACCACTTCAGCAGACTCATGTAGACATTTTCGGAGATGTGAAACGTGAAAGACGTTGTGAACTCCGGCCAATTTTTCGAGTAGCTCTAATCTATAGGCCATTTTTCCAATTTTCTCGATGATAGGGAATGACCCTACGAACCTTGGTGCTAGCTTTCCTGTGGTTCCAAAACGAACAACGTTCCTTAGCGGAGATACCTTAAGAAAAACTCTGTCCCCAACCTCAAATTCAAGGTCTGTTCTCCTCTTGTCGGCGTAGGATTTTTGTCTGTCTTGGGCCGTCTTCATTCTTCTTCGTATTAAGTCTACTTTCTCTGAAGTTTCTCGGATCATATCTGGTCCAAGTATGAGCTTATCAGTAGACTCCCACCAACAAGTGGGCGATCGGCACGGTCTTCCATATAAAGCTTCGAAGGGCGCCATTCCGATGGTTGCTTGATAATTGTTGTTGTAGGCAAATTCCACCAAAGGAAGGTGGTCTTCCCATGTCCCTCCGAAGTCAAGGACGCACAGTCTTAAAAGGTCCTCCAAAACTCTGTTCACTCTTTCTGTTTGGCCGTCGGTTTGGGGATGATAGGCTGTGCTCAAGCATAACTGCGTTCCTACTGCTTCTTGCAGACTCCGCCAAAACTCACTGGTGAAGATGGGGTCTCGGTCACTAACAATGCTGGATGGTATTCCATGGAGTCGAACGATTTCCTTGAGGTAAAGTGTTGCTAGGGACGAGGCAGTTCTTTTACCTTTGACAGGTAAAAAGTGGGCGCTTTTAGTAAGCTTATCCACTATTACCCAAATGCTAGTGTTGCCTCTCCTAGACCTAGGCAGCCCATCGATGAAGTCCATTGAGATGCTATCCCACTTCCATTGCGGGACCTCCAGAGGATGTAGCAGTCCGCCAGGCTTTTTCTGTTCCGCCTTAACCTGTTGGCACACCATACACTTAGAAACGAATTCTGCCACGTCCTTTTTCATGCCGTTCTAGAAGAAAGTTCTTTTTATATCTTTGTACATTTTATCTCCGCCTGGGTGTATCGTCATCTTGGAGTGATGTGCTTCCTCGAGAACCTTCTTTACTAAATCCTTTGTCTGTGGGACGCACAGCCTTCCGTCTCGCCTTAGCAAACCCTTATCGTCGATGGAGTATCTGTTGAGGTGACTTGAAGTCTCACCCCTAATTAGCCTATCAATCATTTCCACAAGCTGAGGGTCTTCGCGTTGTGCTGTCCCTACTGAGTCTACTAAAGTTGGGCGCACTTCGAGAGACGCTAGCAAGCCTGGTACAAAATTGGAGGAGGGCCTAAAGTCGAAGCTGGCTATAAACTCTAGGCTTTGTCTTTCAACAAACAGCGGGCTTAGGGTCAATTTCTTTCGGCTCAACGCGTCTGCCACTACGTTGCCTTTGCCCGGAGTGTAGGAGATCTCGAAATCGTACGAGGCAAGAAACTCCATCCATCTCTGTTGCCTCAAGTTAAGATCTTTCTGCGAGAAAAGATATTTCAACGATTTATGGTCAGTGTAAAGTTCGAACTTCTCACCTAGGAGATAGTGTCGCCAAGACTTGAGTGCAAAGACGATGGCAGCTAGTTCAAGATCGTGGGTTGGGTAGTTCTTTTCGTGCACCTTCAACTGCCTCCCGCCATAAGCTACTACCCTTCCTTCTTGCATTAAGACGGCGCCTAGCCCTGTCCCACATGCATCTGTATAAACAGTGAACATCCTGCTTCCATCTGGCAACGTCAAAACTGGGGCTGTTGTAAGAGCCCTTTTTAGTCGCTGGAAAGCAAACTCGCAATCCAAGTCCCAATTGAACGCCAGATTCTTCTTGGTCAATTTCGTGAGCGGAGCTGAGATTTTCGCAAAATCCCTTATGAACTTTCGATAGAAACCTGCTAGTCCTAGAAAACTTCGGACCTCAGTTGCATTCCTTGGTGTCTTCCAATCCTGTACCGCCACTACCTTAGCAGGGTCCACTGCTAACCCTTGTTTGGATACTATGTGCCCAAGGAACCTCACTTCTTCTCTCCAAAAGTGGCATTTGGAGAATTTGGCTTTTAGTTGATGGACTCGCAGAGTTTCCATGATTGCCCTTAAGTGCTGAGCATGTTCCTCTTCACTCTTTGAGAAGATAAGGATATCATCTACGAAGACCACTACGAACTTGTTGAGGAAATCTCTGAATACCCTACTCATCAGGTCCACGAAGTAAGCAGGTGCGTTTGTCAAGCCGAAAGGCATGACAAGCCATTCAAAGAAGCCGTCTGGGGTTCTGAATGCTGTTTTATCGATACTATCTTCAGCCACCCTTAGTTGATGAAAACCGGTCGCTAAATCGAGTTGGGAGAAAACAGACGCTCCTACAAGCTGATCAAGCAAATCGTCAATTCTGGGGAGAGGATGCCTATTCTTTTTCGTTAGCTTGTTGAGCTCCCTATAGTCAACACATAGACGGAGTGAGCCATCCGCCTTTGTAGCGAACACCACTGGAGCGCCCCATTCTGAAATGCTCCTCCTAATGAACCCCTTTTCTAGAAGCTCTTTAATCTGTTTACTGAGCTCTTTCCTTTCCCATGGAGCCATGTGTCTAACGGGCAACGCAACGGGCTTTGCATTATCTACAAGGTATATGCGGAAGTCTATTTCCCGCTTCGGAGGCAAGCCCTTCACCTCTTCGAAGACATCCGGATATTCCCGGACCACTTTAACTGATTGCAAATTTTCAACAGAGGCATCTAGCGATTCAAGATAACTAAGCATAACCGCATACGAGGGATTACAAGAAATTTCCAAAGTGTTACCGAGCTGGGTTAGGAGCCTGACAACCTTTTTTTCACAATCAAGGATGGCTCCATTACTGGATAGCCAATCCATGCCCAAAATCAAACCATAACCCGAAAAGCCCAAAACAAAGGCACTACATTGAAATTCTACGCTTAGAATAGAAATTTTCAATCCCAAACAGATCATAGACAAATGAGCTGGGCCCCCAATTGGGTTTGAAACAATTAAGGGGTCCTCTACCATACTAGTTTTTAGGTGCATAGATTCTACTAAAGCAGACGAGATAAAGGAGTGTGATGCGCCAGAATCAAATAAAGTGCGAACGGGGTGATCATAAAGATAAACTACACTTTCTACAGAAGTATGTATACCTCGCTGTTGCAGAGGTGGCGCTTCTAGCACATGAACTTGTGCCCCTGAGGTGGATCCAGCCCTCTGCCCCTGTCCTCGTTTCTTTGGGCAGTCCTTAGCCCTGTGGCCTGTCTCACCGCAAGAAAAGCACCCACCATTCTCCTTGGCCTTCTTTTTCCGGCAGTCCTTTACTAAGTGCCCCACTTTGCCACAGAAATTACACTTCCTCTTCTCTTTGTTGCCTTTCCCGCCCTTCTTAAAGTCTGTCTTCTTAGGCTGCAAACCCTCTTTCTTCCCTTGAGAGCTTTCTGCCTTTGTCTCCTTCTTGCCCTTATCCTCTTCGTTCAGCAATGCCATTTGTACCAACCTTTCATATGTAGCTCCCATTGGTATATGGGTCATGGCCAAACTGTGTAATGGCTCATTCAACCCTTTGACAAAACGGAGAGCCTTCTTGTGCGGGGTGTTGACTAGGTCCAGCCCAAACCTAGCCAGCTCATCGAACTGATTAACATACTCTCTGACTGTCTTGTTCCCTTGCTTAAGAAATAAGAATTTTTCCAACTGCAAACTCCTTTCCGCATCTGAGAGAAATTTAGTCTCAAACCTTGCCCTAAAGTCCTCACATGTCTCCACTGGTCTTTCAGCATTAGTGACTTCCCACCAGTAGGAAGCTTCGCCCTTTAATAGCCACACTGCCAATTGTACTTTCTGTCTATCTTCTACCTCAAAGATGATGAATAGGTCCTCAGTTTCTTTCAGCCAATTCCTAGCTGCCACGAAGGACTCAGTTCCATGGAAGTCTTTTCCTCCCATAGCTTTAAAATCTTTACATATCTTAGCAAACGTGTTTCCCCGCGGAGGAGGTGGAGGAAGAGGTGCCGCTGCAGTTGGATGATTTCCTGCAGCTGGGGGAGGAGGAACGGTAGGACCTGGCTGAGTGGCCCTTGCTTCTAAGAACCGTCTAAACCAACCAAGTATTGGTACACCCTCTGGCAAGTTAAGTTCTTCGGACATGCTGAAACAAAAAGAATAGATTCAAAACGAAGGATAAGAGATAGTACCTATGGCTTTGGGGGACTTTGCCTTTTTAAAATAAAATAATATTTCTCTTTTTAAAATGCTTCTTTAAATTTTCTTTTTGAAAATAAAATTTCAAAACTTTTTATCTTATCTGGTAAACCTATGCTCTGATACCAAGTGAAACACCCCACCTCCGTTAGGGTCACTCTCAAAGGGAATGCCCTAATTTTGGTGGTGGTTTATAAGTATAGGTCACAGATATACAAGACAGATATAAGAACACATATTTTTAAACAGCGGAAAAACAGCAACTTTTATTTCATAAGAGAAAATACGTGTTACAACAACATTACCACAATTGTCTTACATACTTCCAAAAACATAACATCATCATAACTGTCTTGAATTACATTATTTAAAGAAGCATAAAGAAAACATAAATAAACTGCAAAAGTCCCATAGTTGTTGTCCAAAGACATAGTCCAAAACGAAAAGGTCCAAGCAATACATTCTTTCTCTTCAAGCTGGATACGAATGCTGGTCAAGCTGCGGTATTCCCTCCCTGTGGACCTGGGGGGGAAACGGAAGAAAAGAAGACGAAAGAAAAGTAGAGTCAGACATAAAGCCTGAGTAAGTCTAGGACTATTCAGTCTATGAATAAAGAACTGGGTATGATAAGTATAAACAAGAAGTTGGATAGCACTATAAACTTAGTTAAGTTGTCTAGGGTCAAATATACCATCGTACCCCATATTAATCTCTGTACCCATATAAACTAGTTCCAAACAGGCACCCCATAATTAGGGTGAAGTGATCCATTTTATGGTGATCGGCTCCTACTCGCATAGTTACATGTGTCTTACGGCCCCCGATGTTGTAGTTACCTATGCTGGTCCCACCATGGGGTGTATCAAGTCCCATGGCGGCGGCCCGACACAACCCTAGAGTGCACAGGTATACTACTGGCGCCCAGTGCCTTATTTTTCTGCGCCGGAGTGTGTGCACGCCCGCACCCCGTTAGAACCTACACTGTTGCACCACCGCCATCGATTTGACCTCTTACAATCAGCCCAGTAATCGTGCCCCACCCTGCCTAGTTTCAGGGTATCATGATACACCTTATAGGGTTACTGCTGAAAAGGGTCCCCCGCTACTAGGTTTTCTATTTCTAGCCAACATGCTAAGTTGGTTAAGTGTTTTATAAACCTAACCCCCCATCAGTCTGTTTGGTTTAGCATGTTCCATTTTGATTAAGTATTAATATGATTTACTTAATCCTATCAATCCTGACTCAGCCTTAATTGTCTTATTAAAGCCTTGACCTCTCACATTAGACAGGTATTGTTGTGGCTGCCTGTTGCCGGTTGGGTCCGGGCAGTCTTACGCCACAACTCAGTCTAACCTCGGGTCCTTATTGGGCTCCATGTTTAACCTCCCACATTGGATAGGTATTGTTGTGACTACTGGACAGCCGGGCGGTTCCGGGCAGGTTTACATCACAACTCAATCCAACCTCGGGTTAAACACATCGTATTTTCTACATTTACATATTTTGTCTTTCTTCTTTACTTTCTTATATGTAAATATTTGCGGCCCATTATTAAAAATCAATGGTGTAAAGGTTACACCAATCATGGGCCCAACCCATTCTTGAATTTGGGCCCCTCTACTTTATCTTTTCATTTATTAATTAATTTGGCCCAACGCTATTTTCCCCCGTTTAATACGTTCGTTTGTTATATATATGTTGGGCTCAGCCTTTTTAAGCCCAACTTAGCCATGTGAAAAAGGGGAGGCTTAAAGCGTGATTACATACACAAAAAGGGGAATGTGAACGCATGAACTTGCAACATAACGTTGGAACTACAAAATAGAAACTGGTGTACTTGCATAGTAGTAACGTATACTTTGGTCATAAAGCATAAGTGACATGAATCAAACCATGTAAACTTGTAGTTAAGTTAAGAATCTAAATTATATATATCACTATTGACACATAGTCTTAACTACAACATAAACCTATATTTCTATTTAGGCATAATGTCAAACATAAGCAAATCATGTTTATAAGATTACTACATGTTTACAAAGGTGCTTACTTTTGTTACTAATACAAAAGTATAATTCCACTAGAATTATTCCAACTTAATCATGATTTTAAATCTATTCGCATGACCATGGCACAAATATACTTATGGCATAAATATTCCTAAATACGAAATCATGGTTTTTACTTTATTCATACAAACTTGCAAAGGGGATTGTAAATTTAACCTAGCTATGTGTCACATATATAATTCTTGTTAACAATATAGGCCTAACATGTTTTTCAATTATGCAAAATATCCAACATAGCCTAGTTATATTCATAAGTTCACAAAGAGGCTGACTTTTGTTTCTAGTACAAAAGTATGATTTAATACATAGATCATGATGCCAATTCCAACATTTCATATGAACCATAATACCCCAAATTTGATCTAATTACACAAAAAGGGATTTTGTACAAAAATATACATTATGTTGGCATAATAGCAAAACCACATACTTGCATGAATCTAAATTAAACAACTACAAACATGTAGCTTCAACATAAATTACATACTTGCGAATATCCAATCGTATACTTGCATAATTCTCAAATCAACTACCGCAAACATGTAGTTTTTATCATGAATTACATACTTACAAATATCCAATCGTTACATCACAATATTCCAATCGATTAGAATCATAACAACGCACAAATATGAATTACTATCACCACAATTCAAGCGTACAAATCAAACATAGTTATTTATTCACACCGGAATAATACTCTACTTACAATCGTGTGACGAATTCTCCAATTCAGGAATTTGGAGATGCGACTCCTTTGACGTAGGCGTTGATTTGATTTGTTTAAGTTGCCTTATGCTTTAGAATTTGCCTCCTAATCGTCTCTCAAGTTGGTGGCTACTCCTAGTCGTTCCTCAGCAGCATGATGGCCTCGTTCTTATTTTTGAATGAATAGATTAGGTAGAGTCTAGGGTCATTTTTATAGAGTTTATGAACTGATTAGGACCATTGATGTAGCTTGGGTTAATCGTAGCCATTCATTCGAAAGAGAGACCAATTAGGGGCTGCCACCTAGCCCTAGTGACAAAGCAAGCATCTGAAAATCGACCAACATAGACTAGGCCAGCCAGGGTGGGCTGGGTTCGACCTGGCTCTGGACCAGGTCGACAGCCCTGTCGACAGGCCTGTCGACAGCCCTGTCGACATGGCTAGCCCAGGTCGACAGCCCAGTCGACCTGGGTGTCTTAGGCGGGAATTTTCCCGCCCTGGCCAATTGGGCCCGATTTTGAATTTTGAATTGTTTTTCTGATATGTTTTTCTTATGTTCGAATTTTAAACTTAATTCAGAAACTTCCGGAGGCCATATCTTCTTCATACGGACTCCGTTTTTCGAAAACTCGGACTCTATTTCGCGTATTTTTCCGAGACGAACGCAATGGCGTATCTCGTTTCCCTTAATTCTTTGATTTGAAATTAATTATACTTTAATTTGTGAATTTCACAGTTATAGAATACACGGGGTGTTACATTTCTCATCATTATTTTAGACTTAGTCTGATACACACACACACATCTGAGTTTGGACTACCTATAATATTCACAATGATACACTGTGAATACTACAAGGCAGACTGTATCTTTAGTGCTCACATATTAGCCTCGACACAACTACACTGCTTTGTTCATCAGAACCAGCATTTAAATTTAGCTGATTCTGAATAGCCACAACGCAGATATAGTAGGTCTTATGCTAGAAAAATCATGATTGTCATTCGAATAGCCCAAAAATATAAAAGTTACACGTGCACGATACATGTATATACATACATGTGTATGCATACACACACACACACACACACACATATATATATATATATATATATGTGTGTATGTAAAGGTGAATAGATTTAACATGAAAAGCATGAACCAAATATGGTAAAGCACAAAACAAAGGCAACATGGAGCCAAACAGATAAAACAGCCCAGTGAAACAAAGGCTACAGCAAGCATGAACAATGCCAAGACAACAAACTAGTTCAGCTCGAGATCAAGTATATTATTTGTTCCTTTCAGTTTTAAATGGAGCAAAGGACCAATGGAACAAGCAAAATGTGTGCATATCTAAAACAACATGAGCACTTTACAAGTGAAACACAAATCTGAACATAGTCAAGTGACAGAAGTACAAAGGAGATAACAAAAACAATGGTAGTGAACTGGTTTATGAATGGAGCAGCATAATCAAACACAGGCAGCATAAAATGTGTGCCAATATATATAAGCAGCTTAACACAATCTCAAGCAAAGTTCACAAGAATAGCAGCTGTAAAACATTTCAAGCACAGTGCAAATCACACCTTTAAAGTCAATGGAAATACACTATGGCAACAAGAATAAAAACAGTGTAACAGTTTTAACAAGACTATAGGCCAGTAACAAGTTTGAGTGAAACAACATAATGCAGCATGGCACAAAGTTGTAAAATGGTACATGAACACTAACCATTAAAGCAACGACAAATGTCACAAGAAAAATATATACAAGCACGTACATACATGTTCAAGAATGCACAGAAAAGATATGCAACATTCTATGAATGCACTAGAGTAAATTATAAACACGTGCATGAAGCACAGAGGAACAGTGGCATAAATAGTTACAAGGTTCTAAGTCCAAACAATGAAACGAAATTACATAATACCCAAATGGCACAAAGTAGTTCACGTATATACGATGCTTCAAGTCAAAGGCAAAGTAAAGCATCCAGTCATGATCAGTGTAACAACCCGGATTTTCAGAACCATTTTTTTTATTTATTTTGGCTATTTAAATGGATTTTGAATATTTAAAATGGTTTATTTTAAATAATAACGACTAAAAGTTTATTTTAAATGTAGTTAGAACGTATAAATTTATTTTAATTATAAAACGAGCATGAAATGGCGCGGTAGTTTGAAATTTTGATTTCTAATTTCAACTGAATGTATATGATTCAAAATAAATCGGATTTCAGTAAAACCAGAAATATTTGAATCTGTTTAACTATATCTTTCTAAGAATGTAAGAAACTGAGATTTAATAATATAAATTAAAAGTTATGTCCAGTTTAATATTTGAAATAGTTGCTAAGGAATTTATATATATTTTTAATAATATATATAGCCCTTAAAAATAGCCATTTTGCAAACGACCTCCGTTTTCAATGAAACCACTTTTGTTGGATTCGGAATTTCAAATTATTGTTAGGTTTCAAATTTCATAATTTTTGGAATTAATATGTGAGCACAGTTAATTTTAAATGTGTTTGTTCATTTCAGTTTGAATTTAACCGACTGGAAAATGACCATTTTTCAAACTGTCTCCAAATTCGACGAAATTAGTTTTTTAGGACCGTATCGTCAAAACATAGCTACATTTACTTTTCTGGAATTTTTGGAGTCAGTATGTGGCTTTGGTAAATCAAAATGTATGTTTAAATCAATATAGAAGGTTATATTAATTTGTATTTTAATTTTAGCGAAAACTGATCAAAATAGTCGAATTGGCTTACGGGGCATATCCCATTATGTCCGGAATGGGGGTAACTAGTTAGAAATGACAGTCGTTGGGTTCGATTTGGTGTTCGGATGTAAAATCACTATTCTTGGAATTAAAATAAAATAAAATAATTATATAAATTCCCCCTAATTAAACCCTAACCCTCCCATTCCAAAATCCGTCGTCATTCAACCCTCCCTCCGCCCAAATCGCGCCGCCCTCTTCAGAATACCGCCACCGTCGTCGATCCCCCCATCCCCACCTCCGGCCACCGCGCCACCCCTCCTTCCCCTCTCTCTCCCCTCTCCTCCTTCTCCAATTTGAAGACCGCCGCTCCTAAACCCCCGAACCCGCCACCCCAACCCTCCGCCGTCCACCAACCACCCCCCACACCCTCCTCATCCACCTGCATCACCTCTGGCCATCCACCGCCGACTGTGTAGCCCCCCTCCGACCAAAAATCCTATTTTTAACAATTTTCAATTTTACATTTTACACCCTAACCTCTTTTAGTCAATAACTTCCAATTCGAGCCCATATGGCGAAAACTCTACAATACGAAAATCGAAGAGCACGGTTTTCTCTTTGATTTGCGTATATGGAAGCCATATTTTGGATTGCGGAGTTGTTCAGAAAACGCGTTCAAAGTTTGTTGTCCAAATACCGTCTTTTCGCGAATTCTGGCAAAATGGAGCATTTTCGGAAAAAAGGAGGCGAAAGTTGTCCGGAATGGCGCATTTAAGCTAGAGAAAAAGACGGTGTGAAGATTGGAGCTCGTTTGCAAATTCTGGAACCAGAACAGCAAATCAGAACATCAGAAAATAACGGTAGAGTGGATCCCAATGTGAGAACACCTTCTCACAGAAATTATTTTACAGTTAAATATATCCTAGGCTGTAGACGGAGCTTAGTAGCTCTTGACATTATTTATTGTACAAACCATAGTTGTTTATCTGGATTGTATTATGGAATTTTGGATTGTAGTTGTAAAATTGATTGTGAATTGATTATGAGATTGTTTGGATTGATTGGGATTATTGTGTATGGCGCAAGCCAGTATCAGGAGAGGGGTAATGCTTGACATTACTCCGGTTTTAATATCGTGTCGTTATAATGCCGAAATTTTCTGAAATAAATATTTATTCATTAAAAATCTCATTTTTAATGTGTATATGAACCTTATAAAATATTCATGTGTTGAATAAAATGTTTGAACAATAAAAATATAATTTTATTGAATATATAAACTATATAAAATAGTCAAGTGTTGAAATAAATATTTTATCGTTAAAAATATAATTTTTAACGTACATGTGAACGGCATAAAATTCTCCTGAAATGAAAATAAATATTCATTTACGAATTGGATGATTTGTTTATGTACACCTATTTAACTGACATTGATTGGGACGATAAATTTTACACATCGCCCGACTGCACAAATAATATTCAGTATTTGTTGGTTGAAACGCCACAATGATATTTGGCATGCACTAATCCCAATTGTTTAGTTGTACGTCAATCGATTGGTTGACATATAGTTGTAAGCGTTAATTATTTATATTAATTATTATGCAGTTGTGTAAAGCACTCTGGATGATGGATGATTGGTTATCATTGTTGTTATATACATGGGTTGTATGAAATCCATATAAATAACAATATATGGTAATTGACTGTGTTTTATTTCAATTTAGGAATAACTAATATTTTAAAATAACAAATATTTTAAAATAATATTCAACAAAGGATTAAAATGTGAATTTGATGTTCGATTTTGGATGGACACGAAAATATTGAAGTATGTGAAGTTGTATTGATTAGATTTGCGCCATTTTAACGCGAACGATATTTATATCGATTTTTTTCATTTTTATAATGAATATCGAAAAGGAAATTCAAAATATGATATTTTGAAAATATTATCATTTAAATATTATAATGATAAGTAGTATTCAATTTTGATTTAAATTGAAATCAAAGTGGGAATCATTTTTAAAATGAATTTATAAAATCGTTTTGAACGAAATATATATTATATTGTATATATATATATATATTAATGGCTTGAATAGAACGCGCAGCGCTGCGATCATTCGCAAATTTTGACTATTGACTTCGAATTGACATTATGGGAGATCCGACCATTGGATTCTCCTAAAACCGGAACCATTGGGTTCGTATCAAAAAGTGCTTTCTAATGAATATAAGAGATTTGAAATCTAATGGTTGGATTTGGAATTATGTCTAAATCAAATTTGGTAAAGGTCGCTGTGGATGAAGTTCGGTGGCCATTATTGGAAATCGACTGTACGAGTCTTGATAAGATAATTAAAAATATTAATAATTTGTGTAAAATCATAATAAATGATTTGGAAATAATCTGGATGAAAAATTCGAATTTTGTAAAGATAAAAATATATTTTTATCAAAATGAACTAGTTGTTAACTAGAAAGATAATCCAACGTTTTTAAATAAATAAATTGGATTTGTGAATGGTTTTAATCTAACCAGAGTTTTCCAATGTATGAATTGGAATGGATTTGAATAGAAATCATCTTCGGGATATTTCGATATTGAATTCCGTGACTATGCGGAGTGGAGGAATTTGGAAGATAGATATATATTGTTATTCCCCATACGATATGTGTTGGTTTCAGAATTTGATATTGAATGTAAGCCGATATAATTTCCGTTTAGAGCCTTATATTTAATATCAAAGTGGATTTTGGGTTTGTCGTGAATGGTGTCTTCAGTAACACTGTTCTTAAACCCCATTTAAAAAGAATACATCTTTTAATTAAGATTATTAGAGTTTCCAGTTATATTTAATAATTGGAATAAAATGGAATGTGAATTGGGTATATTGTGAATTGTTTTTTTAACGACATTCGTTCTTTAACCCGATTAACAGTGAAATGTGATTTGGAATATATATAAATCTTTTAATAAGATTTAATGGAAATTTTCCAAAGTAAAGTTTTCCAATTTAATATATTAAATTGGAATTGAATGAAATTCGGTTTAGTGATAATCGAAGTGAGCTTCTGTGGAGGAAGACTGTTACTATATATGGAATTTAAAAGGCCTTGCCGTTATTCCGTTTATATTATTAGTCTGATACGGAATTTGATATCGATTATATATTGATCTGTTTTCCGTGAAGATTCCATAATTAATGGAACGTGATTTTCGGTTTATCGTGAACTGTGTTTTAAACGACATTGGTTCTTTAACCCGATTAAAGACAGGATTACATGTCTAACATTGTATTTCGAACCATATTGTTGATCTCTATTAGATATATATCTGTTTGGTGGCGGAGAATTTATTCTCTTGCTTAACACCCTTCTCTGAGATGTATGAGCTTAGAGGTTATATATTGGCAGAAATCAGTGGTACGGTGTAGATTGTCGATGTGGCATGTTTGTGTTTCCAAAGTTAAATAATCATTAAATAATGATTATTGGAAGAATAAAACTAATTGGAGTTTTAATGAATATTTAATTAGATTGAAATGAAAATGTGATAATTTCGATTATCAAATTTGGGAAATGATCGAGAATGGAGTACCGCCAGTTTTACTCTAGGCGATAGTTAAATCTTTAATTAGATTTGAACGTGAAATGGTAAATAAATTTACCGATAACACCATGGGTGTTAGATATGGGGTACTACCAGTTTTGATCCATGGGATGAATTGGTTGGGATTGGGATTGATAAATAAATGATTACTTCGGTAAGGCTCTATAATCCCCACTAGTTGATAATCCTTAATTTGGTTTTGGAATGGATATCCAAAGGAAGATTAAAGAATAAATTTAAAGAATTTATCATTGATAAAATTAATGGGAACCTTTCCCTAATAATGTGAATATTTGAATAAAAGAATATTCTGAATTGGAATGAGGCGTATAATGTGTTTTTATAGCACTTTATTATTGATTATAAAATATGCGGGTTATTCGAAAAAACTGGGTTTATCCCATTCTGAATAATTAATACGACGACTACAAATCGACGATGAAGACGGTGGTTGAAGACTGGAGTTCTTCACATCTTTTGGATGATTACTGATGTCTTGATTGGGCCATACACCCAAGATAAGGTAATAAGTGGTGATTTCCCAAACGTACTTGGAGATCGACCAGATATGCGAGGACCTCTCTCCTGTATTGGACATATGGGATGAGGAATAAGGTGCCCCCAGTTTCGTTAAGACCCAGAACGGACTTGTAAATGGATGTGTGCTTGACATTGGATTTCGTTTTGTATTGATTGATTTCTATTAAATATATATTTGTTTGGTGGCGGAGAATTTATTCTCTTGCTTAACACCCTTCTCTGAGACGTACGAGCTTAGAGGTTATATATTGATAGACATCAGTTGTACGGCGTAAATTGTCAGTGTGGCTTATTGAGATGTAAATGATCAAGGCTTTTTTTGAAAAGCAGAGTCTTGTGGTTGATGATTAAAGCAGGGCTTTATTTAGCATATCTTTGTGTATAGAGTTAATTCACGAGCCTCACACCCGGTATGAGTCAAAAAGGGGATCGTGACTTCAGGGAGTGCATGCGTTTCTTTCTAGCTAGAAGTGGTGTCATGGTATGGAGCCCATACATATTTTACTTATGTGGATGATGGATTGCGAGGCGCCTTGTTTTGAGTCCCTAGTGGCTCTAGATGTTGGTCGCTACTGGCCAAGTGATAGGTCCGATAGGACTGGAAAACGTATTGCTCAGGAATAATTAATCCACTAAAGTATGTGTGGACCGACCCTAAAGATCCAAGGGTTGCCCGTAGGTGTGATCCTGAGGCATTTTCTAGAGTGTCTCCAATCGGTGAGGAGCCATCCTTGGCCTCGACTCATAGATGGAAATCCAATTTCCAATACGTGACTTTTCGGGTTTAATTGTCGAACTAGTATGGCGACATAGTATATGGTAGCTATGTCGTTTATGATTGATACATTTATGTTGAAATTGTTTTTGAATCACTATACACTTATAGTAATATCAAAACGATTTGTTTTAAACGTACCAAGCATGTTTGGGTATTATAAGGGAAAACTCTATCCTCCGGCTTGCGTTGCAGTGTGATGGGACCTGAGTCTTATAATAGCTTCATTTTTCCAAAAAGCATTGCGTTGTTTGTTTTATGCACTGGTATTCTTGGGAGAAAACTCATTCCGTGTTATACGGCATGGTCCCTTGACTTACTCTATTTTACAGTAAAGTTTTAATAGTTGTTTTAGTTCTCATACCAGTCCCATGACTGCCTCGGAGTTTATTGATTCTACCTAAACTCTTAGTGCCCATATTTTCCACACGGGCAGTTGGTAGTTTTGGTTTTGCAGATTTCTTTTCCCAGGATCCTGGATTTACAGCTGGAGCTATATTTGGAAAGCTTTGTATCCATGTATCTCTTTCAGTTGTGTTATGTATTATTTTTCCACTGCTTTGTAATTTAAATCTCTGATATTTTTCTGATGTATATTATTTATTCATATTCTGATTTCTTGTACTCTAATGTAAATTGTTGTAATAGCAATGAAATGTTCTATTGTTTGTGTTCGGATTTTTCGTTTTCTCAACTCAATCCGGGCTTTCCCCATAAGGGCGAGTTTGGTTCATTTCATCGTGGTATCAGAGCTCTGGTTTACAGAGCTAGAGAACAAGACACATTAGAACCGAACGAAAGAATTCATCAGAGATTGGATTTGTAATATCCAATGAGAATGACTCGTTAGAGATAGGATCGGTAGTATCCTAGAATGAGTTTCAAAGAGTGTTATTTTTTAAAATAAAAATGAAAACAAATTTTGTTTTGAAAATTTAAACCTTATTATACGTATTTGAGTATTTTATTTTAAATTGATTTTGTACTACCAGGTGTATAGAGATTTTAATATACGTCTGATCCACATGTATACGAAGTTTTAAATATACTGGATGGATATAGAATCACACTCTTGACGCACGGGAATAATTCTGGTGATGCCACGACATCATCAGTGTTTATTTTCGAGTTTCGAAAGTGAGATGTCTATATATTTCCAATTGACTGGTGTGAGATCCAAAACTTAGTTAGAGTTTATCGTTGTGATTTGGCACTAAAAATATGATTTTTAAGTATATATAGAAAGATATATGTTGGAAAAATTAATCAACTAACTGATTGCTAATTGTGTTGTATGATTATTAGTTCAACTAATTAAAATATTGAAATGATCAAACTAATATGTGAATGGAAGGTAAATTTAGCCAAATCGAATCGAATATTGAACTGAATTGAAAATTGATTGGAATTGTATACATATACATGTATATATATTGAACAGGTCATAACATGGAAGCTAAGAAGAGGAATAAAATTGTATGCCCGACAAATAGGTACATATTTACTGTATTTATTTGGGCTTGATGATTTTATGAGTCGATTGGCAAGCCGCTTGGCTTTTCATTTTTCTTTTTGATTGATGAGGGCCCTGTGGGGCAAGTTGCGGTTTTAAATATCAACCCGTACAATGGAGGCTATGGCGAAATTTTTTGAAAATTTAGGGTGTTGGCCAAATTTTTGAGAAATTAGAAATTCTTAGAAACTGAAAAGTTGAAGAATGAAAGTTGAGTCGGATAGTTAAACAACTTTCAGCTCATTTCCTTTTCGAGGACGAAAAGATTTTAAATGGGGAGATTGTAACAACCCGGATTTTAAAAACCAATTTAAAATTTTTATTTTGGCTATTTTAATGGATTTTGAATATTTAAAATGGTTTATTTTAAATAATAACGACTAAAAGTTTATTTTAAACGTAGTTAGAACGTCTAAATTTATTTTAATTATAAAACGAGCCTGAAACGACGCGGTAGTTTGAAAATTCGATTTATAATTTCAATTAAATGTATAGGATTCAAAAAAAATCGGATTTCAGTAAAACCAGAAACATTTGAATCTGTTTAACATCTTTCGAACGAATGAAAGAAACTGAGTTTCATTATATAAATTAAAAGTTATGTTCAATTTAAAATTTGAAATAGCCACTATGGAATATTTTTTTAATAATATATATCACCCTTAAAAATAGCCATTTTGCAAACGACCTCCATTTTCGACGAAACCACTTTTGTTGGATCTGGAATGTCAAATTATTGTTGGGTTTCAAATTTCATAATTTTTGGAATTAATATTTGAGCGCAATGAATTTAAATGTGTTTGGTAATTTCAGTTTGAATTTAGTCGACTGGAAAATGACCATTTTTCAAACGTTCTCCAAATTTGACGAAGTCAAAACATAGCTAGATTTATTTTTTTGGAATTTTCGGCGTCAGTATGTGACCCCGGTAAATTAAAAAATATGTTTAAATCAATATAGAATGTAATATTAATTTATATTTTAATTTTAGTGAAAACTGATCGAAACAGTCGAATTGGCTTATGGGACATATCCCATTGTGTCCGGAATGGGGGTGATTAGTTAGGAATGACAGTCGTTGGGTTCGATTGGGAGTTCGGATGTAAAATCAATATTTTTGGAATTAAAATAAAATAAAATCCCCCTAATTAAACCATAACCCTAATAAAATAAAATCCGCCGGCCACCAACCGCCACCCAAACCCTCCCCAGCCAGTTGCGCTGCCTCTGGCCATCCACCGCCGACTGTGGGGCCCCCCTCCGACCAAAAATCCTATTTTTAACAATTTTTAGTTTTACATTTTACACCCTGACCTCTTTTAGCCAATAACTTCCAATCCGAGCCCCTATGGCCAAAACTCCACGATACCAAAATCGAAGAGCACGATTTTCTCTTCGATTTGGGTATATGGAAGCCATATTTTGGATTGTGGGGTTGCTTAGAAAACGCGTCCAAAATCTGTTGTCCAAATACTGTCTTTTCGCGAATTCCGGCGAAATGGAGTATTTTCGGAAGAAAGGACACTAGGCGAAAGTCGTTCGGAATGGCGTGTTTAAGCTAGAAAAAAGACGGCGTGAAGATTGGAGCTCGTTTGCAAATTTTGGAACCCGAACAGCAAATCAGAACATCAGCAAATAACGGCGGTGTGGATCCCAATGTGAGAACACCTTCTCACTCAAATTATTTTACAATTCAATATATCCTAGATTGCAGACGGAGCTTAGTAGCTCTTGACACTATTTATTGTACAAACCATAGTTGTTTATTTGGATTGTATTGTGGAAATTTGGATTGTAGTAAAATTGATTTTGAATTGATTGTGGGATTGTTTGGATTGATAGTGATCATTGTGTATGGCGTGAGCCAGTATCAGGAGAGGTGTAATGCTAGACATTACTCCGGTTTTAATATCACGCCGTTATAATGCCGAAATTTTCTAAAATAAATATTTATTCATTAAAAATATCATTTTTAATGTGTATATGAACCGTATAAAATATTCATGTGTTGAATAAAATGTTTGAACAATTTTTATTGAATATATGAACTATATAAAATAGTCAAGTGTTGGAATAAATATTTTATCGTTAAAAATATAATTTTTAACGTACATGTGAATGGCATAAAATTCTCCTGAAATGAAAATAAATATTCATTTACAAATCGAATGATTTGTTTATGTACACCCATTTAACTAACATTGATTGGGACGATAAATTTTACACATCGCCCGACTGCACAAATAATATTCAGTATTTGTTAGTTGAAACCCCACACGGGTATTGGGATGATATTTGGCGTACACTAATCTCAATTTTTTAGTTGTATGTCAATCGACTGGTTGACAGACTATTGTAAGCATTAATTATTTATATTTAATGCTTATGCAGTTGTGTAAAGCACTCTAGATGATTGGTTATCATTGTTGTTATACACATGTGTTGTATGAAATCCATATTAATAACAATATATGGTAATTGACTGTGTCTGATTTCAATTCAGGATATCAAATATTTTAAAAAAACGAATATTTTAAAATAATATTAAGTAAAGAATTAAAATGGGAATTTGATGTTCGATTTTCGATGGACATGAAAATATTGAAGTATATGAAGCCGTATTGATTAGATTTACGCCATTTTAATCCGAATGATATTTATATCGATATTATTCATTTTTATAATGAATATCGAAAAGGAAATGATTTCAAGAGATTTTGAAAATATTATCATTTAAATATTATAATGATAAGGAGTATTCAATTTTGATTTAAAATTAAAATGAAAGTGGGAATCGTTTTTAAAACGAATTTATAAAATACCTTTTGAACGAAATATTATATATATATATATTATATATATTAATGGCTTGAATAGAACGCGTCGCACCGCGACTGTTCGTGAATTTCGACCGTTGACTTCGAATTGACATTACGGGAGATCTGACCATCGGATTCTCGTAAGACCAGAAACGTTGGGTTCGTATCGAAAATAGCTTTCCAACGAATATAAGAGATTTAAAATCTAACGATTGGATTTAGAATTATGTCCAAAACAAATTTGGAAAAGGTCGCTATGGATGCAGTTCGGTTGCCGTTATTGGAAACCAACTATACGAGCCTTGATAGAATTATTAAAAATATTAATAATTTGTGTAAAATCATAATAAATGATTTGGAAATAATTTGGATGAAAAATTCCAATTTTATAAAGATGAAAATATATTTTTTACCAAAATGAACTAGTTATTAACTAGAAAGATAATCCAACGTTTTTAAATAAATCAATTGGATTTGTGAATGGTTTTAATCTAACCAGAATTTTCCAATGTATGAATTGGAATGGATTTGAATAGAAATCATCTTGGGGATATTTGGATATTGAATTCCGTGACTATGCGGATATTGTAGAGGAATTTGGAAGACAGATGTATATCGTTATTCCCCATACGATATGTGTTGGTTTCAGAATTTGATATTGAATGTAAGCCGATATAATTTCTGTTTATAGCCTTATATTTTCAATGAGAAAAGCAGCATCGTCGGGTCCTGATGGGTTTACAGTATTCTTTTATATCCACTGCTGGCATATCGTCTCATTGGTTGTTGATTTGAATGATATGTTTGGATTATGTGGTTGATTGCTTGAATATAAACCTGAAATTGGATAGACTTGGTTGAAAACCAATCCGGAATTAATAAGTTGAATAAATTGATCCAAATTTAACGAATCTGAATGGATATTTGAAAAGTAAATGAATTGTTAAGAAATAATTATAAATAAATTTCATGGGAATTAAATTGCACGTAGAATTGGTTGGAATGAATGATATGGATATTTGAACCTAATTGAGATTGTTTTAGGGACTAATGAAATTCACTGGAGTTGAAAACAGGTGCAAAAGAGCTAATTCAACTTTAAAATTCATCCAACAAAATTCTGGAGTAAACTGAATCCAGTTTGCCATGCTAGTCGAGCAAGCTCAAGTATAATTTATCGCTTATCGCATAATAACGCTCGCAAAAAGGTACGTCTACACAAAATATAAATTTTTTGTTTTTATTTGGGTTTTGAGATTTGATTTTGAATTTTTCCGACCGTGTTGGTCGACGTATATATATTTCTTGAACATGCAATATTGCAAGTGTCCCTCCGTACAGGGGAGAATCTGCCAAAAAAAATTCAAAATTTTAAGGTATTAGAATTTTTTTGAAGATTTTCGGAATTTTTTTTTATTAGAATTAAATTGGTTTTAAAACCAATTGGGTTAGTTTTGGAAATAAAACCGAGTTTTAATTAAATATTTTTGTAAAGATAATGAGCTGTAACGTTCTTTCTGCCTTAGTAATTTTGGGGACGAAATTCTTCTAAGGGGAAAGGGATGTAACGTCCCATATTTTCTGGCCAATTATTTAAATTATTTTATTATTTAAAATATTGATTTTAATTTAAATAATTGAATTTGACCATTTTATTTTGAATATGTTATTAATATAAATAATATCATAACATTTTAATTCCAAAATATTTGGGAAATGTTGAATTTGCAGTCTAATGTCAATTGACAATTTAAAATGGTTTAATATTGTTTATGTTGAAATTATATTAACAAACTCGTTTATTAAACGAAGGTTGAACGTTTAGTTTATAATTTAATTATAAAACGAGTTGCAGCGGCGCGGTAGTTCATAATATTGCGTTTTGAACTTTAAACGCATGTACAGGATCCATCATAAGTTGGATTTTCCCGAAACAAGAAACTCTGAATCTATTGGATAATATTTTTCTAATGAAAGAGAAAATTTGAGTTTTTATATCGTAGATTTTAATTTATGTCCAAATCAAATTTTAAAATAGTCACTATGAAATTCGTTTATATAATATAGCGATTTATTATAAGATAAAAGGAATTTATATATATATATATATACACGAAATATCATTTTAAACTTAGAATTTAAATTATGAAGGTTAAATCAATTTCTGTATGTCCGAAATATTAAACTATTGTATGAATTTCAATTTTTATTTTGACCGATGTTTGTATGGGTCCGTACGAACCTTAAACGACGCACGTTATACGCCAAAATTATCGTTAGTCTTTTCAGTAAAATATCATTTTTCGTCTCAAATAAAAATCCTCCATCATTTCAATATAAAACTTAAACGCCTTTCACATGTCCTGCCATTTTCTTCTGAATCAACGTAAAGTCATGTGGAAAATTTCAGCTACCATATACCACGTGAAAGGAGTGAAACATCTCTGCCCTTTCTGAGCATCGCACATGATTTTTCCTTTTACATCTGTGCTATTTAGGTGCGACCACACGCCTCACCAAAATATCTCTGCACATGAAATCCTCAACACATGAGAAAGAGAGGAACAACAACAGACAAAGGTACAACACAACCATGTGTATTTCTTTACACCAATCACCTGCAAATCTTTCTGCTCCTGTTTCGGCAATTCAAAACAGGCTTGTACATACTCTGCAAACCATATTCTGCATGTTACCTACTGTCTTAGGTCGGTTGTTCATCAGCTTTAAAAAAAATATATATATATATAAATATTTTTGCAGTGTGTTTTCTTTTCTAAATTAATGTCCACCATGTACTAATCTGAGCGCTAACATAAGTAACATGTGCCCTGCCAAAGGAAACAACAAATCGCTGAAAAGAAAAGTAAGAAAAATCTCTGCAACCAGTTTCAGAAACCATGTTACTCTCCTCTATTTAAGTCGATTGGCCTAGTACCCAAACAAATCAATCTTCCTCTTCTTTAAATAAATCAGTAAAATGTAAACACAGTAAACACGAAATGAAAACAAAATCTCCACAAAATTCCTATAAATCCAAACCAAAACGGAATCGAGCCGCTCCAGATCCACTGAACTCGTTAAAACGAGAGCTACAAATGCATCGTCCTTTCCACCACAAACTAGGATTTGTTGGAAGCTGAGCTTCGCGGGGTGGCTGCAACGATTGGAGAGGCTGCCGGAGTTTGAGATGGGGGGAGGCAGAATGGACTTTGCAGATCACCATGAAAGTCGGAGGCGGTACTGGTATGGACCTCAACTCGGGGTTTGGTGCTAAGTAGTGCAGCTTTGGGTTACCGTGTTGGTGGCGTATGATCAGTCGGAGTTAAGGCGGAGCTAGGTTGGTGGAGGTCTACGGCGAAGGGTAGCCTGGGCGCACATCTCCGGTGGGTCTGACAATGT
This sequence comes from Allium sativum, assembly GCA_030737875.1. Taxonomy (NCBI): domain Eukaryota; kingdom Viridiplantae; phylum Streptophyta; class Magnoliopsida; order Asparagales; family Amaryllidaceae; genus Allium; species Allium sativum. The sequence continues at coordinate 482,818,653 of CM060919.1, read as the reverse complement.
GGGGTCCAGTCGGGTGTAGGGATGGCAACGACGGTTTAAAAGGGTGAAGTGGAGTTCGGTAAACAAGAAGGAAGAAGAAAATTAAATAACCTGGAAAAGGTAGCTAGAGAGAAGAGGAAAGTGGCAGTTTAAAATGGTGGTGTGACTTCTCTTGAAGGGATATAGGAGAAGGAAGAAACGTTGGGCGGGCCTGTGAATTTCCGTTATGGGCTTGGGCCCTATGGGTTTAAAATATATATATATAAAGAAGAAGACAGTTCGAATCCAAGATTGGAAGAAAGGTAATACTAATGTTAGCTCACATGGGTCATGAAGACTGAAGAAAGCAAACCTAAGGAAGAAGTTTTAACGAGATGCTGGGGTGAAGCAATATGAGCCGTAAAAGACGTGTGAAAGTTAAGGTAATAACCACGTAATTAACAACTGATTAGTTTAATTATTAATTTAATTTAATTATATTATTAAAAACCAAGTCAATATTGTAATAGTGATAATTATTTCAAACGTTGTCAGAAATTCGCGAAATAAGTATCACTGGGAACGTATCGAAGAAGAATACGCAATCGAGCAGAAATGGGTGGTGACGGAAGCAACTGGAATTTCATGTATTTTTAAATGCTTGTTTAAAAACATATGAGACATCGCTGAGATCGTTCACCGAAATAAAAGGTGAGTTAACTCTCACACTTTTTTGAACTGCTATGATGTGATAAATTCATATAATTAAAATATCATTAACAGTATTAGTTGATTGGCTGCCTTGGTTGCTTATGGTTGATTAAATGGTTGCTGTTAATTATATTATCATCGTTAATTTTTTAGTTTAATTTTTTTTGATATCATAATGTTATAATAATCTGTGATGTAGGGAAGAACAGGTTGGAGGGATCCGACCGGATTCCTCAAATATTATGTACATTGTTTATTTTTATATTGTTTATATATATATATGTAACAACCCGAAAATCTGGGCCAGTTTAAAATTTTTATTTTGGCAATTTTAGCGAATTTTGATTATTTAAAATGAATTATTTTAAATAATGTAGGCGAGAAGAATGTTTAAAATTGAATTTGACATATATATTTATATACGTCGTCGTTAGAATATAAATAATTATATATAATTATAAATAGAATTGAAAATGGCGTGGTAGTTCGATAATTCGATTTCAAACTTCAATTGAATGTACCGGGTGCAAAACAATCCGGATTTTAGTGAAACCAAAAAACATTAGGATCTAATTGATAATATCTTTCCAACGAATCCGGGAAATCGAAATTTCATAGCGGGAATCAAAAGATATGTCCAGTTGAAAATTCTGAATAGTCGCTATGGAATTCAGGCCCTTAAAAATGGGAATTTTGCAAACGACCTCGGATTTCGACGAAACCACTTTTGTTGGGTCCGTGATGTCAAATTATTGCTAGATTCCAAATTTCATAGTTTTTCGAATCAATATGTGAGCGTGGAGAAGGAAAACGCGTTTGACCAGTTTTAGTTGATTTTAATCGACTGGAAAATGGCCATTTTTCTAACGGCCTCGGAATTTGACGAAATTAGTTTTGTTAGGACCGTATCGTCAATACGAAGCTAGAAAATATTTTTCTGCAATTTATAGAGTTAGTATGTGGCCCCGGTAATTTGAAATGTGCGTTTGAATTGAATATATAGAGATTTATATTTTAAATTTAACGGAAACTGATTGTAACAGTCGAAATGGCTTACGAAACCTATTCCATTGTGTCCGGGATGGGGGTAGTTAGCTAGCGGCGACACTGGTTGGGTTTGATTTGGAGTTTAAATGAAAATTCCCTTTTTAAAAGAAAAATAGAATTAAATATTAATTAAAATAAACTATACCCCTACCCCCTTCTCCTTCTATACCGTTCATTTCAAAAAAAAAAAAAAAAAACCGTCGAACCCTGGAATCGCCCGCCGCTCCCCTCGAAGACCGCCGCCGCCAGAGGTTCCCCCCCCCTCCGTTGATCGACTTCTTCTCCCCCTCCTCTCTCCGGCGTTCTTCTCTCCCTCCCCCTTTTCTTGCTTTAAAAACCGTGCCCTAGCCCCAATCCGCAGTGGTAGGACCTGCTTCCCCCCCCCCTAGCCGACCTCTGCACCCCACCGCCCCTTCCCCGAGACCACCATACCCCCTCCGACCGTTCACCGTTCGTGTAGGGCCACCCCCATCTCTGAAAAATTCGATTTTCTGTAAGTATTTTTAATTTATTCATTTTTAGTCATATGAATGTGATTAATTCAGTAATTATATGTTTTTGAATATAAAGGATTTTTATTTACATTTTTAACATAGAAAGATTTGATTTTTATTGATATATGAATAGATCTTCATTTGTATGAAGGAGAGATTTTTAAATTAGAAAAGACGAGATTTTTAAAATAGAAAAGGCGAAATCTTTATAGTTGAAAAGGCGAAATCTTTATAGTTGAAAAGGCGAAATCTTTATATTGAAAAAGGCGAGATTTTTTATATTGAATAGCGAGGTGAAAATTCGATTTTTAAATATATGAAGTGATTATAAAAATATGATTTTTTAAAATTGAAAGTAAACAAATAAAAATGTGATTTTTATTTTAAAGACATCTAAATATAAAAATGTGTGATTTTTATATATGTAGTGGCTACGGGCAACGAAGATGACGAAGATGCGATAGCGATGAAGATTTCTATCAAAGAAGTGCCGTGGAGTTAGGATAGCTATCGGTGAGAATTTCTCACCTTTCAATTTCTTTTTCTAGTTATATATATATACTAGGATGCAGACGGTGCTTAGTAGCACCCGACACAATCGTCCACAGACCATGGACTTGTTTGTTTGGTTGCATAAATTAATTTGATGACTTGATTTGAATTGGTTGTTTGGGTGAATTTGATTGATGTGTGAATGGCGTGGGCCTTCACTAGACCGGGGATAAGGCTAGGCCTCGTCCCGTTTCTAGTATCGTGCCGTTATGCCGCCGAAATTTTCTAAAATATGTTAGAAAAATAAAAATATCATTTTATTGAATAAATGAACCGAATAGAATATTCATAGGTTGAATAAAATGTTGTATCGTTAAAAATATAATTTTTAACGTGAATATGAATAAATAAATATTCATTTACAAACCCGACGGTTTGTTTATGTACACCTATTTGAAGGACATTGATTGGGTCGATAAATTTTACACATCGCCCAACTGCACAAATAAAATATTTGTTTGATTGTTTGAAACCCCACACGGGTGTTGGGATGAAATATGAAGTTCACTCATCCTGATTGATTAAATATGTCGATCGATTGATTGACAGGCTGTTATAAGCGTTAGATATCTATATTTGATGCTTATACGGTGTAGTGCACTTTGGTTGATGGTTGATTATTTTTCAATGCTATTATATACATGTGTTGTATGAAAATCCATATAATTAACTTTATATGGTAATTGATTGGGCCTCATTCCAATTTAGAAAATAAAGAACAACATAAAATAAAGGTTCATGTGTTGACAGTACTCATCCATTGAGATTGGTCATGTGTTGAACGAAATATTTTGATAATAACAACTATTTTGAAAAAGAAATTTATGAAGCCGTGTTGATTAGATTGACGCCATTTTGACGTGAACGATATTTATATCGATTTTAAACGATTTCGAAATGAATTGAATATAAAACGATTTCGAAATGAATTGAATATAAAACGATTTCGAAATGAATTGAAAATAAAACGATTTCGAAGTGAATTGAATTGAAAACGATTTCGAAATGAATTGAATATAAAACGATTTCGAAATGAATTGAATATAAAACGATTTCGAAGTGAATTGAATTGAAAACGATTTCGAAATGAATTGAATTGAAAACGATTTTGAAATGAATTGAATTGAAAACGATTTCGAAATGAATTGAATATAAAACGATTTCGAAGTGAATTGAATTGAAAACGATTTCGAAATGAATTGAATATAAAACGATTTCGAAATGAATTGAATATAAAACGATTTCGAAATGAATTGAATTAAAAATGATTTCGAAATGAATTGAATTGAAAACGAATTCAAATTGAATTGAAAATGAATTGAAACGAATTCAAATCGAATTGAAATTTGAATTGAATAGAAATGAATTTTAGAACGAATTTATAAAGAAGAATTCAATTTTGCTTTGGATTGAAATGGAAGTTGAAATTGTTTTTGAAACGAATTTAAAACTATTTATATAATTCGTTTTAAATGGAAATCGACGAAATATATATTATATATATTATATATATAATATAATGGCCTGAATAGAACGCGCCGCGCCGCGGCAGTTCGTGAATTTCGACCATTTATTTCAAACGGACATTACGGGAGATCCGACCGTCGGATTCTCCTAAAACCGGAACCGTTGGGTTCGTATCGAAAAGAGCTTTCTAACGAATGTGATAAATTAGAAATCTAACGGTTGGATTTGGAATTATGTCCAAATCAAATTTGAAAAAGGTCGCTATACGTGCAGTTCGATGGCCATTGGTGGAAATCGACTGTACGGGCCTTGATAAAATTATTAAAAATAGTAATAATTTGTGTAAAATCATAAGAAATGATTTGTGAAGATTTGGGATGAAAAACTCCATATTTGAAAAGATAAAAATAGATTTTTATCGAAATGAACTAGTTTTGAACTAGAAATATAATTCTATTTATTTTTAAATAAATAAATTGAATTTGAAAAGGGTTTTAAAAATAATCAGAATTTCCAATGATTGCATTGGAGTGGATTTGAATCGAAATTGTCTTCGGAATATTTCGATGTTGGAATTCGCGATTATGCAGATGTTGTTATGGAAATTTGAAAGATATATATCTATATCGTTATTTCCAATACGACATTTGTTAATCGTAGAATTTGATATTGAATATAAGCCGATATATTTTCTATTCAGAGCCTTATATTGAATATCAAATGTGATTTGGGTTTGTCGTGAATGGTGTCTTCACTAACACTGTTCTTGAACCCAGTTGAGAAATGATTAAATCTTTTTATTTAGATTTAATGAAAGGTACCAATTAAATAATATTTTATTGGAATTGAATTGATATTGATTTTTGGGTTTATCGTGAACAGTGTTTTAAACAACACTCGTTCTTTAACCCGATAATTAATGAATGTGATTTTGGGTTTATCGTGAACTATGTTTTTAAATGACACTGATTCTTTAACCCAGTTAAAGATTAAAACTAAGAGGAGTTTTAATGAATCTTTAATTAGATTGAAAAGATCGAAAATGGAGTACCACCAGTTTTGCTTCAGGCGATAGTTAAATCTTTAATTAGATTTGAACGTGAAATGGTAATTGAATTTACCGATAACACCGTGGTGTTAGATATGAAGTATTACAAGTTTTACTTCATGGGATGAATAGGTTGGGATTGGGAAATTAAAACCAATGATTACTACGGTAAGGTTCGCTAATTCCGACTAGTTGAATCGAAATTCAAAGGAAGATTAGAGAATAAATTCAAGAAATTATCTTGGATAAAATTAATGGGAACCTTTCCCTATGAATGTGAAATCAGAAACTAACTGTCGGTTAGCTAAGCAGAATGGTTTTCTGGATATTGATCTGATGTTGGTTTCGGCCTTCGGGGTTAATATTTGGGAGATTATTCTCTTGATTAATTTATGGTTAGTGACTGATGAATTGGAATGAGGCGTATGTTGTGTTTGTGTAACACTTATTTAAAATATACGCGAGTTATTCGGAAAGACCGGGTTTATCCCATTCTGAATAACTGATACGACGATAAGTCGAAGATGAAGACGATGGTCGAAGACCGGAAGTCTTCACGTCGTTTGGGTGATTACTGATGATCTTGATTGGGCTGTACACCCAAGAAGATGGAAACAGTTGGTGATCGTCCAGACGTACTTGGAGATCGATGGATATGCGGGGTACTAGGTGCCTCCGGTTTCGTTCAGACCCAGAACGGACTTGTAAATGGACTGTGTGTCTGACATTGGATTTTAGTCCGTGTGATTGATCTCTAAAATATATATCTGTTTGGCGGCGGAGAATTTATTCTCTTGCTTAACGCCCTTCTCTGAGACGTACGAGCTCAGGGGTTATATATTGATGGATATCAAACGCATGGAGTGAATTGCCTGTGTGGCATGCCTAAGTGGCAATTGATCGAGGCTTCTGTTGAAAAGCAAAGTCTTGTGGTGATGATCAAAGCACGGCCTTTGTGGCGTAGCTTTGTGTAACGTTTACTTCGCGAGTTTCACACCCGGTATGAACCAAAAACGGGAGACGGACGTCAGGGAGGGCATGCGTTTCTTTCTAGCTAGAAGTGGCGTCAGTGGTTTTACACGCCCTGACGAGTTTGACTTATGTGGTTGTTTGTGACGGCAAGGAATCTCGCTCGGTCCGAACCAGTCGCTAAACCGACCCAGACCGTTCGAAACGCCCTATCGTTCGAGAACACGACAAATCAGAATGCATACAGAAGAACCTTTCATTGTATATTACAACAACGCATCAGATTACATGAATATACAGAGTATAAATGAATATTACACAGAAATATCAGAGATTTAAATTACATTTAAATACATAGCAGCGGAAAATAGTACAATACACAACTAGAAGAAGATATACGGATACAAAGCTTTCCGGATATCGTTCCAGCTGTAAACCAGGATCCTGTGAATATAAATCTGCAAAACCAAAACTACTAGCTGCCCGTGTCGAAAATAAGGGCACCCAGAGTTTAGGTTAAAACAATAAACTCCAGGTCAGTCATGTGACTGGTGTGAGAACTAAAACAGTTATTAATCTTTATTTTAAATCATTAGGTAAATCAAGGGACCACGCCGTATAACACGGAACGGGTTTCCTCCCAAGAATACCAGTGCATAAAACAAACAGCGCAATGCTAAATAAAGAAAAATGAAGCTGTTATAAGACCCAGGTCCCATCACACAATGCAACGCAGTCGAGGATAGGGTTTTCCCTTATAACAGCCAAAGAATGCTTGATACGTTTTAAAACGAATCATTTGATACTATTATAAGTGTGTAAAACAACTTCAAATCATAAGTATCAATCATAGGCGGCATAAGCGCCCCATCCCACTATGTCGCCATATATAGGATTACAATTAAAACCGCAAATGTCACGTATTTGGAAATTGGATTTCCGTCTATGAACCGAGGCAAAAGATAGTCCTCAACCGATTCGTGACTCTCTAGCCCGAGCCACAGGTCAGAGCTCGAGTGACCTTGGAGCGACAGGGCCGGTCCACCGATGTGGATTAAAATGCCTGAACACTACGTTTCCCCACCCTATGGGGTGTAAGTCTGGTCCGTCAGCCGACCAAAATGCATCGGCCGAAACCGATATAACCGAGGCGCCTCGCAACAGCAACAACCACATAAGTCAAACTCGTCAGGGCGTGTAAAACCACTGACGCCACTTCTAACTAGAAAGAAACGCAAGTCCTCCCTGAGGTCCGTCTCCCGTTTTTGGTTCATACCTGGTGTGAAACACGCGAGGTAAACGTTACACAAAGCTACGCCACAAAGGCCGTGCTTTGATCATCACCACAAGACTTTGCTTTTCAACAGAAGCCTTGATCATTTGCATCTTAGCATGCCACACAGGCAAACCATCCTATGCAACCGATATCAGTCACACAGAATGAAATCCGATGTCAGACACACAGTCCATTTACAAGTCCGTCCTGGGTCTGAACGAAACCGGAGGCACCTAGTACCCCGCATATCCATCGATCTCCAAGTACGTCTGGACGATCACTAACTGTTTCCATCTTCTTGGGTGTACAGCCCAATCAAGATCATCAGTAATTACCCAAACGACGTGAAGACCTCCGGTCTTCGACCATCGTCTTCATCTTCGACTTATCGTCGTATCAGTTACTCAGAATGGGATAAACCCGGTCTTTCCGAATAACTCGCGTATATTTTAAATAAGTGTTACACAAACACAACATACGCCTCATTCCAATTCATTAGTCACTAACCGTAAATTAATCAAGAGAATAATTCCCCAAATATTAACCCCGAAGGCCGAAACCAACATCAGATCAATATCCAGAAAACCATTCTGCTTGGCTAACCGCCAGTTAGTTTCTAAATTTCACATTCAAATCTAATTAAAGATTTAACTATCGCCTGGAGCAAAACTGGTGATACTCCATTCTCGATCTTTTCAATCTAATTAAAGATTCATTAAAACTCCACTTAGTTTTAATCTGTGACTGGGTTAAAGAATCAGTGTCATTTAAAACACGGTTCACGATAAACCCAAAGTCACATCCCATTAATTATCGGGTTAAAGAACAAGTGTTATTTAAAACACTGTTCACGATAAACCCAAAAATCAATATCCATTCAATTCCAATTAAATATTATTTAATTGGTACACTTCATTAAATCTAAATCAAAAGATTTAATCTTTTCTCAGCTGGGTTCAAGAACAGTGTTAGTGAAGGCACCATTCACGACAAACCCAAATCACATTCATTAATTATCGGGTTAAAGAACAAGTGTTATTTAAAACACTGTTCACGATAAACCCAAAAATCAATATCAATTCAATTCCAATTAAATATTATTTAATTGGTACACTTCATTAAATCTAAATAAAAAGATTTAATCTTTTCTCAACTGGGTTCAAGAACAGTGTTAGTGAAGACACCATTCACGACAAACCCAAATCACATTCGATATTCAATACAAGGCTCTGAATAGAAAATATATCGGCTTATATTCAATATCGAATTCTACGACTAACAAATGTCGTATTGGAAATAACGATACTAATATATATCTTTCAAATTTCCATAACAACACCTGTAATATCACGAATTCCAACATCGAAATATTCCGAAGACAATTTCGATTCAAATCCACTCCAATGCAATCATTGGAAATTTTGGTTATTTTTAAAACCATTTCAAATTCAATTTATTTATTTAAAAATAAATAGAATTATAATTCTAGTTCAAAACTAGTTCATTTCGATAAAAATCTATTTTTATCTTTTCAAATAGGGAGTTTTTCATCCCAATTCTTTCTAAATCATTTCTTATGGTTTTACACAAATTATTACTATTTTTAATAATTTTATCAAGGCCCGTACAGTCGATTTCCATCAACGGCCATCGAACTGCACTTACAGCGACCTTTTTCGAATTTGATTTGGACGTATCTCCAAATCCAACCGTTAGATTTCTAATTTCTAATATTCGTTAGAAAGCTCTTTTCGATATGAACCCAACGGTTCCGGTTTTAGGAGAATCCGACGGTCGGATCTCCCGTAATGTCCGTTTAAAATAAATGGTCGAAATTCGCGAACTGCCGCGGCGCGGCACATTCTATTCAGGCCATTATATTATATATATAATATATATAATATATATTTCGTCGATTTCTATTTAAAACGAATTATATAAATAGTTTTAAATTCGTTTCCAATTCTATTTCAACTTCTATTTCAATTCAAAGCCAAAATTGAATTCTTCTTTATAAATTCGTTTTAAAATTCATTTCTATTCAATTCGAATTTCAATTCAATTTGAATTCATTTCAATTCGCTTTCAATTCCATTTGAATTCGTTTTCAATTCAATTCATTTCGAAATCGTTTTCAATTCATTTCATTTCGAAATCGTTTTCAATTCAATTCATTTCGACGAAATCGTTTTCAATTCAATTCATTTCGAAATCGTTTTCAATTCAATTCATTTCGACGAAATCGTTTTCAATTCAATTCATTTCGAAATCGTTTTCAATTCATTTTGAATTCGTTTTCAATTCAATTCATTTCGAAATCGTTTTCAATTCAATTCATTTCGAAATCGTTTTCAAAAATCGATATAAATATCGTTCACGTCAAAATGGCGTCAATCTAATCAACACGGCTTCATATATTCCTTTATTTTCAAATATTCTATTTCAAATATTTCTTTTTCAAATATTTCTTTTTCAAAACTGGAATGAGGCCCAATCAATTACCATATAAAATTAATTATATGGATTTTCATACAACACATGTATATAATAGCATTGAAAATAATCAACCATCAACCAAAGTGCACTACACTGTATAAGCATCAAATATAGATATTCAACGCTTATAACAGCCTGTCAATCAATCGATCGACATATTTAATCAATCAGGATGAGTGAACTTCAAATTTCATCCTAACACCCGTGTGGGGTTTCAAACAATCAAACACATATTTTATTTGTGCAGTTAGGCGATGTGTGAAATTTATCGACCCAATCAACGTCATTCAAATAGGTGTACATAAACAAACCGTCTGGTTTGTAAATGAATATTTATTTATTCACATTCACGTTAAAAATTATATTTTTAACGATAACACATTTTATTTTAACATATGAATTTCTATTCAGATCATTCTTTAAATAAAATGCTATTTTTATTTTTCTAACTTATTTTAGAAAATTTCGGCGGCATAACGGCATGATACTAGAAACGGGACGAGGCCTAGCCTTATCCCCGGTCTAGTGAAGGCCCACGCCATTCACTCATCAATCAAATCAATTTCATTATGCAAACCACATAATTTGGAGTAAGGGTCTAACCTAGCCTTACTCCTTCGCCTTATAACGGCGCACGTCTAATCCTAACCAATTTATCGATTCGATTTTTCACACCACAAACCACATTCAAACCAATATCACAATCAATAACCAAACAGCCAAACAAACAAGTCCATGGTCTGTGGACGATTGTGTCGGGTGCTACTAAACACCGTCTGCATCCTAGTATATATATATAACTAGAAAAGAAATAGAAAGGTGAGAAATTCTCACATTATAGCTATCCTAGCTTCACGGCACTTCCAATGCAGGAAATCTTCACTGTTCTCGCCTTCTTGTCACCTTCGTTGACCGTATACACTGTATATAAAAAATCACATTTTTATATTCTCTATTATATAAAAATCATATTTTTATTTCGAAGTTCAATATATAAAAATTCTATTTTTCTTTCGAAGTTCAATATATAAAAATTCTATTTTTCTTTCGAAGTTCAATATATAAAAATTCTATTTTTCTTTCGAAGTTCAATATATAAAAATTCTATTTTTCTTTCGAAGTTCAATATATAAAAATTCTATTTTTCTTTCGAAGTTCAATATATAAAAATTCTATTTTTCTTTCGAAGTTCAATATATAAAAATTCTATTTTTCTTTCGAAGTTCAATATATAAAAATTCTATTTTTCTATCGAAGTTCAATATATAAAAATTCTATTTTTCTATTTTTCTTTAAGTATAAAAACCATATTTTTATTTTTCTTAAAGTATAAAAACCATATTTTTATTTTTCTTAAAGTATAAAAACCATATTTTTATTTTTCTTAAAGTATAAAAACCATATTTTTATTTTTCTTAAAGTATAAAAACCATATTTTTATTTTTCTTAAAGTATAAAAACCATATTTTTATTTTTCTTAAAGTATAAAAACCATATTTTTATTTTTCTTAAAGTATAAAAACCATATTTTTATTTTTCTTAAAGTATAAAAAATAAATCAAAGACTGGATTTTTATATAAACTAGAAACTGATTTACAAAAATAAAAAAAATAAAAATAAATCACTTACAGTATTTATCTGGAAAAGGGGAGGGATTCGGAGTCGCCTCTCGAGTCTCGCGTTGCAGGCGAGGGGGGTGCTGGACTTCGTGGTGGAGGAAGAAGAAGAAGGGGTCGCGACAGCAGCAGGGGGGGTTTCGATTTGCGGTGGCGTTCAGGGGAATTGGGGGTTGCGTCGGCGAGGGCTTGCTGGGAGAGGGGGTTGCGATCTCCAATCGGTCGTGGAGGGAGGAGCGGCCATCGCGGTTGGTGATCCATCGGGGGGCCGATATGGTGGCGGCGGCGGTTAATCCCCCGTCGCCCCTTTGTCGTTCCCTTTTTTTTTTTTTTCCTTTTTAAGTCTGAAATGAATTCGAAGAAGGGGGGGGCCAGAGATAAGGGGAAAGGTTGTTTTTTTTTTATTTATTTTATTATTTAATTATTTTATTCCTTAAAAGTTGACTTTTACATATGACCTCGAAACGAGGCCCACCGCCTGTCGTCCATAGCGTATTACCCCCATTCCGAACACAATGGGATATGTATCGCAAGCTGATTCGATTGTTACAATCAGTTTCCTTTAAATTTACATTTAAATCGCTATATTGAATTTTAAACGTACATTTCCAATTACCGGGGTCCCATACTAACTAGAAAAATTCCAGAAAAATATTCTCTAGCTTCGTATTGACGATACGGTCCTAATAAAACTAATTTCGTCGAATTTTGAGACTGTTAGAAAAATGGCCAATTTCCAGTCGATTAAAATCAACTGAAACTGGTCAAACGCGTTTTCCTTTGCCACGCTCACATATTGATTCGAAAAATTATGAAATTTGAAACCTAGCAATAACTTTACATCACGGACCCAACAAAACTGGTTTCGTCGAAATCCGAGGTCGTTTGCAAAATTGCTATTTTTAAGGGCCTGAATTCCATAGCGACTATTCAGAATTTTCAACTGGACATATCTTTTGATTCCCGCTATGAAATTTCAATTATTCGGATTCGATAGAAAGATATTATCAATTAGATCCTATCATTTTTGGTTTCACTTAAATCCGGATTGTTTTGCACCCGGTACATTCAATTGAAGTTTGAAATCGAATTATCGAACTACCGCGCCATTTTCAATTCTATTTATAATTATATATAAATATTTCTATTCTAACGACGACGCGTATAATATATACGTTCGAATTATATTCAAAATAAATTTCTCGTCGATATTATTTAAAATAATTCATTTTAAATATTCAAAATTCGTCAAAATTGCCAAAATAAAATTTTCAAACTGGCTCGCATTTTGCGGGTTATTACAATCTCCCCCACTTAAAACTTTTCGTCCCCGAAAAGGAACAAAGTCGAAAGTGGTTTGATTAATCAACTCTACATTCAATTTGGCTTCCATTCTCCAACTTTTCAGTTTCTGAGAAATTTTAAAATTTCAAAAATTTGGCTAACACCCTAAATTTTTGAAAAATTTCGCCATAACCTCCCCTGCAATGGGAGCATCGGGGAATTTCAAATAGCTTCCCCGGTCCTTCAGATCTCAAAAAGAAAAAGAAAAAGCCAAGCGGCTAGCCAATAGGCTCACAAAATCATCATCACCCAAACAAAACAGGAAATTGTGTAGTAAACATGTACCTATTTGTCGGGCAAACAAATTTTATTCTCTGGCTCTAGCCTCCTTGCTATGACCTGTTCAATGATATATATGCATATGCAAGCAAATGCGACCAATTTTCAATGCAGTTCAATATTTGATACAGTTAGGCTAATTGGTTAAAAATTAGCAAACAAATAAACAAACAACACAAACATCAATCAATTAGTGAATTAGATTATCAAATTCATAATTTTGATACATATACAAAAATCAGATTTTTGATGCCAAGTCACAACAATATATTCTAGCTATATATAAGTTTTGGTTCTCACACCAGCCTAATGGAAATATATAGAAAATCACACCTTCGAAACTCGAACATAAATGTTGATGATGCGATCGCTATCATCAATATCATCTCCGGGCGACTAGAATGTGATTCCATATCTATCCAGTATATTAAAACCTTGAATATACGTTTGCAAGGCGTATATGCAAATTCTTTATATACTGAATTGTCCATATTCAAATAAATAAATAATCAAATACGTAGAAGTGATTTAAATTTTCAAAACAAAAATTGTTTTCATTTGAAAAATATACTCTTCACACTCGTTCTAGGATACTACTGATCCTATCTCTAACGAGTCATCCCATTGGATATTACTAATCCAATTATCTGATGAGTTCTTTCGTATGGTTCTAATGTGTCTTGTTCTCTGCTTTGTAAACCAAAGCTCTGATACCAACTGTGACGGCAAGGAATCTCGCTCGGTCCGAACCAGTCGCTAAACCGACCCAGACCGTTCGAAACGCCCTATCGTTCGAGAACACGACAAATCAGAATGCATACAGAAGAACCTTTCATTGTATATTACAACAACGCATCAGATTACATGAATATACAGAGTATAAATGAATATTACACAGAAATATCAGAGATTTAAATTACATTTAAATACATAGCAGCGGAAAATAGTACAATACACAACTAGAAGAAGATATACGGATACAAAGCTTTCCGGATATCGTTCCAGCTGTAAACCAGGATCCTGTGAATATAAATCTGCAAAACCAAAACTACTAGCTGCCCGTGTCGAAAATAAGGGCACCCAGAGTTTAGGTTAAAACAATAAACTCCAGGTCAGTCATGTGACTGGTGTGAGAACTAAAACAGTTATTAATCTTTATTTTAAATCATTAGGTAAATCAAGGGACCACGCCGTATAACACGGAACGGGTTTCCTCCCAAGAATACCAGTGCATAAAACAAACAGCGCAATGCTAAATAAAGAAAAATGAAGCTGTTATAAGACCCAGGTCCCATCACACAATGCAACGCAGTCGAGGATAGGGTTTTCCCTTATAACAGCCAAAGAATGCTTGATACGTTTTAAAACGAATCATTTGATACTATTATAAGTGTGTAAAACAACTTCAAATCATAAGTATCAATCATAGGCGGCATAAGCGCCCCATCCCACTATGTCGCCATATATAGGATTACAATTAAAACCGCAAATGTCACGTATTTGGAAATTGGATTTCCGTCTATGAACCGAGGCAAAAGATAGTCCTCAACCGATTCGTGACTCTCTAGCCCGAGCCACAGGTCAGAGCTCGAGTGACCTTGGAGCGACAGGGCCGGTCCACCGATGTGGATTAAAATGCCTGAACACTACGTTTCCCCACCCTATGGGGTGTAAGTCTGGTCCGTCAGCCGACCAGAATGCATCGGCCGAAACCGATATAACCGAGGCGCCTCGCAACAGCAACAACCACATAAGTCAAACTCGTCAGGGCGTGTAAAACCACTGACGCCACTTCTAACTAGAAAGAAACGCAAGTCCTCCCTGAGGTCCGTCTCCCGTTTTTGGTTCATACCTGGTGTGAAACACGCGAGGTAAACGTTACACAAAGCTACGCCACAAAGGCCGTGCTTTGATCATCACCACAAGACTTTGCTTTTCAACAGAAGCCTTGATCATTTGCATCTTAGCATGCCACACAGGCAAACCATCCTATGCAACCGATATCAGTCACACAGAATGAAATCCGATGTCAGACACACAGTCCATTTACAAGTCCGTCCTGGGTCTGAACGAAACCGGAGGCACCTAGTACCCCGCATATCCATCGATCTCCAAGTACGTCTGGACGATCACTAACTGTTTCCATCTTCTTGGGTGTACAGCCCAATCAAGATCATCAGTAATTACCCAAACGACGTGAAGACCTCCGGTCTTCGACCATCGTCTTCATCTTCGACTTATCGTCGTATCAGTTACTCAGAATGGGATAAACCCGGTCTTTCCGAATAACTCGCGTATATTTTAAATAAGTGTTACACAAACACAACATACGCCTCATTCCAATTCATTAGTCACTAACCGTAAATTAATCAAGAGAATAATTCCCCAAATATTAACCCCGAAGGCCGAAACCAACATCAGATCAATATCCAGAAAACCATTCTGCTTGGCTAACCGCCAGTTAGTTTCTAAATTTCACATTCAAATCTAATTAAAGATTTAACTATCGCCTGGAGCAAAACTGGTGATACTCCATTCTCGATCTTTTCAATCTAATTAAAGATTCATTAAAACTCCACTTAGTTTTAATCTGTGACTGGGTTAAAGAATCAGTGTCATTTAAAACACGGTTCACGATAAACCCAAAGTCACATCCCATTAATTATCGGGTTAAAGAACAAGTGTTATTTAAAACACTGTTCACGATAAACCCAAAAATCAATATCCATTCAATTCCAATTAAATATTATTTAATTGGTACACTTCATTAAATCTAAATCAAAAGATTTAATCTTTTCTCAGCTGGGTTCAAGAACAGTGTTAGTGAAGGCACCATTCACGACAAACCCAAATCACATTCATTAATTATCGGGTTAAAGAACAAGTGTTATTTAAAACACTGTTCACGATAAACCCAAAAATCAATATCAATTCAATTCCAATTAAATATTATTTAATTGGTACACTTCATTAAATCTAAATAAAAAGATTTAATCTTTTCTCAACTGGGTTCAAGAACAGTGTTAGTGAAGACACCATTCACGACAAACCCAAATCACATTCGATATTCAATACAAGGCTCTGAATAGAAAATATATCGGCTTATATTCAATATCGAATTCTACGACTAACAAATGTCGTATTGGAAATAACGATACTAATATATATCTTTCAAATTTCCATAACAACACCTGTAATATCACGAATTCCAACATCGAAATATTCCGAAGACAATTTCGATTCAAATCCACTCCAATGCAATCATTGGAAATTTTGGTTATTTTTAAAACCATTTCAAATTCAATTTATTTATTTAAAAATAAATAGAATTATAATTCTAGTTCAAAACTAGTTCATTTCGATAAAAATCTATTTTTATCTTTTCAAATAGGGAGTTTTTCATCCCAATTCTTTCTAAATCATTTCTTATGGTTTTACACAAATTATTACTATTTTTAATAATTTTATCAAGGCCCGTACAGTCGATTTCCATCAACGGCCATCGAACTGCACTTACAGCGACCTTTTTCGAATTTGATTTGGACGTATCTCCAAATCCAACCGTTAGATTTCTAATTTCTAATATTCGTTAGAAAGCTCTTTTCGATACGAACCCAACGGTTCCGGTTTTAGGAGAATCCGACGGTCGGATCTCCCGTAATGTCCGTTTAAAATAAATGGTCGAAATTCGCGAACTGCCGCGGCGCGGCACATTCTATTCAGGCCATTATATTATATATATAATATATATAATATATATTTCGTCGATTTCTATTTAAAACGAATTATATAAATAGTTTTAAATTCGTTTCCAATTCTATTTCAACTTCTATTTCAATTCAAAGCCAAAATTGAATTCTTCTTTATAAATTCGTTTTAAAATTCATTTCTATTCAATTCGAATTTCAATTCAATTTGAATTCATTTCAATTCGCTTTCAATTCCATTTGAATTCGTTTTCAATTCAATTCATTTCGAAATCGTTTTCAATTCATTTCATTTCGAAATCGTTTTCAATTCAATTCATTTCGACGAAATCGTTTTCAATTCAATTCATTTCGAAATCGTTTTCAATTCAATTCATTTCGACGAAATCGTTTTCAATTCAATTCATTTCGAAATCGTTTTCAATTCATTTTGAATTCGTTTTCAATTCAATTCATTTCGAAATCGTTTTCAATTCAATTCATTTCGAAATCGTTTTCAAAAATCGATATAAATATCGTTCACGTCAAAATGGCGTCAATCTAATCAACACGGCTTCATATATTCCTTTATTTTCAAATATTCTATTTCAAATATTTCTTTTTCAAATATTTCTTTTTCAAAACTGGAATGAGGCCCAATCAATTACCATATAAAATTAATTATATGGATTTTCATACAACACATGTATATAATAGCATTGAAAATAATCAACCATCAACCAAAGTGCACTACACTGTATAAGCATCAAATATAGATATTCAACGCTTATAACAGCCTGTCAATCAATCGATCGACATATTTAATCAATCAGGATGAGTGAACTTCAAATTTCATCCTAACACCCGTGTGGGGTTTCAAACAATCAAACACATATTTTATTTGTGCAGTTAGGCGATGTGTGAAATTTATCGACCCAATCAACGTCATTCAAATAGGTGTACATAAACAAACCGTCTGGTTTGTAAATGAATATTTATTTATTCACATTCACGTTAAAAATTATATTTTTAACGATAACACATTTTATTTTAACATATGAATTTCTATTCAGATCATTCTTTAAATAAAATGCTATTTTTATTTTTCTAACTTATTTTAGAAAATTTCGGCGGCATAACGGCATGATACTAGAAACGGGACGAGGCCTAGCCTTATCCCCGGTCTAGTGAAGGCCCACGCCATTCACTCATCAATCAAATCAATTTCATTATGCAAACCACATAATTTGGAGTAAGGGTCTAACCTAGCCTTACTCCTTCGCCTTATAACGGCGCACGTCTAATCCTAACCAATTTATCGATTCGATTTTTCACACCACAAACCACATTCAAACCAATATCACAATCAATAACCAAACAGCCAAACAAACAAGTCCATGGTCTGTGGACGATTGTGTCGGGTGCTACTAAACACCGTCTGCATCCTAGTATATATATATAACTAGAAAAGAAATAGAAAGGTGAGAAATTCTCACATTATAGCTATCCTAGCTTCACGGCACTTCCAATGCAGGAAATCTTCACTGTTCTCGCCTTCTTGTCACCTTCGTTGACCGTATACACTGTATATAAAAAATCACATTTTTATATTCTCTATTATATAAAAATCATATTTTTATTTCGAAGTTCAATATATAAAAATTCTATTTTTCTTTCGAAGTTCAATATATAAAAATTCTATTTTTCTTTCGAAGTTCAATATATAAAAATTCTATTTTTCTTTCGAAGTTCAATATATAAAAATTCTATTTTTCTTTCGAAGTTCAATATATAAAAATTCTATTTTTCTTTCGAAGTTCAATATATAAAAATTCTATTTTTCTTTCGAAGTTCAATATATAAAAATTCTATTTTTCTATCGAAGTTCAATATATAAAAATTCTATTTTTCTATTTTTCTTTAAGTATAAAAACCATATTTTTATTTTTCTTAAAGTATAAAAACCATATTTTTATTTTTCTTAAAGTATAAAAACCATATTTTTATTTTTCTTAAAGTATAAAAACCATATTTTTATTTTTCTTAAAGTATAAAAACCATATTTTTATTTTTCTTAAAGTATAAAAACCATATTTTTATTTTTCTTAAAGTATAAAAACCATATTTTTATTTTTCTTAAAGTATAAAAACCATATTTTTATTTTTTTTAAAGTATAAAAAATAAATCAAAGACTGGATTTTTATATAAACTAGAAACTGATTTACAAAAATAAAAAAAATAAAAATAAATCACTTACAGTATTTATCTGGAAAAGGGGAGGGATTCGGAGTCGCCTCTCGAGTCTCGCGTTGCAGGCGAGGGGGGTGCTGGACTTCGTGGTGGAGGAAGAAGAAGAAGGGGTCGCGACAGCAGCAGGGGGGGTTTCGATTTGCGGTGGCGTTCAGGGGAATTGGGGGTTGCGTCGGCGAGGGCTTGCTGGGAGAGGGGGTTGCGATCTCCAATCGGTCGTGGAGGGAGGAGCGGCCATCGCGGTTGGTGATCCATCGGGGGGCCGATATGGTGGCGGCGGCGGTTAATCCCCCGTCGCCCCTTTGTCGTTCCCTTTTTTTTTTTTTCCTTTTTAAGTCTGAAATGAATTCGAAGAAGGGGGGGCCAGAGATAAGGGGAAAGGTTGTTTTTTATTTATTTATTTATTTTATTATTTAATTATTTTATTCCTTAAAAGTTGACTTTTACATATGACCTCGAAACGAGGCCCACCGCCTGTCGTCCATAGCGTATTACCCCCATTTCGAACACAATGGGATATGTATCGCAAGCTGATTCGATTGTTACAATCAGTTTCCTTTAAATTTACATTTAAATCGCTATATTGAATTTTAAACGTACATTTCCAATTACCGGGGTCCCATACTAACTAGAAAAATTCCAGAAAAATATTCTCTAACTTCGTATTGACGATACGGTCCTAATAAAACTAATTTCGTCGAATTCTGAGACTGTTAGAAAAATGGCCAATTTCCAGTCGATTAAAATCAACTGAAACTGGTCAAACGCGTTTTCCTTTGCCACGCTCACATATTGATTCGACAAATTATGAAATTTGAAACCTAGCAATAACTTTACATCACGGACCCAACAAAACTGGTTTCGTCGAAATCCGAGGTCGTTTGCAAAATTGCTATTTTTAAGGGCCTGAATTCCATAGCGACTATTCAGAATTTTCAACTGGACATATCTTTTGATTCCCGCTATGAAATTTCAATTATTCGGATTCGATAGAAAGATATTATCAATTAGATCCTATCATTTTTGGTTTCACTTAAATCCGGATTGTTTTGCACCCGGTACATTCAATTGAAGTTTGAAATCGAATTATCGAACTACCGCGCCATTTTCAATTCTATTTATAATTATATATAAATATTTCTATTCTAACGACGACGCGTATAATATATACGTTCGAATTATATTCAAAATAAATTTCTCGTCGATATTATTTAAAATAATTCATTTTAAATATTCAAAATTCGTCAAAATTGCCAAAATAAAATTTTCAAACTGGCTCGCATTTTGCGGGTTATTACATTGTTGTTGTTGCGAGGCGCCTCGGTTTGATCGGACGATCCGGGTCCGATGGAGTCATTTAGTTGGCTCACCTACGCCCCAAAGGGCGGAGAAACGTATTGTTCAGGCATTATAATCCACATCGGTGGACCGGCCCTGACGATCCAAGGTACGGTTGCGGCTGTGCCTGAGACTCGGGCTAGACAGTCTCGAATCGGGTGAGGACTATCTTTTGCCTCGGTTCATAGATGGAAATCCAATTTCCAAATACGTGACATTTGCGGTTTTAATTGTAGAACTAGTATGGCGACATGATATATGGTACCCATGCTGCCTATGATTGATATTTATGATTGAAAATGTTTTGACACTATACACTTATAATAGTATCAAATGATTTGCTTTAAAACGTATCAAGCATTCTTTGGCTGTTATAAGGGAAAACCCTATCCCCCGGCTTGCGTTGCATTGTGTGATAGGACCTGGGTCTTATAACAGCTTCATTTTTCTTTATTTAGCATTGCGCTGTTTGTTTTATGCACTGGTATTCTCGGGAGGAAACCCGTTCCGTGTTATACGGCGTGGTCCCTTGATTTACCTAACTTTAAAAATAAAGATTTATTATGTTTTTAGTTCTCACACCAGTCCCATGACTGACCTGGAGTTTATTGTTTTAACCTAAACTCTGGGTGCCCTTATTTTGACACGGGCAGCTAGTAGTTTTGGTTTTGCAGATTTATATTCACAGGATCCTGGTTTATAGCTGGAACGATATCCGGAAAGCTTTGTATCCGTATATCTCTTCTAGTTGTGTATTGTATTATTTTCCGCTGCGATGTATTTAAATGTAATTTAAATCTCTGATATTTCTGTGTAATATTCTTTTATACTCTGTATATTCTTGTAATCTGATGCACTGTTGTGATATACAGTGAAATGTTCTTTTGTATGCGTTCTGTTGTGTCCTGTTCTCAAACGATAGGGCGTTTCGAACGGTCTGGGTCGGTTTAGCGACTGGTTCGGACCGAGCGAAATTTCTTCTCGTCACAGTTGGTATCAGAGCTTTGGTTTACAAAGCTAGAGAACAAGACACATTAGAAACGTACGAAAGAATTCATCAGATATTGGATTAGTAATATCCAATGGGAATGACTCGTTAGAGATAGGATCAGTAGTATCCTAGAACGAGTGTGAAGAGTATATTTTTAAAATGAAAACAAATCTTGTTTTGAAATATAAATCAATTATTCATATTTGGTTATTTATTTATATTGATGTGGACAATCCAGTATATATAGATTTTGCGTATACGTCTGATCCGCGTGTATTCAAAATTTTAATATACTGGATAGATATAGAATCACACTCTAGTCGCCCGGACCTGATTCTGATGATTGACACGTCATCATTAGTAATTAGTTTCGTGTTTCAAAGGTGTGCTTTCTATATATTTCCATTAGACTGGTGTGAGAACCAAAACTTATATAGCTAGAACACATTGTTGTGGATTGGCATCAAAAACATGATTTTCTTTATATGTAGTAAAATTTATGAATTTGAAACGTTAATCCACTAATTGATTGATGTTTGTGTTGTTTGTTTAATTATTTGATAATTTTGAACCATTTAGCCTAATTGAACCAAATATTGAATTATATTGAAAATTGGTCGCATCTGCTTGCATATACATGTATATCCTTGAACAGGTCATAGCAAGGAGGCTAGAGCAGAGAATAAAATTTGTTTGCCCGACAAATAGGTACATGTTTACTACATAATTTCCTGTTTTGTTTGGGTGATGATGATTTTATGAGCCTATTGGCTAGCCGCTTGGCTTTTTCTTTTTCTTTTTGAGATCTGAAGGACCGGGGAAGCTATTTGAAATTCCCCGATGCTCCCATTGCAGGGGAGGTTATGGCGAAATTTTTCGAAAATTTAGGGTGTTAGCCAAATTTTTGGAAATTCTCAGAAACTGAAAAGTTGGAGAATGGAAGCCGGATCGAACGTAGTGTTGATTAATCAAACCACTATCGACTTTGTTCCTTTTCGGGGACGAAAAGTTTTAAGTGGGGGAGATTGTAACAACCCGAAAATCTGGGCCAGTTTAAAATTTTTATTTTGGCAATTTTAGCGAATTTTGATTATTTAAAATGAATTATTTTAAATAATGTAGGCGAGAAGAATGTTTAAAATTGAATTCGACGTATATATTTATATACGTCGTCGTTAGAATATAAATAATTATATATAATTATAAATAGAATTGAAAATGGAGCGGTAGTTCGATAATTCGATTTCAAACTTCAATTGAATGTACCGGGTGCAAAACAATCCGGATTTTAGTGAAACCAAAAAACATTAGGATCTAATTGATAATATCTTTCCAACGAATCCGGGAAATCGAAATCTCATAGCGGGAATCAAAAGATATGTCCAGTTGAAAATTCTGAATAGTCGCTATGGAATTCAGGCCCTTAAAAATGGGAATTTTGCAAACGACGTCGGATTTCGACGAAACCACTTTTGTTGGGTCCGTGATGTCAAATTATTGCTAGATTCCAAATTTCATAGTTTTTCGAATCAATATGTGAGCGTGGCGAAGGAAAACGCGTTTGACCAGTTTCAGTTGATTTTAATCGACTGGAAAATGGCCATTTTTCTAACGGCCTCGGAATTTGACGAAATTAGTTTTGTTAGGACCGTATCGTCAATACGAAGCTAGAAAATATATTTCTGCAATCTATAGAGTTAGTATGTGGCCCCGGTAATTTGAAATGTGCGTTTGAATTGAATATATAGAGATTTATATTTTAAATTTAACGGAAACTGATTGTAACAGTCGAAATGGCTTACGAAACCTATTCCATTGTGTCCGGGATGGGGGTAGTTAGCTAGGGGCGACACTGGTTGGGTTTGATTTGGAGTTTAAATGAAAATTCCCTTTTTAAAAGAAAAATAGAATTAAATATTAATTAAAATAAACTATACCCCTACCCCCTTCTCCTTCTATACCGTTCATTTCAAAAAAAAAAAAAAACCGTCGAACCCTGGAATCGCCCGCCGCTCCCCTCGAAGACCGCCGCCGCCAGAGGTTCCCCCCCCCTCCGTTGATCGACTTCTTCTCCCCCTCCTCTCTCCGGCGTTCTTCTCTCCCTCCCCCTTTTCTTGCTTTAAAAACCGTGCCCTAGCCCCAATCCGCAGTGGTAGGACCCGCTCCCCCCCTTAGCCGACCTCTGCACCCCACCGCCCCTTCCCCGAGACCACCAGACCCCCTCCGACCGTTCACCGTTCGTGTAGGGCCACCCCCATCTCTGAAAAATTCGATTTTCTGTAAGTATTTTTAATTTATTCATTTTTAGTCATATGAATGTGATTAATTCAGTAATTATATGTTTTTGAATATAAAGGATTTTTATTTACATTTTTAACATAGAAAGATTTGATTTTTATTGATATATGAATAGATCTTCATTTGTATGAAGGAGAGATTTTTAAATTAGAAAAGACGAGATTTTTAAAATAGAAAAGGCGAAATCTTTATAGTTGAAAAGGCGAAATCTTTATAGTTGAAAAGGCGAAATCTTTATATTGAAAAAGGCGAGATTTTTTATATTGAATAACGAGGTGAAAATTCGATTTTTAAATATATGAAGTGATTATAAAAATATGATTTTTTAAAATTGAAAGTAAACAAATAAAAATGTGATTTTTATTTTAAAGACATCTAAATATAAAAATGTGTGATTTTTATATATGTAGTGGCTACGGGCAACGAAGATGACGAAGATGCGATAGCGATGAAGATTTCTATCAAAGAAGTGCCGTGGAGTTAGGATAGCTATCGGTGAGAATTTCTCACCTTTCAATTTCTTTTTCTAGTTATATATATATACTAGGATGCAGACGGTGCTTAGTAGCACCCGACACAATCGTCCACAGACCATGGACTTGTTTGTTTGGTTGCATAAATTAATTTGATGACTTGATTTGAATTGGTTGTTTGGGTGAATTTGATTGATGTGTGAATGGCGTGGGCCTTCACTAGACCGGGGATAAGGCTAGGCCTCGTCCCGTTTCTAGTATCGTGCCGTTATGCCGCCGAAATTTTCTAAAATATGTTAGAAAAATAAAAATATCATTTTATTGAATAAATGAACCGAATAGAATATTCATAGGTTGAATAAAATGTTGTATCGTTAAAAATATAATTTTTAACGTGAATATGAATAAATAAATATTCATTTACAAACCCGACGGTTTGTTTATGTACACCTATTTGAAGGACATTGATTGGGTCGATAAATTTTACACATCGCCCAACTGCACAAATAAAATATTTGTTTGATTGTTTGAAACCCCACACGGGTGTTGGGATGAAATATGAAGTTCACTCATCCTGATTGATTAAATATGTCGATCGATTGATTGACAGGCTGTTATAAGCGTTAGATATCTATATTTGATGCTTATACAGTGTAGTGCACTTTGGTTGATGGTTGATTATTTTTCAATGCTATTATATACATGTGTTGTATGAAAATCCATATAATTAACTTTATATGGTAATTGATTGGGCCTCATTCCAATTTAGAAAATAAAGAACAACATAAAATAAAGGTTCATGTGTTGACAGTACTCATCCATTGAGATTGGTCATGTGTTGAACGAAATATTTTGATAATAACAACTATTTTGAAAAAGAAATTTATGAAGCCGTGTTGATTAGATTGACGCCATTTTGACGTGAACGATATTTATATCGATTTTAAACGATTTCGAAATGAATTGAATATAAAACGATTTCGAAATGAATTGAATATAAAACGATTTCGAAGTGAATTGAATTGAAAACGATTTCGAAATGAATTGAATATAAAACGATTTCGAAATGAATTGAATATAAAACGATTTCGAAGTGAATTGAATTGAAAACGATTTCGAAATGAATTGAATTGAAAACGATTTCGAAATGAATTGAATTGAAAACGATTTCGAAATGAATTGAATATAAAACGATTTCGAAGTGAATTGAATTGAAAACGATTTCGAAATGAATTGAATATAAAACGATTTCGAAATGAATTGAATATAAAACGATTTCGAAATGAATTGAATTAAAAACGATTTCGAAATGAATTGAATTGAAAACGAATTCAAATTGAATTGAAAATGAATTGAAACGAATTCAAATCGAATTGAAATTTGAATTGAATAGAAATGAATTTTAGAACGAATTTATAAAGAAGAATTCAATTTTGCTTTGGATTGAAATGGAAGTTGAAATTGTTTTTGAAACGAATTTAAAACTATTTATATAATTCGTTTTAAATGGAAATCGACGAAATATATATTATATATATTATATATATAATATAATGGCCTGAATAGAACGCGCCGCGCCGCGGCAGTTCGTGAATTTCGACCATTTATTTCAAACGGACATTACGGGAGATCCGACCGTCGGATTCTCCTAAAACCGGAACCGTTGGGTTCGTATCGAAAAGAGCTTTCTAACGAATGTGATAAATTAGAAATCTAACGGTTGGATTTGGAATTATATCCAAATCAAATTTGAAATAGGTCGTTATACGTGCAGTTCGATGGCCATTGGTGGAAATCGACTGTACGGGCCTTGATAAAATTATTAAAAAAAGTAATAATTTGTGTAAAATCATAAGAAATGATTTGTGAAGATTTGGGATGAAAAACTCCATATTTGAAAAGATAAAAATAGATTTTTATCGAAATGAACTAGTTTTGAACTAGAAATATAATTCTATTTATTTTTAAATAAATAAATTGAATTTGAAAAGGGTTTTAAAAATAATCAGAATTTCCAATGATTGCATTGGAGTGGATTTGAATCGAAATTGTCTTCGGAATATTTCGATGTTGGAATTCGCGATTATGCAAATGTTGTTATGGAAATTTGAAAGATATATATCTATATCGTTATTTCCAATACGACATTTGTTAATCGTAGAATTTGATATTGAATATAAGCCGATATATTTTCCATTCAGAGCCTTATATTGAATATCAAATGTGATTTGGGTTTGTCGTGAATGGTGTCTTCACTAACACTGTTCTTGAAACCAGTTGAGAAATGATTAAATCTTTTTATTTAGATTTAATGAAAGGTACCAATTAAATAATATTTAATTGGAATTGAAATGATATCGATTTTTGGGTTTATCGTGAACCGTGTTTTAAACAACACTCGTTCTTTAACCCGATAATTAATGAATGTGATTTTGGGTTTATCGTGAACTATGTTTTTAAATGACACTGATTCTTTAACCCAGTTAAAGATTAAAACTAAGTGGAGTTTTAATGAATCTTTAATTAGATTGAAAAGATCGAAAATGGAGTACCACCAGTTTTGCTTCAGGCGATAGTTAAATCTTTAATTAGATTTGAACGTGAAATGGTAATTGAATTTACCGATAACACCGTGGTGTTAGATATGAAGTATTACAAGTTTTACTTCATGGGATGAATAGGTTGGGATTGGGAAATTAAAACCAATGATTACTACGGTAAGGTTCGCTAATTCCGACTAGTTAAATCGAAATTCAAAGGAAGATTAGAGAATAAATTCAAGAAATTATCTTGGATAAAATTAATGGGAACCTTTCCCTATGAATGTGAAATCAGAAACTAACTGTCGGTTAGCTAAGCAGAATGGTTTTCTGGATATTGATCTGATGTTGGTTTCGGCCTTCGGGGTTAATATTTGGGAGATTATTCTCTTGATTAATTTACGGTTAGTGACTGATGAATTGGAATGAGGCGTATGTTGTGTTTGTGTAACACTTATTTAAAATATACGCGAGTTATTCGGAAAGACCGGGTTTATCCCATTCTGAATAACTGATACGACGATAAGTCGAAGATGAAGACGATGGTCGAAGACCGGAAGTCTTCACGTCGTTTGGGTGATTACTGATGATATTGATTGGGCTGTACACCCAAGAAGATGGAAACAGTTGGTGATCGTCCAGACGTACTTGGAGATCGATGGATATGCGGGGTACTAGGTGCCTCCGGTTTCGTTCAGACCCAGAACGGACTTGTAAATGGACTGTGTGTCTGACATTGGATTTTAGTCCGTGTGATTGATCTCTATTAAATATATATCTGTTTGGCGGCGGAGAATTTATTCTCTTGCTTAACGCCCTTCTCTGAGACGTACGAGCTCGGGGGTTATATATTGATGGATATCAAACGCATGGAGTGAATTGCCTATGTGGCATGCCTATGTGGCAATTGATCGAGGCTTCTGTTGAAAAGCAAAGTCTTGTGGTGATGATCAAAGCACGGCCTTTGTGGCGTAGCTTTGTGTAACGTTTACTTCGCGAGTTTCACACCCGGTATGAACCAAAAACGGGAGACGGACGTCAGGGAGGGCATGCGTTTCTTTCTAGCTAGAAGTGGCGTCAGTGGTTTTACACGCCCTGACGAGTTTGACTTATGTGGTTGTTGCTGTTGCGAGGCGCCTCGGTTTGATCGGACGATCCGGGTCCGATGGAGTCATTTAGTTGGCTCACCTACGCCCCAAAAGGCGGAGAAACGTATTGTTCAGGCATTATAATCCACATCGGTGGACCGGCCCTGACGATCCAAGGTACGGTTGCGGCTGTGCCTGAGACTCGGGCTAGACAGTCTCGAATCGGGTGAGGACTATCTTTTGCCTCGGTTCATAGATGGAAATCCAATTTCCAAATACGTGACATTTGCGGTTTTAATTGTAGAACTAGTATGGCGACATGATATATGGTACCCATGCCGCCTATGATTGATATTTATGATTGAAAATGTTTTGACACTATACACTTATAATAGTATCAAATGATTAGCTTTAAAACGTATCAAGCATTCTTTGGTTGTTATAAGGGAAAACCCTATCCCCCGGCTTGCGTTGCATTGTGTGATAGGACCTTGGTCTTATAACAGCTTCATTTTTCTTTATTTAGCATTGCGCTGTTTGTTTTATGCATTGGTATTCTCGGGAGGAAACCCGTTCCGTGTTATACGGCGTGGTCCCTTGATTTACCTAACTTTAAAAATAAAGATTTATTATGTTTTTAGTTCTCACACCAGTCCCATGACTGACCTGGAGTTTATTGTTTTAACCTAAACTCTGGGTGCCCTTATTTTGACACGGGCAGCTAGTAGTTTTGGTTTTGCAGATTTATATTCACAGGATCCTAGTTTACAGCTGGAACGATATCCGGAAAGCTTTGTATCCGTATATCTCTTCTAGTTGTGTATTGTATTATTTTCCGCTGCGATGTATTTAAATGTAATTTAAATCTCTGATATTTCTGTGTAATATTCTTTTATACTCTGTATATTCTTGTAATCTGATGCACTGTTGTGATATACAGTGAAATGTTCTTTTGTATGCGTTCTGTTGTGTCCTGTTCTCAAACGATAGGGCGTTTCGAACGGTCTGGGTCGGTTTAGCGACTGGTTCGGACCGAGCGAAATTTCTTCTCGTCACAATATATGAACTGATTGAACCCCAAATAACATTAATCACCCGTTTGAATGTTGATGGTTAAATGATGAGAGTGTCGTTGTGATTTTAATCAATCGACGGTATTGATTAATTGGTTGGCAGTGATAGCCTAAAATATATCGTTTTATGACGTCGTTTTGTCATTAGGCAAATGAACGAAGTTTTAAGTTATAATATCTAATTATAATTGAACCTAACATTTTAAGTTATTTAATATAAGTCATTTAAAATAAAAGTTTTATAAAAATAATTATATTTTAACCTATGTTTTACAAAGGGGATCATTAAACATCTATATAACGAGTTCTTATATCATTATTGAACAGAAAGTTAGAAACTGATCTACGGGGTAGTGGAATAATTGTTTTTATAAACAATTAAATGATGTTTTTAAATTAATTAAGTTATTTAATTAATTTAAGAGGGAAATGTTAATGGGAATCAGTTAACTGATATGAACGGTTGGCAAAATCAACCGTTTTAATTTGAAATCGACAATTGGATTTATTTGATTTAAATTAAACAAATCAACCATTTTCTAAATATTCGTTAAATTTAACGAATGATGTAAAATGTTAGTTAATCTTTGATTAACTGTATTTTAAAGTAATTTTCGAATTGTTTATGATTAATAAAGCTCATTATTATTTAATAACCTTTTAAATGGTTAATTATTCTATTTTTAGTTACTAACAAAGTTATCAACATCTGGTATAGTTAATGTTGAAGTAAATTGGTGAATACTAATTGAAGCAATTAAAAATGATCGAGTAGTGATAAGGTCTTAGCTAAACTTAGAAAAGTATTTTGTATAAGTATTGGGTAACAAATCCAAATATGATAAACGAGTTTATAAAAGAAATCTCGAAATGAGGCGATGTTTTAAGTAATTTCGTCATAAACAAAATTAAGCAAAATGATATGATCAAAAAGAGATTTCCTAATAAAAATAAAGTGAATGGATTGGCGTAAGGGAATGGATAAATAAGTTCTTAGATAAAATCCGCATTTTGAGTTATTTTAAGATGGGTATAAAAGGATTTGAAATTTAGTTCGAATCGAATAAGCCATATTGTGTAAAGAGAATGTTTTAAAAATATAATCAACATTCACTTAAGAATTTAACTAAGGACTTCAAAAAGGATAACGACTTAAGAGATTAAGGGATTGTTATTTAATAAATGAATTGAGTAAAGAAGATTTCAAATATAAGATATGATTTATAAAAATCATACTGAATTCGATTGGTAGATAAGTTGGAAATTTTACTCGATAAGGAAAAGGGAATTAACTTGTATAGTGGGTTTTCAAATAAAAGGAAATGGTTTATAAAAACCATAGAGAAAGGAAATGGAAATGAAATATTAGATTGTTGTATTGCCAATTTTTATTATCTTAAGATAAGAACGTTGTCGATCAAGGTCTGAAAGGTAATGAGAATACCCTAACTTGAACGGCTGCACTATTATCAAGAGATAGTATCAGTTTGTAATGTGTAAGGATGTCGAAATAATTATTGAGGGAAAAACTACAACGTTAAATTTCAAAGACTTTAGAAATAAAATAAAAGCTATTAGATCTTTTCTAATAAAAGGTTTTGTTTGGCATTAATTGGCCAATAATAGATTTGGCAAATACCTAATTTGAAGAAATAAGTCTATGGCTTGGTTTACGGGAAAATGTGAATAAAAGAGTGATATCGGTTTTGAAATGGAATTGTCTATTGGAAATATAATTTCCATAAGCGCGATTATTTTAAAAGTAAACAAAACCATTTAAGGTTATATTTTAAGAAGTAGGTCACTTGACGTTATTTAACCATATAAGATTGGATATGAAACTTGTATCGTGTATATAGCGATATTTGCAATGGTAAAGGAAATGGGAAGTAGTTTTACGAAACCATAGTGATATTTTTAAATATAAGGAAATACGAACGGGGTTTGAGAATATAAAATGGTAAAGAGGAAGTAAAAGATGTTTATGAAATATTGTAATAGCTCGAGACAAAGGAAATATATAAAAGGAAGTTTGGTAAATACAATATTGGTTAATGTTTCAAAGCAGAAGAGTTTTGATGAGATTAAATTTATGAAATCGATGAAATGGTTTAAATGAAATATTTTATATAAATGACCTGAGCTGCCAATGTACTTAACAATATTGTTATGATTTGATAGTTAAATAACCGACTATCAAATGAAGATTATTCTTGGACCATTTTGACGTGTTGTTTCGAAGAGACCGGGATGGGGACTAGACCAAAAACCACTTCGAATCAACTATGCGAACGCAACTAACTTGTCGGCTTAAAGATGGAGCATTAAAGACCGTTGATTTTCATAAGCTGAAGGATTACTTAAAATCTCTGACTTGCAAGCAGAGATAAACTATGATTCTGTCGTGGTTGGAAATGTACGGATTTGCAAGGACTTCTCGCTACTGATTCTCAGGGTGATTCCTAGAATGCAGTAAGAGGGTGCCTTCGGTTCATCCTGTTCCTGGATGACTTATTGGACGAATGTCTGATAGAGTATTTCCTTAATAATCATGTACGTTGATTTTTACAAATATACCAAGTTTGGTGGCGGAGAAATTCTCTTGCTTAACACCTAGAGTATATTTGTGGACGTCGATTAGTAATTTGATGGATCTGACGATGTGGCATTCAAAGTGAACGAAGATGTGCTAAAAGATAAACGTAACCTCAAGCCTCATCAACCGGGAAATGAAATAAAATCGGGTAGGCAACATGGCTATGTGGGTCGCACCCATTAAAAGGGTATATCATTACATGATCTGGAGAAATCAAATGCCTTCGGTTGTACCTTTTATTTTTATACATATGCTATTGGTTTGGTTGGCTGGCCCCCAATCGTAGCAATGATATATTCGGTACTCTCAAGAGAAATGAGGGGTCGGTCATGTGTAGCCGGGTTGCAAGACGTTCTTGTTGAACCACCAATGTATACATCTCGGAGGTACATTGTCGGAAAGGTGGTCCTATACCTTGCCAGGAAATCTATTCTCCAATAAGAGCCCGCAGTTTTGATTGTATAATATATATAAAACACCCCACCTCCGTTAAGGTCACTCACAAAGGGAATGCCTTAACTTCAGTGGAGCATTTTAGGTAAAAGATGCAGATAAATTACAAGACAGACAAATAAAGCAGCGGAAAATAAAGTCATTTTATAAACAATGTGGTTCAGTCAAGCTTTTACAATAGTTGTCTCAATCAAAAAATAATACATAGAACTTCTGTCTTGATTTAAAAACTTCCAAATATAAAAGAAGCATGACAATAACAATGATATTCCCCAATAAAGCATGAACTATCCATAGCAGTGGAAGAGAGAGTCCAAAGCAATACATCGACTATCTTAGAGCTTGAAAAGAAAACTAAGCTAAGTGGTAATATTCCCTCCCTGCGAACCTGAGGGGGAGGGGAAGCGGAAGAAAAGAGGCGAATAGAAACTAGGTCAGACATAAGTCTGGTAAGCTCAGTGACTTTCAGCATGTAAACAGGTAAAAGCAACATGACATGAATAAACTGAATATAAGACCATACCGTGATAACAGGGATAACATGATAACATAAGATAAGCATAAGGTATGATAAGGCAAGATAAACTGAATGCGCTTCTACTCTTTCTCTGCTTTACTACTCCCTGTTATTCTGATTCCTATATCTCTGCACCACCTGACTAGTGTCCCAACTAGTAATCTATATAAAATGATAATATGATAACGTGATCCCAATCCCCGCAATTGTGGTAGCCTTCAGGTGTACATCTATTATGAGGATTCCGCCTCAATCTGCCTAATTGCCATGAATGTGTTAGATGTACCCTTACTACCCTATCGATCAGCTCCCTACTTGTATTAATTTCTCTTGTGTCTGTGTCAATCGGCCCTCTCTTGCGTGTAGATACCCTGTGCTGGTCCCACCATAAGGTGTATCAATCCTTATGATAGCAACCCGACACGATTAAAGATGCACAGTGTATAACTACTGGCACCCAGTGCCTGCTTTTTCCCACACCGGAGTACGTGCACGCCCGTAAACCGTTGGAACATGCACTAACGTACCCCCTGCCATTATTTTGACCACTTATAATCAGCCCAGTAATCGTGCACCACCCTGCCTAGTTCAGGGTACCATGATACATCCATGTGGGTTACTGCTGAAATGGGTCCCCGTTACTAGGGTTTCTTACTGGTTAAGTTTGTGGGCCTATATTTACTAATATTACCCACCAACCCGATATGTACTTAACCCTCCCACCAATTTAAGCATGTTTATTTAATGGTTAAGTTTGTAGGCCTATATTTACTAATATTACCCACCAACCCGATATGTACTTAACCCTCCCACCGATTCAAGCATGTTTATTTAATGGTTAAGTTTGTGGGCCTATATTTACTAATATTACCCAACAACCCGATATGTACTTAACCCTCCCACCGATTCAAGCATGTTTATTTAATGGTTAAGTTTGTGGGCCTATATTTACTAATATTACCCACCAACCCGATATGTACTTAACCCTCCCACCGATTCAAGCATGTTTATTTAATGGTTAAGTTTGTGGGCCTATATTTACTAATATTACCCACCCAACTTGATATGTACTTAACCCTCCCACATATTATGCCATATTGGTCAAGTGTTGTCCATTCATGTTAACTTAACCCACCCATTCATCATGTCATGTTGGTTAAGTGTTTCTTATTAATTTAACCCTCCTCACTCATCATGTTGGATTGGTTAAGTGTTTCCTATTCACTTAACCTCGTTCGTCCATCCAGTTATATTGGTCAAGTGTTCCTTGTTAACTTAACCCCACATTTTCATCATCTTGTATTGGTTAAGTGTCATCAATAAATTCAAGTTAACTTAACCCACCTACCTGTCATGTTACTTTGGTTAAATGTTGCCTTCTTGTGTTGACTTAACCCTACCACAAATCAAGTTATATTGGTTAAGTGTTGCCCTCTTGTTTTAACTTAACCTTACCACAAATCAAGTTATATTGGTTAAGTGTTGCCCTCTTGTTTTAACTTAACCTTACCACAAATCAAGTTATACTGGTTAAGTGTTTCTTATTACTTAACCCTACCCATTCATCATGTTATACGGGTTAAGTGTTTTCTATTAACTTAACCCTAGTCATTCATCTTGTTATATTGGTTAAGTGTTTCTCATTAACTTAACCCTAGTCATTTCTTAGCATGTCTTGTTCATTGGCATTAATTGATTTATTAATGCACCAACCTCTCACATTAGATATGTGTTGTTGCGGTTACTGGATGTGCCGGGCGGTTCTGGGCAGCTTTACACCACAACTCAATCTAACCTCAGGTTTTTCTTAGGCATGATGCACTAACCTCTCACATT
Organism: Allium sativum; assembly: GCA_030737875.1. Classification (NCBI taxonomy): domain Eukaryota; kingdom Viridiplantae; phylum Streptophyta; class Magnoliopsida; order Asparagales; family Amaryllidaceae; genus Allium; species Allium sativum. The sequence goes on along the minus strand of CM060919.1, from coordinate 482,784,255 downwards.
AGATCTGTGTTGTTGCGGTTACCGGATGTGCTGGGCGGTTCCGGGCAGTTTTACACCATAACTCAATCTAACCTCGGGTTAGGCATATTCGTCTTTACACTAATTTACATATTTACAGTTTATATGTAAATTGTTGTCAATTTCATATTATGCCACATTTACCATAAATGTCCAAGTCTAGATTTATATGCTAATTATCCCAACCAGTCATGTTCCAATTCTCAAGGTATGCCCAACAAAGCTAATTGCAAGTTATGGCCCCCAAATTCAATTTCAAGTTATTACTCAAAATAGGCTATACCAAATCTTCCCAAGTTTGTGATAATAGTCATGCCCAAAATCCACTATGCATTATGTTTGGCGTCCCAAATCAAAAGTTAAGCCCAAGCTAGATTTAATATTCCAATTTACAGTTTATGCCCAAAACTAGGTTTTTCATGCCAAATTTCATACTTTGTCATTCATGCCAATTCTAGGTTCAATATGTCAAATTACATATTCCATATTTCATGTCAAATTAACCCAAATTGCATCTTAACAGTCATGCCATAATACATGTTCCAAATTATGCCAAATAAATGTCAATTTCATGTTATACCCATTACCCCCGCATTCATAACGTACGTATTTCGAGATTCAACACAAGATTCATGAAATAAGCGGAGAAACAATATGGAACATAAGAGGCATAAGAATAGGCATATGACGATATGAACTGTTGGTCCAATAAATTTGATATACCAAATTAACAAGTTTTGCATAGAATACATTGCAGGCATATAGATATGATATGAATATCATTATGAACCATCACAGACGTATAGGTTTGACAAGAGTTATATCATGAACTTAAACAGGATTAAAATTCCGATATACAACAAAGATAGGTATGATTGGACCAACATAGTCAATAATGATTCCCAAAGGCATATATAAGCACGGATTCAAATGAAAGGATTACTTACATCAGGCATAAATCTAATGGATTAGATTTGAATAACATCGCAGGCATAAATCTAATAGATTAGATCTCATAATCAAGTATAGCTTAGATCCAGATTATTACATGCCAAGAATTTCAATTAAGAATTCACATCTGAAAGTAACTTGAACTTACAAAAAGAGAATGATTCTTGTATTTCTGGAATCTGTTTTCTGAAACTGAAAAGCTATCCCTTGACGTAGATTATCGGTTCTCTAATTTTGATTTGATTCTTAGAAAATAGTTGTTGAAGTCGTTGAATTAGCCTTTGAATCTCTACTTGAATTCTAAACTTGATTTCTTGAAGAACTAGAGCAGCATAAGGAAGTCTTTAATTTATTTTGATATGAATTAGGGTAGAATATAGGCGTAATGAAGTTGTGTAGAGAAAACTGTAGCCTTAGGGGTGTTTATATAGCATAGGGATCAACGAATCTGGTCAGAACGGGCGTCCAAATGCAGAAAAACGAACCAGTCCTCGGATCTGGAAATAGGGGGGAGGTCAACCCCCTGGTCGACCTATGTCGACCCAGGTCAATCCCTTGGTCGACCTGGGTCCTGGGCGGGAAATTTCCCGCTCAGCTCGGGTGTGTGTGATTTGAATTTCGAACTTTTTTTTTTTTGAATTCTTGAAACTTCTAAGTGCCATAACTTCCTCATACGAAGTCCGATTTACAAAAACTTGGACTCTATTCGAAGCAGAATTTCGAGACGAACGCAATAGCGTAACCCGTTTCCATTAATTCTCACTTTAAAAATTAAGTATTCTTTAATTCGTTATTTTAATATTCTCATGAAATACGGGGTGTTACATTCTCCCCTCCTAAAAGGATTTCGTCCCCGAAATCTCTAAGTTAAGAAGAATGCATATCCTAACATCCAACATCCATCTACTCAACCATTCAATCACAGGCGTCCATTGTCCTTAAAAATATTTCTAATGCTTTCATGATCATATGCATAGTGTGTGTACATGTCCTTATTTAATGCAAAATCAGGCAGTCTACTGATTCAGTTGACCTCCTCAATGCGAATTATGTCAGTGTCATGAGTCCATCATGTATGCAATTATTCCTAATCGTACTTTATAACTTCTACATGAGTGCACAATCATTCATACGAATGCAACATCCATATGATAACACATCAAGTTTTAGTTCATATATATATAAAAATTCACTTATGCATATGCAATATGAAAGTGACTGAGCTGATCTAGTGCCTAACATGTGTATATGCATCCACGAGCAACCACTAGCAACCACCTGCAACCACCAATCATAACATGTTTCAAACACATGTTTACATCCATTGGTTTCTACCGAAGGATAAGGAATAAGATCTAGGAGATATACTTAAAAGGTATATACAAGCATGCATAAACTTAAGGAAAGAGAGATAAAGGATGTGCCCTAAAAAAGAAAAGGGTAGGCTGCGCGTATCTAGTCTTCAGTCTTCTAAGTCGCATCTTCTTGAGCTTCACTCCGTTGTACCTTAACTAATTTAACTTCACGATTGCGAAGCTTCTTGACCTCCATTTCCAAAACCCACTAGTAAAGATAGGACCTCGATCACTTACTATGCTAGAGGGTATCCAATGTAGTCGAACTATCTTTCCAAGATAAACAGGTGTTAACCATGATACCAAGTGTATACACTAAGATGATTAGAGGTCTCTCCTCTACTTAGCTTATCCATCATGTCACAAATCAGAGGGTCTAAAGCTAAAGGTTGTTGTGTACTTTTTACCTCTCTTAAGGTCAGTCTTACTTAGGGCACCTGCCACAACCATTTATTTCTCACGCAAACCATCCTAGTCGAACTCAACATCCCTCAAGTACAAGCCCCACAGGCCTAAACCAATATCAGACAAGCACCCAAGGAATACCTCCTCCGAATTTGGACGATCTATGTGAGATGAAACTAGCAAAACAACCAAACAATTGAGCACTTAACCGACTCTGGCTATCCTCACCAATCTTGCTCCAAAACTATCGTTGATCGCATAATTGGCTTTGCATTGTCAACTAGATATATGCGGAAGTCTATCTCGAGTTTTAGAGGGAAAACCCCTAACCTAATCAAAAATATCTGCGTACTCATGGACTACTCTAACGGATCTCAAATCGTCGATAGATGCTTCAAGTGATTCTAGGTAGCTAAGCCTAACTGATCCCTTAAGATCGCATGAAATCTCGAGGGTATTCCCGAAGCAAGTCAAAAGTCTAACTACCCTCCTTTCACAATTACTAGTTGACCAATTCATGCCTAGAATCAACCCATAGCCCATGAAACCCGAAAACATAAGCATTACACTTAAACTCAATACTCAATATATCTACTCTCACATCCTCTCAAACCAAAAATAAATGAGCGGAACCACCAATTGGATTTGAGACAATAATGAGATCTTCTACTATATAAGCACTAAGGTGCAGAGACTCGACTATGGAAGCAGAAATAAACGAATGTGAAGCGCTAAAATAAAAAAAGAGTATTAACAGGATGATCAAAAAGAAAAACTAGACTTTTTCAATAGAAACTCTACTACCTCTTTCTCAGGTATGCTGGCGGTGAGAGCATGCACTTGCCCTCCTGAAAATCCTGTTCTTTGTTCTTGCCCTTGTCCTTATATGACCCGTTATACCATAATAAAGATACTTCCTCTTGTTTTAGGTTTTACTATTCTTTCCTCCCTTCTTGACCTGTGATTCTTCCACTTACACCTCTTTCTTTTTGCCTCCTTTGTGAACCAAGTCCATATCCATGAGTTTCTCATCCTTGGGTTGTGCTCCTTAGCCAAACTCTCTCATTCTCATCTTTGTCATCCGTGTGTAACTTGTTGACAAGTCTCTTGAAAGCTGCCTCCATCGCATGGAAAACCCTACAAAGCTTGAAAGAAAATTAGCCGTAGGTGAAACTACTACGGCTATAGATGGAAGTTGGGCGCTTTTTGCCCTTTGACAAGTGTCGTAGTCTCATCAAGCCTACGGAACCATGCCGCGATGAGGTTACCTCCCAGAAAGCCAGGAGCCCTAGAGACTCAGGAAAGAAGGAAACAAGGATTCAAACAGAGGATCAAAAGATAGTGCATATGGCTTTGGGGAATATGCCTTTAAAACAAAACTTTTCTTTTGAAAATGCTTCTTTTAAAACAGTTTTGAAAAATAATTTTTTTTTAATCTTTTATCTGATCCGGTAACCTTCGGCTCTGATACCAAGTGAAACACCCCACCTCTGTTAAGGTCACTCACAAAGGGAATGCCTTAACTTCGGTGGAGCATTTTAGGTAAAAGATGCAGATAAATTACAAGACAGACAAATAAAGCAGCGAAAAATAAAGTCATTTTATAAACAATGTGGTTCGGTCAAGCTTTTACAATAGTTGTCTCAATCAAAAAGTAATACATAGAACTTCTGTCTTAATTTAAAAACTTCCAAATATAAAAGAAGCATGACAATAACAATGATATTCTCCAATAAAGCATGAACTAGCCATAGCAGTGGAAGAGAGAGTCCAAAGCAATACATCGACTATCTTCGAGCTTGGAAAGAAAACTGAGCTAAGTGGTAATATTCCCTCCCTGCGAACCTTGGGGGGAACGGAAGAAAAGAGGCGAAAACAAACTAGGTCAGACATAAGCCTGGTAAGCTCAGTGACTTTCAGCATGTAAACAGGTAAAAGCAACATGACATGAATAAACTGAATATAAGACCATACCTTGATAACATGGATAACATGATAACATAAGATAAGCATAAGGTATGATAAGGCAAGATAAACTGAATGCGCTTCTACTCTTTCTCTGCATCGCTACTACCCTGTTATTCTGATTTCTATATCTCTGCACCACCTGACTAGTGTCCCAACTAGTAATCTGTATAAAATGATAATATGATAACGTGATCCCATTCCCCACAATTGTGGTAGCCTTCAGGTGTACATCTATTATGAGGATTCCGCCTCAATCTGCCTAAATGCCATGAATGTGTTAGATGTACCCTTACTACCCTATCGATTGGCACCCTACTTGTATTAATTTCTCTTGTGACTGTGTCAATCGACCCTCTCTTGCGTGTAGATACCCTGTGCTGGTCCCACCATAAGGTGTATCAATCCTTATGATAGCAACCCGACACGATTCAAGATGCATAGTGTATAACTACTGGTACCCAATGCCTGCTTTTTCCCACTCCTGAGTACGTGCACGCCCGTAAACCGTCGGAACCTACACTGACGTACCCCCTACCGCTATTTTGACCGCTTATAATCAGCCCTGTAATCGTGCACCCTACTTGTATTAATTTCTCTTGTGTCTATGTGGGTTACTGCTGAAATGGGTCCCCGTTACTAGGGTTTCTTACTGGTTAAGTTTGTGGGCCTATATTTACTAATATTACCCACCAACCCGATATGTACTTAACCCTCCCACCAATTCAAGCATATTTATTTAATGGTCAAGTTTGTGGGCCTATATTTACTAATATTACCCACCAAACCGATATGTACGTAACCCTCCCACCAATTCAAGCATGTTTATTTAATGATTAAGTTTGTGGGCCTATATTTACTAATATTACCCACCAACCCGATATGTACTTAACCCTCCCACCGATTCAAGCATGTTTATTTAATGGTTAAGTTTGTAGGCCTATATTTACTAATATTACCCACCAACCCGATATGTACTTAACCCTCCCACCGATTCAAGCATGTGTATTTAATGGTTAAGTTTGTGGGCCTATATTTACTAATATTACCCACCAACCCGATATGTACTTAACCCTCCCACCGATTCAAGCATGTTTATTTAATGGTTAAATTTGTGGGCCTATATTTACTAATATTATCCACCCAACTTGATATGTACTTAACCCTCCCACATATTATGCCATATTGGTCAAGTATTGTCCATTTATGTTAACTTAACCCACCCATTCATCATGTCATGTTGGTTAAGTGTTTCTTATTAACTTAATCCTCCTCACTCATCATGTTGGATGGTTATGTGTTTCCTATTAACTTAACCCCGTTCGTCCATCCAGTTATATTGGTCAAGTGTTCCTTGTTAACTTAACCCCACGTGTTCATCATGTTGTATTGGCTAAGTGTCATCAATCAATTCAAGTTAACTTAACCCACCTACTTGTCATGTTACTTTGGTTAAGTGTTGTCTTCTTGTGTTAACTTAACCCTACCACAAATCAAGTTATATTGGTTAAGTGTTGCCCTCTTGTTTTAACTTAACCTTACCACAAATCAAGTTATATTGGTTAAGTGTTGCCCTCTTGTTTTAACTTAACCTAACCTTACCACAAATCAAGTTATATTGGTTAAGTGTTTCTTATTACTTAACCCTACTCATTCATCATGCTATATTGGTTAAGTGTTTCCTATTAACTTAACCCTAGTCATTCATCTTGTTATATTGGTTAAGTGTTTCTCATTAACTTAACCCTAGTCATTTCTTAGCATGTCTTGTTCATTAGCATTAATTGATTTATTAATGCACCAACCTCTCACATTAGATATGTGTTGTTGCGGTTACTGGATGTGTCGGGCGATTCCGGGTAGTTTTACACCACAACTCAATCTAACCTTGGGTTTTCTTGGGCATGATGCACTAAGCTCTCACATTAGATCTGTGTTGTTGCGGTTACCGGATGTGTCGAGTGGTTCTGGACAGTTTTACACCACAACTCAATTTAACCTCGGGTTTGGCATATTCGTCTTTTCACTAATTTACATATTTATAGTTTATATGTAAATTATTCACAATTATTGTCAATTTCAGATTATGCCACATTTACCATAAATGTCCAAGTCTAGATTTATAGGCTAATTATCCCAACCAGTCATGTTCCAATTATCAAGCTATGCTCAACAAAGCTAATTGCAAGTTATGGCCCCCAAATTCAATTTCAAGTTATTACTCAAAATAGGCTACATCTAATCTTCCCAAGTTTGTGATAATAGCCACGCCCAAAATCCACTATGCATTATGTTTGGCATCCCAAATCAAAAGTTAAGCCCAAGCTAGATTTAATATTCCAATTTACAGTTTATGCCTAAAACTACGTTTTTCATGCCAAATTTCATACTTTGTCGTTCATGCCAATTCTAGGTTCAATATGTCAAATTATATATTCCATAATTCATGTCAAATTAACCCCAATTGCATATTAACAGTCATGCCATAATACATGTTCCAAATTATGCCAAATAAATGTCAATTTCATGTTATACCCAATTACCCCCGCATTCATAATGTACGTATTTCGAGATTCAACGCAAAATTCATGAAATAAGCGCAGAAACAATATGGAACATAAGAGGCATAAGAATAGGCATATGACGATAAGAACTATTGGTCCAATAAATTTGATATACCAAATTGCCAAGTTTTGCATAGAATACATTGCAGGCATATAGATATTGTATGAATATCATTATGAACCATCACAGACGTATACGTTTGACAAGAGTTATATCATGAACTTAAACGGGATTAAAATTCTGATATACAACAAGGATAGATATGATTAGGCCAACATAGTCAATAATGATTCCCAAAGGCATATACAAGCACAGATTTAAATGAAAGGATTACTTACATCAGGCATAAATCTGATGGATTAGATTTAAGTAACATCGCAGGCATAAATCTAATAGATTAGATCTCATAATCAAGTATAGCTTAGATCCATATTATTACATGCCAAGAATTTCAATTAAGAATTCACATCTGAAAGTAATTTGAACTTACAAAAAGAGAATGATTCTTGTATTTCTGGAATCTTTTTTCTGAAACTGAAAAGCTATCCCGTGACGTAGATTATCGATTCTCTAATTTAGATTTGATTCTTAGAAAATAGTTGTTGAAGCCGTTGAATTAGCCTTTGAATCTCTACTTGAATTCTAAACTTGATTTCTTGAAGAACTAGAGCAGCATAAGGACGTCTTTAATTTATTTTGATATGAATTAGGGTAGAGTATAGGCGTAATGAAGTTGTGTAGAGAAAACTGTAGCCTTAGTGGTGTTTATATAGCATATGTATCAACGAATCTGGTCAGAACGGGCGTCCAAATGCAGAAAAACGAACCAGTCCTCGGATCTGGAAATATGGGGGAGGTCGACCCCCAGGTCAACCCCTTGGTCGACCTGGGTCCTGGGCGGAAGATTTCCCCTCAGTCCGGGTGTGTGTGATTTGAATTTCGAACTTTTTTTTTAATTCTTGAAACTTCTAAGTGCCATAACTTCCTCATATGAAGTCCGATTTAAGAGAACTTGGACTCTATTCCAAGCAGAATTTCGAGACGAACGCAATGACGTAACCCATTTCCCTTAATTCTCAATTTAAAAATTAATTATTCTTTAATTCGTTCTTTTAATATTCTCAGAAAATACGGGGTGTTACAATATATGTAGAGCGTGAGATGCAAGCGTTCTGCTAGATTATTATTTATTTGTGGTTTGATAGACGTTATTATAATATCAGATAAGATATTGATTTCAAAAACGTTTTGGGTTATAGTAAGGTAAAAACCGTTCATGTTTATGTGTGGGCTGGTCTTACTATTATCCTTTTCTTTCAAAAGGTATTTTTCAAAGTTAAACAAGTTGTTTGTGCTGTGAATTTATCACTGAAAGCATTCCAGACTGATCTGGGTGAATTTTTGCATTGCTTCAAATGTGCTCGGGTCAGATCGAGTATATTTCCAGGTTAGGTTTCGGTTGGAGTTTCAGGAGCTGGAAGCAGGGGGCTTCACCGTTAGTTATACAAAGTTTATTTCCGTTGTGATTGATGTATGTTGTACTCTGATAAATGGTATGTATGTATATACAGTTTTCTTTTTGTATAAAAAGATTTGTATATTATATTTTATCCGTTCCGCTGTGAGATTCTGATGTGATATTCTTCTTCTTTCTTCTATCCTAATATTTTTGTCTCTCTCTCTCTCTCACCCTTTAACTTCTTTCTATTAACAATATGGGATTCGATACTTGGGATTTTGGCAAATAATACAGAGTTTATGTGTTATTGTCGAAAATTCAAGCGTCGAACTTTCCGGGTCGTTACAGTTATAAACAACAAATTTTGAATACAAAGACCCACTAGAGAATGAATGTATTGAAATATTGGTCTATTGTCACAACTACAAAAGAAATTTAATAAATGAAAAAGCTACCATCAAAACAGATATTTAAAATTGATACCTACGTTAGACAATTTTGATGCCCACTTACAGAAAATTGATACCTAGTAATGTAAAACTAATACCCAAAAACTGCTACTACATTAAACAAGAATGATACATAACCACTACAAAAACCTTTTATATTATAAAATGTTTGATTAAAAAGGAAGCAGTTTCATTCAAAAGATTATGATGAGTGCAATAGTACAAATTATGTAATAACTACAGTTCCAAAATTTAAAACAAACGTACTTTTAATTTAAAAGACTGATACTTTATAAAATAAAAACTGAAATAAAACAAATTATACACAGCAATGCAATTTCATTGAATCTAATGTAAATAATGTAACTAAATGAAAAAAACTAAACAATATTCGAATCAAAGATTAAAAGAAACATTTATTCATCAATAACAAGAAAAAAACAAATTTCAAAATATTAGCGTATTGTCCCTGTGAATGAATTTTTGGTGGGTTGTCTTTGGGATTGAAAAAGTCATGAAGTTTGTCATTCACAATAAAATCCCTATTTAGTATTTAAAACGACCATAATATTCGCTAAAGGATTTTTACTGTTGTTTGTTTGAATTCAACTTCAAATTCAATTGCAATAAGATTTACCGTTTTGAATGGGGAGTTGCTTCTGAAACTCAGCAACCTGACCGATTAGGTTGAATGTCGTTAGTAGAGGCATTATCCCTGCATCCTAACCAAGTGGGTCGCCACCCTTGGACCCTCCTCTATGGGGAATTATACTTGATAAGACTTTAAAAAATCTTTCAACGTATTACGTAGTAGAAAAAGTAATTAACTATAAATCAGTTAAATTAAAAATTACAAACCAAAATACTTTGCTTAAATGTCTCATTTAAATAAACCATTTGAAGTTGCAAGCGCATTCCCCATTTAGCTACCAGCTCCGTTTAAATATCCCACTAAAATACTACTATTATCGCTACGCACAAACGCATCATTACAGAGAATGATAATTTGTTATGAGTGTTGTGGGGGGGCAACTGAATGAGATATCACTTGCCTTGTAATTATTAATTATGTTGTTGTGTACTAATTATTTAGACTATTTTTTCAAACATGTTTCGAAAGTTTCAAAATTGACCTTTGTCATCATCAAATACATCTTTTATGAACAACTAATTAACATTGACAAATATATTTTTTAAACTACAGATATTTGTGGCATTACTTACATTTTTCATAAAATGAAAAATACAATTTATGTAACACCCCTCAATTTGAAGTGGAATTAGAAGTCTTACATCATGAAATTAGGGTGTGAAGTGAAAACTTAAATAGTAGAGCCTAACCTCCTAATAGCATCGAGGCTTTTTAAGGAACAAAACCTTACTCCTATAAGGGGGCTTAGTTGAGGACAATATTTTGCACGAACAGAGGTACGGACTATTACAATGGTATCAGAGCCAATACCTAGCCAGAATGTGGCTTGTGCATCGACCACGGCGCCTAGATAGTGAAAGATGATGAGCCAACAAGGACGTTAGGCTCTGAAGGAGGGAAGATTGTAACATTACTTAGTTTGAAGTGATATTAAAAGTCCAACATCATGGAATTAGGGTGTGAAGTGGAAACATACGCAGTAGAGCCTAATCTTATAATAGCAACGAGTTCATTTGAGAACAAAACCTCACTCTTATACGGGAGGCTAAGTTAGGGACAATATCTTGCGCGAACGGAAGTACGGGCTATTACAATTTACATCATAAAAATACAGAGACTTCATTCCACACTTTAATATTTGCACTCCATGACATTTATTTTAAACGTTACATATTTGCATTTGTACTGCAAGTTAGGGTTCTATTTGCAAATACGTGCAGTTGTATATATGTACTGTTTAGAATGATTCATAAAATTTGTTCTTGAAAAAATATTAAATTTGAAAAATAATGGGTAATGCTTAGTTTTTATTTAATTATTTGTATTCGAAAAGGGAACAATATTATGGGTTCATTCTTTTTTGAATCGAAAAGGGAAAATTAAAGGAGCTGGGGAAGAGCAAGTTCGTGAAAGGAAAATACAATTTTTTTTACGAGAGGGACAACGCGAAAGTGACGAATCTATTATTTATATTATTATTTTATTTGTGTTAATTATTTTTAAATAAAATAGATATTTAACTGATATAGAATACATAAATATCGAATGCATATAGTTCAAAATTCAAAATGCAGAATATAAAATACGAAATATAAAGCAGAATTTGCAAATATAAACTACAAACCGAAGAATAGGTAATAAAAAATACAGACAATTCTTAACTTAACCCAGCAGCAACTAGTTCATTTCGTATGATATCTCAAACTAATGTTGTAACGTCCCGTATTTTCTAGCCATTTATTTGAAATATTTTATTTATTTAAAATATTGGTTTGAATTTAAATAATCGATTTTAACCCTTTTAATTTGAATATTTATTTATTTTGAATAATATAATAATATTTTATTTTCGGCAAATTTGGGAAAATGTTGATTTTTCCATATAACGTGATCGACCGATTTAAAGTGGTTTAAAATGTGATTTAGATTGAATTATAATATCGATTTCGTTTATAAAACGACGTTATAACGTTTAATTTATAATTTAATTATAAAACGAGCTGCAGCGGCGCGGCAGTTCGTAATTTGGCGTTTTGAACTTTAAACGGCCGTACAGGGTCCAAAATGAGTCGGATTTTCTGGAAACAAGAAACGTCTAAATCTGTTGGATAATATTTTTCTAATGAAAGAGAAAAATCGAGTTTTCGTGTTGTAGATTTTATTTTATGTCCAAATCAAATTTTGAAAAGGTCGCTGTGGAATTTCCTTTATAAATTATAATGTTATTTATATAAAATAAAGGTTTTTTTTAATATTTATAATATCGATTTGACTTCAAACTCAACCCGGGATATTTTATCTTGGTAATGTACGATATTCTGGTCGTATATGGCCTATTTCAATATTTTAATATTATTATATTGAGGTATTCTAAAATTGGTTTATTTTATTTGAATTGGGCAGTTATAAAAGGGCCTTTATTCAAACGACCTCAGTTTTCGACGAAATAAATTTTATTGGGACCGCAACAGTAAATTATTGCTAGATTTCAAGTGGCGCGTCAATCGGGGTTAATTTGTGAGCGTGGCAAAATAAAATGTAAATAAAAACGACCATTTGAACGTGAACGAGCGCCTTTCGAGCAAACGAACTCGGAATTCGACGAAACAAGTTTCATTAGGACCATATCGTCAAATTATACGATGGTGTCAATTCCCGCAGCGAACGGGGTTTGTATGTGAGCACAGAAGCGAATAAACAACGTTCAAAAATTACGATAGACACGAAATAAAAATCGTTAATCTGCGTCGCTCGTCACATCAAGTTAAAATAATAATTTTTACAATTATATATACACCTAAAATCAGAAATTCATCTCATAAACACTTCCACCATTCATGAAAATTTGCAAAAAGGCCCATGTTCATTAAACAATTTATTTCTTCTATTCTGGCAAGAATTTGCTATGGCAATCCAAAGCAAAGTTGTAGATCGGCTCGATGCCGAGTTGCTGTAAAAAGTTGGGGTCGAACGGTCACCTGTGGTGGCCGGAATTTCACCAAAACCGAAGAAAACCAGTTTCGTTCTTTGGTAAAATTGGAGAGATGCGGTCAATTTTAAGAGCTCAGACCTTGGGGGAATGAAAGAGGGGAGTTTTAGCTTTGATTTGGCACCGGCCTCAGGTCTTACGAAGGTCTGTGGTGATCGTGGTGGAGAGATGAACGGAGAAGGGTATTTTCGGAAGCACAAAAGTGTTTTGGTCATTTCCTGGTGGCCGTGGTGGTTGTCAGGGGTAGTGGATGATTGTCGGTCGTAGGGGGAGCGTGGGCCGTCGATTGGTGGTGGTCCGGCTCCTGATGGTGGTCTCTGGCGATCGGAAAGCGGTGATGAACGGGTTCCGGTTATGTGGGTTTTTCAGGCGACGGAGTGCATTTAGAAGGCTGGGGCTTCGGGCGGAGGGGCGCTTCGTCGAGGCAGAGCAGATGATCAGGTCTGGTGGGGCCCAGTTTTGTCGAAGGCGGCGCGGTAGTCGATGGAAGGAGCTGAGTGATATTGACGTTTTCATGTTGGCAAAGAAGAACGAAGAAGTGGGATTGGGTTTTCCTGGGTAGAGAAGTGGAAACGCGTTATTTGTTTGGTACGATGATGACATGGCAGCGTAAGAAAAGGTAATTAAGTTTTTAAATTATAATTAAAATATTAATTAATAGTTAAGTTATAATCGTATATATGTTTAAACTTAAATCGATCATAATTTTTGCATACGTTAACGAAATTCAGTGAAACTGGATCCATTGGGATCGCAGGGACGAGGCCTAGACGATGGCACTGACTAGGCACTGATCTGACGCAGTTGAAATTTCAGCAAATTTTGAACGTTCGACTCAAATTAAAAGGAACAAACGCGTCAACCGTCAACCAAAATATAATCTGGTGAGTTAATTCTCACACCTTCTGGAATCCTGTGATGTGTTAAATTCATAGAAAAATATAATTCACCGTTAACAGTATAAATTGGTTGATTGGATGCGATGGATGCAAATTGTTTGTTTTATTGTTTGATTGGTTGCAGTTATTTATATCTCGTCAATTATTTTATTCTTACATTATTGCAAACCGTATCTGTGATGCAGAGAAGGACAGGTTGGAGGGATCCAACTGGATTCCTCAAATTAACTGTATTTTTGTTTGTTGTGCATATATATAAATTGTTCACCCTGACTAACACCAAAACCTGTTTGAATGTTGATGGTTGAATATATATATTCATCATCGTTGTGATTAAGATTAATCGACAGTGTTGATTGGGTAATTGGCAAAAATTGGCCTAAAATATATTGTTTTAAATGTCGTTCCACTGTCAGGTGGATCGACGTAGTTCTAAGATATAAATTATTTTATAAACGAACTAGAGTTTTAGTTATTTTGTCAAAGTAATTAAAATAGAAAATTATAAATATATCTTTGATCAAGGTTATGAAAGAAATCATTTAAAAGGTTTAGACCAATTTTAAAAGCAGAAGCCAAGAATTTACATACGGGTTGGTAAAACAGAATAATTGTTTTTAAAACAGGTAAATAGTGATTTTAAATTTATTAAGTTATTTAATTAATTTAAAAGGGAAATTGACAAATGGAAATCAGTTGACTGCTAACTGATAGGTACGGATGGCAAAACCAACCGTTGTAATTACAATGGATAATGGAATAAATCGATATTCGTAAAGTTTAACGAATAGTGTAAACACTAGATAATCTCTGATTGACTATAATTAAAGAAGTTATCGAGTTGTCTAGTATAAATGAAGTTAACTACTGTTTAACAAGATTTTCAAATATAACGACTCTATTTTTAGTAAAGAGCGAAGTTAACTATTTCTAGTATAATTAATGTTAATGTTAATGTTAATTATTTTTTAAATTAATAATAACATAAAGAAAAGATTTCTAATTGGGATTCAACCAGCGACCAGGTTGGATCAAAGGGGCGATAAGTGTTTATAAAGAGATTTAAAATTTAAGTTTACAAAGTAGATTGGGAAATGATATTTGTAAGTGGATGCAGAGAATTCAAATAAGAATTTTACTTAATTGTGAAATTAGGTAAAGGGATTCAATTGGAATAAACTATTTAAGGGAAATGATTATAAATTGACAATAAGTCGAAATATGGTAATAGATTAAGTTCTAAGCTAAGTATTATGAGTTGTTAAGCAGATTAGTGTAAGCAATTTGGAAACAAATCCGGCAAGGTTAAAAGGGTTTTAAATCAAAATTGATGAGTTAAATGTTAAGAAATTGAATTTAGAAAATATTGTAACTGAACTAAAGGATTTCAAACAAAAAGGAAATCCATAAAATAGTATGGTATTAGAATATTGGTAAATGGATACTTGGAACTAGATTCCAAGTTAAAAGTGGCGTTTATTTGATATTTACTTAATCAAACAAATTAAGTAAATAAATTTTATTGGCAAGGGCTTTCAAATGTAAGAAACGGTTTACGAAACCAGTTTGAAATCGAGATGGTAAAGGAGATTGTAGTGAGGTGTTAAGTGACAAACTGATATTTATTCTGAGATAAGAACGGGGTCGATCAAGGTCTAAGAGGTAATTAAATACCTCAACTTGAATGGCTTCGCAATTATCGAGGAATGGAATTAGTTGAAACGAGTTAAAGGTGTTGTGATTGGGGTGATATCCCATACGAGAGGTATTGAATATTGGAGCGGGATTTTGAAATTTAAATGATACTATAATGTAGTTTCAATGAAAATAAGAATATTTCATTTCGAATTATAAGTCGGCCTTTGCTTTAACCCTATTAGAATTGGAAACGATTAATACCATTAAGTACAATATATATATATATAGATGTATGTATCGAGATACTTGAATATAAAGGAAATGAAAAAGGGTTTTAAAGAAAATATATCGATGTTCCAAAAGAAGTGGAAAGCTGGGTATGTATATACGCTCGGAAGTAATTAAAATAGTTTTTGTTATAAATAAGAATAAATATAATGTTTTCAATACATTGGAAGATTTAGAGGTTGATTAACAAATTTGTTAAATATATTTTAAGTAGGCCAAGTAATGCCAAATACAGAATCAGTGAAATCATTGACACGATTATTATTTGATAGTTAAATCACCGACTATCAAACCAGACCAATACGATTGTTGGTACGGGAAGACCGGGATCGAATTTATATTCGAAAACCATTCCGACCAACAAATACGTGAAGAGATCAGAAGATGATCGAGATGGAGCATTGAAGACCGTAATCTTCATAAGCGGAAGAATTGCTTAAAATCTCTGTGTTGCAACACAGAGATAAACTGTGATTCTGTCGTGATTGGAATCTACGGGTTGCAAGGACTTCTCGCTACCGATCCATGGGGTGATTCCTATTTGAGATGCAGTAGGAGAATACCTTCGGTTCATCCTGTTCCTGGATGACTTGTATGGACGAATGTCTGACAGAGTATTTCCAAAGGACCACGTACGTTGATTTCTTTAAACGTATTATAGTTGGTTAGCTCCCAACTAGAGTATTTTTGTGGACGTCAATTAGTGAAATCTGATGGATCTGACGATGTGGCATTCAAAGTGAATTATGGCCAGATGCTCTAGAGATAAAATCTAGCCTCAAGCCTCATCAACCGGGAAATGACAAAAATCGGGCAGGCAGCATGGCTATGTGGGTCGCTCCCATTAGGGTGTATAATCACCTATCTAGAGAAATTCCATTTGCTTCTTAAATCTATATTCGATGCTGTCCCTTTTCGGGAGGCGGTTGTTGATCCCAACCGTCGGTGATATACATTCGATACACTCAAGCGAAATGAGTGGTCGGTCATGTGAGGGCCGGGTCGCAAGACGTTCTTGTTGAACCCAGTGTATTCGCCTCTAGAGATACACAGTCAGAAGGTGGTCTCATACCTTGTCAAGGTTGGAATCCAATATCCAATAAGCGCCCGCGATTTTCGATTGTATACTGTTTATGTGGAGCGTGAGATGCAAGTGTTCCACTAGGTTGTTAATTATTTGTATGTAGACATTATGATAATATCAGAATAAGCTA
Organism: Allium sativum; assembly: GCA_030737875.1. Taxonomy (NCBI): domain Eukaryota; kingdom Viridiplantae; phylum Streptophyta; class Magnoliopsida; order Asparagales; family Amaryllidaceae; genus Allium; species Allium sativum. The sequence continues at coordinate 482,767,408 of CM060919.1, read as the reverse complement.
TGATTTCAAAAATGTTTTGGGTTATAGTAAGATAAAAACCGTCCGTGTTTATGTGTGGTCTGGTCTTACTATTATCCTTTTGTTTCGAAAAGAATTTTCAAAGTTAAACAAGTTGTGTGTTCCTTGAATTTATCACTGATAGTATTCCAGACTGACCTGGTGTATTTTGCTTTGCTTCAAATGTGCTCGGGTCAGACCGAGTATGTTCCAGATTAGGTTCGCTTGGAGTTTCAGGAGCTGGAAGCAGGAGGCTTCACCGTTAGTTATATACAAATATTTTTCCGCTGTGACTGATATATGTTGTACTCTGATGATTGGTATGTATATACAGTTCTTTTGTATAAAGAGATTTGATATCATATTTTATTCGTTCCGCTGTGAGATTCTGATGTGTTCTTCTTCTTCTTTCTTCTATTCTAATATTTCTTTCTTTCTTTTCTCACCCTCTAAATTCTTTCTCATGACAATCTGGGGTTCGATACTTGGGCTTTTGGCAAGTTATATGGGTTTATATATTATTGTCGAAAACTCGAGCGTCGAGCATTTCCCCGGGTCGTTACAGTGGTATCAGAGCTATTGGTTTAGTGATAACATTGGCTCTGTGGCGTGACTCGATAGAGATGGGGTTAGTAATACCCTAGATTGAGTTTGAGTATATATACGAGAGCTCGTATTTGTAATTTGATTAAAATTATTTTTGAAATTTGTTTCGCCCAATTTATTTTATAAAATAATAAAAGTAAGGATTTTCACAAATTATTATCATGTGGGCAAATCGATTAATTTGTTAATGTTGATTTGAATGATATGTTTGGATTGTGTTGTTGATTTCTTGAATATGAACCTGAACATGAGTAAGCTTTGTTTAAAACCAATCTGAAGTAAATAAGTTGGATAAATCAATCCAGATAAATAAATTTGAGTGGATAATTAAAGAAATAAATGAAGTGATTATAAATAATTATAATCTCGTGTGGATTGAATTGTGTGTATAATTGGTTGATGTGAATGATATGGATGTTTTGAACCTTATTGATATTGTTTTGGAGGCTAGTGAACTCATTTGAGTTGAGAACAGGTGCAGAAGTGCCAATTCAGCTTTAAAATCCATCCAAGAGAAATTCTGGAGTTAATTGAATCCAGTTTGAATAGAGCTGCATTAAAAGTAAGCAAGCTCAAGTATAAATTATCGCATAATAACGTTCGCAAAAAGGTACACCTATGCAAATACGAAATTTTTGGTTTTTATTTGGGTTTTGAGTTTGGATTTTTAATTTTTCCGACCATGAGAGTCGATGTATATATATTTCTTGAACCTGCAATATTGCAGATGTCCTCCGTACAGGGGAGACTCTGCCAAAAATTTTCCAAAATGTAAGGTGTTAGAATTTTTTTGAAGATTTTTGGAAAATTCTTTAATTTAAATTAATTTGGTTTTACGACCAATTAGATTTATTTTGAAAATAAATCGAGTTTTAAAATTAAATATTTTTATAAAGATAATGGATTGTAACGTTCTTTCTACCTTAGCAATTTCGAGGACGAAATTATTTTAAGGCGGAAGGAATGTAACGTCCCGTATTTTCTGGCCATTTATTTGAAATATTTTATTTATTTAAAATATTGGTTTGAATTTAAATAATCGATTTTAACCATTTTAATTTGAATATTTATTTATTTTGAATAATATAATAATATTTTATTTCCGGCAAATTTTGGAAAATGTTGATTTTGCCGTATAACGTAATCGAGCGATTTAAAGTGGTTTAAAATGTGATTTATATTGAATTATAATATCGATTTCGTTTACAAAACGACGTTATAACGTTTAATTTATAATTTAATTATAAAACGAGCTGCAGCGGCACGGTAGTTCGTAATTTGGCGTTTTGAATTTTAAACAGCCGTACATGGCCCAAAATGAGTCGGATTTTCTCGAAACAAGAAACGTCTGAATCTGTTGGATAATATTTTTCTAATGAAAGAGAAAAATCGAGTTTTCGTGTTGTAGATTTTATTTTATGTCCAAATCAAATTTTGAAAAGGTCGCTGTGGAATTTCCTTTATAAATTATAACGTTATTTATATAAAATAAAGGGTTTTTAAATATTTATAATATCGATTTGGCTTCAAACTCAACCCGGGATATTTTATCTTGGTAATGTACGATATTATGGTCGTATATGGCCTATTTCAATATTTTAATATTATTATATTGAGGTATTCTAAAATTGGTTTATTTTATTTGAATTGGGCAGTTATAAAAGGGCCTTTATTCAAACGACCTCAGTTTTCAATGAAATAAATTTTATTGGGACCGCAACAGTAAATTATTGCTAGATTTCAAGTGGCGCGTCAATCGGGGTTAATTTGTGAGCATGGCAAAATAAAATGTAAATAAAAACGACCATTTGAACGTGAACGAGCACCTTTCGAGCAAACGAACTCGGAATTCGACAAAACAAGTTTCATTAGGACCGTATCGTCAAATTATACGATGGTGTCAATTCCCGCAGCGAACGGGGTTTGTATGTGAGCACAGGAGCGAATAAACAACGTTCAAAAATTGCGATAGACACGAAATAAAAATCGTTAGTCAGCGTCGCTCGTCACATCAAGTTAAAATAATAATTTTTACAATTATATATACACTTAAAATCAGAAATTCAGCTCATAAACACCTCCACCATTCATGAAAATTTGCAAAAAGGCCCCTGTTCATTAAACAATTTATTTCTTCAATTCTGGCAAGAATTTGCTATGGAAATCCAAAGCAAAGTTGTAGATCGGCTCGATGCCGAGCTGCTGTAAAAAGTTAGGGTCGAACGGTCACCTGTGGTGGCCGGAATTTCACCAAAACCGAAGAAAACCAGTTTCGTTCTTTGGTAAAATTGGAGAGATGCGGTCGATTTTAAGAGCTCAGACCTTGGGGGAATGAAAGAGGGGAGTTTTAGCTTTGATTTGGCACCAGCCTCAGGTCTTACGAAGATCTGTGGTGATCGTGGTGGAGAGATGAACGGAGAAGGGTATTTTCGGAAGCACAAAAGTGTTTTGGTCATTTCCTGGTGGCCGTGGTGGTTGTCAGGGGTAGTGGATGATTGTCGGTCGTAGGGGGAGCGTGGGTCGTCGATTGGTGGTGGTCCGGCTCCTGATGGTGGTCTCTGGCGATCGCAACGCGGTGATGAATGGGTTCCGGTTGTGTGGATTTTTCAGGCGACGGAGTGCATTTGGAAGGCTGGGGCTTCGGGCGGAGGGGCGCCTCGTCGAGGCGGAGCAGATGATCAGGTCTGGTGGGGCCCAGTTTTGTCGGAGGCGGCGCGGTAGTCGATGGAAGGAGCTGAGTGATATCGACGTTTTCACGTTGGCAAAGAAGAACGAAGAAGTGGGATCGGGTTTTTCTGGGTAGAGAAGTGGAAACGCGTTATTTGTTTGGTACGATGATGACACAGCAGCGTAAGAAAAGGTAATTAAGTTTTTAAATTATAATTAAATTATTAATTAATAGTTAAGTTATAATCGTATATATGTTTAAACTTAAATCGATCATAACTTTTGCATACGTTAACGAAATTCAGTGAAACTGGATCCATTGGGATCGCAGGGGCGAGGCCTAGACGATGGCACTGACTAGGCACTGATCTGACGCAGTTGAAATATCAGCAAATTTTGAACGTTCGACTCAAATTAAAAGGAACAAACGCGTCAACCGTCAACCAGAATATAATCTGGTGAGTTAATTCTCACACCTTCTGGAATCTTGTGATGTGTTAAATTCATAGAAAAATATAATTCACCATTAACAGTATAAATAGGTTGATTGGATGCGATGGATGCAAATTGTTTGTTTTATTGTTTGATTGGTTGCAGTTATTTATATCCCGTCAATTATTTTATTCTTATATTATTGCAAACCGTATCTGTGATGCAGAGAAGGACAGGTTGGAGGAATCCAACCGGATTCCTCAAATTAACTGTATTTTTGTTTGTTGTGCATATATATAAATTGTTCACCCTGACTGACACCAAAACCTGTTTGAATGTTGATTGTTGAATATATATATTCATCATCGTTGTGATAAAGATTAATCGACAGTGCTGATTGGGTAATTGGCAGAAATTGGCCTAATTTTTTTTTTTAAATGTCGTTCTACTGTCAGGTGGATCGACGTAGTTCTAAGGTATAAATTATTTTATAACCGAACTAGAGTTTTAGTTATTTTGTAAAAGTAATTAAAATAGAAAATTATAAATATATCTTTGATCAAGGTTATGAAAGAAATCATTTAAAAGGTTTAGACCAGTTTTAAAAGCAGAAGCCAAGAATTTACATACGGGTTGGTAAAACAGAATAATTGTTTTTAAAACAGGTAAATAGTGATTTTAAATTAATTAAGTTATTTAATTAATTTAAAAGGGAAATTGACAAATGGAAGTCAGTTGACTGCTAACTGATAGGTACGGATGGCAAAATCAACCATTGTAATTACAATGGATAATGGAATAAATCGATATTCGTTAAGTTTAACGAATAGTGTAAACACTAGATAATCTCTGATTGACTATAATTAAAGAAGTTATCGAGTTAGTATAAATGAAGTTAACTACTGTTTAATAAGATTTTCAAATATAACGACTCTATTTTTAGTAAAGAGTGAAGTTAACTATTTCTAGTATAGTTAATGTTAAAGTTAATTATTTTTTAAATTAATAATAACATAAAGAAAAGATTTCTAATTGGGATTCAACCGGCGACCAGGTTGGATCAAAGGGGCGATAAGTGTTTATAAAGAGATTTAAAATTTAAGTTTACAAAGTAGATTAGGAAATGATATTTGTAAGTGGATGCAGAGAATTCAAATAAGAATTTTACTTAATTGTGAAATTAGGTAAAGAGATTCGATTGGAATAAACTATTTAAGGGAAATGATTATAAATTGACAATAAGTCGAAATATGGTAATAGATTAAGTTTTAAGGTAAGTATTATGAGTTGTTAAGCAGATTAGTGTAAGCAATTTGGAAACAAATCCGACAAGGTTAAAAGGGTTTTAAATCAAAATTGATGAGTTAAATGTTAAGAAATTGAATTTAGCAAATATTGTAACTGAACTAAAGGATTTCAAACAAAAAGGAAATCCATGAAATAGTATGGTATTAGAATATTGGTAAATGGATACTTGGAACTAGATTCCAAGTTAAAAGTGGCGTTTATTTGATATTTACTTAATCTAACAAATTAAGTAAATAAATTTTATTGGCAAGGGTTTTCAAATGTAAGAAACGGTTTACGAAACCAGTTTGAAATCGAGATGGTAAAGGAGATTGTAGTGAGGTGTTAAGTGACAAACTGATATTTATTCTGAGATAAGAACGGGGTCGATCAAGGTCTGAGAGGTAATTAAATACCCCAACGTGAATGGCTTCGCAATTATCGAGGAATGGTATTAGTTGAAACAAGTTAAAGGTGTTGTGATTAGGGTGATATCCCATACGATAGGTATTGAATATTGGTGCGGGATTTTGAAATTCAAATGATACTACAATGTAGTTTCAATGAAAATAAGAATATTTGATTTCGAATTATAAGTCGACCTTTGCTTTAACCCTATTAGAATTGGAAATGATTAATACCATTAAGTACTATATATATATATATATATATATATGTATATATATATATATAGATGTATGTATATATATATATATATATATATATATATATATATATATATATGTATCGAGATACTTGAATATAAAGGAAATGAAAAAGGGTTTTAAAGAAAATATATCGATGTTCCAAAAGAAGTGGAAAGCTGGGTATGTATATACGCTCGGAAGTAATTAAATAGTTTTTGTTATAAATAAGAATAAATATAATGTTTTCAATACATTGGAAGATTTAGAGGTTGATTAACAAATTTGTTAAATATATTTTAAGTAGGCCAAGTAATGCCAAATACAGAATAAGTGAAATCATTGACACGATTATTATTTGATAGTTAAATCACTGACTATCAAACCAGAGCAATACGATTGTAGGTACGGAAAGACCAGGATCGAATTTATATTCGAAAACCATTCCGACCAACAAATACTTGAAGAGATCAGAAGATGATCGAGATGGAGCATTGAAGACCGTTATCTTCATAAGCGGAAGAATTGCTTAAAATCTCTGTGTTGCAACACAGAGATAAACTGTGATTCTGTCATGGTTGGAATCTGCGGGTTGCAAGGACTTCTCGCTACTGATCCATGGGTTGATTCCTATTTGAGATGCAGTAGGAGAATACCTTCAGTTCATCCTGTTCCTGGATGACTTGTATGGACGAATGTCTGACAGAGTATTTCCAAAGGACCACGTACGTTGATTTCTTCAAACGTATTATAGTTGGTTAGCTCCCAACTAGAGTATTTTTGTGGACGTCAATTAGTGAAATATGATGGATCTGACGATGTGGCATTCAAAGTGAATTATGGCCAGATGCTCTAGAGATAAAATCTAGCCTCAAGCCTCATCAACCGGGAAATGACAAAAATCGGGTAGGCAGCATGGCTATGTGGGTCGCTCCCATTAGGGTGTATGATCACCTTTCTAGAGAAATTCCATTTGCTTCTTAAATTTTTATTTGATGCTGTCCCTTTTCGGGAGGCGGTTGTTGATCCCAACCGTCGGTGATATACATTTGATACACTCAAGCGAAATGAGTGGTCGGTCATGTGAGGGCCGGGTTGCAAGACGTTCTTGTTGAACCCAGTGTATTCGCCTCTAGAGATACACAGTCAGAAGGTGGTCCCATACCTTGTCAAGGTTGAAATCCAAATCCAATAAGCGCCCGCGATTTTCGATTGTATATTATATATGTGGAGCGTGAGATGCAAGCGTTCCACTAGGTTGTTAATTATTTGTATGTAGACATTATGATAATATCAGAATAAGCTATGATTTCAAAAATATTTTGGGTTATAGTAAGGTAAAAACCGTCCGTGTTTATGTGTGGTCTGGTCTTACTATTATCCTTTTGTTTCGAAAAGAATTTTCAAAGTTAAACAAGTTGTGTGTTCCGTGAATTTATCACTGATAGTATTCCAGACTGACCTGGTGTATTTTGCTTTGCTTCAAATGTGCTCGGGTCAGACCGAGTATGTTCCAAGTTAGGTTCGCTTGGAGTTTCAGGAGCTGGAAGCAGGAGGCTTCACCGTTAGTTATATACAAATATTTTTCCGCTGTGACTGATATATGTTGTACTCTGATGATTGGTATGTATATACAGTTCTTTTGTATAAAGAGATTTGATATCATATTTTATTCGTTTCACTGTGAGATTCTGATGTGTTCTTCTTTCTTTCTTCTATTCTAATATTTCTTTCTTTCTTTTCTCACCCTCTAAATTCTTTCTCATGACAATCTGGGGTTCGATACTTGGGCTTTTGGCAAGTAATATGGGTTTATATATTATTGTCGAAAACTCGAGCGTCGAGCTTTTCCCCGGGTCGTTACAAATGTCATAATGGTTGTTACTGCATTTTTTTGAACTTATTCACGATTGTTATTTCCACGGTTCCGAATGATATAATCTTTCAGATATTCTTCAGACTCCAGACTCGGATTATCGTCATATATAAAGTCAGGATCCCCAGCGTTGTACCTTCATATGAAATTGAATAGCAATTGTAGCAGTGACAATTTGTATCTAAATATTATATGTGTGGTTGGCATATTATGTAAGATTGTCAAAGCTTTCCTCCAAATATCTAAAGTTCTTTCAAATGTCATACGCACACTCGAATGATAATAGTTGAAAACTTCATTCTCTGCCTTTGGTTCATTGTGTATAATTGAAATCTGAAATATGTAGGGATGACAATGTGGTAGGTCTATGGTCCAAACTCGTTTAATCTGCCGATGTTCCGACCTGTTTAGACCCGCCCCATTGGGTCTCTAGGGTGGGTAGATCCACGATACGCTTTAAGAGGTTCGAGTCTAAGATCGGGTCTGGGGCACGACTAACCCGTCCCAACCCGACTTGTATTGGTGATACATCATTGAGTTTACAACATATATCCGCATTGAGTTTACAGGGCGGGCTCTGGGCGATGTTCAAAAACCCCAGGATGAGGTGGGGCTATGGCATAAAAATCCCGCTTCAACCTGCCTTATTGACATTCCTAAAAATATGGTACCTTACAGTGCAATAGGGAGGTAAATACCTTTGTAGTAGTGAAGTCCCTGAATTCTTAATCCACCAAATGATATTGTTCTCCTGGGGGATGCGAAAAATTCAAACTAGAAGTATTTATAACTTCATGGAGATTCCAGCATCATAACCATTTGATATGAAGAAAGCCAAAGAGAAAGGAATTGAATGAGATGATTAAAAGGCAAAAGAAAGGTGGGAACATATAGAAGAAGAGAGAAAGCATACCGATTGTAGGAGAACCCGTGTCTTACAAATTGGACACATCAAACGCGTCGTAGCCGCCAAACGCGAATGTCTCTCCCACAGCAGTTAAGTTGAACTAAACAGTTTAGTGGAGTCTCACCAACGTGATCCAAAATGAATAAATAACACTACCTATATGCATTGGAAGGGGGTATTAATTTCAATTAAATAATGGTTGCGTCGGTAAGTCAAAATGACACGGACTATAACCAGCCAACATAGCATAGCAAATAAAGCAGCTCAGCAAAGAAAAACACGTCAAGCTTCGGTAAACTAATTTTAAAAGGCATTGTAAAGGAACTCCATCGAAGGGGGAGGGGTTCGATGTAATTTGAATTGGTTATTTCAATATAAACCTTGTTCAGTCGATATAACCGAACTATTTCTGCTCACGTTAAAAGTTGGAGGAACGCCTAAAATGAAAATAGGTTGGATAACCATTACGTAAGTGGAAATTACAAGAATTTTTCACTAATTTTAAATCAAGGAAACAAACACCTGTACAGTGGAAAAAAAACATCAATCATCAATGAACACGACAACAGATTTTACATCTTAACCAAGAATCAATGTAAAATTAAATCAAGCTTAAAAACTGCAGGAAATGCGACTTTTCCACCAGGAGACATGTTAATCATCTTCTTTTGAGTTTTCATTCAGAGTCACTGTCCATTTCCATGCCTTTCAACCCCTTTCTCTGTTTCTGCATAATCAAGTTCAAGTTTTAACCGAAAGTAAAACAATTACATTTACTGCTAATCTGTTTATAATACTTGACCTACAATACTAGGTATAACATTTTTTAATTTGTTCGGAAACGGGTCGGAGTCATAAAACCCTTTTACTGCACCTAGTTCAGTACGCGAGTATCACATAAACGGTTGATTTTACCGTATGCACAGGGTAAACTCTTAATATATCATTTTGGATTTAGAACCGGCGCCGTTGCTATCACGACGCTAATCTTTAAATGCTTGGCTAATGCTGCAGACTACTGTAGCATTTTTCATTGCCATAGCAAGGTTTAGGAACACTTTAGTCACTAGCCCAAAATGAAAGACTATAAACGGGCCCTAGCTACAAGCTAAAGAAACTTACGTAGGTTGGTAAGAAAGTAACAGATTTTAGAAGCAACAAAGAATAGCCTGCTTCACTCGTAGAGATACGGTTGGGAGCAGATACAAACAACCTCCATTCCTAACCCTGTTGCATCCACCAGTGTAGATATGACTGATCAGGGTAATATCCTATTTAACCCAACAGTCTAGACCGGGCCAGTTCACAACTGCAACATTTGACCCATTCAGAGCGAAAGGTTACAAGGCAGGCATAAAAAGAAGCAATAAAGAAAAGTCGTATGTCTGCTTCTTCTTATGACCAATGCTTTGCTGTCAACGTCTCCACTCCCAAGACTCCAATCTCATTGTTGATTATTTCCACGCAATCATAGCCGTTCATTTCACTGAATTGATGCTCATTTCCAACTAAAAAAATAGATCAATTCACTAAAATACACAAGGGTGATTCTGTGGGTACAGAGGAAGAATGTCTCAGATCTCCATGTTTATTATGCCATGTAAATAAGTAAAATATTATTTTTATTAAACTATGTCTATACCGGAAATTTAGTCTGACTACCGTGTTCATCTTTATAACCTGTGAGAAATTTTGGGTTTCAAAATTTTCGTTTTTAATCTATATTGCAAACGATGGAAGTTGAGATGACGTCAAAAAGAATGAAGAGGACGTTTTTCCATATCTCAAAAGGCGAAAAAGAAGAATACTTGTTTTCAAAAACTTCCCATTCTTAGGCAGTGTTTAGTTTATTTTTTATTTTGTGTTTTAAGTTTTCAACATTAAGTTTGAAATATGAGAAGATTTGAAGGGTAACGGAAGTAACGGACTAAAGAAGGAGGGGATGAAGGGACGGTGGATAGATGAATTTACCTTCGTTCTTCCGTAATTTCTTAAAATAAGAAAAATTCTAAAAGTCATTCTGCGTTTTGTGTGTTAATTTGTTTTATAAAATGATCGTTTTCCATGATACGTGTGCTTCGTTCGTACTTTTATATATACGGAAACCAAAACCTAAAAAATAAGAACTGAACGCACCGCCTTTCCCCTTTCCTCCTCCGTATGCCGCACTCTTCTCCTATGCCATTTGAAGTGCAAATTGAAAACAGAACATTTGGAATTCATTCTGAAACCAAGCAGGCTTAGTATATATACATGCGTGTATAGAAGCATTCGGTTACATCTCAAATAGTATAGCATCCCAAAATGCCTTTGATTTCAACCAAAAGCTCTATTTCTTTCCTCACTGCACTTCCCTAACTCTATAAGTTCGTGATTCGGAAGTTAGCCTGACTTTAAAAGAAATGTGGCGGCGTCTATTTGTTAAAAGAGCTAAAGCGAGAAACGTAGAAGCCTTTATCGAGGATGCGCTATTTGCCTATACTCAAGGAGATGCTACGGCATTTGCTTTCCTTGAGTTGGTCGTTGGGTCCTTGTCAAGAATGTTGTCGTTTCCGTATCGGTCAAGAAGTAAACTCCTCAAATGGCTAAAGAAGCCTCAGACGTATGTGAGAAAGCCCGCTATGAGGCTCATTCTCTCCTTCCACCAAAGCATCTTTTAAACAGAACTTAATGGCTCATATTTGGGTGCTTTTGGGATGCTACAACAAAACATGAGTGTTGTGAAGCATGCCTCAACATATGGTACCAAATTTCAATTCTACATATCTTATGTGCCACTGTTTATGTTATCAAATTGTGTTAAGGCCTATTTAGATCTCCGAATTCCCCCTTTCATCTATAGACAAACAAAACTAATGTTTCAAACTTCTTGTGACTAATTATATGTGTGTGTGTGTACACACACACACATATACACACATATACATACATATATGAGGTGCGTTCCTGGACATCCCTGTTTTGCGGCACCACTTTAGCATTTCTACCCTATCGTGAGCTACGGTAATCCAAATCCAACAAGATTTCGTAGATAATCAGTCCACATATATATTACCATCTATCCAAAATTTGAGCTCGTTCTGACATTCGTAGAATTATATATTTGATGTTTAAATTTAACGATTCAAATAAATGTCTGATTGGTGAATAATTAAGCTATAATATATTTGATGTTTAAATTTAACAATTCAAATTAATGTCAGAACGTTGAATAATTGAGCTAAGATTTTGAAAATGTTATCAATGTCGGAATGAACTCAAATTTTGGATAGATGATAATATACATATATGGACTGAACATATACAAAATCTTGTTGGATTTAAATTAGTGTAGCCCACGGTATATTAACAGTGCTAAAGGGATGTTGGAAAACAAGAATTTCTCGAAACGCTCAAATATATATATATATATATATATATATATATATATATATATCTCGAAATGCTCAAATATATATATATATGTGTGTGTATGTGTGTGTGTGATTGCACACGCGCGTGCACGTGCACACACGGTGGGGGGAGGGGGGATTCTTGAGCATCAATTTCTTAAGAATGATAATGTCGCGGAACTCTGAGCTTATACACGTTGATTATACCAAATAAGAAAGCACAACTCGGGCTACATCCGTCTATACAAACGTGGAAGATAAGAATAAGCTCATCGCTCAAAAATATTGAAGGTTAATTAACTCTAATATTGAAAGGGTGCTACTATTTTTCGCTCAGTTATTCACCATTGTATTTCTATTAAGAAAAACACATACTTCACTACCATTTCAAACTCTAAACCCTAATAAAAGCAGATATTCTTTTGTGCTTAATAGAGATGGAAGATGAAGATAAAAAAGATTTTAGAATTGGTTGATATTTATTGTTTTCTATTATGTTATAGAATATGTTATTAGTTTTTTTTTTTAAAAATGGTTAGGGTTTTACATTGCATTTAAGTATATATTTTCTGTTTTCTTGGAAATTCCAAGTTTGGAGGACATTAAATTTGACAACGTTGTAATAGAGAATGACAATGTAAGTTTTAACTTATAGGGTTTTTATCCGTATAACTTACATATCTTCTTTTATAAATCGATACACTATTTTTTTTTCGTTTGGTAGACGAATTATTTGAATGATATAAATTGGACGAAGTAAGTACCCATAAAAAATAAAATTGCTAATGTTATAAAAATGGATTATTTGAATTTTTCTTGAACCATTTGATTCGCAAAGTACGTTGATATAAGGGAGGAAGGAAGTGTTCATGTAGAGGAAGGAGTTGGTGGCCTCTGCATTGGTTATTAATTTAGACGGTTGCTCCACAAATAAAAACAGGGGTGTGAATAATAGTACCCATATTGAAATTTGTAGGAAAATAGGGGCGAAAATGGGTATCTATCAGTAGGGCCAATAAATAATAGATAACATCGACAGCTAATCCATCCAAACTGTGGGTCATCCTTTTTAAATAAAATATTCGAAACAACCCAATACGAAAATCGATTATTACATATATAGTGCTTACCTTTTTGGCACATCTTTTCTCTCTCACTTCATATCGTCCTCTTGTTAAGTCCGAAAGCCACATTCCTGGGTAACAATACTACATGAACACAGAACAAAACAAACATTAAGCACGTATATTAGTATTAACACTGATGCTATATTAATAAATTAACGTGAAGTTACCTGAATGGCCTTGTCAACGCTCTTAGCTCTCTTCTTAGGCCTATGCGGCAGCTTAGTGCCCTTAAATGCAAAAAAATCATCTTCCTTCTCCTTCCTCGAAAGTGTAACATATATCCTCGGCCACTCCAGCTTAACCTTTTCTACAGTTCCATTATCTGATTTTGGTTTTGATTCCGGGTTCGTGGATGTTGTAGCAACAGATCCAAACCCGTTGTTGTGGTTTGAAGAGGACGATGGAGATTTCCTTTCTGACCGAACGTGACTATCAAATCTGACCATTGTAGGCAAACGTGGCTAAGTTGTTTGAAGTGGAGACGCAAAAGAAATAGTACCAAGTTATTAATTGGGTTTTTTGTGAATAACCGTGCTGCTACGTATTATAAGAGGAGATTTCAGAATATGCAAGTTTATATGATAAGGGGAAAAAAACAAATTAAGAAGAGAAATTAGTTCAAGAAAGGGACTTTAGGTTTGTCCACCTGATTTTAGCCTTTTTTGGACTACAAAGTGAGCAGTAGTAAACTAATAACTATTAACTAATGCACCAAAGTTGAAAAAAAGAAATAACAATTTATTAAGACTAAACGAACCTAACTAAATTCGGACATAAAACGCATGATTGCTCCCAGTCATATATCCAGATAAATCAAAGTAGTTTATTCATTATCACTAAAGTTTGAATTTTGCACGTCGGTTTGGTGAACATTTATGAAACTAAAGATTGATCTTACTTGAAATGAAGTAATATTAGATCTCCACTGAGAAGAGCTCTTGATCTATAATTCAGTTTTTTTAGATCTAAGTTTTTTGGTTTATTGTGAGAATGGTTTGGAAAAAAAAAAGGTAAAAGGTAAAAGTAGAAACAACCTACAGCTCAAAAGTAACAGCATTAAACATTACATTACGTCATTGCAAAGATATTTATGGGTGTTGTTATCTAACATCAGGCCCGGCCCTGACCCAAGACGGCCGCCTAGGGCCTCCGACCCGGGGGGTCCTCAGATTTTTGAATTTTTCTACATATAATATAGATTGCAAAGGGGAGATTGAAGATGTAATTAGCTTAGTGGTTGAGTTGCTTGGCTTCGAATCTAGAGACCAGAGTTCAAATCTTGCCATCACATGATGCAAACTAATTTTTCCCCTTTCTATATACTACTTTCATTTTTCCTGCCTTGGGCCTCCATGACCTCAGGGCCGGCCTTGTCTAACATTCCAAAAACGGCTGCGGGAGACACATGTTTGAAAGCAAAATTTAGCGTACACCAACTGTTTTTTTTTTTTTTCATTTTCAACGGTATTTTGTCGAGTTTAAATGTGAAAATCAACCACACCTCACCGAATTTTGTAAATAAATGCAGCACAACCTTATTAAATTTTATTTATGTCTTCCTTTAATCGTTTTTGGAATGTCAATAAGAATGTACTATTTATGATTTATCAAACCTTAATATATAGTGCGGACAAACTTACAACAAATTCATGCAATATAAAACCCCCACACTATGTCTCAAGAGTTGGAAATTAAGTGACATAGGGATCACGTGACTCCATTGCTAAGAAAAACAAAAGGCAAACTTAAAGTATCACCACCCGTACATTTTTATTTTTCACACGCTTTCGAAATATTCTCAGATTTTTACTTAAATAGACGGTGAGAAGGGAAGTGGAGAACAATTTGACCTGTTAAATTAATACAGAATATATTTTCAGCGATTAATATAGAAACTGTTAAAAGCTTTAGTTAGCTCAGATGACAGCTGTACTTTGACCAAGGGGGGAAATCCAGAAATATTCAAATAGTTAATACAATGGATCCAATGAAAAACCATATTATGCCATCCAATTACAAATTAATAGCTCAAAGCCTCAAAGTCTACTTTGTGCTTTCTTTTCGGATGGAACGAAGATTATATAAAAGTTGTGAAAAACAGAGTTCACAAAACTCTGGAATAAATGACAGCACAACTACTAGTTAAA
Source organism: Allium sativum (assembly GCA_030737875.1). Taxonomy (NCBI): domain Eukaryota; kingdom Viridiplantae; phylum Streptophyta; class Magnoliopsida; order Asparagales; family Amaryllidaceae; genus Allium; species Allium sativum. The sequence goes on along the minus strand of CM060919.1, from coordinate 482,752,326 downwards.
CCTGAATTTTTGCGAAGTGGTGGCCAGAATAATACTCCCAGCATACTCTTTTACATAGACGTGAAAGTGACGAAGTTTAAGTGCATTTATGTAGATAATTCCAATATGCACAGATCACCGAATACGCTAGTATTTAAGAGATGCTCAACGGAAACATTAAGAAAATCAATTTCAATAACAGTAAGCAATTTCTTTACCACTATTTATTATCACATAATTTGGTTAACTTCATAGTCGAAATATTCTTCCGTGGTTTAGCACAAGATGGATATATATCTATAAAGGAGAGAATGCCGTCTTAGTTACGTTCTTTTTCTAATACTTATTAACTTTGATGTTGATCCACAATGTCAGGAATATTACTGGCCTCTTTCTCGTATTTTCATCCCACTTCTTTCAAATTTTCCTCTTCTAATTCTTCTTCAAATCTATATGAAAATTCTCCAAAACACAAATCCAACTTCTGAATCCATATTCACATTTAAAGCGAAAGAAAATACGTACAAAAGAAAAGAAAAAGGCAGAAGGATCTTACATTATATTCAAAGTAAAGAAATAAGAAGATCGGGTTTACATAGTTAAAAAAAAATACAGCTTTGCAAAATAAGAAAAAAGTAATGCATACATATTTAGTAGTAGAAAAGTGTTTTACAACTGGTATGGTAGTGTTTTGTAAGAACTAGATTAGGTATTTGCAAGCTGTATATCAAGGATAACAGCACCTCGCACTTTCCTCAACCACTGTTTTATTTGCTCTTCCATTTTTATCCGCCTTCTAGGGTGGGGAACATGCCCACCTGATCTGGCCAATGATCACAATATAGGCTGTAGCAGAGCAACATATGACTTGGTGTGGTCACTTGACTATTTTGAAATAATAATAATAATAATAATCCTTAATTATAAGTTAAAACAAAGGTTTAAAATTACGCTTTCCGTTTCTGTTTCGGTCATGCTAATCTCTGCAATTTCAGTTCCGTTTCCGAAATTCAAGAAATTCCGTCTTACTTTCGATTTGCAAATTCCATTAATTTTACATATAAATTAGCTAAATAGATTAATAAATGTCCAATAAAAATACACTATGGTATATTCTTTGAACTACATATATATGCATTGTTTAATAAAAATGTAATAACATTTATACAAATTACTTTACACAATTTATTAATTCAAATTAACTCAATCATATAATTATTTTTACAATTTGCTCAACACAAATTACCATTAACTCAAAATAAGTCCAAGAGCCCAACCTAGGAAGCTGCTATGTCAAACACTTGTGTGTGAGGACCGCTTAGTTCAATAGCGTTTCTCTTCATCTTTCATAACCCTAAAATAAAGGTAAAAAAATAATCTCTCATGTTGACAAAACAAAAAGCTTCCATTCGACGCTAGTTGTTTCTTCCTCCTTTCGTCTCACTCGATGACTTTTTGTCCATCGATCTATTTGCTCAGCGTCCGCATATTGTTCTATAAACAAAGGTGAAATTTGTTTTCTTCTGTTTATTCCGTCGATTTATTTGCTCAACGTCTGCATATTGTTCGATAAACAGAGGTGAATTTCGCTTTCTTCTATTTATTCCATCGATTTATTTGCTCAACATCCGCTCATTGTTCGATAAACAAAGGTGGATTTTTCTTCTTCTTTTGCTTGTTTCCTATCTTGTTCAACAAAGGTGGTTTTATCTTCTCCTTTGTTTATTCCAATGATCTCAGTTTATTTATTTTAATTTTCACTTATACAGTTGGAAGATTGTAGTTGATTTTCATCTCTTTCTCCCTTTTTCATTGAATTTAATCCACTTTCTTGTTGAATCAAATTGAACCAAAATTTCTTTTGTTTTTCGTCTTGGTCACTGTCTGGCACTCTAAATGTCTTTTGATTTCAATCACAAATTCTCGTTTATCTCTTTATCCACTAATGTATTTGAATATAAATGAGTGGCAACAATTGATACGCAAACGAGATGCATTGAAACAGAAGTGTCATGGAGTGTGCCTCATGTATAGACACGCATGGGCACACATGTATATTTTCAATCACATATTTGGTTATATTCTTATGTTTTTCTCTTCTCCCAGACACATTGTTTTGTGGCGTCGGATGGTGCCATGACCATCAATACCATATATACAGTTCTAGTGTCTTACAAGTAATTGAATCATATGATCTCAACAATTCTTTCTCTACACATCTTTTATATTTTCCTCATTTCAGCGGTGCACTTTGTTGCAAAAGGTTTGCAGTGCTATGCTGATACACATACGTTTGTAAAATACATGTAAACTCTAGTAAGCATCTTAAATAATACATTTAATTATTGTTATATGAATTAATTCAAGGTTGTTCAAATATCTATCAAATGAGATGTATAACTTTGATTAACTGGCACAAAAATTCAAGGTTTACAAAATCCCACAAATTTTGTTGAAGCTGTGAGTCTGCGATCACACCAGATATAAATCTCCAGGGCAGCTCTTGAAATGAATGTCTCAAAAGTGTGCCGTAGGGATCGTTCCAAAACCCCACAACGAAGCATAAAGTCTGTCCTTGCAAGGGAATTTTATTACTTTTCATCTTTAAAATAATTCTTTTGCTATTTTTACCAATGCAAAGATTCACCGTTGCATTAGGGCATCTTTAGGGGATTCAGGCCATAATATTCAAGATCCTGAATATTACGGATTGAAAGGTGAAGGAAGTCCAATAGTCAGACATCCATTTTCTGATTGCCTGACACTGGACGTCTATTTAACGTCAAGAGCCCAAAACATGGACGCCTCGCGACTAAAAAAGGTTCTCATTTGGAAACAGACGTCCATTTTATCGACGTCTGAGTTTGGATGCCCATTAAATGAACGTTTGGATTTAGACGTCCCATAAACGAGCGTCTAGGATCAATTACAGATCCTAAATCCATTTCGTGACATTAGCCTTAATCACACACGTAACAAATGATTGGACAACATTCTATGAATATTACACCCGTGATACACACAACTGGAGATGCCCTTATTTTTTGTTTTCAACTTCAGACATTGCAGTCTAGAAGAAAGTCATTCTAGTCTGGACTACTTAGTTTTGAATTAAATGGTCTGCTCCTTGCACTGGACAATGCTATTACTCATGTGCTGTAAAATGACATACTCGTACCTGACTAGTGGGTTATGTGTTATGTCCAACAAACCAGCACATGACATGTAGTCATTATTTTGCAAATACATTCCTGAGTTAAGTTTAATTGGACTTATTTGCACAATTTTACAAGTTCTGATTGGTTGGACATAGCGAGACATCAAACTTTCGGTTTAGATGATGTCCTCGTTTGGTTGTTTGCTTATAGGTCGGTAGATGACTTCTTTTAACTATAAGAGCAAAGTGAAAATACATATCTTGCTCCAGACGCTAAGAGCATCTCCAACAGTACGAAGATGCCCTGAAATGGGGGAGATCCCCATTTTCAGTCTTCCCCCCACACTGTAGCAAAGGTAGTCTGAGATTGAAATGAGGCGTTGCCCCCATTTTATTTTTGAGCGGCTGTTTATAAATGGGGAAGTGATCCCCGTTTATAACTTAGACAGCAAACATTTTGCTGTTTACACTGTAAACAGTAATCTGCTTGAAAAATCTATAAACGGTTTTTTAAAACTGTTTATACCATAAACGTTTTTCAAAAAACCATGTTTAGATTTTTCAATAATAAAAAAAATCCTCCCATTTGCTGCTGGTGCAGTGGATGGTTTCAACGTTTTTTTTCTTCCACTACTCCTCACGATTTTCGTGAGCTGCTAGAGATGCTTTAATGAAAAGTACCAAACCATATTAAAATTGAAGAACAAAAAAATAAAATAAAAATATAGATAAATAAAACACCTAAAGACTATGCTTGCTATTCTTAGGATATAAAATTATTCTAAAGAACGCCAAACATAAAGCAAAATCTATTTGAACCGCCGAATTTGCTGAGTCTCCCCCTTCATTCTGGAAAATTTTTAAAAACCGCTATTTTACTGAGTTTCCCCCTTTTTTAAAAAAAAAGAGTCGAAAATACTCTTCCTCGCAGTCCCACTGCGTGGTTCCTTCACGTACCTCGCAATCCCACTACGTGGTACCCTAAGTAACCTCATATTTCCACTACGAGGTTACTTAGGGTACCACGTAGACTCACTGCGTGGTACGTGAAGGAACCACGCAGTGGGACTACGAGGTAACCCGAGTACAGCAAAAAAAAAACATATAACGCAAAAAGGGTAATTTCGAAAGTGAAAATTTTGACTAAAAAGGGGGGCAACTCAGCATTTACGTGAGTTTGAATAGAATTTGCCCAAACATAATCACAATAAAAACTAAATAACCTAAGAAAGTTACTACAGTTAGTATTAATCGGTTGTCTTCAATCTTTCGTGATTATTTTATCCCATAAAGGCTCTGTTCGTTTTAATACCGCTTAAATATTATTAAAGATAAAACAAAACTGAATAAGTACAAAAATTGAATTTTAGTAATTTTATTTATACCCAATTATGGTTTTATTCAAATTAATTATTTGAATGATAACGAGCTTCATAATGTACTCCATCCCCTTGAATAAAACAAATTTTAATTAAATTAATATATACCTATCATGACGAGTTCCGTTCGAATGAAGGCAAGCTTTCAAATTGGTTGGCGGTGGCATCTCTGACGCAGAAGCCATAAATTTCTCGGCACCAGCAACACCCGCAGCTCGCTTTTGGATCTTCAGGTTTCTTCTTGAACTCGAAAATTCTTCTCCTGAAGAAGTTCTAGAAATTCGTGATCTCTTTTTCTGACCCCATTTAAGCAACAATTCATAATTTATGGTTTTAGTTTCCTGGGTTTGGGTTTGGGCTGCGGATGTGGATCCGGATCCGACTTGTAACTGGTCTATGTTGTGGTCAGAATTTGGTTGCACTGGAAAATCCGGGATCGCTTCTTGGTATCTGCGAATTAAACTCAATTACGAGGGGAAAACAACTGAAAATAAAAACCTTGCGATGAATTAAAAAACGAATGAATAACATGAAAAACCAAAAATTTACTGAGAAACACAAGAAAATTATCCATACGATTAAATCCTAAAACAAATATGAACAAGTCAATTAGACGGAAACTAATTGCCTGAACTCTAAAAATCAAAGAAACAATCTGTAAATGACTAAAATCAGGTTCTAAATCATCATATACAACACAGAATCCAAAGCATGGGGACTACAAATTTCTCATAAATTAGTAACAAAAAGATGCAAAATTATCAAATAGTTGATCTAAACCAAGTACATAATCACGAAACAGGAAAACCAATCAAAGTAAAAAAAACAATAAACTCATTAAAACAAAAATTTAATGAAGTAGATCAGACGAAAGTAGAGATCTGGACGAACCTCATTGTATCCAATGCATGTACGATTCTAAACAAAAAATGTGCCTCTTCAAACAGAGTAAACTATCCAGGTTCTATCAACGGCCGAGCTTCAAATGGAAAACAAACCTATCCTTTATTATATATAATCGGAAAACGATAGTAGGTTTGTTTAGTAGCAGAAGAGATTTGAAGTAAATGGTTGATGAGATAAGACCATAGGCACTGGGATGCAAAGAAAAGTGGAGGAAGAGGGAAACGGCTGCAAAAGAAAGATGGAAATAGAAGTTTAATAGCGGTTTTATGGATTCTGTCCAACTTTACATTTATACCCTTTGTTCGTATGTAGTTTAAGGTAATTTGCCATCTTGCCCTAAAATATTGTCACACCTGCTGAAGTGCAATTTTTGGCAAAGCCTATTCTGAACCAATCCAAAAAATTTAAAAGTAACGATTTAAGTATCTTAATAGTATCCTCTAATCTAATTTTTATTCTAATTACCTTTTGCAAATGTATTATTCAGGTTGCTTTCCTCTCATGCCCGAGTTCATGATCTTCTGTAGTCAAGTCCGACCCAAAGACAAGGCAAGGGAGACCTTCGCTTAGAGCAACATGACCAGAGAAGACGGAAAGGGTAGTAAAATATTCTGATTACTTCCATAAAATTGACTTATAAAACTAGCAGGACAACATATTATAGAAAATTGTAGAGTACAGTGGCTTGAGTATTTTGTTAAGTCCTTGTTTTTGCATGTTCAACTCCTAGCATGCACTTAGGCACCGTTCGCAGTCCTTTTTTGCTAGGTTACCGTTCAGTTCGCGTCTGACGCTGTAATGTCGTTGTAGCCCGTTTAAAGAACATTTGTTCATCTTTGGAAAATGAACCGTTAGCGTTCGACGCGTCTGACGCCAACGTTAAAAATTGCAAAGTAAATGTTTGGTGTTGCAATGCGACATTTTGCAAAATAAATGATTGGTTTTTGAACGCCCTCGTGCTCCAAGTGTCCATCTTTGACATTTTTAATATATATTTTTACATATAAAGCCTTATGTTTATTCAAAGCTATTTGATTTTATTTCAATTATATATATAGTTTGCATACTCATATATTACCAAGCTACTTTTAATATTTCGGCAATGTGGAACAAATATTACAATGTTTTCATTCACATAAGAAACATTAATTAAAATTAAACGCATAAATTAATTCAAAACAAATAAATTAACAAATAAACACCCTGTTCAAATAGCACGCTCAAATACCCTGTTCGCAACAAAAAACACGTTCCTCGTTCACAACAGTGTCACGGTCAAATACCCCGCCTAAATGCCACTCTCAAATGCTCCGTAACCGTTCGCTGAGAATGCACCCTTAACTCTCTTTTGTTCTTACCTATCTCGATTTTCATAAAATTTTGTCTAGGGCCGCCGATATGTTAGGGTCAGCACAACCAATAGTAATTGTCTTTCAAGCGTAGACCAAATTATACGAGCAAAAGAAAAGAAGATTAATAGTTTACAAATAAATTTTTGATTAACAAATTGCAATCAATGAACAATTATTTCTATATGTATTTAACATATTTCACTAATTATACAATAGTTTGTTCGTGAATAACTACAATCATTGGGTCTTATTTTTTTTCTTTTTTGAAAATATTATTGTTTGGCGATTTACATTTGTTATTAGATTTACTATTACGCTATTCTATTCTTATTGTAAACAAATTATGTTGCTTCAGATAGTTTAAAGTCACTGCAGGCTGTATTATTTTTTAGTTACACCTACTAAATTTTGCGATACTATATGGTATAATTGAACTGGATGAAAGCAGCTTCGTGTCGGAGAAGATAGTTCACAAATTGAAGCTCGTAGGTGGAAGTTGAAGGAAAATATGTGCAAGGTTTCAGCTATCCAGGGAGGCAGACGTCTATTATAATTCGACAGACGTATGTGTTGTAAGGGAGAATTTTCCCAAGACTTGCGACAGATATTTGTCACTTTTGACAAACGTTTATGCTGAAGCAATAATAATTCCCAGGTAGGGACAGACGTCTGTCACAACGGGGACAGACGTCTGTGGTGACTTTCGGGCTGATTTTTGAAGGATCCAGGGGCAATTTATGCAATTGTTACATTCTATTTTCTCCCTATATAAGCTATTTTCTGGTTTAGAGAAAAGTGAGACTAATCAAGAGATTAAGATTTGTGTTTATTCTAATTAGGGTTTTAGCAACCCTAATCTTCTTCAATTCTTATCTCCATAAAATCAAACTTTTCAGGTGAAATTGATCATTGTAATTAATCTCTTGTACTCTTCTATTGGTATTAATAAAGGTTCTCTCTCAAAGTGGACGTACACTAACAAGACATCAGTGGAACCACTATAAATCTCTGTATGAGTTACATTATCGTTATTGCTTTATTATTTCTCTTGTTTGGTGATTGTGATAGGCTTGTGGATTGGGTTGAGATTTTTTTAAGATATTGATTGGTTGTTTTTGCATGTTTACCACGATCTCGTCTTCCGTTTGGTTGGGTGTTTTGATTTGAGTGGTCTTGAGTCGAAATTCTCCACAACATTTGGTATCAGAGCTTTGGTGTTGGTAGACTGTTGTAGAATTGCCGGAATCAGATTCAAATAGTGTCTCAACAGTTGGTCCAAGTGGTGTAGCTTCTTATGTACGTGGATCGACGCAGCTTCTGGTTCACAATTAGTTGTTAACAAGTGGAATGACGATAATAATTTTGAAAATTGGCAATGGAAGATGAAAGTGGTTTTTAGGCGGAATCTGGTACATCAGGTAGTGTTTAATACACATTTATTGCCAGCGGACATGTCAGATGTGGAGAGAGAAAAAATGGAAGAGTGGGCATTCACTACAATTCAACTTGCTATGAGAGAGAATGTTATCTCCAGAATTAGTGGTGAGACGTTTGCTAAGGGTATTTGGAATAAGTTGGTGGAGTTGTATATGAAGAAGTCACTCACAAGTCGGTTTATCTTGTTGCGGACTTTCTTTACCTGCAAGATGAAGGAAGGAAATTTGCTAAAGGCGCACTTGAATGTGTTTGCTGATTTATTAATGAAGATGAAGGCGGTAAATTTGAAGATTGAGGAGGAGCAGAAGAGATGATATTGTTATGATCATTGCCTGACCGTTATACAGGTTTTTCAAATAGTTTGATCTATGGTCGAGATACATTGACCCTTGATGATGTCAAGATGGGTCTTCTTAGTGCAAAGCTGCGAGATCAGATGGAAGAGATGAGTGATGGAAGCAGTGGTGTAGGTAATGGTCATATGGTTTATTTGTGGAGAAGGAAAAATCTGAGAAAAAGGGAAACCGTGGGCGCACTAAGTCTAGAAAGCCCGGTTGGAGAGGAAAGACGAAGTAAAGAAATAGCAAGTGCTTTATATGTAAGAAACCTGGTCATTGGAAAAATGATTGTCTAGACAAGGGGAAAAAGGAAGTAGCATCTTCATCAGTAACGGTGGAGAGTGGTGTTGGTGAGGGAGACGTAGATGTTTTTTTTGGTTGTAGCATCAGATGTTTCGAGCAATGAATGGGTGCTTGATTCAGGGACTTCATATCACATGACGCCTAAAAGAAATTGTTTTTGTTCTTATGCCGATCGAGAAGGAAATTCAATTGTTATGGGAAATTGTGTAGTTTGCAAGTCGAAGGGCCTTGGATCCATGCAAATTCGGATGCTTAATGGAGTGGTTCTTACTCTCACTAATGTGCGCTATGTTCCGGGACTATGGAAGTCACTTATCTCTTTGGGAAAGCTGAATTCTTTAGGATGCTAGATCATTATTGAGAGTGATAGCTTCAGAGTTTCGAAGGGGGCGCTTGTGGTTATGAAGGGTGCTAGGACTCATGGAGTTTATTTGCTTCAAGAAGTGACTGTGGATGGTGAAACTTGTGTTGGTGTTGATAGTTCTCATGGCTCAGATGCGACACGGTTGTGGCATTTGAGATTGGGTCATGTCTCAGAGAAGAGTTTGGATGTTCTTCGTCGAAGAGACATAATTGATGATGAGAGTTTCAACAAACTGGAGTTTTGTGAGGAATGTGTCATGGGGAAGCAAATTAGAGTGTCATTCGGTGAAGGAAAACATGATTATAGGGGGGTTCTTGAGTATGTGCACACGGATGTTTGGGGACCAGTACCAGTAGCTTCTTTGAGAGGAGCAAGATATTATATTTCTTTCATTGATGATTTTTCTTGGAAGGTTTGGGTGTATGTAATGAAGGCTAAGTCGAAGGTATTTGCAAGGTTCAAAGATTGGAAGGCTCTTGTTGAGAATGAGAGTGGAAATACTTTGAAGGTTTTTAGGTCCGACAATGGCGGGAAGTATGTTTTCGGAGATTTTCTAAAATTCCACAAGCATCATGGTATTCGGAGGAATTTTACTACACCTGGGGATCTGCAATCAAATGGAGTAGCGGAGAGAATGAATCGAACTCTACTGGTGAAAACTCGATGCTCGACATTGACATTGGGTTTGTTTAAGGGATTTTGGGCCGAAGCTTTGTCAACCGCGGTGCATATTATTAATCTAATTATGTGCTCGGCTACTGATAACAAAATTAAAGAGGAAGTGAGGATGGGAAAGAGCATTGACTTAAGTTATCTTCTTGTATTTGGCAGTCATGTTTATATGCATGATCCGGGAAACGATAAGCTTTCACCTAGAGCTTTCAAGGGGATTTTGCTTGGCTATGTAGATGGAGTCAAAGGCTATCGTATTTGGAGTCCAAAACGAAGAAGGTTGCATTTCTCGTCATGTTACTTTTGATGAGTCGTCTATGTTCAAGGAGTGCGAGGGCTCATCAGATGTTCCGGATTTGGTTCATGGTGAATCAAAGGAGAAGGAAGTTATTCCCACTTTCAGGCCTAGAGAGAGTAGAGTTGTTAGGGATGCTTGCGAGGTGAATGCGGTTGATGTTACATCACATAATCCACTGGTTTCCTCTAGTAGTGTTGGTTATGTGCACGATTACAGAGAAGATTCAGTTCAAGGTGGAGCTGAAGGAAGATCCGGTGATGGTATTGCTACTCGGGTTGGTCGTGCTGCTATAAGGATACCCGAAAGATATGGTGATTGGAACTATCTTAGCTTTTGTGAGAATTTGGACTATGCTCTTCATGTAGTGCAAGATGAGTCGATGGACCTTGATGACGTCACGAATTCGAGTGATAGCTCAAAGTGTATTTGTGCCATGGAGGAAGAGATGCATTCATTGATGAAGAACTAGACTTGAGAGTTGGTTCCACTTCCTATAGGCAACCATGCTATTGGATGCAAATGAATATATAAGGTGAAGGATAATGGAAGATACAAAGCTAGACTAGTGGGTAAGGGATTTGCACAGAGGGAGGGAAAGGAGTATGTGAGATCTTCGCACCGGTTGTGAGACATAGTTCTAGTCGGATATTATTGGCCATAGTTTTTATTCATGACTTGTAGTTGAAGCAACTAAATATGAGAGCCGCCTTCTTTCATGATGACTTGGATGAAGACATTTACATGGAGCAACTGGAAGGGTTTGTTGTAGATGATAAGTCAAAATTGGTTTGCAAGTTGAAGAAATCACTATATGGTTTGAGGCAATCACCTAGGAAATGGTACAAGAGAAATGATCATTTCATGCTTGAAAGTGGCTTCCATCAAAGCATCACGGATGATTGTGTATATTTCAAGAAGTTCGAAAATGATTATTGGGTGTATTTACTCTTGCATGTGAACGATATGCTCATTGCTTTTTAGGACAAGGCGGAAATCAACAAGATGAAATTGGGATTAAAAGCGAAATCGAGATGAAAGACCTTGGAGAAGCAAAGAAAATTTTGGGCATGGAGATTGGAAGGGGTGTAATTGGATATTGATATCGTAATAAAACTCTGCGCAATGCAGCGCTGTGCGGAACCGGACGTAGGAGCAATCCGATTCAGAATAAAATCCGGTGTATTCTTTCCTTTTCTACATTTTTATTTCTGTTTAATTTGTGTCTGTGTTTGATTATATGTCTGTGATTGTTTCTACGGTATTTGATTCATATATTTTATCACATAAGTTTTAGATTTTGTTTAAATTCTCAAAAACACTATTCACCCCCTTCTAGTGTTTGTTTTGCCTTAACGATCTTTTTCGCAATCCCTAACAATTGGTATCAGAGCATGATCTTTCAAAAAGTTTATAATCTGATTTTTGAAAATAGTGATAATGGCAACCAACATTGGTAGCAATAATAGTTCTTTTATAGAGGGTCAGTCCACTGTTAGACCGTCACTGTTTAATGGTAGTAATTATTCATATTGGGCATGTAGACTGAAAATATATTTATAGTCAATAGGATTAGACACATGGAATAGTATACAAAATGAATTTGTTGAACCCACAACTGGTTTTGCACAGTGGACATATGAACAAAGGGCTGCTGCACAAAGCAATTCTAAAGCCATGAATATATTATTTTGTTCATTAAATGGAAATGAGTTTAATAGAGTATCAGTATGTAAAACTGCTTATGAAATTTGGAGGACTCATGAAGGAACTAGTAAAGTTAAACAAAATAAAATAGCAATGCTAGTTAATCAGTTTAAGTTATTCAAAATGAACGAGAATGAGTCCATTTCAGATATGTATTGCAGATTTCAAGAGATATTGCATTCATTAACAACACTTGGAAAAACATATTCTAAAGCAGATCAAGTCAGAAAAATATTGAGTTCATTGAATCCAAAATGGGATCAGAAAACTTTGGCAATCGAAGAAGCCAATGATGTCAATGAAATGAATATTGAAGGGTTAATTGGAAATCTAATGTCATATGAAGTCTAATTACAGAAAAGAAAATAAAACAGATCAACAGAAAAGAAATCTATTACATTGAAAGCAACAACAAATAATACAAACTCAAGTAGCGAAGATGATGAAGAAACAGCTCTTATGACAAATCATTTTATAAAATTTATGAGATATAGAAAGAAAAATTATAACCAAGGAAGTTCAAAAATTAATGATGGTCAATGTTATAATTGCAACAAACCAGGCCATATAAAGAGAATGTCTCCATATCCAGATAAATCGACTCAACAAACAGACAATAGCAATTCACTGAAAAAGAGAAAGAAAGCATACGCAGCAACATTAGGTGGTTCAGATTCATCATCAAGTGATGAAGAACCAGAAACCGGAAATATGAATATATGTTTTACGGCAATTCAAAGTTCAAAAAAATTCGAGAAAAGGATCTAAAAACCGGGTATGCATTAATTAATTTTTAATTTTATTTGGTTGAATGGTTGCTTTGGTTGTTTGCTTGGATTTGAATTTAAAAACTTTAAAAATTAAAACTTGAAATTCAGAATTGAAATTTTAAAATTTAAACAATAAATAACAAATAAAATAATAAAATAAATTGTTCGTGTGTTTATTAGGGTTAGAATTATTTCAGGAAATCGTTAAACTTGAAATATAAAATCGATAATATAAATTTCAATTCACAAAAAATTAATTCTCATTGAAAATAGAAATATATGTCGACATACATATATCTATATGTCGACATATCTGACCAGTATTTTGAAATTCAAATTTTGAATTTCAAAGTTTTAAACTTTCAAACTTCCCTCCAAGTTTTCACCAACTCCCAAGATCTGAAAAGGTGTCATTTCAATCTGAAAAGTTGTGCCTATTCAATTCGTATCCATTTAATTTATATATATACATCTATTCTCCTTACCTTTCATTCACAACTCAAAACAACACTCTTCATATCCATTCTCTTCAAAATTATCAGATCAATGGCTTCCTCAAGTTCATCTCAAAAACTGAAAATAACCAAAACCATCAAAGTTTATCTTCATAATGACAAAGAAGTTATCAAAACCTATGCTAACTACTTAGCAAATGCTAAAGTTAACACGGGTGCTTTCGCCGTCTTTAGCGATTTTCTCTCTCATGATCTCGTCTCTTCTTTCGAACACAACAAAGTCTTGAGTCTAATTGACTCTCATGATAACGACGAAGTGTGTTATCCCAAACTCGTCAAGATGTTCTATGCGAATCTCAATAGCGGATTTTATAAAGGCAATGAAGACCAAATTTGAAGTAGTGTCAAAGGCACTCAAATTGTTCTCGACGCCGAACTCTTAGGAACTATTCTAAATTGTAGAAGCACGGGCTCAGATTTTTTGGATTATGTTATCGACGAAACCAATTTGGAAACCAATCACGACATATTTGAAGATGGTGCTCCAATGGAGTTCAAAAATCGCTTCTTTCGTCAAAAACAAGAATTGTCAACCTTCTTCTCCAACATACCATCACTCCCCGTTCCGGAAATTTCAATAATCCAACTCTTAAAGTCCAAAAGGCTCTCTTTGCTATTATGGGTGGCTATACTATCAATTGGACTGAAATGGTCTTAAATGAAATTAAGCCCATAGAATTATCGTCAAGAGAAAACACTCTCTACTATGGTGTTTATCTCACTCGTATTTTCAAATACTTTAATGTTGATCTTTTTGGAGAAGAATTTGTGCCAAGAAAAGTGTTTGACTCGTCAAACATTCATCTCATGCAAATTCCTCTCGCTTTCAAACCGTATGAGACATTCGAAGCCAAACAAGCTCGAATGCAACAAGAATAAGAGCCAATGGAAGTCGAAGAAGAAAAAGAGGCTTCTATAGAAAGTGTTGAGTATCCAACCAACACTAAACGCAATTACAAAGAGAAGATTGTTCAAAATCAAGTGAAAATCGTCAACAATCAAAAGAATCTCAACAAGAAACTTTCCAAAATATCCAAATTCATGGCCAAGATAGGAAGAAAGCTTGGAATTTCATCTTCCTCATCATCATCTGAAAACTAGTCTATCTTGTTTAATCTATCTTTATGTATTCGCTTATATTTCCGTGTATTTGTTTTCGAATCTCGTATTTAAGTGTGCCTTGATTAGTTGGATGTATTTGCTTTCTATTAAGTAATGAATGGAGTTTTATTTATGTTAAAATCATCTTTATGTCTCTGTAAAAACTTTAGAACTAATTATAATAAATTTTTCACTATGATATGTCGATATACAATTAAGTATATGTCGACATATAGCTGCCAGATTTTCAAATTGTTTCAAATTTTAAAATTATACTCATATCCATTCAAAATCCAACGAATTCCAGACCCTATTTAAGTCCATTTCTTCCAGAAAATTTCATTATTCTATCTCTCCTTCTTCCTTATTCATTTATTATCAAATCCATGGCAAATCCAGTTCATAATCTTAGTGAAAATCTAGAAGAAACCTTGAATTCTTTCAAAAATATTCTCTCTATCATTCTACGAAACCAGCGTCATCTCGAACTAAGCCAAATAAAGATGTTTGAATAACAAGAAAAGCATTTTGATGCAATGTGATGGCTAGTCTCCTCTCTTTTTAGAGATGAAGATAATAATCTCGCAAAGGCTCCGCGAACCAAAGAAGATGGGGATTGGGAAGTCATTAAGAAGGATTCTATCTTTGGAGAAGACGGTTGGGTTGAAGTTCCAAGAAACGTTTAATTATTCGGTACGATTTGATTAATTTGTTTGAATTTGAATTTGATTCTATGATTTGAAACTTGTATGTATATATTAAGACATATGGTGTGATATGATTTGATTTGGTTTTGTGTGTGTGTGTGTGCATATATATATAACAAACAAACATAAGTAATTATAATACTTGAATTGGTTAGTATTTAATCATCATATTGCTGGGAATTACTATTATAGGCTTCACTACACCAAAAATGCCAATTTGGCAGTGCTCATGGCCGTATCAAAATCGATTTGGCAGTGCCCTGGACCATATCAAAAAATGGCGTCTCTGTTACTTTGATATGGTTTTAAACCGTATCAAATTGATAAATAGATACGATTTAAGCCGTATCAATTTAGAAATTCGATATGGTTTTGAGCCGTATCAAATTTCTCAATTGATACGGCTTAAAACCGTATCAAATTGGTATGCTGGCATTGTCAACTTTATAGATCGATACGGTTTAAGCCGTATCAATTGACAAATTTGATACGGCTTAAAACCGTGTTTAATGCCTCACTCCTACAATGATAATAATGAATTAGATACGGCTTTTAACCGTATCAAAATCGGTATATCATATATGCAATATACAAAATCACTGCACCCATTGATATATATATATATATATATACACACACACAATAAAGAAGATACGCTACACCCATATAACAGTATATAAAGAAGATATGCTAAGCATAATTCGATTAATACATAAACCATAACTTCGGTTAATACAAACTACATAACACAATATATACAAAACATAATGTTCACAGTTCTTCCTCTAAAAAAAAGACAACAAAACTGCAATTGTCGAGCCCATACAACTCATGCCTGTTCCAAAGCCTGAAAAGAAATTAAAATAACAAACAACAGTTTAGTTTCGCCTCCACAACAAAAAGTCCTGATTTCACAACTAACACTAAATATGCAAAGCAAAATATAATTCATTGCAGCTAAGCATTCCACAACAACAAATCCTGATTTCACCTGAGCCTTACGGCTCAGTTTCAACTTCAGATAAAAAATTGGCTAAAAAATGAACTCGAATAGCTTCAATACAGCATGAAAGCTTTTATAAAAAGCACTGGACTACATCATAAGCAACTTCAGATAAAAAAACTAAAATATCAGCGACGTCAACATGAACAAATATAATAATTAATTAACTTCAAAATCTAATGTATATGTGCATACATTTCCTTTGGTAAAGCAACTTAAGGCTTATAATAGATAACATCTTTATACCATAGGTTCAGGAAAAATCCTAAGTCACTTTGTTTTTTCTGTTGTTCTGAATTGAGACAGCCATACAAACAGAACACCTAAGGAACAATACATAAAAATGAGTCTATCCATTAAGTAGGATTGAGTGACGTAATTCTGGACCAAGATGTTTTATATAGACATTTAATAATAATAAAAAACAAAACAATAGCTATATACCTGTAATTGTTTTCCTTGCGCTGAATCACAAACTAAAATGCATTTCCTAACAGCTTACACTTTCAATAGCTATTACTAAACTAAATTGTATACGGATAATTCAAAATACTAATTTGATACAAAGCGACAATAAATACACCTGTATTAGGTTAAGCGAGCTGTTAGGCTCTTAGGCTTCTAGCATTAGATCTGACTAAACTTTGTATGGGTTCTAAAGGTATCCACTGGTTTGCACAACCCTAAACAACATTGCAATAGAGTGTAGTAACAAAAAGAAAAATATGTAGATATAAAAGCTTTTTTAGGCTCAACTCGTATATAGTTAAATAATAGCATGGACGAATCTAATATCAGTATGGTATATATACTATGTAGAGGAAGATGCTAATAAAGTCCAAGAATATGAGAGATTTTTACCATGTTTAAGGAGCAATAATAGCTTTTTAAAGAAGAAATGATTCTCAATCTTGACAGTACGCAGTTGTTAAGAGCTGTTGTATAAGGAGAAGCCTGCAGTTCTTGTATATAGTGAAACTGAGCCGTAAAGCTCAGTTTCACCTTAGCCTTACGGCTCAGTTTCGCTGAGCCGAAAGGCTCAGTTTCAGCTGAGCATTACGGCTAGTGAAACCGAGCCATAAGGCTCAGTTTCAGCTGAGCATTACGGGTCAGTTTCAAATGAGCCTTAAGGCTCAGCGAAACTGAGCCTTACGCTCAGTTTCAACTGAGCCGTGAAGCTCAGTTTCGCTGAGCTGAAAGGCTTAGTTTCAACTGAGCATTACGGCTCAGTTTCAGCTAAGCCTTAAGGCTCAGCGAAACTCAGCCTCAAGGAATCACAACCTATATTCTTTAGCAGCTATAGAAAAAGATGCAAAAGTTATCCTACAGGTAGATATAATTTCCCAAGTGTCCCAAATGTTCAAACTGTTTTTCAAGCACACAGCTAACTGGTTTAATGTAAGGTTAAAATTCTTGGGATGAAACCTAATAATAGCGAGTACCTAATAATCCGGTTATAGAATTAAACTATGCTTATTTATAAAACTCAACATATATATGATTGATTACCAATTATAATCAGTGTATAAAAGAATGTTTCTAGCAAGGAAGCATTTGTTTTTCCGAATTCATTCTTGGGCAAGACAATGTTTTATTGTTCCTCTAAAAATCACAGTTTGGGTTAAGGAATTCGCAAATAGTTTTTGGCGAGAATTATTTTAACATTCCTGAAATGAAACAAGAGGTCAACGACAACAAGTATATTCAAGTTTACAAGAGACACAGCATGTCCTTTTTTTCCCTTTTTTTCCAAGGTATGCAAACATGTTTGGGACAATAGAGAAATTGGGAATGAAATAAAGATGTTATGAGAATCAGATTAGAAAATATGAAGTAGAAATGCCCTTTTACTTGAATAAAATGCTGCCTAAATGAAATAAACTGAAATGGAAATCAAACTTCTCATAAGATGAAGTTGTAAGAAATGAAACATAGAGTTTATGAGGATCGAGATAGAAAGCAGTTGTCTGAATTGAAGAGCAAACTGCATGTCTGGATTAAATTAAAATGGATAATAGATTTCTTGGAAGACACATTCGCAAATTATAGGGAAGAGCAATAGAAAAAAGAAAGCTAAATGTAAGAAATGTGTTGAAATAATCGAAGAGATTAATAATATTTATGGAAAAATGAAATCCTAAATTAAATGTATTGTTATTAAAATGCAAAAATGGAAATTCATCAAAATTATGATAATTACGTTCCCAAAAACATAATAATAAAGAAAAAGGGTGACATATTCATTTCTATATATAGTATAAAAGTAAAACTCAGGTGATGTAAGGAGAGAGTTGGAAACCTTGCCATGTTTATAGATGGTTTTTCTGGTTTAATGTCATTTGAGTATAAAAATAATGGAATCTTCAACTCAGTTTTATATATACTTGATTGATGGCTTAAATAGGAATTGAAGAATTTGGCTGCTTTAGATCACAGCATAACTATAAAATGTCAAACATTAGCATGCTTAATTAGTAATTCAATTAACCAAAAATATCAATTTTCAATTAGTTGCATAGGAAAAAAAATTACTATGGGAATGCCTTTGGTAAGTTCATAGTATCGACTTCCATTTTAATAGCTAAATAGACAGGTTTTATATCATGTTTGGTAGTTTTATTCACTCAAACAAATTTAAAAAAAAGGTATACATCAACATAACATAAATGAAAAATGCACAAAAACTATATATATTATAAAACAAAAAACATATTTACTGCTGGAAACAAAAAACATGTTTACTATGAGTAAATTTTTTCACCGAATGTCAATCATGTAAGCATGTTAATATTGTAACTAAAACATTCACCTAAGAAATGATAGGAAAATAGAATCAAATAGGAATAAACAACAGTGGAAAAAAATTTCTTTCCATTGTAACTATTTTTTTTCTTTTTATGTTTTATTGTAAAGTTATCATTATATCACTAATTAATTTGTACATCTAAATTTTTTTAAGAACAAATTATTTAAAATTGAACTTCTAGACGAGACACACTTTAAAGAACAACTAATAACAAATTTAAACAATTTAACTATTTAGTGATATAATCACGTTTGTCGCTTAAAAATTACTTTTCTTAACTTTGATAATTTCAGCCAAAAGGTTATCCTACATGTTTTATCCAGAGCAGATTACGTTTGACAATGCATCATTGTGAAGACAAAATTATTTCTCACGTCCATGTTTGAGTTATTTTTTGTCTATATTTATTGATAGCACTTACAATTACATTGCCAGCCAACATTTTAAACACCTAAATGTGGTCATGCATACAACTTAGTGCCGTTATCCTTAATGATGATATGAGCCCCTACGATCTCCTTCAGAAAATAAATCAGTGATGACAAATGTGTGTATCTCAGTTCAAATGAAAAAGTTGAACACTCTAAACCTTCGCATACGCAAATGATAGTAGTCCCTACTGATCACCTTTTGAAGTTATAAAATAAAAGCAGACATAATCATTTTAAACGCGTACAGAAAACCACTGGACTGAGAAAACCAACCGATTGTGATCTATAGCAGGCAGCATAGTCCAGATATTACAACAAACACAATAGTTAAAGTACAACAAAGTATACTAAAAATGATTTCCCAGTCAACGACTGAAAAATTAATGAGGAAGAAATTACCTGAAAATAATTGAAGCTGTAAAATGGAAGAACACCAATTAATTAAACATGAGCCAAAGCAGGCAACAGAGTCCAAAATCCGAGGGGAGCTGAAGCCACAAAAAGGTAAAGAAAAAACCAATCAATTGTTATCCAAAGTAGGCACTATATTATCCAGTTTATATTTAGTAGGATTCAAAGTATACATAATTACCCACTAAACCGAGTGGTCGACTTTTGAGAAGACAACCATATTAATGAGACTCATGGTAGGATATCTTTAGCTAGGCAACTCTTCAGAGTCCAGCAACAAAAGCACGACCTTTTCACAATTTTCCTGGCAAAAAACTCTTCTCATATAATGTTATAGGAAAAACTTAAATCAAAAATTGGGCTCCATGTCTAATTAAGCGCATCCACCAAACCCAAACTTGATAAATTCAGCACGACGCAGGGGTTCTTCCTAGTTTCCCAGAAAATCGACGGACCTGATGATGTGGACAAAGGAGCATGGAAGCTATTAGACATGAACGACTGAAAATAGTCTGAAATGAAAAGAAAAAAAAAGATCAGAGTTATCCTCTTGTAGAAGTAGTTCATCACTGTAAGATGATATTAAATGTACAATAAGAAAAAATGCATTTGCTTTATCAGCTTATCGGACATTAGTTTCATTGGCATATTATGCTGAAAATCAATACCACTAAACATAAAATAACCCTACATCTGAACAAAATATGATCCCTTGTTACTGCTATAAAAAAATCTGTTTACATAAGTGTTTCTTTTAGGATAAAAACAAAATCTGACATTGTGTTCAAAACTGAGCAAACAAACTACCTTCGAAAAATTAAGTATATCAAACTAAAAGAATCACCTTGGTATAAACAGAAGTTGATAGTTTCTACTGCTTAGCCTCACCATCTGTACCATCATCAATTAAACCTATACAATTAGAACACTCATTTATCTTTTTTTATAATAAAAAACTGAAGAAAAACTGTCCAACCTAAAATAATAAAAATACTAATTCAAAACATAATATCAACATCTCTCTCCTTGTTTATTTCATTATGAATCAGAGATCCATGATAGCTTTCATTTTTGAAAACAATTCCAAGAGGCACTTTAAATCTTTTGTTTATTTTTTGGAATCAAAATATATCAATATTAAAAAAAGATCTTATTCTAGTAATAATAATGGTTTAGCTGATTAATTATAAACTAGTAAATTAGAAAATGAATGAAAAAAATAACTAAACTAAGGGGCAAGTCACTCATCGTACCAAGCAAAGGGGGAAATTCCAATGCTACCAAGTCAGCTTTCTACTTTCATCCTATAATCCTAAAACGCAAAAATTCTGTAAAAACACTAGTCATCTTTCTACTTTCCCATATATAAAATCCAAATTATTACCTATTAGTACCCGAATCAACAGATGGGGCCGGATGAAGCCTCCTCTAATAGTGCTTCTATTATGTTTGCCTTAGCCTCTGCCATTTTTGATCAATTAAAATAAAATCAAGTATCAGCGTTTAACTAACGTTAAACTAGCAATATATTTAAGCAGAACAACAAAATTTATATACTAGAATCAACAAATGAATGAAATAAATTCGTAGAGATATCTGGAAAGACATGGGATTGCATAAGAAGCTACTTTTGTTGAGCTGATAGAGGATCGGAGAGAGTAAAAGAATGGTGAATGAGAATCAGAGTAGAAAGAGGAATTTTAGGGTTTAGATTTTTGCGTTGAAATTGGAAATTTGCGGCCGAGAAAATATTTCACCCAAATGAGTGAAAGCATGTTAGCAGGGAAAGTTGGAGCAAAAATAGGATGCATATTTGATATGGCTCAAACTCATTTTAAATTAGCTGATCCGAATGTTTGACCATCAACGGTTAGATTTTAAGTGTTGGAGGAGGTGCGGATTGATAGAGCTATAGCAAATGAAATTTGATACGGCTACGAGCCCTATCAAATTTGATACGGTTTAAAGCCGTATCAAATCTCTGAATGCTGGTGTGTCAAATTGGTTGTTTTGGTGTAGTGTTTGTATAGATTAAGAGGGAGTATTCTACTTTGAATTAGTTATAGATAAAGGGGGAATATCATAATAGGATTAGTTACTTATTTTCTTAATAGTTTTATTTAGAAAGTCATACTACTTAGGGGGAGTTGTTTTAGAATTTCTTTTTGATAATGCCAAAGGGGAAGAAATTATAAAATATTGACACAGTTTATAGGATTCATATAGACATGGGGAGTATTTGAAGTATCATCATCAACCGGTATATACAGGTATGATATTTTATAAACTAAGGTTGTCATCATCAAAAAGGGGGAGATTGTTGGGGAATGGAGTTTTGATGACAACAAACTTATTTCAATATTAATTGATTATAAAATATATACTAACACTTTTGTCTAATATATATATATATACACACACATACATACATGTAAGATTCATATACAGGAAATATTACTGAAGACTGTACAGTTTAAAGATATTAGAGATTCATAATTTAGAGATATTTCAAGACTCATGAGTATTCAAGAGTTCAAGACTAATATAGTTATAGAGTCTAGATTATGTAAGACTCTAAATAGCACTCCAGGTTCAAATTCAAATTTTGTTTTCAAATACTATCTTCAATCCTCTCTATTTCGCTTTCTATCTTTTCTATTTTTCTTTCTTACTTTACTTTCGTTTTCAAACTCAAGTTTTATAAGTTTTATATATTTATACTTTATATAGTTTTAAACTTTATAATTTTGTAAATATGTTTATATTAATGTTTTCATATGATTTCCTACTTTATAATATTAATTTATAACATTATATTTTAATTCAAAAATTCCTAGAATTATATTTATATCGAAACACTTGAAAAATGCTCAAAAATTGATTTTGTACTAAGTATATGTTGACATATAGAAAACACCATGTCGACATATAACTGACATTTTTTCAAATATGAAAGGAATTGTATTTTCACTATTTGTGACGATTCTGGAGCATTGCAACCTTTCACACACTATAAATATGGCTTGATTTCGAATTTTTAATCTCTCCTTCTTCTCCACTTTCACTCTTTTTCATTACATCATTATTTCTTATCATTTTTATGATTCCTACGCCTATACGCTACCGAATTCAATTCTATTTTCACTAATCTTCTTCTCTCTACACTCTCTACTCATTACTCTCTGAATCAAGTGCTACTGAAGAGTTATAGGGATATTGTAATTGTTTGTGAAGTATTTGGAAATCAGTGTTTTTTTGTAGCCATGAAATCAAGGAACGGAATTGGTGTTTTCTTTGTTGCCGTGAAATCAAGGAACGAGAGTGGTGTTAACCTTGTAGTCGTGAAGTCAAGGGGTGGAATTGGATATTGATATAGTAATAAAACAATGAGCAATCCAGCATTGTGCGGGACTATATGTAGGAGCAATCTGAACAAGTATAAAATCCGGTGTGTTCTTTCCTTTTCTGCATTTTAATTTCTATTTAATTTGTGTTTGATTTTGTATCTATAATTGTTTCTATGGTGTTTGATTCATATAGTTTATCACATAAGTTTTAGATTTTGTTTAAATTCTCAAAAACACTATTCACCCCCTTCTAGTGTTTGTTTTGCCTTAACGATCCTTTCTACAATCCCTAACACGCGGATGGAACTTATACCAATTTTTGTGATCTTTGATTAACCGTATTATGGTAGCAAAATGCTCAATCTCGTGTTACAAACACTGTTGGTGTTGTTGGAGATTCCCACATCACCATCTCTTTTAAGAGAGAATTTATGATGGAAAAAAAAGAAACCTACCACCAAACTGCTTCTCATGGAAGCCCACCTAATATTGCCTACAAAAAACAGTGAATATGTGAATTTACATAAGGTAATTCCTTGAGACAACACACAAGAACAACAAGCGGAATCAAATATAATGAGGCACTAAATAATGGTTAGCCACCGATCAAGCAAAGAATTGATTTCTGCATCATGAGACAAATCTAGTCATAACTTCCCATTTATAGAGCGATGTGCTAAATGGGTCACACGTCTACATGAGCAGTTCGAACATAGATTCCCTAACAGAAGAACCGACATCAAGAAGAAGAAAAATTGCTGCAAAATCTCCAAAGCCAATCAAACAAAAGATCATACAAGTCTGTGTTCAATACGGATTCCTCTTTAACCTCATCAAGGTTCTCCTTAGAAAAACCATCAAAAGATAGCTTAATCTTCATTTCCGAAACGACGATCGCCTTCGAAAGAGCTTATTCGTACAAGGTATAGCAAAGGTGGATGCAACACAAACACAACCTTATTCTAAGATCTCGAGCAACGGACCGGTGCAAGTCCAATTGCCACAACAAATTTTTCTTAGCCCTAAAGCGGTGAGACCTTTTTGCTCATTCTGATCCAACCAAATGACCTCTACCTAGGGAGGGGACTTAAATGGTGTGAGTATGATCGAATAATGCAACTTAGGTATTATAGGCCAAGAAATGGTTGGAGAGAAGAAATTAGATCTTGGAGTATTAGTGAGGCTAGATCTAATTCGCAAACAAGCTTAAAAAGAGGAGACGAGGCGACAACAAAGAAAGAGAAGAAGGATAGAGATGTGGTTCAACTAGATGAGGAAGAAAGAATGAAAGAAGGAAGTTAAGGGGTAACTTGGACGCAACTTTTATGGTTGATTTCTAGGTCCAGTTGGTACCAAAACACATCGACTAATTGACCGTCCTAGTATAACACTAAACGGTCAACTACCAAATGGGTTTTGGACAGAGGCTGAACCTTGACCTTATTAGGCTGAATTAAAATATTTATCGTCCTGCGTCATCTTTTAAGATTTGATGCGATCCGAAATAATTATCCTCATCACCACAATATTTAAAGATCGTAGTTAAACTCTGAACCAACTCCAAGGGTATATAGTCTCAACAATGATGCCACGACTACGAATTCCAAAAATAATTCAGCTTGAAATCTGTAATATAAATTAAAACAGATTTTCCCTTTACCTAGCTGACAACAACAGATGATTCACGAAATCAAATACCCCAAAATCCGGACGAAGGATTTTCCTTAGCCTTTTTGAAGAAAAATTAAAAATATTCCAAAAATGGAATTTTATTATAAACTATCGGTTTTGTATTTACAATATCTTTTTATTATTACTATTACTTATATTCCAGTTTATATTTCACACTGGAAATTTTTTCCATGTTCAAAATGTTAGAGCTTTAAAATATTAAAGATTAATTGTGATAATTCCAATAAATTATCCAATCTATATAGGAAGAGGGATAGTAAAAATTACAAGGAAAAGGTATTTATTATTTTCATGTTAGTGGCATATTCCTTGTCATTTCTAATTCCATCTTTCCTACCAATCAGACTATATATATTAAAATTACACAGTAGCCCTATAATTTTAAAACACGAATAGATTAATAATTTTAAACCCATATCTTCACAAACTATTTTCCGAAACCGTATTTTAAAACCGTTGAAATCCATTTTTATTTTTCAAATAGTTTTAAAAATAAATTTCCTTGAATACAAGGCCAAGAACTCAATTGAATATCTCAAAAAAGGTAGATTCGAAATTTTAACGAAGTAATCTAATGGATACATCTCGTAATTATATTTCCGAAATGGATACGACATATTATTGTGGGCATTTCCCTGTTTGGACCGAGTAATGGTCTTAGCTGGAACTACCAAACAAAACCAAACACCAGAAATCGTGACTATCTCAGTTGTAGCTAGTTTTTTGTTCAATTTTCAAACTCGAACCAACGGACTCCACCATATGTCGTCCTCATGCTCTTCACGACAAGATCACCAATCGTACTATGGGGTAAGACAAAATTGGCTAGAAACCCAAACTCAACCTATTTCAACTCTTAGTTGCTTAAATCCCATTTTATATATTTAGGCCCACGACTAATTTATCGTCAAAATAAATCTAGGTCGAGTAAGAAAGACGAAGAAAAACAGAAAAGAAAATCGAATTACGTTTTCTCACGATTCCTAATTTAACTAATTCCTCTGAACATTTAACCTAAGCTCTGATATCAAATGTAACACCCCACACTTTTCTACACCCAAATTTTGACATAAATCAAAACTTGAACACATTCAAGCATAGAGTGTATATCTGGTACCTGCAATAAATGAGGATGAACATAATCAGAGTACGATAAAATAACTCACAACGGAAACAAAATAGGAATGATTAGTATTGACTCAAACAACTAGCTTTTTCAAAGTAAGTCATTTTTCCAATACCAGCATGAGAGATAACGAGAACCGAAAGTCAAACTTAATCATCTGCGAGAACCTGACCTTCTCTATGGAACATGGGAGGTTGTAATGAGGAGAAAGGTCAGAACAACAAGTTCTGGTGACTAAGAAATGTACAACACAAACTATAACATATATATATTCCATTTGGTTCAACCCAAGCTGTTTGCCTGACAAGGTTAGTGATTCTAAACCAACCTTGTTAAAGTTTACGCACGACTCTACTACTCTTCCTAAAGTAGTATTTCCAAAGTATTTTACCAAGATAGGACTTTTCCATATATTTTTGTGAGGCCTTTATACCAGATCTTAACTGGTTAATTCGATCGATAGTGGGTCCCTAATTATAGGGTTTCTATCTATATCCTCATTCACTTATTAACCCTCGATAAAATATATTCAATGTTAACATAAAACTAGAGGGCGCTAGCTACGGGCCCTACGAGTTAAGGCTTCCGTCATTCACGCATATACCCTTGCCCTGCATAACGTGAGAGGAGGTATTTTAATGTTCGTTATACCTTCTAGCTGACCTTATTGGATAACCTCCTTAGTCGCTTACTACTTTTCATAGGATAGATGGTCACATATAA
Organism: Allium sativum; assembly: GCA_030737875.1. Taxonomy (NCBI): domain Eukaryota; kingdom Viridiplantae; phylum Streptophyta; class Magnoliopsida; order Asparagales; family Amaryllidaceae; genus Allium; species Allium sativum. The sequence continues at coordinate 482,725,805 of CM060919.1, read as the reverse complement.
CACTTTTAATTTCCAGGTTTGGGTAGGACAACATGTTAGAGTTTGTGCCCTAGAGGCAATTCATTTGATGAGATTGATAACACTGTTGATGTTATTATTTTATTTGGAACAAAATATTATTCTATTATATTGTATTTACTGCATAATATAAATAATAATATAATAGAAGTCCTTAGAATAATAATACGGAATTATATAGTTCGAGTAAGACTTAACTTGAGATTATATAATGTGATAAGTATTATAATTCTTAAATGCCCCTAGTCGAGTTTTATTGTTAATATAGGACAACAATAAAGCGTTAAGACTAGTATGTTGATTGACTGATGATCATATCTCATTGATCATTAATATACGTGATATTAATGTCAAAACATAAATACGTATTAGAGAATATCGTATTGGGCTGACCCGCCGTGAGATAACTCCATGGAATATAATTAATAAATATCATAAGTTGTTCTCATAGTGATAGTGATATAATGGTCCTTAGACCTGAAATCATTATAATTTTATTCGAGGATATTTGTGTTTTGATATCATCTAAAGTTATTTCGTAACAGAGTAATGATAACGGTGATTATTGGATATATCTTGAGTCGAATATAAATTATGAATGATCAAGATGGAATTTAACCCTACGATATATATTCGTAGTGATATCCATGGGCCTCTTGATTGAGTCAGACTGTGAAATGCATGGCCGTGCTCAAATATTGATTTGTTTTGAACGGTCTACTCATCGATCAAGAAAACGGATTAAATTATAAAGAGGATGATACGATCCATGCCTCCAGTTTAATCTAGGATATATCGGTTGAAAGGATTAAATTATATTGAGACACTATTCACAAAAGATTGTATTGAATCACTACTATTATAGCTTGGGTAACAATGATGTGTTACTAGACGCCGCTCATTGTTTACGGTCTAAATTTGTTTAAACTGTTGCCAACACTGTGATAGCCTATAGGGTCACACTTACGTACGTTGTAAAAGGATGAGGATATTTAAATATAAGGGTTTTGACTAATTCTATTATTTAAATAAGGCTGAAAAGGTCATATGGTTTGAGAAAAGTCGGTTCTAAGATTATAAAGAAGGGGTCCGACCTTTTCCTTAAGGGATGACAACCGAAATTCTCAAAAACACTAGATCCCAATTTAGCTAGTACTACCTCATCCTTCCTCGGTTTGATTCGAGAGCAACGTCAGTGGATCTCCAATAGAGGCGCGACGTCATGTCGAGCTCTCCGATTTGATTCAACCTAGATTCATCTTCAAATTCTGAAACAAAGGAAATCCACGGTTCGAATTCAACTCAATTCGATTTCATGGATTATTTTGCAACACTGATCTGGTATGATTTCGATTTACAGTTATTATGCTTAGATCCAAATTTATAATTGTTATGAGTTAAAATTTGGTATACGATTAAATAAATCGAAACCTAACAGTGGTATCAGAGCATAGGATTGCGTAAAGATTGTATCTTGGATCATAATTAGGATGTATTAGTGTTTAATCCTTGCTAAATCGAAAGTATTGATCGATTTTGATGCCTGAATCTATTACATATTCCTAGATAATCTAGTATTGATTGTATTGATAGAAGAATTTAGAGTAAATTCGTTAAGAAACTGTGAAATTGTTTACTGTGATATAAATCCAGTGTTCGACACTTAAGCAAAGTTGTTTGCGGAAATTAAATTTTGTTATATATTACAAAATTTTAAAAGGGGTTTAATTTTGTTTTGTTTTGAGCTGTTATTCAGTTTTTAAACCTTACTTTATATTCCCTGCTGAATTAATGGATCCAGTTGGTTTTTCAAAACTATTTTGATTAATCAAAAGTTTAAACTTTATGATTATGGATTCTGGTCTTAAATGATAGAAAAAGAGTGAAATCATTTTCAGGACATTTTTTTAATCTGAATAGAACACTGAATTAATATATGATATTAATTCTCTTAATTCCAGTTTTGCCTGTTATCTTGATAATCTGAAATATGGAATTCTGATTTAATATATTCATTTCTGTATGAATAAATTTAAATATTCAGATTTAAACGATCAATTCCTGAAATATAAGAATATCAAAATGTTTCACAGATAAGATGAAACTGTTTCGTCATATAAGATCTGTTGAATGTATACTTTTGTATCCAAACTGGTTAACTAAGGAAAAGTAATTTCTGATCTGATATTGTTTTGTTTAGACACAAATTATCATTATATATATTAATTTTGTTTATTCAGCTCTTAATTGTAGATCTATTTATATGAGTCAGCCATATTTTATTTATAATCAAAATTCGTTTGATTTATAAATATTAAAATACTGACCCAGTATTTACTCTGATCATAATATTAAGAGTTCGATCCTTTTATCTGAAATGGTTTCAGTAAAACAAAACTTTGTTTTGTTATAAACCAGAATGGAATCGTGATTAATATATATGATATTAATTCAATTTAGTTTACCACTTATCATATTAGATGATATGAATCTTTAAATGACACTGGAACAATATATATTGCATTCCTGATGCAAAAACCCTTTATTTGATAGTACATTTATATTTGATATAAATTTGGATATGAATCCATGGACTACTATTTTGTATTGATCCTATTTATGTATTGCTAGTCAATAACATGGAAGAATTGCGGTAATCCGGATTGGTTTTAATAAAGTTAAGTACTTGACTGTCGAGTTTTGATTCCTATCAATGTAAACATGTATAAAATATGTTCTGTCATTTGATATGAAACTTAAATTGATATTTGATGAATATTCAATATTGTGTATCAAAATTGGTAATTCTTACTGGTTAGACCTTGTAATATGAATTGTCTGATTTAACACATATATGAATTCGTTGAATCTGTCAATGAATTCAACTTTCATTCAATTTTGATTCATCAATTTTGTTTTGTTTTAATCAATCGAAATTTTAACTCCTTTTGATCTGGCTTATTTAAACATACTAAAATTAATCTATATGATTAATCGCTGGTACCAAAGTGATTTCAAATGGAACAAGTATGACTTGTCTTCCATGCTAAATTATGACTGCTAGAACATTGGTCACCTATTTATTTATTTTGTGTTTAAAGTAAATGTAATTTTTGTTAACACTGGATCAAAGTTATTTGATTTGTGAAATTGAAATTCCTTTTGATTCAGTGTTTCAACTGAACTGTTTTGAACAGTTTTACCAAATGTATACATGCTTCATGATGTTATGAACAGGTTGCATGTATTGATTTCATCATCATATACAATTATAGTAAGTATATTGTTTTGACGATGACATGATAATTATTATTGACTGCCTTATATCACAAATATTAAATAATTCACATGTTCTTCCTGAACATAACAGACCATATGTGTGTGTGTATATACACACATAAATATATGTATTGACATATATATGTTAATATCTGTATTATTTATGATGGCTGCTTAATCATTCATTTACAGTCTGATCCTTTTAGATTAAGAATTATAACCCCATTTACACAGCAGTGTATATAAAGATGTAAGTGGATTATGTTAATTTTATGTATTGAGCTTAAAACTGTATTGATTTGTTTAATGTGTTTACTGCTCAACGCAGTTTATATATTGGTTAAGCTTATCCATCCCTTAATTTGAGGTCATAAATACATGCGTCTAAATATAACTAAGAGCAACTTGATTGCCAAAGGATTTGTCTGAACTATGGCATGATGAATAAGTTCATCTTGTCATATAAACTATTTATTTCATGTATCTGAAAACATCAAATATGATTTGCATGACCCTATGCTACAAACATACAAGTTAATGTAACATGTTAAATAATATAGGTGGTACTTATGTCTGTATATGATATATAAGAATATATGGGTAAGCATTTGTGGACATATATATTAATAAGTAAAACTTGTTTTGGTTTTGTACTTTTACCTGTATATATGTATAGTGATACTTATATATAAATATGTGAACAAAGCCTACCACTAATGCTTCGCATATAGTTTCATTATTCTGTGAATCAATACTTTGTATCTGTGTAATTTTGTAAAACTATAAGCAAAATCTTGTTTTGATTTCATATTTTATACAATTTCCTTTTAATATGGAAACTGAATCCTATACATATACAGACATGTATATTGATACATGTATAGTATTAAATGGATCAGTACAAAGTTAATAGATTAATGCAAACATATATGTAGGTTATTGCATATATGCAATACATACATTTGATGTGTGTTAAAGCACACAGATATAATGCATACATTTGATGTATTTATATGAGTTAAAGCATGAAAATAAGATTAGATACATTTGATGTATTCAAATCGTGCTAACCATATGATATAAAACTGTTTTGACAGGGGTTAGCTTGCTGAAATTTGTTTCAGTGGAAATGCAATTCAATCACTCAACGTTGGCAAAAAGAAACTGCGGAAAACACTGCAGGAGTTGGAACATTCATATGTATGAATGATTCTAATTATGTATATTTTTTTTGTAATTAAACGACATAACCTGTAATATATATATATACTGATGTGTATAATTTCGCTGCGCACATGAGATGCAAAATTGTTTTGCGTTTTGAATATGAATGATTGAGTACATGGAACAAACAACGTATTACCTTTTATGATAGGATCTGGCGTTATATATATTGGTGAGAATAACTATGTATTCTATATCAGTTTGAAATATTCTATCCTGTTCCCTGTATTATGTGAGTACTTGCATACCATTTTAATTTGATTTTGCTTTGGATTAAAATTTGGCCGTTAGACACGGACATATAGTCTGGAAATAGAATGTGTAATTCTACAAATTCCTGTCAATGTTATATATATATATGGATATCTATACATATACTGTTTTGAACATAATATCATAATATCCATGATATATGTATCTTGTAAGTGCGCTGAACATTGTATTTAACACAAAGGTTAATCTAACCCATATTTTGAAATGTTCAAAATATAAACATGATTCCTATATAATTCTGAATTTAAACATATGTATATATATGATTCATATATATGTATATTATTTAGATTTAATATTCAGAATATAAAATATAGATATTTTGATATATGTAAGTTACTTTAATAATGTTTCCACTACGAATTATAAATTCCCTTTAAAGCAAATTGTCATTTGTTATATTAAGTCATGGTGAAGTCTTCCAATAATATACTCATCACTGTCCAAAATTACTGGTTGTAACTAACGCCAAAGCGTTGTGCACCTTTTAAATTTGGTTATATGCGATGGAGTAAAATGTGGTGCTCCAACCTATTATTGGGTCTGATTTAACTAAGGATGCATAATACGATTATGGCCTTTGAGACAAAAGCATGAATTATTCTATATATTTTGAGCAAATGAATAATACTGAACAAACTGTTCAACATGCGATCCAAGAGTTATATAGACGATATAATTGACATAAGATGTCTACCTAAAAGGTTGTGTTTTGAGTTTAGCCAAAGCTAGGTCAAGGCATGACTAGATATGGATCTTGGAACACCATTATATATGTATATCGATATGTATATATAAAAGGAGGGATGTTAATTTGAGTGGGAGCGTATTTTAGTTTAAATTACATATTTATGTTAATATAAATTTTGATTGTCAAAATTTTGTATTATTACAGAATCAGTTATTATTTTATTATCTAATGTAGATATTAAATAATAAATAACTCTGATAATTTAAATTTGTTCTTGAGAAGGATAAATTGAATTAAACAAATTTCTTGACTAACATTGAAATTTGAGGATTGTCCTCAAATAAATTAAAACGTAATTGTTCTAACAAATATAGAGGATCTAAAACCAACGTCGAAGTATGACTTCAACTGAATAAGATATAAATGCTATAATAATCTACTTATACATTCGTAGTATTAGATACTAGATATAAATCACATAAATGTATGTTGATTTAAAGAAACTGCAAATTAAGTAGAGATCTGATAAAATGACAAGTGGACTTACGAATGGAAATGAAACAAAAGTTGTTGGATTATCCATAGAAAGTTAATTCTTGTTGTGTATACTGGCTTAATAAAATTAATAAAATAATTGTTATTATGAAATTCCATTTAAAGTAAAAGTTATTATAAATCTTGTTCAGACAAGTTCAATTTTCATTTGTAATAAAAGAACAATTGTTATTCATTTTATTTAAATGAAATATCTTATGGAATTTCACAAATAGTTAATGATCTTTATAAATTATTAACTATAATGTACTTGACATAAACACTGAGTGGATTAAATTTAATAATTTAAATCCAAGACACCTTTAGCATTGTCAGTTAGACAATATAAACAAGAAACGCATGTCAAAACTCCATAATGATGGAATTTTGAGGTCATTTGATTTCGAATCATATGAAGAATGCAAATCTTGTTTATAAGGCAAATAACTGAATCACCTTTCACTTGACACAGTGAATGGACTATTAAGTATTGGGTTTCATACATAATGATGTATATGGAGCAATGAATACATATGCTAGATGTAGGTTTTATTACTTCACTGATGATATCAGTAGATATAGATATGTATACATATCAGAATCCTTTTGAAAAGTTCAAAGAATTCAAGGTGAAGTTAGAAACCAATTTTAATAGAATATAAATACTTTTCGAACAGTTCGAAAGAGAATATTTAAGCCAATAAATTTAATGACTATCCACATGAGTTTGAAGTTGTTTCACGACTCACCACCTAGAACACCATGTTGAAATGGTGTGCCTGAAAGGAGTAATCACACCTTATAAGATATGGTACGACCAAGATAAGTCATATAGATCTTCCAATAAATTAAATTTAGAACAATTGCATTTAAATCCCGCTAAAACTATTTTAAGAAGCCATATAAGATATGGACTAGGAAATGTCCTAGTGTATCTAATTTGAAGATTTGGGATGTGAGACGTTTGTTAAACGTCTCTCCTCTGATAAGATCGAACCCAAATCAAATAACTATTTTGTGTAATATCCACAAGAAACAAATGGATATTGTTTTTATAAATCCTCTGAGAATAAAATGTTTTATTGCTCAAATTGGTATCCATTTTAATGGAGATCCAGTCTCTAAGATACCGATGGGAATGAAATAGAAATGTCTCGAAAACCACATAATGTCATTGAATCTTATATAGACAAGAAATTGAGTGGGAGTGACACAATAATTCTAATGTTATTTGATAACACATTCATTATTGTGAATAATATTAATTTAAAAACAAGAAATAAATACTGATTCTAAGAAAGAAAATGTTTGGATTAAGAATTTCATGATTGAACTTAATTCATTGTTGATCCAATGATATACATTGCGATAACAATGTGGCTGATGCTCAGGCCTAAAACCTTAAACTCACTATTAATCCAAACATATATTTAAGAAATATAATTCCTATGTGAAGTTGTTCACAAAGAAAATGAACATATCTGCAAAGTTACAAACGTTGTAATGTTGCAGACCTACTGAATTAAACTCTGTCGCAGCAGTAGTTTAATAGTCACATTAGTTTCATGAGTATATGATACGTGAATGATTGACTCTAGTGCAAGTGGGAGATTGTTAGAGTTTGTGCCCTAGAGGCAATTCATTTGATGAGATTGATAACACTGTTGATGTTATTATTTTATTTGGAATAAAATATTATTCTATTATATTGTATTTACTGCATAATATAAATAATAATATAATAGAAGTCCTTAGAATAATAATACGGAATTATATAGTTCGAGTAAGACTGAACTTGAGATTATATAATGTGATAAGTATTATAATTCTTAAATGCCCCTATTCGAGTTTTATTGTTAATATAGGACAACAATAAAGCGTTAAGACTAGTATGTTGATTGACTGATGATCATATCTCATTGATCATTAATATACATGATATTAATGTCAAAACATAAATACGTATTAGAGAATATCGTATTGGGTTGACCCTCCGTGAGATAACTCCATGGAATATAATTAACAAGTATCATAAGTTGTTCTCATAGTGATAGTGATATAATGGTCCTTAGACCTGAAATCATTATAATTTTATTCGAGGATAATTGTGTTTTGATATCATCTAAAGTTATTTCGTAACAGAGTAATGATAACGGTGATTATTGGATATATCTTGAGTCGAATATAAATTATGAATGATCAAGATGGAATTTAACCCTACGATATATATTCGTAGTGATATCCATGGGCCTCTTGATTGAGTCAGACTGTGAAATGCATGGCCGTGCTCAAATATTGATTTGTTTTGAACGGTCTACTCATTGATCAAGAAAACGGATTAAATTATAAAGAGGATGATACGATCCATGCCTCCAGTTTAATCTAGGATATATCGGTTGAAAGGATTAAATTATATTGAGACACTATTCACAAAAGGTTGTATTGAATCGTTACTATTATAGCTTGGGTAACAATGATGTGTTACTAGACGCCGCTCATTGTTTACGGTCTAAATTTGTTTAAACTGTTGCCAACGCTGTGATAGCCTATAGGGTCACACTTACGTACGTTGTAAAAGGATGAGGATATTTAAATATAAGGGTTTTGACTAATTCTATTATTTAAATAAGGGTGAAAAGGTCATATGGTTTGAGAAAAATTGGTTCTAAGATTATAAAGAAGGGGTCCGACCTTTTCCTTAAGGGATGACAACCGAAATTCTCAAAAACCCTAGATCCCAATTTAGCTAGTACTACCTCATCCTTCCTCGGTTTGATTCGAGAGCAACGTCAGTGGATCTCCAATAGAGGCGCGGTGTCATGTCGAGCTCTCCGATTTGATTCAACCTAGATTCATCTTCAAATTCTGAAACAAAGGAAATCCACGGTTTGAATTCAACTCAATTCGATTTCATGGATTATTTTGCAACACTGATCTGGTATGATTTCGATTTACAGTTATTACGCTTAGATCCAAATTTATAATTGTTATGAGTTAAAATTTGGTATACGATTAAATAAATCGAAACCTAACACAACACACACCTGCCATTTAAGGCCCCTATACTGAAAACCTATTCCTATGTGGACTATTTAACCCAAGTCACTTAGGCTTTTAGGACCCAGGAAGCGAACTATACGCGAAGGTTATTAGTTCGTCCCCCATTTGCCTTTAACAGCTTTCCCTTTTTGGGTTAAAGTAGGTTACGTTATTAAGTCATTCCCGTTTAATTCCTTTATATGGAAATACTATACATACACCATTTATTTGTGTCACGGGTTTACATGGTTAATAATATCTTACATTATTAACCTATTAACTCCAACTATATTTTTAATTATAGGTTTTATTAACATAAATACGGAAGGTTAAATTCCTTTTTTTTCTAGAATGTTTTTATTTAATACCTCCCTAATTTGGACTTAGTGTTTAAATGACAATCAGTAATTCCCTTATGACTTTCATTTCCTTTTATTTCATTTTTATTTCCCTTTTATGACCATAACAGTCATATTTTCTTAAGGCAACTATTGATCAGTCCCAAGTTATCTATTTGTTGTACCCCAATAGGCAATTACTATTCTTGTTTCTTATTTATCTGTTTATTTGTTTATTGATTGTTATATATATTTTTATGCACTAGGACTCTCATATTAAGTTGACTAGTTATGGATGCTGGATTTGTTGGTCGGTTCCGGGCAGGCTTCTACCACAAATGAACTTAACCTCGTGCCATAATACATTTATTTTTATGCATTAGACCCCTCACAATAAAATGACTACCTGTGGTTGCTGAATTTGCCGGTCGGTTTAGAGAAGGCATACACCACAAGTTGAGCTTAACCTCGTGTCTAAATGCCGTTATAATTTAAATTTCCTAGTTGGGATCCACAACATTTATCCTAAATTGATTTTAGGAACTGTAACTATTTTTCCCATCATAATTATTTTCTGTAAATCAATACTAGTTACAATGGTTATTTCTTAATTTGAGGTCTTATTTATAGCAGTTAATTACATTGATTGCTACACATGGTCACCAGTAATATATTAATTCAAAATGTATTATATTTACTTATAATTCCATAATTGAACCTTATCAAACATTCAACATTTGTCACAATTGTTAATTATTTATTTATGGCCTCCTTTATAGCAATCAATTACACTAATTGCTACAACGGTCACCATAAATATATTCATTAAGTATGGAATATAATTTACATGTACGATTCCATAAATGAATACCATTCAGCATTTCAAACCATCAAACATTTAGTACCATGCGTATTTTCTTGTTTTACGCTGATTTGGACGGATAATATGTATATATTTATTTCTATGTTTGTGTGCGGTCAACGTAGTTATTATTATTTTATTTTTTTATTCTTATATTTTAAATTAATGATTTGGTCTAATCAATTAACCAAACATTCCCTTTTTATATTCAATTTTGCCAAAAAGGTTTAAGGTCTCACAAGGACCGTTAACCATAATCATTGTAAATAATGCTTATTTTATGAAATTTGACATATTTCCAAATCACAAGAAATATATGTAATATGTATATATTGGAATAGTCGATGCAAATTACGTACAAATACATGTATTTATATTTATATGTACATTTGCACCACTTTTCCCTTTTTAATTCTTTTTGTCATACTTCTTGTGATTCAAAAATAATGGCTCTTTATATTTTTAAGGAGGATAAAGGCATATTTTACAATGCTTAAGCCAAAACCCAACAATATTGCATATAACAAGAATATTTCTTTTTATTCTTAAAATCACATAATACACAAATTCATCTTTTTACCCAAATTTACATATTTCATATTTCAACACTGAACTAAAGATCTGGAACATAACTACAACAAATTTATGTTTTAATGGGACTGATTTCCAAATCTATAGTGCTATGTAACATGTACAACATATTTCGTGACATAACTGCAGGAATATGTGGGAAAAATATATAAAATCCGACAATTCATGTTATACACAACCACAACTTATCATTTACCAATTTTAACCATATTCATAATGAGATCCGATGGTTGCCACAATTTACAATTATTTTAATTAACAGATCTGATAGGCATAAAATAAAGATTAGATTCAAACGAAATAGATAATGCATTATAATTGTATTAGTAAATTTCCCATTCACCTTATATATTACAATTTATGAATTTTGAACCTTTTTAGGCTTACAATCCCCAAATTCTTATAAATCTATAATTTATCTAGAAAGGAAAAAAAATTCTAGATTTATGAAATGTAAGAAAAAGGGATGGAAGCAAAGAATCTATCGCTGAGTATCCTCTTACATTGAATCTATTAGTCTTCCCAATTCCATATGAATTTGATTTGATTTGGTATATTCATGTACATATTTTATTTTGAAATTAGGCTAGAAGAGGAAGAAATATGGCAGAGCTCCGCTGCCTCTATAGATTTGAATGGAAGAGAATAGGGCTCTACCCCATTATTTATAGGGGTGAAAATGACCTTGGACCGTTAGATCAATTTTTATTAACATCCGCCCATCCATATTAAAATTTTATATGACAAAACCATAGCCGTCACTGCCTGGCTCGACCAAGCGGTCGCAGCCAATGGTCAACCGCTTTGTAACACCCCACCTCCGCTAGGGTCACTCACAAAGGGAATGCACTAGGTTTGGTGAAGTATTATCGAGGTAAACATGCACAGAAATATTACAAGACAGAACATATATATAAAACAGCGGAAGTAAAACAAATTTCATTACCTTATAAAATAAGGTCTAAAGCCTTTTACATCAGAATACATCAAAACCTGTCTTGCAATAGTAAAGAAGCATAAAACCATTTCATAAATTATTCCCCAAGTAAAACAGTAAAGTAGCCATAGCCAAGAAAAGTCCAAGCCATGCGTGATGACCTTCAAGCAGAAGAAGTCCGAACTAGATAATAGTGTTTCCTCCCTGAAACCTGGGGGGGAAACGGAAGACAAAGAGGCGAAACAAAACAAGGCGAAACAAAACAGGGTCAGTCATAAAGACTGGTAAGTCCTATCTACTTCCAGTATAAAAACAAGTAAAGGTAACATGACATGCATAAACTGAAAGTAAACATAAGGATGACTACAAGATAGATAAACTAAACCAGGGTAACAGGCTGAACTACTGTAGCAAGGTAAACTAAGATATCGTGATAAACTACGGTGTCATGATAAATCAAGGTATCGCATCGTCAGGTTTCTATCAAGTATACTATCCCAAGGTATCTATCCTGTATACCATCCCATGGTGTCTATCACGTATACCATCCCAGGGTATTTATCATGTATATTTGCTCTGCACCTCTCGTACTAGTATCCCAACCCGCGTCATGTGTCAACTATGAATGTCCCTTGCCCAATGTCATGTAATGGTCCATGTCAACCTAATATATATAGCATATGTAGGTTTTCACAACTCGTATGTTTCTTTCCATGTATAAGTTCAGTCCTTTGCCGTAGGCCATACGGGCTTTCCCATGTAAACGTTTTATCCTTGAGGTTATTTTGGACTGCTACCCTTGATCTGGTTATGTTTTCTTACCATGAACTATCGCGTGTTCACTTAGGATTTATGTCACCTAGGACCACTAGGGATTATGCTACCTAATGAACGTTTCCGTGTCTCGGTTTGGGTTCAGCCACCTAGGGCCACTAGGGATTATGCCATCCGTCAACCGCGCCCTTTATCCCGCGTATGTATCGTGAATCGTTTTCCATGTCTAGATGCACATGTTCCTCAATGTGCCATCCGAGTTCCGTGCCAGGGCAAATCAAGAAATACGGAACTCGGTCGGGAGCTTTAAGTTGTCTGCTGATGCAGATATCAAGGTCTGTTTTTGTACCCGTGGCTATGGTCCCACGTGACCCCTCCCTCAACTACTGAAAGGCAATCCAAGAAAAGTCATGTATGAGAGCTACATCCCGGCCCCACTATAGCCCCACTTTCCTATGGGCCAACCTCACCCATAACTCGATAACAATTATATGGTCTGTTGGGAGTTCTCTGCCTTTCCGTTCGTGCATGATTGACTAAAGATGGTAGGTAGTCGGCGACGTGCTATCCAGGGCAAAATCAAGTATCGTCGACTCCACGCTAATCCATCCCAGTCTTTAGGTCGCTCGCATAGCAACCAAGGCATACTCTTGGCTCTTCTATCGCAGACCTTAACCTCTGTGAGGTCGGGTTTCATGGACCACCTGCCACCTCACAGAGGGATACCAAGAGTACCCTCACGTCTCCCGAAGCTACCGCTTCGTCACCCAGTTCGTTGGAGCCTTTATCTAAGTCAGATAAATCGCTCTCCCTCGTATACTAAGCGATGTGTAACAACCCGTATTTCGATAACATGTTAAAACGAGAATCAAGGAAGAATTTAATTTTAAATTCTGAACCAAGTAAAACGGGCTATGCCATTGCGTTCGTCTCGGAAAAATACGCGAAATAGAGTCCGAGTTTTCGAGAATCGGAGTCCGTATGACCAAGTTATGGTCCGACGAAGTTTTCAAAAAATTCAAGTTTAAAAACGAGTTCTAATTTCAAAAATTAGGGCTGGAAGGCTAGGCGGGAAGAATTCCCGCCAGGCGCCCCAAGTCGACAGGCCTGTCGACTTGGGAGTCGACCTGTCTTGACCCAAGTCGACAGCCCTGTCGACTTGGGGTCGACTTATGGTGGCCGGGCAGTTTTGCCTGGTGCACCTATTTTCTATCTTGGCTAGGTTTTTGGGCCTGGTTTGAAATCTGACGGCTCAGGTTGATCCTAGGGTTAATCCTAAGGTCCTAATCACTCCTAATCTCTATAAATAAGCCCCTAACCTACCCCTAAACCCTCATTATTAATTCATGCAACTAAACTATGGCAAAATTGCTCCACTCATGGCCTCCACTCAAAATCCTAGCCTCCACTTCATTTCTATGAGAGGTTTCATGATCATGTGAGTATTAGAGAGTCCCTATGTTAGTATGAGAGCTTCTCAAGTTGATTTCAAGGCTAAAGCTTTGACCTTTGTTCACCAAGATGGGGTTTTTATTGATTTGGAGCTTTCACCTTTGGGTTTTTGAATGATGGCATGCATAGGCTTTGTCTCAATCTTTAGTTTAATCGATTTGTGCCTTCATAGCAATGTAAGCCCTTTCCCTACTCTTAGATATTAACTATGAAGTTAAATGTTCATGTTGCAAGTTTGGGTTTGATCATTGAGAATGATACATGCTATCATGTCATGCAAGTTTATGAAGTCATTATCTTGATCTTATGAGCTAAAAGCTACAACCTTTATGTTGAAATGTTGCATTATGCAACATGAGAACCCTCATAGCCTTTATGTCAACTTGCATATGAAGTCATAACCCTTATATGATGATATATGCGAGTTACTAGTCATCATTCCATATCTTTTGTCACCATGATTTCGCTTATGTGCCAAGATTGGGTTTATGCATGTTTTGAGGCTTAAGAATGTAACATGCAAGTTAATGAACACATTTGTGCCTCATTTGCCACCATGATTAACTTGTGGCTTAATATCTATTTTTGCCATGCCTTTGCCAAGTCTATTCTTTTAATCCATTACGTTGTTGCGAACGTATATGCGAGTTTAAAAGCGTGGGTTATGTTATGGGAAATTTCTAATGGCATGAAAACATAAGCTTGGGAATTTACCTATTAAGTTAGGTCTACCCATTGGGAATTTACCTATTAAGTTAGGTCTACCCAATTGCTTGAAAACTTGAATTTGAACATGACACTAGACTAAACATGAAAGTGGCCAACTCGAGGTTGGGTTGAGTTTGCAACGTAAAACTACCCGGAACCGACCGGCCTAACTAGTAGTAGCAAACAATAGGACCCAATGTGAGAAGTTGGTCATGTTGTGCTTGGACCCGAGGTTAGACTAAGTTGTGGTGTAAAGCTACCCGGAACCGACCGGCTTAACTAGTAACCACAACAAAGTCTAATGTGAGAGGTTGAGGTGCATTAAGTACTTAATGCCACATGATAGGGTTAAGTTAATTTGATTAATGACTCTTAACCAAATATGACATGGACAAGTGGGTTAAGTAAATTGATTAGGCTAATGATACTTAACAAGACATGACAAGGTTGGGTAGGTTAAGTAACGTGATTTGCCTAATGACACTTAACCATATTTATACGACTAGTGGACGGGGTTAAGTTAGCCAACACTTAACCCAACCAACATGTGAATTTGATACGGTTAATTAAGCTTTCCCAATTACACTTAACCGTATAATACAGTTAGGGGATGTGGTTAAGTTAATCTAGACTTAACCCATCCAATTCGGTGATTTTGAGATGGTTAAGTTAACCAACACTTAATCAATCCAACACGATAACTTGGTAAGGTTAAGTAAGTTTTCTTAATGACGCTTAACCAAAAAATACAGTTAATGGATGGGGTTAAGATTAGACTCAACTAGTCTAAACATGGAAATCGGATGGGGTTAAGTTAGCCTAGACTTAATTAGTCCCACTTGGCAGTTCAATGGGGTTAAGTTAAACACTTAACTAATCTAACATGATGATTTGATGTGGTTAAGTGACCTATACTTAACCAATCTAACCCGTTAATTTATTGAGGTTAAGTTAACCTATACTTAACCAATCTAACGTGAAAACATGATAAGGCTAAGTCACGAATCGCTTGAATACACTTGACCGATTTGACTAAGTAAATTGATAGGGTCAAGTTAATATATACTTAACCAATCTAGAATGATAATTGGACGAGGTTAAGTCGCGAATTGCTTAATATACTTAACCAACTTGACACATGGTTTGTAGGGTTAAGTCTTGGACTTGTAGACTTAGCCAATTTTGACATGATTGGTAGACGGGTTAAGCCATGAACTTAAGTGACACTTAATCCATTATGTAAACCCTAGTTCTGAGGATTAGGTGGATAACCGAGGTTAACAAGGATAACGGGAATAAGGCTAAGTGGTAAACCTTAGTTGAAGAATAACTATGTAATGATTCTTAGTCAAGGAAATTTAGACCAGTTCATAGATAGATGAGTAACCTGATACGGTAGGTCATCGTTTAAGTATACGAGTAGGAGCAAGTATCTGATTTAGATAAAGGCTCCAGCGAACTGGGTAACGAAGCAGCGGCTTCGGGGAACGTGAGGATATTCTTGGTATCCCTCTGTGAGCTGCCAGGTGATCATACTAGGCTCATGAGAGGTTAAGGTCTGCGTTAGAAGAACCAAGAGTATGCCTTGGTTGCTATACGAGCGACCTAAAGACGGGGATGGATAGGGGATAGTCGACGATACACGGTCGTACCCTAGATAGCATTTTTCGTCAGGCTACCTATCATCTTTGGTCAAGCGTGTACGTACGGAAAGGCAGAGAACACCCAATAGACCATAATTGCTATCTAATTATGGTTGCGGTAAGGCTAGGATTGTGGGTTGGCCAGTAGTGTGTTCTCATACAGGGTTTATCCTGTCTTGTCTTTCACTAGTTGAGGGAGGGGTCTCATGGGACCATAGCCACGTATAGAAAAACAGACCTTAGCATCTGCATCGGCAGATAAATTGAAAGCTCCCGACCGAGTCCTGTATTTCCTGGTCTGCCCTGTGACAGGACTCGGATGTCACGATGTGATACATGTGCATACAGTCATGGAAAAACGATTCACGATGAATGCATGGGAAAAAGGGCGCGGTTGACGGTTAGCGTAAATCCTAGTGGCCCTGGGTGGTTGAACCAAAACCGAGATACGAAAACGTGCAATAGGTAAGCGTAATCCCTAGTAGTCCTAGGTAGCATAAGTCCTAGTTGTACAAACAATGATTCATGTTGAAAGACCCTAGTTAGATATAGGGTGACGATCCAAAACGATCTTAAGGATCATGGAACTATAGAACCTCATGGGAAAGCCCGTATGGTCTACGGCAAGGGACTGAACACTTACATGGAATAAAACATACGAGTTGAGTAACCTATATATGCGATATATTAGGTTGACATGGACCATTACACGACTTTTGAGTAAGGGTCATTCATGGCTAACACATGATACGGTGGGATACTAGTACGGTAGGTGTAGAGCTAAAAGACAGGATAGATACCATGGGATGTTATACGTGATAGATATCTTGGGGATATTATATTTGACAGGAACTTGACGATGGGATACCTTGTTTTATCTTGACACCGTAATGTATCATGACACCTTAGTTTATCTGAGTTCAGTAGTTCATCCTGTTATTCTGATTTAGCTTATCTATCTTGTCATCATGCTTATGTTCATCTCAGTTTCTCATGTCAGTTAACTTTACTAGTTTTTATACTGATAGTAGATAGGGCTTACTCAGTCTTTTTGACTGACCCGTTTTGTTTCGCCTCTTTTCTTCCGTTTCCCCCCCAGGTTACAGGGAGGAAATACTGCTATTTAGTTCGGATTTCTTCTGCTTGAAGGTCATCATGGATGGCTTGGACTTTTCTTGGCTATGGCTACTTTACTGTTTTTACTTGGGGAATAATTTATGGAAAAGTCTTTATGCTTCTTTACTATTGCAAGACAGGTTTTGATGTACTCTGATGTAAAGGCTTTAGACCTTAATTATTAATGTTTATGAAAGTTCAATTTTACTTCCGCTATTTTATATGTTCTGTCTTGTGATATTTCTGTGCATGTTTACCAATAATGCCCCTCTAAAGCTAGCGCATTCCTTTGCGAGTGACCCTAGCGGAGGCGGGGTGTTACACGATGACCTACCATATCAGGTTACTTATCTATCTATGAACTGGTCCCATGTCTTTGGCTAAGGATTATTACTTAGTTACTTCTTAACTAAGGTTTACCACTTAGCTTCTTTTCCCATTATCCTTGTTAACTACGGTTTTCCTACCTAGTCCCTCTAACTAGGGTTTTGGCCTAATGGGTTAAGTGTTGTCATTCAGGTTCATGACTTAACCCACCTACGAATCATGTCAAAATTGGCTAAGTACTCCAGTTCAGGACCTAACCTTACAAGCTATGTGTTAAGTTGGTTAGGTATATCAAGCAGTTCATGACTTAACCCTATCGAGTTATCATAATTGGTTAAGTATGGATTAACCTTATCAAAGTACCGAGTCGAGTTGGTTAAATATATTCAAGTGGTTCATGCCTTAACCCTATTCCAAGTTGGATTGGTTCAGTATGGATTAGCTCAACCCCATCATATTACCGAGTTGGATTGGTTAAGTATAGGTTAACTTAACCTCATCAAGTTATCTAGTCGGGTTGGTTAAGTGTTGGTTACCTTAACCTCATCAAGTTATCTAGTCAAGTTGGTTAAGTGTTGGTTACTTAACCTCATTCAATTACCCAGTTTAGATTGGTTAAGTGTTTAACTTAACCCCATCGAATTACCGTGTTTAGATTAGTTAAGTGAAGGTTACTTAACCCCATCTAATTACCGTGTTTTAGATTAGTTAAGTGAAGGTTACTTAACCCCATCTAATTACCGTGTTTTAGATTAGTTAAGTATGGATTACTTAACCTCATCGAATTTACCGTGTTAGATTAGTCAAGTATGGATTACTTAACCCCATCCCCTAATTGTCTTATATGGTTAAGTGTCATTAAGGAACCAATTTCGGTTTAACCTAACCTACCCATTCGTGTCATATCGGTTAAGTGTCATTAATCAAAATCACTTAACCTTTTCATGTGGCATTAATTAAATTAATGCACCCCAACCTCTCACATTAGACTTTGTTGTGGTTACTAGTTAATCTGGGCGGGTCCGGGTAGATTAACACCACAACCTAGTCTAACCTCGGGTTTTAAGTGCTATGTGACCAACTACTCACATTGGGTCCTATTGTTTGTAGCCACTAGTTAAGCCGGGCGGGTCTGGGTAGATTTATGCTACAAACTCAACCCAACCTCGAGTTGGCCACTTTCATGTTTGGTCTAGTGTCTTATTACACTTACAACCCACCCATGTCTAGTTCAAGTTCCATGTTTTTCCCCACGTGTCATGACCATATTTAAACGTATCATGAATGTCATGTTCGCATGTAAACCCCATGTCAAGTTTTTCATGTCATACCCACGTTTTTCCTAAGCTACCCAAACGTATTTCCAACCCAAGTGGAAGCGAGTCACATGGTAGGGTATTATGTCAACATATTGGCCATAACCATGCATAGTATCATAAGGGAATTTGGCTACAAGCATGCATAGTGTCATAAGGGAATTTGGCCGCAAACATGCATAGTGTGATAAGGGAATTTGGCCACAAATATGCATAGTATCATAAGTGAATTTGGCCACAACCATGCATAGCATTCTAAGGTAATTTGGCCACAAACATGCATAACATTCTAAGGTAATTTGGCCACAAACATGCATAAGCCCCAAAGTCAAGTTTTTGCCCATGTTTCACAAGTCAAGTGGTTCCCAAAGGTTCATGCTAACATTTCATAGATAAAGATTCGAACTTGCAAGATATACTAGGTTAAACATAACATGAATGGCATGATTAAGTCGCTACAACTTAGCCCAAGGTCATAGATCATAGAAAAGGGGCAAACTTAGGTTCACATAAGCTAGCATACTTATGTTTCATCGCATTTTATCCCATGTCACATTAGAACCATCGTTAGAATCTATAAGTAGCTAGAACTTACATAGCGAGGCTTAGGGAAGGATTATGCATCGTCGTGACGAAGAAAGGTGGATCCTTTGATGAAGAACCATCATGAAATCGCTGTAGCAACGTTGATCGAGCCTCGATTTGGTGTAGCAAGCTTGCACCTTTCGATTCGGATCCGATTTGCATGCATAGTCTCTTGGAGTTGGAGATGGAGGCCATGATCACTTGGCATTTGGGCAGCACTTCGTGGCATGAGTGATTTGTGAGGGTTTAGGGTAGGCTTAGGGGTCTTTTTATAGAGATTAGGAGTAGTTTAGGCCGTAGGATAAACCCTAGGATAGATCTGAACCCTCAAAAATCGTCACAAGCCTCCAAAACAAGACCCAGGAGCCAAAACCAGAAGCAGGTGCACCAGGTCGCTGGTTCGACCAAGGGGGGGGGGTCGACCCAGGGGTCGACACCCATGTCGACTCCCTGGAGAGGGGTCGACCCATGGGTCGACACCCATGTCGACACCCTGGAGGGGGGGGGGGGTCGACCCAGGGGTCGACACCCTGTGTGTCTGGCGGGAATTTTTTCCGCCTCTCTTTTCGAGCTGAATTTTAAATCTGTTTTCGGATTTGAATTTTCGTGAAACTTCGTTGGGCCTTAACTGGGTCATACGGACTCCGATTTACGAAATTTCGGACTCTATTTCGCGTATTTTTCCAAGACGAACTCAATGGCACAACCCGTTTATCCTGATTCAGATTTTATAATTAAATTCTGCCTTGATTCTTGTCTTAGTACGTTGTTTAAAATACAGGTTGTTACATTCTCCCCAACTTAATGGATTTCGTCCCCGAAATCTCCAAGTTAGGAAGAACGTATCCTACCATCCATCATCCATCTATTCAAAACATCATCCACAAGCAACCATGGTCCTTAAAAGATTCCTAATGCTTTATGTACACATGCAGAAAGTGTGTGTATATGTTCCTTAGCTAATGCTAATGATCAGGCCTGAATGATCTTCTAATGCAAAATATGTTTAGTGCCATGAATCCAACATGTATGCAAATAGTCCTAGCCATATAAGTACTATATGCGTGCATAAACATTCATCCACATGCAACATCCACATGACAATACATTCGATTTCATCCATAAACAAGTATAAATACTCGTGCATATGCAACATGAAACGTGACCGCGTCAATCTAGTGTCTAACGTATATTCGCGCATCCACGAGCAACCACTTGCAACCATTTGCAACCATATCAATCATAACATGTTTCAAACACATGTTTACATCCATAGGTTTCTACCTAAGGTTCTCATGATAGGATCGAGGAGATAAACAAGGTAAACTCCCTACGGGGTTTGCAACAGAAACATGACCGAGAGGATATTCACCAAAAGATAACATGCGAGCAAGCTCTACAGGAAAAAAAAACCAGGGATCAAGGATACACTCTTTAAAAAGAGGTACGATGCGCGTGTCTAGCCTTACGTCTTCTAAGTCGCGTTTCCTTGAGCTTAATTCCTCGGTGCCTTGACCATCTTTTTAACTCCATGATTTCGTAGCTCCTTGATTCCTACTTCCAAGATATGAGTTAGAACTCATTTCATTGTCGCCTCTTATTCCACTTTCACTTATCCTTTCCCTAGTATACTTGGCTCAAACGTATCCACTTACTCATGCAAGCTCTCCAAAATTCACTAGGGAATTCTGGATCTCGTTTGCCGATGCCAATCCATGTTGCCAAGAGTACTTACTAGGGTGATTCCCATAACTCATGCATAAGCGAAACGAACCATCCGCCTTAGCGGCGAATTCTATTCGAACGGATTACCAACAACTGCATCCCGAGATTCTAGGTAACTAACCATGACAGAACCCGAAAGGTTACACGAGACCCCGAGGGTATCACCAAGGTGAGTCGAGAGTCTAACTACCCTCTTTCCAAAATCGAGAATGGCACCCCTTATTGGGTGACCACTTTATCCCTAGAATCCATCCGTGGCCGAGACATGTCATTCTCAAATCCAAACAAGTCATGAAGAAATGGACCAACTCTCCGACCAGATTTTTGGGACAAAAACTGGGATCCTCTACCATGCTAGTACTAAGGTGCAGAGACTCAACTATCCAAGAAGACTTAAATGATACGATGATCAAGACAAAGTCTGGACGGGATGATAGAAAAGAACGACTAAACCTTTACCAGAAACGGTACCATCTCTTTTAGGTACCCTAGAAATGGGAGCGTACAATTGCCCTCTCCGATGATCTTGTCCTTGTCCTCCTTGATGGACTAAGCCATACCAACAAGTTGCTTATCCTTAAGCTCGCGTCCTTTATCCTTACTCTTATTATCCTTCCATGTACCACGGCAACAGGTCTCTCGAGAACCACCTCCATCGTACGGAAAACACCTACGTGGCTAGACAAAGATTAGTCACAGTTAGAACTACTGTGACTACAGATGGAGGAAAGAAAGGAAAAGAGATTCAATCAAGGAATCAAAGGATAGTGCTAATGGCTTTTGGGGAATAGCCTTTAAAAACTTTTCTTGAAAAATGCTTCTTTGTAAACGGTTTTCAAATAGTTTTCAGAAGGTTTTAAAAACTTTTGCCCAGTCTGGTAACCTTCTGCTCTGATACCAAATGTAACACCCCACCTCCGCTAGGGTCACTCACAAAGGGAATGCACTAGGTTTGGTGAAGTATTATCGAGGTAAACATGCATAGAAATATTACAAGACAGAACATATATATAAAACAGCGGAAGTAAAACAAATTTCATTACCTTATAAAATAATGTCTAAAGCCTTTTACATCAGAATACATCAAAACCTGTCTTGCAATAGTAAAGAAGCATAAAACCATTTCATAAATTATTCCCCAAGTAAAACAGTAAAGTAGCCATAGCCAAGAAAAGTCCAAGCCATGCGTGATGACCTTCAAGCAGAAGAAGTCCGAACTAGATAACAGTGTTTCCTCCCTGAAACCTTGGGGGGGGGGAAACGGAAGACAAAGAGGCGAAACAAAACGGGGTCAGTCATAAAGACTGGTAAGTCCTATCTACTTCCAGTAAAAACAGGTAAAGGTAACATGACATGCATAAACTGAAAGTAAACATAAGGCTGACTACAAGATAGATAAACTAAACCAGGGTAACAGGCTGAACTACTGTAGCAAGGTAAACTAAGATATCGTGATAAACTACGGTGTCATGATAAATCAAGGTATCGCATCATCAGGTTTCTATCAAGTATACTATCCCAAGGTATCTATCCTGTATACCATCCCATGGTGTCTATCACGTATACCATCCCAGGGTATTTATCATGTATATTTGCTCTACACCTCTCGTACTAGTATCCCAACCCGCGTCATGTATCAACTATGAATGTCCCTTGCCCAATGTCATGTAATGGTCCATGTCAACCTAATATATATAGTATATGTAGGTTTTCACAACTCGTATGTTTCTTTCCATGTATAAGTTCAGTCCTTTGCCGTAGGCCATACGGGCTTTCCCATGTAAACGTTTTATCCTTGAGGTTATTTTGGACTGCTACCCTTGATCTGGTTATGTTTTCTTACCATGAACTATCGCGTGTTCACTTAGGATTTATGTCACCTAGGACCACTAGGGATTATGCTACCTAATGAACGTTTCCGTGTCTCGGTTTGGGTTCAGCCACCTAGGGCCACTAGGGATTATGCCACCCGTCAACCGCGCCCTTTATCCCGCGTATGTATCGTGAATCATTTTCCATGTCTAGACGCACATGTTCCTCAATGTGCCATCCGAGTTCCGTGCCAGGGCAAATCAAGAAATACGGAACTCGGTCGGGAGCTTTAAGTCGTCTGCTGATGCAGATATCAAGGTCTGTTTTTGTACCCGTGGCTATGGTCCCACGTGACCCCTCCCTCAACTACTGAAAGACAATCCAAGAAAAGTCATGTATGAGAACTACATCCCGGCCCCACTATAGCCCCACTTTCCTATGGGCCAACCTCACCCATAACTCGATAGCAAGTATATGGTATGTTGGGAGTTCTCTGCCTTTCCGTTCATGCACGATTGACTAAAGATGGTAGGTAGTCGGCGACGTGCTATCCAGGGCAAAATCAAGTATCGTCGACTCCACGCTAATCCATCCCAGTCTTTAGGTCGCTCGCATAGCAACCAAGGCATACTCTTGGCTCTTCTATCGCAGACCTTAACCTCTGTGAGGCCGGGTTTCATGGACCACCTGCCACCTCGCAGAGGGATACCAAGAGTACCCTCACGTCTCCCGAAGCTACCGCTTCGTTACCTAGTTCGTTGGAGCCTTTATCTAAGTCAGATAAATCGCTCTCCCTCGTATACTAAGCGATGACCTACCGTATCAGGTTACTCATCTATCTATGAACTGGTCCCATGTCTTTGGCTAAGGATTATTACTTAGTTACTTTTTAACTAAGGTTTACCACTTAGCTTCTTTTCCCATTATCCTTGTTAACTACGGTTTTCCTACCTAGTCCCTCTAACTAGGGTTTTGGCCTAATGGGTTAAGTGTTGTCATTCAGGTTCATGACTTAACCCACCTACGAATCAGGTCAAAATTGGCTAAGTACTCCAGTTCAGGACCTAACCTTACAAGCCATGTGTTAAGTTGGTTAGGTATATCAAGCAGTTCATGACTTAACCCTATCGAGTTATCATAATTGGTTAAGTATGGATTAACCTTATCAAAGTACCGAGTCGAGTTGGTTAAATATATTCAAGTGGTTCATGCCTTAACCCTATTCCAATTCGTCCTTTTAGATTGGTTCAGTATGGATTAGCTCAACCCCATCATATTACCGAGTTGGATTGGTTAAGTATAGGTTAACTTAACCTCATCAAGTTATCGAGTCGGGTTGGTTAAGTGTTGGTTACCTTAACCTCATCAAGTTATCTAGTCAAGTTGGTTAAGTGTTGGTTACTTAACCTCATTGAATTACCCAGTTTAGATTGGTTAAGTGTTTAACTTAACCCCATCGAATTACCGTGTTTAGATTAGTTAAGTGAAGGTTACTTAACCCCATCTAATTACCGTGTTTTAGATTAGTTAAGTGAAGGTTACTTAACCCCATCTAATTATCGTGTTTTAGATTAGTTAAGTATGGATTACTTAACCTCATCGAATTTACCGTGTTAGATTAGTCAAGTATGGATTACTTAACCCCATCCCCTAATTGTCTTATATGGTTAAGTGTCATTAAGGAACCAAGTCCGGTTTAACCTAACCTACCCATTCGTGTCATATCGGTTAAGTGTCATTAATCAAAATCACTTAACCTTTTCATGTGGCATTAATTAAATTAATGCACCCCAACCTCTCACATTAGACTTTGTTGTGGTTACTAGTTAAGCCAGGCGGGTCCGGGTAGATTTACACCACAACCTAGTCTAACCTCGGGTTTTAAGTGCTATGTGACCAACTACTCACATTGGGTCCTATTGTTTGTAACCACTAGTTAAGCCGGGCGGGTCCGGGTAGATTTATGCTACAAACTCAACCCAACCTCGAGTTGGCCACTTTCATGTTTGGTCTAGTGTCTTGTTACACTTACAACCCACCCATGTCTAGTTCAAGTTCCATGTTTTTCCCCACGTGTCATGACCATATTTAAACGTATCATGAATGTCATGTTCTCATGTAAACCCCATGTCAAGTTTTTCATGTCATACCCATGTTTTTTCCTAAGCTACCCAAACGTATTTCCAACCCAAGTGGAAGCGAGTCACATGGTAGGGTATTATGCCAACATATTGGCCACAACCATGCATAGTATCATAAGGGAATTTGGCCACAAGCATGCATAGTGTCATAAGGGAATTTGGCCGCAAACATGCATAGTGTCATTAGGGAATTTGGCCACAAATATGCATAGTATCATAAGTGAATTTGGCCACAACCATGCATAGCATTCTAAGGTAATTTGGCCACAAACATGCATAACATTCTAAGGTAATTTGGCCACAAACATGCATAAGCCCCAAAGTCAAGTTTTTGCCCATGTTTCACAAGTCAAGTGGTTCCCAAAGGTTCATGCTAACATTTCATAGATAAAGATTCGAACTTGCAAGATATACTAGGTTAAACATAACATGAATGACATGATTAAGTCGCTACAACTTAGCCCAAGGTCATAGATCATAGAAAAGGGGCAAACTTAGGTTCACATAAGCTAGCATACTTATGTTTCATCGCATTTTATCCCATGTCACATTAGAACCACCGTTAGAATCTACAAGTAGCTAGAACTTACATAGCGAGGCTTAGGGAAGGATTATGCATCGTCGTGACGAAGAAAGGTGGCTCCTTTGATGAAGAACCGTCATGAAATCGCCGTAGCAACGTTGATCGAGCCTCGATTTGGTGTAGCAAGCTTGCACCTTTCGATTCGGATCTGATTTGCATGCATAGTCTCTTGGAGTTGGAGATGGAGGCCATGATCACTTGGCATTTGGGCAGCACTTCGTGGCATGAGTGATTTGTGAGGGTTTAGGGTAGGCTTAGGGGTCTTTTTATAGAGATTAGGAGTAGTTTAGGCCGTAGGATAAACCCTAGGATAGATCTGAACCCTCAAAAATCGTCACAAGCCTCCAAAACAAGACCCAGGAGCCAAAACCAGAAGCAGGTGCACCAGGTCGCTGGTTCGACCAGGGGGGTCGACCCAGGGGTCGACAACCATGTCGACCCCCTGGAGAGGGGTCGACCCATGGGTCGACACCCATGTCGACCCCCTGGAGGGGGGGGTCGACCCAGGGGTCGACACCCTGTGTGTCTGGCGGGAATTTTTCCCGCCTCTCTTTTCGGGCTGAATTTTAAATCTGTTTTCGGATTTGAATTTTCGTGAAACTTCGTTGGGCCTTAACTGGGTCATACGGACTCCGATTTACGAAATTTCGGACTTTATTTCGCGTATTTTTCCAAGACGAACTCAATGGCGCAACCCGTTTATCCTGATTCAGATTTTATAATTAAATTCTGCCTTGATTCTCGTCTTAGCACGCTGTTTAAAATACGGGTTGTTACACGCTTGGTCGACCTGACAGTGAGGTGGCTAGGCGTTTATATATTACTATATATATAATATTCCATTTTATTAATTTCCGTTCCTTTTTCGTATGTCGTCCGTAAACTTTTCATACGGACTCCATTCGCGAAACTCCAAACATGAAAATTGACCAGAATTCTGAGACGAACGCAACGATTAAAGTTTCATGGTCAAATTCCATCATTTGCATAAATTCCTATTTTTGAGCTTCTAATTAGATAACTATTTACTGTCAAAATTCTGGGTTGTTATATTAAGTACTAGTCCTGTACATGGGTAGGCAGACTTAGGCCCTCCGAAATCGAAAGCCAAGAAGAGATGAGCATAGGAGGTTGGACAGTTTATCATCCGTAAAGAGAATGTCTAGGGATTAAGACCTAATCCCATACATGGTAGGCAGAATTGGTCCCTCTGCACTCCTACAATCATAAAAACCAGAAAGATTAGTTAATTATAAGCCGAATGGTTCATAGTCGGGTACAAAGCACGTCTAAGGATTAAGACCCAATCTCATATGTGTGTGATCCGACTTAAAATCATTTGTATCCAGAAACTCAAAGGTACGATATTAAGAAGCATAATATCCAGGAGGTCGGAGCCAATATAACTAGAGTTCGAAGATGGAAAGACAAAGTCTAATCACCAAATAGCCAAACGACATAAGCCAGAGACCCACCTAAACATAAAGTCATATCCACAAGACGAAAGACCAAACAACCACACCTATAATCCAAAAGATCAATATACTAGAAACCAAAAACATAATCGCCAGAATCCAAAAGATTGGAAAGCCAAAGAAACATAATCCGCAGGGACAAAATCCAAGGTGCAGATAGATGAAAAGCCGATAAACCAAAAAGGTATGAAACCGGAAACCAAGAAAACCAAAATCCAAGAGCTGCAAAACCAGGGAGTCAAGAGATCCACATCAATCAATGACCAAACCATCAAGAGCAAGCCCCGGTGCATTCCTATTCCGAGTCAGAGCAGGCAGTTGTGTCTATCCTGGTATTATAGATTCATTCCGAACATACTCCGCCAGCTCACCACGTCTGACGCGCTCTTCACTCATATCTCAGAGGTGCCTGCAATCATTAGTACTATGACCATCCAAGTCATAAAACAAGCAATGCCTACCAGAATACCTCTCCATTTGAGTCGACTCCCTCGCAGGAGGCTTTCTGAAAGGAGTAACTAAATAAACTTCCAAATAGATCACCTCCAAAGTACGATTTAAGCTCCGTGTATGAAGGGAACTTAGGATGATTCACTGATACTTATTCCATTCATTCCGAGGAGCAACCTTTCCTTTTTCTTTGACAGAATTGGACGATCCCTTGCCCTTAACCGAATTGATCTCGAGAATTTTCTTGTTGGTACTCGCATAATCTTCTCTTGGAAACCTTTCTACTTCCAACTAGAATTCACCAAGGTCCCTAGGTGGATCCCGTTGAAGCGAGATCTTGGAGTTTGTCTTATCCAAGACACCAGAAGCAGCAGCCATCAAAACCATGTAAAGATCCAATCGATCGACCAAAGCCACAGCTGCGTTAAACTTCTTCGGAAACTTCTACAAAGTCTTGCCAGTCCTTTGCTTAACCGTCGTAAGGGTCATCATGTTCTTGGGTCGAATCCTGAACTATCTAATGAATTTTCCAACCAATACCCCCCAGCTATTCACAGATTCATTTTCCAACTGCCAGTACCACATGGCAACAATGTCTGTAAAATAGAGTGGGCAGCACATCACCATAACATTCTCTGATACCGAAAGCACTTCCATGTGGCACATATAGCATATCAAATGAACGGTTGGATCCTTCCTTTCGTCAAAGGCTTCCAATACTGGCAATTTGATACCCGACGGGTTCTGAGAATTCATAATATCCTAAGTGAATAGAGTGCGAGTAACAAAATCCAAGTCCACGAGAGAGAGGCTCCGCCTCGAGTATATCGTCGAATCACATCGATGATCTGGTTACCACTCCCACTTCCAAGCAAGCGACTCCAGTTATTCATTCCCACACCGGTGCCCTCAGTGTCAAATTCAGAATTAGCAAACAGTTGATCCCCAATATCCGACTCCATCCTAGCCTGAGGTACTGCCACCCTCACAAACCTAACTTCCAGAATTACGTGAGTTCTTGTATCCAAACATGCGCACACCAGCGATTGAGCAACTTTGTCAACATTTATGGTTCCAAAACCCAAAACCAAAGCCTCTTGAGCATTACTTCCATCGGGGTTGGTTGTACTTCCCTCGAGTCTAGACGATCCAGTAGTGATTTGTGGACTGGTATCGACACGGGGTCGATCTTCTGGAATTACCCCTATGTCCCGAGCCAGACCTTAAAGAACACTCACACTTGTTCCCATAATATTTCTGAGGCCCGACGGTCTTCTAAAACCTTTGATATGAGCGAGAAGATTATTCATGGTCGCTTCCTTCCTGCAGGAATGTTATTCTTGCCTTTCCAAACGCGAAGTTAAATCCTTGACAACTCTGTTGATCTTCTCTCGAGTCACATAATCCGACGTATGTCCAATAGAGGAAACTTCTTGACTTTCCTTCATTCCTGCTACTTCCAGACGAGCCAAACTGATTTGTTTCCTTTTAACCATCCTTTGAATTCCGAGCAATCCGAATCCTAAGAAATCCAAGGTTACGCAAGCCCTTCCTGGCACGCCAAAACGTTGACGTGGGGAATTGGTCAACACACACCAACACCTGATTGTTAATGAATCACACAACTAATCTGAACACAGAGTGCTAAAAAGTAAATCAGATCGAGTTTTATAGTGGTTCAGCAAGTTGTGCCTACGTCCACTCTGAGGTAACTTTACATATTATGCTTTACGAAGTTACAAATACAATCCTTCTTCCACTCCTCATGTTTACAAAGTATAAATAAAAATAAAAAAGTCCTTGTTTCTTCTCTACCAAGTCCAATCCCTAAGTCTAAAATCCGATAATAAAGCTTATATGTCCAAGAAGATGAAGCTATGCTAAAGTTATGTTCGAGAACCAATTCATAGCGCCAAAGTGTTGAATCAAGTGCCAAGATGATGTAGAAATGTACAAGATCTTCTATATGAAGTTCATATGTCCAAACAAGTATCCAAAACCATAGAAATCATGGAGGAAGCCATTAAAGAGTTCCAAGGTCAAGAAACTCGAGTGCAGCAGCCTAACCAAAAGAATCCCGAAAAATCCAGAACAGGGGATAATTATAGAAAACGTGATACGGGAATTCGTTTCCTCAAAAATTCATATTCCTAAATCGGTACCGATCTGGGGATTGGTCTTAATCTTGATAGTTCACCATTCTCCCATGCTTGAAATCGAAGCACTTACTTGCCAAGTCGTGAATCCTCAAATACGAAATACCAACCTCAAAGCCCAATACAAAATGCTCATTTCGTATTCCCATCCTTAGCCGAACCATCGAATGCCCAACCTCCCTTCCGTATTTCCCATTTCGTTTCTGGGGATATGAAATCACCATGCCGAGTTGCCTCTTGGTATCCTGCACATTTCGTATCCCCCATGCCACTCCAGGGAAACCAAATCTTGAGACGAAGTGGGATATGAAAATACTAAGTGCGCACAGAGGATACAAAATCCCTGAATGAATCAAGATATGAAAACCAAAAGAAGAAAAAGGAGATAGTCGATCCCAAAGCTATTTTAATGTGGAGTACGAAAATCGCATCCATGCCAATGCCGATCCCATGCCTTATCACGTTTTCGACCACCTCGAAGCCTTGTTGTGGGAAACGAATCCCCATCGGACGGAGAACGTCGATCCGGGGTTTCGAGCCTGAATACCGATCCAGAAAGTTAACCATATTTCCAGAGTTTTCCAAGCACTTCGCTACTTCGACCAAATCGTTGAATACTTTTGTGAGTTCGTACTCAAGTTTCGAGCAATCTGACTATCCAATATCCGACGTGTGACTGCCTTGACAAAAAGGCAGATCAATAGATAGAATGTAATAGTAAGTGGAAAATGATTTTCATCACACTCGGTAAGAGATACATGTTGTGTGTATATATAATGTAATGGTAATGGGCATCAGCAAGAGATACTACGATGCAGTGATACACCACATTTCATAATGTCGATTCATTCATTTTTTCCTCATATATGCATGCATTGTTCGCATTTTTTGGACGACTGAAAACCAAAAACTAGAAAAGGTAAATCAAATTCTAAGTATTTGCATATTATGGTGGGAAAAAAGAAGTTTCTTATGGAATTTAATGCATCATGTATTTCGGGTTGTTGAAGGTGAATGGATGCAATCTACATTGTAATTTGTATATACCAATGTTGCTCAGAACAAAAACTACCGGAAATAAAGCTAGACCATAGTTAACGATACTCGTGATTTATTTAAGAGAGGATTCAATTGAAATTCGATGGGGTTTTACCATAGCTATGTTTGAAATTCAGTGATGGTATATCAAGTTTAAGTCTATATGTCGATAAAGCACTTCCAACGTAAGGGTATATCAAATTTTTATGTTTTGGTTTGTTTCCTCTTTGTCCATTTTTGCAGTGACACTGACATCACCCTAGACTTAACCGAACATTTGTTCTAAAATAAAATAATTTATTTCAAAAGGAAACATCGCATCTAAGTAAGAACGGAAGTATACTTTGTAACAAATGAGAATTTGTTTTTGAAACATGAACTATTGAAAATACAACTGGAAAAATTATTATTCTTTCGATGGATTATATAGGAGAAAAACAGAGCATAAAAATCATACATATATAAAATAATATATCGAAGTAATAAAAATTAAAATATGCGAAACAGTGAGAAAGAGAATAGAAGAAGAAGAATAACAACAACGCCCAAGCTGTGCAGTCTTATCCCGGTGCAAATCCATGGTCCATAAATTTTCGTATCCTGTGCTCGTTGTCTAATTTGAGTAAATTTTGTGTGGTTTAGGGATGACAATGGAGCAGATCTAGGGTTCATACCCGATTGATTCACCCCTTTTTTGACCCGTTTAGACCCGCTTCAATGGGTCTTCAGGGTGGATGGACCAGCAAACCGCTTTAAGAGGTCCGAGTCTAGGGTCGGTTCTGGGCACGGCTAACTCGTCCCAACCCAACCCGCATTAGTGAAACATTAGTAATCTGCTTTATAACTATAATGTTTAATTGTCAATCTTATTACATATATGTAGTTATAACGTCAATATTATATACTTTCAATAAATAGGCTATAAAATGTTCACAGTATTTAGCTGCATCATTTATAATTATTGAATAATAAATGCATACATTCAAAACTATTATCGTAAAAAACATTTTGTTATATTCTCTTATCATTGTATATACATTATTAGTTGTATTTAGTTTATTATTCAGTGATAAAGAATATAAATAAATAAAATTCTATATATAGGCATACAATTTTATCAGATCTTGGGATGGGTCGGGTCTACCCTAATCCATACATGTTCTGAGCACAGATAAAAATTCCAGACTCGCGTAGGGTCTATCTCATCATCCGATTCTGGTTCATTCTATCCAACCCATCCAGGGATCATGATTCGATCCTCGTCAAAAGTGTCAGGATCGTTCTCTATAAACTCTTCCTCATCGTCGGTAATGTAGCCGCCCTCATCTGCCTCTGGATCTATCTCGAGCTCAATCTCGTCGCCGAACTCCGAGGCTAAATCAATTTAAGGCTTGTTTATCGGGGGGAGTGGTATCTCGGGAAGTGCCGGCTCCTTGTGGATCGACTAGGGAATGTCATCTTCCTCCAGCATCTAGTCATTATGATCGCCTAAGTCCTCAAACTGTACGAAGTCTGACCCAACATGAGTGGGTGCCGAACCAGACTCAGAGTGTGTAACTGCTAAGAGTTTGTATGCTAACATGGTGTCAGAGATATACTCTTCGGTATTACCATGACTAGATGAGTTAGAAGAACTACTACTGGTTAACATATCATTTGAAGAAGAACTAGTGGAAGGCTCCGGAAACTGGGTCATATATCGAAGAATAGAAAGTTGCTTATCCCTACCTCGAGCTCTCATCCCTCTACCTCTACCTCTCTACAGTAAGATAAAGAGTTTCTCATTAGTACACAAGTTTAAACTAATCCTTTTAAACATAAATTTTCTAATTAAAATAACAAATGAGTTTTATATATATTCATTGTCCAAAATCATGAATATAACCTCCTTTATAAGTTTCAATGTAACATGTATCAGAATTCATCAACTGTCCAAAATCGCCAAAGAATTCTATTTACTTACCGTAATCTAGCATTTTAAGTTCATAATCATCCTTTAATTAGTTAAACTACCAACCATACATCACATCCAATAATTAGTTAGTTGATTATCTTCTCAAATTTAACTTTATTGCTTTTATAAAAATACTTGCTACTTCGAAATCAAGACTATGAATACGTCTCTTACACATATATAATTCTCTTAACTCATTCTAGGGTATGATTGACCCTATCTCTAATGAGTCACTCGTCCTAGGATACTACTAATCCTATCTCCGATAATTATTCGTCATAGGATACTACTGACCCTATCTTTGACGAGTATTTACTCCATAGAGCCAAGATTTATCGCTAAACCGAAGCTTTGATACCAAATGAGACGATCCAAATCCAGTTGCGGCTTTAAACCACGTAACTCCAATTCAAAAAGTAAGTTTCAGCGGAAGGTCCTATGATAAACCAAATTCCCGACCTTTGATAGTCGATACTTAACACATCCACGGTGTTCGTGTATCGCAAAATCAGATGTCAGAAACTCGATCATCGTGGTTTTATCGGAGCAAAACACAGCGGAACAGAACAAAATATAATATTTAATATATCTTTGCAGTGGAAACTTTTACAACGAAAAGCGTTTATTATTAGAGTTAAACACATTCTTACACCATCAATCCATATACATCCAAGTATAAATAGTATAGTACATCTTTCCATCCGACAAAGAACTCCAGCCTTTCAAAACCGACTTGAAACTCCTCATCAACCTGTTAATACCTAAAACACACTCAAATTTGACCCAAGCAGAAAGCACTCGGGTCAGGCTTGGATTAACCAGTTTAAAACTAGATAACAAACCACAACCCATATCATACAATCATCAACCAAGTTTAATTTTTTTGAAATTAATGCTTTTGAAAAATGAAGCTATTATAAGACTCAAGTCCCATCACACAATGCAATGCATACCGGAGAATAGAGTTTTAGCTTATAATAACCAAACATGCTTGATATTGTTATTAGTGTCTAGGTGTGGTAAACACTTTCTAAAATAAATGTATAAATCTTAGCTTGCATAATGCCCCATTTCATTATGTTGGCTATTAAGTTACAAATGAAAATGCAAAACTCGTATTGGAAGTTGGATTCCATCATTGACCAAGGCAAAGGATCTTTCTTAACCATTTGGAACAATCTAGCAAATGTCCCAGGACCTAGACGCATGTGATCCTTCGGAGCAGGAGTGTCGGCCAACAATAACGGGATAATTGTAATCTTTCCTGAATATCATCCACATAAGTACCGCATTCCCAATTCACAACATATAATTAATGTCTACTAATATATAACCTTCTAAGTACATAAGTCTTAGAGGAGGATGTTAAGTTAAGAGAATATATTCTCTGCCCCAACTGATATAACATCAACAGAAACTAATTGGTTATATTGTAAAATATAGTGTCAGATACACATCCATTTATAAGTCCGTCCTGGATTTTGAACGAAACCAAAGGCGCTTTATTCCATGACCCCTCTTGGATGCGAAAGCCCTTGCAACCAGAATAGTTTCAAGTACGATTGAATCACTGTTACAATATAACCTCATGATAGGGGATCAGCCCGAGGCATCAACGAGCAATCCTTCCGATGTGAAGATCTTCGGTCTTCAATCAGAGTCAATGTTGTTTTCATCACGTCGTTTAGTTATTCACAACGGGTCGAAATGCAGTCATTCCGAATAACTATCGCATCTTTAAAATCAATAAAGATATATAGATATCACGAATTTGATTCCATTTTGGTAATATTCTTTTATTCCAATCATCTTTTACACCTGGGAATTATTGTTCGAAATTTTATCAAAGATTTATTCATTTTAAACTTTTCGTTTAAATCTTTAATCCGTCGTATCACTCGCCCAAAATCATATTTACGATTTCTTAAACTTGTCACTTACGCAAAAATCACGCTTATCTTTATTTATGCAATTTTTTAAACTCGTTCCCATTATTTTTTGTTAGGGAAAAACTCCTTCATTCAAACTTTGAATTAAATAAAGGTTCTATTTCAACTTATCTTGGAAAATTATCTTCTCCTTTTACCGGGTTAAATAACAAATATTATTTAAAACATCATTCATGATAAACCTCAAACCAATTGGTATTAAATATAAGAATTCAAACAGAATGATATCAACTTAAATTCAACACCAATTCTCGTAATGAACGAATACTATACATGGAATAATGATATATATATGCATATATATATACACACATACATATATATATATATATATATATATATATATTTCAAATTCCTCGAATAGTAACCGTCTACACAACGGTAATCAATACCAAGTATCCGAAGATTATTTCTACTCAACACATATTCTTAATTAGAAGTTTTTTTAAAACTCATCTTTCAAGTTCAATAAACCAATATTTGGAAATCGTTAGTTTATTTAACTTCAATTCCCAAAATGTCATTTTATCGTCTTCAACCAGTTAGGCTGAAGACATAAATTATAGTACGATGCTTCATATTTCTTGTCTAAATCACTTTAAAATCATTTATTATGATTTATCATAATTTTTCCATATTTTTAATAATATAAAAATAGCTCTTTTATTAAAATTACTACACCAGAAAAGGTTTTCTGTAGTGTTGATAAAACACTACTAAATCTTTTAGTAGCATTTCGGTAAATAACGCGACACGACATGCAACTAAAAGTCTGAAAGTTTCAGCTGTGTTGTAGTAAACGCTACCAAAAATGAATATACTGTAGCGTTTCTGGAACCCTACAAAAGATTTTTTTAGCAGCATCTTAAAAATGCAACAAAAGTGATATCTATACCTCTTTTTTATTTTTTGTACCATTTTTTGTATGCAACAATAATATTTTAGCAGCATTTTATTTTTCCTACTATTTATGTTCTGCTGCATTTTATCTCCGTGACAATTTCTTTTTATTAATTGCATTTTACCCCTGATATTTTTGAAATGCTACTAACGTTTCTTGATTGACGTACAACACATTTTAATCGTCGTTATTTACTGTTAATGGCTCGTATCATTTCCAACAATCACTTATATATAATATCCATATTAAAACCAATCATCAGTCACATAATTATTATTTTCAAACCAACATCGATAATCACCATATCAAATAATTAAAAAATACATTAACTGCATAATCAAGTTTGATCTCCATAATCATTTCAATAATAGTATTTTGACAAAATAAGCAAATACATGTATCATAAGCGTTTACAAACAAGTCTACACAACTAAGACGAACAAAATATTATAATACATAATAGATAAAGTCTTGTTCATGGCTTAGTTACCGACGGTAGTTTGATGTGGTTGTTCTTCATTTCAGAAATGCTAATTATCTGTACACAAGTATAATGGTTAATAATTAGAATTGCATACAAGTGCTAATAAGTTACAGAAAAGAAAGCATAAATCGGGCTTCTTCTAGTTATAGACCGTCATGTTTTCCTAGGTCTTTTTTTCAGATTTGATTTTGAAGATATGTAAATAAACCATGTAGTAAGCAAAGGGTTGGGAATTGCACAATACTACTTGCAGGAATAATCTTGAAACTAAGGATATACAAGAGAATGGTTTTCATGTTTAAAATTTAAATGAACAAAAAAATTTAAGGTGATATGAAAAAGTTTGATAGGCTTAACTCGATAATGAGAAAATATCAAAGAAAATAACGAATAAGCCATTTTGTTTATGACTCGGTTCTTTTATAATTATTATTTTACTCATTAATAAAACTATAGTTAAACAATTATATTTAACTAATTCCATACTCCTCTCCAGGCCACGAAGAAGAAAATGAAATACTATCTCTCGGAAAGCACGCAATCCATGCATCAGGTGTTCCTCCTTCCTATCTTTTTTCCAACTATTTTTTGTTTTTTTAGTTTCAAAAGCTTGTTTTTATAAACAAAAAGCCTTTTTGTTTAAGCCCATAAGGCCCAACCTAAACAAAACTAAGATAGCCCAATCCTTTCCTTTTACTTCCCCATCGCAGGCAATACACACAAGTGTAAAAATTGAGGATGCGGACCAAGATAAATGAGTACTTTAATAAGACAAAAAAATTTTGTGCATGGTTACAGTAGTTTAATATGATAATCCAACAAACGAATGATAACCCAGCCTGTATAATCCACAATGCAAAATCTTTATACCAAATCAAAGGGACAGTCTAACAAATTAATAATTGCAACTTTAATATGGTAGATAAATCATGATAAAGCAACTTATTTTCAATAATAAACAAAGGGATTTTTTTGAAACTCTTTCTGTTTAGTAATAATAATATTTTATTAACATAGGTCAACCATAAAGAGTTTGATGTCAATGTCAATACGAAGATAACATGTATATGGTATCTCATATGGCATAAAATAGCATTTGTAAACCACATGCACAAGCCATTGCACAAGGGGAATATTCGTATTATGATATGTTAGTATACTACATGTGTCATATAACTTTCCAACGTTCGTACTTATTTTAGATATGGAGCTTGCTAGAAAGCCTGAAATATTTTTAGTCAGTTTGTGCGGATCTCATTTTGTGCAGTGGGTATACCAGTGCAATTCAAGGGAGGAACGCAATCCAAGGGTGTTGGTTACTTCCACACAAACTGACGCACGAATAACCAGGCGAAGTAGCATTATTGTTTATAAATAGGTGGGTACATTAGCTAGTAAGAAGTAAGATTTGGGTAGAAACCACAAGTTTGAGTGCATGCCTCAGTCTTGTTATTAGGAAATAAATATGCAAAGCTACAAAATAGTTGATATCTAAATGGGCAGCCTATAATAATAGCAAGTCTCATGCATGACAGTAACCATCAGTAACCATGCACAAAATTATTTGAAAGTGCCAAAAGGTCTTACACTTGTGTGTTTTACTTGGGTAGAGGAAGACAACCTACTCTATTATGAGTCACTTTTCCAATTGCTAAGAAATTATAAGTGATCACTTTAACTAGACAAAACAAAAAAGGGTAAAATGAGGACGCATAACAAGATAAAAGGGTACCAGTAGTGCTTTAAGACTTCAAGTGAAGTGAAACGACCCGAACTTCCCCGTAAAGGAAAGCACGAATTGCTTTGAGAACAAGACGAATCAGAACACAAACAGAAGAACATTGCATTGTTAATTACAACAATTCCATTAGAATACAAGAATATACAGAGTGCGAATAAATATTACACATCAGAAAAATATCAGAGATTTAAATTACATTACATAGCAGCGGAAAATAATACAAAACACAACTGAAAGAGATACACGGATACAGAGCTTTCCGAATATCGTTCCAGCCGTAAACCAGGATCCTGTGAATATAAATCTGCAAAACCAAACAACTAGCCGCCCGTGTGGAAAACAGGGGCACCCAGAGTTTAACTTAAAACAATAAACTCCAGGTCAGTCATGTGAC
Source organism: Allium sativum (assembly GCA_030737875.1). NCBI lineage: Eukaryota > Viridiplantae > Streptophyta > Magnoliopsida > Asparagales > Amaryllidaceae > Allium > Allium sativum. The sequence goes on along the minus strand of CM060919.1, from coordinate 482,687,295 downwards.
TGGTGTGAGAACTAAAACAATTATTTAAAACTTTATTTTAAGGAGAGTAATTCAAGGGACCACCCCGTATAACACGGAACGGGTTTCCTCCCAAGAATACCAATGCATAAAACAAACAACGCAATGCTTTTTTTTAAAATGAAGCTATTATAAGACCCAGGTCCCATCACACATTGCAACGCAAGCCGGAGGATAGGGTTTTCCCTTATAATAGCCAAATAATTCTTGATACTTTTAAAACAAATCATTTGATACTATTATAAGTGTATAGTATCAAAACAACTTCAAATATAAATGTATCAATCCTAGGCGGCATGGGTACCATCTATCATGTCACCAATACTAGGCTCTACAAATAAAACCAAAATATCACGTATTGGAAATTAGATTTCCATCATGAGTCGAGGCAATGGGCAAGCTCCTCACCGGCTTCGAGACACTCTAGCAAATGCCTCAGGATTCCCCACAGAGAACCCTTGGAATCAGCTGGGCCGGTCCACACTTACGTTAGTGGATTGGCAATTCCTGAACACACGTTTCCCGATCCAGTCGAACCTATCCATTGGCTCCAAAGAGACCGATATATCCGAGACGCCTCGCATTCCAACATCCACAAAGGTATAATAATCAACGATGTCAGGGCTAATAAAACGCTGACACCACCCATAACTACAAAGAAACGTCTTGTTCTCCCAGCGGTCCTTATCCCGTTTTTAACTCATACCGAGGTGTGAGGCTCGCGAATTAACGCAATACACAAAGCTACGCTGTATTAAAACCGTACTTTGATCATCAACCACAAGACTCTGCTTTTCAACAAAAGCCATGATCACTGCATCTCAGCATGCCACATGGGCAAATCATGTCATGCGGCTGATATCTATCGATATATAACCTCTGAGCTCGTACGTCTAAGAGAACAATTCCCTAAGTATTAACCCCGAAGGCCGAAACCAACATCAGATCAAGACCCAGGAAACCATTCAACTTAACTAATCTCCAGTCAGATTCTAATTTTCTTAATTCCATTGAATTTAAAAACAGTATTATTAAAGATACCATTCAGGATAAACCCAAAATCCAATTTGACATTAAATACAAGGCTCTGAATAGAAAATATATCGGCTTATATACAATATCAAATTCTGAAACCAACAAATATCGTATTGGAATAACGATATATATATATCTTCTAAATTCCTTCACAATATCCGTATGATTACGAAATCCAATATCGAAATATTCCTAGCATAATTTCGATTCATATCCATTCTAATTCATATATTGGAAATCTTGGTTACTTTTAAAACCATTTCAAATCTAATTTATCTTAAAAATATTGGATTTATTATTCTATTTCAAAACTAGTTCATTTCGATAAAATATATTTTTATCTTTTCAAATATGGAATTTTTCATCCCAATTCTTTCCAAATCATTTATTATGATTTTACACAAAATATTAATATTTTTAATAATTTTATATAGGCCCGTACAGTCGATTTCCATAAACAACCATCGAACTGCACTTGCAGTGACCTTTTCCAAATTTGATTTGGACATGATTCCAAATCCAACCGTTAGATTTCAAATCTCTAATGTTCATTGGAAAGCTCTTTTCAATTCGAACCCAACGGTTTTGGTTTTAGGTGAATCCGACGGTCGGATCTCTAGTAATGTCCGTTCGAAGTCAATGGTCGAAATTCGCGAACTGCCGTAGCGCGGCGCGTTCTATTCAAGCCATTATTAATATAATATATATATTATATATATTTCATCGATTTCCATTTATAACATATCTAATAAATCGTTTTAAATTTGTTTTCAAAACGATTTCAACTTCATATTCAATTTCAAATCAAAATTGAATATTTCATATCATCGATATATAAATGATAGTATTTCCAAAACATTATATTTTGAAATCATTTCCTTTTCGATATTCATTATAAAAATGAATAAAATCGATATAAATATCGTTCACGTCAAAATGGCGTTAATCTAATCAACACGGCTTTATATATTTAAATATATTCATGTCCATCCCAAATCTGACATCAAAATCATATTTTGATCTTTTACTGAATATTATTTTAAAATACTCTTTCTTTCTGAATTGGGATCAGACACAGTCAATTACCATATAATGTGATTTATATGGATTTCATACACACATGTACACAACAACTATCAAACACAGTCAACCATCATCCAAAGTGCATTCTACACTGCATAAGCATCAAATATAAATGTTCAACGCTTATAAAAGTCTGTCAACCAATCGAGACTAGTGTATGTCATATATCATCCCAATACCTGTGTGGGGTTTCAATCAACAAATAATGAATTTTACTTGTGCAGTTGGGCGACGTGTAAAATAAATCATCCCAATCAATATCAGTCCAATGTGTGTACATAAGCAAATCGTCGTCCGATTTGTTTATAAATATTTATTTTATTCCTATTCACGTTAAAAATAATATTTTTAACTATAAAATATTTATTTTTATTCCACATCACAAACAATTTTCACAACATACAATCAAGCAAACAAGTCGTCCGTGGTCTGTGGACGACGGGTGTTGGGTGTTGCTAAGCACCGTCTGCATCCTAGTATATATTTTAACTAAAAAATAAATTAAAAGTGAGGAGTTATCACCTTTGGGTTCCACTCTGTCGTGCTTTGATTGTCGATCTATGTAGCATGCCTACGTTAAAAATTATATTTTTAACCAATTAATAATTATTTCTTTGTATGATTATTTTATAAATGACTTACATAGGCTAAAAATTATATTTTTATCTTTCTAAAAATAATTTTATATTTTTATAACCATGCTACATAGTTAAAAATCACATTTTTGTACCGCTACTATATAGATAAATATCGAATCTTTCTATCGCTAATGAATATATAAAAATCACGTTTTATATTTCCATTCAAACGATAAAAATCATATTTTTACTTTGCTACATATATGATAAAAATCACATTTTTATATCGTCACTTCATATATAAAAATCGTATTTATATTTTATTGCCACATATGTAAAGATCAAATTTTTACTATCTCTATAATATAAAAAACATACTTTTATAACAAAGATTATATTTTTACTTCTCTACATATGTAAAAATCATATTTTTAAATCGTTACATACGTTATAACGATCGCATTTTTATGCCTTCAAAAAAAATCATAACTTTATGTTTCTAAAAATCCTATTTTCCATTTCATAAAAATCCGACTTTTCATATCAAAGAAAATCATATTTTTTATCAAAGAAAATCTTTTTTTTCCCAAATCAAAGAGTTCCTAAAAATCATAGAATTAAACTCACAAAAATCAGAGGACTCACATTTTTAGGGTTTCAAATCGGGTTTGATTTCTCGCTGCTGGAGCAACGATGGTGGAGGGAAAGGCTTGTTCACGATTCGACAGGAAGGGGGCTGGACTATAGATCCGCGGAGGTGCTCTGCTGATCGAAGGTGAAGCGGCTTCAAGCGGGCGGCGCGCCTCTGCTGGTCTGCACGAGGTCCAAGGGGAAGGGAGGGGGCTCTCAACTGGTGGCGGTGGGTGTGGGCTATCGGGTTTTCCATGTTCCTGGAAACGAGAGCCGGGGAGGGAGAAAATGGACGTCGCGTGAAGCAGGGGAGGAGGGGATGGTCATCTTCGAGGTGGAGGAGGAGGCGGTCGCGGTGGATGGAGGGGGGTACGATGCCAGGCGATTGCGGCTCCTCCATGGTTTTCTTTTTCTTTTTTAATTCTGAATCTCGATTTGAAGGAGTGAGGGAGAAAGGGGGTGGGGTTAGGGTAGGTAATATATATATATATATATATATATATATAATTTTTATATTCTAAAAAGCAACTATTTATTTCGACCTCCTAACGAGACCCACCGACTGTCATCCATAACTAATTACCCCCATTCCGAACGCAATGGGATATGTATCGTAAGCTGATTCAATTGTTTCGATCATTTTTCGTCAAAATCAAAATATAAATCTATATATTGAATTTGAACGCACATTTCAATTTACTGGGGCCACATACGAACTCTAAAAATTCCAGAAAAATATTTTCTAGCTTCGTATTGACGATACGGTTCTAACAAATCTAATTTCATCAAATTTGGAGACAGTTTGAAAAATGGCCATTTTCTGGTCGATCCAAATTGACTGAAACTGTTAAAACACGTTTTAATTCGCCACGCTCACATATTGATCCCAAAAATTGTTATTTTTGGAATCTAGTAATAACTTGACATCCCGGATCCAACACAAGTGGTTTTGTCGAAAACGGAGGATATTTGCAAAATTTCCATTTTTAAGGGCCCAAAATTCCATTACGACTATTCTGAATCTTCAACTGGGCGTAACTTTTTATTCCTGCTATGAAATTTGGATTTTTCAGATTCTTTGGAAAGATATTTTCAAATAGATCCTAATATTTTTGATTTAGCCAAAATCCGGTTCTTTTTGAATCCTGTACATTCATTTGAAATTTGAAATCGAATTTTCAAGCTACCGCGCCATTTCCGATTCCTTTTATAATTAAAATAAATATTTATATTCTAACTTCGATTCAAATAAATATATACGTTCTGATTCTATTCAAAATAAATTTCTCGTCGTTATTATTTAAAATAATTCATTTTAAACATTTAAAATTCATTAAAATTTCCAAAATAAAAATTTAAATTGGTTCGGATTTTCCGGGTTATTACATGAAGCTGTTTCATCACCCACAATTTTCATGCACCACCTACCATTAGAATTACTAGGCCTTAGTGTCATTGCACTTTCATATCCATAATTTTACCTATTAGAAAGAACTGCCACCAAGTAGTTTCCAACTGTTGTTGAAGTAGTATAATATTAATATTGGAACATAATTAAATGTGATAACTAGTTCATCCCACACATAAATTAAAGAAATGCATGTACATTTGTCTCATTAAACGAATATAAATCAGGTCCTATTTTCCAGATTTGGAACATAAACATTGTAATGAATGATGAACATAAGCATTTTAGCCATATTATTTTTATAACATCAACAGCTGATACTCACTTGCCATTAATGTCAATAACAACTTCAATCTACATTTGCAAAAGCAAACAGTAGCAGACACTACCAGCCACTGAGAGCATCAACTACCACAATCGACATGTAAGAAAACAAAAAAAGAAATTGTTACTTTACCCATAAAAAACTACTGATACATCATCAATTCAAGCATTTCACCGAGACCACCATTGTAACGACCCAGGTTTATGGACGATTTATTTTAAATATTTAATATGGTTTTAAATATTGAGTTGATAATATAAATCGATTTTTATATTGATTTATCGATTTAATAATCGAAATACGATTTATTTCGAATATATATAATCATCGTAACACGAGAATCTGAAATAATTCAATTCGAAATTTAAACTGAGTCAAAACAATTCAGATAATTAATCAAAATTCTATTTGAATAGAATAGACGATAATAATAATCTATTATCAAGAAATTAATTTGTTTTGAATTTAATTTATATCAGTTTAAAATTTATATCTTCTCCATATAATGGAATTAATTGGGCTTCAAAACATGTCCCAGTGTGTTCAGAATAGTGGTATAACATTAGAAACGCCGGTTGTTGTGCTCAAATAGGATTTTGGAACCACCAAATATATTGATTTTAAAATTAAATGGATAAGCACTGAATCAAATCAAATTAATTATCCTACCCTACTTCCACCAGCTACCTTGTACCTAGGGGTGAGCATTATTTGGTTAAACCAAATAAACCAACCAAACCAAATGATTTTGGTCGGTTTGGTTCGGTTTTAAAATTTGATCGGTTTGTAATCGATCCGGAAAAATATTTAGTTTGGTTATCGGTTTAACCAAATTAACAGAACTTTTGTTATATTTTCAAATTTATTGAAATTATTGCAAATATTTTAGCTTAGTCCAGTTATCTAAGTTAATATTAATCATCACATATGTACCAAAATTATTTTTGGGAAGCATAAGAGTCATAAATAATAACTTTAATCATATGTTTACATTTTATATAAAATTATAGTTAATTTTATGAACATAAATTCTAAAATATTTTTAGTTCAGTTAAATCGGATAACCAACCGAACCAACCAATCTTAATTTGGTTGGTTTGGTTTTCATTTTTATCGGTTTTAGTTTGGTTTGCAATTTTTATCATCGGATAAACCAAACCAACCAAACGCTCATATGCTACACCGTCCTCAGGCCTATTCCTTTATATCGAAGTATTCTTCATTTATAACTACACCGTGATACCTCCCTTTTCCCTCTTTACTTCTTGTTCTGATTTTTTTTCCTGTTCGGATTAGAAAAATCGAAGCACCTCTTCTACCAAATTCATTCAAGAGTTAAAATGGTTGGCTTTTCTATAAATGTCCTTGTAGATAAACGACTTGGTAGGTTATTTTGGAAAAACCAAATCGAAGCCGTCTTTATCTTCGATCCTTTACAAATAAATTAAAATCAAAATCCTCATGAAATCAATCAATTTTATACTCGTTGATCTCGGCGAAAGCTCCTCTTCAAAACTGCGGAACTATGGTAGGGTAAGACGTTGTTCGATGTTGCTCGAAATTGGGGATTTTGATTGTTTAAACCGCGAATTTAAGGAGCAGTTGATTGGATAGAAAGGAGATGGTTTTCAGGTCATGCTCAGAAGGAGCAGGTGACTGACGCAGTGGTGGAGTTCATATTTGGTTACGTATTGGTTTGAGGGGATTACTTTTGGTGCGATACCGATTGTGGGTGGTATCGCGAATCTGGGGTCAACATCGTTTTCATCAGGGTTAGCTCGAGATTGACCAAACGGGGATGAAGATGAAGCGAAGCAGAAAGAGGAATCGCGATTGTATTCTAGAACCCTGGAGTTTTCTAATAACTTATGCAAGTACGAATTTTTCAATTCTTGGAATCAGCTCCTAAAACCGCGATTTTACAAAGAGATTGAAAATGAATCTATATTTGTGTGGAGTAGAAAATGGGAGGAGGGGCCAGCGTAAAAAGGGAGATGATGGGGATGTACAGGAGCAGATTCATGTCATTACGCATATACAGGGAAATTCTAGGGCGATCAACGTGAAGGCTTCACGAACCAGGTACTCATCGCGCTCGGGATTTAGGAAATACAGTTGTTTGTTTGTTTTTGGTCTGGTGTTGTGGCCGGTACTGGATTTTTAGGAAGTTCAGATTCGTATTGTTGAAGGATGAGGGATGCAGTAAATGGTCGGTAGTGGAGGAGAATTGTTTGGTCAGTAGAAGCTGATGGGTTTAAGAAAGTGGCATTACAGTGAGAGGAAGAGAGGTATACATTTTTATAGAATAATTAATTTATTTATGATAAAGAATAATTTAAATAAATAGTCATTTAATCGTTATAAATCAATTGATCATAGGAACAAATATACTTCATTCGAGTATATTCATAGCCAATGTCATGGAAGTTAACGGGGCATTCGTCAAACAAAATCACGGTGAGTAAATCTTACTTAGATTTATTAAAATTATTTTTATTAGTTAAAAATAATTGTTTATTGGTTGTTTGCTCGCATTGAAATATTATTGTGGCTATTATATGTATATATATATATGTTGGTGGTTATATATATATATTAGTTATACAGGATTGGTGTTCGTGGTTATTATATATATATATATATATATATATATATATATATATATTGGTGGTTGGGTAATTCCCGCAGTACCATTAGCGGATGCCTGCAGTATTAGTAGCGGATGACCCTATACGCCCCACGCTAAGATAGTGGATGACCTTCTGTACCGCGATATCCTGCCTTGAAGCGAGATGAGTATTATTTATGTCGGCTAACGTCCGTGGATGCAGGAAAATAGGTTGGAGGGATCCAACTGGATTCCTCAACATTTATTATTGTTTGTTTTCACATATATTATCATATATGATGTGTTGATTGATAAATGGGTGGTTTGATTGTTTAAATATCACTGGGCCCAAAATGTTGATTTATAAAAATACCGTGAAAAGGATATTTCGAGATTTAAAATGGAAAAACTATTTTTCAAAAATAGAATTTGAATTTCGAATGGGCTACAAAGATATTAACTTGTTTTGAATAAATAAAACAAGTATTGAATTTATAAACGATGTTTATAAATTAAATAATACATGAAATTGAAGTGGTGAATTTATAAACGATGTTTATAAATTAAATAATAATGGAAATGAAGTGGTGAATTTATAAACGATGTTTATAAATTAAATAATACAGGAAATTGAAGTAAAATTATAAACGGTGTCTATAAATAAAATGGAGTGATTTTCATTGGCCAATCAGGGAATTGAAATGAATTTATAAATGGTGTTTATAAATGAAGTGGAAAAATTATCATTTGATAATTTGACTATTTAAATTCAGATGTGAATTTAAAAATAGAAATGAGGAATCGTTTTAAAGAACTAAACGATGACATTTATTCTGATGTTCAGAATATAAATTGAACTAAAATGAATCCGTAAGGACTTATGATTTGAAGTCGATTAGTTCGAATTTATTTAAGTAAAATATGTATAGAAAAATATTTGGATTATATTAAATAGAAGTTAAATTTAATATTAAAATAGATTCTATGTTATATACAAATAAGTTAAAATAAATAGAATATTCCAAAAATAAGATTTTGGTTTTTAAATACACTTCGAAATGGAACTTGTTGAATATATATAACATGCAAGTTTATAAACGATGTTTATAAATGTGGTGAATTTATTATCAAGAGATACTTTATCATTTTAATTTCAAGTATGAATTTAAATTATAATTTGGAATCATTTCGAAAAAGGGAACGATATTTTTTATTCCGGAATTCGGAATATAAAACGAATTGAGGTTAAATAGATTTGAAATGAAACTTGTTTTTAATATATAAATAAGGAAGTTGGATTTATAAATGATGTTTATAAATCGAGTAAAATAAATTATCATGTGATAATTTAGATGTCTAAAATCAAGTATGAATTTAAAAGTGAATTGGAAAACAGTTTGAAATAGAACAATAAATTTTATTCTGGAATTAGAAATATAAATGAAACTGAGATAAATCTAAGGATTAAAAATTAGAATTAGATTATATCGAATTTTGTAAATAATTTATTTATAAAGGATTGGAATTCAGTGTAGAAGATTTAATTATAACTGAATTATAAAATAAATTATTTCCAAATAGTGTAAATAATTTATTTGTAAATAATTCAGTGTAGAAGATTATATCGAATTTTGTAAATAATTTATTTGTAAATAATTTATTTATAAAGGAGTCGATATATGGAAATGTTTTCCAAATAGTGTAAGAGGCAAAGATGATTGTCAAAAATATCGTGTTAACGAATATTGATATGGAAATGGAGAAGTGACTTAATTAATGAAATATTAAATTAAATGGCCCAGTGATTGTTTGATGCTTTAAATGGATGTTTGTTTTTCTTCAATAGTTAAATAACCGACTATCGAAGTATTTGTCAATATCGTTGTCAATATGGAGAGACCAGTTGGATTATTATCCGAGAACCACTCCGTATTGGCAGTAGCGTTGCGAATCAGATTATATGAAAATATTCAAAGATGGAGTGAAGTGCAAGGGCTTTTTCTATAAATCCTAGGTAGAAATTTCCTAAGATGGATTAATAGAAATTGTGCCTTCGGTTTCGTTCAATCCTAGAACGAACGTATATATGCGAATGTTTGACAGAGTATTTCCAATGATCGCATACGTTGGTCTGTATAAATATATATGGTGGTGGAGAATAATTCTCTTAGCATAATATCCAGATTATATTTATGCAAATCAATTAGTGATTAACGGATCTGACCATGTGGCATTCAAAGTTATTGTGTTATAAATGAATGGTAAGTAATCATAGCATCAGGCCTCAACAACCGGGAAATGACAAAAATCGGGCAGGCAACATGACTAAGTGGGTAGCTCCCAATTAGGGTGTATTATTACCTATCAAGATAAATTCATTTCATTCTTTATTTTATTCGATGTTGTCCCATTCGGGAAAACGGTTGCTGAGCGCGACCGTTGGTGATATACATTCAATACACTTAAGCGAAATGAGTGGTCGATCATGTGTGGCTGGGTTACAAGACGTTCTTGTTGAACCCAGTATATTCTCCTCTAGAGATACACTATCGGAAGGTGGTTCCATACCTTGTCATAGTTGGAAATTCATTACCCAATAAGCGCTCGCGGTTTTGATTGTATGTTAAATATAAACGGAGCGTGAGATGCAAACATTCCATTAGATTGTTATTTATTAAATTTAGACACTATTATAGTATCAAAAGAGCTTTGATATAAAGATTATATTTTCTTTCAAAAGGATTTTTGAAAGTTAAATTAAGTGTTTCGGATTCTCATAAGGGGAAAACCCATTCCATGTTATACGGCGTGGTCGTATGAGATATCGTTTATTTTCTCAAACTGTTTTAAATTGTTTGCTCATACCAGTCCCATGACTGACCCAGATTTTTTTTTTCTATGTTTTCCTTAAACTCTTGGGTCCCAAATTTGTACGGGCAGTCAAGTAGTTCAGGATTTTACAGATCTGTCTAAAGTAGCTTGGAGCAGGAGGCTTCAGTGTTAGATATATAGTATTTTTATTTCCGCTGTGTTGCAAGTGTTGTACTCTGAAAATTGTATGTTGTACAGTTAAAACTTTGTATTTCAAAGATAGTATATATAATATATTTTATTCTGCTGCGATGTGAGATTCTGTGTGTTGCTATTTTTGTTATTCTTCTACCTTTTTCTTCTTTATTGATAATGATTTGTATTTCAGTGATATTCGGGTTGGACGTGTAGTGTATTTAGTCAACTCAAATAGTATGGAAGTTTGGTTCGTTACAACATCCGTCACGAAGTGACACTGAGGTCCTTTGTGCATATCATTGCTTTCCATACGTGATCGCCAAAGCAATACGTAATGGGTCTGCGAACCCTGACAATGCAAATATAATACCAGCAAAATTCTAGATCCAATTGTCTAACCTGAATCCATGCAATGGGACTTATATCATCATCGGTCTCCAAAACAAAAGCATCAGTAATACACCACTCCTTTCTTTTCTCATGCTCACCAGGTACACTCCTCTGCTGCTTAATTGGCAACAACTACTTGCCTTACACTTTCTTCTTCCATTGAACCTCTAAGAGCTAGCGTGTATATTTAAAGAGCTACTGACCGGCTGGTGTTATGTGGCAGCAGACATTGATCATCAAACTACAAATAAAACTTACTCCAAAGCTAAAAGGAATAGAAGATATAAACAATGACGCATGAACCACTATGATGCATGAACCATTCTAGTATAAGCCTAGTTCTAATCACCCGTATTCACATTGGACTTAAGAATGCACCTATTGCAGTTGCAGCACAAAACCCGTTCGACTGCTCATCACTCCAACATGGATATCGCATTATTTCCTTTTAAAGTGGCTTTTACAAACTTTGTACGATAAGTCCTTTTCTTTCTCAACCAGTTCATTAACGCACCAGAATTTAAACTCAAGTTCATGTACAACAATGTTATTTGTTCAACTTGTATGATTTATTTTCCTGCAATAGATTGTAACTTTATAGACAATGCCCTAACGAAATGAAAAGAATTGTTGTTTTTGATGAGGCATTTATTAAGATGCATTAGTCTAATATGTAAATTACTGGTAAGAGAAAATGGATGAAAACAATATAACATGTCAGGTAAATTGCATGCCTAACTGATGCCAAAGAGCGCCCATCTGAACTAGTGAAAGCCATCCATCTGTTTTTATTGAGGTTTGTTTACCTGATATTAATTGAGAATGTACAGCTCCAAATGCATGCACATAGCCTTTTTTAAGGCTAAGCCATCACATAAATATCTGTGATAAAAAAAAGTTGGAATAAACAAGATTATAAGGAGATGCAAATGGCAGGACTATAATTCATAAGCTAATATATGGATGGTTAACATACTCGGGAGCCGAAAAACCAATATTACCCACTACTTTTGTCGCATATGCTTCTCCATCTACTGCAGCTATAATAATTTTTGCAAGCCCAAGAACAGAGATCTCCATGAGAAAATAAATTAGCAGGTAATAAGATCAGTCACAGTGATTACCATAAACAGTATATTCAAGTTTGCTATCTACCTTTATCCTAGAGATCCAATATAAAATGTTTGTCCTGATAAAATATAGTAATCATGTAGCCATACACTAGAGATTCAAGTAGTGCACTTTATTTGTAGGTTTTCTTGACATCCCATGGATGAAAGAAATATTCACAAATATAGGAAAAATTTATTGAATTTGGAATTAGTGATGTATAATCATGCCACAGAAACAAAGCAAAAATAAAAAATAATATCACTGTATAGGGGTACCAGCGCTCTAACATCATTCATGCATACTATCCACTTCTAGAAATAAAAAAGCATAAATTATTAAATTCGTTCCAGTGGAAATAGCTGCCTTAATCAGAGCGAAAGTATGCCAAAAGTAATCTTCTATTTCGAATCACTATACAGCACAAAACAAGCACAAGTAGTTTTTCCAAACATAATCTGCAAAAACACTCTTATCTCCTCAAGCCAGAAAAGAATTAGGTTCACAAGTAGGTGGGTCTAATTTATCAATTCTTAACAAGATACAAAGAGTTTTTGTTAACTCCCAACGGATTAACATTGTCATGAATGCATTATTTCAAATTGAATAACAAAACAAATTTACATACGTTGAATCAGGGGTTCAAAAGAAAATCCTCGAAGAAAAGGGGTTTGATGATGAAAGAAGAAATAAAATGATAATTTTGTTGAACGAAAAACTTGCGGAGTTGTGGATCTGATTTGAGGGCAGAAATTTTGTTAATGAAAAATGTAAAAAGGTAAATCCTCATAACAAAAGGGATGGACGTCGATAAAAAGAAACAAAACCATAATTTTACCCGAAGGAGAAACATAGGGAGCCGTGGATCTGATTTGAAGGAGGAAATTTTGCTGAGGAAAACATATGAAGATGGAATTTTTTTTGAAGCGAAATGGAGAAGAAGCCGAAGTGAAGACGGAAATATTGCTGAAGGGGAAATAAATAAGCTAGTGGAGGGAACGACGTGAAAAATAAAAGTAACAAGCACCAATATTTCAGAAGAATTAGAATAAAACTTAACCAGCCCGCCAAAATAAAAAGTGAAACCAATAATGGTTGCTTTTACACCATAAACGCTGCTAATAAATGCATCTAAATGTAGGTTTTACTGTAGTGAATCCGCTTTCGGGTCACTAACTACAGTGACACTGTTTTTTTTTTCTAAATTGATTTAACTTATCTCCCGATCTAACCGTTGAATTTCAAAGCTCTTATATTCACTTGAAATTACTTTTCATTTTGGACTTAAGGTTTTTATTTTGAGAAAATCCGATGGTCGGATCTCTAGGTACATCAATTTGAAGTCAGTGGTCGAAATTCACAAATTGTCATTGCACGACGAGTTCTATTCAAACACAACTTCGATTATTATTAAAAATCAAACTGGATTCCTTTTAAAATAGTTTATCAATTATATAATAATCATTGAAAATCCTATTGTCAGTATTTCACTTCAAACTCAAAATTTTCCATTAAATGGCTGTTATAATATTATTTTGTTATTAAAATAATATTATTTTTTGAACTTCGTTATTTTGAAACCAAATTTTCCTGACATTCATTATAAAAATAAATAAGATAGTTTTTAAAAGAAAATTTTGTTTAAATATTTCCTAGATATCCTGACCGAACTTCACTTTTCCAGGTTACTATTCATTTTTAATTAAAAACTTCGACATGTCATAACCTGTCTTTAAATTCTTCAAAACTGTTTCTTTCTTTTTAAAAGGTTCATCATAATGATTTAAACTATACATCCATGAAAAATCGGATCTCAAATTTGGAATTTTATTTTTTGCCCAATATTTTATTACTAAAATATTCAATTAATCCCCAGTTTGGAATAAAACTCAACTAACTTTCACATAATTCAACTTATATGGATTCCATATGTTAATAACGTCCAATTAACATTTATCAAACACCATAGTTTGGCTTCATCGGCCTAAGTGTCAAAATTTGACAACACTCAAGCGTTGTATCAAATCATTTTGCAAACATTAATTGTTGTTAATAACTGATTTGATACTATTTTCCTAGCCAATCCATACCAAAACACACCAACATATAACATAGAAAATTGTTTATCTATGTTAGGTTTTATATTAATGAAAGTTGCGTCAATATACATAAATGTTTACTATTCATTCCATATACTTGTTATTTAAGTATATATATTTCAACTACAATTTCCACAACACATATACTTGGTTTGGATACTGTAAATTATCCAAACCCCCATCGTTAACTGTTAAATCACTTAACAATCCTAATGTAACTTGAAATTATTAATTCTAAAAAAGATGTACATGCAACATTCAACCAAGTTATAATCCAATTCAACCAATCGTTTTGTTTATGGTTTCAACTTCAAAATCACTTACATTAACATGTAAATCACTAATTCATTTTCACAACTCTTATGTATACTTCAACCATAAGCAACATTAACCATATAACATGTAATTTACTTGCATTAATCACATACAACATCAATTACCACAAACGAAACATATTAATTCAAATGTGAGAAATGAATTACTCACCATTGTTTTCCACTCCGTCTAACTTTAAAAAGGTAGTCTTTCACGTCTAAATGATTGCAAAAAAATTTGGCAGGCTTCTAGCGTCACCTGTGTTTTCTGAAAATAAAAAGGACATGGGTTCGATGCTATGGGGTTTATAAAATTACAAGGGTATAACGGGATGTAATTTTGGTTCGAGGAGTAAAAGGTGAAGGGTTTTAAGAAAACGGGGCTCGGATTTTTGGAGGTGTGACCCGTAGGCTTGGGCTGCGCATGGAGGGGGCTGGTTGGGGTCTGGGGGTGCGTTGGTGGGCTATTTTGGAGTGGAGGAGGCTTAAAGAGGTGGTTTTAGTGGTGGAAAGTGTTTTTTAGTGGGATTAGGGGCTTTAGTGGTGTGGTGGGGCCACAGCTAGGGGATGGGGAGGGGGTCGTTAAGAAATCCAAGGTCGCCAAAACGTTGACGTGGGGAATTGGTCAACACAGGCCAACACCTGATTGTTAATGAATCACACAACTAATCCGAACACAGAGTGCTAAAAAGTAAATCAGATCGAGTTTTATAGTGGTTCAGCAAGTTGTGCCTACGTCCACTCTGAGGTAACTTTACATATTATGCTTTACAAAGTTACAAATATAATCCTTCTTCCACTCCTCATGTTTACAAAGTATAAATAAAAATAAAAAAGTCCTTGTTTCTTCTCTACCAAGTCCAATCCCTAAGTCTAAAATCCGATAATAAAGCTTATATGTCCAAGAAGATGAAGCTATGCTAAAGTTATGTTCGAGAACCAATTCATAGCGCCAAAGTGTTGAATCAAGTGCCAAGATGATGTAGAAATGTACAAGATCTTCTATATGAAGTTCATATGTCCAAACAAGTATCCAAAACCATAGAAATCATGGAGGAAGCCATTAAAGAGTTCCAAGGTCAAGAAACTCGAGTGCAGCAGCCTAACCAAAAGAATCCCGAAAAATCCAGAACAGGGGATAATTATAGAAAACGTGATACGGGAATTCGTTTCCTCAAAAATTCATATTCCTAAATCGGTACCGATCTGGGGATTGGTCTTAATCTTGGGAGTTCACCATTCTCCCATGCTTCAAATCGAAGCACTTACTTGCCAAGCCGTGAATCCTCAAATATGAAATACCAACCTCAAAGCCCAATACAAAATGCTCATTTTGTATTCCCATCCTTAGCCGAACCATCGAATGCCCAACCTCCCTTTCGTATTCCCCATTTCGTTTCTGGGGATATGAAATCACCATGCCGAGTTGCCTCTTGGTATCCTGCACATTTCGTATCCCCCATGCCACTCTAGGGATACCAAATCTTGAGACGAAATGGGATATGAAAATACTAAGTGCGCACAGAGGATACAAAATCCCTGAATGAATCGAGATATGAAAACCAAAAGAAGAAAAAGGAGATAGTCGATCCCAAAGCTATTTTAATGTGGAGTATGAAAATCGCATCCATGTCAATGCCGATCCCATGCCTTATCACGTTTTCGACCACTTGAAGCTTTGTTGTGGGAAACGAATCCACATCGGACGGAGAATGCCGATCCGGGGTTTCGAGCCTGAATACCGATCCAGAAAGTTAACCATATTTCTAGAGTTTTCCAAGCACTTCGCTACTTCGACCAAATCATTGAATACTTTTGTGAGTTCGTACTCAAGTTTCGAGCAATCTGAATATCCAATATCCGACGTGTGATTGCCTTGACAAAATGGCATATCAATAGATAGAATGTAATAGTAAGTGGAAAATGATTTTCATCACACTCGGTAAGAGATACATGTTGTGTGTGTATATAATGTAATGGTAATGGGCATCGGCAAGAGATACTACGATGCAGTGATACACCACATTTCATAATGTCGATTCATTCATTTTTTTCTCATATATGCATGCATTGTTCGCATTTTTTGGACGACTGAAAACCAAAAACTAGAAAAGGTAAATCAAATTCTAAGTATTTGCATATTATGGTGGGAAAAAAGAATTTTCTTATGGAATTTAATGCATCATGTATTTCGAGTTGTTGAAGGTGAATGGATGCAATCTACATTGTAATTTGTATATACCAATGTTGTTCAGAACAAAAACTACCAGAAATAAAGCTAGACCATAGTTAACGATACTCGAGATTTATTTAAGAGAGGATTCAATTGAAATTCGATGGGGTTTTACCATAGCTATGTATGAAATTCAGTGATGGTATATCAAGTTTAAGTCTATATGTCGATAAAGCACTTCAAACGTAAGGGTATATCAAATTTTTATGTTTTGATTTGTTTCCTCTTTGTCCATTTTTGTAGTGACACTGACATCACCCTAGACTTAACCGAACATTTGTTCTAAAATAAAATAATTTATTTCAAAAGGAAACATCGCATCTAAGTAAGAACGGAAGTATACTTTGTAACAAATGAGAATTTGTTTTTGAAACATGAACTAAAAATACAACTGGAAAAATTATTATTCTTTCGATGGATTATATAGGAGAAAAACAGAGCATAAAAATCATACATATATAAAATAATATATCGAAGTAATAAAAATTAAAATATGCGAAACAGTGAGAAAGAGAATAGAAGAAGAAGAATAACAACAACGCCCAAGCTGTGCAGTCTTATCCCGATGCAAATCCAAGGTCCATAAATTTTCGTATCCTGTGCTCGTTGTCTAATTTGAGTAAATTTTGTGTGGTTTAGAGATGATAATGGAGCAGATCTAGGGTTCATACCCGGTTGGTCCACCCCTGTTTTGACCCGTTTAGACCCGCTTCAATGGGTCTTCAGGGTGGATGGACCAGCAAACCGCTTTAAGAGGTTCGAGTCTAGGGTCGGGTCTGGGCACGACTAACTCGTCCCAACCCGACCCGCATCAGTGAAACATTAGTAATCTGCTTTATAACTATAATGTTTAATTGTCAATTTTATTACATATATGTAGTTATAATGTCAATATTATATACTTTCAATAAATAGGCTACAAAATGTTCACAGTATTTGCATCATTTATAATTATTGAATAATAAATGCATACATTCGGAACTATTGTCGTAAAAAACATTTGGTTATATTCTCTTATCATTGTATATACATTATTAGTTGTATTTAATTTATTATTCAGTGATAAAGAATATAAATAAATAAAATTCTATATATAGGCATACAATTTTATCAGATCTTGGGATGGGTCGGGTCTACCCTAATCCATACATGTTCCGAGCACAGATAAAAATTCCATACTCGCATAGGGTTTATCTCATCATCTGACTCTGGTTCATTCTATCCATCCCATCTAGGGATCATGATTCGATCCTTGTCAAAAATGTCAGGATCGTTCTCTATAAACTCTTCCTCATCGTCGGAAATGTAGCCGCCCTCATCTGCCTCTGGATCTATCTCGAGCTCAATCTCGTCGCCGAACTCCGAGGCTAAATCAATCTAAGGCTTGTCTATCGGGGGGAGTGGTATCTCGGGAAGTGCCGGCTCTGTAACACCCCACACCCGCTAAGGTCACTCACTAAGGGATTGCCTTAACTTCGGTGGAGCATTTTAAGTGAATATAGAACAGAAAAATTACACAAGACAGATATAAATACTTGAAATTCTAAAACATCATTTCATTGCAACAGAAGGTAAACATGTTTAGTTACAACACCATAAAGAGTCAAGTACTAAATATCCATCCTGATAAAAAAACATAAGTACATAATCCCACTACATAAACAATAGCCATAAAAGAAAAGATAAGCTGGGCTTTACATCACGGTCCAAGCTCCAGAAGATAGATAAAGAAATCTGATCAAAGCCCACTAGTGTTAGGCCCAACCTGAGGACCTGAGGGGGAAAAAGATAAAAACAACGGGGTCAGACATAAGTCTGAGTGAGCCCTATAACTTTAACAACACAATCATTAAAGTAATTAGGGTATGATATAAACTTGGTACGGGATGACTGGGGATAAATGACTACACTAAGTAGCCAACTAGACATAGGATGAACTAAGATAACGGTAAAGACGCATCTACCCACCCAAGGATAATTACTAACTGCACCACACCAGTCATTCCTACTTTAAGGTTGATCCCACCAAAGGACTTAGAAAATTTATGTAACGACCCAGAAAATCTGAACCAATTTAAAATTTTTAAATTGGCTAAAATAATGGATTTTAAATATTTAAAATAAATATTTTAAATAATGGCAATGAAAAATGAGATTGAATCGACAATAGAAAACGAATATAATTAATTATAATTATAAACAAGGCCTGAAGAGGCGCTGCAGTTTCAAAAATTGAATTCAAACTTTGTCGGACTGTACCGGATGCAAAACAATCCCGATTTTAGTGAAACCAAAAATATTTAAATCTGTTAGTGAATGCCTTTCTAACGAATCTGAAAAATCGAATTTTCATAGCGGAAAGCAAAAGTTATGGCTGAATGAATTTTCAGAACGGTCGCTATGGAATTTATATAGCCCGTGAAATTGGCCATTTTGCATACGACCTCGGAATTCGACGAAACTAGTTTTGTTGGGACCGTATCGTCAAAACATAGCTAGATTTATTTTTCTGGAATTTTAGGAATTAGTTTGTGGCCCTGGCAAATTGAAATGTACGTTCAAAACAAATATTGAATGTTTTATATTTTAATTTGAAGGAAAACTGACTGAAACAGTCGAATGGGCCTACGAAACATATCCCATTGTGTTCGGAATGGGAGTAAAACGCTAGGGACGACAGTTGTTGGGTTTGGATTGGTGTTCGTGTGTGACGAGGGGTATTTTCGGATTTTAAAACTTTATAAATAAATAAATAAAAAAACCCATTAGCCCACGTCAGCCCCCCCCGTCTTCTCTCTCTCCCCCCCATCGCGATTAACGGCGATAAGCCTTCGCCATTTCCCGATCAAATCCCGATCGCCACAGCCACTTTTAGCACCTTCGCCTGTTGAACTTTCGGAAGCCCTCTCCTCCGCCTACAAATCCGACCCCGCCACGCCCCCTGTCGCCTTGCCATCGTCGAGAAAAACCCCTCGGAAGTCGCGCCCTTTGAAGGCCCGCCGCCGCTCAGATCGGAGTTCGAACCCGACGTGGCGCACCTGCGTGGGAAGCTCTCTCGTAGCTCTAGGCCGTGGTACCCTCCGATCGTCTCCACGCTGCTCGGTTTTCGCGAATTCTTCAACCCTAAATTTGAACCTTCAAAGGAGGTATACGGTTTATATTATTTAAACTGATTTCGACAGTTTTAAAGTGTTGCAAACTTTGAAAAATCATATCTTTATCATTCGTTAACGAAATTCGATGAAACTGGAAACATCGTGACCGTGTGGACGCCTTCTACATTCTAGAAGAGACCGCATATTTTTCTGAGCCTTCTGCTATTTTTGGTGGAGTGGAACCCAATGTGAGATTTCTAATTCATAAACAAAATGGAAAACGACGATGTATAAATTATATAGTCGATGTATGAGTTATATAAGCGTTGTACACCTCATGTATAAGCGTTGTATAAGTTGTATGTTCGATGTATAAGTTATATATGCGTTGTAAAAATTATATATGCGTTGAAGTAAAAGTGAATTGCTATATATAAATATATATATATATACGCCCCTCATCCACAAACCATGGACGATATTTATTGATTATGATTGGTGTGAAAATTGATTGATAGCGAATGGTTGTTTGGGATTGTTTGTGATTGATATTGATTGATTGTGGTTGAAAAATACCCATTTGTGGTTGAGAAATATTTGGTTGAAACCACATAGGATTAGTTTGTGGAAATGAAATAAATATATACATGCCGCCTGCGTGCGAACTAGATGCATGATCCCCATTGTCAAAAACCGCGAGGTTTTAAGGTAGAGCGAGGAGCCGTACTAGGGACGGTCCCGGTTTTAACTACCCTGCCGTTATGCTGCCGAAATTTTGAATAAAATTCATGTGTTTGAATTATTTTTATATATTGAAACTATATTTATTCATTGAATAGAAAACCTTCATGTGTTGAATTGATATTCATTCGTTGATTAGAAATTCATGTGTTGAATGGTGTTCGTGTTTTAAATATAAAAATCACATTTTTATCTATATATAGAAACTATAGAAAACCTTCATGTGTTGAATTGATATTCATTCGTTGATTAGAAATTCATGTGTTGAATGGTGTTCGTGTTTTAAATATAAAAATCACATTTTTATCTATATATAGAAACTATAGAAAACCTTCATGTGTTGAATCGATATTCATTCGTTGATTAGAAATTCATGTGTTGAATGGTATTCATATTTTGAAATAAATTGTTTTATTATAAAAATACTATTTTTATCACCTATATAAACTATATAACATAATAGTGTTTTGAAATAAATTGTTTTACAATAAAAATCTCATTTTTGTTATATTCACGAATTGTTGAAATATGAAGTGTTGAAAATAGCCACTCGTTCAAATAAACATATATGAGTTAAAATATTCATTAATTAGCTAATGATATGATTTTTGCCTATACATGCAACATTAGAATTAATGGTGTTTTTAAGCCAAATGGAAATCAAATATGAAGTTGAATAGAAAATGATAAGTGATAAGAACTATATATATGTACATGCATATTTATTGAACAGGTTATAGCGAAGGGGCTAGAGAAGAGGAATAAAATTTTGTGCCCGACAAATAGGTACACATTTACTGTTTTGTTTGGGTGATGATTTTATGAGCCTGTTGGCTAGCCGCTTGGCTAGCCGCTTGGCTTTTTCTTTTTCTTTTCGGCATGAGACGCCCGTGTGGCTATTTGGGAATTTTCCCAGCCCCTCCCGTACAAAGGAGGTTATGGCGAAATTTTCCAAAATTTTAAGGCGTTAGTGAAATATTTGAAGTGAAAACGATATTGAAATTGTTGAATGAACTATATTTATATAAATATATAAATATAAATAAAATTAAAACGAAACGTGGCCGTGCAGTTCGTATTTTGAAACCGTGATTTCAAACAACTAGTGCGGGAAATCCGACCATTCGATTTTCCCGAAACCGCAACCGTCGGGTTCGCCTTGGAAATATCTTTCCAACAGCACCAACCTTGTAAAAATCCAATGGTTGGATTGTCTGGAATGTTTAATTCAAATCTGAAGAAAAACAGCGCCAGAAACGATTATATTTATATATAAATATAAATATAATTATATTTAATCGAATAACGACGCTGTAGTTCGTATTTTGAAATCGAAACTTCAAACGATTGTACCGGGAAATCCGACCATTCGATTTTCCCGAAACCGCAACCGTCGGGTTCGCCTTGGAAATATCTTTCCAACAGCACCAACCTTGTAAAAATCCAACGGTTGGATTGTCTGGAATGTTTAATTCAAATCTGAAGAAAAACAGCTCCAGAAACGATTATATTTATATATAAATATAAATATAATTATATTTAATCGAATAACGGTGCTGCAGTTCGTATTTTGAAATCGAAACTTCAAACGATTGTACCGGGAGATCCGACCGTCGGATTTTCCCGAAACTGGAACCGTTGGATTCATTTTGAAAAAACCTTTCTAATGATATAAATTGTGTGAAGATCCAACGGTTAGATTTCCAGATATGTGTAATTCAAATCTGAAGAAAAACAGCGCCAGAAACGATTATATTTATATATAAATATAAATATAAATATATTTAATCGAATAACGACGCTGCAGTTCGTATTTTGAAATCGAAACTTCAAACGATTGTACCGGGAGATCCGACCATCGGATTTTCCCGAAACTGGAACCGTTGGATTCGTTTTGAAAAGACCTTTCTAATGATATAAATTGTGTGAAGATCCAACGGTTAGATTTCCAGATATGTGTAAATCAAATCTGAAGAAAAACAGCGCCACGGCCGCGTTATGGCCCGAAGCGTCGTTTTGAATAAATTGGCTATTTTAAAATAAATAAAAATAGCGATAAATCGTTATAAAACACCATCAACAATAAGGACTGGAAATAAACTGAATTTGCTCGATTTATGTGGTATTTGATGGTTGAATGTGTTTGGTGTGAAAATTACATTAAAGAACAAAATTGATGTTGTCGAATGATTTAACCATTAAAATAAATTGATTTGAAATTCTAAATATACGTGAATTGTTTGAAAAGGCCGAGTTAATTCTCATTTCAAATGATTGACCGACGATTGAAAGTTGAAGATGAAGACGGTGGTCGAAGACCGGAGATCTTCACCTCGTTTGGATGGTAACCGAGGTCCTGATTAGGAGGCATCCCGAAATATGGATAATGAGTGGTGATCGTTCAGACGTACGTGGTGATCTAAGGGTTTGCGAGGTATTTAGTGCCTCCGGTTTCGTTCAGACCCAGAACGGACTTGTAAATGGACTGTGTGTCTGACATTGGATTTTATTATGTGTTGATTGATCTCTGTTAAATATACATCTGTTTGGAAGCGGAGAATTTATTCTTTTGATTAACGCCCTTCTCTGAGACGCACGAGCTCAGAGGTTGTATATCGATGGACATCAGTCGCATAGCATGAATTGCCTGTGTGGCATGCTAAGATGCAGTGATCAGGGCTTCTGTTGAAAAGCAAAGTCTTGTGGTGATGATCAAAGCACCGCCTGTGTGATGTAGCTTTGTGTATAACATAAATTCGCGAGCCTCACACCCCGGTATGAACCAGAAACGGGAGAAGGACCTCAGGGAGGACATGCGTTTCTTTCTAGCTAGGGTGGTGTCAGTGACCTACCAGCCCTGACATTTATATACTTTTCACTTATGTGGTTGTTGCTGTTGCGAGGCGCCTCGGTTTGATCGGACGATCCGGGTCCGATGGAGTCATTCGTTGGCTCATTTACGCCCCAAAGGGCGGAGAAACGTATTGTTCAGGCACTATAATCCACTCCGTGTGGACCGGCCCTGTCGCTCCAAGGGGCAGTTGCGGCTGTTCCGGAGACATGGGCTAGATTGTCTCGAAGTCGGTAAGGACTATCTTTTGCCTTGGTTCAGGACAGAAATCCAATTTCCAAATACGTGACGATGCGGTTTCGATTGTATATATATATTTGGCGACATAGTGGCATGGGACGCTCATGTCGTCTATGATTGATAGTTATGATCTGAAATTGTTTTCAAAACATATAAACACTAGCAATAATATCAAATGCCTTTGTTTTATTCGTATCAAGCATATTTTGGTCGTTATAAGGAAAAAACTCTATCCTCCGGTTTGCGTTGCATTGTGTGATGGGAACTAAGTCTTATAACGGCTTCATTTTTATAAAATGCATTGCGTTGTTTAAAAGAATGATTTGTTTAAAGCGCTGGCAATCCAATGGAGTAAACCCGTTCCACGAAAGTGGCGTGGTCCTGTGATTAGCTATATTATATATGTGTTGGATAGGTTTCTCATACCAGTCCCATGACTGACTCGTAGTTTGTTTCACTTTCAAACTCGGGTGCCCCTTTTTCTTCACGGGCTGCCTTGTATTCAGGTTTAGCTGGTTCTTTCTGGATAGCTGGAGTTGAGGATGGATTCTATCATTTATCTCTTTTTATGCTGTTCAGCTCCTATTGTACATATTATGTTTGTTTTCTGCTGTTGACATTTATGTATAGCTGAACTGTATTTGTACTAAGTAAGATCCTGTATACTGTGTAACTCTGATGATTACTTTTATCCAGTATATTGTTTTGTTCATTATCTGGTGTATTTATTTAATTTTGTTCTGCCATTATCTATTTCTGTGTTATATTCCAAAGATAACCCTTGCCACCGTAAGTTCGGGGTTTGGGGTTGTCACAACGTGGTATCAGAGCTTTGGTTAAGCTTAGTTCTAGAATATAACATTTGAACGAACTCGTCAGAAATAGAACCAGTAGTGTTCTAGGACAGGTAACTCTATACAGATAGGATCAGCAATATCCTAGTATGAGTAAAGAAGAATGAAATTACACCTCGATAGACACACTTACATTTGAAGTATTTGTCTCTATATTTTAAAATACCTTTTCTGTGACCTGACACTTGATCTGCTAATTGCAGAAGTACTAGAAAAATGAGTGCCAGAAACAGAAGGAATACAGAACCCGATCTAGAGGCTCTATTCAAGAGATATCGAAATCTGGGTGGAGCACAATTCTCGGGAAATGAATCTATTATTCAAACTCAAGCTTGGGTGAGCTCTGCAGAAAGAATATTTGAGCGTTTCCAGCTGAGAGACGACCAGAAAAGATTAGTAGCATCTTGGGCGCTCAATGGAGAAGCTTTAATATGGTGGGAAGCAATCATAAAAGATAATCCAGAAGGTGATATCACCTGGGATAAATTCAAAGAGATTTTCCTAGGAAGATTTACTCCTCCTGAAGCGACGGAGCGATTATGTGATGAATTTTCTTATCTAATACAAGGTGATATGACCATCCCAGAATATCATAAGAAATTCAACGAACTTGCTCACTTTGCTCCACATTTGATTCAAGATCCAAAGAGGAAAAATCTGAGGTTTATTCATGGCCTGCAAAGAAAGTATCAGAATAGTGTACTGAGGAATGTAAAACTTCCCTTCTCTGAAATGATTTATATGGCTTATCAGTACGAAGATCTCCATAAGAAAGGAATGTTGCGCGACGAAGAAGAAGTCTGTTCTAGTGACAAAGAAGAGTCGGAAACTGATATTCCAGAAGCCAGTATGAGGTCTGAGGTCAGTAAAAAGCCCAAGGCCAATCGAAAAAGGGCCAGATCCGAAAAAGAACTAGTAACGACCGCCGTATGCAATAACTGCCATAAGCAAGGGCATTTGCAAGGAAAATGCAGATCTTTAAAGAAACTAAAGAAGAGTGAACCGAAGTCAAAGAAAAAGTTTCAAGAGACCAGAGAATGCAGCATTTGCCATCGGTTTGGCCATATAAAGCAGGATTGCCGGCTGTTAAGGGCAACCAAGGAGGCTCAGGTAAATGAAGTAGCAGAAACCTCAGCACCCTCAGATAGTCAGGGAAAGTCTGATGTTTTAGAAGGCACGCTCAATGTCAAAAACATTCCAGTTAAAGTACTATTTGACATAGGCGCGTCACGAAGCTTTATTGCAAAGAGTGCAGTCAAGAAGTTGGATTTGAATTTGAGAAAGCTCAAAGAGCCAATGACTGTCCAAAATACAGTTGGGGGTCCCATCAATCTCAGTTGGATTTGTGCAGTACCTGTCTCTTTTTCTTGCTATAAATTCCCTATTATCTCTATCGTCATGAATTTTAATGAATTCGGTCTTATTCTGGGATTGGATTGGCTAACCAAATATGAAGCAGAGGTTAGATGCGCCGAGAGAATTGTTAAGGCAAAGGCACAATCGGGGAATTATATAACCATACCATGTGAAGGCCCGACTTCAAATAGAAAGGACTTCTGGGGAGCTTTGGATGTTTCTCCAGCCCAAATAGAAAATATCCCTGAAGTCGCGGAGAATATTCCTGATCTCATCAAAGACATTCCTGTCGTCAAGAACTATGTGGATGTGTTCGAAGAAGTTGTTCGCTTACCTCCGCAGAGAGAAATTGATTTCAAAATTGCTTTAATTCCCAATGCAAGGCCGGTAGTTCACGCTATTCGAAGAATGTCCTTGAAAGAGAAGGAGGAATTAGACAATCAAACACGACAGCTAGTATGGAAAGGTCTGATCAGACCTAGTTTCTCTGACTGGGGTGCAGCAGTGGTGTTTGTCCCAAAATCTGACGGTACTCTACGTCTATGCGTGGATTATCGTGATCTGAACAAACAGACAATAAAGAACAAATATCCATTGCCGCAGATTGACGATTTGTTAGATCGATTAAATGGAGCACAAGTATTTTCACGAATGTACCTAGCTACAGGCTTCCATCAACTTCGAATCGCCGAAGAGTGTGTTCCAATGATAGCATTCAGAGGCCCCGACTTATTCTACGAGTGGTTAGTAATGCCGTTCGGCTTATGTAACGCTCCAGCTTACTTCGTCGATCTGATGAATAGAGTGTTCAGAGGGGTTTTGAATAAATTTGTTCTGGTTTTCATTGACGATATTCTAATCTTCTCTAAATCAAAGGCCGAACATGAAAAGCATCTGGAACAGGTTCTAGAAATTCTGAGACGGAATGTATTAAAAGCCAAAATTTCCAAATGTTTCTTCTGGCAAGATGAAGTGAAATTTCTGGGCCACGTCGTATCGAAAGAAGGAATCGCTGTTGATCCAAGTAAAATCACAGCTATTCAGAATTGGAAACAGCCCAGTACCCCCACTGAAGTCCGCAGTTTTCTCGGATTGGCTAGCTATTACCGGAAGTTCGTTAAAAACTTTTCGAAGATATCTGGTCATTTAACGAAGCTTACAAAGAAGCACTCTAAATTCAAATGGACTCCGGAAAGTGAGGAGGCTTTCGAAGAGCTAAAGTTGAGATTAACAACTGCTCCAGTGTTAATCATCATCGATGGCAACCAGGATTTAAAGGTCTGGACTGATGCTTCTAGAGAAGGCCTTGGCGCAGTGTTAATGCAAAGAGGCCAAGTAATTGCTTATGCTAGCCGTCAACTGAAGCCACACGAGAAGAACTACGTAACTCATGATCTTGAGTTATTGGCAATTGTGTTCGCTTTGAAAATCTGGAGACACTATCTTCTGGGTGAGAGATTTGAACTGTTTACAGATCACCAGTCATTAAAGTATCTGTTCACTCAGAAAGACCTGAATCTGAGGCAGCAACGTTGGCTGGAGTTTCTTGTAGCATATGATTTTGAAATTCTATACACTCCAGGGAAAGCCAATGTCGTGGCCGATGCGTTAAGCCGAAAGAATGAGATGATCGCCAGTTTCGTCATTGCGACTTCGTTGATTGATAAGATATCGGCTCTCCAAGAAGACGACCAATTTATCAAAGGAATGAGTCAGTGAATTCGTGAAGGCAATGCTTCGGATTTCCAGCTAGATAGCGAAGGGATTCTGAGGTTAGAAGGACGAATTTGCGTTCCAGAAATTCCTGAACTCAGAAGAGATGTGCTTGATGAATGCCACAAATCTAAGCTCAGTATCCATCCAGGTGTGAATAAAATGTATAACGATATCAAATGCACATTCTGGTGGAAGTCGTTAAAAAGAGACATCTCGATATATGTTAGTCGATGCCCCACTTGCCAACTAGTCAAAAGCGACCAACAGAAATTGGCTGGATTATTACAACCACTGGAAGTTCCTGGTTGGAAGTGGGAACATATTTCTATGGATTTCATTGATGGTCTGCCCAGAACCAGAAAAGGGAATGATAGTATTTGGGTGATCGTAGATCGCTTCACGAAGACCGCCCATTTCATACCTGTCAGATCAAACAGAACTGCTCAGAGTCTGGCGCAGATTTACTTCAGGGAAATAGTTAGACTGCATGGGGTGCCGCTCAGTATAGTCAGTGATAGAGATACAATATTCACTAGCAAATTCTGGGAAGCATTTCAAGTCGAGCTGGGAACGAAGTTGAACTTGAGCACCGCTTATCATCCTCAGACAGACTGTCAGACTAAGAGGGTGAATCATATTTTAGAAGATCTATTGCGGGCTTGTGTTATAGATTTCGGTGGATCATGGGAAGACAATCTGCATTTGGATGAATTCTCTTATAACAACAACTACCAGGCGAGTCTGACAATGTCGCCATTTGAAGCATTGTATGGTAGACCGTGTCGATCTCCTGCTTGTTGGGTCGAACCTGGAAATAGACTTGTGTTGGGCCCTGATATGATCCGAGAAGCTGCCGATAAAGTCGATTTTGTTAAGAAGCGATTGCTCGCCGCTCAAAGCCGACAAAAGAGCTATGCCGATAGAAGAAGAAGAGATATATCCTTTGCAGTTGGCGACTATGTATATTTGAAAGTATCGCCGATGAGGGGAGTTATCCGGTTCGGTAAAACTGGAAAGTTGGCACCCAAATTCATTGGTCCGTTTCCTATTCTGGAACGGATTGGGACTCTCGCATATAAAGTTAAATTGCTAGACTGGTTGCCTGGAGATCATGATGTATTTCACATATCTCAACTTCGAAAGCACGTTCATGATCCAGACTTGATCGTGGAAGAAGCAGCTCAGCAAGATATTGAAATTACTCCAGAACTAGCTGTGAGACGAGAGCCGCTAAAGATTATCGGCAAAGAAACCAAAGAGCTGAGAAACAAGAAGGTTCACTTAGTCAAAGTGCAATGGAGTGGAGATCCACGAGATTGTACTTGGGAAACTGAGGAGAGCATTCAGAAAGCTTATCCTAGATGCGGAGTGGATATCTCTGATTGACTCTGGTGCAAGGTACATTTACCCTACTTTGCATTACCATTTAATTCTCTACTCTGTTGTTATTTTCTTTCCATGGATGTGCACTTTTAAATTCTATAGTCTGAATGATTTTAAAAAGAGTATAGAAATTGATTAGTATATTTTTGAAAGGTTAAAAACAAATTGGATTGGTTGTCGCGTTGTATGATTGTAGATTTATCAAACCACTTTCGACTTTGTTCCTTTTCGGGGACGAAAAGTTTTAAGTGGGGGAGATTGTAACGACCCAGAAAATCTGAACCAATTTAAAAATTTTAAATTGGCTAAAATAATGGATTTTAAATATTTAAAATAAATATTTTAAATAATGGCAATGAAAACTGAGATTGAATCGACAATTGAAAACGAATATAATTAATTATAATTATAAACAAGGCCTGAAGAGGCGCTGCAGTTTCAAAAATTGAATTCAAACTTTGTCGGACTGTACCGGATGCAAAACAATCCGGATTTTAGTGAAACCAAAAATATTTAAATCTGTTAGTGAATGCCTTTCTAACAAATCTGAAAAATCGAATTTTCATAGCGAAAAGCAAAAGTTATGGCCGAATGAATTTTCAGAACGGTCGCTATGGAATTTATATAGCCCGTGAAATTGGCCATTTTGCATACGACCTCGGAATTCGACGAAACTAGTTTTATTGGGACCGTATCGTCAAAACATAGCTAGATTTATTTTTCTGGAATTTTAGGAATTAGTTTGTGGGCCTGGCAAATTGAAATGTACGTTCAAAACAAATATTGAATGTTTTATATTTTAATTTGAAGGAAAACCGACTGAAACAGTCAAATGGGCCTACGAAACATATCCCATTGTGTTCGGAATGGGGGTAAAACGCTAGGGACGACAGTCGTTGGAATTGGATTGGTGTTCGTGTGTGACGAGGGGTATTTTCGGATTTTAAAACTTTATAAATAAAAAAAACCCATTAGCCCACGTCAGCCCCCCCGTCTTCTCTCTCCCCCCCCATCGCGATTAACGGCGATAAGCCTTCGCCATTTCCCGATCAAATCCCGATCGCCACAGCCACTTTCAGCACCTTCGCCTGTTGAACTTTCGGAAGCCCTCTCCTCCGCCTACAAATCCGACCCCGCCACGCCCCCTGTCGCCTCGCCATCGTCGAGAAAAACCCCTCGGAAGTCGCGCCCTTTGAAGGCCCGCCGCCGCTCAGATCGGAGTTCGAACCCGACGTGGCGCACCTGCGTGGGAAGCTCTCTCGTAGCTCTAGGCCGTGGTACCCTCCGATCGTCTCCACGCTGCTCGGTTTTCGCGAATTCTTCAACCCTAAATTTGAACCTTCAAAGGAGGTATACGGTTTATATTATTTAAACTAATATCGACAGTTTTAAAGTGTTGCAAACTTTGAAAAATCATATCTTTATCATTCGTTAACGAAATTCGATGAAACTAGAAACATCGTGACCGTGTGGACGCCTTCTACATTCTAGAAGAGACCGCATATTTTTCTGAGCCTTCTGCTATTTTTGGTGGAGTGGAACCCAATGTGAGATTTCTAATTCATAAACAAAATGGAAAACGACGATGTATAAATTATATAGTCGATGTATGAGTTATATAAGCGTTGTACACCTCATGTATAAGCGTTGTATAAGTTGTATGTTCGATGTATAAGTTATATATGCGTTGTAAAAATTATATATGCGTTGAAGTAAAAGTGAATTGCTATATATAAATATATATATATATATATATATGCCCCTCGTCCACAAACCATGGACGATATTTATTGGTTATGATTGGTGTGAAAATTGATTGATAGCGAATGGTTGTTTGGGATTGTTTGTGATTGATATTGATTGATTGTGGTTGAAAAATACCCATTCGTGGTTGAGAAATATTTGGTTGAAACCACATAGGATTAGTTTGTGGAAATGAAATAAATATATACATGCCGCCTGCGTGCGAACTAGATGCATGATCCCCATTGTCAAAAACCGCGAGGTTTTAAGGTAGAGCGAGGAGCCATACTAGGGACAGTCCCGGTTTTAACTACCCTGCCGTTATGCTGCCGAAATTTTGAATAAAATTCATGTGTTTGAATTATTTTTATATATTGAAACTATATTTATTCATTGAATAGAAAACCTTCATGTGTTGAATTGATATTCATTCGTTGATTAGAAATTCATGTGTTGAATGGTGTTTGTGTTTTAAATATAAAAATCACATTTTTATCTATATATAGAAACTATAGAAAACCTTCATGTGTTGAATTGATATTCATTCGTTGATTAGAAATTCATGTGTTGAATGGTGTTCGTGTTTTAAATATAAAAATCACATTTTTATCTATATATAGAAACTATAGAAAACCTTCATGTGTTGAATCGATATTCATTCGTTGATTAGAAATTCATGTGTTGAATGGTATTCATATTTTGAAATAAATTGTTTTATTATAAAAATCCTATTTTTATCACCTATATAAACTATATAACATAATAGTGTTTTGAAATAAATTGTTTTACAATAAAAATCTCATTTTTGTTATATTCACGAATTGTTGAAATATGAAGTGTTGAAAATAGCCACTCGTTCAAATAAACATATATGAGTTGAAATATTCATTAATTAGCTAATGATATGATTTTTGCCTATACATGCAACATTAGAATGAATGGTGTTTTTAAGCCAAATGGAAATCAAATATGAAGTTGAATAGAAAATGATAAGTGATAAGAACTATATATATGTACATGCATATTTATTGAACAGGTTATAGCGAAGGGGCTAGAGAAGAGGAATAAAATTTTGTGCCCGACAAATAGGTACACATTTACTGTTTTGTTTGGGTGATGATTTTATGAGCCTGTTGGCTAGCCGCTTGGCTTTTTCTTTTTCTTTTCGACATGAGACGCCCGTGTGGCTATTTGGGAATTTTCCCAGCCCCTCCCGTACAAAGGAGGTTATGGCGAAATTTTCCAAAATTTTAAGGCGTTAGTGAAATATTTGAAGTGAAAACGATATTGAAATTGTTGAATGAACTATATTTATATAAATATATAAATATAAATAAAATTAAAACGAAACGTGGCCGTGCAGTTCGTATTTTGAAACCGTGATTTCAAACAACTAGTGCGGGAAATACGACCATTCGATTTTCCCGAAACCGCAACCGTCGGGTTCGCCTTGGAAATATCTTTCCAACAGCACCAACCTTGTAAAAATCCAACGGTTGGATTGTCTGGAATGTTTAATTCAAATCTGAAGAAAAACAGCGCCAGAAACGATTATATTTATATATAAATATAAATATAATTATATTTAATCGAATAACGACGCTGTAGTTCGTATTTTGAAATCGAAACATCAAACGATTGTACCGGGAAATCCGACCATTCGATTTTCCCGAAACCGCAACCGTCGGGTTCACCTTGGAAATATCTTTCCAACAGCACCAACCTTGTAAAAATCCAACGGTTGGATTGTCTGGAATGTTTAATTCAAATCTAAAGAAAAACAGCGCCAGAAACGATTATATTTATATATAAATATAAATATAATTATATTTAATCGAATAATGACGCTGTAGTTCGTATTTTGAAATCGAAACTTCAAACGATTGTACCGGGAGATCCGACCGTCGGATTTTCCCGAAACTGAACCGTTGGATTCATTTTGAAAAAACCTTTCTAATGATATAAATTGTGTGAAGATCCAACGGTTAGATTTCCAGATATGTGTAATTCAAATCTAAAGAAAAACAGCGCCAGAAACGATTATATTTATATATAAATATTAATATAATTATATTTAATCGAATAACGACGCTGCAGTTCGTATTTTGAAATCGAAACTTCAAACGATTGTACCGGGAGATCCGACCGTCGGATTTTCCCGAAACTGGAACCGTTGGATTCGTTTTGAAAAGACCTTTCTAATGATATAAATTGTGTGAAGATACAACGGTTAGATTTCCAGATATGTGTAAATCAAATCTGAAGAAAAACAGCGCCACGGCCGCGTTATGGCCCGAAGCGTCGTTTTGAATAAATTGACTATTTTAAAATAAATAAAAATAGCGATAAATCGTTATAAAATACCATCAACAATATGGACTGGAAATAAACTGAATTTGCTTGATTTATGTGGTATTTGATGGTTGAATGTGTTTGGTGTGAAAATTACATTAAAGAACAAAATTGATGTTGTCGAATGATTTAACCATTAAAATAAATTGATTTGAAATTCTAAATATACGTGAATTGTTTGAAAAGGCCGAGTTAATTCTCATTTCAAATGATTGACCGACGATTGAAAGTCGAAGATGAAGACGGTGGTCGAAGACCGGAGATCTTCACCTCGTTTGGATGGTAACCGAGGTCCTGATTGGGAGGCATCCCGAAATATGGATAATGAGTGGTGATCGTTCAGACGTACGTGGTGATCGAAGGGTTTGCGAGGTATTTAGTGCCTCCGGTTTCGTTCAGACCCAGAACGGACTTGTAAATGGACTGTGTGTCTGACATTGGATTTTATTCTGTGTTGATTGATCTCTGTTAAATATACATCTGTTTGGCGGCGGAGAATTTATTCTTTTGCTTAACGCCCTTCTCTGAGACGCACGAGCTCAGAGGTTGTATATCGATGGACATCAGTCGCATAGCATGAATTGCCTGTGTGGCATGCTAAGATGCAGTGATCAGGGCTTCTGTTGAAAAGCAAAGTCTTGTAGTGATGATCAAAGCACCGCCTGTGTGACGTAGCTTTGTGTATAACGTAAATTCGCGAGCCTCACACCCCGGTATGAACCAGAAACGGGAGAAGGACCTCAGGGAGGACATGCGTTTCTTTCTAGCTAGGGTGGTGTCAGTGACCTACCAGCCCTGACATTTATATACTTTTCACCCATGTGGTTGTTGCTGTTGCGAGGCGCCTCGGTTTGATCGGACGATCCGGGTCCGATGGAGTCATTCGTTGGCTCATTTACGCCCCAAAGGGCGGAGAAACGTATTGTTCAGGCACTATAATCCACTCCGTGTGGACCGGCCCTGTCGCTCCAAGGGGCAGTTGCGGCGGTTCCGGAGACATGGGCTAGATTGTCTCGAAGTCGGTAAGGACTATCTTTTGCCTTAGTTCAGGACAGAAATCCAATTTCCAAATACGTGACGATGCAGTTTCGATTGTATATATATATTTGGCGACATAGTGGCATGGGACGCTCATGTCATCTATGATTGATAGTTATGATCTGAAATTGTTTTCAAAACATATAAACACTAGCAATAATATCAAATGCCTTTGTTTTATTCGTATCAAGCATATTTTGGTCGTTATAAGGAAAAAACTCTATCCTCCGGTTTGCGTTGCATTGTGTGATGGGAACTGAGTCTTATAACGGCTTCATTTTTATAAAATGCATTGCGTCGTTTAAAAGAATGATTTGTTTAAAGCACTGGCAATCCAATGGAGTAAACCTGTTCCACGAAAGTGGCGTGGTCCTGTGATTAGCTATATTATATATGTGTTGGATAGGTTTCTCATACCAGTCCCATGACTGACTCGTAGTTTGTTTCACTTTCAAACTCGGGTGCCCCTTTATCTTCACGGGCAGCCTTGTATTCAGGTTTAGCTGGTTCTTTCTGGATAGCTGGAGCTGAGGATGGATTCTATCATTTATCTCTTTTTATGCTGTTCAGCTCCTATTGTACATATTATGTTTGTTTTCTGCTGTTGACATTTATGTATAGCTGAACTGTATTTGTACCAAGTAAGATCCTGTATACTGTGTAACTCTGATGATTACTTTTATCCAGTATATTGTTTTGTTCATTATCTGGTGTATTTATTGAATTTTGTTCTGTCATTATCTGTTTCTGTGTTATATTCCAAAGATAACCCTTGCCACCGTAAGTTCGGGGTTTGGGGTCGTCACAATTTACCCAGTAGTTTCGTATACCCCTAGCTGACTACATAGGTGCCGTTTGCCCCTATCTCCACTAGGTGTACCCACTACTCCCAAGCGATCGGCTCCCTACCGTATATACTCGTGCTGGCCCCACAGTGGGGTGTATCACTCCCCAAAGTGGCAACCCGATACAACAAATGGTGCACGGCTTATATCTACACGATGCAACAACGTCTTACCTACCAGCCCGGGTCCACACACGCATATGAAACCCGTTGGACTTGCGTTGCCACCGCTAACCCGTTTTGGCCTCTTATAATCAAGCCCAGTACGCGTGTCCCGTCCTCGACATAGGTCGAGCCCAATAAGATACATATGGGTTACTGGGTGAAATGGGCCCCCCACAAGCTACCACCTAAGCTTGTCATTATATCTAGTGCATCCCACTTAACCCTTTAATCATGTTTAATTACATGTTTCCACTTGGTTAAGTATTCTAATCGTATTTTCTATTGCCACCCAAGGCAACCCACTAGATTTCTTCATGCCACCCAAGGCACTCACTTAACCCCTCATGCCCACTACATGCTTATCTGGTTAAGTGTTTTCTTAATTGATTAAGAACGTAACCGTTGTAAAGACCTCTCACATTAGACTAACTTTTATGGCAGTTGGATTTACCGGTTGGGTCCGGACAGCCTTACGCCATAACCGAGTCTAACCTCGTGTCTATACACTTGTCACGTATTTAGTTTGTGCCTAAGACCTCTCACATTAGGCCAATCATTTGTAGCCGCTGGATTTGCCGGTCGGTTCCGGGCAGTCTTACGCTATAAAAGGGTCCAACCTCGTGTCTTAGTCGATTAATTACACCTAATTAATCACCCCCGAATTAATTTTCCCTAATTAATTCCAATTTTAACGATGTACATAATTGACTCAATTATGTCCATCACTTTATGGTATGCATAATCATACCAACTTCACACCATTTCATTAACATGTATATTAACCCCATCGTTCCCCACGTAATTCGCTAACATGACATAAAAGGGAAGATTCATCATAAATATAATGGATTCAACTTGCATAACATTAGCATCAACATGGGTTTAACGGTGTCAACATGCATATAGCATCAACCCAACTAGCATAAATAATCAACCCAAACTTGCATGAATCACATATGTCATAAGGAGGTTAACTTGCATAAGTTATTTATGTCATACAAAGGGGTAAACTTGCATATGTATGTATGACATACAAAGGGGATAACTTGCATATGTATGCATATCATTCTAAGGTGTAAACTTGCACATGTTACTTGCATATCATCAAACACCAAACTTGCATAACATGTCATATATGGACTTGCATATAATCATACACCAAACTTGCATAACATATCATATATAAACTCGCATATAATCATACCCCAAACTTGCATAATCATGGTGTCATAATGGATCAATGTTTATCATAGCAACTAGCATCATGAACACTTGCATAACTTGCATAACATCATGATCATATAGCATAGAGCTTGCATAACTTGCATAACATCATGAACATGTAACATATGACTTGCATAACTTGCATAACGTCACAAACACATAGCATATAACTTGCATAACATGCATAACATCATTAACACATAGCATATAACTTGCATAACATGCATAACATCATTAACACATAGCATATAACTTGCATAACATGCATAACATCATTAACACATAGCATATAACTTGCATAACATGCATAACATCATTAACACATAGCATATAACTTGCATAACTTACATTGATCCACATTCATAGCCATAACCTCATTATATCCTATCATAATCATTTCAATAATTGGTCATTAAGGCTATAGAAAACTCACAACTTGTTGATTAGCACTCCTAAGAAGAAGATTAAGTTGCTAGAGTTGATTAGTAGTTGATTTGAGAGACTATCTTCTTCTACAATTTGATGGAGGCTCCTTCAAGTTGCATTTTGACGGCATAACGGTGTTGTAGCTATTTTTAGTATGAATTAGGGTAGTCTTAGGGTGTATTTATAGAGTAGTTAGGTGTTTTAGGCCATTAGATTAACCCTAAATCAGATTAGAGCCGTCAGATCACGTCCTAGCCACCAAAACACAGCCCAAAAGCCAAACAGGTGCACCCAGGTCACCTGGGCTCGACCAGGGAGGTCGACCCCCAGGTCGACCCTAGGGTCGACTCCCCAGTCGACCTGGTGGGCAGGTCGACTCCCCAGTCGACCCCCAGGTCGACCCCCTGGGTCTGGCGGGATTTTTCCCGCCACTTCTGAAAATTGAAATTTTCGTATTTAAAATCTGTTTTAAATTTTCTGAAACTTCTTTGGGCCTTATCTGGGTCATACGGACTCCGATTTTCGAAAACTCGGACTCTATTTCGCATATTTTTCCGAGACGAACGCAATGGCATAGCCAGTTTCCCCTGATTCAGATTTTTAAATTTAATTCTGCCCTGTTTTATATTATAGC
The DNA here is from genome assembly GCA_030737875.1 of Allium sativum. Classification (NCBI taxonomy): domain Eukaryota; kingdom Viridiplantae; phylum Streptophyta; class Magnoliopsida; order Asparagales; family Amaryllidaceae; genus Allium; species Allium sativum. Next base: position 482,649,793 of record CM060919.1, on the reverse strand, counting down.
TAGTTATTCAACATACGGTGTGTTACATTCTCCCCTACTTAAAGGATTTCGTCCCCGAAATCTCTAAGTCAAGAAGAACGTATCCTACCAACCAAACAACCATCTACTAAACCATCAAACACTGGCATCCATTGTCCTTAGAGTTTCTAATGCTGTATGAACATATGGAAAAAGTGTGTGTATATGTTCCCTGTCTAATGCAAAATCAGGCGGTCTACTGATTCAGTTGACCTCCTTAATGCAAACCATGATAGTGCCATGCATCCAATATGTATGCGAAAGAACCCTATCGACACATACTATTACTACTTGCGTGCACAACCATTATACATCCATTAATATAGCTACCTACACACAATTTTATGCAATATGCAATATGAAGTGATTGAGCCGATCTAGTGCCTAGAGTGTGTGTATATGCATCCACGAGCAACCACTTGCATCCACACGCATCCATCAAACATAACATGTCTCAAACACATGTTTCAACCATAGGTTTACCCTATCTAAAGGTCAAAGGTACTAATGAGAGGACATACTAAAGATAAGATAAGTACTAGACAAATGATAAAGGAGAAGTTAAAAGACATACCCTCAAAAAGGAATGGGTATAATGAACGCATCTTCGCTTCTGTCTCCCAAGTAGCATTGCTCTCATCTTCTCCCCATTGCACTTTGACTAGCCGCACCTCTCTGTTCCTCAACTTCCTAATCTCTGACCCAAGGATGCGGGTAGGAGCTCGTCGAATAGTTGCATCACGCTCTACCTCCACTTCTTTTAGCAAGCTCGGCTCTACCACCTCTGCGGTCTCATGTAGGCACTTCCTCAAGTGTGACACATGGAATATGTCATGTACCCTACTAAGTCTCTCGGGTAAATCCACTCTATATGCCATCCGTCCAATCCTTTCCTTAATAGGAAACGGCCCAACAAATCTTGGAGCTAACTTCCCAACGGACCCAAAGCGAACTACATTTCGTAATGGAGATACTTTGACAAAGACCATGTCCCCAACCTCAAACTCCAGATCCGTCCTCCTCTTGTCCGCATAAGATTTTTGCCTATCCTGCGCTGCTTTCATCCTTCTTCGAATCAAATCAATCTTTTCTGAAGTCTCTCTAACCATATCGGGCCCAAGAAAGATCTTATCCGTAGATTCCCACCAACATGTAGGTGATCGACAAGGCCTTCCATAAAGAGCTTCGAAAGGAGCCATACCAATACTGGACTGAAAGCTGTTATTGTACGCGAACTCCACCAATGGAAGATGCTCTTCCCATGTACCTCCAAAATCTAAGATACAAAGCCTCAAAAGGTCTTCCAGAACACGATTCACCCTCTCGGTCTGGCCATCCGTCTGAGGATGATATGCGGTGCTCAGACGCAACTGAGTCCCCACTGCTTCTTGCAAACTCTTCCAAAACTCGCTAGTGAAGATAGGATCTCGATCACTCACTATGCTAGAGGGTACCCCATGCAATCGAACTATCTCTCGAAGATAAACTGAAGCTAGCCATGGAGCAGTCCTCTTGCTCTTCACGGGTATAAAATGGGCGCTCTTAGTAAGTCTGTCTACCACAACCCAAATTCCCGTATTACCCTTTCTCGATCTAGGTAATCCATCAATAAAATCCATCGAGATGCTATCCCACTTCCATTGCGGAACTTCCAATGGGTGAAGCAACCCACCTGGTTTCTTTTGCTCCGCTTTCACTTGTTGGCACACTAAGCATCTAGCAACATACTCGGCCACATATTTCTTCATACCGGCCCAAAAGAAAACCTGCTTCATGTCTTGGTACATCTTGTCCCCACCAGGATGAATAGTCATCCTAGAACGGTGTGCATCATCAAGAATAGCCTTCCTCAAACCCTCGTCTTGCGGTACACAAAGTCTACCGTCTCTACGCAAGCACCCCCTATCGTCTAGGGTGTACCTACTCAAATGGATGGACGACTCCCCCCTTATGAGCCTCTCTACCAACTCAACCAACTGTGGGTCGTCCCTCTGTGCCTCGCCAATCTGCCCCAAAAGAGTAGGTCTGACCTCCAAGGATGCTAGCAAACCGGGTATATAGTCAACGAAAGGTCTGAAATCAGACATCGAGATAAATTCCAAGCTTTGTCGTTCCACGAACAATGGACTCAAGGACAACCTTTTTCTACTCAAGGCGTCTGCCACCACGTTACCCTTGCCAGGGGTATACGCTATCTCGAAATCATAGGATGCTAAGAACTCCATCCACCTTTGCTGTCTCAAGTTCAAATCCTTATGAGAAAACAAGTACTTCAATGATTTGTGGTCAGTGAACAATTCGAACCTCTCTCCCAGAAGATAATGGCGCCAAAACTTAAGCGCAAAAACAATAGCGGCCAACTCTAGATCATGGGTAGGGTAATTCTTCTCATGCTTTCTCAACTGCCTTCCACCGTAGGCTATTACCCTTCCCTCTTGCATTAAGACTGCGCCCAGTCCAGTCCCACAAGCATCGGTATAGGAAACAAATGGCTTACTCCCATCTGGCAACACTAAGACTGGAGCTGTGGTTAAAGCTCTCTTTAACCGTCGGAACGCATCATCACAATCTACGTCCCATACAAAGACTAGATTCTTCTTCGTCAAGCGAGTTAATGGGGTTGATATCTTCGCGAAGTCCTTGATAAACTTCCTATAGTAGCCAGCCAACCCCAAGAAACTTCTCACCTCGGTAGCATTCTTCGGAACCTTCCAATCTTGAATAGATACTACCTTCGCGGGATCCACAGCTATCCCTTCCTTGGAGACCACGTGCCCCAAGAACCGCACTTCCTTCCTCCAGAAGTGACATTTAGAAAATTTAGCCTTAAGGCTATGCGCTCGAAGAGTCTCCAACACTTCCCTAAGATGTAGGGCATGCTCTTCTTCACTCTTAGAAAATACTAAGATGTCATCCACAAAGACCACCACGAACTTATTAAGGAACTCCCTGAACACCCTACTCATCAAATCAACAAAATATGCAGGGGCATTCGTCAAACCAAATGGCATCACCAACCACTCATAAAAACCATCCGGAGTCCTGAAGGCAGTCTTGTCTATGCTATCCTCAGCCACTCTCAACTGATGAAACCCCGTGGCCAAGTCCAACTGAGAAAATACTGAAGCGCCAACCAACTGATCAAAAAGATCATCAATACTCGGCAATGGGTGTCTATTCTTCTTTGTGAGCTTGTTGAGTTCTCTATAGTCTACACAAAGTCTGAGGGACCCATCCGCCTTCGTGGCAAAAACTACTGGAGCACCCCACTCCGATATACTTCGTCTTATGAACCCCTTCTCAAGCAACTCCCCTACTTGCTTATGGAGTTCCCTCCTCTCACGAGGAGCCATGTGGCGCACTGGTAAAGATACTGGTTTAGCATTATCCACCAGATATAATCGGAAGTCAATCTCCCGCTTCGGAGGTAAGCCCTACACCTCCTCAAACACATCCGAGTACTCTCGGACCACTCTAACAGATCGCAAACTCTCGACCGAAGCGTCAAGCGATTCAAGATAACTTAGCATAACAGAATCCATGGGATTATAAGCAATCTCGAGAGTGTTACCCAAGCGGGTCATGAGCCTAACAACTCTCCTTTCGCAATCAAGAACGGCACCATTACTGGATAACCAGTTCATGCCCAAAATCAACCCATAGCCCGTGAAGCCCAAAACAAAAGCATCACATCTAAACTCAACGCAAAGTATAGAAATCTTCAAACCCAAACATATCATGGACAAATAAGTGGAGCCCCCAATTGGGTTTGAAACAACCAAGGGATCATCTACTAGACTGGTGTCTAAGTGCAGTGACTCAACTAATGATGATGAGATAAACGAATGCGATGCGCCAGAATCAAACAATGTACGGACAGGATGATCAAATAGAAAAACCAGACTTTCAACGGAAATAGTTCTACCTCTTTCCTGAATCGGTGGAACCGCGAGAGCCTGAACTTGCCCCCTAGCCTGACCTGGTGCCATAAGAGCTTGCACCTGTCCTCCTGAGGTAAATCCCGTCCTTTGCCCCTTCTTAGGGCAGTCCTTCACTAGATGCCCTGCTTCGCCACAGTGATAGCAGCCAGTCTTCTTCTTCTTCCGACAATCTTTGCTTATGTGGCCTGGTATCCCGCAATTGAAGCACTTCTTCTTTCCCTTGCCACCGTTGCCTTTTCCACCCTTATTTTGCTGTTGTTGTTGAGGTCTCTTCTGATCTCCTTTCTTCTCGGGTGCCTTATTAGCATTGGGACCCTTCTCTTCCTCATGCATGAGTGCCATGTCAACTATCTTCTCAAAGGTGGCCCCCATAGGGATATGAGTCATAGCCAATCCATGCATCGGTTCATTCAAGCCTTTCACGAACCTCAAAGCCTTCTTCTCCGGTGTATTCACCATGTCTATGCCAAACCTTGCCAATTGATTAAACTTGTTGACATATTCCTTCACCGAGAGATTTCCTTGCTTTAGAGTCAAGAACCTTTCCATATACAAGTTTTCCTCCGCCCTTGAGAGAAACTTTGCCACAAATCTTCGCCTGAAATCCGCCCAAGAGTCAACGGGGCGTTCTCCATTAGTGACCTCCCACCAGAATGAGGCCTCTCCCTTCATTAACCAAGCAGCTAACTTGACTTTCTTTCCTTCTTCCATCTCAAAGATATCTATCAACTCTTCCACCTCCTTAAGCCAATCTCTAGCCTCCACAAAAGTTTCTGATCCTTGAAAAGGTTTCCCTCCCATAGCTTTAAATTCCTTGCAAGTCTTAGCAAAAGTATCCGTGCGAGGAGGAGGAGGGGGAGGAGGAAGATCGGGTGCTACTATTGGTGGAGGAACATTTGCTGGACCCGCAGTGGCGGCCCTAGCCTCCATCAATCTCCTATACCATACTGGTATCGTCACACCCTCCGGAAAGTTAAGATCCTCAGCCATGCTGAAACGAAAAAAGAAAGATTCAAAACGGAGAATTCGAAAGATAAAGATATGGCTATTGGGGATTATGCTTTTCTTTCAAAAACTTTTCTCTTTAAAGATATGTTTTTGAAAATACTTCTTCCAAAAATGTTTTTAGAAAAATAGTTTTCTAAAAATTTTATCTGTTCCGGTAACCTGGCTCTAATACCACGTGTAACACCCCACACCCGCTAAGGTCACTCACTAAGGGAATGCCTTAACTTCGGTGGAGCATTTTAAGTGAATATAGAACAGAAAAATTACACAAGACAGATATAAATACTTGAAATTCTAAAACATCATTTCATTGCAACAGAAGGTAAACATGTTTAGTTACAACACCATAAAGAGTCAAGTACTAAATATCCATCCTGATAAAAAAAACATAAGTACATAATCCCACTACATAAACAATAGCCATAAAAGAAAAGATAAGCTGGGCTTTACATCACGGTCCAAGCTCCAGAAGATAGATAAAGAAATTTGATCAAAGCCCACTAGTGCTAGGCCCAACCTGAGGACCTGAGGGGGAAAAAGATAAAAACAACGGGGTCAGACATAAGTCTGAGTGAGCCCTATAACTTTAACAACACAATCATTAAAGTAATTAGGGTATGATATAAACTTGGTACGGGATGACTGGGGATAAATGACTACACTAAGTAGCCAACTAGACATAGGATGAACTAAGATAACGGTAAAGACGCATCTACCCACCCAAGGATAATTACTAACTGCACCACACCAGTCATTCCTACTTTAAGGTTGATCCCACCAAAGGACTTAGAAAATTTACCCAGTAGTTTCGTATACCCCTAGCTGACTACATAGGTGCCGTCTGCCCCTATCTCCACTAGGTGTACCCACTACTCCCAAGCGATCGGCTCCCTACCGTAGATACCCGTGCTGGCCCCACAGTGGGGTGTATCACTCCCCAAAGTGGCAACCCGATACAACAAATGGTGCACGGCTTATATCTACACGATGCAACAACGTCTTACCTACCAGCCCGGGTCCACACACGCATATGAAACCCGTTGGACTTGCGTTGCCACCGCTAACCCGTTTTGGCCTCTTATAATCAAGCCCAGTACGCGTGTCCCGTCCTCGACATAGGTCAAGCCCAATAAGATACATATGGGTTACTGGGTGAAATGGGCCCCCCACAAGCTACCACCTAAGCTTGTCATTATATCTAGTGCATCCCACTTAACCCTTTAATCATGTTTAATTACATGTTTCCACTTGGTTAAGTATTCTAATCGTATTTTCTATTGCCACCCAAGGCAACCCACTAGATTTCTTCATGCCACCCAAGGCACTCACTTAACCCCTCATGCCCACTACATGCTTATCTGGTTAAGTGTTTCCTTAATTGATTAAGAACGTAACCGTTGTAAAGACCTCTCACATTAGACTGTCTTTTATGGCAGCTGGATTTGCCGGTTGGGTCCGGGCAGCCTTACGCCATAACCGAGTCTAACCTCGTGCCTATACACTTTTCACGTATTTAGTTTGTGCCTAAGACCTCTCACATTGGGCCAATCATTTGTAGCCGCTGGATTTGCCGGTCGGTTCCGGGCAGTCTTACGCTACAAAAGGGTCCAACCTCGTGTCTTAGTCGATTAATTACACCTAATTAATCACCCCCGAATTAATTTTCCCTAATTAATTCCAATTTTAACGATGTACATAATTGACTCAATTATGTCCATCACTTTATGGTATGCATAATCATACCAACTCCACACCATTTCATTAACATGTATATTAACCCCATCGTTCCCCACGTAATTCGCTAACATGACATAAAAGGGAAGATTCATCATAAATATAATGGGTTCAACTTGCATAACATTAGCATCAACATGGGTTTAAAGGTGTCAACATGCATATAGCATCAACCCAACTAGCATAAATAATCAACCCAAACTTGCATGAATCACATATGTCATAAGGAGGTTAACTTGCATAAGTTATTTATGTCATACAAAGGGGTAAACTTGCATATGTATGTATGACATACAAAGGGGTTAACTTGCATATGTATGCATATCATTCTAAGGTGTAAACTTGCACATGTTACTTGCATATCATCAAACACCAAACTTGCATAACATGTCATATATGGACTTGCATATAATCATACACCAAACTTGCATAACATATCATATATAAACTCATATATAATCATACACCAAACTTGCATAATCATGGTGTCATAATGGATCAATGTTTATCATAGCAACTAGCATCATGAACACTTGCATAACTTGCATAACATCATGATCATATAGCATAGAGCTTGCATAACTTGCATAACATCATGAACATGTAACATATGACTTGCATAACTTGCATAACGTCACAAACACATAGCATATAACTTGCATAACATGCATAACATCATTAACACATAGCATATAACTTGCATAACATGCATAACATCATTAACACATAGCATATAACTTGCATAACTTGCATTGATCCACATTCATAGCCATAACCTCATTATATCCTATCATAATCATTTCAATAATTGGTCATTAAGGCTATAGAAAACTCACAACTTGTTGATTAGCACTCCTAAGAAGAAGATTAAGTTGCTAGAGTTGATTAGTAGTTGATTTGAGAGACTATCTTCTTCTACAATTTGATGGAGGCTCCTTCAAGTTGCATTTTAACGGCATAACAGTGTTATAGCTATTTTTAGTATGAATTAGGGTAGTCTTAGGGTGTATTTATAGAGTAGTTAGGTGTTTTAGGCCATTAGATTAACCCTAAATCAGATTAGAGCCGTCAGATCACGTCCTAGCCACCAAAACACAGCCCAAAAGCCAAACAGGTGCACCCAGGTCACCTGGGCTCGACCAGGGAGGTCGACCCCCAGGTCGACCCTAGGGTCAACTCCCCAGTCGACCTGGTGGGAAGGTCGACTCCCCAGTCGACCCCCAGGTCGACCCTCTGGGTCTGGCGGGATTTTTCCCGCCACTTCTGAAAATTGAAATTTTCGTATTTAAAATCTGTTTTAAATTTTCTGAAACTTCTTTGGGCCTTATCTGGGTCATACGGACTCCGATTTTCGAAAACTCGGACTCTATTTCGCGTATTTTTCCAAGACGAACGCAATGGCATAGCCCGTTTCCCCTGATTCAGATTTTTAAATTTAATTCTGCCCTGTTTTATATTATAGCTATTTATTCAACATACGGGGTGTTACAGGCTCCTTGTGGATCGACTAGGGAATGTCATCTTCCTCCAGCATCTAGTCATTATGATCGCCTAAGTCCTCAGACTGTACGAAGTCTGACCCAACATGAGTGGGTGCCGAACCAGACACAGAGTGTGTAACTGCTAAGAGTTTGTATGCTGACATGGTGTCAGAGATATACTCTTCGGTATTACCATGACTAGATGAGTTAGAAGAACTACTACTGCTTAGCGTATCATTTAAAGAAGAACTAGTGGAAGGCTCCCGAAACTGGGTCATATATCGAAGAATAGAAAGTTGCTTATCCCTACCTCGAGCTCTCGTCCCTTTACCTCTACCTCTCTATAGTAAGATAAAGAGTTTCTCATTAGTACACAAGTTTAAACTAATCCTTTTAAACATAAATTTTCTAATTAAAATAACAAATGAGTTTTATATATATTCATTGTCCAAAATCATGAATATAACCTCCTTTATAAGTTTCAACGTAACATGTATCAGAATTCATTAATTGTCCAAAATCGCCAAAGAATTCTATTTACTTACATCTAGCATTTTAAGTTCATAATCATCCTTTAATTAGTTAAACTACCTACCATACATCACATCCAACAATTAGTTAGTATGTTATCTTCTCAAATTTAACTTTATTACTTTTATAAAAATACTTGCTACTTTGAAATCAAGACTATAAATACGTCTCTTACACATATATAATTCTCTTAACTCATTCTAGGGTATGATTGACCCTATCTCTAATGAGTCACTCCTCCTAGGATACTACTAATCCTATCTCTGATAATTATTCGTCATAGAATACTACCGACCCTATCTTTGACGAGTATTTACTCCATGGAGCCAAGATTTATCGCTAAACCGAAGCTTTGATACCAAATGAGACGTTCCAAATCCAGCCGCGGCTTTAAACCACGTAACTCCAATTCAAAAAGTAAGTTTCAGCGGAAGGTCCTATGATAAACCAAATTCCCGACCTTTGATAGTCGATACTTAACACATCCACGGTGTTCGTGTATCGTAAAATCAGATGTTAGAAACTCAATCATCGTGGTTTTATCGGAGCAAAACACAACTGAACAGAACAAAATATAATATCCAATATATCTTTACAGTGGAAACTTTTACAACGAAAAGCGTTTATTATTAGAATTAAACACATTCTTACACTATCAATCCATATACATCCAAGTATAAATAGTATAGTACATCTTGCCATCCGACAAAGAACTCCAGCTTTTCAAAACCGACTTGAAACTCCTCATCAACCTGTTAATACCTAAAACACACTCAAATCTGACCCAAGCAGAAAGCACTCGGGTCAGGCTTGGATTAACCAGTTTAAAACTAGATAACAAACCATAACCCATATCATACAATCATCAACCAAGTTTATTTTTTTTTGAAATTAATGCTTTTGAAAAATGAAGCTATTATAAGACTCAAGTCCCATCACACAATGCAATGCATACCGGAGAATAGAGTTTTAGCTTATAATGACCAAACATGCTTGATATTGTTATTAATGTCTAGGTGTGGTAAACACTTTCTAAAATAAATGTATAAATCTTAGCTTGCATAATGACCCATTTCATTATGTTGGCTATTAAGTTACAAATGAAAATGCAAAACTCGTATTGGAAGTTGGATTCCATCATTGACCAAGGCAAAGGATCTTTCTTAACCATTTGGAACAATCTAGCAAATGTCCCAGGATCTAGACGCATGTGATCCTTCGGAGCAGGAGTGTCGGCCAACAATAACGGGATAATTGTAATCTTTCCTGAATATCATCCACATAAGTACCGCATTGCCAATTCACAACATATAATTAGTGTCTACTAATATATAACCCTCAGAGTACATAAGTCTTAGAGGAGGATGTTAAGTTAAGAGAATATATTCTCTGCCCCAACTGATATAACATCAACAGAAACTAATTGGTTATATTGTAAAATATAGTGTCGGACACACATCCATTTATAACTCCATCCTGGATTTTGAAAAAACCAAAGGCGCTTTATTCCATGACCCCTCTTGGATGCGAAAGCCCTTGCAACCAGAATCATTTCAAGTACGATTGAATCACTGTTACAATATAACCTCATGATGGGGGATCAGCCCGAGGCATCAACTAGCAATCCTTCCGATGTGAAGATCTTCGGTCTTCAATCACAGTCAATGCTGTTTCTATCATGTCGTTTAGTTATTCACAACGGGTCGAAATGCAGTCATTCCGAATAACTGTCGCATCTTTAAAATCAATAAAGATATATAGATATCACGAATTTGATTCCATTTTGGTAATATTCTTTTATTCCAATCATATTTTACACCTGGGAGTTATTGTTTGAAATTTTATCAAAGATTTATTCATTTTAAACTTTTCGTTTAAATCTTTAATCCGTCATATCACTCGCCCAAAATCATATTTACGATTTCTTAAACTTGTCACTTACGCAAAAATCACGCTTATCTTTATTTATGCAATTTTTTAAACTCATTCCCATTATTTTTTGTTAGGGAAAAACTCCTTCATTCAAACTTTGAATTAAATAAAGGTTCTATTTCAACTTATCTTGGAAAATTATCTTCTCCTTTTACCGGGTTAAATAACAAATATTATTTAAAACATCATTCATGATATACCTCAAACCAATTGGTTTTAAATATAAGAATTCAAACAGAATGATATCAACTTAAATTCAACACCAATTCTCGTAATGAACGAATACTATACATGGAATAACGATATATATATGCATATATATATTGCATATATATATACACACACACATACATATATATATATATATATATTTCAAATTCCTCGAATAGTAACCGTCTACACAACGGTAATCAATACCAAGTATCCAAAGATTATTTCTACTCAATACATATTCTTAATTAGAAGTTTTTTTAAAACTCATCTTTCAAGTTCAATAAACCAATATTTGGAAATCGTTAGTTTATTTTACTTCAATTCCCAAAATGTCATTTTATCGTCTTCAACCAGTTAGGCTGAAGACATAAATTATAGTACGATACTTCATATTTCTTGTCTAAATCACTTTAAAATCATTTATTATGATTTATCATAATTTTTCCATATTTTTAATAATATAAAAATAACTCTTTTATTAAAATTGCTACACCAGAAAAGGTTTTCTGTAGCGTTGATAAAACACTACTAAATCTTTTAGTAGCATTTCGGTAAATAACGCGACACGACATGCAACTAAAAGTCTGAAAGTTTCAGCTGCATTGTAGTAAACGCTACCAAAAATGAATATACTGTAGCGTTTCTGGAACCCTACAAAAGGTTTTTTTAGCAGCATCTTAAAAATGCAACAAAAGTGATATCCATACCTCTTTTTTATTTTTTGTACCATTTTTTGTATGCAGCAATAATATTTTAGCAGCATTTTATTTTTCCTACTATTTATCTTCTGCTGCATTTTATCTCCGTGACAATTTCTTTTTATTAATTGCATTTTACCCCTGATATTTTTGAAATGCTACTAACGTTTCTTGATTGACGTACAACACGTTTTACTCGTCGTTATTTACTGTTAATGGCTCGTATCATTTCCAACAATCACTTATATATAATATCCATATTAAAACCAATCATTAGTCACATAATTATTATTTTCAAACCAACATCGATAATCACCATATCAAATAATTAAAAAATACATTAACTGCATAATCAAGTTTGATCTCCATAATCATTTCAATAATAGTATTTTGACAAAATAAGCAAATACATGTATCATAAGCGTTTACAAACAAGTCTACACAACTAAGACGAACAAAATATTATAATACATAATAGATAAAGTCTTGTTCATGGCTTAGTTACCGACGGTAGTTTGATGTGGTTATTCTTCATTTCAGAAATGCTAATTATCTGTACACAAGTATAATGGTTAATAATTAGAATTGCATACAAGTGCTAATAAGTTACAGAAAAGAAAGCATAAATCGGGATTCTTCTAGTTATAGACCGTCATGTTTTCCTAGGTCTTTTTTTCAGATTTGATTTTGAAGATATGTAAATAAACCATGTGGTAAGCAAAGGGTTGGGAATTGCACAATACTACTTGCAGGAATAATCTTGAAACTAAGGATATACAAGAGAATGGTTTCCATGTTTAAAATTTAAATGAACAAAAAAATTTAAGGTGAGATGAACAAGTTTGATAGGCTTAATTCGATAATGAGAAAATATCAAAGAAAATAACGAATAAGCCGTTTTGTTTATGACTCGGTTCTTTTATAATTATTATTTTACTCATTTATAAAACTATAGTTAAACAATTATATTTAACTAATTCCATACTCCTCTCCAGGCCATGAAGAAGAAAATGAAACACTACCTCTCGGAAAGCACGCAATCCATGCATCAGGTGTTCCTCCTTCCTATCTTTTTTCCAACTATTTTTTGTTTTTTTAGTTTCAAAAGCTTGTTTTTATAAACAAAAAGCCTTTTTGTTTAAGCCCATAAGGCCCAACCTAAACAAAACTAAGATAGCCCAATCCTTTCCTTTTACTTCCCCGTCGCAGGCAATACACACAAGTGTAAAAATTGAGGATGCGGATCAAGATAAATGAGTACTTTAATAAGACAAAACAATTTTGTGCATGGTTACAGTAGTTTAATATGATAATCCAACAAACGAATGATCACCCAGCCCGTATAATCCACAATGCAAAATCTTTATACCAAATCAAATGGACAGTCTAATGAATTAATAATTGCAACTTTAATATGGTAGACAAATCATGATAAAGCAACTTATTTTCAATAATAAACAAAGGGATTTTTTTGAAACTCTTTCTGTTTAGTAATAATAATATTTTATTAACATAGGTCAACCATAAAGAATTTGATGTCAATGTCAATACGAAGATAGCATGTATATGGTATCTCATATGGCATAAAATAGCATTTGTAAACCACATGCACAAGCCATTGCACAAGGGGAATATTCGTATTATGATATGTTAGTATACTACATGTTTCATATAACTTTCCAACATTCGTACCTATTTTAGATATGGAGCTTGCTAGAAAGCCTGAAATATTTTTAGTCAGTTTGTGCGGATCTCATTTTGTGCAGTGAGTATACCAGTGCAATTCAAGGGAGGAACGCAATCCAAGGGTGTTGGTTACTTCCACTCAAACTGACGCACGAATAACCAGGCGAAGTAGCATTATTGTTTATAAATAGGTGGGTACATTAGCTAGTAAGAAGTAAGATTTGGGTAGAAACCACAAGTTTGAGTGCATGCCTCAGTCTTGTTATTAGGAAATAAATATGCAAAGCTACAAAATAGTTGATATCTAAATGGGCAGCCTATAATAATAGCAAGTCTCATGCATGACAGTAACCATCAGTAACCATGCACAAAATTATTTGAAAGTGCCAAAAAGGTCTTACACTTGTGTGTTTTGCCTGGGTAGAGGAAGACAACCTACTCTATTATGAGTCACTTTTCCAATTGCTAAGAAATTATAAGTGATTACTTTAACTAGACAAAACAAAAAAGGGTAAAATGAGGACGCATAACAAGATAAAAGGGTACCAGCAGTGCTTTAAGACTTCAAGTGAAGTGAAACGACCCGAACTTCCCCGTAAAGGAAAACACGAATTGCTTTGAGAACAAGACGAATCAGAACACAAACAGAAGAACATTGCATTGTTAATTACAACAATTCCATTAGAATACAAGAATATACAGAGTACGAATAAATATTACACATCAGAAAAATATCAGAGATTTAAATTACATTACATAGCAGTGGAAAATAATACAAAACACAACTGAAAGAGATACACGGATACAGAGCTTTCCGAATATCGTTCCAGCTGTAAACCAGGATCCTGTGAACATAAATCTGTAAAACCAAACTACTAGCCACCCGTGTGGAAAACATGGGCACCCAGAGTTTAGGTTAAAACAATAAACTCTAGGTCAGTCATGTGACTTGTGTGAGAACTAAAACAATTATTTAAAACTTTATTTTAAGGAGAGTAATTCAAGGGACCACCCCGTATACCATGGAACGGGTTTCCTCCCAAGAATACCAATGCATAAAACAAACAACGCAATGCTTTTTTTTAAAATGAAGCTATTATAAGACCCAGGTCCAGTCACACAATGCAACGCAAGCCGGAGGATAGGGTTTTCCCTTATAATAGCCAAATAATGCTTGATACTTTTATAACAAATCATTTGATACTATTATAAGTGTATAGTATCAAAACAACTTCTAATATAAATGTATCAATCCTAGGCGACATGGGTACCATCTATCATGTCGCCAGTACTAGGCTCTACAAATAAAACCAAAATATCACGTATTGGAAATTAGATTTCCATCATGAGTCGAGGCAAGGGGCAAGCTCCTCACCGACTTCGAGAACTCTAGCAAATGCCTCAGGATTCCCCACAGAGAACCCTTGGAATCAGCTGGGTCGGTCCACACTTACGTTAGTGGATTGGCAATTCCTGAACACACGTTTCCCGATCCGGTCGGACCTATCCATTGGCTCCAAAGTGACCGATATATCCGAGACGCCTCACATTCCAACATCCACAAAGGTATAATAATCAACGATGTCAGGGCTAATAAAACGCTGACACCACCCATAACTATAAAGAAACGTCGTGTTATCCCAGCAGTCCTTATCCCGTTTTTAACTCATACCGAGGTGTGAGGCTCGCGAATTAACGCAATACACAAAGCTACGCTGTATTAAAACCGTACTTTGATCATCAACCACAAGACTCTGCTTTTCAACAAAAGCCTTGATCACTGCATCTCAGCATGCCACATGGGCAAATCATTCCATGCGACTAATATTTATCGATATATAACCTCTGAGCTCGTACGTCTAAGAGAAGGGCGTTAAGAAAGAGAATAAATTCTTCGCCGCCAAACAGATATATATTTAATAGAAATCAATCAACACATAATAAAATCCAATGTCAGACACACTATCCATTTACAAGTCCGTTCTGGGCCTGAACGAAACCGGAGGCACCTTATTCCTCCCCCACATGTCCAATACAGGGGAGAGGTCCTCGCATATCCGTCGATCTCCAAGTACGCCTGGACGATCACCACTTATTACCTCGGCTTGGGTGTACAGCCCAATCAAGACATCAATAATCATCCAAACGATGTGAAGAACTTCGGTCTTCAACCACCATCTTCATCATCGACATATCGTCGAATCAATTATACAGAATGGGTATAAACCCGGCCTTTCCGAATAACTCGCGTATATAATAAACAAGTGCTATAAACCACAACATACGCCTCATTCCAATTCTGAATATTCTTTTATTCAAATATTCACATACTTTGGGAAAGGTTCCCATTAATTTATCAAAGATAAATTCTTTAAATTTATTCTTTAATCTTCCTTTGGATATCATTTCAATCTAATTAAAGATGCATTAAAACTCCACTTGGTTTTAATCTTCCCAAAAATCAATATTAACGATTATTTAACTTGGGAAATCATACCTTGTCTTTAACTGGGTTAAAGAACCAATGTCATTTAAAACACGGTTCACGATAAACCCAAAATAACATTCCATTCCATCCGCCTCTAACCGTAAATTAGCAAGTGAACAATTCCCTAAGTATTAACCCCGAAGGCCGAAACCAACATTAGATCAATAGCCAGGAAACCATTCAACTTAACTAATCTCTAGTTAGTTTCTGATTTTCTTAACTCCATTTGGTCTAAGAACAGTATTATTAAAGATACCATTCATGACGACCCAAAATTTCATTCCAGTGTTAATCGGATTAAAGAACAAGTGTTATTTAAAACACCATTCACGATAAACCCAAATATCAATTTCAATTTCAATTCAATTCCAATTAAATATTGATTAATTGGTATACTTCATTAAATCTAAATAAAAAGATTTAATCTTTTCTCAACTGGGTTTAAGAACAGTGTTAATGAAGACACAATCCACGACAAACCCAAAATCACATCAGTCTCTAACCGTAAATTAGTAAGAGAACAATTCCCTAAGTATTAACCCCGAAGGCCGAAACCAACATCAGATCAAGACCCAGGAAACCATTCAACTTAACTAATCTCCAGTCAGATTCTAATTTTCTTAACTCCATTGGATTTAAAAACAGTATTATTAAAGATACCATTCAGGATAAACCCAAAATCCAATTTGACATTAAATACAAGGCTCTGAATAGAAAATATATCGGCTTATATACAATATCAAATTCTGAAACCAACAAATATCGTATTGGATTAACGATATATATATCTTCTAAATTCCTTCACAATATCCGTATAATTACGAAATCCAATATTGAAATATCCCTAGCATAATTTCGATTCAAATCCATTCCAATTCATATATTGGAAATCTTGGTTACTTTTAAAACCATTTCAAATCCAATTTATCTTAAAAATATTGGATTTATTATTCTATTTCAAAACTAGTTCATTTCGATAAAATATATTTTTATCTTTTAAAATATGGAATTTTTCATCCCAATTCTTTCCAAATCATTTATTACGATTTTACACAAAATATTAATATTTTTAATAATTTTATATAGGCCCGTACAGTCAATTTCCATAAACGGCCATCGAACTGCACTTGCAACGACCTTTTCCAAATTTGATTTGGACATGATTCTAAATCCAACCGTTAGATTTCAAATCTCTAATGTTCATTGGAAAGCTCTTTTCGATTCGAACCCAACGGTTTTGGTTTTTGGAGAATCCGACGGTCGGATCTCTAGTAATGTCCGTTCGAAGTCAATGGTCGAAATTCGCGAACTGCCGTAGCGCGACGCGTTCTATTCAGGCCATTATTAATATAATATATATATTATATATATTTCATCGATTTCCATTTATAACATATCTTATAAATCGTTTTAAATTCGTTTTCAAAACGATTTCAACTTCATATTCAATTTCAAATCAAAATTGAATATTTTATATCATCGATATATAAATGATAGTATTTTCAAAACATTATATTTTGAAATCATTTCCTTTTCGATATTCATTATAAAAATGAATAAAATCGATATAAATATCGTTCACGTCAAAATGGTGTTAATCTAATCAACACGGCTTTATATATTTAAATATATTCATGTCCATCCCAAATCTGACATCAAAATCATATTTTGATCTTTTACTGAATATTATTTTAAAATACTCTTTCTTGCTGAATTGGAATCAGACACAGTCAATTACCATATAATGTGATTTATATGGATTTCATACACACATGTACACAACAACTATCAAACACAGTCAACCATCATCCAAAGTGCATTCTACACTGCATAAGCATCAAATATAAATGTTCAACGCTTATAAAAGTCTGTCAACCAATCGAGTCTAGTGTATGTCATATATCATCCCAATACCTGTGTGGGGTTTCAATCAACAAATAATGAATTTTACTTGTGCAGTTGGGCGACGTGTAAAATTGATCGTCCCAATCAATATCAGTCCAATGTGTGTACATAAGCAAATCGTCGTTCGATTTGTTTATAAATATTTATTTTATTCCTATTCACGTTAAAAATTATATTTTTAACTATAAAATATTTATTTTCATTCCACATCACAAACAATTTTCACAACATACAATCAAGCAAATAAGTCGTCCATAGTCTGTGGACGATGGGTGTTGGGTGCTGCTAAGCACCGTCTGCATCCTAGTATATATTTTAACTAGAAAATAAATTAAAAGTGAGGAGTTATCACCTTTGGGTTCCACTCTGCCGTGCTTTGATTGTCGATCTATGTAGCATGCCTACGTTAAAAATTATATTTTTAACCAATCAATAATTATTTCTTTGTATGATTATTTTATAAATGACTTACATAGGCTAAAAATTATATTTTTATCTTTCTAAAAATAATTTTATATTTTTATAACCATGCTACATAGTTAAAAATCACATTTTTGTACCGCTACTATATAGATAAAAATCGAATCTTTCTATCGCTAATGAATATATAAAAATCATGTTTTTACATTGCCATTCAAATGATAAAAATCATATTTTTACTTTGCTACATATATGATAAAAATCACATTTTTATATCGTCACTTCATATATAAAAATCGTATTTTTATTTTATTGCTACATATGTAAAGATTAAATTTTTACTATCTCTATAATATAAAAAACATACTTTTATAACAAAGATTATATTTTTACTTCTCTACATATATAAAAATCATATTTTTATATCGTTACATACGTTATAAAGATCGCATTTTTATGCCTTCAAAAAAATCATAACTTTATGTTTCTAAAAATCCTATTTTCCATTTCATAAAAATTCGACTTTTCATATCAAAGAAAACCATATTTTTTATCAAAGAAAATCAATTTTTTTCCAAATCAAAGAGTTCATAAAAATCATAGAATTATATTCACAAAAATCAGAGGACTCGCGTTTTTAGGGTTTCAGATTGGGTTTGATTTCTCGCTGCTGGAGAAACGATGGTGGAGGGAAAGGCTTGTTCGCGATTCGACAGGAAGGGGGTTGGACTACAGATCCGCGGAGGTGCTCTTCTGATCGAAGGTGGAGCGGCTTCAGGTGGGCGGCGCGCCTCTGCTGGTCTGCACGAGGTCCAAGGGGATGGGAGGGGGCTCTCAACTGGTGGTGGTGGGTGTGGGCTATCGGGTTTTCCATGTTCCTAGAAACGAGAGCAGGGGAGGGGGAAAATGGACGTCGCGTGAAGCAGGGGAGGAGGGGATGGTCGTCTTCGAGGTGGAGGAGGAGGCGGTCGCGGTGGATGGAGGGGGGTACGAGGCCAAGCGATAGCGGTTCCTCCATGGTTTTCTTTTTTTAATTCTGAATCTCGATTTGAAGGAGTGAGGGAGAAAGGGGGTGGGGTTACGGTAGGTAATATATATATATATATATATATTGTTTTTATATTCTAAAAAGCAACTTTTTATTTCGACCTCCAAACGAGACCCACCGACTGTCATCCATAACTAATTACCCCCATTCCGAACGCAATGGGAAATGTATCGTAAGCTGATTCGATCGTTTCGATCATTTTTAGTCAAAATCAAAATATAAATCTATATATTGAATTTGAACGCACATTTCAATTTACCGGGGCCACATACGAACTCTAAAAATTCCAGAAAAATATTTTCTAGCTTCGTATTGACGATATGGTTCTAACAAATCTAATTTCATCAAATTTGGAGACAGTTTGAAAAATGGCCATTTTCTGGTCGATCCAAATTGACTGAAACTGTTAAAACACGTTTTAATTCGCCACGCTCACATATTAATCCCAAAAATTGTTATTTTTGGAATCTAGTAATAACTTGACATCCCGGATCCAACACAAGTGGTTTCGTCGAAAACGGAGGTCGTTTGCAAAATTTCCATTTTTAAGGGCCCAAAATTCCATAGCGACTATTCTGAATCTTCAACTGGGCGTAACTTTTTATTCCTGCTATGAAATTTGGATTTTTCAGATTCTTTGGAAAGATATTTTCAAATAGATCCTAACATTTTTGATTTCACCAAAATCCGGTTCATTTTGAATCCTGTACATTCATTTGAAATTTGAAATTGAATTTTCAAGCTACCGCACCATTTCCAATTCCTTTTATAATTAAAATAAATATTTATATTCTAACTTCGATTCGAATAAATATATACGTTCTGATTCTATTCAAAATATATTTCTCGTCGTTATTATTTAAAATAATTCATTTTAAACATTTAAAATTCATTAAAATTGCCAAAATAAAAAATTTATATTGGTTCGGATTTTCCGGGTTGTTACATGAAGCAGTTTCATCACCCACAATTTTCATGCACCACCTACCATTAGAATTACTAGGCCTTAGTGTCATTGCACTTTCATATCCATAATTGTACCCATTAGAGAGAACTGCCACCAAGTAGTTTCCAACTGTTGTTGAAGTAGTATAATATTAATATTGGAACATAATTAAATGTGATAACTAGTTCATCCCACACATAAATTAAAGAAGTGCATGTACATTTGTCTCATTAAACGAATATAAATCAGGTCCTATTTTCCAGATTTGGAACATAAACATTATAACGAACGATGAACATAAGCATTGTAGCCATATTATTTTTATAACATCAACAGATGATACTCACTTGCCATTGATGTCAATAACAACTTCAATCTACATTTGCAAAAGCAAACAGTAGCAGACACCACCAGCCACTGAGAGCATCAACTACCACAATCAACATGTGAGAAAACAAAAATAGCAATTGTTACTTTGCCCATCAAAAACTACCGATACATCATCAATTCAAGCATTTCACCGAGACCACCATTGTAACGACCCAGGTTTATGGATGATTTATTTTAAATATTTAATATGGTTTTAAATATCGAGTTGATAATATAAATCGATTTTTATATTGAGTTATCGATTTAATAATCGAAATACGATTTATTTCGAATATATATAATCATCGTAATACGAGAATCTGAAATAATTCAATTCGAAATTTAAACCGAGTCAAAACAATTCAGATAATTAATCAAAATTCTATTTGAATAGAATAGACGAAAATAATAATCTATTATCAAGAAATTAATTTGTTTTGAGTTTAATTTATATCAATTTAAATTTTATATCTTCTCCATATAATGGAATTGGGCTTCGAAACATGTCCTAGTGTGTTCAGAATAGTGGTATAACATTAGAAACGTCGGTTGTTGTGCTCAAATAGGATTTTGGAACCACGACATATATTGATTTTAAAATTAAATGGATAAGCACTGAACCAAATCAAATTAATTATCCTACCCTACTTCCACCAGCTACATTGTACCCATCCTCAGGCCTATTCCTTCATATCGAAGTATTCTTCGTTTAGAGCATCCCCAACACAGCGTGTTGGGGCACATCCCATCACGCTGGTTGGGAAAGCAACTCACCCCAACGGGGTGAGTTGCTTTTATCCTTTATCCAGCTATTAAAAAGCCGGATAAAAAGTTGCTTTTTATCCGGCTTTTTAAAAGCCGGATAACCGTATTATAAAAAAAAAAAATTAACTCTCGCCGCCACTCTTCTTCAGCCTCCTCCTCCCTCTCCTTTCCTCCTTCCTTTTCTGTTTCCAGCCTAGGTTTCGTTTAGCAAAAAAAATAATATATGAAACGTGTTATGAGGGCTCTTCGAAGTAGCGGTAGCCGAAGCCGGAATGTAGATCCAAGTGACGAGCACGAAGAGGTAGAACAAAACGTATCGAGTGAGGGTACGGAAGACCGTGAATCACCGTCCGTTATAAGAAGACGAGTTGCTAGGAGAACCGACGTTTTGGAGTCGCACCGGGACCCAAATTTAAGACCTGATAAGCAATTGGCCGATTTTCGTAAGTTGGCGGATAGAGAGGAGCACGTCAGCACGTTAGTTGACACATCGGTATGTTTTATTTATTAAATATTACTTCTTCGTAATGTCGGACATAAAATAAGTAAGTCTCATTTGTAATATTAGGCTCGAAGCGAGCGAACGCGTGGGTCTTGGGCTGGTGTTGTTCGTCTGTATAGTCAGATTCGTGAGTATGATACAGATGCTACTATTCATACATTTCTCAGTAGTATTGGTTTGGGCGACTTTCTGAGTACGTATTCTCGTCGTATGTACTTACTATTACCGTTTTCATTACATTCGTTGTAACTTCATAATTATTCGTTAAATAGGTGTCGAACATCTTTTAAATAATGATGTTCAATTATGTGGTGCATTGGCTGCTTGTTGGTGGAAAACAACTCATACATTCCACATTGGTTTTGGGGAGATGGGAATCACACCACTAGACTATTCTATGATTACTGGTCTTGCCATAGGCCAAGGGGCTCCTTTGCCGTATGAAGAGGTGTACCAGAACTACGTTACTCTCCATACGTTATTTCCACATCTTAATCTAAATGATTCCATCACCAGTAATTTCCAGATTAGATGCTCTGGTATAAAACTAGCAATACAGAAATTATTGACAAAGCAACCCAAAGTTCATCATTTGGAGATTGCACGCTTATTTGTTTTGTATATGATGGGAAATTTATTTTTCACAAATTCTTCGAGCTCATTGTCATGTGGTTATGTGGCGGTAGTTGAACCGTTTTCATTTGATGGCAGTTCGACTGTGTATGATTGGGGAACACCTATTTTAACATACCTGTATAGGTCATTGGATCTTCAGTGTGTCGTTCGGACCAGGGTGGGTTCGATTACTGGTTTTTGGGAGATTTTACAGTACTGGTACTTTGAGTACTTCCACAATTTGTCTTTTCCCACCGTGGATCCATCATTATCCACTTTCTATCCTAGAGTAAGAGCGTGGAGTGTCGGTAACCGTAGACTGGTGCCTGGAGGACAGGCACGACATGTATTTGCTATAGCTCGCAATCAGATTGAGTTGCGGAGGACGCGTGATGCAGTTATCTGGCATCCCTTTGATGAGTCACGGGGTCTTGCTGACCCCCCCTCGGTGCATGCTCTTTATCTATCTTCGAGGCGGTTTCCACTAGTATCATGCCCCCCTAGTTTAGGTTGCTTCTGGTACTTAGGGGAACGTTGTTGGAGACAGATATATGATGGGGATGCTGTTCCTGATGATCCACACCCACATACAGCTATTCCCAGGCTTTATAGTACTAGTGCTTTACAGGAGCACGCAGACGTGTGGTGGCCTGCCAGTGATTTCATTCTTACCGGTAGGGATTATATTTCTTTCTGGCGTCAGTATTACTCCCCACCTCAGACCGGGAGTTTTGTGCATGCTGCATCTGTTGACTTGGTGTCCCTTCTGCACTCCATACTGGCGTTGAGCCCCCTTTCGTACTTGATGTTTCACAGTCCACGCAGGTTTACCATGCTCCACAGGATCCACCTCCTTCACGCTCATCCGAGGTGCCAGACTACGGTTGGACTGTTGCAGTACCAACTACATACGGATCTGATAGGTATATTGATATACCACGGCCAGAAGTAACGGAGTATCCAGATCCAGCTGTTTTTTCTTATCAGGATCTTTATCAGATGACGTTAGGTCTGCGTCAGGCAATGTATCGCGAGCATCAAAGGAGCATAGAAGAGTTGACTGCACGTATGAACGAGCTGAGGAGCGCTGATGAGGAGCGGTACGGATATAGACCGACATTCGTCCCAGGCAACGACGATATTGAGGATGTGGAGATGGTGCCTGCGGATCTAGATGATGATTAGTTGTATCTTACTTAGTAGACGTTCATGTTGTATTTGCCTGTATCTTTGTTTTACTGTGTTGTCCATTTGTAGTAGGTTATTCAACCGTATGTTTTGTATTTGTATTAGCCTGTAAAGTGTACTCTGCTTGTACGTCCTTATGTGTAACCGTTGTGTTTTTTTATGTTATATGCTTGTTGTGCATTATATGTAATCTGCGTGATCGTGCGTACGTGTTTTTTTAATCACTGGATTTTATTGTGGGGTGTATTTTAAATTACTGTTTGAAATATTTAAGGAATCTTAATATTGTTTACCAGAGATAACAATGAAATAAGTACTAAAATGACGATGCACATACAAGCAATATACAAATTCATTAGCCTAGTCAACTCCGTCTTCGGGTTATCCAAGTATAACGTAGTTTGTAGGCTTCGTACCCAACAAAATCAGTCCCGTACTCTCAAGGTAACGAGAATCATAAGTATCCCGATTCGTTTTAAATATGTTTTCATTTTCAACCGTCTGTATAATCATCTGGTATCTTTCACAAGTATTAACGAAACGCCGATGAGCCATATGAATTTCAGCAGAAGTTCGTGTAGTGGTACATTTATGATGATTGTTATTTAATCTTGTTACCATGGACCAAAATTCTTCATGGGTGAACCCACCTCCATTTTGCAACAGCAGTAATTCTCTTTTATCAACTTCTATATAGCATTTCATGAGTATAAGTAAGTCATGAGAAGAGAGTTCTGTAGTAGTACCACTGGAGCTAGCATCACTTTGGTTGGGACGATTACGGTTAACCACTAGCCTTGCTATGTTTTTGCGTGGACGTCCTTTTGGTTTTTGAACTTGTACTATTTGTTGAGTACCACGAACAACTTCAGTATGAACTGCTTCATCCGCCTCTTCCGCTCGTGTATCTTGAACTAAACCGCCATCCTTTTCCTCCTCCTTGTTCCGTTCATACTCATCAAACATTCTATCTACGAGTTCATCACTTATTACCCAATCGTCCATTTAAGCTACATAGAAACAAGAAACATATTATGTACACACGTAAGTAGGTAACCACTTAGAAGGAATGGATGGTACAAGTATCTCACCTTATCGTCGTGGTTGTTGTAGAACTTACAAAGTTGTAGGTATAATTGTGGGGAAGAAGTGTAAACTATTTAAACACGGGGGTTGGTTAATGGTAAAGATCTATCATCATTAATTGAGTTGTAGGATACAAACATATGACAAGACAACCCTCTGCACCACTAGGGTAACGTGCTATAGATTCTCCAGCGCATAGAAATAGCCTGACGTGACAACTCGTAACGAATATCGATGAGCCGACGACTGCTTTCATAAAACAAAGCCGAAATCAAGGGGACTTGTCGACCTTTATTGAAGAAAAGTCAAAAACTAGGGTCATCCCGCGGGCACTGACATGTCATAGCACCTTAGTTGAAATGGTCCTTAGGTTTCCATATCTCAATTTGTAAACGTGGAGTTAATGTTTTCTGAGCGGAAAGAGCAAAATACTTGGGGATATAAATACATAAAAGCAGAGAAGCTACCGACATATACTATATTATTTCAAAAGCAGCAGATTCCCTCAGCTATGTTACTTTGCAACTGTACACCTTTATCTGAGATTTGACTACTCAGGCACATGAGTGTTTCCCGTGATATGACTTATGCATCACGCGTGAACAGCGCCCGAGGGTATCCTTGTCTGAATTGCTTGTTTCAACATTGGATTCCCCTTGACAGGGTATGGGTCTTCCACTTGAGCATTATTTGTTTTACCAATTCGTGAAAACTATCCGCCTATAAATATATGTCTAAGTAACTACCAACTTGCCTCACTCAAATATCTTTCATCCCATTAATACATTAACCACGTCGCTTAGCACTCATTGCAAATGTCTTCTTGGTCATCATCTACAAACTCAGATGACCAGGCGTATGAAGAGATAAGGCTAAAGGAGCTTGCAGATGAATTAGAGTTTCTCACCGAAATAAGACCCCATAGTGAACCAACACATCTACAGGGGAACATTCAACTTCCACATCAAGCTCTTGGACCACCTGCCGGATTGTCATATGAACAGCCAATCGCTCAACCAACGCAAGAAGTAGAGTTCTATCGAGTACCACCGAATGAGCAAGAAGTTAATTCATATCCAGTTCGTTGCAACTGCGGTTATGCGGTTGAGGTTGTAGTTCGAGCAGAGGGCAACAATATTGGTTGGCGCATGCAGCAATGTCCAACATATCCAAATGGTTGCAGTTACACGGAATGGATAGACCCACCGTTGTGTTCACGGGGAATAACATATGCGAACGAACTAGAACAGGAGAGTAGACGTCTCCAAAAGGATGTCGACCAATTGCGATTGAACATTATGAAACTCCCTTGAGACTGAACGAAAAAAGTGGTGAACTACAGTAACTGTTACCTACTGTATCTTTATGTTTATCGTTGGATTAGACGTCTCCAACACGTTGTATCTTTATAAACTCATGTATCTGTATGTTTATCGTTGGATGTATCACTACACCACAATGGCCAATTGGCAACTCTTATTTTTTTCAACTGCCAACACTTATATGTGTTGTAGACTAGTGACACTTATATGTGTTGCAGTAGCAAAAATGTGTCACCAAAAATGTGCCAACACTTTTATGTGTTGTTGTGCTTGGTCAAGCCTTCTTTTGTAAGGGCAAAAGGGTAACTTGTCGCATATAACCCTAATTGGATGTTCAACGCTCAGTCCTCTAACACTTATTCTTTCCAGGCCGCTACAAACGCAATTACACGTTGAAGATTGAAATCACCGTTCTCATCAACATCAGAGAAACTCGAAAATTGAAATCTGTGATTAAAGAATGGACTTCGAATTAGGGCTTTAGGAATTGGGGATTCTTGGAATCACGGCGGCTTCTAGGAATCACGATTTGAGGTAAAAATTCGATTTCACTTCTAGAAATCCTCTAAACCGTGAGCTTTTTCTTCCTCTAGATCTGAAATTCAGAACATATGCTTCTCGTTTTCCTTTAGTGGTCTGGTGAATTAGAATTTGGCATGAATGGATTTTAGGGTATTTTTTTATTTGCTTTTTTGAAGGTCCTGGCCTATTTGAGAGTCGGTTTTTTGATACTTTGTCCAATGCATATATACTGGTTCGCTGCTTTAAATCCGGTATCAAATCTGATCGAAATATGGCTTGCATCAGCATTCTAGATCCAATTTTGTTGAGCTCCTGAGATTTGTATGAATCAGATTTGTGTAATTGATTTGGGGTGGAAAGCATGTATAAGCTTATTGAGCTATATCTGAAATCAGATCTTACATGAGCTCAGAATTTCCAGTTTGTTCTTGGCATTTTTTTAAAAATAAAACTGGAATTATTATATAAATCCTTGATCTTGCTCAAGGAATTACGAATCTGAGCAGATTGCTTTTATATTTTAATTGATAATCCGAGTGTGAGTTTTGTTATGGCGATATAGTATTACTTGTGTGATCTGCTGTTATGCCATCTAAACTCCAAGTCGCTGATTTTGTTTAAAATAATTTCATCCAAACTTTATGCTAATGTTGATATGCACGTTCTATGTGTAAGAGGTACAACAATATTTTATTAAAGTAAACTCCTTTTGTTTTCTTAAGCTTGCCTTTTCTAATATCTGTTACTTTAATTAAGTACTTCAATAGCCTTATATATATGTTATCATCTGCGCATATATGTATATATGTACGCCATATGTGATCTACATGTTGCATAACTCCTACTTGTCAAACCATTGAGAATCAGAATCTGTTTCTTAGTCACATTTTCAGTTTTCAGTTAAACCATTTTTAACAATGAGAAAATTTTGAAAATAAATTTGTTGTAGAATCTGTTTTCAGATTCAGTTTTCAAAAAATAAATTTTGAAATTTTTTAACCATTTTTAACCATTTTCAGATTCAGTTTTCAGAATCTGTTGCATAACTCCTACTTGTCAAACCATTGAAAATTAACCAATTCAAATACCTCACCTTTAGGTGATCAAAACCTAGGTTGTACAACTAAAAATGTAAGTAAATTACGATAGATCTGCTTACTATTTTTATGTTTTAGTTTAAACATTAAACTAAAAAGAGAAGTGGTGTTAGTTAATTGTCGATAGAGTTAGGCTTATATCCTAGAGCCTAATGTAAAATTTGTTATATATATATAAAGATACAATATTTAAAATAAAATGTATAAGGTTAGCATCATGATCAACTGTAGTCAACTCAAATTCAAAGTCTTCAACCAGATTAATATATTTTGTAATAATTTTTATTATTGGACAGTGATTTTTGTATTTGGCCTAATCAAGTCAAGCGTGGATAATATTGGGAATTTGACTAAAACCAAATTATTTAAATCGTGATATGATATAGTTTTAACGAGGATAATTTGTGTAAGTAATCATTATTATAAGCTATTAATCATAATAAAAATTGTATTTTACTAATAAGATGTACAATCGATAAATTTAACCAAATTGCCATGTTGTACCTGTTTGCATTGCTTTCGAAGGTGGATGTGTCGCCTTAATGTTGATTAAGATCCGGATGATCTTATGTACAATTTATCATCCGCTTATTTTCTTATGTACAATTTATCATTCGCTTATTTTCTCATGCAAATCCGGATGATCTAATGTACCATTTATTGTTCCTGCAGTTCTCATTCGCTTATTTTTTTCTGCACCTCATCATATTGTGTTTGCTCCCTTCATTGGATTTCAGTTTCAGGTGCGTATGTGTATTGAATATTTCAGTTTTAGATGCATATATATTAGTTATATTTAGGCTTGTGGCTATTATATATATATTGGTGGTTGGATTTCCCGCAGTATCATTAGCGGATGCCCGCGGTACCATTAGCGGATGATTACCCTATGCGCCCCACGCTATGATAGTGGATGACCTTCATACCGCGATATCCTGCCTCGAAGCAGGATGGGTATTATTTATGTTAGCTAACATATGTGGATGCAGGAAAACAGGTTGGAGGGATCCAACTGGATTCCTCAAAATTTAGTATTTGTTTGATTTCATATTTTAGTTTATTCTATTTCCTTTGTTATTTCACATATTAAATGTAATCTAAATTGTGTTGGTAGCTGCCGTTATCTTTGTTTAATAAATCATGTAGGTTCTAGGAGAATTTTTAATCATTAGATCATCTCACTTTTTAATATTTTTTTGTAATTTAAAATGCATTTATACAAGAGATTTTTCTTTCTGAACAAGTTAGATAAATTTTGATGATGATTTGCTGAAAATTTCTTGGGTGGCACTTTTTTGAATTTTTTCTTGATTCCATAGTTTATTTTTTTGATCCTTTTTGAATAAATTTCATAGGATTTATTGAGAATGTCGTTTTGCAAACAGAAAAATTGAAATCTTGCGAGGCAATGAATATTGCAATCAGTTTCTTGAGTCGAGGACGTTATAGCACTTGATAAATCTTACTTCAAATGAAGAGACTGAATTCTATAATGAGAAGTAACTCAAACGATCAAACCTTTACAGATGAGATCACTAATTTGCTATTAAACAGTGAATGCTCCAATATTATGTAAAATTTCGAGTTTGATTTTGAGTACTACACATATTTGAAACAAGAGAAAAAAAAAGATGAAATGTTTTCTCAAATCGATACAAAGTGTTTATAATGTGCGAAAATGGGCTTATTAACACATATAAAACATGAAAGAAACAATACACGATTAACACTTATTAGAACCTGCATCTTGAAAAGAAAGTATTAAAGAGTACAAGAGATTAAAAAAAAATTTAACCGACTGCATGACCGAATATCTTTTTACGTCTAGAAACATATCTCCAACTCCGTTTTTCGATGCTCAGTTTCTCTCGCAACTGAGCATTGCTCAGTTTCGAGAAACTGAGCAATGCTCAGTTTTACTCAAAACTGAGCATTGCTCAGTTTCGAGCGAAACTGAGCATTGCTCAGTTTTTCTCAGAATAACTGAGTAAATGTTGTAACTAAAGCATATTATAGTTATTAATCGAGTGACACTGTATTGTCATGGAAATAAAATTTTGCATATTTAAACTACAATTATCGTATATTTGTTTAAACTGTCGTGGCATATTTGAAGTTTTAACTTTTAACAAATGCAGTTTTTTTAAAAAAAAAACCAGTGCAGTTTTTTCTTTAAAAAAAGTCAGTGCAATTTTTTTTTAAAACAAGTGCAGTGCAGTTTTTTTAATTAAACATATGTTGTTTATTTTTTAAACAAATGCAGTTTTTTTTCTAAAAAAACCAGTGCAGTTTTTTCTTTAAAAAAAATCAGTGCAATTATTTTTTTAAAACAAGTGCAGTGCAGTTTTTTTTAATAAAACACATGCTGTTTATTTTTTAAACAAATGCAGAATTTATTTTTCAAAACTGTAATAGCATAGTGTCTGGCCATTGAGTAATGCACTATAAAATATTAGGTATGATTCTTAAGAATTTCTAACACTAAGACGAAAATAAATAAAAAGTAAATAATCCTTTTTTTTAATTGGTAAGGTAACAATCTTACAGAACTTAGATGATGTATTAATTATTTTTTTGAATGTTTTTGATTGATAGTCATGACCGAACAAACATCAAGAAGGTGGATTAGAAATACACATAGAAATGAGGATGAATATACGCACAGTGTTCGGAACTTTATCAGCTTCGTCAAGCAACATTTACCACATGATACTCAGTTATGTGTGTGTCCTTGTAAGAAGTGCAAAAACTCTAAGAGAACTTCAATAGAAATAGTTGAGAAACACTTGATATTTTTTGGTATGCTTCCGACATATGATGTGTGGTTCTTTCTTGGAGAGAGAAATGATACTACCATACAAATGACTCATACATCGGATTTTGTCCAAGAGTCTCACATCCCAGACCAAATGCAAGTAGAAGAGTCTATTAAGGGCACTCTAGGAAATCTTGTTAATGATGCATTTAGAGTACATGATATGCCACAAGTTAGCGGTGAAGTAAATTTTGAAGAGATAAATGTTAAGAAAATGTACCATGAATACAAAAGCAAAGCAAATGAGAAATTATATCCTTCTTGTAAGGATGGACTTACAACTTTGAGTGTTATGATAGAGCTTCATAACTTGAAAAAAGAATTTAATTGGTCGGGAAATAGCATGACAGAATTGTTGAAACTATTTAAAAAATGTCTTCCGGAAGAAAACACATTACCTAACAAGTATCCTACCATGAAAAAAATGTTAAAAGATTTGGGAATGAAGGTAAAATGCATTCATGCTTGCATAAACGATTGCATGTTATTTTGGAAAGAGAACGCTAACATTGTAGTATGTCCTCATTGTAATACGTCAAGATTTAAAGATAAGACAAATGCGTTAGGCGTAAAAAAAATGACAAATCAACCAAGAAAAGTTTTAAGACACTTCCCTATAATTCCAAGGTTGACTAGATTGTACATTATACCGTGGATAGCTCGTAAAATGCAATGGCATAAGCATGCCGATCCTTCTTGGGATTTCATGCGTCATCCCATTGACTCAGCTGAATGGAGATCAATCAAATGTGTGCTATTTTTAGAGCAATGAAAGAATGCAAAAATATACCTAGCAATAAGCGCTACATAGAAGGATCAATTGCTGAAGCATACCTTGTTTCAGAATCAGTTAGATATGCAATGGAGTATATGCCGAACCCACATGATGGAAATCATAGTTCGACACAAGCATCTTTTTTAGATGATGGTGATGATATATATGAACGTCCCATCGTGGAAGGCAAATGTATTAAGCTAACTAGGGTGCAACGTGTTCAAATTCGAAGGTGGATACTTTTTAGTATCGATATTCCTGAAAGAGATGAATATTATACGTATGAATTTTCTCTATATTTTAATAGATACCAATGACATAAAGTATGAAATATATTTACATGATAATATCTAATTTGTAGTGCATATCGCTCGTCCTTAGAAGATGTTTCTCGCGGTAAAAGAAAAGTTACCACAATGGCAGAAGTAATCGTTCAAACCGAATTTATTGATTGGTTACACAAAAAGGTATATTATTTCAATATATATAAAAATTGTAGGTTTTGTTCTTTTTATGTTGGACGTTCAAGTTTGTTCATTCATGGCAGCTTATACAAGAAAAATGCATGAATACAATGTTATGGCAATATGTTAGTGGTCCAAAGTGGGAATCTAAAAGTTATCTTAAGTACAGAGTGAACGGATATACATTTTCTCCTCAACGTTATGATGACAGTCATTCAATCCAAGATAGCGGTGTTTGCATGGATGCAATCACCACATTTGTTGCAAGTGCAAAAGATATAAATCCTACGGATGATGACACTACTTGGTATGGTATCATTAAAGAAATCATAGAGGTTGATTATTATGATTTCCAACACGTTGTATTCTATTGTGATTGGGTAAACATTGCGGATAAGACAAATGGTTGTAAGATTTGTACGGATTCCCATTTGTTGATGGTGAACTTGAAAAGGCTCAAAAATGGGAATGGGGAGTATGACGAGCCAGCTATTCTAGCAACCGAAGCATGTCAAGTTTTCTATGTGCAAGACACTCAAAATTCTGATTGGTCCATTGTTCGACGTTCTCCAAAGCGCATGACAGACAACGTAGATGACTACACCATACCAACCGATTTTCAGTCTATTTTGAGAGAACAACATAATTTAGTACCATTGTTGAAATGTATTTAAATGAAAGAGATGTAATTTTGGAATGAATATTTGTATTGTTTTGCTTATTTAGGTGAAATGCATTAAATGATTTTGCTTTTGGATTTTGCTTTGTTCATTTTTAATATCCATTTGTAAAATCAAATCAAGCACGCATATTAGTTTCAATATGCATATTAATTCTTTTTAATGCAGAATGTCGAACAATTGCATTGGTAGTGCAAATGAAGTTACAAATGAGGAGTTTGAAGCAAATAACTGTCCTCCACCAAGTGGTAAAAAGTACTCAATAGTAGTTGACTTCGATGGTGTTAAAGGTGATGATGAAGCTAAATGGGGCACCAGATGCGGAGCGCTAATTCGTTGTCATATACCAATCGGCTATGGTGAGTGGCGAAATGTTGATGGTTACTATAAAGATATTTTGTGGCGAGAACTATTGGTATGTCACAAATTCACCTTATTTAATTATTTACTTAATGCACAAAATTTATTCTTCGTATTGAAATTTCTTTGTTAAAACAGAATGAATTTGACATGGACATCGATCCTGATCTAGCTCGGCCAATTTTAGAAAAAAAAATCCATGATATTTTCGTACGGTAAAGTCTACTTTGCGAAACAAATTGCTTAGAGTTAAAGGAAACATCATACCCAAGAATATCGCTATCACTAAATGTCCTTCAGACATTGACAAAGTATGGTGGGAGAAGTTTGTAGACAACGAATACACGGATAAGAAAAAAGAGCAATGTAAGAGAAATGCCCAAGCCAAAGCTAATAATACTATCACTCACACGCTAGGAAGAAAATCATACCGTAAAGTTTATGATGAAATGGTAAGCAATCATAGTAAAAATATTTCTTGTGAATACTATTAATAAATAGTTAATTAGTTTAATAATATTTCTTATTGCAGGTTAAGAAAAATCCGGAGGTGAAAGTTATGAGAACAATGGTTTGGAAGGCGGGACATAAAAATAAGAAAACTGGACAAGTTATTCCATCAGCAGCAAAAACCTATGTAAGTTTACACTTTACACCAATCCAACTCATTACCTTTATTTCACATTAACATTACTTAATATGCTCTTCCATTTAACCCAGTTTACTTTGTTTGGCTGAAATACTGGTTAAAATTTAACCCAGTTTACGTAGCTAGCTAGTTAAAATTTATTTGTTCCTAAATAGTAAAAAAAAAACCCAGTAAAACCACCATTTTTTCTTGGTCTATCATATTCAGTTTTTGCTCGAAACTGAGCATCAGTTTTTGAAACTGAGCGTGCTCAGTTTCGAGCAAAAAACTGAGCATTGGTCAGTTTTTCTCTGAAACTGAGCAATGCTCAGTTTCGAGAAAAAATGAGCAATGCTCAGTTTTTTGCTCGAAACTGAGCATCAGTTTTTGAAACTGAGCTGCTCAGTTTCGAGAAAAAAACTGAGCATTGCTCAGTTTTTTGCTCGAAACTGAGCACTTACGATTATATCTATTCCAAGTTTTCCCACTTCAGTTTACGTTGAATGTAATTAGTTATGTATTGTTCTATTGCTCGCATATCATCATTGTTAGCTGCTTTGTTTCATTTATTTTTCTCTTTGTTAGCTGGAAGTCTGTTGGGTGTATAATACATCTGACCATGGTAATAGACAGTCTGACCTTAAACCTTGCCGTGAAAACCTGTGTTTTGGGTAATGAATCTACTGTAGATCCCATTGTGTTCCCAGTATATGTACTCGCTTCTTGTTTGTCTTTATACCCTTAAAACTGGTCGCTATTTAACTCTGAAACACGCATGCATGCATTCTAGCGGGCATAGAAAAAATCATGTGTGAAATTTTATTATATAAAAAAAAACATTTTGAATTTCCTGACATTATAGTTATGCATATGGATTTTGTCCTTGTCCAAAATATATTTTGCCAGTTTCCATATTAACTCACCTTACATTATTGCCTTATATGCATGGACTAGTTATATTTGCGGCATTTTCTTGCATACTCTTTTGCACTTCTCTGATTATTGTACTGGAATTAATTGATAGGTCGTTTGCTCAGTTTCGAGCAAAAAACTGAGCATTGCTCAGTTTTTCTCAGAGACTGAGCAATGCTCAGTTTCGAGAAAAACTGAGCAATGCTCAGTTTTTTGCTCGAAACTGAGCATCAGTTTTTGAAACTGAGCATCAGTTTCGAAGGCGTGGAGCAATGCTTGTTATTTCTGTTTCGCAAATTTGTTTTGATCAGTTTCGCAAAAAAATAAACAAATCCTTGTTCATTTAGTTAATACAAAATGTTATTTATCAGTTTTGCAATTTGTTATTTCTGTAAAAATGAGTGGGTTTATATTTTGTAGGCACTTGTGGAGGAGGAGGAAAAAAAACAGGATTTGGAATGTAATAGCAACGAGCATGCAAACATGTTTGATCTTGACAATGATCCTATCGCCAAAGTTTTTGGTTCTGATAAAAGGAAAAATTATTGTCGTGCAATTAGCTCCTCTTCTTCCGCAAAGCACGTAAAGATGATGCAAGCATCAAAAGCAATTGCCGACAAGAATAAAAAGGACGATTTTCGTCAATGGTCTATGGAATTACAAAATCAGGTTGCAAATCAAGTGGCGAGTCAAGTGTCAATCCAAATCAACGATGCTCTTAAATCATTTGCTTCATCCTTTCTTACTATGGTACCGGGGTTACAACAAAACGTTAGTGGCGGTGTTATGACGCCTATGACAGAAATTGCTTCTAATTTGGATAAATCTTCACCGAACGTTGATATTGCTAATTCGGTGATTCCATCAAATGATGTTGGATCATCAACAAAAGGAAAACAATTTGTAATGCTATTATCACAAGATATGAAGAACGTAGCAAAAGCTTATATTGCTACGCAAACCATGTGTCATTTTAGAGAGATAGTGCCAGATGTTGAGAAAGTTGTTTGGATAACAGAAGTTTTAGATCCGGAAGCACCCATTTACGATGGTCCTCAAAACGGACATTACAAGCTTTGTGAATTCTCGGATGGAGGCTTTGTGATATGGTCCATGTTTCGCTTTCATAATATCTAAAATTCTATGTATCTTTAGTAAAACTTTGTATTGTTTCTTGTAATTTGAACTTGATATTATGGTATTTTAAATTTGAAGCATTATGCAAAAGTGACATTATTGAATTTGAATTGATGTGTTGAATTGTATATATGATTGAAAATCATAAAAACATGTTATATAAGTGTTAGCAATTTATGTATGCCAACATTTATAAGAATTAGTAGGATTATGATACTGACATTTATAAGTGTTACCATATCTTATGGTTCCAACATTTATAAGTGTTAGCAATGAATATGTTTGTAACTCTTATAAGTGTTACCATATCTTATGGTTCCAACATTTATAAGTGTTAGCAATGAGTATGTTTGTAACTCTTATAAGTGTTACCATATATTATAATTCCAACATTTATAAGTGTTAGCAATGAATATGTTCGTAACACTTATAAGTGTTAGCAGTTGGTCTGCTTGTAACACTTATAAGTGTTAGCAGTTGGTCTGCTTGTAACACTTATAAGTGTTACAGGAAAATTCCTCACAGGCCCTTAGTGACACATAAAAGTGTTACAGAAATTGTTTGTAACACCTATACTTGTTGGTAATCCACTGTTTTCGTGTAGTGTATCTTTATGCGTAATATTGTTTGTGTCAGTAAAATATTGAACCATGCACGTTGTTTGTCATCAAACGCGGAATCTTCACCAACCGACATCAGTAAAGGGGACGACCCATGGTTTCAACTAAAGTGGTTTCAGTATCACAATTATTGAGTTGTCGCGTCCGGTAAACTGTACACACTTAATATCACAATTCAAGCTACTGTACGCATGTGATACCCCTTATTTAAATAAGTAGTGGCAAACAAGCTCGTATCTCAAGGTACGTAGGTCATAAACCAATTTTAAAGTACTTCATTCATCCGAAAGAGAAACACTTAAACAACATAGAACTGGAACCTAGTACATAAGCAAATGCGAAAACAAACAACCAACATTCTCAAAGTACAACAACAATAAACAGGAACTTAGTTTGTAACCAACGATACTACGCATTTATGACAAACCCAAGTCTAGTTGCCTCAGCAACTATCTTCTGCAAGCGCCTTATTTCCGCCTGCGCTTCCAAGGCGTACTGCAGCCCTCGTTCGCACATTGGCGGGTCAAGCCACTGCATAAAATTACAACATTGGACTTCGTTCGGGTAATACCGGTGGTCCTCGAAAGAAGCGCAACCAAAAAAACGGCGACCAACATTTTGTTCCGTTTTAGCTACAACCACGACCGATTCGTCCCCACAACGACAAATTGGGTACTCTCCACCCGGTACTGTAGGCCCAATGGGGTGTAGCGGCTCGACAACACGTCCTTCGTATAATATCTGTTTACCAGGCGTTCGATTTGCAACAACTGCGCGTAAACGAGCAGTGAGCGAAACTTTTTTCGTCTTCGGCGGAACGGAAGGTTCCTCATTATCTTGAACAACTTTTTCCTTGCCCTTCTTACTACGTAGGCCTTGACGTGACTGTTCAAACGCGTCGTAGCATTTGTTCATCTCTTCATCATCAATATCCCAGTTTGCCATTGCTGAAGCAGAGACGAAAATAGGGCATATTTATATACCTATATGCGAGCAAGATGGAGACATTATTGGCATACAACTGCACTTTCACGGGATGAGTAGTAGAGCATAACAATAATTGGATACCCGTGATACAATTACTTGGTTGCATCCTTTAATTGAATACCCGTGATACAATTATTTGGTTGCATCTATGACAATAATTGGATACCCGTGATACAATTATTTGGTTGCATCCTTTAATTGAATACCCGTGATACAATCATTTGGTTGCATCTATGACAATATTTGGATACTAGTGAGACAATTATGTGGTTGCATCTTTTTATTGAAAGTGTCGTGTAATGAAAGTGTCACTTCCGCTACAAGACAACCAATGTGTTTGTCACTATGTCCAAGGTGCATATACCATTATATTTAAAGTGCTGTCATCTGCTCATATTTCATACAATCAAAACATATTCGAATTCAACCAAAACATATTGGCTAACCAATGAGTGCCTTAAAAAATTTATGGTGCTGTGCTTCTAGCTCTTCTTCCTCCTCAACGTCGGATGAATATTTTGCGCATCGTAAAAGAGAACTACACTCTTTTCATGAAGAAACAAGATATGCGATAGAACGAGATACTGCTGAAAGCTCAATGTCAACCCAAGGTGGAAGCACTGATGGTAGAAAGGATTTGCGATACGGACGGGACTATCCCGCTGGACACAATCAACTGGTCAGGGATTACTTCGTGGCAAAACCCGTATACGGAGATGTTTATTTCCGCCGAAGATTTCGTATGTCGAAAACTATATTTACTCGAGTACTTACCAAAGTTTCCGCAACCAACGTATATTTCACACACAGAAGAAATGCCATCAAAGAACTGGGCATTTCACCACTGCAAAAAGTGATTGCCGCACTACGTATGCTTTGCTATGCAAGTTCCGCTGATTCGTTGGACGACAAAATCAGAATTGGTGAGTCAACGACCGTAGAATGCTTGAAGCAATTTTGCAAAACCGTTGTACGTGAGTTCGGTGAAGAATATCTTAGATCGCCAACAGCTCATGACACTGCTAGATTATTACTTATGGGGGATCAACGTGGATTTCCAGGTATGTTGGGTAGCTTGGATTGTATGCACTGGACATGGAAAAATTGTCCAGTGGCACTGCAAGGACAATACAAAGGTCATATGAAAAAGGCTACGATGATTTTAGAAGCTGTTGCATCGTTTGACCTTTATATATGGCATGCTTTTTTTGGTGTTCCTGGATCGCTAAACGATATTAATGTATTACGACAATCCTATGTGTTTAACGATTTGTACAATGACCTCTCACCCCCTTGCAACTACAAAATTGGTGAATCACAACATTCCGTTGGTTATTATCTTGTAGATGGAATATATCCGAAATGGAAGACACTAGTGCAAGCATACAAAAAACCAAACAATGCAAAAGAAGCCTTATTCACGAAACAACAAGAGAGCTTGAGGAAAGATATTGAAAGGGCATTTGGAGTACTTCAAGGTAGGTTCCACATACTACGAAACGAAGTACACTTCCACGATAAATCTGCTATAGCTGACATCATGTACTGTTGCATTATTTTACATAATATGATTGTTGAAGAAGAACGAGGAGGATATGAACTCCAACTTCGAAA
Source organism: Allium sativum (assembly GCA_030737875.1). Classification (NCBI taxonomy): domain Eukaryota; kingdom Viridiplantae; phylum Streptophyta; class Magnoliopsida; order Asparagales; family Amaryllidaceae; genus Allium; species Allium sativum. Next base: position 482,611,286 of record CM060919.1, on the reverse strand, counting down.
CTACCCGGACATTGCGGTGGAATTTAGGAAAAAACCATATAAGGACCCAAATACATTTGCAGAATACTTGCAGCGAATGGAAGAGGTGCAAGATCCACAAGCTAATCTAGAATTACGAGAAGAGCTTGTTGAACACTATTGGGAGCATGCGGGAAACCAATAGAAAATTACTACCTTAACGATTGTAGTGAAGCCGTTATTATCTACGATTTAGTGTGCTTACGTACTTATTATTTATATTTTATTGTAAATTAATGCTTCTATGCTTTCCTTCCCTGCCAACTCTACTCCGTAATCTCGTTCTGTGATGACATTTTATAATATTGCTGCAACTAATACCTCATTCACCGAGTAACAATTCAAAGGGCAATACAACTTAATTATAAACTTAAAGTACAAGACCTGAATTAAAATACTAAAACAACAACATTCACTTAAACACAACTACACTTAAATTAGAACATATCACTGAAACTGCCTAAAGTGTGTTACGTTTCTCGAACTCTTCAAGTCGTTTTTCCATGTACCTCCTTTGAATTGGATTTAGATCGTCCAGCTTGACACTCATAAGTGCAAAATCATATACACTTTGTTGTCGAGCTAACTCTTCTCTTCGTAACTCCAATTCGTTGATTCTCATTTGTTGAAGCTCTTCATGTCGTCGTTGTTTTTCCGCTGCTCTCTCTCTTCTCTCTATTCTGGATGCTTCCTTTGTTTCCAAGTACTGCTGGTTTGATTCCTCCGCGGCTGCCATACGTCCATCGAGTTGCTCGTAATACTGGCTGTAATCTTTCGAAGCCTTTTTATTCGCTTTGTACTTCCCAGGTGGACGTCCTCCTGAGCCCCTTGTAAAAGGGGTTTCTTCGTTTGAACCATTGCTCCCGGGACTAACATCTTCGCTCGGCCATAGTGGCATGAACCGCTGTGTTGTATGCTCCTGTCGCACATTGCTCCATTTATCTTCTCGCGCAAGTATATCATAGCAATTGTGCATAGTGAACGGTTGGTTCTTTGATTTGGCCATATACACTTCATTTGCTCTGCTAAGCTGCTTTACAGTAATTAACATAAACGAAAATAGGATAAAACAAGAGAAATGAAAAGGGTGTTTTCAAAGTTAGTACCAAGTCCATGTCGTTTGCTCCACTTTGCTGTCTACTAGCCAACCCACTCATTATTCCTTTCCAAAGTTGACAACAAGCATTGATTCTCTTCCACGACTGCTTCAAAGAGTCAATCGATCTCGGAGGCTTATATGGACTTCGACTGTTGAATAATTTACAAACCGAACTCCAAAAAGAATTTTCAGTTTGATTAGTTCCTTTCACGTTATCTTTCGAACACTGAACCCAACAAAACGCTAGTTCACCTTGTTCATCAGGTGTCCATTTGACCATTTTCGCAACCTTCGCAGGCGGACGATTCATAACTGAATCGGGAATCTCATTGATATCAATTCCCATTTCGTTGTTTTCTACACTATCATCACCGTACAGCATGTTCAAGTTTCTACATAGTTGGGGAGAATTATTTGGAAATGTCGCTTCATGTTGGCTACTAGGAGATGAATATGGTTGACTGCTAAATGATTGTTGAAACGAGGAGTTATGCCCATAGGCGGATACTTGAGTGTTTTGAAAATTATTAGAATTTTGTTGTGACGGGTAGAAGTTATGATTTTGCTGTGGTGGATAACAAGTAGAAGTGTTGTGCATTGTACCTGAGTTAAAATGTTCGTTCCGTTGATAAGAAGTTTGCGTTGGAAAATCTTGCTGCAAGTTGTATGACTTTGGATTGCTTTGTGACGCCATCTTCGATTTTCCTTTATTATTCTTGCTGCTTGGTTTATTCGACATCACAATTGGATGATCAAGATACTTGTATCTGATAAATTTGGTAAGATAGAAGAGAAAGAAGTGTGGTTGAAAGTAAAAATTTGATGTGTATATAGAGTAGGGAAGGGGTAGGGATAATGGAGCGGGGAAGGAGCAACGGCTAAAAAAATAGCCGTTGCCCTTATACGGCTTTAATAAAGCCGTATAAGGGGTGGGCAGAATTAAATGTCCACCCCTTTATACGGCTTAATTTAAGCCGTATAAGGGGAAATGAAATTCCCCTTATACGGCTTAAATTAAGCCGTATAAGCCATATTCGGCTTTTAATAAGCCGAATATGGCTTATGTTTATAGCAACCCCCGTGGTTGCCTTGGTAACCTTCGGGGTTGCCAAGGCAACCCGGATGGGACTTGCCGACCCCCTGTTGGGGGTCGGTTGCTTCGTGACCCACCCCCCGTTGGGGATGGTCTTATAAGTGCACTGTGATACTTCCCTTTTCCCTCTTTACTTCTTGTTCTGATTGTTTTTTCCCTGTTTAGATTAGAAAAATCGAAGCACCTCTTCTACCAAATTCATTCAAGAATTAAAATTGTTGGCTTTTCTATAAATGTCCTTGTAGATAAACGACCTGCCAGGATCTTATGGAAAACCAAATCGAAGCCATCTTTATATTCGATCCTTCACAAATAAATTAAAAATTGAAATCCTCATGAAATCAATCAATTTTATACTCATTGATCTCGGCGAAAGCTCCTCTTCAAAATTGCGGAACTATGGTAGGGTAAGACGTAGTTCGATGTTGCTCGAAATTGGGGATTTTGATTATTTAAACCGCGAATTTAAGGAGCTGTTGATTGGTAGAAAGGTGGTTTTCAGGTCATGCTCAGAAGGAGCAGGTGACTGACGCAGCGGTGGAGTTCAGGTTTGGTTACGTATTGGTTTGAGGGGATTATTTTTTGTGCGATACTGATTGTGGGTGGTATCGCGAATCTGGGGTCAGCGTCGTTTTCATCAGGGTTAGCTCGAGATTGACCAAACGAGGATGAAGATGAAGCGAAGTGGAAAGAGGAATCGCGGCTATATTCTGGAACCCTGGAGTTTTCTAATAACTTAGGCAAGTTCGAATTTTTTAATTCCTAGAATCAGCTCCTAAAACCGCGATTTTACAAAGAGATTGAAAATGAATCTGTATTTTTGTGGAGTAGAAAATTGGAGGAGGGGCCAGTGTAAAAAGGGAGATTATGGAGATGTACAGGAGCGGATTCATGTCATTACGCATATACAGGGAAATTCTAGGGCGGTCAACGTGAAGGCTTCACGAACCAGGTACTTATCGCGATCATGATTTGGGGAATACAGTTGTTTGTTTGTTTTTGGTCTAGTGTTGCAACCGGTACTGGATTTTTAAGAAGTTCAGATTCGTACTGTTGAAGGAAGAGGGATGCAGTAAATGGTCAGCAGTGGAGGAGAATTGTTTGGTCAGTAGAAGCTGATGGGTTTAAGAAAGTGGCATTAAAGTGAGAGGACGAGAGGTATACATTTTTATAGAATAATTAATTTATTTATGATAAAGATTAATTTAAATAAATAGTCGTTTAATCGTTAAAAATCAATTGATCGTAGGAACAAATATACTTCATTCGAGTATATTCATAGCCAATGTCATGGAAGTTAACGGGGTATTCGTTAAACAAAATCATGGTGAGTAAATCTCACTTAGATTTATTCAAATTATTTTTATTAGTTCAAAATAATTGTTTATTGGTTGTTTGCTCGCATTGAAATATTATTGTGGCTATTATATATATATATATATATATATTGGTGGTTATATATATATATATATTAGTTATATAGGATTGGTGTTTGTGGTTAGTATATATATATATATATATATATATATATATTGGTGGTTGGGTAATTCTTGCAGTACCATTAGCGGATGCCCGCAGTATCAGTAGCGGATGACCCTATACGCCCCACGCTATGATAATGGATGACCTTCTATACCGCGATATCCTGCCTTGAAGCATGATGGGTATTATTTATGTTGGTTAACGTCTGTGGATGCAGGAAAACAGGTTGGAGGGATCCAACTGGATTCCTCAAAATTTATTACTGTTTATTTTCACATATATTATCATATACGATGTGTTGATTGATAATTGGATGGTTTGATTGTTTAAATATCACTGGGCCCAAAATGTTGATTTATAAAAAAACCATGAAAAGGATATTTCGAGATTTAAAATGGAAAAATTATTTTTCAAAAATAGAATTTGAATTTTGAATGGGATACAAAGATATTAGCTTGTTTTGAATAAATAAAACAAATATTGAATTTATAAACGATGTTTATAAATTAAATAATACATGAAATTAAAGTGGTGAATTTATAAATGATGTTTATAAATTAAATAATACTGGAAATTGAAGTGGTGAATTTATAAATTATGTTTATAAATTAAATAATATAGGAAATTGAAGTAAATTTATAAATGGTGTTTATAAATAAAATGGAATGATTTTCATTGGATAATCAGGGAATTGAAATGAATTTATAAACGGTGTTTATAAATGAAGTGGAAAAATTATCATTTGATAATTTGATTATTTAAATTCAAATGTGAATTTAAAAATAGAAATAGGGAATAATTTTAAAGAACTAAATGATGAAATTTATTTTGATGTTCAGAATATAAATTGAACTAGATGAATCCGTAAGGACTTATGATTTGAATTCGATTAGTTCGAATTTATTTAAATAAAATATGTATAGAAAAAATATTAGGATTATATTAAATAGAAGTTAAATTTAATATTAAAATAGATTCTATGTTATATACAGATAAGTTAAAATAAATAAAATATTCCAAAAATAAGATTTTGGTTTTTAAATACACTTCGAAATGGAACTTGTTGAATATATATAACAAGCAGTTTATAAACGATGTTTATAAATGTGGTGAATTTATTATCAAGAGATACTTTATCATTTTAAATTCAAGTATGAATTCAGATTATAATTTGGAATCATTTCAAAAAAGGGAACGATAGTTTTTATTTCGGAATTCGGAATATAAAACGAATTGAGTTTAAATAGATTTGAAATGAAACTTGTTTTTAATATATAAATATGGAAGTTGGATTTATAAACGATGTTTATAAATCGAGTAAAATAAATTATCATGTGATAATTTAGATGTCTAAACTCAAGTATGAATTTAAAAGTGAATTGGGAAATAGTTTGAAATAGAACGATAAATTTTATTCTGGAATTGGAAATATAAATGAAACTGAGATAAATCTAAGGATTAAAAATTAGAATTCGATTATATTGAATTTCGTAAATAATTTACTTATAAAGGAATGGAATTCAGTATAGAAGATTTAATTATAACTGAATTATAAAATAATCAACGGTTAGGGAAAATCATAAATATCAATTTGAATTATGAAAACAGGATTAATCTACATTTAAAAATATGGCTGAATGGAAGTGAAATTTATAAATAAACAAAGTTTAAACGTTTATATATAAATATAATTAAACGTACAAGCCGCAGCGCAGTAGTTCGTAATTTGGCATTTCGAACTTCAATTGATTATACATAACTCAATTTATGTCGCAATTCTTTGAAACAAGAATCGTCAGGACCGATTTGATAATAGTTTTCTAATAAAAGAGAAAATTTTGAATTTCATTGTATAGATTTTGAGTTATGTAAAAATCAAATTTCCAGAAAAACAGCGCCATAGCCATTATTAAACCATAACAGTTTATTTAAATAAATAAAAGGATTTTATGTAAATAAAATCCGAATTTCCATTAGAAAAACCCAGATTTGAGATATAAAATAAATATGAACTCAAGTGGAGTAAGTGAACTGATTTTTGAACAAAACCAGATTTCTAATTATTAAATAGAATTAACTAATTTGAAGGATAATTAGTTAATGGGATTTTGAATCGAAATTGGCTTTGGATAAGAGAATTGGGTTAGTAAATTCATATTCGAAATCGAATATGAAACTTGAGTTGAAAATGGAATTCGATTGGTTTATAAGTCAATTAAAAATATAATTGAACGTGATATGCTCAATTAAAAAGCGAAATGGGCAAAAGGAGCCAATTAAAGAATAAACTAGTGAACTAAGTTAAAAATGATCGGATTGAGTTGGAATAAATTAGTAATGGACGTATATGGGGTAGACAGGAATGGAATGAAGTGTATGAAGATTATATTTCAAGTGCCCGACAAAAAGGTACACGTTTAAATTCCATATGAGATTTTATGTGCCGAATCGGCAAGCCACGTGGCTTTTTTCATTTTCTTTTTGAATGGAAAGGGCCTAATGATGGGGTTGAGGTTTGAACTATCAACCGGTACAAAGAAGGTGCTGACAATTTTTTTCTGAAAATTTAAGGAGTTAGAATATTTTAAGAAAATTTGATAATTAGAAATCAATATATATAGAATTCGATAAGGAAATGAACTTAAAATAGAATATTATAAACAAAAAGGAAATCTATAATTAAATATAGTAAAAATAGAATGAGAAATGCATACATGTTTTAAAATGAATAATTGGTTTTTATGATGTTGATTATTCGAGGTAAGTGGTATTGTCCATTCTGAAATTAAGGATGTTTTCAGTCAAGGTCTGAGAGGTAGTTATACCCCAACTTGATTGCTTTCACTATTAATCGATAAATAGCAAGATTAAATGTTGAAGATAAATGTTTAAAGAAATTTAGTTGAATGCAGTATTTTGGGTTGTTGTAACGATGTTTTACACAACATTCGTTTTAACCCAAGAAAGTGGAATTTTGGAAATATAATAATAAATATTTCCTAGATATGGAAACAAACGAGTCGGGAAAAGAGATAAGTAACTAGAATGTTTTCCAATTATAAATAGAAGATATTTTGTATGTATAGAAAATAAAAGGAGTCGATATATGGAAATGTTTTCCAAATAGTGTAAGAGGCCAAGATGATTGTCGAAAATATCGTGTTAACGAATATTGATAAGGAAATGGAGAAGTAATTTAATTAATGAAATATTAAATTAAAGGGACCAGTGATTGTTTGATGCTTTAAATGGATGTTTGTTTTTCTTCGATAGTTAAATAACCGACTATCGAAGTATTTGTCAATATGGAGAGACCGGTTGGATTATTATCCGAGAACCACTCCGTATTGGCAGTAGCGTTGCGAACCAGATTATATGAAGATAATCAAAGACGGAGTGAAGTGCAAGGGCTTTTTCTATAAATCCTAGGTAGAAATTTCCTAAGATGGATTAATGGAAATTGTGCCTTCGGTTTCGTTCAATCCTAGAACGAACGTATATGGGCGAATGTCTGACAGAGTATTTCCAATGATCGCATACGTTGGTCTGTATAAATATATATGGTGGCGGAGAATTTATTCTCTTAGCATAATATCCGGATTGTATTTATGCAAATCAATTAGTGATTAACGGATCTGACCATGTGGCATTCAAAGTTATTGTGCTATAAATGAGTGGTAAGCAATCATAGCCTCAGGCCTCAATAACCGGGAAATGACAAAAATCGGGCAGGCAGCATGGCTAAGTGGGTAGCTCCTAATTAGGGTGTATTATCACCTATCTAGAGAAATTCATTTCATTCTTTATTTTATTCGATGCTGTCCCATTCGGGAAAACGGTTGCTGATCGCGACCGTTGGTGATATACATTCGATACACTTAAGCGAAATGAGTGGTCGATCATGTGTGGCCGGGTGACAAGACGTTCTTGTTGAACCCAGTGTATTCTCCTCTAGAGATACACTATCGAAAGGTGGTTCCATACCTTGTCACAGTTGGAAATTCATTACCCAATAAGTGCTCGCGGTTTTGATTGTATATTAAATATATGTGGAGCGTGAGATGCAAACATTCCACTAGATTGTAATTTATTAGATTTAGACACTATTATAATATATAAAGAGTTTTGACATAAAGATTATAGTCTCTTTCAAAAGAATTTTTGAAAGTTAAATCAAGTGTTTCAGATTCTCATAAGGGAAAAACCCGTTCCGTGTTATACGACGTGGTCTTATGAGATATCGTTTATTTTCTCAAACTGTTTTAAATTGTTTACTCATACCAGTCCCATGACTGACCCAGAGTTATTTTTTCTATGTTTTCTCTAAACTCTTGGGTCCCAATTTGTACGTGCAGTCAAGTAGTTCAGGATTTTACAGATTTGTCTAAAGGAGCTTGGAGCAGGTGGCTTCAATGTTAGATATATAGTATTTTTATTTCCGTTGTGTTGTAAGTGTTGTACTCTGAAAATTGTATGTTATACAGTTAAAATTTTGTATTTCAAAGATAGTATATATAATATATTTTATTCCGCTGCGATGTGAAATTCTGTGTGTTGTTATTTCTGTTCTTCCTCTACCTTTTTCTTCTTTATTAATAATGATTTGTATTTGTGTGATATTTGGGTTGGACGTGTAGTGTATTTTGTCAACTCAAATAGTACGGAAGTTTGGTTCGTTACAACATCCATCACGAAGTGACACTGAGGTCCTTTGTGCATATCATTGCTTGCCATACGTGATCGCCAAATCAATACGTAATGGGTCTGCGAACCTTGACAATGCAAATATAATACCAGCAAAATTTTAGATCCAAATGTCTAACCTGAATCCATGCAATGAGACTTATCTCATCATCGGTCTCTAAAACAAAAGCATCAGTAATACCCCACTCCTTTCTTTTCTCATGCTCACTAGGTACACTCCTCTGCTGCTTAATTGGCAACAACTACTTGCCTTACACTTTCTTCTTCCATTGAACCTCTAGGAGCTAGTGTGTACATCTAAAGAACATACTGACCGGCTGGTGTTATGTGGCAGCAGACATTGATCATCAAACTGCAAAATAAAACTTACTTCAAAGCTAAAAGGAATAGAAGATATAAACAATGACGCATGAACCACTATGATGCATGAACCATTCGTATTCACACTGGACTTAAGAATGCATCTATTGCAGCAGAAACCCACTCGACTGCTCATCACTCCAACTTGGATATCACATTATTTCTTTTTAAAGTGGCTTTTATGAACTTTGTACGATAAGTCCTTTTCTTTCTCAACTACTTCATTAACGCACCCGGATTTAAACTCAAGTTCATGTACAACAATGTTATTTATTCAACTTGTATGATTTATTTTCCTGCATTAGATTGTAACTTTATCGATAATGCCCTAACGAAATGAAAATAATTGTTGTTTTTGATGAGGCATTTATTAAGATGCATTAGTCTAATATGTAAATTACTGGTAAGAGAAAATGGATGAAAACAATATAACATGTCAGGTAAATTGCATGCCTAACTGATGCCAAAGAGCGCCCATCTGAATTAGTGAAAACCATCCATCTGTTTTTATTGAGGTTTGTTTACCTGATATTAGTTCAGAATGTACAGCTCCAAATGCATGCACATAGCCTTTTTTTAAGGCTAAGCCATCACATAAATATCTGTGATAAAAAAGTTGGAATAAACAAGATTATAAGGAGATGCAAATGTCAGGACTATAATTCATAAGCTAATAAATGGATGGTTAACATACTCAGGAGCCAAAAAACCAATATTACCCATAACTTTTGTCGCATATGCTTCTCCATCTACTGTAGCTATAATAATTTTTGCAAGCCCAAAAACAGAGATCTCCATGAGAAAATAAATTAGCAGGTAATAAGATCAATCACAGTGATTACCACAGACAGTATATTCAAGTTTCCTATCTACCTTTACCCTTGAGATCCAACATAAAATGTTCGTCCTAATAAAATATAGTAATCAAGTAACCATACACTAGAGATTCAAGTAGTGCACGCTATTTGTAGGTTGTTTAACATCCCACCGATGAAAGAAATATTCACAAATATAGGCAAAATTTATTGAATTTGGAATTAGTGATGCATAATCATGCCACAGAAATGAAGAAAAAATAAAAAATAATATCATTGTATAAGGGTACCAGCGCTCTAACTTCATTCATGCATACTATCTACTTCTAGAAATAAAAAAGCATAAATTATTCAATTTGTTCCAGTGGAAATAGCTGCCTTAATCAGAGCAAAAGTATGCCAAAAGCAGTCTTCTATTTCAAATCACTATACAACACAAAACAAGCACAAGTAGTTTTGCAAACATAATCTGCAAAAACACTCTTATCTCCTCAAGCCAGAAAAGAATTAGGTTCACAAGTAGGTGGGTCTAATTTACCAATTCATAGCAAGATACAAAGAGTTTTTGTTAACTCCCAACAGACTAACATTGTCATGAATGCATTATTTCAAATTGAAAAAATAAAACAAATTTACATACGTTGAATCAGTTGTTCAAATGAAATTCCTCGAAGAAAAGGGGATCGATGATGAAAAAAGAAATAAAATGATAATTTTGTCGAACGAAAAACTTGCGGAATAGTGGATCTGATTTGAAGGCAGAAATTTTGTTAATGAAAAACGTACAAAGGAAAATCCTCATAACAAAAGGGATGGACGTCAATAAAAAGAAATAAAACCATAATTTTACCCGAAGGAGAAACATGGGGAGCCGTGGATCTGATTTGAAGGAGGAAATTTTGCTGAGGAAAACATATGAAGATGGAAATATTTCTGAAGTGAAATGGAGAAGAAGCCGAAGTGAGAATGGAAATATTGCTGAAGGGGAAAAAAAATAAGCCAGTGGAGGGAACGACGTGAAAAATAAAAGTAACAAGCGCCAATATTTTAGAAGAATTAGAATAAAATGTAACCAGCCCGCCAAAATAAAATGTGAAACCAATAATGGTTGCTTTTACACCATAAACGCTGCTAATAAATGCATCTAAATGTAGGTTTTCATGTAGTGAATCCGCTTTGAGGTCACTAATGACAATGACACTGTTTTTATTCTAAATTGATTTAACTTATCTCCCGATCTAACCGTTGAATTTTAAAGCTCTTATATTCATTTGAAATCACTTTTCATTTTGGACTTAAGGTTTTTATTTTGAGAAAATCCGATGGTCGGATCTCCAGGTACGTCAATTTGAAGTCAGTGGTCGAAATTCACAAATTGCCACTGCACGACGAGTTCTATTCAAACACAATTTTGATTATTATTAAAAATCAAACTAGGATTTCTTTTAAAATAGTTTATTAATTATGTAATAATCATTGAAAAGCCTACTGTCAATATTTCACTTCAAACTCAAAATTTTCCATTAAATGGCTCTTATAGTATTATTTTTCGAACTTCATTATTTTGAAACCAAATTTTTCTGACATTCATTAAAAAAAAAAGATAGTTTTTAAAAGAAAATTTTATTTAAACAATTCCTAGATATCCTGACCGAACTTCACTTTTTCAAGTTGCTATTAATTTTAATTAAAAACTTCGACATGCCATAACCTGTCTCTAAATTCTTCAAAACCATTTCTTTCTTTTTCAAAAGTTCATCATAATGATTTAAAATATACATCCATGAAAAATCGGATCTCAAATTTGGAATTTTATTTTTCGCCCAAAATTTTATTACTAAAATATTCAATTAATCCCCAGTTTGGAATAAAACTCAACTAACTTTCATATAATTCAACTTATATGGATTCAGTATGTTAATAACGTCCGATTAACATTTATCAATTATCAAACACCATAATTTGGCTTCATCGGCCTAAGCGTCAAAATTTGTCAACACTCAAATGTTGTATCAAATCATTTTGCAAACAAATTATTAATTGTTGTTAATAACTGATTTGATATTATTTTCATACTAAAACACACCAACATATAACATAGAAAATTGTTTATCTATGCTAGGTTTTATATTAATGAAAGTTGCGTCAATATACATAAATGTTTACTATTCATTCCATATATTGTTATTCAAGTATATGTATTTCAACTACCATTTCCACTATACATGTACTTCGTTTGGATACAGTAAATTATCCAAACCCCATCGTTAACTGTTAAATCACTTAACAACCCTAATGTAACTTGAAAATATTTATTATCAAAAAAATGTACATACAACATTCAACCAAGTTATAATCCAATTCAACCAATCATTTTGTTTATGGTTTCAACTTCTAAATCACTTACATTAACATGTAAATCACTAATTCATTTTCACAATTCATATGTATACTTCAACCATAAGCAACATTAACCAAATAGCTTGTAATTTACTTGCATATAATCACATACAACGTCAATTACCACAAACGAAACATATTATTTCAAATGTGAGCAATGAATTACTCACCATTGTTTTCCACTCTGTCTAACTTTAAAAAGGTAGTATTTCACATCTAAATGATTCCAAAAAAATTTGGCAAGCTCCTAGCGTCACCGGTGTTTTCTGAAAATAAAAAGGACAGGGGTTCGATATTATGGGATTTATAAAATAACGAGTGTATAACGGGATGTAATTTTGGTTCGAGGAGCAAACAGTGAAGGGTTTTAAGAAAACGGGGCTCAGATTTTTGGAGGTTTGACCCGCAGGCTTGGGCTGCGCACGGAGGGGGCTGGTTGGGGTCTAAGGGTGCGTTGATGGGCTGTTTTGGAGTGGAGGAGGCTTAAAGAGGTGGTTTTAGTGGTGGAAAATTGTTTTTTGGTGGGGATTAGGGGCTTTAGTGGTGTGGTGGGGCCATAGCTAGGGGATGGGGAAGGGGTTGTTGACGTGGACAGTGGGGGAAGGTGGAGGTGGCTGCTGGACATGGGTGGGGCAAGACGTGGAGTGTGGGAGAGAGTAGAAGAAGGAATGAGAGTGTATGCTCTCCTTTTATAGAAAATGGGTGGAGGCATGGATCAGTGAGGTGTCGGCTATCTAAGAGGATGGGGTGACACCTCAAAATAAACACAAGGGGTTGCTAGGGTGATGACAACTCAAAAGAAACACAACTTCCATGTTAATGAAGAGTTTTAGCTAGTTTAACCATGTTTAACACTATTAAACGTTGTATAATGACATATCAATGCTTATGGAAATAAATTAATCTTCCAAAAACATTTACACAATATTAGACAACTATATTTTATTTTTATTATATTTTTAAATATTAATTATTGGCTCAAAACTGTTTAATTGGACCATTTAAAATGAATTCTCTTTAAAATCTACCTACGCATTTTCTATTTGCACGGTCACATACTAATCTCGATGGCTACAAAATTTGAAACTCTACAATGTTTCAAAGATACAGTTCCAATGGTCCTGACCTCGTCGAATTCGGAGATTGTTTGCAAAACGGCATTTCTATGTGTTATTATTAAATTTTAATTGGGTCTTTCGACCTGTGTTTATATTACGCACGCTCACGCACTAATTCCAATTGACTTGAAATTTGGAACCTTACCATTATTTCTCATTATGGGTTCGATAAAATTGGTTTTGTCAAATTTCGAGATCATTTGAGAAATGTCTATTTTTCTAGCTTTTTAAAATAACACTGAATTATCAATTCTCAAAATATTCTTGTTAATTATTATTTTAGAAATCCAAAAACCTTATTTTAACTGTTTTATAAGTCGTATTCAAATACTATCTGAAAATCTCAAAATTTAATAGTGTCAAATTTTCATTTTTGACCAAAATTGTTTGAATTGATAAGTATATAAAAATAATTTAAATAGCTTATCTGATCGTTTCGTTTTTGAAATCATATTTAAAAATGAGTACGTATCCAAAACCGTGCGCGGTTATTTTAAATTCTCAAAAACTCGAATTTTTAAAATATCAGAAATTTTGGGTCGCTATAGTTGGCACCATGATTAAAGTTATAACAAATGTAACAGTGGAAAGAAAATCCTATTATGTCCGAAAAATGGAGTTAAGTTCTTCTTTCCGAAATTCCTTTTCTATCCGAGAGTTGAACCCCTTAAGAACGGGATGTATTTCTTCTTTCTAAAGTTCCAAGGTGTTCAATGGTGTCCAAGAAGCAAGAATTCTTCCTAGAATAGTCAAATCAACAAGTTGTCAGTCTGTTTCATTAAGCTGGTCGAGCGGTATTTATAAGTAATGGAGTTTATAGGAGAAGGTGAAAAGCGGGTCCACCTCCAATTTTCGTACCTCGGGATCGGTACTTATTTCGAGTTATGATTTTTCCTCATATTTTCCTTTGAAGTCCAGAATCCTTCGGGATGCCACTTTTGGTATCTAGGTTTTTGTATCGGGGTGCACCAATCTAGAGACTTGATGATTTTCTGGAGTTGGGGATTCGGTGGGCCGAGATACGATAAGCGTGGAGTGTGGGGATACGAAACGTGTGGGCAAGTCACAATACAAAAAAGGAGTTAGTGAGATTTTCATGGAGTTGTTGAGGCCGTGTGATATGAATTTCTTCTTGGAGTTCTGGAATACGAAAATGAGAAGTAGCATAGGGAACATGAATTTGGTAGTGAAATCAAATACTGATCCCGAATTTAGTGGTGAAGTCAAATGATGAAAATGGGAAGTACCATAGCTAATTGAAACTTTTTAGTTTATGAAGTTTTGAGTTTCTAATATTTGTTGGTGTTTCTTTATCTTCTGTTATATGTTTTGAGCATCCACTATCTCTATTCATTTACCTCTTTTCTTGAGTGTGACATGCAAAAAATAAAAAATAACGTTGGTATCCACTTTTTAATAGGGTTCTAAGGGTTAGGTATTAGGAAACCAAACCCAAGAGGGTTTAGTGTCCCTTTTATAAATATAATTTTTATTTCTGTGAATAGTTTCTAAAAGTAATTTTATAAGTTTATTCATAATCAAAATATTATTCGTTTTAGGAACCCATATGTCAGTAGTCTGAGAATCTGCTTTTCTTTTTGTAACCTTTAAAGTATTATTGGTTTAACACTCTTTTTGTTTAGTTTTTTTTAGCCTGAATATCAGACTTCTTTTTATTCTAGTCCTTTCTTCTTAGATGTAGATTGAGAATTTTTTATAATTCTAGATAGATTTTCTCTTCCTTTACCGAAATTCGAGATAGTTTAGTGATATCTTTTAACTTGATTTTAGACTGAAATTGTCTAATTCCGTTATTTCAATCTTAGTTTTCAAATCTTGATTTTCAGAAACAAGTGCATTATTCTTTTCTTTTTGTGTTTCAATTTCTTGACTCAATAATGTAAGTTGAGATTAACATTAGAAAAGGCTTCTTGAAGTTTTCTAAGTTCTTCTAATATTTCTTTCTCATCCTTAAGCTTACCTCTTTCGAATTCTGCCTTTTTCTGATCCTCATTAGCTTGTTTATATTTTCTTTTGAAATTATTCCAGGATTCTAATAATTCTGAATTTGTTTCGATCATATCATCAAAAGTAAAATTACAAACCTCATTATCCTTGACTATAAAGCATATGTCAGCTTGTTCGTTGTCACTATCACATTTGCTCTTTGAGGAAGAGGAATCATCCATGTTACTGAAAATGCCTTCCTCTTATATTTTCCCTTCCTAATTTTCTTGTGATATTCTTTCTTCTGGCCTAGACAATCCTTTGGTAAATGCCCTTTCTTGTGACGACCAAAACATTCGATTAGTGATGATGACAGTTTGTTGTGATTAAAGTTATTTTCCTATTGTTTCTATTTCCCTTTTTATATTTCAAAAACTTATTAAAGTTTTTTGGCAATGAAAGCTAGATCTTCTTCATCTGAATCTGGTTCTTTTTTTCTGCATGGAAAACTAGATTCTTTTTGTCCTAAGATTGAACTCTTTTTGCTTGTAAAGTTGCTTTGTACAACTTTAGATTTCCTATTAGCTCTTTAGGTTTCATGGTAGAAAGTTCATTAGCTTCTTCGATTGCTAAGACCTTCCTTTCCTAATCTTCCTTTAAAGAGATTAGGATTTTTGATACTACGTAAAAATCAAAATATTTTTCTCCTAGAACTAATAGTGAGTGATAAATATCTTGAAATATGGAGTGCATATTATTGATAGATTCATCTTGATTCATTCTAAAGTTCTGAAATTAACTTTTAAGCATGGATATCTTCCTTTGCTTCTCCTTGTTAGTTCCTTCATGAGTTACTTTGGGTGTTCGCCATGTTTCATATGCAGTATTACACACACTATTACGGTTAAATTCATTTCTATCCAAGGCGCAATGCAACATATTCATGGCTTTAGAATTTGCGTTGGCATCTATTTTTTGTGTGTTTGACCATTCAAAATAATTAGTTGCACCAGGTGTACAGTCAGTTTGAGAAATATTCCATGAGTCAAATCCGTTTTCATGCATATATATATATTCTCATTCATGCATCCCAATAGTTATAGTTCATGCCATTAAATAGTGGAGGTTGTAAAGTGGATTGACCTTCCATAAAACTAGTGTTATTGCTGGTGTTAGTGTTATTTTCCATATTATCAAGATATCAAATAACTGTTTTACGGTTATAAGATGTCCTTCTCTGATTCCAAATGAAAAGTCAATTATGTAGGATCGAGTTAATATGGATGTACGCGTAAAAGACTGAGTGTGGAAGACTTAATAAATGATATGTTAACATTTATATGTGCAAGTAAATATTTAATGAGATAAGTAATTAGATGTGATACTTCAAGTAAACAATAAAAGTAGCAAATAAAATTAAAGAATAATAGAGTTTTTTATACTGGTTCAAAGCACCGTCCTACGTTTAGTCCTAGACTTCTCATGGAATTTCTACATATAGATAACCATCACTTAACCAGAAGGAATTCGTATTACAACAACTGAGCGATAGAACAGGATTTCGCCTCAGCAGCCGAAGGGCACTTCACTTGCTTGAGCTGCGGAACATGACTTCAACTAACAGAAATATTTGTTTGACTATTTATATATTCTAAATTACAAGGATAAGTCATTATATAGCACACCCTTCTATAATCTTCTCCTTTGTGTGTGTGCGTGTGTATAATATATATATATATATATATTTGTAAGTGTATGAAGAATTAAGAAGGAAAGTGATTTATAATCACAGAGTATGAAAGTTTGAGAGTATAATTGATATTGTATAGAATATTTTCAAAATTAAAAGGAGGTTAAGATTAGGAAAGTTCGATGAATAAAACAAGTGATCTTGAAGTGTATTTATATTAAATAAAAGGTTACAATTATTTATGAAAAGAATTGATTAAAAGATATAGTCATAACTCTTAGATTAAAGAGTTATGACTTCTTAAAAAGTCGCAACCCTTTGGCTCAGCCGACTGAATTTAGAATTCAGTTAGCTAAAAAACGAATATAATTTGAAAATAATGTGCATATGCATAAATACATGTCATTCAACCGGTTGATTTAAGGATTCAGCCGGCTGAATGTTCGAACCTAAAACATTTGAACACTCAGCAATCCGCCGGCTAAATTTTGTGAATCAGCCAGTTGATGCAAATGTTTTTGTGTATATGTGCTTTAGCCTTTGATATTTAAAAGCATTATATATATGTTATAGGAGGGATTTTAACATTTAAAAACTAAATACACTTGATTACACTCAAAATATACCAATATACCCTATTGTTGAATCTTCTTGTATTTAAGCTTAATTCTTCTCCTTTACTCTTCTAATAAACGTTAATGTACAATATTGTTGATATATATTTGTCACAGTCAAAATTTTGCTTAAGAATCGAGGTTATAACAATAGTGAATTTGGGGTTTAAAATTTTGAGTTGTTTGAGGTAGCATGAATAATCAATTAAGTAAACCTGAGATTGTTGAGCGTACGGTAATGCTTAATGGATTGTTTATCATCCTTGTATGATGATGAGGTTTATAACCTGAATGACCCACGAGTTGTGATTGTAAATGTTGTAACACTGTATGGTTGATAAGTGTTGATTAATTGTAGTCGCATGTAGCATTATGTTACATTTATGTTAGTGCTAATATGTTTTATACTTGCCAGTTGCATCATATTTATTGTTGTGTATAATGTATGTGTTGTTTGTGCATATGTTAGTTGTTATTATGTTACTTGTATATTTTATTCAACTCCTTTTTGGGTTATGTAAGTATATACAGGTAGATGGAAACAAAAGGTTGCTAGCTTGCTTATAGCTTTTGGTTTCATGGTAAAGATTTGTTTGCCTCGCAAAATGGTAGGTATTTCAGATTACATACCATATGTGAGTCTTATATATTTGTTTTCCCACGTTTTGGAATGCCTCATGATTGAGATGAAATGTATAGTGTCATATATTGATGTTGTGAAATTTTTTGAATAGAGCAGTACAAAGGAGGTGCTGCAGAAAATTTTCATAATATCATGTTTTAGAGAAAAATTAACAAATCTTTAAAAGAAATGTTTTAAAGTAAAATTAGTCAAGTTGTGACATACTTCATAACTTGTGATCTTCAAGACGAAATCCTTTTAAGGGGGAAGAAGGTAACGACCCGGATTTTCAATATATGAATATTTAATTTATTTAAATATTTAAAATGATTAATTTTAAGATTTAATTATTTGAATTAAATTAGAATGAGAGTAAACGTTCAATTAACGTGAAATTGTGAATCTTGAGTTTAAAATGAAATTTAATGTAATGTGAAGCTATGTAAAAATTTATTTAAGTGATAACAACAATCTATTGTCATTGAATTTGAGTGTTTTGGAATCGAATAATTATTATATATTTTGATTAACACGTAAAAATAGTTATTTTGCAAACAATCTCGGAATCTGACAAAAGCTGTTTCATCGATCCGAAATGGTAAATTATTGTAAGATTTCAAGTTTCATATCACTTGGAATTGTTGTCTAACCGTGCGTGATACAAACATGTATCGTTTAGCCATCTAAGTTATAGAGTTAATTTTTTTTTGGAAATAACAGTATTTTGTGATTTTTTGAAATGTATTTAAATATTTTTTGAATTGAATAGTATATGTATCTTATTCTGACATTTACTAAATATCAGTTTTTGCGTTAATAAATTTCTCTTTATTTAGAAAACAAGAATGTTGTTGAATCATGGTCTGATTGGTGAGTAAAATACCCCTACCTGAACGACTTCTTTGTTATCCAAGAGATGATACTAGTTTGAAAAAGGTAGTGGATGTTGGAAATTAAATTATTATTTCATAAGTGATGTTATAAACTTTAGTTTGCAAAGTTTAGAAGTTAAATAAAACCGTTTGTGCTTTATAGTAAACAATGTATCACATCACATGAAATTGTTTTTGTTCATATACGATATGTAAATATACTTATACCATTTGATTAAGTGTATAACGCTCTTTTCTAAGTAGAGAAAATTATATGGTTTTGTGAATACACTTATAACAAGAAATAAATCTGTGGCTAAAAGAGATTTGTGAACAAGCTTATTCCATTGAGATAAGTATATGAAACTGATTTTTAAGAATATATGAATTTTTTTTAATACATTTTCTTAATTAAAAGGGGAAGTATGTCCAGTTAATTCCCCGCTATATCCGTAGCGGATTACCACCGCTACGCTCTTCCAAAATAGCTTCTAATATAGCCTTTATTCTTTAAGCCTCGCTATATTCTGCTATTTTCGATATATCAAGTTATTTCTGCTATATTACTGTAACAACCCAATGATTTTCGGCCCCGAAAATCGACATAATTACTTTTACTGTAACTCATGCCGACCTTCCAAACACCGAAAACACTGGAATGTTATTAGAAAGAAATTAGAGGGTGAGATAAGAAAGAAAGAAATATTAGAATAGAAGAAGAAGAACCAACACAACACAGAGTCTCATATCGCAGCAGAACAAAATATAATACAGAAATAAATCTTTATTGAGAGCCTATAAAAATACTTACAATATCAGAGTACCTCAACATCTATGGAAAGTTATAATAACCTGTCCTCGTATACAACACACAGCGGAATAGTAACTATATAATATCATACATCTGAACACCTCCAGCTCGTCTGGACATCACGGCATCCGATAACCTGAACCTGTACACCCTGGTCTAACCCGAGCATTTACAAAACACCGGGTCAGTCTGGTGAACCAGAGTAAGAAAAAAAACTCACACAGTATTAAGGGGAATCATCTAACTTGATTTTAAAATTCAAAAATCTTTTCGAAAGAAAAGGATAATCGTAAGACCAAATCCACACATAACTACGGACTGTTTTTACCTTACGATAACCCAAAACATTTTTGAAACCAATATCTTTTATGATATTATAATAGTGTCTAAATACAAGTAGATATCAGTCTAGCAGAACGCTTGCATCTCACGCTCCACACATATAGTATACAACCAAAACGCGAGCACTTATTGGAGATTGGATTCCGACTATGACAAGGTCTGGGACCACCTGCCGATAGTGTATCTCAAGAGGCAAATACACTGGGTTCAACAAGAACGTCTTGCAACCCGGCCCATACATAACCAACCAATCATTTTGCTTGAGTGTATCGAATGTATATCACCAACGGTTGGGCTCAAACCACCGTTTCCCGAAAAGGGACAGCATCGAAATAGATTAAAGAAGCAAAGGAATTTCTCTAGATAGGTGATTATACACCCTAATGGGAGCGACCCACATAGCCATGCTGCCTGCCCGATTTTTGTCACTTCGCGGTTGATGAGGCTTGAGGTTTGAATTTCCCTTTTGAACATCTAGTCACCATTCACTTTAAATGCCACATCTTCAGATCCGCCAGATATCACTAATTGACGTCCACAAAAATACTCTAGTTATTTGGCTAGGGAAAAACCATTTCTCCGCCATAAACTATGGTATGTTTGAAGAAATCAATGTACGTAATTCCTTTGGAAATACTCTGTCATACATCCGTCCATACAAGTCATCCAGGAACAAGATGACCCGAAGGTAC
Source organism: Allium sativum (assembly GCA_030737875.1). Classification (NCBI taxonomy): domain Eukaryota; kingdom Viridiplantae; phylum Streptophyta; class Magnoliopsida; order Asparagales; family Amaryllidaceae; genus Allium; species Allium sativum. Next base: position 482,590,607 of record CM060919.1, on the reverse strand, counting down.
TCTCCTACTGCATCCAATATAAGAATCACCTCATGGATCAGTAGCTTGAAGTCCTTGCAATCCATAGATTCCAATTACGACAGAATTACTATCAAAATATCTCTGGCCGCTAAATCGGAGAAACACAACAAGTAGTTCTTCCGCTCATGAAGATCAAAGGTCTTCAATTGCTCCATCTTCAATAATCTTCTTTTATGTATTTGCTGGTCAGAATGGTTTTCAAATATAAATTCGATCCCGGTCTTTTCGCACCAACAATCGTATTGTTCAAATTTGATAGTCAGTGATTTAACTATCAAAATAAACAGTGATTCAATCATGAAAATCCAATGGGTTCACTGGTTCAGTATTCAGCATCAATTGACCTTTTAATTAAAACAAATGTAAATTTAGAACAATTAAATATTTTGATATTATAAATATAGTTTTTGCTTCTTATTTAACATAAAGTTTTTCTTTAAACAAATTCATCTTTATATATCCAGTTTCCTATTTTCACCTTCGAAAAACATTAGCCACATTATTATCTACTATTAGGCAAATCAATTCAATTTATTTATTCTAAAAATAATGTAACAAAATATCTTTTATCCATTCCTTGAAACAAAATCCATGCTTATTCTTATAGAATAAAACTCATCTTTTACATTTCCTTTTTAATCTCGACAATATCAATATAATTCACGCAACCCCTTTTTATTTCCCCTTTCCACCTTAGAATCCTCACTATATATTATTTTCCAAATCTTCATTACACGTTGCATTATTATTTCTGTAATGGAAGTAATAAATAATTACTAACTCCTTTTACCATTACCCACTCATATCCTCCTCAGATAATTCTGATGTCGTTCAAGTTGGGGTATTTTAATTACCTCTCAGACCTTGATTAACAATGTTCATATATCAAGGTTGATACAAGTGGTAATCCAAAACCACTATTTTATTCTAATAACAATACCAAATCCATTTAACTGAACTTATTCAAAATATGGTTTCATACAATCTTCTTACCTTTTTGAAAATCTCCTCCTCGGATATACCTATTATTTCTTATTTTAATCATTAAATAATTTCATTATAGAATACCACTTTTTAACCTTTACCTCTTTAAAACAAATTCTATTTATAATTCAGATTTGGTTCTAAAATCCTATGACCCACTTCTCTTACTAAATTCACTTTCACCAATCCTTTTTTATTTCTTTCAACCATTCCTCATTTTCGAAATCCTATTTCAATTTCCCAATTCTACTTAACCCCGCTATTAAGTAACGTTAATCTAAAATTAACGATTTTCCATTTCACCTCTTTTTATAAACCCCATTTATATATTTATGGTTTAATATAAACCCCTTTTCATCTCAAATCCCCTTTTTACTAGATTCGAATATTTAAGTAAACATTTGATTTGAGCTATCGTATCCGCTTGAATTTCGTTTTTTAACATCATTATAAAAATTTGGGTTTTAAATATAAAACCCGTACCTAAAAACCTTTCGCCATTAAACTAGATTTCATTCCAATTTCGACTACCTTTTTAAATGCATTTCAATTAAAGGTAATTTTCTAGTTTATTATTAATTAAAATAATAATTTACTTTGATCATTAACTACTTTGATCACAAAAATAGTAATTTCTTTTTTTAAAACCTTATTTAAATGAAACAAATATTCTTTAAACTAATTTATTAGATTAATCCAAACAAACTAATTTAATAATTAACTCCAGTTAAAAATGGTCAATTTAGCTAACTCTAAACACGGTTATCTCGTTAACCGATTCTATTTAGTTCTCTTTTTACATTAATTAATAATGTAATTAATTTAAATAATTCCATTTAATTGTTTATTAATAAAACAATTATCCAAATTAACTGTTAGATTAATTTCTCTTCACTTGTTTATAAATTTGATTGACATCAGAATTTACTTTATAAAATCAATTAATAATTAATTAAATAAATAATAAATATTTATTTCTTGTTTATAAACTCTAATTCAAAATAATATATTTCAAAATCTATTTCCAGTTATAAAAATAAATTTTATAACTTCAGTTCTATCGATCCACCTGACGGTAAATCAATGTAAAACAAAACAATTTATTCTTAGGCTATTTACTGCCGATTACCCAACCAATATTTCCCATTGGGTAAAACAAAACACAGGTTGAATTTTCAGTCAAATCAACCACCCAATTATGACAGTTCATATATGATAATACGAAAATAAATAGTATATTTGAGGAATCCCGTTGGATCCCTCCAACCTGTTCTTCCTTGTATCCAAAATGGTTATCTCAAATCAGAACATTCAATTCCATTTAATTGATAATTTCTATAACAATAAATAAAAACTATTTAACATCAACCAAATAATAGAATAATTCAAACAATTCAAACAATTAAACACGCTTATAAATAAACGTGACCAATAAGGTTGAAACGACCCGGAATTTTGGGGCCAATTAAAAAATTTTATTTTAGAAATTTTAATGGATTTTAATGTTTAAAATAAACTATTTTAAAGAATAACGACTAAAAATTTATTTTAAAACGAATAAATTCAATTTATTTATAAAAGAAGTTTAAAACAGCGCTGCAGTTCGAAAATTTGAACTTTGAATGACTATACAGGATTCAAAATAAATCAGAATTGAATGAAACAAGAAATATCTAAATCTATTTAACAATATCTTTCCAACGAATATGAAAAATTGAAATTTCGTTTTAAAAATAGAAAGTTATGTCCAGTTTAAAATTTAGAAAAGTCGCTGTAGAATTTATATATATTTTAATTAAATATATTGGCCTTAAAAATAGTCATTTTTCAAATAACCTCGGTTTTCGACGAAACCACTTTTGTTGGAACCGGAATGTAAAATTATTGCTAAGTTTCAATTTTCATAATTTTTCGAATTAATATGTGAGCGTGGCAGAGGAAAACGTGTTTTGTCAGTTTCGGTCAAATTTAATCGACTAGAAAATGGCCATTTTTCAAACAGTCTCAGAATTCGACGAAATTAGTCTCGTTAGAACCGTATCATCAAAACATAACTAGAAATAATTTTTCTATAATTTTTAGAGTCAGTTTGTAGCCCCGGTAATTTAAAATGTACGTTTGAATTTAATAATTAAATGATTTATAATTTGATTTAAAGAAAAACATATCGGAACAGCCAAACTGGGTTACGAAACATAGTCCATTGTGTTCGGGACGGGGGTTATTAGCTAGGGGCGACACTCGTTGGGTTTGATTTGGGGTTAGCAGCGAGAAATTAATTAAAATAAAATAAAATACGTTGTAAATACACCAGAAATACTATATAAATACGCCGTATCTCTCCCAAACCCTAGCCGTATACCACAGCCGCCGCTCTAACGTTTTCAATGGCCAGAACTCTCCAGATTTTGATCCTTATTTCCTTCCTCCTCGATATGAATTAGAGCATGAACCAAAACAAAAATCGAAGCTCTTCCCACCACCTTCACATCCATACGGATCTCGACCCGAACCGTTCACTGTAGCCCGAGGACCAACGCCCCAAACCCACGGGTTTTCCACCGCCGCCCTGCGCACGTGACGCCACCGAGTGGGCCCCCACCTCCGTTGAACAGGCGCCTCACTCCCCCCGTCGATGTGGCAGTCCCTGATCGGCCTCCAGTGCCTCGTACAGCGAGCAAAAGTGAGACCTAGGTTGGAAGCTATTGGGTAAAACGCATCCTTCATCTGTTCGAAGAGGAAGAAGGAGTAATTCCTTTTATTTTTATATTTAATTTAATTTAAAATTGCTTTATAACTTAAATGAATCATATCTCCTTCATTTGAACTCAGAATAACGCGATTTTCGAAGCGTTGCGATTGTATTGAAGAACACTACGACATGAAGCTGACCGGATCGGAAAACAATAAATTTGAAATTTCAGCAAAATTTGAGCATGAACAATTTCTAGGTGAGAAATCTATTTTATTTCTTCCCTTTATAATTGAAAATACATTCTGAAATTATTGTTAAAAATTTTTTGCAGTAAATTTATACTGTTATGATTCTGTGTTAATTGTAAATGCACATCTGTTTGTTTGATTTAGATTGTGGCGATAGAATTGTTACATTTCTGTTGATTAGAATTAGATTGAACAAATTTATTATTTTGTTCATTTTATGGTTAAAATTAACTTTCCTGTTAATTTGAATTAGACTAAACAAAATTTTCATTTTGTTTGTTGTACTATTAGAATTGAAACAAAAATTCACATTTTTGTTAGAGAATAGAATTTACATTTTATGTAAAGATGACATTAAAAAAAATAGGATTTACATTTTATGTAAAAAGTGATATTAAAACTGGAACTTACATTTTCATTGTAATAGGTGACATTAAAGAGTGATTGACATTTCCATTGTAAAATGTGACATTATTGTAAAATTAACATTTTATTTGAAAATATATTATGTATATAAGATAAATATTTTTATACATTAAAAAGAATGATATCTTTGTGTTAAACTTGTTTAGTGAACAAAATTCACATTTTGTTAATCTTAAAAGGATTATAACAAAATTCACATTTTGTTAACATCTTTTTTTATATTAAGGATAAATTAGAAAAAATGATTATATTCTTACAAGCAGAATATGCTGATATTAAAAATCTACCTTTTAATGTAAAATAGAATATTAGAGAGATGTTCATATTTGAAAAAGCAAAATGTGTTAACATTAAAATCGTATATTCAAAGAAAGGGTTACATTTTCATGTAGCAAAAGAAATAAAAGATTTCATCTCTATGTGATATTAGAAATATTCATTTTGTCCGTTAGAATGAATTCCACCAAATATTCATTTTTGTGTCAAAGGATGATTAGTGAAAGTGAATACAACCTTTTTATTTGAAATATGTTTTGTAAAAATAATAATAATAATAATAACATTTTTGAATTGACATTTGTTTTGTAAATAAATATCTACATTATGTTTACATTAAAAGGATTTGTTTAAAAATTGCATTCATGTTTACATTAAAAGTATTTGTTCAAAATTGCATTTTGATTTCATTAAAAAGGGATTAGTTAAAATGAACATTTTGATTTCATTAAAAAAGGATTAGTTAAAATGGACATTTTGATTTCATTAAAAAGGATATGACAAAATTCATATTTTGTTTATATAAAAAGAGAATTAGACAAGTTGTCATTTGGTTTACATAAAAAGAAATAGACAAAATTACTCATTTTGTTTACATTGAAATGAATTAGACAAAACTCTCATTTTGTTTACATTGAAATGAATTAGAATAAAATATACATTTTGCTAGAAAATGTATATTAGAATAAAAAGTACATTTCCGTTAGAAAGTGTAAATTAAAGCAATAAGAGACATTTTTGTCACTTTAAAAAGAACGAGATAAAAATTACATTTTTGTCATTTTATAAGGATTATATAAAAATAACATTTTTGGCCAAAACATGATTAGTGGAATAAAACAACCTTTTGTGTTAAACATGTTAGTGAGACTAAAAATGAACATTTTTATATATTAAGAAGGATTAATGCAAAAATGAACATTTTTATACATTGAAAAGGAATTAGATTAAAATAGACATTTTTATACACTTAAAAGGATTACACCAAAATATTCATTTTTGTTTATTTAAAAGGATTAGTTAAAATATACATTTTGTTTATTTAAAAGGATTAGAAAAGAAAATTTACACTTTTGTTCATTTAAAAGGGATTAAACAAAAAATGTCATTTTAATGTAAATGTATACATCAGGATTTATATAAAAGAGGGAAATATCATTTTAAATACATACATTAGGATTTGTATACATAATGAAAATACCTTTTTAATGGAAATGTATACATTAGGATTATAACCAAAAGGAACATATTATCCTAATGTAAATGTATATATTATAATTTGCATGCAAACAACAATGACATATATGTTTGTTATAAGATGTCATTATGTTAATTATTAAATGACCTGCATGTTAACTATAAATGTGACATTAGATTAAAATGACATTTTGTTGTAAATTGTGTCATTAGAATAAAATGACATTTTATTGTCATTTGTCATTAGAATTGAAATTTTAGATTTTTATTGTCATTTGTTCACAATAAAAAGAATTGAATTTAAAGATTATATTACATATCTGTGATGTTGAAATGTTTGATGTGTTAAATACAAGGTTGGTATATTCAAGTTTGAATATTACACTCCCATTTACAAGTCATCCGACTTATCTATGTGATTGGGTTGATAATTTTCACACATCGCCCAAGTGCACGAATAATTTATTATTTGTTTGATGGATGAAACCCCACACGGGTATTGGGATGATATTGGATACATACTGAATCCCAATATTTAGTTATCTGTCAATCGATGGATTGGCAGTCTGTGATGAGCGTCAGTTATTTACTTTAATGCTCGCACAGTTATAGATTCCACTTTGGTCGTCATTTGGATGTTTGATAATTATTTATCATGATTGTTAATTCCATACAAAATATATGGTTGTTGGTTGAGTCACATCCCAATAAAGAATATTCTAGAAAAGAATATTTTAGAATATATTTTAGAAAAAGAAAATATTTTAATAAAAGAAAATATTTTAGTAAAAGAATATATTTTGGGAAAATATATTTTTATTGAAATGCACTAGTTATCAACTATAATAAATCATTAAATTTAGATTTAATAAAGTTTTCCAATTTGTCAATATTTAATTGAAATTAAATTAAAAAAGTGGATTTGGGTTTGTCATGAATAGTGTCTTATATAACACTGTTCTTAAACCCCGTGTGAAAAGAATAATCTTTTAATTCAGATTATTAAAGTTTTTAATTATATTTAGTAATTGAAATAAGATGAAATGTGAGTTGGGTTTATTGTGAACTGTGTTTTAAGTGACATATGTTCTTTAACCCAACTGACAGTGAAAATATGATTTGGAATATATAAATCTTTTATTAAGATTTAAATAGAAAATTTCCAAAAGTAAAGTTTTCCAATTTAATATATTAAATTGGAATTGAATAGAATTCGAATTAATTATAACCGAGATAAGCTTTTGTAAAAGAAGACCGATACTACATATGAAATTTAAGAGGCCTTGCTGTTATTCTATTTATATTATTGGTTGGATACAGAAATTTATAACGTTTATATATTGATTTGATTTCTGTGAAGATTCCATATTTTATGGAAGACGATTTTGGGTTTACCGTGAACTATGTTTTAAATGACATTAGTTCTTTAACCCAGTTAAGAATAAGATTTATTTCTTAAATCTAAAGAATCATTTAATAATGATTTTTGATATTTAAAAACAAATGGTGTTCTGAATAAATCTTTAAAAGAAAGATTTAAGAGTAAATGTAAAGAATTTATCTTTGATAGAATAATTTGAATATTTTATTTAAAAGAATATTCTGAATTGGAATGAGACGTTGGATGTGTTTAATAGTACTTGATTTTTATTATAAAATACGTGAGTTATTCGGAAAGACCGGGTTTAACCCATTCCGAATAATTACTATGACGATGAAGAGTCGAAGATGAAGACGGTGTTTGAAGACCGACGATCTTCACATCGAATGGATGTGTTGCTACAGAGACCCTTGATGGGAGTAGCTACCTTGAAGGGGCTTCAGTGGTGGCCGTCCGGACTATTGTTGATTGTTCGGATTTGGTTTTTGCTCAGACCCAGAGCATAAGCTTGTAAATGGATGCGTGTCTGACATTGGATTTCGTTCCACGTGAATTAAATCGATTTCTGTTAATGTATGTCTGTTTTGTGGTGGAGGATTTATTCTCTACTTAACACCCTGGTATATATTAATAGTGATTGATCGCATGGCGTGAATTGTCAATGTGGCACGCCAAGATGCAAATGATCAAGGCTTTTGTTGAAAAGCAGGGCCTTGTGGGATGATCAAAGCATAGCCTATTACGACATAGCTTTGTGTATATCGTGACTTCGCGAGCCTCACACCCCGATATGAGTAAAAAACGGTATATGGACCGTACGAAGTGCACACGTTTCTTTCTAGCTAGTGGTAGTGTCAGTGCTTTAACACGGCCTGGCATTTTACTTATGTGGATGATGGATTTTGAGGCGCCTCGTATTTTTATAGGCCAATAGTGGTCATATTATAGGTTCAAAGGAACCGGGAAACGTGTGTTCAGACATAACCAATCCACTGCCGATAAGCGGGGACCGGCCCTACCGCTCCAAGGGTTCACTGCGGGGAATCCTGAGGCATTTGCTAGAGTGTCTCGAATCGGAGAGGAGCTTGCCCCTAGCCTCGACTCATGATGGAAATCCAATTTCCAATACGACCTTGCGGTTTTGATTGTAGAACTAGTACGGCGACATAGTAGGATGGGGTACTATGTCGTCTATGATTAATACATTATGATTGAAATTGTTTTTGAAATATATATACTCATAGATATACACACTAATATTAAATCCGTTTTATCGTATCAAGCATCTTTTGACCATTATAAGGTAAAACCCTATCCTCCGGTTTGCGTTGCATTGTGTGATAGGACTTGGGTCTTATAATGGTTTCATTTTTCTAAAAAGCATTGCGTTGTTTAACGTTTTTACTTTATTTTATGCACTGGCAATCCAATGGAGTAAACCCGTTCCGCGTTAGCGGCGTGGTCCTGTGATTAGCCTTATTATTAGATAAGTTAGGTTAAGATTTCTCATACCAGTCCCATGACTGACCTGTAGTTTGTTTCACTGGCAAACTCGGGTGCCCATACTTTCCACACGGGCAGTCGAGTAGCTTTTTGCAGATATATTTGCAGGATCCTGGCTTTCAGCTGAAGCGGTATTCGGAAAGCTCTGTATCCGTGTATTCCTTTCAGTTGTATATTTGTAATATTTTTCCGCTGCTATGTTAATGTAATTTAAAACTCTGATATTATTGTATTTCTATTTCTGTAATAAGTATTCATACTCTGTTACATTCTTGTACTCTGATGTAATTGTTGTAATCAGCAACAAAATGTTCTCCAGTTTGTGTTCGGATGTGTGTTGTTCTAAAAGCAATCCAGCCTTTCCTTTACAGGGAAGTTTGGGTCATTTCAGTTGGTATCAGAGCTTTGGTTTATAGAGCTCGAGAACAAGACACATTAGAACCGAACGGAAGAATTCATCAGAGATTGGATTAGTAATATCCAATAAGAATAACTCGTTAGAGATAGGGTCAGTAGTATCCTAGAACGAGTGTGAAGAGTATTATTTTCTCTAACAAAAAAAAAATTATATATATAAATAAATTTAGTTTTGAAAATTTTATCTAAATATACGTATTTGAATATATTATATTTTTATGTGGACAATCGAGTATATAAAGATTTTGAATATACGAGTAATTAACGGATATTCGAAGTTTTAATATACTAGATAGATATAGAAACACGCTTTTGTCGCCCGGAGATGTTCTGATGATGGTTCGAAACATCATCAGAAATTATGTTCGAGTTTCGAAAGTGGGATATCTATATATTTCCATTGACTGGTATGAGAACCAAACTAGTTAGTACACATTGCTATGATTGCATTTCAAATATGATTTTTGACTATATATAAAGATTATATATTTGAAAAATTAATCACCTAATTGATTGCTGGTTGTGATGTTTGATAATTAGTTTCACTAGTTAAAATACTAGAATGATAATTAATTGAAACCAATGATAAAATTTTAGGTTGAGTTAGTTAAATTAAATAACTCTTAGCTACGTTTCTTTTCGAGGATGAAAAGATTTTAAGTGGGGGCGATTGTAACGACCCGAAATTTTGGGGCCAATTTAAAAATTTTATTTTAGAAATTTTAATGGATTTTAATGTTTAAAATAAACTATTTTAAAGAATAACGACTAAAAATTTATTTTAAAACGAATAAATTCAATTTAATTATAAAAGGAGTTTAAAACAGCGCTGTAGTTTGAAAATTTGAATTTGAACTTTGACTGACTGTACAGGATTCAAAATAAATCAGAATTGAATGAAACAAGAAATATCTAAATCTGTTTAACAATATCTTTCCAACGAATCTGAAAAATTGAAATTTCGTTTTAACAATAGAAAGTTATGTCCAGTTTAAAATTTAGAAAAGTCGCTGTAGAATTTATATATATTTTAATTAAATATATTGGCCTTAAAAATAGTCATTTTTCAAACGACCTCGGTTTTCGACGAAACCACTTTTGTTGGAACCGGAATGTCAAATTATTGCTAAGTTTCAATTTTCATAATTTTTAGAATTAATATGTGAGCGTGGAAGAGGAAAACGTGTTTTGTCAGTTTCGGTCAAATTTAATCGACTAGAAAATGGCCATTTTTCAAACAGTCTCAGAATTCGACGAAATTAGTCTCGTTAGAACCGTATCATCAAAACATAACTAGAAATAATTTTTCTATAATTTTTAGAGTCAGTTTGTAGCCCCGGTAATTTAAAATGTACGTTTGAATTTAATAATTAAATGATTTATTATTTGATTTAAAGAAAAACATATCGGAATAGCCAAACTGGGTTACGAAACATAGTCCATTGTGTCCGGGACGGGGGTTATTAGCTAGGGGTGACACTCGTTGGGTTTGATTTGGGGTTAGCAGTGAGAAATTAATTAAAATAAAATACGTTGTAAATACACCAGAAATACTGTATAAATACGCCGTATCTCTCCCAAACCCTAGCCGTATACCACAGCCACCGCTCTAACGTTTTCAATGGCCATAACTCTCCAGATTTTGATCCTTATTTCCTTCCTTCTCGATATGAATTTGAGCATGAACCAAAACAATAATCGAAGCTCTTCCCACCACCTTCACATCCATACGGATCTCGACCCGAACCGTTCACTGTAGCCCGAGGACCAACGCCCCAAACCCGCGGGTTTTCCACCGCCGCCCTATGCACGTGGCGCCACCGAGTGGGCCCCCACCTCCGGCGAACAAGCTCCTCACTCCCTCCATCGACGTGGCAGTACCTGATCGGCCTCCAGTGCCTCGTACAACGAGCAAAAGTGAGACCTAGGTTGGAAGCTATTGGGTAAAACGCGGCCTTCATCTGTTCGAAGAGGAAGAAGGAGTAATTCCTTTTATTTTTAAATTTAATTTAATTTAAAATTGTTTTATAACTTAAATAAATCATATCTCCTTCGTTTGAACTCAGAATAATGCGATTTTCGAAGCGTTGCGATCGTATTGAAGAACACTACGACATGAAGCTGACCGGATCAGAAAACAATCACTTTGAAATTTCAGCAAAATTTGAGCATGAACAATTTCTAGGTGAGAAATCTATTTTATTTCTTCCCTTTATAATTGAAAATACATTCTGAAATTATTGTTAAAATTTTTTTGCAGTAAATTTATACTGTTATGATTCTGTGTTAATTGTAAATGCACATCTGTTTGTTTGATTTAGATTGTGGCGATAGAATTGTTACATTTCTGTTGATTAGAATTAGATTGAACAAATTTATTATTTTGTTCATTTTATGGTTAAAATTAACTTTCCTGTTAATTTGAATTAGACTAAACAAAATTTTCATTTTGTTTGTTGTACTATTAGAATTGAAACAAAAATTCACATTTTTGTTAGAGAATAGAATTTACATTTTATGTAAAGATGACATTAAAAAAATAGGATTTACATTTTATGTAAAAAGTGATATTAAAATTGGAACTTACATTTTCATTGTAATAGGTGACATTAAAGAGTGATTGACATTTCCATTGTAAAATGTGACATTATAGTAAAATTAACATTTTATTTGAAAATATATTATGTATATAAGATAAATATTTTTATACATTAAAAAGAATGATATCTTTGTGTTAAACTTGTTTAGTGAACAAAATTCACATTTTGTTAATCTTAAAAGGATTATAACAAAATTCACATTTTGTTAACATCTTTTTTTTATATTAAGGATAAATTAGAAAAAATGATTATATTCTTACAAGCAGAATATGCTGACATTAAAAATCAACCTTTTAATGTAAAATAGAATATTAGAGAGATGTTCATATTTGACAAAGCAAAATATGTTAACATTAAAATCGTATATTCAAAGAAAGGGTTACATTTTCATGTAGCAAAAGAAATAAAAGATTTCATCTCTATGTGATATTAGAAATAACCATTTTGTCCGTTAGAATGAATTCCACCAAATATTCATTTTTGTGTCAAAGGATGATTAGTGAAAGTGAAAACAACCTTTTTATTTGAAATATGTTTTGTAAAAAAAATAAAAAAATAATAATAACATTTTTGAATTGACATTTATTTTGTAAATAAATATCTACATTATGTTTACATTAAAAGGATTTGTTTAAAAATTGCATTCATGTTTACATTAAAAGTATTTGTTCAAAATTGCATTTTGATTTCATTAAAAAGGGATTAGTTAAAATGAACATTTTGATTTCATTAAAAAAGGATTAGTTAAAATGAACATTTGGATTTCACTAAAAAGGATATGACAAAATTCATATTTTGTTTATATAAAAAGAGAATTAGACAAGTTGTCATTTGGTTTACATCTTTACTAATAATCGGAATAGGTTTGGTGTCACACTTTTTTGGTGTACACGCAAACTACCGAAAATGCCCTTTACTAAAAATAAACACATTTTTACTAATAATCGGAATAGGTTTGGTGTCACACTTTTTTGGTGTACACGCAAACTACCGAAAATGCCCTTTACTAAAAATAAACACATATGATAAAAGGATTAAATCAAGAAAAAAAGGGAAAGTAGTTAAAGTTAAATAGCAATGTTCCTTTAATTAGCCATGCGCGTCATTAATGACATTAATAGAGACGTAAATGAGAATAATGTTAAAATTTGAAAGCAAAAAATTAAATCTAGAATGGTAACGTAAATGGAATTAAATCACGCGTATGTTCGAATTCGAAAATAAATGCGCATCGTAAATGGAATTAAATCACGCGTATGTGTGGAAATATTTATTTCAAGAGTATGTGCATGCGTATTAAGAATGGAACTTTTAAAATTAGAAATAAAAATAAATGTTTTGAATAACGGTCCCACGAATTAACATGCATGAATTAGAAACAGAAGAAAATTAATGCACAGTAATGAAAATAGGAAAATAAAAAGAAACTATTGAGCAAATAAATATGCAGAAAAATAAAATGGGCAAGAAATATACCAGACCATGTACTAACGACATATTTTTATTTTGTTGAATGGCTCCGTGCGTGCCATCACCACGCGCGGAGCGCGTGGCATCACCACGCGCGAAGCGCGTGCCTATACGTCTCGTAAAAAGAAATAGACAAAACTACTCATTTTGTTTACATTGAAATGAATTAGACAAAACTCTCATTTTGTTTACATTGAAATGAATTAGAATAAAATATACATTTTGCTAGAAAATGTATATTAGAATAAATAGTACATTTCCGTTAGAAAGTGTAAATTAAAGCAATAAGAGACATTTTTGTCACTTTAAAAAGAACGAGATAAAAATTACATTTTTGTCATTTTATAAGGATTATATATAAATAACATTTTTGGCCAAAACATGATTAGTGGAATAAAACAACCTTTTGTGTTAAACATGTTAGTGAGACTAAAAATGAACATTTTTATATATTAAGAAGGATTAATGCAAAAATGAACATTTTTATACATTGAAAAGGAATTAGATTAAAATAGACATTTTTATACACTTAAAAGGATTACACCAAAATATTCATTTTTGTTTATTTAAAAGGATTAGTTAAAATATACATTTTGTTTATTTAAAAGGATTAGAAAAGAAAATTTACACTTTTGTTCATTTAAAAGGGATTAAACAAAAAATGTCATTTTAATGTAAATGTATACATCAGGATTCATATAAAAGAGGGAAATATCATTTTAAATACATACATTAGGATTTGTATACATAATGAAAATACCTTTTTAATGGAAATGTATACATTAGGATTATAACCAAAAGGAACATATTATCCTAATGTAAATGTATATATTATAATTTGCATGCAAACAACAATGACATATATGTTTGTTATAAGATGTCATTATGTTAATTATTAAATGACCTGCATGTTAACTATAAATGTGACATTAGATTAAAATGACATTTTGTTGTAAATTGTGTCATTAGAATAAAATGACATTTTATTGTCATTTGTCATTAGAATTGAAATTTTAGATTTTTATTGTCATTTGTTCACAATAAAAAGAATTGAATTTAAAGATTATATTACATATCTGTGATGTTGAAATGTTTGATGTGTTAAATACAAGGTTGATATATTCAAGTTTGAATATTACACTCCCATTTACAAGTCATCTGACTTGTCTATGTGATTGGGTTGATAATTTTCACACATCGCCCAAGTGCATGAATAATTTATTATTTGTTTGATGGATGAAACACCATACGGGTATTGGGATGATATTGGATACATACTGAATCCCAATATTTAGTTATCTGTCAATCGAAGGATTGACAGTCTGTGATGAGCGTCAGTTATTTACTTTAATGCTCGCACAGTTATAGATTCCACTTTGGTCGTCATTTGGATGTTTGATAATTATTTATCATGATTGTTAATTCCATACAAAATATATGGTTATTGGTTGAGTCACATCCCAATAAAGAATATTCTAGAAAAGAATATTTTAGAATATATTTTAGAAAAAGAAAATATTTTAATAAAAGAAAATATTTTAGTAAAAGAATATATTTTGGGAAAATATATTTTTATTGAAATGCACTAGTTGTCAACTAGAATAAATCATTAAATTTAGATTTAATAAAGTTTTCCAATTTGTCAATTTTTAATTGAAATTAAATTAAATAAAGTGGATTTGGGTTTGTCATGAATAGTGTCTTAAATAACACTGTTCTTAAACCCCGTATGAAAAGAATAATCTTTTAATTCAGATTATTAAAGTTTTCAATTATATTTAGTAATTGAAATAAGATGAAATGTGAGTTGGGTTTGTTGTGAACTGTGTTTTAAGTGACATATGTTCTTTAACCCAACTGACAGTGAAAATATGATTTGGAATATATAAATCTTTTATTAAGATTTAAATAGAAAATTTCCAAAAGTAAAGTTTTCCAATTTAATATATTAAATTGGAATTGAACAGAATTCGAATTAATTATAACCGAGATGAGCTTCTGTAAAAGAAGACCGATACTACATATGGAATTTAAGAGGCCTTTCCGTTATTCTATTTATATTATTGGTTGGATACAGAAATTTATAACGATTATATATTGATTTGATTTCTGTGAAGATTCCATATTTTATGGAAGACGATTTTGGGTTTACCGTGAACTATGTTTTAAATGACATTAGTTCTTTAACCCAGTTAAGAATAAGATTTATTTCTTAAATCTAAAGAATCATTTAATAATGATTTTTGATATTTAAAACCAAATGGTGTTCTGAATAAATCTTTAAAAGAAAGATTTAAGAGTAAATGTAAAGAATTTATCTTTGATAGAATAATTTGAATATTTTATTTAAAAGAATATTATGAATTGGAATGAGACGTTGGATGTGTTTTATAGTACTTGATTTTTATTATAAAATACGCGAGTTATTCGGAAAGACCGGGTTTAACCCATTCCGAATAATTACTATGACGATGAAGAGTCGAAGATGAAGACGGTGTTTGAAGACCGACGATCTTCACATCGAATGGATGTGTTGCTACAGAGACCCTTGATGGGAGTAGCTACTTTGAAGGGGCTTCAGTGGTGGCCGTCCGGACTATTGTTGATTGTTCGGATTTGGTTTTCGCTCAGACCCAAAGCATAAGCTAGTAAATGGATGCGTGTATGACATTGGATTTCGTTCCATGTGAATTAAATCGATTTCTGTTAATGTATGTCTGTTTGGTGGTGGAGGATTTATTCTCTACTTAACACCCTAGTATATATTAATAGTGATTGATCGCATGGCGTGAATTGTCAATGTGGCACCCCAAGATGCAAATGATCAAGGCTTTTGTTGAAAAGCAGGGCCTTGTGGGATGATCAAAGCATAGCCTATTACAGCATAGCTTTGTGTATATCGTGACTTCGCGAGCCTCACACCCCGGTATGAGTCAAAAACGGGATATGGACCGTAGGGAGTGCACATGTTTCTTTCTAGCTAGTGGTAGTGTCAGTGCTTTAACACGGCCTGGCATTTTACTTATGTGGATGATGGATTTTGAGGTGCCTCGGATTTTTATAGACCGATAGTGGTCATATTATAGGTTCAAAGGAACCGGGAAACGTGTGTTCAGGCATAACCAATCCACTGCCGATAGGCGGGGACCGGCCCTACCGCTCCAAGGGTTCACTGCGGGGGATCCTGAGGCATTTGCTAGAGTGTCTCGAATCGGAGAGGAGCTTGCCCCTAGTCTCGACTCATGATGGAAATCCAATTTCCAATACGACCTTGCGGTTTTGATTGTAGAACCAATACGGCGACATAGTAGGATGGGGTACTATGCCGTCTATGATTAATACATTATGATTGAAATTGTTTTTGAAATATATATACTCATAGATATACACACTAATATTAAATCCGTTTTATTGTATCAAGCATCTTTTGACGATTATAAGGTAAAACCCTATCCTCCGGTTTGCGTTGCATTGTGTGATGGGACTTGGGTCTTATAATGGTTTCATTTTTCTAAAAAGCATTGCGTTGTTTAACGTTTTTACTTTATTTTATGCACTGGCAATCCAATGGAGTAAACCCGTTCCGCGTTAGCGGCGTGGTCCTGTGATTAGCCTTATTATTAGATAAGTTAGGTTAAGATTTCTCATACCAGTCCCATGACTGACCTGTAGTTTGTTTCACTGGCAAACTCGGGTGCCTATACTTTCCACACGGGCAGTCGAGTAGCTTTTTGCAGATATATTTGCAGGATCCTGGCTTTCAGCTGAAGTGGTATTCGGAAAGCTCTGTATCCGTGTATTCCTTTCAGTTGTATATTTGTAATATTTTTCCGCTGCTATGTTAATGTAATTTAAAACTCTGATATTATTGTATTTCTATTTCTGTAATAAGTATTCATACTCTGTTACATTCTTGTACTCTGATGCAATTGTTGTAATCAGCAACAAAATGTTCTCCAGTTTATGTTCGGATGTGTGTTGTTCTAAAAGCAATCCAGCCTTTCCTTTACCGGGAAGTTTGGGTCGTTTCAAAGTTAATTACCTTCATTGGACCTAATCGTTAAAATAACGATTTGGTATTTCACTGAAATTAAACACGGTTTAATTTCATTGGTTAAATCAACAAATAAATATATAACTAGCAAACAGTCAACCATCAGTGATCAGAGCACACAAAATAAAAACCCAATTTATATAATATAAATGGGAGAAACTGAGTGAGTTTAACTAACCTTGATCTGATTCGATGTTAAAACAGTTCATTTCAGTTAAATTAAACAGTCTTTTAATTTAACTAAGTTCCCGGTTGACTCGAACTCTGCCCAAATCAGTTCCAGTCTGTAGTGTTTGCCCATACAGTTCCAATGTCTCTTGTTGGGTTGTATTCTGGTTATATTTGTACAAGATATAGACATTGTAAGTTCATACTATTTAATTAAATTATTAATCTTAATTATATAATTAATAAACTAATTACGTTTTTTTATCCTTAAACAAAAGGCCACATTATACTGCTTCCATTTTGGTCTCGTATGCTTCCCAGTTCTGCAACAGAATAATACCTTTAGTTAATACGATATTTTTGTTAATTAATATCTTAATTAACTAATAAGCTTAGTTACGTTTTTGATTACTTTAGATTAAGGAAATCAGGGCTAACTCTTTTGTTTTAGATGCTTCGCTCCTTTGACATCAGTTGGTCTTGGTTCCACTTCGGCATCTGGCAATAACATATGATCAATTTCCTAATTAAACTTTAGAGGGTTAATCACATAACTAATTAAATTAATTACTTTGTTTTAAACCACAGACCGAACTGGTTTTCCCTGGATCCTGCTTTGATTTTCTCCTGTCTTCGGTTTTCGTTTCCCTTTGAAAATAGCCTTCAAATGAACATCGGTTGTCTCCATTCATTGCTTAACTGATTTTTCATTTTCACCAGAATAAGGTTGAGCTCCCCTTCTTTGTTTAGCTTCAACACGGTGATGACCCAGTTTGATCCAAATTTATTTCGTCACGTCGTTCCCCTTTTTAATCTGTCCCTCTTCATTTAGAACGTGCTTCCGTCCTTCACGTCTCCAGCTTCATAACCCACGAACTTTCACAGGCCACGCACTGACAACTCTTCACCACCGAAGTTGATCACCGGAGGTCTATCAGGACCCGACGTTGCATGTCCCTCACCACTAGCGACTACCGCCCCAATTCCCATCAAACCTGGTGCCTCCTATCAACGTCAGACCCTCCCGAGCTGTCGGCGTTTTAATAAATCGATCTGATCCCCTTAGTCTGCAGAAACAGATCATAGCCGTCCATCTTTCAGCTCTCGTTGAGCTCTAGCCGTTTTCAGAAGAAAGGTTGTGGTGAAAGTCGGTATATTGGAAGAAAAATGTATGGAAAGAGGAAGAGATTTCAGCCTTAATGATTATAAGCTGGAGGCTTGGTTAGTTGACCATCATTTAGGGTTTGACGCACAAGAGTTTGGGTATATATAGTCGAGCCTTAATGTAACACCCCACGTCCATTAATGTCACTCACAAAGGGAATGCATTAACTTCCATGGAGGTTTTAAGTGAATATAGAACAGAAAAATTACAACAAGACAGATAATAAGTAGTACTTGGAAATCTAAAACTTCATTTTATTGCAGTGGAAATTAAACATGTTTGTTACATCATAAAACCATAAATCAGAGTCAAGTACAATATCCATCTTGATAAAACAAAATACATAACCCCACTACATAAATAGTCATTAAAGAAGATAACAAGCTGGACTTTACTTCAACGGTCAAAGCTTTCCAAAGAGAGATGAAGCAATCCAATCAAACTCCACTAGAGCTGGGCCCAACCTGAGGACCTGGAGGGGGAAAAGGATGGAAATAGAGGGGGTCAGACACAAAGTCTGGCGAGAATTATAATTCTAACAATACTACTATCCAAATAACTAGACTAAGGCATAAGCTGGAAGACAAGTAAATGTCTATGAACTATTAGGTATGGAAGAGCAGATAAAGATAACGTTAAAGGCACACCTAATTACTAACGAATAATTACTACACTGCACCGCACCAGTCACCCTAAAGGTTGATCCCACTTGCTTCACACAGAAACTATATAAATAGCCTTGCGTACCCCTAGCTGACTACATAGGTGCCGTCTGCCCCTATCTCCGCTAGGTGTACCCCACTACCCACTTTCGATCGGCTCCCTACTCGTAGATACCCGTGCTGGCCCCATAGTGGGGTGTATCACTCCCCTAAAGTGGCAACCCGATACAACTTGAGAATGCACGGCTTATACCTACACGATGCAACAACGTCTTACCTACCAGCCCGGGTCCACACATGCATATGAAACCCGTTGGACTTGCGTTGCCACCGCTACCCCGTTTTGGCCTCTTATAGTCAAACCCAGTATGCGTGTCCCGTCCTCGACTTGGGTTGATCCCACAAAGAAACGTTTGGGTTACTGGTTGAAATGGGCCCCCACAAGCTATCCACCTAAGTTTGTCACCACTAGTATATCCCACTTAACCCTCTTAGTTATGTTTAATTTACATGTGTGTTTGGTTAAGTCTTACTAATCGTATTTCAAATGCCACTAAAGGCAACCACTAGATTCCTCATGCCACCCAAGGCACCTACTTAACCCCCATGTCCAACCTTACATGTTTATCTGGTTAAGTATTTCTTAATTCATTCAGTCCATAACCCCATAAAGACCTCTCACATTAGACTGGCATTCATGGCAGCTGGATTTGCCGGGCGGGTCCGGGCAGTCTTACACCATAAAAGAGTCTAACCTCGTGTCTTTACAACTGTTATGCTTTAGTTTGGGCCTAGGACCTCTCACATTGGGCTGACATTTGTGACCACTGGATTTGCCGGGCAGGTCCGGGAAGGTTTACGTCACAAAGGAGTCCAACCTCGTGTCCTAAGCATTGATTAACACTTACAATCTTTTACCCTAGTTTTAATAATTCCCTATTCAAATTATTAATTAACTCCAATTTTAATGATGTCCATAACTGACTCAATTATGGCCATCCACTCATGGCATGCAAAATCATATCAATTGCACCCCAACTTATTAATATTGAATCCTTAATATTACCCCTACCCCACGTTGTACGTTCGCTTATTCAACGCAAAGTATACGTTAGACTCGAATAGTCTAACTCATAGCACAAAGATAAATTATCACAACATATAGACAAATAAAATAAATCTAATCATATAGGGGTGAAACTTGCATAAAACTACACATGTTAAGGATCTAAAGGTGTCAACTTATTAAATGTCACAATTTACATGATATGATCATAACCCAAATTCATGTATAAACTTGCATATGGGGTTTTATGCAACATAATGATGGTGTGAACTAGCATCTAATACATAGAATTCACATATGTCATAGCATAATTCTAGATGTCACAATTCTAGATCTAAATAGATGTCATGGCATATGTTCATAATCTTTACTAATCAATCTAAACTTGCATACATGATTTGTCATATAGATCAACATAGCCCAAACATTATGATTTGATTAACATGAACTAATTAGCATAGATGATAACATCATGACTTTATAACATGTATGATTTATCACAATTTAGCATAGAAAATTACAACCTATACAACATTATCATAGCATGATGTACAACATATAGGATATCATCATCACATAACATAGGATTTACAACATACATGATAGCATAAGGTTTACAACAACATATATGACAATCCACATCATTCACTTATAATCCATTCATAACTTAATCTAATTAGTTTAATAATAATCTTGTTAAGATCATCATACTTACAATTAGAGAAGAAAGAGAGTCTTGATTTGCTTTAGAGTTGAGTAGAATTAGGGTTTTGATTAGCTTCCTTTCTCCTTAGTTGGCGGCGGCTAGACTGAGTTCCATGGCGGCGGTATGACGGTAGCTATTCTATTTTTCATGTGGATTAGAGTGAGAGACTACCTAGGTATTTATAGAGTTTAGGGTTTATTTAGACCGTCAGATCAACTCAGAACTAAACTGAACCGTTTAATTTGCCAACTCATCCCTAAAGACACATCAGCCAAACCCTAGCCGCCTGGACAGGTCGACACCCAGGCCGACTGCCCAGTCGACTAACCAGTCGACCTGGGGTGCTGGGCGGGAATTTTCCCGCCTAGCCTGTTTGACTTCGAATTTTGAATTTTAAATTTCTGAAATCTATTTTGAATTTTCTGAAACTTCCGATGGCCATAACTTCTTCATACGAAGTCCAAATCATGCAAACTCGGACTCTATTTCAACCAGAATTCCGAGACGAACACAATGGCGCAACCCGTTTCCCACAATTCTCACATCTGAGATTAGTTATTCTTTAATTTGTGAATATTAATATTAACAGAATTACGGGGTGTTACACTTAATAATATAATAATATTTGTGAAACTTCAGCGTGAAGTAATTGATAAAAACCACCACAAACAATTTCTGTTTTCTGATATAAAAAACTAATCCTAGTATAGAAAAATATTCCGGAGCTAATGGGACAGGTTTCGTCGAATTCCGACATCGTTTAAAAAAAATTCCTTTATAAAATCAGCGAAAAACACGCGTTTAAATTTTCCATGATCACTAAATAAATCCAATCAACTTGAAACTTTGAAATCCTACAATAATTAATTAATACGAACCCAACGGCACCAATTTCGTCGTATTTTGAGACTGTTTTCCCGGTAGGCTATTTTTAT
Organism: Allium sativum; assembly: GCA_030737875.1. NCBI lineage: Eukaryota > Viridiplantae > Streptophyta > Magnoliopsida > Asparagales > Amaryllidaceae > Allium > Allium sativum. The sequence continues at coordinate 482,568,633 of CM060919.1, read as the reverse complement.
ATGCACCGCAATGTCATTTTGGGCACCAAATTACCCGGTCTTCAAAAATAACAAACTATATACCTATCCTGACTCTAATAAACAATATGAACTCAACGGAACTGGTTTCATGGCTTAATTCGATCATCTGCTCAAGTTACACTCGAATATCTCTTTATTACAATAATTACGCGCTATAGAAAATGAACGGGCGTTTACGGCTACCGTGGTCACATACGACATCGGTTTGTCACGCAATTAAATACTATGCAATAATTTAACATTACAATTCCAATGAAACTGGTTTCATTGAAAACGGAGTCCGTTTGCAAAATCGCTATTTTAAAGGCCTATATTTAAATACGAATTTTTCATAGCGACTATTTTAAAATTTGATTTAGCCACAACTAACAATCTATAATACGAAATCTGGATTTTTCTCTTCCATATGGAAATTACCATCAATACGGTTCCAACGTTTCTTGTTTCACAGAAATTCGACTTATATCAGATCCTGTATATTCAATTGAAGTTCAAAACTCCATATTACGAACTGCAGCGCCATTTCAAGCCCGTTTTTAATTATATATAAATTATATATTCATACTTCATTTTAATTACGAATTCAATATTAAAATCCATTATTCCAAATATAATATTTAAAATAAATAAATTAAATTAAATATTTGACTGCTAAAAATACGGGTCGTTACATTCTTCCCCCTTAGAATAATATCGTCCTTGAAATTGCTAAGGTAAGAAAAAAATGCTACAAATCCCATTAATTTCCAAATCTAATTTATTTTAAATCGAAAACCAATTTAGTATTGTAAATAATTTTTTTTCTTCCAAAAATATCGAAAATTTTCTGACAAATTAAATTCCCGGAAAAATTCGGTAGAGTCTCCCCTGTACAGAGTGACATCTGCGATATCGCAGGAACAAATAATATAAATACATCGACCCACATGGTCGGAAAACAAAAATCAAAACTCAAAATTCATAATTTCGCGTATGCGTACCTTTTACGAGCGCTATTGAGCATATCTGCTCAACGTATATGCGATTTTCTCAACCAATATCAATTTGTCTAGCCATTTTACACCTGTACTTAACTCAATTCACATATCAGCAACTGATATATGAAATTCTGAGATAACATTTCACTAATCAACTGGTATAACTACACACATTCCAAAATCGAACACACATCATCAATCTGTTATCAAATACAGGGTTAAATCATAAATTCCAATTCGTATGCAGTTTCATTCCACTTTAATTATACCGGAAATTATTCTTTAGTTTATATATTCATTTAGCTCCATTTATTTGCTGATTATTCCAATCGAATAAACTATTATCCAATAACAACAGTTCACCATCAACAACCAATACACAACCAAATCAACGAAAGCAATTGAATTTTCATTCAAGATTAATATTTTACTTTGGTTTCACATATTTGAACATCAATCGATTAATATTCGATTGAATTCTATTGGATTATTATTTATTCATCAAATTTTCATTTTCCAAATTTAATTAAATTTCGATATCATTCTTGATTTAATTACACTTAACTAAGTTAAATTCAATTCAAATTTTCAATCCAATTCGAATTCCATTCAAATTAATCAAACACACTAATATCTCAATAATTTGATAAAATTGTTTTTTTTATATATAAAAATATAATTTGGGTAAAATTATTTCATTTACCCTCTTTACAAAACAATACTGCATTCATCTACCAGTCCAATGCTTCTCAACATTTGAACCGATCAACCAACACAATACAAAGCATTTGTATATAAAATTTACAAATACGCTCTCATATATATACACTCAATCTCGATCTAGGGTATTACTAACCCAATCTCTATCGAGTCACACCATAGAGCCAAGGTTATTACTAAACCAATAGCTCTAATACCACTGTAACGACACAATGATTTTCGGCCCCGAAAATGGACATAATTACTTTTACTGTAACTCATGCCGACCTTCCAAACACCGAAAACACTGGAACGTTATTAGAAAGAAATTAGAGGATGCGATAAGAAAGAAAGAAATATTAGAGTAGAAGAAGAATAACCAACACAACATGGAGTCTCACATCGCAGCGGAACAAAATATAATATAGAAATAAATCTTTATTGAGAGCCTTTAATATACTTACAATATTGGAGTACCTCAACATCTCTGGACAGTTATAGAGAATATACAAAATACCCTTAATTTCAAGGTATACTTCATAGAAGATTCATGGTATACTACATAGAATATTATATATATTACATTAAAAACTTTATGTGCACTAGTACATTAGTGTAAATAACCTAATAATTTATGAGGTTTTTTGTTCATGAGTAAGATAACAAAATAACCTGTCCTCATATACAACACACAGCGGAATAGTAGCTATATAATATCATACGTCTGAACACCTCCAGCTCATCGCTGGACATCGCGGCATCCTGCAACCTGAACCTGTACACCCCGTTCTAACCCGAGCATTTACAAAACACCGGGTCAGTCTGGTGAACCAGAGTGAGAAAAAAAAACTCGCACAGTATTAAGGGGAATAATCCAACTTGATTTTAAAGTTCAAAAATCTTTTCGAAAGAAAAGGATAATCGTAAGACCAAATCTACACATAAATACAGATGGTGTTTACCTTACGATAACCCAAAACATTTTTGAAACCAACATCTTTTCTTTTATTATAATAGTGTCTAAATTCAAGTAGATATCAATCTAGCGGAACGCTTGCATCTCACGCTCCACATATATAGTATACAATCAAAACCGCGAGCACTTATTGGAGATTGGATTCCGACTATGACAAGGTATGGGACCACCTGCCGATAGTGTATCTATAGAGGCGAATACACTGGGTTCAACAAGAATGTCTTGCAACCCGACCCACACTTGACCGACCACTCATTTCGCTTGAGTGTATCGAATGTATATCACCAATGGTTGGGCTCAAACAACCGTTTCTCGAAAAGGGACATCATCGAAATAGATTAAGGAAGCAAAAGGAATTTCTCTAGATAGGTGATTATACACCCTAATGGGAGCGACCCACATAGCCATGCTATCTGCCCGATTTTTGTCACTTCCCGGTTGATGAGGCTTGAGGTTTTAATTTCCCTTCTGAACATCTGGTCACCATTCACTTTGAATGCCACATCGTCAGATCCGCCAGATATCACAAATTGGCATCCACAAAAATACTCTAGTTATTTGGCCAGAGAAAAACCATTTCTCCGCCATAAACTATGGTACGTTTGAAGAAATCAACGTACGTAATTCCTTTGGAAATACTCTGTCAGACATCCGTCCATACAAGTCATCCAGGAACAGGATGAACCGAAGGTACTCTCCTACTGCATCCAATATAGGAATCACCCCATGGATCTGTAGCGGGAAATCCTTGCAATCCGTAGATTCCAATTATGACAGAATTACTGTCGAAATATCTCTGGCCGCCAAACCGGAGAAACTCAACAAGTAGTTCTACCTCTTATGAAGATCAACGGTCTTCAATTGCGCCATCTTCAATAATCTTCATTTACGTATTTGCTGGTCGGAATGGTTTAACCAACAATCGTATTGGACAAATTTGATAATCGGTGATTTAACTATCAAAATAAATAGTGATTCAATCATGAAAATCCAATGGGTTCACTGGTTCAGTATTCAGCATCAATTGACCTTTTAATTAAAACAAATGTAAATTTAGAACTATTAAATATTTTGATATTATAAATATAGTTTTTGCTTCTTATTTAACATAAAATTTTTCTTTGAACAAATTCATCTTCATATATCAAGTTTCCTATTTTCACTTTTAAAAAACATTAGCCACATTATTATCTTCTATTGGGCAAATCAATTCAATTTATTTATTCGTAAAAATAATGTTACAAAATATCTTTTATCCATTCCTTGAAACAAAAAGCATGCTTATTCTTATCGAATATAACTCATCTTTTACATTTCCTTTTTAATCTCGACGGAATCATTATAATTCACGCAACCACTTTTTATTTCCCCCTTCCACCTTGGAATCCTCACTATATATTATTTTCAAAATCTTCATTACACGTTGCATTATTATTTCTGTAATGGGAATAATAAATAATTACTAACTCCTTTTACCATTACCCACTCATATCCTCCTCATATAATTCCGATGTCGTTCAAGTTGGGGTATTTTAATTACCTCTCAGACCTTGATCAACAACGTTCATATCTTAAGGTTGATACAAGTGGTAATCCTAAACCACTATTTTATTCTAATAACAATTCCAATTCCATTTAATTGAACTTATTCAAAATATTGTTTCATACAATCTTATTGCCTTTTTGAAAATCTCCTTCTCGGATGTACCCATTATTTTTTATTTTAATCATTAAATAATTTCTTTATAGAATACCACTTTTTAACCTTTACCTCTTTAAAACAAATTCTATTTATAATTCAGATTTGGTTCTCAAATCCTATGACCCAATTCTCTTACCAAATTCACTTTCACCAATACTTTTCTAATTCTTTTAACCATTCCTCGTTTTGGAAATCCTATTTCGATTTCCCAATTCTACTTAACCCCACTATTAAGTAACGTTAATCTAAAATTAACGATTTTCCATTTCACCTCTTTTTTTAAACCCCGTTTATATATTTCTAGTTTAATATAAACCCCTTTTCATCTTAAATCCCCTTTTTACTAGATTCGAATATTTAAGTAAACATTTGATTTGAGCTATCGTATCCGCTTGAATTTCCTTTTATAACTTCGTTATAAAAATTTGGGTTTTAAGTATAAAACCCGTACCTAAACTCCTTTAGCCATTCAACTAGATTTCATTCCAATTTCGATTACCATTTTAAATGAAATTTAATTAAAGGTAATTTTCTAATTTATTATTAATTAAAATAATAATTTACTTTGATCACTAAAATAGTAATTTATTTTTTAAAACCTTATTTAAATTAAACAAATATTCTTTAAACTAATTTATTAGATTAATCCAAACAAACAAATTATTAATTAACTCCAGTTAAAAATGGTCAATTTAGCCAACTCTAAACACGGTTATCTCGTTAACCGATTCCATTTAGTTATCTCTTTACATTAATTAATAATGTAATTAATTTAAATTATTCCATTTAATTGTTTATTAACAAAACAATTATCCAAATTAACTATTAGATTAATTTCTCTTCACTTGTTTACAAATCTGATTGACATCAGAATTTACTTTATAAAATCAATTAACAATTAATTATAAATTATTAAATAAATAATAAATATTTATTTCTTGTTTATAAACTCTAATTCAAAATAATATATTTCAAAATCTATTTCCAGTTATAAAAATAAATTTTATAACTTCAATTCTATCGATCCACCTGACGGTAAATCAATATAAAACAAAACAATTTATTCTTAGGCCATTTACTGCTGATTACCCAACCAATATTTCTCATTGGGTAAAAAAAAACACGGGTTGAATTTTTAGTCAATGATCACTAATCAAATCAACCACCTAATCATGACAGTTCATATATGATAGTATGAAAATAAATAGTATATTTGAGGAATCCCGTTGGATCCCTCCAACCTGTTCTTCCCTGTATCCATAATGGTTATCTCAAATCAGACCATTCAATTCCATTTAACTGATAATTTGTATAACAATAAATAACAACTATTTAACATCAACCAAATAACAGAATAATTCAAACAATTCAAACAATTAAACATGCTTATAAATAAACGTGACCAATAAGGTAAATTACCTTCATTGGATCTAATTGTTTAAATAACGATTTGGTATTTCACTGAAATTAAACACGGTTTAATTTCATTGGTTAAATCAACAAATAAATTTATAACTAGCAAACAGTCAACCATCAGCGATCAGAGCACACAAAATAAAAACCCAATTTATGAAATATAAATGGGAGAAACTGAGTGAGTTTAACTCACCTTGATCTGATTTGATGTTAAAACAGTTCATTTCAATTAAATTAAACAGTCGTTTAATTTAACTAAGTTCTCGGTTGACTCGAACTCTTCCCAAATCAGTTCCAGTCTGTAGTGTTTGCCCATACAGTTCCAGTGTCTCTTGTTTGGTTGTATTCTGGTAATATTTGTACAAGATATAGACATTATAATTTCATACTATTTAATTAAATTATTAATCTTAATTATATAATTAATAAACTAATTACTTTTTTATCCTTAAACAATAGGCCACATTATACTGCTTCCATTTCGGTCTCGTATGCTTCCCAGTTCTCCAACAGAATAATACCTTAAGTTAATACGACATTTTTCTTAATTAATATCTTAATTAAATAATAAGCTTAGTTACGTTTTTGATTACTTTAGATTAAGGAAATTAGGGCAACTCTTTTGTTTTAGATGCTTCGCTCCTTTGACATCAGTTGGTCTTGGTTCCACTTCGGCATCTGGCAGTAACATATGATCAATTTCCTAATTAAACTTTAGAGGGTTAATCACATAACTAATTAAATTAATTACTTTGTTTTAAACCACAGACCGAACTGATTTTCCTTGGATCCTGTTTTGATTTGCTCCAGTCTTCGGTTTTCGTTTCCCTTTGAAAATAGCCTTCAAATGAACATCGTTTGTCTCCATTCATTGCTTAACCGATTTTTCATTTTCACCAAAATAAGGCCAAGCTCCCCTTCTTTGTTAAGCTTCATCACTGTGATGACCCAGTTTGATCCAAATTTATTTCGTCACCTCGTTCCCCTTTTTATCCCGTCCCTCTTCATTTAGCACGTGCTTCCGTCCTTCACGTCTCCAGCTTCATAACCCATAGACTTTCACATGCCACGCATTGACAACTCTTCACCACCGAAGTTGATCACTGGAGGTCTATCAGGACCTGGCGTTGCACGCCCCTCACCACCAGCGACTACCACCCCAATTCCCATCAAACCCGGTGCCTCCTATCAACGTCAGACCCTCTCTAGCTATCGGCGTTTTCATAAATCGATCCGATCCCCTCAGTCCGCAGAAACAGATCATAGCCGTCCATCTTTCAGCTCTTGTTGAGCTCTATCCATTTTTAGAAGGAAGGTTGCGGTGAAAGTCGGTCTATTGGAAGAAAAATGTATGGAAAGAGGAAGAGATTTCGGCCATAAATGATTATAAGCTGGCAGCTTGGTTAGTTGACCATCATTTAGGGTTTGACGCACAAGAGTTTGGGTATATATAGTTGAGCCTTAATAATATAATAATATTTGCGAAACTTCAGCGTGAAGTAATTGATGAAAACCATCACAAACGATTTCTGTTTTCTGATAAAAAAACTAATCCTAGTATAGAAAAATATTCCGGACCTAATGGGACAGGATTCGTCGAATTCCGACATCGTTTGAAAAAAAATTCCTTTATAAAATCAGCGAAAAACACGCGCTTAAATTTTCCACGATCACTAAATAAATCCAATTAACTTGAAACTTTGAAGTCCTACAATAGTTAATTAATACGAACCCAACGGCACCAGTTTCATCGCATTCTGAGAATATTTTCCCGGTAGGCTATTTTTATATGCACCGCAATGCCATTTTGGGCACCAAATTACCCGGTCTTCAAAAATAATAAACTATATACCTATCTTGACTCTAATCGACAATATGAACTCAACGAAACTGGTTTCGCGGCTTAATTTGATCGTCTGCTCAAGTTACACTCGAATATCTCTTTATTACATTAATTACGCACTATAGAAAATGAACGGGCGTTTACGGCTACCGTTGTCACATACGACATTGGTTTGTCACACAATTAAATACTATGCGATAATTTAACATTACGATTCCAATGAAACTAGTTTCATTGAAAACGGAGTCTGTTTGCAAAATCGCTATTTTAAAGGCCTATATTTAAATACGAATTTTTCATAGCGACTATTTTAAAAATTGATTTAGCCAAAACTAACAATCTATAATACGAAATCTGGATTTTTCTCTTTCATATGGAAATTATCATCAATACGGTTCCAACGTTTCTTGTTTCACATAAATTCGACTTATATCGGATCTTGTATATTCAATTGAAGTTCAAAACTCCATATTATGAACTACAGCGCCATTTCAAGCTCGTTTTTAATTATATATGAATTATATATTCAAACTTCATTTTAATTACGAATTCAATGTTAAAATCCATTAATATTCCAAATATAATATTTAAAATAAATAAATTAAATTAAATATTTGACTGCCAAAAATATGGGTTGTTACAATTACACTACATCTTTGATGGAAGAAACAAACTGAAAAATGACATTAATTCATTATAAAAATTATGTAGTTAGGTTTTTTAATTGAATTTTTAATGTATTTTTAGGAACAAAATTAATCTATATTCTATAAAATTTAATTAAGTTAAATAGCAATTTCATTTATTCATAGATATTTGCATATGTTTTGTTAAAAATTAAGAATGTACTAATTATAGTTAATCTGGGTGTTAGTTTATTATCATTACGAATGAGTTACATGTGCTGTTTTAGAGTCATTCGCTATATCCTGCTATTTCCTTGCTTTATCCCCGCTATGACTTTTTGGACCTCCGTTGCATTGGATCCGGTAAGCGCTTTAACTGCGCAGGGGTATGTGTTGCTAATGTACTTAACTGTTAGTTAAAGAATGACTATCAGTAAATTTTCTTTTAACTTACAACGCGTTGGTTCAAGGAACCGAGATTGGAATGTGATCCAAAACCATTTCGAACTGACTTTATGTTCGAACCAGAATTGCAGGTATGCTTGTACAAAGAAAAGTATTAAGAGTGCGAGGGTTACTTGCTACTAATCATAGGGATCCAATAGAGGTAATGCCTTTCATTCGATCGGTTCTTGAACGACTTGTATGGATAATGTTGTCAGTACATTGCCTTCGTAGGGCGATGATCATTCAAAGACGAAAACGTGCCATGTGTGAAAGGTAAAAACATAGCCTTCAGCCTCATCAGCTGGTAATGACTAAAGTCAAGGGAGATGCAACAAAACTATGTGGGTCGCAACTATTAAGGTATATTATCATCAATTTGGAACATTTGACCCTTTGATTGTTGTATAGTTTCAGAATAGTTGATGATCACATCCATGGTGATAACAGATTAAAAACCATCAAATTAAGTTATATTGTTGGCGGGGTGCTTGATGTTCTTGCGACCTCAGTATGCTTATCCAAGGAGGTACTATGATGGGTGGTACCCCAATGTCTAGTCATATTATATGAAATCCAATTTCCAATACGTGAAACGTTTTTGTCTGTAAATCCCATTAGGGCGCGAAATTTTATTATGGGTAACAATTTCACATATGTTAATTATTTTATGTTAAGTTAATTTAATAGACAATATAATAATATCATTTGATTTAATATAAAAGTGTTAGTTATCGTAAGGGGGAAAACAAGTGCCACGTTTATGTGTGGTCGTGTTTTGCGAGAGTTTCATTCTTTTAAGGATTTATGAAATTACGCAAGTTGTTTGTGATGTGAGTTTTCTCACTATAAGTATTCTAGACTGATTTGGGTGTTTTGCTTCCTTTAAATGTTCTTGGGTCAGACCAAGTATACTTTCATATTTGCTTGTAGCTATAGGAGAGGAGCTGCAGTCGAGACGTATTCCCGCGTTTCTCATATTATTTTATTTCCGCTGTATGTGTTGTACTTATTAGCCATTGTACAGGTTGAATTTTACGACTGTATATGCTGATTTGTTGTGTACTTGATGGTCAGTGTATGTATCTATACAATTTATCTCTTGATTTAAGAGTATTGGCATATTATATTTTATTCATTTTTCTATGGGATTCTGATCTTTTCTTATGTTGTTGTGTCTATATTCCTCTTCCTTTTCTATTCTAACCTTTCATTCTTCTTTCTCACCCTCTAAATTCTTTCTTCTAACTGCTGGGTTTTTCGTACTTGAGTTTAGGCACATGAAAATAAAATATGTATTAGTGTCGAAATTCAAGGGTCGGATTTCTTGGACCATTACAAGTTGGGAGGAGAAATATCGAGGGAGGAGAAAAAAAATCATTATTCGGACATGAAAAGTAGAAATATAAAAGAAATATGCGATTAGAGCAGAAATAAGAAAAAGACGAGAGAAATGTGTGACTAGAGGTGAAATATTCATGGATGAAATCGATTAAGGAAAGATAAATTCTATTTGAGCTGACAAAATTGCTAAGCTAGGCCCCTGATTTTCAAAAAAAAAAAACATAAAAATCCACCAATATGCTAATTTTCTACCACTTTAAAAAAATCTAAAAACATCACCCCTTGTAGTGGTACTGCGTGGTGCTCTAAAGACACCACGAGTGCCATTGCGAGGTGGATAAAAAACCTACAAAAATAAAACATAAATTTAAACAAAACGTAAGTGAAGGACATTTTCGTTATTGAATATTTTTGTCAAAAAAGAAGGCAACTCTGTAAATTGCGGGGTTGAAATAGAATTTGCTTAGAGGAAAATGGAGTGAGAGCATGCTTTTTTTGGCTTTAGACTATTTTATCTTGGAAAGTGACGATAGGTAAACCTTCATAGCAATTGGTTTGATAAATAGAATTTTGCCAATAAATGGGCAATTTTCGAATAAAATAAAGGATGTATGCCAATTACGATTAAATAACCATAATTTTCTCTATAATCCACAGATATACCAGCCACATGCCATTTACATAAAACATAATTTATCGTGCAATTCTGTGTAAACTTATGTCGCAAAGTGGGTTCATTTAGTTAGTTTACCATAGCAAATTCGTTTGATTTTTTGTCATTGCCTAAGTTTTTATTTTTCATAAAATTGTTGATACTGTAACTCGGCATCCGTATAAAATCAAAGAATAAGTGCTAAAATGTCTACACTTATTGAGAAATGTTGCAAATACATAAACAAATATTTACTAAATAATTGTAGACATATATGTGGATATTCATTTAACAAACAAATAACGCGGACATTCGGAAAAATGTTTGCAATTATTCTATAAAATTATAAACTTGACTGCAATTTTTAGTTGGAAACGGTATTTGTTTGTATTCATTATGCATCAATTTTTCTTGTTATTTCTGCGATAAATATGACTTTGAATATAATTTGAAATAAATTTCAAATTATTAAAATATTCAATAAAATTCGCATAAAATTATGCAATTATTGGTTAAAATTATTTGTATATCAGCAATATTTCGAATACTTTAGTAGTCTAGTCTCTAGATTAGCTCCTGTCATTTAAGCAATCTTAGTAGTAGTGGTTATTGCACTTTAAAAACGTCTGTGATGGACGGTCCACTTTAAAAACCGACTTTAGTAGTTAGACATTATGTCTACTCCTGTAATAATGTTTTTATTATTTGTTATAATAAAAGTGTTACGGACCACTATAAAATCCGGTCCGCTCTGCCTAAAAAAAAGAAATTTATACTACATGTGTTTTTTTTCAATTTTTTCGTAGAATTATTATTTAAGTTTTTTTTAATTCAATATTTTTATTTATTTTTTCTACATTAATACGAAGATAAATGTGTAAATTTTGGAATTTAAAAGCTTTTTAAGTTATTTTTTAATGTTTTTGAAAAAAGACATAATTTACATATAGTTTATGGTAATAATAATTTGTATATAGTATCTTTTACACTAGATGAGAGCATTAAAGGAGGATCTTTCCTGAACTCCGAGGCGACTAGGATTATCATCTTCTTCCCTGTCTCTCTCCATCTATTCTCCCCCCAATTATACCTAATTGTCTGTCGCCTTCCTCTTATCGTCCCCGTTCCTAGCTTTCTCTTTCGTGGTTCGAAAGTTCTTCCATTTCCAGATCTATTTATTAATCCTTTCTTTTTGTACTGCCTTTAGTGATCAGATCTTATAATCCTTTGCTCCCTTTTTAATCTCCTTTCTTGACAGCACCCTCACCACTCTCTTTCTATCTATCACTAAACCTAGATCTGAATTTCTGTAACGACCCAAAAATCCGTACTATCTGAGTTGACTAGAACATCACACGTCCAACTCAAATAACACAGAATTACGAGCCATTAGGGTTAAAGAAATAGAAACAGAAGAAGAAGAAGAACAGAAACAACATCACAGAATCTCACAGCAGAACGAATAAAATGTAAATCATATATCATCACTTTGAAATACAATATTTTGTATCATATATACATACCATTATCAGAGATCAACATATATATAACATAGCGGAAATAACTCTAAAATAACTAACGATGAAGCCTTCTGCTTCAAGCTCCTCCAATTGTATCTGTAAAATCCTGAAACACTTGACTTCTAGTAGAAATTTGGGGCACCCAAGAGTTTAGGGGGAAAAAAACAAAATAAACTCTGGGTCAGTCATGGGACTGGTGTGAGTAAACTCCAACCATATTGTTTAACTTTGAAAAATCCATTGGAAAGAAAAAGGTAATAGTAAGATCAACCCACACATAAACACGGATGGTTTTTACCTTACTATAACCAAATCATTTTTGATATCAAAATCTGTAACAACCCATAATTTTCTGTATATTTAAATTTTGATTTAAAATAAATAAATGAAATAATATTGGATAAAAATCAATTTTTCTTGATTATAATGATGATGATTATTTGAATGGTGTATAAATAGATTTTTACATTTAGTTTATTTAGAAATGTTGGAATTTGGATTTAATATTTAAATGATTAAATAAAAATTTAAGTTGTTTAAGTTAAAATTGTAATTCAAATTTAAATTCAAATAATTAATTGTGGGAACTTAAGAATTTATGAAATAAATTTATATAATTTATTTAGGTTATAATTGGATTGAAATGGAATTTAATAGTTATTTAAATTGAATTAAAACAATTAAATGAATACTTGGATATTTTATTAATTAATTTAACTATGAAATTTAGCTGTTTTGGCGACTGTCTCGGAATTTGATGAAATCAGCACCATCGGATCCCGAACAGTGAATTATTATAGAGTTTCAATTTTCGTTAAAATCAGACTTGTCAATTGATCGTACGAGAGAAAATGTGAAAGAAGTCAGTGTAATATGATAATTAGTTGTTTTCTAATATTGGGCCTCATACATATATATAAATAAAATTCTTTTACCCTTCATCAGGCCATTCTCACCATACGTATAATTCCACTTCCTGTTTCTTTTTGCTCTAATGGAAGAAATAATTTTCCATAACCCTAGTTCATATGAAATACAACTTCAAATTCAAATCTTAACCAAAACCTATCAAATTACATATCGAATCGAAGCTCTCAACTAGTAGAACTCAGATCTACCACTAATTGTCGCATGCAGTAACTGGCTTGACCAGAACTCAGAAGTCAAACAGCTGAAATTCAAAACCGTAGAAGCTAAATTGGGTATTTTTGATTTCGGAGCTAATCAAAGAAACGGAGATATGGGTATTGAAGAGGATGTCCATACGAGTGTAACGGTAGTATTCATGTGATTTATTGTCGAGGGGATCACTGGAATTCAGTCAGCGAAGTGTGGAAACCCGTCTTGTTCATCGCTGTCATTGAAAGGGAGGAGGCCACCGGAGACCGTCGGTTCTGGAGGGGTGGTGCGCCGCGGTCTGTGCTTTCCATTGGAGGTGGCGGTTCGACGAATAGTGGCCGGAGTAGGGAGCACGGGGTAGTCAAAGTCTGGAGTTTTCACGTTGGGATGGGTTCGATCTTAGTCACTATTCACGCGTGAATCGGGAGCGGGAGAAAGAAACGTGTGCTGACATGTAAAAATCTAATTGGGTGAGTATTATTTTATTAATTTTATATATTCAAAATTCAAATGAGAAAAACGCTAATAACTTTCCCGTTTTAACTCGGATTTGGACGCGGTTGGGTGCGTTGGAATCATGGCGAGATTGCGGACGTTCTGGCGCTAGTTTGGATGCGTTTGGAGACAGAAAAATTTTGGCCTTTAGTTGCACGTTCGATCAACCAAAGTGCAAAGGTGAGTGATTTTCTCACTTACGAAATACTGAATTATTCCCATATTTATTTAAATTAAATTTTGAAATAAGTTTGGTTGCATGGTTGTGTTTGATTGGTGATTGATTGCTAAAAAAATGACATGCAAGTAGGTTAATCTGAAAATTTAGGTCGGTAATTAGTTATTTAAATTTATTAAATTACTAGTTGGAAATTCCGATCCTCGCAAACCCGTGAAACAGGTTAATACTGATTTATTGGATGAATGGTTGTGATGGATATTTTGGTTTGATTTCTGAATGGATATTGCTATGTTCCGGTATTTAGTATATGCATGTGTGTGTTGTTTGGCGATTAATCCCATTTCCACCTAGATGTTACGGGCATCGAATAAACCTGGGATTGATCGATTAAAATCAATTAAGAACATAGATTGAAATGATAAATAACTGTGACCCTGATTGGATTGAAATGGTAGATCCATCCCCTGAATATCGAGAAATTAAATTTAAAATCACTTGGCCATAGGGTAGCAAACTCAATATGGACATCGGTTGGTTAAATGATTTAAATAATCGAAATTGTATTGATGAGTAATTTTACTTAAAGGAAATGTGTCGATATTGATAAGATCTTTATGTTCCCTTTAAACATGAATTGAATGTTAATGAATTTGTCAAGGTAAATTATTCAAACAAATCGAGATTTGTAAAGTGAGATTTTTAATATACCATGGAGTTTTCAAATTTTAGGATAAGACTTGGAATTGATAAATTTCCCTGAATTTAGTTTAAATGAAAATCATTTGAGGATATTCGAAATCACCGAAATTTTTGGTATGAATATGGGTTGATTCCTCTAAATTGAAAGAAATGGGGTTGAATGGCAATTGAAACAAGATATTGAATTATGTAAACTCCATTGAGGCTGGGGTATAGATTTAAGATTTGAAATTCGGAAGGAAGGAACGATTATGGTTAAATAAAAAATATATATATATTTACACATTTGATTTCAATAAATTATTCTTTCCTTAAATTTTACTATTTAATCTTTACCTATAAACTATTTTATTATAAATAATTTTTTCCTTATAATTTATTATTCAAAACTATCCAGTAAACTTTTAATTTATGTATATACATAATGTTTAAATTATTTTATTTATTTTTAATAATCATATTCTATAAATATATATATATATATTTATATAAGATTTCCTTATAACATTTATTTTTATAAGTATTTTAGAATTTGTAAATTTCTTCCGAATGGAAAGTGTTTGAATTTAAATCTTTGGTTCAAATGGAGTTGAGATAAAAATTTCATTCTATTTGAATATGAGTCGATTTAAATCGATTTTTATATGGAAATATGAATTATATTCTTTTCGAATATAAATGGATCTCCTAAGAGATTTAAAATGAGTTGTTATGAAATATATATTCTAGTTGAATATGAATGGATTTCGAACATAAATCGATTTGAAATAATTATAACCTCAGATGTGAAGTATATTCTTCTGGAATATAAATCGATTTGGAAATATTATATAAGTATAATATAATGATATGAAAATATATTCTGGTTGGTATATAAACGATTTTTGGAACGATTGCGATATCATGATATGAGATTATATTCTATTTGAATGTAAATCGGGTTCGAACAAAATATGATATTTTGATATGAAAGTGAACCCTTGTGAAAGGTAAAAGAACCGACCGATGTGGAAAATGTAAGCATTGGTTGTTAAAGAGACCAGAGTCGACAAATAGCATACTCTCTGTCAGTGTCGATACCACTTTAACAACTGTGAACGTTATGACGTATCCAGAATGAAATACGATGACTTGGAGGCAATTATTAGATTGAAGAAGATGAACGATGACGGAATAGCCCTGACCTTAGGGTCAAAATTGAAATGACTAAAACATGAGCTATACCATGACTAATTGAAGTATCACCTTTGATCAGACACACTTCTTCGATACTATTCCTATGACTATGATGATGATGATGATGATGATTTGGGCCCTTTAAGATTCTGGGAGTATGTTCCGAGGTGGGCGGTAGTGTCTGTTATGCGTTACCACCGGTCCGGGAGTGCAATTGGTAGAGTCCTACCATGGGCATTACCTCGAGTGCCTTGTCATATTTATCCATATCGAGCCCCATACAATTTTGATTTGGCATTGCCTTCTATGGAGTGCCCTCTGATAACACCAGTACGGTGAATTCACGGTACTGTATAGGCTGTTGATGCATGTAAACGACGTACGGGTAATATGGTAATCCCGCTTACGCTATTTTTATAATATTTACTTTACTGAATAGACGTTACAATAATAACGTATTATACTATATATGTATTAGTTTAACGAATCCTTGAGAGATGGAAAAATCCCGTAACATCTCTTGAGTTACTGCACCCATGTCACTCAAGTTATTTCGTATTCTAATTTGACTAATATGAGAATGATTTAGTGCTGATCCGAGTGTTTGTTGTGTTTTCTTTTATGCAATACGCTCAGGTCAGAAGAAGTTGTAGTCAGCGAAGATTGCAACAGCTTGGAGGATGAAGACGAGGATTTGGTATATATATATATATATCAATTATAAGTATTTATTTCCGCTGCTTATTATGTACATCTTTATGTATATGTAACTCTGATAATCATTAAATGTTATAACTAATGTATACATTTCAACTGCTTTTAAACTGCTATTTGATTATTATATGTTGTCCTTCCGCTGTGAGATTTTGTGACTGGTTTTTCTCTTCTTTCTTTCCCTTTCTTCTTCTCCGAATAACTACCTGTATTTGTGGTTTGTTTGGTTCGACATGTGTGGATTATTGTCGATTTGAACGGTCAAAAATCCAAGTCGTTACAGTTGGTATCTGAGCGATGGTTTGCGATAACTTTGGCTCTGTTTTTGATTATACTCATTAGAGATAGGATTAGTAATATCCTTGAATGAGTTTGAGTGATGCATGAGAGAGCGTACTTGTATTTAGGATATAAGATGGTTTTATATTTTATTGACTTGTTCTGTTGAATATTTATGGATTCTGGTCGATATGTAGGACACCATAGAATCGATAGGAATTTTTAACTAATCGAACAGAATGATCGACATAATATGGTTTTCGATTATATTTTAAAATATATCAAATATATTATTATTGGTTTGAAGTGTATAGGCATTCGTTTTTGTAGGCAGCAATATTAAGTCATTACCCATTGTGGTTGAGTAGATAATTAATCTAACGGAAAACTTAAATGGTTTAAAGAAATTTGGAAATGAAATCTTTTGAATATAATTGGTTGCAAAATATGTTTGCATATAAAATAGGAACGAACTTGGGAACTCGATTCCGGGGCTTTTGAAAATAGTTGTGCCTAAGTTTTGAAATAATGATGTATTACAAGAAATAATTCTCGACGTAGTTTTCAAAAGATTTTAAATGAAATGAGTGTGATCCCTTCTTGGACCTCAGAAATGACTTCAGTGATGAGTGCACGCGTTACATATGTTTATTTTGAAGAGTCTAAGTGGGGGAGAGACCACCCAATGCTTATTACAATGTGTTGACAAAGGATTTTGGATTCAAATTCCATATGGTATAAATGTATATAAAAGTATTAGTATATGTTATTTATGGTTGAATTTAAATTAAACCAGAACTGAAAATTACTATGTTCTTTGTGAATTAAAGATTTGGATTTAAAATTTTATACGGTATGTTTTTCTATAAAATAATATAAACATATTGGTTATTTTAAACTTGGTTTAAAACCCAGAATCAAGTATTTAAGTTCATTTTAATTAATAATGTTAAGTCCTATGTTAAAGTAAATCAATTCATTTGAATATATATATATACTGTGGAATCATGAAATGGACTTAAGTATTTATAAGAATCGTTACATAAACTCTTAAATATGGGTGATGATAGAGTTTAAGCAAATTCCAAATTTAGTCGATATAAGTGTTAGAGAAAATTTAAAGTTAACTATGAAATAAAATTGAACTAAGGTCGGCCCAAATTGGAATGGAAGATTTAGTTGTGTAAATAAGAGAGGTAACAACTCTTGGCTTGGTATTTAATGAATATTTCAAGTTAGTTCGAGAAAGCAATTTAAGGAACTTAAGTGGTTAATTAAATGTGAATGACCTATGAATGAAAAACGAAGAAATTAAATGGTGAATCTATGTGCATGTGAAATGAAGACATGGAAAATATAATGGAAAAAAAAGAGAAGGAAAAAAAACCCAAATCAGGATAAATATGTTGAATGTAATGTGAATTTGAAGAATGAAATGAATGGATGTAAATCCTTTGTCGAATGGAATATAAGTTAAGTAAGGGAATTGAAATAAATAAGTTTAAATTAGGAAATCGAATAATAACGGTTTGAGAACTAAGTATAAAAAATGAGATATGAACCGTCCTTGATTAAATTTGGTATTTGAGAGTCTAATTAATAAATTGAGTTATTGGAATAAGGTTTAATTTAAAATAAAATGGGAATAAGAGAATAAGAAAATGGTTAAATGAATAAATAAAAATGCCAAACAAGAGAATTGTGATGCAAAAGTATAATTTGGCTTATTCAGAATAAGATAATAATTAAACGAATTCTAAATTGGAGATATTGAAATGAAAAAATGGGATCCATACCAACGAAATAGGTAAGTAAAATAAAATTTAGAAACAAGATAAAGTAGAATTGTTATATAAAAACCATAACTTACTTTAACCCATGGTTATGGATTCGAAGTTAACTAAATAGAGTTTACTTTGGAAATGAAATCATTAGCAATGGAATGGATGAAATTTGAAATTTAATACGTAGGGAAGAGATGAGTTATAAAATTATGAGAAATTTATTCATGGTAATGAATTAAAGATTTAATATAATCAAGTTAGTTCGGAAAGGAAAATGGATTTAAGTTTTAATTAAAATTAATGCTTGGAATGAAATGGGAAAATGGATAGAAAATATATTGGAATAGAGTGAGCAATCGAATGTGAATCCGCTTCTCGGGTAAGGAAGTGATACAAATTGAAGTGTTAAAGAATTACCAAATTTATGGAATCGAAAAGTTTGAAACTCCAAATAAAATAATCGATGTTTACGAGAAAATCTGAAATATTCAATAAGCTGAAGTAAAACTGCCATAACTTTTGATCGGATGACCGGAATTCGATGATTTTGGACTTTTCGGAAATCTTAGAAACTGAACTAAAACTTTCGTTAATAGAGCCTCGTCAAATTTTCATGTTTATTAGGTTGAGATCCGAGAATTAGTTATAGTTCAACGCGCAGAAAATAAAAATCTGAAGTGGATACCTATATTGTTTTGACCATCACTTCCTAACGGAACGTCGGATTTCAATGTGCGAGTACAATTCGGAAAGCCCTAGATCTGAAATAAAACTTTCCTATAATATGCTTTGTAAAATTTTGAGATTTAAAGGGGTAAAACTGGGTTGAACAACTCAGACCTGCATTTATTAGTGTACGGGCCGAGGTGTTCGCCTTCACTAAAAAAGCCACAACTTTTGAACAGATTATCCGAATTGGACCAATCCAGACGATTCGGAAAGCCTGAAAAGAATGCAAAACTTGTGCCCAGTGTGCTTTAGTCAAATTCCCACATTTAAAGGGTGATAAACCTCATTTTGTTCACTGGTCTGTCGTTAATAGTTTGGTTTTATAGTTGAAATGATTGGTATATGTTGTGTAAGTTAAATATATTTGCTATGTACCATATATATACATATATACATATATATATTCTTATGCGTATGTGAGTATGTAGAAGGTGTAAGGAAGTCGCGCTACGCTTTGGAGCTCGCTTGCGCTAAATACTAAAGTGCTAAGGTAAATAATTTGCAAATAAACGCTAAAGAAGGTATGTATCTGGATTATATGGTTTTGTAGTTATACGGATATTTTGTTCCCCATTTTTGGGAAGCCCCATCGAGTGATGGGATGAAGATTTTGAGTATTTACATATATTGTGATTTTTCGGACCTCTTCGTATAGGGGAGATGCTGCCGAAATTTTCAGTGATTACGGGAGTTAGAAAATTTATGAGATGTTACAACCACATAGGTTATTTTATAAATGCCATTTTGTAAGTATGAATTTGAAAGTATGAGTGTGCTCGATATCATATTTCGAGGACGAAAAGATCTTAAGTGGGGGAGAATGTAACAACCCATAATTTTCTGTATATTTAAATTTAGATTTAAAATAAATAAATGAAATAATATTGGATAAAAATCAAATTTTGTTGATTATAACGATGATGATTAATTGAATGGAGTGTAAATAGATTTTTAAATTTAGTTTATTTAGAAATGTTGGAATTTGGGATTTAATATTTAAATGATTAGATAAAAATTTAAGTTGTTTAAGTTAAAATTGAAATTGAAATTTAAATTCAAATAATAAATTGTGGGAACTTAAGAATTTATGAAATAAATTTATATAATTTATTTAGGTTATAATTGGATTGAAATTGAATTTAATAATTATTTAAATCGAATTAAAACAGTTAAATGAATACATGAATATTTTATTAATTAATTTAATTATGAAATTTAGCCGTTTTGGCAACTGTCCCGGAATTTGATGAAATCAGCACCATCGGATCCGGAACGGTGAATTGTTATAGAGTTTCAATTTTCATTAAAATCAGACTTGTCACTTGATCGTACAAGAGAAAATGTGAAAGAAGTCAGTGTAATATGATAATTAGTTGTTTTCTAATATTGGGCCTCATACATATATATAAATAAAATCCTTTTACCCTTCATCAGGCCATTCTCACAATACGTATAATTCCCCTTCCTGTTTCCTTTTGCTCTAATGGAAGAAATAATTTTCCATAACCCTATTTCATATGAAATACAACTTCAAATTCAAATCTTAACCAAAACCTATCAAATTACTTGTCAAATCGAAGCTCTCAACTAGTAGAACTCAGATCTACCACTAATTGTCGCATGTAGTAGCTAGCTTGACCAGAAATCAGAAGTCAAATCGTTGAAATTCAAAACCCTAGAAGCTAAATTCGGTATATTTGATTTCGGAGCTTATTGAAGAGGATGTCCATACGAGTGTAACGGTGGTATTCATGTGATTTATTGTCGAGGGGATCACCTGAATTCGGTCAACGAAGTGTGGAAACCCGTCTTGTTCATCATTGTCGTCGGAAGTGAGGAGGCCACCGAAGACCGCCGGTTCTGGAGGGGAGGTGCGCTGCGGTCTGAGCTTTCCATTGAAGCTGGCGGTTCGACAAATAGTGGCCGAAGTTGGGAGCACTGGGTGGTCAAAGTCTGGAGTTTTCACATTGGGATGGGTTCGATCTGTCACTGTTCACGCATGAATCGAGAGCGGGAGAAAGAAACGTGTGCTGACATGTAAAAATCTAATTGGGTGAGTATTATTTTATTAATTTTATATATTCAAAATTCAAATGAGAAAAACGCAAATAACTTTCTCGTTTTAACTCGAATTTGGACGCGGTTGGGTGCGTTGGAATCGTGGCGAGATTGCGGACGTTTTAGCGCTAGTTTGGTTGAATTTGGAGACAGAAAATTTTTGGCCTTTAGTTGCACGTTCGATCAACCAAAGTGCAAAGGTGAGTGATTTTCTCACTTACGAAATACTGAATTATTCCCATATTTTTTTAAATTAAATTTGGAATAAGTTTGGTTGCATGGTTGTGTTTGATTGATGATTGGTTGCTAAAAAAATGACATGCAAGTAGGTTAATCACAAAATTTAGGCCGATAATTAGTTATTTAAATTTATTAAATTACTAGTTGGAAATTCCGATCCTTGCAAATCTGTGAAACAGATTAATACTGATTTATTGGATGGATGGTTGTGATGGATATTTTGGGTTGATTCTGAAGGGATATTGTTATGTTCCAGTATTCAGTATATGCATGTGTGTGTTGTTTGGCGACTAATCCCATTTCAACCTAGATGTTACGGGCATCGAATAAACTCGGGATTGATCGATTAAAATAAATTAAGAACACAGATTGTAATGATAAATATCTGTGACCCTGATTGGATTGAAATGATAGATCCATCCCTTGAATATCGAGAAATTAAATTTAAGATCACTTGGCCATAGGGTAGCAAACTCTATATGGACATCGGTTGGTTAAATGATTTAAATATTCGAAATTTCCGTGAATTTAGTTTAAATGAACATCATTTGAGGATATTCGAAATCCCCGAAATTTTTGGTATGAATATGGGTTGATTCCTCTAAATTGAAAGAAATGGGGTTGAATGGAAATTGAAACAAGATATTGAATTATGTAAACTCCATTGAGGCTGGGGTATAGATTTAAGCATTTGAAATTCAGATGGAAGGAACGATTATGGTTAAAGAAAATTTATATATATATATATACATATATTTACACATTTGATTTCAATAAATTATTCTTTCCTTAAATTTTACTATTTTATCTTTACCTATAAACTATTTTATTATAAATAAATTTTTCCTTATAATTTGTTATTCAAACCTATCTAGTAAACTTTTAATTTATGTATATACATAATGTTTAAATTATTTTATTTATTTTTAATTATCATATTCTATATATATATATATTTATATAAGATTTTCTTATAACATTTATTTTTATAGGTATTTTAGAATTTGTAAATTTCTTCTGAATGGAAAGCCTTTGAATTTAAACCTTTGGTTCAAATGGAGTTGAGACAAAAATTTCATTCTATTTGAATATGAGTCGATTTTTATATGGAAATATGAATTATATTCTTTTCGAATATAAGTGGATCTCCTAAAAGATTTAAAACGAGTTGTTATGAAATATATATTCTAGTTGAATATGAATGGATTTCGAACATAAATCGATTTGAAATAATTATAACCTCAGATGTGAAGTATATTCTTCTGGAATATAAATCGATTCGGAAATATTATATGAGTATAATATAATGATATGAAAATATATTCTAGTTGGAATATAATCGGTTTTGGGAATGATTGGGATATCTTGATATGAGATTATATTCTATTTGAATGTAAATCGGGTTCGAACAAAATATGATATTTTGATATGAAAGTGAACCCTTTTGAAAGGTAAAAGAACCGACCAATGTGGAAAATGTAAGTGTTGGTTGTTAAAGAAACCGGAGTCGACAAATGGCATACTCTTTCTCAATGTTGATACCACTATAACAACTGTGAACGTTATGACGTATCCAAAATGAAATATGATGACTTGGAGGCAATTATTGGATTGAAGAAGATGAACGATGAAGAAATAGCCCTGACCTTCGGGTCAGAAATGAAATGACTAAAACAGGAGCTATACCGTGACTAATTGAGGTAGCACCTTTGATCGGACACGCTTCTTCGATACTATTCCTATGACTATGATAATGAAGATGATTTGGGCCCTTGATGATTCTGGGAGTGTGTTCTGAGGTGGGCGATTGTGGCTGCTATGCGTTACCACCGGTCCGGGTGTGCGATTGGTAGAATCATACCCTGGGCATTGCCTCGAGTGCCTTGTCATATTTATCCATATCGAGCCCCATACGATTTTGATTTGACATTTCCTTTTATGGAATGCCCTCTGATAACACCAGTACGGTGAATTTACGGTACTGTATAGACTGTTGATGCATGTAAACGGCGTAAGGGTAATATGGTAATCC
Source organism: Allium sativum (assembly GCA_030737875.1). Taxonomy (NCBI): domain Eukaryota; kingdom Viridiplantae; phylum Streptophyta; class Magnoliopsida; order Asparagales; family Amaryllidaceae; genus Allium; species Allium sativum. The sequence continues at coordinate 482,544,907 of CM060919.1, read as the reverse complement.
CACTTACGCTATTTTTATAATATTTACTTTACTGAATAGACATTACAATAATAGTGTATTATACTATGTATGTATTAGTTTAACGGATCCTTGAGAGATGGAAAAATCCTGTAACATCTCTTGAGTTACTGCACCCATGTCACTCAAGTTATTTCGTATTTTAGTTTGACTAATATGAGAATGATTTAGTGCTGATCCGAGTGTTTGTTGTGTTTTCTTTTATGCAATACGCTCAGGTCAGAAGAAGTTGTAGTCAGCGAAGATTGCAACAGCTTGGAGGATGAAGACGAGGATTTGGTATATATATATATATCAATTATAAGTATTTATTTCCGCTGCTTATTATGTACATCTTTATGTATATGTAACTCTGATAATCATTAAATGTTATAACCAATGTATACAATTCAACTGCTTTCAAACTGCTATTTGTTTATTATATGTTGCCCTTCCGCTGTGAGATTCTGTGATTGGTTTTTCTCTTCTTTCTTTCCTTTCCTTCTTTTCCCAATAACTACCTGTATTTATGGTTTGTTTGGGTTGACATGTGTGAATTATTGTTGATTTGGACGGTCAAAAATCCTGGTCGTTACAAAATCCAGTGATATTATAATAATGTCTAATCAAGTAAATAATCAAACATCAAAACGCTTACATCTCACGCTCCACATACATAGTATAAAATCAAAAACGCAGGGCGCTTATTGGAGATTGGATTCCAACTATGACAACGTATGGGATCACCTCTCGATCAGTGTACTCTAGAGGGGATACACTGGGGTTCAGCAAGAACATCTTGCAACCCGCCCACACATGACCGCCCACTCATTTAGTTTGAGTGTAGCGAATATATTGTCACCCATGGTTGTCGGTCGTCCAACCGTAATCCGTAAGATATAAAATCAAAAGAAGAACAAATAATTGAATTTTCTCTAGATCGATGACAAATATACCCTGCTTGGGTATGACCCAACAAGTCATGCTGCCTGCTCGATTTTTGTCATTTCCCAGTTGTGAGGCTTGAGGCTATGTTAACTTTTTAGAACATCTGGTCACCATTCACTTTGAATTCCACATCGTCAAACAAGTCAAATCACTAGTTGATCTTCTTAAAAATATTACGGGTATAAAAGTTAAGAGAAACGAATTCCTCCGCCACCAGATGTAATATCTTGAAAAGATCGTCTTGTGTGATCTGTTAGGAATGCTCTGTCAGACATTCGTCCATATAAGTTGTCCTGGGACTGGAAAAACAGAACATCCCTTGCATTTTTACTCTTTCTGCAATTATCTTTAGAATTTTCTAATTCGCAACGCCTCTGTTTATACGGAGTGGTTTTCGGATATTAAATCCAGTTGTTCTCTCTGTATTGACAACGATGGTCAAAAATCTTTGATAGCCGGTGATTTAACTATCAAAGGAAAATAAACATCCATCAAACAATCATTGCCCCTTTTAATTTATATTAACTATTTCCCATTTCCCTTATAAATTTCTATATATATCGACATATTGATTTCTATTTTCAATTTTTCTTAAAAATATTCTAACTCCTTAAATTTTCGAAAAATTTCGCCAGCACCTCCTTTGTACCGGTCAATAGTTCAAACCTCAACTCGCCTCTCTAGGCCCTGTCCATTCAAAAAGAAAATCAAAAAGCCAAACGGCTTGCCGATTCGGCACATAAAACCTCATATGGAAATTTAAACAAGTACCTTTTTGCTGGGCGCTTAAAATATAATCTTCATACTCTTCATTCACTTTATCTCATACCTGTCTAATATACGTACACCTACACTTCCATTTATTTCAAAACCATACAACTATTTTGATTTCATCACATTCAATCCTACTAATTTAGTTCTTTAAATAATTCAACAGCTCCATCTGAATCAATAGTGTTCAAAAATATTACAATTCAATTACACGCAATTCGAATTTCATTTCTATCTCATGCCTCATATTTGAATTCGAATTCCATTTTACAAAACCAATTTACTTAACCCACATCACGTTCCATTCAAACCATATTAACTAACTTCTTTTGTTATTTAATTAATATCATTCCACAATTCAAATTCTGATTTTATTATCAAAAATCACTTTATTTAACTTGCTTGAGTTCATATTTATTTTATACCCAAATCTGGATTTTTCTAATTGAAATTCGGATTTTTATTCACGAAAAATCCCTTTAATTAATTTATTAAATCGTTATGGTTTTAAATGATTTTACAGCGACTTTTGTAACACTCTGTATTTTCTATGAACATTAAAGTAACGAAATAAAGAATAATTAATTTTAAAAATGAAAATTAGGGGAAACGGGTTTCGCCATTGTGTTCGTCTCGGAATTCTGCTTGGGATAGAGTCCGAGTTTGCGTGAATCGGACTCCATATGAACAAGTTATGGAGTTCAGAAGATTTCAAGTTTAAACGGAAATTGAATATAAATAATAATTAAATTAAAAAGCAGTTCAAATTCAAAAATTCTGAGAGAAGCGGCTGGGCAGGAAAATTCCCGCCCATAGGGGTCGACTCCCCCCAGGGGGGATCGACATAGGTGTCGACCCTCCAAGAGGGGTGTCGACTGGGGTGTTGACCCCCTATAGGGGTCGATCCCCTTGGCCAGATCTGGGTTGTTTTGCCCGGTGACATTTTTCTGAGTCATTAGGGCATATGTGGCGACTTCCGGTTGGCTCTGTTTGGTCTGGATGGCTCTGATTACTCTTAGGTTGATCTAACGGCTCTCATTAATCTAAACTTCTATATAAACAACCCCAACCCTCAACCCTAAAACCACATAAAATTGCTCTCTGAAGCCGTCATGCTGTTAATGGCCAAACAAGCGTAGCTTCCATTTTTCTCTAAACTACAAGTCAAGTTAGGAAGTCCCAAATCAAATCAAAACTACAGAATCAGTAGTCTACATCAAATGATAGCTTTTCAGTTTCAGAAATCAGATTCCAGAAAACAAGATTTGTTCTTTTGTTTGTAAGTTCAGTTACACTTCAGATTTGAACAAATAAAAGTCATGACTTGTAATGATGCGGAACCAGAACTGTGCCTAGTTGTAAGATAATTGTATTTTTATTCATGTAGTGATTCTGAAATTACTTATGCCTACGTGACTATTGTGATTGATACAACCTATCATGTTGTATATTAATTTGGTGATGAACCTATCATGTTGTATATTAAATTGGTGATGGACTTATCATGTTGTATGTTAAATTGGTGATGAACCTATCATGTTGTATAATAATTTGGCAATGAACCTATCATGTTGTATATAAATTTGGTGATTCTTCATGTTATGTTATATGCAAGATCATAAGCTAAGTCATGTTCATGTATGCTTATATGTCTAGATCTACATGCTTAGATGTTTAGATCTATGTTAATTTGATCCAACTCAAATGCAAGTTCATATTTACATGCTTAATTAAATTTGTGTAGTACTATGCCAAATTGATATTACACATGCTTAGTTGATCTAAACTGTTTTATGCCATTGGAATGTTACATGTCCCTTTTCTTTTTCCCTCTTTGATTATGAGTTAGGCTAATTTGCGAGCCTAACGTTCTATGTAATTTATGTGAATGAAAAACGGGGGATACGTTGTGAAAAATATTAAATTATATGCTATTGGCATAGGTTGGCTCATAATCATGCAAATGATTAATGGCATGAAATGGTATAATTTGTATTCCTAAGAATTTTGGACAAAATTTAGAAGGGTAAATGGTACATGACTTGAGTTGACAACATTGGTGGATAATTTACATATAAAAATAAATAGTAAATATGTAAATTAATTAAAAGATGAATATGCCTAACCTGAGGTTAGATTGAGTTACGGTGTAAGACTGCCCGGAACCGCCCAACATATCCAGCAACCATAACAATACAGATCTAATGTGAGAGGTTAGCGCATTAAGCCCAAAAACCCGAGGTTAGATTGAGTTGCAGTGTAAGACTGCCTGGAACCGCCCGGCACATCCAGCGACCGCAACAATATAAATCTAATGTTAGATGTGATGGCCCGAATTTCCGTACTCTTTGAGTCGACTAATAACACCACACGTCCAACCCAAATTGCGCAAAAATACGAATCATTATTAGAAAGAAGTTAGAGGACGAGAAATAGAAAGAAAGAAATATTATAATAGAAGAAAACGAAGAACACAAGTCACACAGCGGAATGAATAAAATATATTATATAACATAACTTTTGAAATACAAATCAATAACTGTATATACATACCATCATCAGAGCACAATAGTTATTCCTGTAACAGTTATAAACACCTGTTTCCAGATACAACATAGTACATAGCGGAAAATATGATAGTCTATAGCTAACAGGTGAAGCCTCCTGCTTCAAGCTCCTCCAAGTGAATCTGTAAAATCCCGACTACTTGACTGCCCGTAAACATTTGGGCACCCAAGAGTTTAGGGAAAACGGGTCAGCCATGGGACTGGTGTGAGAAACTCCAACCATTGGTTTAACTTTTAAAATCCTTTCAAAGAAATAATAATCGTAAGACCGATCCACACATAAACATGGATGGTTTTTATCTTACGATAACCAAAAATATTTTTGATATCAAAATCTGGTGATATTATAATAATGTCTACATCAAATAAATAGAATCTAGCGGAACGCTTGCATCTCACGCTCCATATATAATATAAAATCAAAAACCGCTAGGCGTTTATTGGAGATTGGATTTCCAACATGACAAGGTATGGAAACACCTTCTGAACAGTGTACTCTAGAGGGGATACACTGGGGTTCAACAAGAACATCTTGCAACCCGGCCCACACATGACCGACCACTCATTTTGCTTGAGCGTATCGAATGTATATCACCAACGGTTGGGATCAGCAACCGTTTCCCGAAAGGGGCAGCATCGATAGATTAAAGAAGCAAATGGAATTTCTCTAGATAGGTGATTATACATCCTAATGGGAGCGACCCACATAGCTATGCTGCCTGCCCAATTTTTGTCAATTCCCGGTTGTGAGGCGTGAGGTTTGAATTATCTTCCAGAACATCTGGCCACTATTCACTTTGAATGCCACATCGTCAGATCTATCAGAAATCACTAATTGATTCCCACAAAAATATTCAGATTGTTAGGCTAAAGAAGTTTCCCTTCTTTGCCACCAACTTCGTACGTTTGAAGGAATCAACGTACGTAATCCCTTTGGAAATACTCTGTCAGACACTCGTCCTTACAAGTTGTCCTGGATCTGGACAAACCGAAGGCACCATTCTATTAATCCATCTTAGGCAATTTCTACTTAGGATTAACAGAACAGCCCTTGCACTTTACTCCATCTTCATAATCTCTTCAACATCATTTGATTCGTAACGCTTATGCCAATAAGGATGGGTTTTCAAATATTAAATATGATCCTGTTCTCTCCGTATTGACAACGGAGGTATAAAATAAATCAAAACTTTGATAGTCGGTGATTTAACTATCAAAGGAACATCCATTCAACCAACGACCCTATTTCCAAATGGAAATTCTACTGATCAACCATCAAGTAATACTTGCCCCTATTTATATAAATTACTTATTTTGTTATCAATTCCAAATTTCCACCTTTCCTATCTTTTCAAAGCTCGATTTTCTCTCTCGATTCTTGTAAAACATTTTCAATATCCTAATTCTTTATTCGAGAAAATATCTCTTATTCCAGTTAGAAAACAATTCTATATATTCATGATTCCTTATTTTCTATATTCAGAAAATATACTTTATTAATATCCGAAAATATTTCTATATTCCATTAATTAATTCCTGGTTGACCAATTCATTTCATTTTCTACGCGTAGAAAATATCTCTCATCTTATTCGGGGAAACATTTCAAAAAATTCTTTAAATTAACGCGACGTTATAAAACATCGTTATTCTAACTTGAACCATTAATCATTTATTAACTAACCGTATTGCTAACCAATCTTCACTATCGAACCTTAACCATTTCTCCATCAATCACGAAGTCAATCAAGTTGGGGTATAATTACCTCTTAGACCTTAATTGAACAACATTCTCAACTTTGAAATAGCCAAAGCTCACACCTTCTAATAGAATATCACTTACGCGACTCTCAGATTCAATCTAAGAATCCACTTCCTTTACAGGAAAAAACATTGATTATAACGATAGCGTTATAATTGCTCTTTCCAAATATTTGATTTATGAGTCATTTACTATAACGACAGCGTTAAAATCGCTGTATAGATTTACAAAACATTTATTATAACGACAGCGCTAAAATCGCTGTTTAGATTTATAAAACATTTATTATAACGACAACGCTAAAATCGTTGTTCCCAAATAATTGGTATATAAAAATATAATTTGTACTTATTAATTCAATAAATAAATAAATAATTAGATTTGATTCAAAATTGAAAGTAAAAATAACTACTTCCCAAAATTCGATATAATTGAATTCCAATAAATAACTCTCTTCGAATAATCCATATTCGATTAAATTCCGAACTTCGGAATTTATCTACCATTTCAGATTGATTCAAATTCCAAATTCACTTTTAAATTTATCTTTTCCAAATCTTTATCAAATTCCTTTATAACCATGTCACTCCACAAAACGTTATCACAACTTATTTTATATTCCGAATTTTGGAATAAAACACATCGTTTTCATTTTAAACGATTATCCATTTTCCTTTTTCATTCAAATTTCAATTTGGATTTATATTTCAAATCCAAATTTCCTTTATGGATATTTCATTTGCAAAATATTTACTTTAAACTATTATTCATTTAATTCGTAAATATATTTCTTTTATATATAATCAAATCCGTTTGATTTTATACTTTATATAACATCTCAAATCCAATTTCCAATTATAACGTCTATTTAGAATTATTCATAGAATGTCCCATTTTTTTATATTTTATTAATATATAATCTCTTTCACAATTTCCCTTGTAACCGATAAGTTCAAACCCAATTAAAATTAATGGCTTCAAACCCGATTCCCACTTTTCTGTATAACTTAACTTGAATTTGTATTTCAATTTATCCAATGTTAAAAATTTTACTACATTTATAAATATCGTTTATCATCAATTTCTTGTTTTAATAAAACAAGTTTCTAATTTTTAAACTCCATTCGAAGTCACACTTCAATTTTTAGGAAAATATATTTTCTTTTTATATCTCAAATTTCATTTTCTATTCGAAAATAGTTTACGGTATTTAAATACCAAAATTCTAAGGCCAGTGACATTAAAACACAGCAAGATCAATCACAGTTAATATAGCACAGCATATGTCATAATCAAAGCAAACATAATGATATAAATGTTGAGGAATCCAGTTGGAGTCCTCCAACCTGTTTCCCTGCATCCACAGATGCTAATCAACATCGATAATATGAAAAATCATAGTAAACAGAAATAAATAATCGATCGAAGAATTATATATAACTATAGCAATCATTTCAACTAATTTTACCAACCATTCATCCAAACAACCAGCACATAGTATAAAAGGTAAATTTAAAACTCATTTATAAAAATATAAATGAGTCAGAGTTAGTGAGTTTACTCACCTCGTTTTTCAGTTGAAGATACTGCTTTTGTTCTGTTTAGAAATCAAAAAGGCATTTGATTTTTCTATGAAATCCACATGACTATATTCTTAGTCACCTCAATTCCATAGCATAGATCTCCTGGTTACGATCCCAATGGCACTTGGTTTGCCGAATTCTGTTAACGTATGAAACAATTTGTTTATTAAAAAATTTATTCCAGTTTAAAACGATTTAATTTACCTTATCATCAAAATTGACTAATTTAAAATATAAACCTTAATAACCATTATTAGTGTTAGCTAACCTTTCGGCTAATCGCGTGTTAGGCTCCTTAACCATTCGTACGACTCTTCTTCTTCCCAATGTGAAAGCATCATTCGAATTTCCATTCTAATAAAACAACAGTCAAGGTTCAAATCCCGCTCACCCTTCTTCCCTTAACCGTGTAAATCACGATGTCCAATTTTCATCTCAGGAAAACAAAAACAAACTTCACCATGACTTTTCCCACTGCTTCTCACCAACTTGTAACTATCGAAAACCACCATATAGTGCTTCTTCATTTCATTACCTACATGCGCCCACACAGTCATTATACACTCATTATACACGCACCAGAACCACCTTCGTTCTTCCTCTTCTCACCATTATTTCACAAGCTGATAATATTCCTTACTTCTACATCTAAAAGTAACAGCTTCGCAACTCCAGTACTTTATTTGGCCACGCATTTTTCTTCTGTGTCTTTTTTCTTAGCTTAAATTTCTAACTCCAGAAAATATACAACACCCAATGTTTAAACTTCTTCCTTAATCCATGTTTATATACTATAAATACCTACCTTCCCATAATACACGTTCGAAGCTTTCTTCCAGTTCAAATCAACAGAGACAAATAAAAAGCCTTCTTCATGTTTCCAAAACCCTTACTACTCCTTCCAGAAAACACAAACCAATGAACTCCACTTAAACTACTCTCAAACCAATGTCACTTCACCCATACAAAATGACATGGAATGTTCTTCTCTGACTTCCTTTAGCTAACTCCATGGACGCAGCTCATTTTTCTACTTTTAATCACTGCTAATCAGTGGTTCAAGCTACCACCTGGAATCGTTTATCTTCCCAGCTTCTTTTTCTCTCCCGCTATAGTACACCCACATCCAAGACCATGATTTTGATCGCTCTGCTTCCCCCAATTTTCCCACGAGCTTGTTCACTGGCTTCACATCCTCTCTGGCTCTGCAAACTCCTCATTCCCACATTGTCGAGGACACCGCGCCCCCCCATGCCAAACGCGTCCTACAGTTCCTTTGTTACAGTGTCCATGTGACACTTTTAGTTCAACAATCCCCCCCAAAAATCACGGTTGATCCTCCTCCACTCCATAATCTCAACTGCACCACCCAATCCCCAACACGACGACCAACTTGCCTCAAAATTAACGCCCTAAGGCAGCTGCGGAAGAAAAACGCAAACCTGGAAATGGTTCCAGTTGCAAAAGAATTCTTGGTGTCGGAGACATGGTTACCTAAGGTTTATTTGATATTGGAAAACGATTGATATATTTTGGAGACCATTCCGCGAACTGATCCTCACTGGATCGAGATATTTGAAACCTTCTCGATGTTCTTAACCGCGAGCTCCAGAAAGAAGAATGCGTTGAGTTCAAAGGATTTAATTTTAAATGGAAGCTTTCAAAACAAGAAATCGAACGAATCTGAAATTGATAATTTTCGTTCGCTTTTTAATTTTTACTTTGATTATGAGGCCAGACTTTCTTTTGGGTTTGATTTTGCTGTTAGAATTAGGATAAGATGTAAAGTATTTATAAAGGGAGTGGTAGCCTGGCTTGCACGGAACTGGGATAGTTTGGCATGCACGACTCTTATTTGCATGACTGGCGCGGAGCAAAAACTTGGAGTGCACAGGTACGAGGCTTGTGAGGCACGCTGGTTGGATGGAAACAAAGTGTTATGTACCATCTTATTTAATGGATTTTGGTAGTGTTTTCTTTTTACTTTTGCAGCTAGTACCAGATACATGTAGGTCGGCTTGAGTCTAGAGATAGGCATGTGAAATGGACCTTTATGTGAAATTTTGCATGTATGTTTGATGATATTCTCTACGTTAGTTTAATCATTTGCATATACGTTGCTTACCGATGATAAGAAATAATAACATATGTTTGTTTAAGTTTTAAAAGATTTCGGTACCTTGCTACATAAATCTTTGTAAACACACAGACAGTTGTCGACAAAAATAAAAATACCGTTATGATCAGCAATGTGTCAAAATCCCAAAAATATAATAAAATAGGCAAGTTAACTTAAATTGTGATATCCCAAAATGATGATATAAGGTGTAAATTACTCTAAATAAAAAGTTGCTTATTTTCCAAAATAAAAATTTCAGAAAAATTCTATAGATTAAATTATAACTACATCCCAAAAATCTTGCAAGAATAATTTATTTTGGATTTAAAAAAATTAATCTCGTTATAATCATATATCGTTTGGAAATTAAATCGGATCAATTTCAAAATAAACAAATAAAAATACCTATCGAATCTGAATATATACTTATAATTTCAAAGTAATCTAATTTAAATTTTAACTCGATATTTCTATATTTAAGTTAAAACAATATTAAAGATCCATTTATTTTATTAAATAAATTCCTTATAAATTTCTATGTACAATTCAAATAAAATATTTAAAACAAATTTAAATATTTAGAATTCAACGGCTAAAAATCCGGGTCATTACATTCCTTCCCCCTTAAAATAATTTCGTCCTCGAAATTGCTAAGCAGTAAAGATGTTATAACTCTAACTCCTCATAACCTACTTAGTTGAAATCTTATATTCCATATCTTTAAAACCCAGTTCTTACCCAACCTTCGAATTCTCATACCAATTGATTTTAAATCCATTTATTTATTTCATTATTCCACTTGAAATTTTGTTAACCCATTCCAGTTCTCTTATTTCAATTATAATTAACAATCCGATTTTAAATTATCAAAAAAACAAAAATTCTTGAAAATTTTCTAACTCCTTAAATTTTCGAAAAATTTCGCCAGCATCTCCTTTGCACGGCTCAATCGGCACAACCACAACTCGCCTTTCTAGGCCTTCTCCAATCCAAAAGAAAATCAAAAAGCCAAGCGGCTTGCCCCATAGGCTCATAAAATCATCAAACCCAAGTAATATTGTAAACATGTACCTTTTTGTTGGGCATAATTCTATCTCCTGAATTTTCTTCCATTCAATATCAGCTCAGCATACACCCGACACTCCTAGCTCAGTTGGTTAGAGGTGGGCGAATTGGAATGAGACATAGGTCTTAGGTTCGAGGGCCACCTCCGCCAATTTCTAGAGGTGACTACCTAGGTAGTGTGAAGGCGTTGAAAAATCGGGGTATATCACTACCCGTGGGGTTTACTAAGACCGACAAGCAATGGCTTGAGTGAAGTCTTAGGTTCCACACGTAAATCAAAAAAAAATCAGCTCAGCATACATATATCCATTTCCATTTGGTTCCAAATCAATCCAACTTCCAGTTTTAACTCACTAATCAACTTCTGGTTAGTTCAGTTCCATTCTATCAATTCAAATCTGATTTATATTTAGGAATCAGTCCACTTACTCAGTTTGAGTTTCAATTTCCTTCACAATTTAATTCCAAACAACAATATCTAATGTATATTCAACTTGTTTATTCACAAGTCGAATTTATATTAATAATTTGAATCTCAACATTTCTCTTTATTTAATTTATTTAACATAAGTTAAATTTCAATTCATTTGATACATTTTTACCATTTTAATCTATTCAACATTTACAAGTTAAATTTTAATTTCAGAATTTAAATTCTCGGGTTTCATCTCAAATTAGTTTGAAATCATATATATTTATACCCATATTTGCAATCAACTCAATCCAAAACATTTGAATTTCTAAAACATCTTGTCCTTTTCAAACAAATTTTTCATTCCCAAATTACTATGGTTGCAATCTATCACTCAAAAACTTGAAAATGAGTACTGATAAAGTCGCGACCTATTATCAGAATAATTTTCTCGCCACTGAAGCGATTTCTGTGCTTAGTCCCTTTAAAAATCCATTTAAACCATTCTTACTCAAAAATACTTTAAAGTATTTTTATATTACTTTAAAATATTTCAGAAAATATTTTTAAACCATCCGGGATTTAAATTCCCAATTTCTGGTTTGAATTTAATTCCAGTTTATCTTATTTGTATACATTATCCATATACAAATTGTATTTAGGTATATATGACCATTTCAATTTTCATTCGATTGTAATAACAATCCACACATTCGTATATACTATAATAATTCAAAATTATTTCCTTTATATCAAAATAATTTTTGGGTAAAATTATTTCAGCCACCCATTTTAAAACCATACTGTATCGAATTGCTTTGTTCGAGAGTTTAGAAACACCTATCGATACAGTTGTACATCCTGTATCGACCAGAATTCATAAACCACTCAACAAACCAGTCAACACAATATAAAACAATTTTATATCAAATATACAAATACGCGCTCACATATACACAATCAAACTCAATCTAGGGTATTACTAACCCCATCTCTACTGAGTCACGCCACAGAGCCAAGGTTACTACTCAACCTTCATCTCTGATGCCAACTGTAATGGCCCGAATTTTCGTACTCTTTGAGTCGACTAAAAACACCACACGTCCAACCCAAATTGCGCAGAAATATGAATCATTATTAGAAAGAAGTTAGAGGACAAGAAGTAGAAAGAAAGAAATATTAGAATAGAAGAAAACGAAGAATACAAGTCACACAGCGGAATGAACAAAATATATTATATAACGTAACTTTTGAAATACAAATCAATAACTATATATACATACCATCATCAGAGCACAATAGTTATTCCTGGAACAGTTATAAACACCTATTTCAGATACAACATAGTTCACAACGGAAAATATGATAGTCTATTGCTAACAGGTGAAGCCTCCTACTTCAAGCTCCTCCAAGTGAATCTGTAAAATCCCGACTACTTGACTACCCGTACAAATTTTGGCACCCAAAAGTTTAGGGGAAACAAACAAAATAAACTCTGGGTCAGTCATGGGACTGGTGTGAGTAAACTCCAACCATTGGTTTAACTTTTAAAATCCTTTTGAAGAAATGATAATTGTAAGACCGATCCACACATAAACACGGATGGTTTTTATCTTACGATAACCAAAAATATTTTTGATATCAAAATCTGGTGATATTATAATAATGTCTACATCAAATAAATAGAATCTAGCGGAACGCTTGCATCTCACGCTCCATATATAATATAAAATCAAAAACCGCAGGGCATTTTTTGGAGATTGGATTTCCAACATGACAAGGTATGGAACCACCTTTCGAACAATGTACTCTAGAGGGGATACACTGGGGTTCAACAAGAACATCTTGCAACCCGGCCCACACATGACCGACCACTCATTTCGCTTGAGTGTATTGAATGTATATCACCAACGGTTGGGATTAGCAACTGTTTCCCTAAAGGGACAGCATCAATAGATTAAAGAAGCAAATGGAATTTCTCTAGATAGGTGATTATACATCCTAATGGGAGCGACCCACATAGCCATGCTGCCTGCCCGATTTTTGTCAATTCCCGATTGTGAGGCTTGAGGTTTGAATTATCTTCCAGAACATTTGGCCACTATTCACTTTGAATGCCACATCGTCAGATCTATCGGAAATCACTAATTGATTCCCACAAAAATACTCAGATTGTTAGGCTAAAGAAGTTTCCCTTCTTTGCCACCAACTTCGTACGTTTGAAGGAATCAACGTACGTAATCCCTTTGGAAATACTCTGTCAGACACTCGTCCTTACAAGTTGTCTTGGGTCTGGACAAACCGAAGGCACCATTCTATTAATCCATCTTAGGCAATTTCTACCTAGGATTAATAGAACAACGATTGCACTTTACTCCGTCTTCATAATGTAACGACCCGGAAAATCGAAACCAATTTAAAAAATTTTAATTGGCTATTTTAGTGGATTTTATAAATTTAAAATAAATATTTTAAATAATAGCGATAAAATGTATGTTTGAATCGATGTTGAAAATGAAAATAATTAATTTGAATTATAAACAAGGCCTGAAATGGCGAGGTAGTTTCAAAATTTGAATTCAAACTTTGACTGACTGTACCGGGTGCAAAACAAAACGGATTTGAGTTAAACCAAAATTATTTAAATCTGTTAGTGGATATCTTTCTAACGAATCTGAAAAATCGAAGTTTCATAGCGGGAAGCAAAAGTTATGGACAAATGAATTTTCTGAAAGGTCGCTATGGAGTTTATATAGGTCGTGGAAATGGCCATTTTGCAAACGACCTCGGAATTCGACGAAACCACTTTTGTTGGATCCGGGATGTTAAACTATTGTTAAGTTTCAAATTTCATAATTTTTGAAGTTAATATGTGAGCGTGGCAAAGGAAAACGTGTTTTGGTCAATTATAGTTAAATTGGATCGACCAGAATTGGGCCATTTTTCAAACGGTCTCAAAATTCGACGAAACTAGTTTTGTTGGGACCGTATCGTCAAAACATAGCTAGATTTATTTTTCTAGAATTTTTCAAATCAGTTTGTGGCCTTGGCAAATTGAAATGTACATTCAAATCAAATATTGAATGTTTTATATTTTAATTTGAATGAAAACTGACTGAAACATTCGAATGGGCTACGAAACATATCCCATTGTGTTCGGAATGGGGGTAAAACGCTAGGGACGATAGTCGTTGGGTTTGGATTGGAGCTAGTAAGTGAAGAGGGGTATTTTTGAATAAATATATATATATATCAGCGAATCAGAAAATTTCTTCATTAAATTAAAAAAAAACGCGTATCTCTTTCCTCCCCCCTCCCCCCGATATACGGCGGAAACCTCCTCAGATCTTCCCGATCGTTTTCCGGCGAAACCACGCACCAAAACCCCATGCCACTTCGACGTTTTCTGAAGATCTTTCCCCCCTCTTCAAATCAAAACAAACCCCACCTCAAATCGTTATGCATTTCTCGAGTTTGAGCTCTCCAAAGTTTCGTCGTTCGCAGGCCGATTGCTCCTCCCCCAGACCTCCGAGTTCGACGCCGTCAACACCCCAGGCGCGCCTCTCCGAGCACCACGTCGTGGTGGAATCCGATCCTCTCCAGGCTGAACGGATCAAGCGAAAAATCTATACCTAGTTTCGAACTAAATCTGAAAGGTACGGCTGTTAAATTATATAAACTATATTATAGCACTTCTAAGCGCTACGGTTTTTGATTTCACTGTAAAAATCATATCTTTTTCGTTTCTTGACGAAATTCAGTGAAACAAGAGACAGTGGACTCGTGTGGACGTCTTCTACATTCTAGAAGAGACCGCATATTTTTCTGAGCCTTCTGCTATTTTTGGTGGAGTGGAACCCAATGTGAGATTTCTAATTTATAAACGATATGGAAAACGACGATGTATAAATTATATAGTCGATGTATGAGTTATATAAGCGTTGTACACCTCTTGTATAAGCATTGTATAAGTTGTACGTTCGATGTATAAGTTATATATGCGTTGTAGAAATTATATATGTGTTGAAATAGAAGTGAAATGCTTATATATATATATGCGTCCCTCGTCCACAAACCATGGACGATATTTATTGGTTGTGATTGGTGTGAAAATTGGTTGATTACGAATGGTTAATTAGAATTGTTTGTGGTTGAAATTGATTGATTGTGGTTGAAAAATACCCGTTTGTGGCTGAGAAATATTTGGTTGAAACCACATAGGATTAGTTTGTGGAAATAAAAAAAAATATACATGCCGCCTGCGTGCGAACTAGATGCATGAATCCCCATTGTCAAAAGCTGCGAGGCTTTAAGGTAGAGCGAGGAGCCGTACTAGGGACGACCCCGGATTTAACTACCCTGCCGTTATGCTGCCAAAATTTTGAATAATATTCATGTGTTAGAATTATTTTCATGTGTTAAAAACTATATTCATGTGTTGAATAGAAAACCTTCATGTGTTGAATAGAAATTCATGTGTTGAATGGTATTCGTGTTTTAAAATAAATTGTTTTATATTAAAAATCATATTTTTATTACCTATATGAACTATATAAAATAATCGTGTTTTTGAAATAAATTGTTTTATAATAAAAATCATATTTTTATTACCTATATGAACTATATAAAATAATCGTGTTTTTGAAATAAATTGTTTTATAATAAAAATCATATTTTTATTACCTATATTAACTATATAAAATGATCGTGTTTTGAAATGAATTGTTTTACAATAAAAATCACATTTTTACTATACACATGAGTTGTTAAAAATAGTGAAGTGTCGAAGTGAATGTTAGTTAGATAAAAATATCATTTTTATCAAATGTATGAAAAGAATATAGCTTTGAAATCGAAGAGTCGATGTATATATATATAAATAGAATTGAAATATATCGAATAAGGAAGCTGTAGTTCGTGTTTTGAAACCGTGATTTCAAACGATTAGTGCGGGAGATCCGACCATCGGATTTTCATGAAACCGAAACCGTTGGGTTCGCTTTGGAAATATCTTTCCAACGACACCAATTTTGTGAAGATCCAACGGTTGGATTGTCTAGAATGTTTAATTCAAATCTGAAGAAAAACAGTACCAGAATCGATTATATATATATATATATAATTAAATTAAATCGAATAACGACGCTGCAGTTCGTATTTTGAAATTGAAACTTCAAACGATTATACCGGGAGATCCGACCGTCGGATTTTCCCGAAACTGGAACCATTGGATTCGTTTTGAAAAGATCTTTCTAATGATGTAAATTTTGTGAAGATCCAACGGTTAGATTTTCAGATATGTGTAAATCAAATCCGAAGAAAAACAGCGCCACGACCGCGTTATGGCCCGAAGCGTTATTTGAATAAATTGGCTATTTTAAAATAAATAAAAAATAGCGATAAATCATTATAAAATATTATAAACAATATGGGTGTGAAATTTAGAAACTAACTGAAGGTTGGCAAAGTCGAATGGTTTCCTGGATTTTGGTCTGATGTTGGTTTCGGCCTTCGGGGTTAATATTTGGGAAATCGTTCTCTTACTGATTTACGGTTAGTGACTAATGAACTGGAATATGGCGTATGTGTGTTTGTGTTGCACTTGTTTAATATATACGCGAGTTGCTCAGAAAGATCGGGTCTATCTCATTCTGCATAACTGAATCGACGATAAGAAATCGAAGATGAAGACGGTGGTCGAAGACCGGAGATCTTCACCTCGTTTGGATGGTAACTGATGTCCTGATTGGGAGGCATCCCGAAATATGGATAATGAGTGGTGATCGTCCAGACGTACGTGGAGATCGATGGGTTTGCGAGGTATATAGTGCCTCCGGTTTCGTTCAGACGCAGAACGGACTTGCTAATGGACTGTGTGTCAGACATTGGAATTCATTCTGAGTGATTGATAGCCATCAGTTACATGGCGTGAATTGCCTGTGTGGCATGCTAAGATGCACTGATCAGGGCTTCTGTTGAAAAGAAAAGTCTTGTGGTTGATGATCAAAGCACCGCCTGTGTGGCGTAGCTTTGTGTATAACGTGAATTCCCGAGCTTCACACCCCGGTATGAACCAGAAACGGGAGAAGGACCTCAGGGAGGGCATGCGTTTCCTTCTAGCTAGAGGTGGTGTCGGTGCTTAAACTGGCTGACATTTATACTATTTTTCACCTATGTGGATGTTGCTGTTGCGAGGCACCTCGGTTATATCGGTCGATCCGGGACCGATGTAGTCATTCGTTAGCTCATTGACGCCCCAAATGGCGGGGAAACGTAGTGTTCAGGCATAATAATCCACATCGATGGACCGGCCCTGACAATCCAAAGGGTTGGTGCGTTCTGATCCTGAGACACGGGCTAGAGCGTCTCGAATTCGGTAAGGACTATATGTTGCCTTGGTTCATGATGGAAATCCAATTTCCAAATACGTGACTGTGCGATTTTGATTGTATACCTATATATGGCGACATAGTGGTATGGGGCATTAATGCCGTCTATGATTGATACTTATGATTTGAAATTGTTTTTGAAACATTTAAACACTAGTAATAATATCAAATTCTTTTTTTTATTCGTATCAAGCATATTTTGGCCATTATAAGGTAAAACTCTATCCTCCGGTTTGCGTTGCATTGTGTGATGGGAACTGAGTCTTATAATGGTTTCATTTTTATAAAAAGCATTGCGATGTTTAAAAGAATTGTTTATTTTAAAGCACTGGCAATCCGATGGAGTAAACCCGTTCCACGAAAGTGGCGTGGTCCTGTGATTAGCCATATTATAAATGTGTTAAGTAGATTTCTCATACCAGTCCCATGACTGACACGTAATTTGTTTCACTTTCAAACTTGGGTGCCCCCTTTTTCTACACGGGCAGCCTTGTCTTTAGGTTTTAGCAGGCTCTTTCTGGATTACTGGAGCTGAAGATGGATTCTATCATTTATATCTTTTTATGCTGTTCAGCTCCTATTGTACATATTATGTTTATTTCCGCTATAGACATTTATGTATAGCTGAACTGTATTTGTACTAAGTATGATCCTGTATACGGTGTAACTCTGATGATTATGTTTATCCAGTGTATTATTTGTTCATTATCTGGTGTATTTATTTATTTCTGTTCTGCTATTATCTGTTTATGTGTTATATTCCAAAGATTACCCTTGTCACCGTCAGTACGGGTTTTGGGGTCGTCACAACGTGGTATCAGAGCTTTGGTTAAGCTTAGTGCTGGAATATAACATATTAACGAACTCATCAGAAATATAACCAGTAGAGTTCTAGGACGAGTGATTCATTACAGAAAGGATCAGTAATATCCTAGTATAAGTAAAGCAGAATAAAATACACCCCAGTAGACACATTTACATTCAGGTATTTGTCTCTATATTTTGAAATATCTTTTCTGTTGACCTGACACTTTGTCTGCTAATTGCAGACGCTCTAGAAAATGAGTGACAGGAACAGAAGAAATAATCGTATGGCTCGACAAGTTAATGAGCCAGTTGTGCTCCCATAGCCAGGATCAAATATAGAAGTCCTATTCAAGAGATTTCGAAATCTGGGTGGATCGCCATTCTTAGGCAAAGAGTCCATTATGGAAACACAAGCTTGGATTTGTTCTACAAAGAAAATCTTTGAAGGTTTAAAGCTGAGAGATGACCAGAAAAGATTACTGGCGTCTTGGGCACTCAAAGAAGAAGCTTTGTTCTGGTGGGATTCGACTATCAAAGATAATCCAGAAGGTGATATCACGTGGGATAGATTTAAATTGGTTTTCCTAGAAAGATTTACTCCTCCTGAAGCAACTGAGCGATTATATGATGAATTTTCTTATCTGATACAAGGAGATATGACTGTTCCAGAATATCATAAGAAATTCAACGAACTTTCTCACTTTGATCCTCATCTGATTCAAGATCCAAAGAGGAAGAATCTGAGGTTTATTCATGGCCTGCAAAGGAAATATCAGAATAGTGTAATGAGGAATGTGAAGCTTCCTTTCTCTGAAATGATATACATGGCTTACCAGTATGAGGATCTCGACAAGAAAGGCATGTTACGCTACGAAGAGGAAGTCAGTTCTAGTAATAAAAGAGAGTCTGAAACTGATAATCCTGAGGCCAGTACGATGTCTGAGGTAGGTAAGAAGCCTAAAGTCAATCGGAAAAGGGCTAGATCTGAGAAGGAACCAGTAACGACAGTTGTATGCAATAACTGCCATCAGAAAGGGCATTTGTCGATAAATTGCGGACCCTTAAAGAAATGAATCAAGAGTGGATCAAAATCCGAGAAGAATTTTCAAGAGAAAAGAGGTTGCAGTAAATGCCATCAGACTGGTCATCTTGCAAAGGATTGCTGGCTCTTAAAGAAGCCTGAAGTAGTACAAGTGAATGAAGTGGCAGAAACTCCATCACCCTCAGCTAGTCAGGTAAGGCCAGATGTTTTAGAAGGCACGCTAACTGTCAAAGATATTCCAGTTAAAGTACTGTTTGACACCGGCGCGTCGCGAAGCTTTATTGCAAAGAATGCGGTTAAGAAACTGGATTTGAATTTGAAGAAGCTCAAAGAACCAATGACTGTCCATAATCCGGTTGGGGGTTCCCTTGATCTCAGTTGGGTTTGTGGGGTGCCGGTTTCCTTTTCTTGTTATCGGTTCCCTACCATCGCGGTCGTCATGAATTTTATAGAGTTTGATCTTATCTGGGGGTTAGACTGGTTGACCAAATATGAAGCTGAGATTAAATGCGCCGACAGAGTCGTAAAGGTGAAGATTAAATCAGGTGATTATATAACCATTCCCTGTGAATATCAGAATTCTAATAGGAAAGACTTCTGGGAAGCTCTCGATGTTTCTCCTGCTCAAATAGAAAATATCCCTGTAGTCACAGAGAATATTCCCGACCTCATCAAAGATATTCCTGTCGTAAAGAATTATGCAGATGTGTTCAAGGAAGTCGTCAGTCTACCTCTGTAGAGGGAAATTGATTTCAAGATCGCTTTGATTCCGAATGCAAGGCCGGTAGTTCACGCTATTCGAAGAATGTCCTTGAAATAGAAAGAGGAATTAGACAATCAAACTCGATAGCTAGTATGGAAGGGTCTGATCAGGCCTAGTTTCTCTAATTGGGGAGCAGCAGTGGTGTTTGTCCCAAAATCTGACGGTACTCTGCGACTATGTGTGGATTATCGTGATTTGAATAAGCAGACAATAAAGAATAAATATCCATTGCCGCGAATCGATGATTTATTGGATCGTCTGAATGGAGCACAAGTATTTTCAAGGATGGACCTAGCTACAGGTTTCCATCAGCTTCGTATTGCCGAAGAGTGTGTTCCTATGACAGCACTCAAAGGTCCAGACTTATTCTACGAGTGGTTAGTAATGCCGTTCATCTTATGTAACGCTCCAGCTTATTTCGTCGATTGGATGAATAGAGTGTTCAGAGGAGTTTTGAATAAGTTTGTTATGGTTTTTATTGACGATATTCTAATCTTCTCTAAATCAAAGGCCGAACATGAAAAATATTTGGAACAAGTTCTAGAAATTCTGAGAAGGAATGTGTTGAAAGTTAAACTGTCCAAATGTATATTCTGGCAAGATGAAGTAAAGTTTCTTGGCCACGTCGTATCGAAAGAAGGAATTGTTGTGGATCCAAGTAAAATCACAGCTATTCAAAACTGGAAACAGCCTAGTACTCCTACGGAAGTCCGCAATTTTCTTGGATTGGCTAGTTATTACCGGAAGTTCGTTAAAGATTTTTCGAAGATATCTAGTCACTTAACGAAGCTTACAAAGAAGCACTCAAAATTCAAGTGGACTCCGAAATGTAAGGAGGCTTTTGAAGAGCTAAAGTTAAGATTAACAACGGCTCCAGTGTTAATGATTATCAACGACAATCATGATTTAAAAGTCTGGACAGATGCCTCTAGAGAAGGCCTTGGCGCGTATTAATGCAAAGAGGTCAAGTTGTTGCTTATGCTAGCCGTCAGCTGAAGCCACATGAAAAGAACTACGTCATTCATGATCTTGAGTTGTTGGCTATCGTATTCTCTTTGAAAATCTGGAGACACTATCTTCTGGGTGAGAAATTTGAACTGTTTATAGATCACCAGTCGTTAAAGTATCTGTTCACCCAGAAGGACTTGAATCTGAGGCAGCAACGTTGGCTAGAGTTCCTTGCAGCATACGATTTTGAGATTCTATACACTCCAGGGAAAGCCAATGTCATGGCCGATGCGTTAAGCCGAAAGAATGTAATGATCGCCAGCTTTATTATTACGACTTCCTTGATTGAAAAAATATCTATTCTTCAGAAGGAGGATAACTTTATTAAGGATATGATCAAAAGGATTCAGAAAGGCGAACCCTCATGTTTTCAAATAGACAACGATGGGGCCCTGAGATTGAAAGGAAGGATTTGTGTTCCCGACATCCCCGAGTTAAAAAGGGAAGTGTTAGACGAGTGTCACAAATCTAAGCTGAGTATCCATCCCGGTGTGGCCAAAATGTATAACGTTCTCAAGCGAACATTCTGGTGGAAGGCTATGAAAAGAGACGTTTCAATATATGTTAGCCGATGCCCTACTTGCCAACTAGTCAAAAGCGACCAACAGAAACTTGCTGGATTGTTGCAACCGCTGGACGTTCCAGGTTGGAAGTGGGAACATATTTCTATGGACTTCATAGATGGTTTGCCCAGAACCAGAAAACGGAATGACAGTATTTGGGTGATCGTAGATCGCTTCACGAAGACCTCCCATTTCATCCCTGTCATATCAAACAGAACTGCTCAGAGTCTGGCGCAGATATATTTCAAGGAAATTGTTAGACTACACAGAGTACCGATTAGTATAGTGAGTGATAGAGATCAAATATTCACTAGCAAATTCTGGGAGGCGTTTCAAGTAGGGCTGGGAACGAAGCTGAACTTGAGCACCGCTTATCATCCTCAGACAGATGGTCAGACTGAGAGGGTGAATCGTATACTAGAAGATCTATTGCGGGCTTGTGTTCTAGATTTCGGTGGATCATGGGAAGACCATTTACATTTGGTAGAGTTCTCGTATAACATTAGCTACCAGGCGAGCCTGACAATGTCACCATTCGAAGCATTGTATGGTAGACCGTGTCGATCTCCTGCTTGTTGGGTCGAACCTGGTAATAGACTTGTATTGGGACCTAATATGATCTGAGAGGCTGCCGACAAAGTCGATTTCGTTAAGAAACGATTACTCACCGCTCAAAGCCGACAGAAAAGCTATGCTGATAAAAGAAGAAGAGATATATCATTTGCTGTTGGCGACTATGTATATTTGAAAGTATCGCCGATGAGAGGAGTTATCCGGTTCGGTAAAACTGGGAAGTTGGCGCCCAAATTCATTGGTCCGTTTCCTATTCTTGAACGGATTGAACTCTCGCTTATAGGGTTCAATTGCCTGATTGGTTGCCTGGAGTGCATGATGTATTTCACATATCTCAACTTCGAAAGCACGTTCATGATCCAGACTTGATCGTGGAAGAAGCAGCGCAACAGGATATTGAAATTACTCCAGAATTGGCTGTGAGAAGAGAGCCACTCAAGATTATTGGCAAAGAAACCAAAGAGCTGAGGAACAAGAAGGTTCACTTAGTCAAAGTGCAATGGAGTGGAGATCTGAGAGATTGTACTTGGGAAACTGAGGAGAGCATTCAGAAAGCCTATCCTAAGTGTCGAGTGGATATCTCTGATTGACTCCGGTGCAAGATACATTTAACATATTTTGAAATTTCCAGTTGTTCTCTACTTTGTAGTTATTTTCTTTTCATGGATGTAAACTTTTAATTCTATAGTCTGAATGATTTTAAAAGAGTATATGAATTGATTAGTACGTTTTTGAAAAGTTAAAAATAAATTGGATTGTTGTTTGTGTTGTGTGATAATGGGTTTGATTAATTAAATTATTAAAGCGATAGTAAATTTAATTAATAAGAGAATAATGGTAAAATTTATTCGATTATATCACACATTGAACTGATTTAAAAATAGATAGAAATATATACATGTGCATTATATATGGTTGAACAGGGAAATGGATAGCTGTTGAGTAAAGAAATTTTTTGTGTGCCCGACAAATAGGTAAACCTTAATGAGTTGGATGCAAAATATTATATCAACTCCTGTGAATGCCATTGGATGCGGAGTGCTGGTTATACTGTGTGTAATAATAAATGTCGCCATAGGATAGTAACAATTAATTTTGAACTACACCACATGGCATACTTCTTGAAGATAGGCATACTTCATCACATACCACATAAGCATTTGGAGCTTGTGTGACGAGGTGGAAGATTTACCATACGAGCGAGAGGCTTGTATGGCGATGACTATATTTTACAGGTTGAACTGATGACTGATATGACCATATAAAATTGTAACGATAAATTGCCAGAATAATAAAACCCCACACCGGTATGGAGTTGACAATAATCACGTCTCTCTAGTCATTAGTTACGGCACATGGATTATTTATTTCCCACACGGGACGAGGTGACGAGAATTTATTCTCTGGAGCAATTAAAATACACACTCCCTCAGGCTTTGACAGGGTGACGAGAATTTATTCTCTGGAGTTATTATTTATACACGCTCCCCTGTAAACACCAGAATATATCACTATAAATATGTGTATGCATTATAGGATTTATTGGGTACCTAATACGGCCCAATAAATTTCCAAACCCATCCCCGTACAAAGGAGGTTATGGCGAAATTTTTCGAAAATTCCGGGTGTTAGCCAAATGTTTGAAGAATTTGAAAATTCTCAGAAACTGAAAAGTTGGAGAATGGAAGCCAGATCGAACGTAGGGTTGATTAATCAAACCACTTTCGACTTTGTTCCTTTTCGGGGATGAAAATTTTAAGTGGGGGAGATTGTAACGACCCGGAAAATCTGAACCAATTTAAAATTTTTAAATTGGCTATTTTAGTGGATTTTAAATATTTAAAATAAATATTTTAAATAATAGCGATGAAATGTATGTTTGAATCGATGTTGAAAATGAAAATAATTAATTTGAATTATAAACAAGCCTAAAATGACGAGGTAGTTTCAAAATTTGAATTCAAACTTTGACTGACTATACCGGGTGCAAAACAAAACGGATTTGAGTGAAACCAAAAATATTTAAATCTGTTAGTGGATATCTTTCTAATGAATCTGAAAAATTGAAGTTTCATAGCGGGAAGCAAAAGTTATGGCCAAATGAATTTTCTGAAAGGTCGCTATGGAGTTTATATAGGCCGTGGAAATGGCCATTTTACAAACGACCTCGGAATTCGACGAAACCACTTTTGTTGGATCCAGGAAGTTAAACTATTATTAAGTTTCAAATTTCATAATTTTTGAAGTTAATATGTGAGTGTGGCAAAGGAAAACGTGTTTTGGTCAATTATAGTTAAATTGGATCGACCAGAGTTGGGCCATTTTTCAAACGGTCTCAGAATTCGACGAAACTAGTTTTGTTGGGACCGTATCGTCAAAACATAGCTAGATTTATTTTTCTAGAATTTTTCAAATCAGTTTGTGGCCCTGGCTAATTGAAATGTACGTTCAAATCAAATATTGAATGTTTTATATTTTAATTTGAATGAAAATTGACTGAAACATTCGAATGGGCCTATGAAACATATCCCATTGTGTTCAGAATGGGGGTAAAATGCTAGGGACGACAGTCGTTGGGTTTGGATTGGAGCTAGTATGTGAAGAGGGGTATTTTTGAATAAATATATATATCGGCGAATCAGAAAATTTCTTCATTAAATAAAAAAAATACGCGTATCTCTCTCCTCCCCCCCCCCCCGATATACGGTGGAAACCTCCTCAGATCTTCCCGATCGTTTTTCAGCGAAACCACGCACCAAAACCCCCTGCCACTTCGACGTTTTCTGAAGATCTTTCCCCCCTCTTCAAATAAAAAAAACCCACCTCAAATCGTTGTGTATTTCTTGAGTTTGAGCTCTCCAAAGTTTCGCCGTTCGCAGGCCGAGTGCTCCTCCCCTAGACCTCCGAGTTCGATGTCGTCAGCACCCCAGGCGCGCCTCTCCGAGCACCACGTCGTGGTGGAATCCGATCCCCTCCAGGCTGAACGGATCGAGCGAAAAATCTATACCTAGTTTCGAACTTAATCTGAAAGGTACGGCTGTTAAATTATATAAACTATATTATAGCACTTCTAAGCGCTACGGTTTTTGATTTCACTGTAAAAATCATATCTTTTTCGTTTCTTGACGAAATTCAGTGAAACAAGAGACAGTGGACTCGTGTGGACGTCTTCTACATTCTAGAAGAGACCGCATATTTTTCTGAGCCTTCTGCTATTTTTGGTGGAGTGGAACCCAATGTGAGATTTCTAATTTATAAACGATATGGAAAACGACGATGTATAAATTATATAGTCGATGTATGAGTTATATAAGCGTTGCACACCTCTTGTATAAGCGTTGTATAAGTTGTACGTTCGATATATAAGTTATATATGCGTTGTAAAAATTATATACGTGTTGAAACAGAAGTGAAATGCTTATATAAATATTTATATATATACGCCCCTCGTCCACAAACCATGGACGATATTTATTGGTTGTGATTGGTGTGAAAATTGGTTGATTACGAATGGTTGATTAGAATTGTTTATGGTTGAAATTGATTGATTGTGGTTGAAAAATACCCGTTTGTGGTTGAGAAATATTTGGTTGAAACCACATAGGATTAGTTTGTGGAAATGAAAAAAATATACATGTCGCCTGCGTGCGAACTAGATGCATGAATCCCCATTGTCAAAAGTTGCGAGGCTTTAAGGTAGAGCGAGGAGCCGTACTAGGGACGGCCCTGGTTTTAACTACCCTGCCGTTATGCTGCCGAAATTTTGAATAATATTCATGTGTTAGAATTATTTTCATGTGTTGAAAATTATATTCGTGTGTTGAATAGAAAACCTTCATGTGTTGAATAGAAATTCATTCGTTTAATAGAAATTCATGTGTTGAATGGTATTCGTGTTTTAAAATAAATTGTTTTATAATAAAAAATCATATTTTTATTACCTATATGAACTATATAAAATAATCGTGTTTTTGAAATAAATTGTTTTATAATAAAAATCATATTTTTATTACCTATATGAACTATGTAAAATAATCGTGTTTTGGAAATAAATTGTTTTATAATAAAAATCATATTTTTATTACCTATATGAATTATATGAAATGAATTGTTTTACAATAAAAATCACATTTTTACTATACACATGAGTTGTTAAAAATAGTGAAGTGTCGAAGTGAATGTTAGTTAGATAAAAATATCATTTTTATCAAATGTATGAAAAGAATATAGCTTTGAAATCGAAGAATCGATATATATATATATATATATATATAATTGAAATATATCGAATAACGAAGCTATAGTTCGTGTTTTGAAACCGTGATTTCAAATGATTAGTGCGGGAGATCCGACCATCGGATTTTCCCGAAACCGAAACCGTTGGGTTCGCTTTGGAAATATCTTTCCAACGACACCAATTTTGTGAAGATCCAACGGTTGGATTGTCTGGAATGTTTAATTCAAATCTGAAGAAAAACAGTGCCAGAATCGATTATATTTATATATATATAAATATAATTAAATTAAATCGAATAACGACGCTGCAGTTCGTATTTTGAAATCGAAACTTCAAACGATTATACCGGGAGATCCGACCGTCGGATTTTCCCGAATCTAGAACCATTGGATTCTTTTTGAAAAGATCTTTCTAATGATGTAAATTTTGTGAAGATCCAACGGATAGATTTTCAGATATGTGTAAATCAAATCCGAAGAAAAACAGCGCCACGGCCGCGTTATGGCCCGAAGCGACATTTGAATAAATTGGCTATTTTAAAATAAATAAAAATAGCGATAAATCGTTATAAAATATTATAAACGATATGGATTCGAAATTTAGAAACTAACTGAAGGTTGGCTAAGTCGAATGGTTTCCTGGATTTTGATCTGATGTTGGTTTCGGCCTTCGGGGTTAATATTTGGGAAATCTTTCTCTTACTGATTTACGGTTAGTGACTAATGAACTGGAATATGGCGTATGTGTGTTTGTGTTGCACTTGTTTATTATATACACGAGTTGCTCAGAAAGATCGGGTCTATCCCATTCTGAATAACTGAATCGACGATAAGAAATCGAAGATGAAGACGGTGGTCGAAGACCGGAAATCTTCACCTCGTTTGGATGGTAACTGATGTCCTGATTGGGAGGCATCCCGAAATATGGATAATGAGTGGTGATCGTCCAAACGTACGTGGAGATCGATGGGTTTGCGAGGTATATAGTGCCTCCGGTTTCGTTCAGACCCAGAACGGACTTGCAAATGGACTGTGTGTCAGACATTGGAATTCATTCTGAGTGATTGATAGCCATCAGTTACATGGCGTGAATTGCCTGTGTGGCATGCTAAGATGCAGTGATTAGGGCTTCTATTGAAAAGCAAAGTCTTGTGGTTGATGATCAAAGCACCGCCTGTGTGGTGTAGCTTTGTGTATAACGTGAATTCGCGAGCATCACACCCCGGTATGAACCAGAAATGGGAGAAGGACCTCAGGGAGGGCATGCGTTTCCTTCTAGCTAGAGGTGGTGTCAGTGCTTAAACTGGCTGACATTTATACTATTTTTCACCTATGTGGTTGTTGCTGTTGTGAGGCACCTCTGTTATATCGGTCGATCCGGGACCGATGGAGTCATTCGTTGGCTCATTGACGCCCCAAAGGGCGGGGAAACGTAGTGTTCAGGCATAATAATCCACATCGGTGGACCGGCCCTGACGATCCAAAGGGTTGATGCGTTCTGATCCTGAGACACGGGCTAGAGCGTCTCGAATTCGGTAAGGACTATCTTTTGCCTTGGTTCATGACGGAAATCCAATTTCCAAATACGTGACTGTGCGATTTTGATTGTATACCTATATATGGCGACATAGTGGTATGGGGCATTAATGCCGTCTATGATTGATACTTATGATTTGAAATTGTTTTTGAAACATTTAAACACTAGTAATAATATCAAATTCTTTTTTTTATTCGTATCAAGCATATTTTGGCCATTATAAGGTAAAACTCTATCCTCCGGTTTGCGTTGCATTGTGTGATGGGAACTGAGTCTTATAATGGTTTCATTTTTATAAAAAGCATTGCGATGTTTGAAAGAATTGTTTGTTTTAAAGCACTGGCAATCCGATGGAGTAAACCCGTTCCACGAAAGTGGCGTGGTCCTGTGATTAGCCATATTATAAATGTGTTAGGTAGATTTCTCATACCAGTCCCATGACTGACTCGTAGTTTGTTTCACTTTCAAACTCGGGTGCCCCTTTTTCTACACGGGCAGTGTAATAACCCGGAAATTTGGGCCAGTTTAAAATTTTTATTTTGGCAATTTTAGCGAATTACGATTATTTAAAATGAATTATTTTAAATAATAACGACGAGAAATTTATGTTGAATATAATTCGAACGTATATATTATATAGATCGTCGATAGAATATAAATATTTATTTATATTTATAAATGGAATTGAAAATGACGCGGTAGTTCGATAATTCGATTTCAAACTTCAAATGGATGTACAGGATTCAAAATAAACCGGATTTTAGTGAAACCAAAAATATTTGAATCTATTGGTGAATATCTTTCCAACGAATCCGAAAAATTGAAATTTCATAGCGGGGATAAAAATATATGTCCAGTTGAAAATTCTGAATAGTCGCTATGGAATTCTGGCCCTTAAAAATGGAAATTTTGCAAACTATCTCGGATTTCGACGAAACAACTTATGTTGGATCCGTGATGTCAAGTTATTTCTAGATTCCAATTTTCGTAATTTTTCGAATCAATACGTGAGTGTGGCAAAAGAAAACGTGTTTTGTCAATTTCGATCGACCTGAAAATGGCCGTTCTTCAAACGGTCTCAGAATTTGACGAAACTAGTTTTGTTAGGACCGTATCGTCAATACGAAGTTAGAAAATATTTTTCTGGAATTTTTAGAGACTGTATGTGGCCCCGGTAAATTGAAATGTGCGTTCAAATTGAATATATAAAGAATTATATTTTAAATTCAACGGAAACTGATCGAATTGACTTACGATACATATCCCATTGTGTTCGGAATAGGGGTAATTAGCTACGGACGACAGTCATTAGATCCCGATTGGAGTTAGATATAAAAGTCAACTATAATGGAGATTTAAATTAAAATAAATAATTAAATTATATAATCTCCTTAACCCCTCTCTCTTCCCTTTATTCCCCCGGTCAACGTTCAATTCAAAGAAAGAAAAAAAAACTCCTCGATCTCGCGCCGCTCCTCATCGCGGGCTCCCCCTGGCCGCCGCCACAGCCACCTCTGGCGCCGCCCCCACCAAGACCCCGCCCTTCCCCTCCGACTGCTACTCCGCCTCTCCTCCCCATTGACCGATCCCAATCACGAGCGTCAGATCCAAACCGCGAGCCCCTCTTTGCTCAAATCGAACACCGTGCCACCCCCCTCTCGGCCCCACCGCCTGTAGCGCCGCTTCTCCCCGCCTCCGGCCGCCGCTCAGACGTTGGTGCCTCTCCCTCTTCATTAAGCAACGCAGTGAGTTATTTTTACATATTACTTAAATTTCTTTTCAGTTATATATAATATTTAAAAGAAAGATGGGTTTTTTTTAGGGAAAGGAGATTTTTTTTAAAATACAAAAAAGATATTTTTATAAATGGAACGATTAGATTTTTCTTTATATAAAAAAATATATATAGGATTTTCATTATATAGCAAAGATTTTTAACATTAGAAAACAAAGATTTTTAACATTAGAAAACAAAGATTTTTAACATTAGAAAACAATGATTTTTAACATTAGAAAGAAAAGATTTTTAAATGGTGGAAAGGTAGAATTTTTATAAGGAAGTAGTGAATATAAAAATTCGATTTTTCCTTATGTAAATAAAGTATAAAAATACGATTTTTATATTATAGAGATATTAAAAATATAATTTTTATATGATAAAAGATAATAAAAATA
The DNA here is from genome assembly GCA_030737875.1 of Allium sativum. Lineage (NCBI taxonomy): Eukaryota > Viridiplantae > Streptophyta > Magnoliopsida > Asparagales > Amaryllidaceae > Allium > Allium sativum. The sequence goes on along the minus strand of CM060919.1, from coordinate 482,514,592 downwards.
TGGTTTTTATCAAAGTAGAAATATAAAAATATAATTTTTATATAATTATGATAATAAAAAAATTCAATCTTTATATATGGAATGGAAATTTAGAAATATAATTTTTATTATGAACAGCGTGAAAAGAACTGCATTGGAATTTCAAGCAGATCCAGACAGTTCAGCAGTTCAAAAGCAAAGCACGACGGAGTGGAACCCTATGTGAGAACTTCTCACCTTTAAATTATTTTTCTAGTTGAAATATATATACTAGGATGTAGACGGTGTTTAGTAGCACCCGACACCCGTCGTCCACAGACCATGGACGGCTTGTATGCTTGTTTGTTTGATTTTGATGTGTAGTTGATGTGTAGTTGATTGTGTGATGTGATGTGAAATGAAATAAAATATTTATGTAGTTAAAAATATTTTATAGTTGAAAATATAATTTTCAACATGAATGTGAATAAATATTTATAAACAAATCGGAGATTTGTTTATATACACTGGTTTGATTGATATTGATTGGGACGATAAATTTTACACATCGCCCAACTGCACAAATAAAATCTGTGTTTGATTGTTTGAAACCCCACACGGGTATTGGGATGATATTTGACGTACACTAGTCCCGATTGTTTAGTTGTATGTCGATCGATTGATTGACAGACTGTTATAAGCGTTGAATATTTATATTTGATGCTTATACAGTGTAGAATGCACTTTGGATGATGGTTGATTGTTCATCGTTGTTATTGTATACATGTGTTGTAGAAAATCCATATAATTAACATTATATGGTAATTGATTGGGCCTCATTCCTTATTTGAAATAGAAATATTTGAAATAGAAATATTTGAAATAGAAATATTTGAAAATAGAAATATATGAAGCCGTGTTGATTAGATTGACGCCATTTTGACGTGAACGATATTTATATCGATTTTATTCATTTTAAAATGAATATCGAAAGTGATTTCAAAATCTGATATTTTGAAAAGAATTGAAATTCGAATTGAAATTGAATATAAAGGAATTCGAATTGAAATCAAATAGAAATGAATTCGAATTGAAATTGAATATAGATGAATTCGAATTGAAACTGAATATAGATGAATTCGAATTGAAATTGAATATAAAGAAATTCGAATTGAAATCGAATAGAAATGAATTCGAATTGAAATTGAATTGAAAATGAACTGAAATTGAATTAGAAGTCAATTTGAATTGAAATCAATTTGAAATGAATTTAAAACGAATTTAGAAGGAAAAATTCAATTTTGATTTGAATTTGAAAAGAAGTTGAAATCGTTTTGAAAACGAATTTAAAACGATTTATAAATTACGTTTTAAAAGGAAATCGACGAAATATATAATATATATATTATATATATATATATAATGGCCTGAGTAGAACGCGCCGCGCTGCGGTAGTTCGTGAATTTCGACCATTGACTTCGAATGGATATTGCGGGAGATCCGACCGTCGGATTCTCCTAAAACCGGAACCGTTGGGTTCGTATCGAAAAGAGCTTTCTAACGAATATTGGAAATTAGAAATCTAACGGTTGGATTTGGAATTATGTCCAAATCAAATTTGGAAAAGGTCGCTGTAAGTGCAGTTCAATGGCCGTTGATGGAAATCGACTGTACGGGCCTTGATAAAATTATTAAAAATAGTAATAATTTGTGTAAAATCATAAGAAATGATTTGGGAAGAATTGGGATGAAAAACTCCACATTTGAAAAGATGAAAATAGGTTTTTATCGAAATGAACTAGTTTTGAACTAGAATAGTAATTTATTTATATTTAAAATAAATAAATTGGATTTAAAATGGTTTTAAAAATAATCAGAATTTCCAATAATTGCATTGGAATGGATTTGAATCGAAATTGTCTTCGGAATATTTCGATGATGGATTTCACGATTATACAGATAGCGTTATGGAAATTTGAAAGATATATATATCGTTATTTCCAATACGATATTTGTTGGTCGTAGAATGTGATGTTGAATATAAGCCGATATATTTTCTATTCAGAGCCTTGTATTTAATATCAAATGTGATTTGGGTTTGTCGTGAATGGTGTCTTCATTAACACTGTTCTTGAGCCCAGTTGATAAAATGATTAAATCTTTTTAGTTAGATTTAATGAAGTGTACCAATTAAATAATATTTAATTGGAATTGAATTGATATTGATTTTTGGGTTTATCGTGAACAGTGTTTTAAATAACACTTGTTCTTTAACCCGATAATTAATGGAATGTGATTTTGGGTTTATCGTGAACCGTGTTTTAAATGACACCGATTCTTTAACCCAGTTAAAGATTAAAACTAAGTGGAGTTTTAATGAATCTTTAGTTAGATTGAAAAGGTGTTAGAATGGAGTATCACCAGTTTTACTCCAGGCGATAGTTAAATCTTTAATTAGATTTGAACGTGAAATGGTAATTGAATTTACCGATAACACTGTGGTGTTAGATATGAAGTATTACCAGTTTTACTTCGTAGGATGAATAGGTTGGGATTGAGAAATAAAATAAATGATTACTTCGGTGTGGTTCGCTAATCCCGACTAGTTTGAATTGATATTCAAAAAGGAGATTAAAGAATAAATTTAAAGAATTTATCTTTGATAAAATTAATGGAAACCTATCCCAAAATATAAGAATGTTTGAATAAAAGAATATTCTGAATTGGAATGAAGCGTATGTTGTGTTTGTGTAACACTTGTTTATTATATACGCGAGTTATTCGGAAAGACCGGGTTTATCCCATTCTGAATAACTGATATGACGACAAGTCGAAGGCGAAGACGATGGTTGAGGACCGGAGGTCTTCACGTCGTTTGGATAATTACTGATGATCTTGATTGGGTCGTACACCCAAGAAGATGGAAACAGTTGGTGATCGTCCAGACGTACTTGGAGATCGATGGATATGCGGGGTACTAGGTGCCTCCGGTTTCGTTCAGACCCAGAACGAACTTGTAAATGGACTGTGTGTCTGACATTGGATTTTAGTCTGTGTGATTTATTTCTATTAAATATATATCTGTTTGGCGGCGGAGAATTTATTCTCTTGCTTAACGCCCTTCTCTGAGATGTACGAGCTCAGGGGTTATATACTGATGGATATCAAACGCATAGAGTGAATTGCCTGTGTGGCATGCCTAAGTGGCAAATGATCAAGGCTTCTGTTGAAAAGCAAAGTCTTGTGGTTGATGATCGAAGCACGGCCTTTGTGGCGTAGCTTTGTGTAACGTTTACTTCGCGAGTTTCACACCCGGTATGAACCAAAAACGGGAGACGGAGCTCAGGGAGGGCATGCGTTTCTTTCTAGTTAGAAGTGGCATCAGTGGTTTTACACGCCCTGACGAGTTTGACTTATGTGGTTGTTGCTGTTGCGAGGCGCCTCGGTTTGATCGGACGATCCGGGTCCGATGGAGTCATTCGTTGGCTCATTTACGCCCCATAGGGCGGGGAAACGTAGTGTTCAGGCATTTTAATCCACATCGGTGGACCGGCCCTGTCGCTCCAAGGGACGATGCGTTCTGTTCCTGAGACACGGGCTAGAACGTCTCGAATCGGTTGAGGACTATATTTTGCCTCGGTTCATAGATGGAAATCCAACTTCCAAATACGTGACATTTGCGGTTTTATTTGTAGAGCCTAGTATGGCGACATGATATATGGTACCCATGCCGTCTATGATTGATACTTATGATTTGAAGTTGGTTTATACACTATGCACTTATAATAGTATCAAATGATTTGTTTTAAATGTACTAAGCATGTTTTGCTATTATAAGGGAAAACCCTATCCCCGGCTTGCATTGCATTGTGTGATAGGACCTAGGTCTTATAATAGCTTCATTTTTCTTTATTTAGCATTGCGTTGTTTGTTTTATGCACTGGTATTCTTGGGAGGAAACCCGTTCTGTGTTATACGGCGTGGTCCATTGATTTACGTGACTTTAAAATAAAGATTTATAACTGTTTTAGTTCTCACACCAGTCCCATGACTGACCTGGAGTTTATTGTTTTAACCTAAACTCTGGGTGCCCTTATTTTGACATGGGCAGCTAGTAGTTTTGGTTTTGCAGATTTATATTCACAGGATCCTGACTTACAGCTGGAACGATATCCGGAAAGCTTTGTATCCGTATATCTTCTTCTAGTTGTGTATTGTATTATTTTCCGCTGCTATGTAATGTATTGTAATCTCTGATATTTTCTGTGTAATATTGATTCATTTATACTCTGTATATTCTTGTAATCTGATGCATTGTTGTAATATACAATGAAATGTTCTTCCGTCTGCGCTCTGTTGTGGCTTGTTCCCGAACTATCCGCGCTTTCCCTCACGAGGAAGTTGCGGGTTTTCACAGTAGCCTTGTCTTCGGGTTTTAGCAGGCTCTTTCTGGATTGCTGGAGCTGAAGATGGATTCTATCATTTATATCTTTTTATGCTGTTCAGCTCCTATTGTACATATTATGTTTATTTCCGCTGTAGACATTTATGTATAGCTGAACTGTATTTGTACTAAGTATGATCCTGTATACGGTGTAACTCTGATGATTATGTTTATCTAGTGTATTATTTGTTCATTATCTGGTGTATTTATTTATTTCTGTTCTGCTATTATCTGTTTATGTGTTATATTCCAAAGATTACACTTGTCACCGTCAGTACGGGTTTTGGGGTCGTCACACATAATCTCTTCAACATCAGTTGATTCGTAACGCTTATGCCAATACAGAGTGGTTTTCGGATATTAAATCTGATCCCGGTCTCTCAGTATTGACAACAGAGGTATAAAATAAATCAAAACTTTGATAGTCGGTGATTTAACTATCAAAGGAACATCCATTCAACCAACGACCCTATTTCCAAATGGAAATTCTACTGATCAACCATCAAGTAATACTGGACCCTATTTATATAAATTCCTTATTTTGTTATCAATTCCAAATTTCCATCTTTCCTATCTTTTCAAAGCTCGATTTTCTCTCTCGATTCTTGTAAAACATTTTCAATATCCTAATTCTTTATTCGAGAAAATATCTCTTATTCTAGTTAGAAAACAATTCTATATATTCACGATTCCTTATTTTCTATATTCAGAAAATATACCTTATTAATATTTCTATATTCCATTTCTTAATTCCTGGTTGACCAATTCATTTCATTTTCTACGCATAGAAAATATCTTTCATTTTATTCGAGGAAACATTTCAAAAAATCCTTTAAATTAACGCGATGTTATAAAACATCGTTATTCTAACTCGAACCATTAATCATTTATTAACTAACCGTATTGCTAGCCAATCTTCACTATCGAACCTTAACCATTTCTCCATCAATCATGAAGTCAATCAAGTTGGGGTATAATTACCTCTCATACCTTAATTGAACAACATTCTCAACTTTGAAATAGCCAAAGCTCACAACTTCAAATAGAATATCACTTACGCGACTCTCAGATTCAATCTAAGAGTCCACTTCCTTTATGGAAAAAACGTTGATTATAACGATAGCGTTATAATCGTTGTTTCCAAATATTTGATTTATAAGTCATTTACTATAACGACAGCGTTAAAATCGCTGTATAGATTTACAAAACATTTATTATAACGACAGCGCTAAAATCGCTGTTTAGATTTATAAAACATTTATTATAACGACAACGCTAAAATTGCTGTTCCCAAATAATTGGTATATAAAAATATAATTTATACTTATTAATTCAATTAATTAATAAATAAATAAATAGATTTGATTCAAAACGGAAAGTAAAAATAATTACTTCCCTAAATTCGATATAATTGAATTCTAATAAATAACTCTCTTCGAATAATCCATATTCGATTATATTCCGAACTTCGGAATTTATCTACCATTTTAGGTTAATTCAAATTCCAAATTCACTTTTAAATTTATCTTTTCCAAATCATTATCAAATTCCTTTATAACCATGTCACTCCACAAAACGTTATCACAACTTATTTTATATTCCGAATTTTGGAATAAAACACATAGTTTTCATTTTAAACGACTATCCATTTTCCTTTTTCATTCAAGTTCCAATTTTTCCAATCCACATTTCCTTTATGGATATTTCATTTGCAAAATATTTACTTTAAACTATTATTCATTTAATTCGTAAATATATTTCTTTTATATATAATCAAATCCGTTTGATTTTGTACTTTATATAACATCTCAAATCCAATTTCCATTTATAACGTCTATTTAGAATTATTCATAGAAGGTCTCATTTTTTTATATTTTATTAATATATAATCTCTTTCACAATTTCCTTTGTAACCGACAAGTTCAAACCCAATTAAAATTAATGGCTTCAGACCCGATTCCCACTTTTCTGTATAACTCAACTTGAATTTGTATTTCAATTTGTCCAATGTTAAAAAAATTACTACATTTATAAATATTGTTTATAATCAACTTCTTGTTTTAATAAAACAAGTTTCTACTTTTAAACTCCATTCGAAGTCACACTTCAATTTTTGGGAAAATATATTCTCTTTTTAAATCTCAAATTTCATTTTCTATTCGAAAATAGTTTACGGTATTTAAATACCAAAATTCTAAAGCCAGTGATATTTAAACACAACAAGATCAATCACAGTTAATATACCACATCATATGTCATAATCAAAGCAAACATAATGATATAAATGTTGAGGAATCCAGTTGGATTCCTCCAACCTATTACCCTGCATCCACAGATGTTAATCAACATCGATAATATGAAAAATCATAGTAAACAAAAATTAATAATCGATCAAAGATTTATATATAACTATAGCAATCATTTCAACCAATTTTATCAACCATTCACCCAAACAACCAGCACACAGTATAAAAGCTAAATTTTAAACTCATTTATAAAAATATAAATGAATCAGAGTTAGTGAGTTTACTCAACTCGCTTTTCAGTTGAAGATACTGCTTTTGTTCTGTGTAGAAATCAAATAGGCGTTTGATTTTCCTATGAAATCCACATGACTATATTCTTAGTCACCTCAATTCCATAGCATAGATCTCCTGGTTACGATCCCAACGACACTTGGATTGCCGAATTCTGTTAACGTATGAAACAATTTGTTTGTTAAAAAGTTTATTCCAATTTAAAACGATTTAATTTACCTAATCATCAAAATTGACTAATTTAAAATATAAACCTTAATATCCATTATTAGTGTTAGCTAACCTTTCGGCTAATCGCGTGTTAGGCTCCTTAACCCTTCGTACGACTCTTCTTTTTCCCAATGTGAAAGCATCATTCTAATTTCCATTCTAATAAAACAACAGTCAAGGTTTAATTCCCGCTTACCCGTCTTCCCTTAACCGTGTAAGTCACGATGTCCAATTTGCATCTCAGGAAAACAAAAACAAACTTCACTGTGACACTTCCCACTGCTTCTCACCAACTTGTAACCACCAAAAACCATCATATAATGCTTCTTCATTTCATCACCTACTTGCGCCCACACAGTCATTATACACTCATTATACACGCATCGGAACCACCTTCGTTCTTCCTCTTCTCACCATTATTTCACAAGATGATAATATTCCTTTCTTCTACATCTAAAAGTAACAGCTCCACAACTCCAATACTTTATTTGGCTACGCATTTTTCTTCTGTGTCTTTTTTCTTAGCTTAAATTTATAACTCCAGAAAATATAAAACACCCAATGTTTAAACTTCTTCCTTAATCCATGTTTATATATTGTAAATACATACCTTCCCATAATACCCGTTCGAAGCTTTCTTCCAGTTCAAATCAACAGAGACAAATAAAAAGCCTTCTTCATGTTTTCAAAACCGTTACTACTCCTTCCAGAAAACACAAACCAATGAACTCCACTTAAACTACTCTCAAACCAACGTCACTTCACCCATACAAAATGACATGGAATATTCTTCTCTGACTTCCTTTAGCTAACTCCATGGACGCAGCTCATTTTTCTACTTTTAATCACTTCTAATCAGTGGTTCAAGCTACCTCATGGCATCATTTATCTTTCCAGCTTCTTTTTCTCTCCCGCTACAATACTCCCACGTCCAAGACCATGATTTTGATGGCTCCGCTCCCCCCCCCCAAATTTCCCACGAGATTGTTCACTGACTTCACCATCCTCTCCGGCTCTGCAAACTCCTCATTCCTACATTGTCGAGGACACCGCGCGCCCCCCATGCCAAACGCGTCCTACAGTCCCTTTGCTACAGTGTCCATGCGACACTTTTTAGTTCAACAATCCCCCCCCAAAATCACGGTTGATCCTCCTAACACTCCATAATCTCAACTACACCACTCAATCTCCAACACGACGACTGGCTTGCCTCAAAATTAACGCCCTAAGGCAGCTGCGGAAGAAAAACGCGAACCCGGAAATGGTTCCAGTTGCACAATCATTCTTGGTGTTGGAGACATGGTTTCCTAAGGTCTATTTGGTATTGGAAAACGATTGATATATTTTACAAACCATTCCGCAAACTGATCCTCATTGGATCAAGATATTTGAAACCTTCACGCTGTTCTTAACTGCGAGCTCCAGAAAGAAGAATGCGTTGAGTTCGAAGGATTTACTTTGAAATGGAAGCTTTCAAAACAAGGAATCGAACGAATCTGAAATTGATAATTTTCGTTTGCTGTTTGATTTTTACTTTGATTATGAGGCCAGACTTTCTTTTTGGGTCTGATTTTGCTGTTAGAATGAGGATAGGATGTAAAGTATTTATAAAGGGAGTGGTAGCTTGGCTTGCACGGAACTGGGATAGTTTGGCATGCACGACTCTTATTTGCTTGACTGGCACGGAGCAAAAACTTGGAGTGCACGGGTACGAGGCTTGTGAGGCACGCTGGTTGGATGGAAACAAAGTGTTATGTACCATCTTATTTAATGGCTTTTGGTACTGTTTTCTTTCTACTTTTGCAGCTAGTACCAGATACATGTAGTAGGTCAGCTTGAGTCTAGAGATAGGCATGTGAAATGGACCTTTATGTGAAATTTTGCATATATGTTTGATGATATTCTCTACGTTAGTTTAATCATTTGCATATACGTTGCTTACCGATGATAAGAAATAATAACATATGTTTGTTTAAGTTTTAACAGATTTCGGTACCTTGCTACATAAAGCTTTGTTAACACACGGACAGTTGTCGACAAAAATAAAAATACCGTTATGATCAGCAATGTGTTAAAATCCCAAAAATATAATGAAATAGGCAAGTTAACTTATATTGTGATATCCCAAAATGATGACATGGGGTGTAAATTACTCTAAATAAAAAGTTGCTTATTTTTCAAAATAAAAATCTTAGAAAAATTCTATAGATTAAATTATAACTACATCCCAAAAATCTTGCAAGAATAATTTATTTCGGATTCAAAAAAATTAATCACATTATAATCATATATCGTTTGGAAATTAAATCGAATCAATTTCAAAATAAACAAATAAAAATACCTATCTAATCTGAATATATACATATAATTTCAAAGTAATCTAATTTAAATTTTAACTCGATATTTCTATATTTAAGTTAAAACAATATTAAAGATCCATTTATTTTATTAAATAAATTTCTATGTACATTTCAAATAAAATATTTAAAAAAATATATTCAGAATTCAACGGCTAAAAATCCGAGTCGTTCATGAGAGGTTGGTGCTTTAATGAATGAATTAAAGCTAAGAAACAGGCAGGCTAAGAATGGTAGGATTAAGTTAATTAAGGCAACACTTAACCAATACAACATGTTAACTAAACTGACGGGTGGGGTTAGGTTAATTTGAGAACACTTAACCATTTTAACATGTTGATTAGGAAACCCTAGTAACGGGGACTCATTTCAGCAGTAACCCACATAGATGTATCATGGTACCCTGAACTAGGCAGGGTGGGGCACAATTACTGGGCTGATTATAAGCGATTAAAATAACAACGGGTGGTGCAGCAGTGTAGGTTCAAACGGAATATGGGCATGCACGTACTCCAGCATGGACATCAGTAGTATAAACCGTGCATCTTGAATTTGTGTCGGGTCGCCACCATAGGAATTGATATACCCCATGGTGGGATCAGCACAGGTATCTACAATCAAGCGGGGCCGAATGACACAAGTCATAAAATGCATGCGAGTAGAAGCCGATCGATAAAGGAAACCATTTTATCATGAACACATGGTGCTAGTTGAAACATTTGTTAGTAGGTGCAGAGCAATAGAAATGAGTGCGATAGTATATTCAGTTTACCTTGCCTTATTTATCATTATCTTATTTCTAGGGTATTGTCCTAGGTTCAGTTTATTCATGTCATGATCCTTTTACCGGTTTACAGGCTAAATAATCACTGGACTTACCAGGCTTATGTCTGACCCGTTTTCTTTTGTCTTCTTGTCTTCCGTTCCCCCCCTCCCCCAGGTCCGCGGGGAGGGAATACTTCAACTTAGTTCAGACCTTTTCCAGCTTGAAGAAAGTAGACGTATTGCTTGGCCTCTCTTTTCTTGGGCTATGGCTGTAGTTACACTTTTAATTGGGGATTTATGCCGCTTTATTACTATTTATGCTTCTTTATGTTTTATTCAAGATAGAGGTTTTACTGTGATGATTTTGGAAGTTGGTTTTTAAGATAGTTGTTGTAATTTTTTGACTGGACCACGTGCTTAGGAAATAAAATTTAATCTTTCCGCTGTTTATATGTCTGTCTTTTAAATTACTTGTACGTTTTACCTATAATACTCCACCAAAGTTAATGCATTCCCTTTGTGAGTGACCTTAACGGAGGTGGGGTGTTTACACTTGGTATCAGAGCAAAGGTTTACTAGATCAGATAAAAGTTTTTGAAAACTATTTTTCAAAAAGAAGTTTAAAGAAGCATTTTTAAGGAAAATGCTGTTTTATTTTAAAGAGCATAATCCCCAAAGCCATATGCACTATCTTTCTATCCTTTGTTTTGAACCTTTTCTTTTCGTTTCAGCATGTCTGGGGATCTTAATCTTCCCGAGGGCGTGCTGGTACCTGGTTCGTTCAGAAGGTACCTGGAAGCTAGGGCTAATGGCGTAGGCCCAGCAGACATTCCTCCTCCCCAGTTGCAGCTGTTCCTCCTCCTCCTCTTCGTGTGAATGCTTTCTCGAAGATATGTAGAGACTTTCGAGCCATGGGTGGAAAGAACTTTAATGGGACTGAGTCATTTGTGGAAGCAAGAAACTGGCTCAAGGAAACAGAAGATTTGTTCATGATCTTCGAAGCGGATGATGGGCGGAAGATACAATTGGCTGTGTGGTTACTTAAGGACGAAGCCTCTTATTGGTAGGAAGTTACTAATGCTGAGAGACCAGTTGAAACCTGGGAGGATTTCAGAATGAGGTTTGAAATGAAGTTCCTCTCGCAAGTTGAACGAAGCCTACACATGGAAAAGTTCTTAGCTCTCAAACAGGGAAGCCTATCGGTCAAGGAATACGTCAACCAATTCAACTAGCTGGCTATATTCAGATTGGAGTTAGTCAACACTCTACATAAGAAGGCTCTCCATTTTGTTAAAGGGTTGAACGAGCCACTGCACAGCCTAGCAATGACCGATATACCTATGGGTGCGACTTATGAGAGACTAGTGGACATGGCACTGTTACAGGTGGAAGATAAGGATGGCAAGAAAGAGACAAAGGTGGAAGTACCTCAAGACAAGAAAGTGGAGGGATCACAGAACAAGAAGACGGATTCCAAGAAAGGCGGGAAAAATAACAAACCCCGTGACAAGAGGAAGTGTAATTTTTGTGGCATACCTGGACATTTGATTAAGGACTGTAGAAAGAAGAAGAGGAAGGTGGGTGTTGTTTACAGTGTGGCAAGATAGGACACATGGCTAAGGACTGCCCAAGAAAGCAACGGCAAGGGCAGAGGACTGGATCTACTTCTAGAGGGCAGGTTCACGCTCTCATAGCACCTCTGCAAGAACGAGGTAGAAATATTTCTGTTGAGAGTTTAGTTTATCTTTTTGATCATCTTGTTCGTACTCTTTTTGATTCTGGTGCATCGCACTCTTTTATATCTACTACTTTAGTTGAATCTCTGCACCTAGACACCAGTATAGTAGAGGATCCCTGGGTTGTTTCAAATCCAATTGGGGGTTCGGCTTATTTATCAATGATTTTTTTGGATTTGGAAATTTCTATACTAAGCGTTGGGTTTAGATGTAATGCCTATGTTTTGGGCTTCACGAGCAATGGGTTAATTCTAGGCATGGATTCGCTATCCAGTAATGGTGCCGTCCTCGATTGCGAAAAGAGAGTAGTTAGACTTATGACTTGCCTCAGTAACAATCTCGAAATCTCTTGTAATCCCATGAACTCTGTTATGCTTAGCTACCTAGAATCTCTTGATGCGTCTGTTGAAAACCTGAAATCTGTTAGAGTAGTCTGTGAATACTCGGATGTCTTTGAAGAGGTGAAGGGTTTACCTCCGAAGCGAGAGATAGACTTCCGCATATACCTTGTTGATAATGCAAAACCCGTTGCTCTACCCGTTAGACACATGGATCCAAGAGAAAGGAAGGAGCTCAGTAAGCAAGTTAAAGAGTTGCTTGAAATGGGGCTTATAATGCGGAGTATTTCTGAATAGGGTGCTCCAGTGGTGTTTGCAACCAAAGAAGATGGTTCACTTTGCCTATGCATTGACTATATGGAGCTAAACAAGCTGACCAAGAAGAATAGGCACCCACTTCCAAGAATAGACGACCTGTTCGATCAGCTTGTAGGTGCAACGGTTTTCTCCCAACTAGATCTGGCTACCGGGTTTCATCAGCTAAGAGTGGCTGAGGACAGCATCGATAAGACCGCATTCAGGACCCCGGATGGTTTCTTCGAATGGCTTGTCATGCCTTTCGGCTTGACAAACGCACCTGCTTATTTCGTTGACTTGATGAGTCAGATGTTCAGGGAGTTCCTTAATAAATTTGGGATGGTCTTCGTGGACGACATTTTGATCTTCTCGAAAAGTGAGGAAGAGCATGCTTTGCATTTAAGGAAAGTCATGGATACTCTTTGTGCACACCAGCTGGAAGCAAAATTCTCCAAATGCCATTTTTGGAGAGAAGAAGTAAGGTTTCTTGGACATATGGTGTCCAAAAAGGGGATAGCTGTGGTCCCCCGGAACCGAGGTACGAAGTTTTCTCAAACTAGCGGGCTTTTACCAAAAGTTCATTAAAGACTTTGCAAAGATCTCAGCCCCACTTACTAGATTGACGAAGAAGAACCTAACTTTTGCTTGGGATTTGGATTGCGATGTCGCTTTCCAACGGCTGAAAAGGGCTCTGACAACAGCCCCAGTTATGACACTGCCTGACGGGAGTAAGATGTTTACAGTATACATAGACGCATGCATAACAGGATTGGGCGTTGTCTTGATGCAAGAGGGCAAAGTAGTTTGTTATGGAGGAAGGCAGTTGAAGGTACATGAGAAGAACTACCCAACTCATGATTTGGAGCTAGCTGCCATTGTTTTCGCTCTTAAGTCATGGCGTCATTACCTACTAGGAGAAAGGTTTGAATTTTTTACTGACCATAAATCGTTAAAGTACCTTTTCTCACAGAAAGATCTTAACTTGAGACAACAAAGGTGGATGGAATTTCTGGCCTCATACGATTTTGAGATTTCTTATACCCCTGGCAAGGGCAATGTTGTAGCAGATGCCTTAAGTAGGAAAAAGATGACCCTAAGTTGTAACACCCCGAATTTTAGTTAATACTAAAATTCACTAATTACAGGATAAATAATCTCAGATGAGGGAATTGGGGGTAACGGGCTGCGTCATTGCGTTCGTCTCGGAAAAATACGCGAAATAGAGTCCGAGTTTTCGAGAATCGGAGTCCGTATGGCCCGGTTATGGCCCAAAGAAGTTTTCAGAAAATTCAAAGTTAAAAACAGATTTAAAATTCAGTTCTAAAACAAGTTTGGAGCCAAAAGCGGAAAGGGCGGGAAAGCTTCCGCCTAGCCCCGTGTCGACAGGCATGTCGACAGGGGTGTCGACAGCCCTGTCGACAGGGGTGTCGACACAGGGTGTCGGCCCTGTTGATCTGGGTGCACCAGATCTGGTTTTTGGGTTAGTCTTGGGTTGTGTTCTAGAGGGTTCCGAAATCTGATGGTCCTAATCTAATTTGGGGCTAATCCTATGGTCTAAAAACACTACCTAATCCTATAAATAAAACCCCAACCCTACCCTAATTTATTCATAATTAGACCTTGTAACTAAACTATGGCAAAATGAAACTTGATCATGGCCTCCACAAATCAATGAAGAGAGTTGCAAGCTAATCAACCTCTAATCAACATCTTCTTCAACTAAAGCAACTAATTCCACTTCATAAGTTTGCTAATCTAGGTTTTGGTGAGTTTCTATCACTTTGATGATCAATTGCTAAATTAAGTAGATGAGATATGATGAGATCTATGGTTTTGCATGAGGATTAATGGGTTTTCAAGTCATATGATATGATGTGAATATGCTAATCTATGTTTAATATTAATCCTATGTTTATGCATGTTGAATATGTGAGTTTATGCAAGTTGGATATGTGGGTTTATGCAAGTTAAGTATGTGGGTTTATGCAAGTTAAGTGGTGGGTTTATGCATAATAAGTAATTGATTCTATGCATGCTAAGTATGTGGTTTTATGCATGCTAAGTGTTTGGTATTATGCATAAATCATGACATGCAAGTTTACCCTTTTAAATGTGATGCATACATACGCAAGATGACACCTTTATATGCTATGCATATATGTATATATGCATGTTTACCCTCCTTTAAGATGCAAGTCATATATGCAAGTTCAACATGTTATGCAAGTTATGTGTATGCTTATATGCAAGTTCAACATGTTATGCAAATTATGTGTATGCTTATATGCAAGCTCAACATGTTATGCAAGTTATGTGTATGATGTTATGTAAGTTATGTGCATGTTGTTATGCAAGTTCATATGCAAGTTATGTGTATGATGTTATGCAAGTTATGTGCATGATGTTATGCAAGTTATGTGTATGTTGATATGCAAGTTATGTTTATGATATTATGCAAGTTATGTGTATGATGTTATGCAAGTTAACATGTAACATGTTGTGCAAGTTCACACCTTTAAGACACATGCAAGTTCACCTTTGTATAACCTATGAACACTTATGCAAGTTGCCTTTATATATGACATATGTATGTTCATGCAAGTTGGGTTATTTAGTAATGCTAGTTGGGTTAATATCATGATGTAAGTGGACACCTTTTAACCCATGTTAATGCTAATGTATGCTAAGTGAAACCCATGTTAATTGTGAAAGAATCTTCTCTTGGAAATATGTCGTGTTAGCATAAGTACGTGGGAAACGATGGGGTTAATAGACATGTTAATGAAATGGTGTGAAATGGTTATGATTAAGCATACCATAAAATGAATAAGCATAAGTGGGAATTTACCTATTGAGTTAGGTCTACCCCATGGGAATTTACCTATTGAGTTAGGTCTACCCATGTTATGGAATTGGGAATTTACCTATTGAGTTAGGTCTACCCATATTCTTGTAAATGTGAATATTAATTAGGGATAATTAATAAATATGGGGGTGATTACTTAGGTGTAATTAATCGACTAAGACACGAGGTTGGACTCATTTGTAGTGTAAAACTGCCCGGACCCTACCGGCTTAACCAGTTGCTACAAATGTTAGCCCAATGTGGGAGGTCTTAGGCACAAATTAAATACGTGATTAAAGTAAAGACACGAGGTTAGACTCTGTTATGACGTAAAACTGCCCGGACACTACCGGCTTAACCAGTTGTCATAAAAGCCAGTCTAATGTGGGAGGTCTTTATGGGAGATCACGGTCTTAATTAATTAAGAAACACTTAACCATATTAGCATGTAGTGGGACATGAGGGGTTAAGTGGGTGCCTTGGGTGGCATGAGGAGACTAGCGGGTTGCCTTGGGTGGCAATAGAAAATACGATTAGAATACTTGACCAAAGTGAAACATGTAATTAAAACATGATTAAAGGGTTAAGTAAGTGCTTTGGGGTGGCATGTGGAAATCTAGTGGGTACCTTGTATGACAACTAGAATATGATTAAATGACTTAGCCAAAATGTATATCATGTAAGTGGACATGGTTAAAGGGTTAAGTGGGATTCACTAGAAATAACAAGCTTAAGTAGTAGCTTGTGGGGGCCCATTTCAACCAATATCCCAAACGTATCTTTGTGGGCTCGACTCAAGTCGAGGACGGGACACGCATATTGGGCTTGACTATAAGAGGCCAAAATGGGTTAGCGGTGGCAACGCATGACCAACGGGTTTCATATGCGTGTGTGGACCCGGGCTGGTAAATAAGACGTTGTTGCATCGTGTAGATATAAGCCGTGCACCGTTAGTTTTATCAGGTTGCCACGTTGGGGAATGGTACACCCCACGGTGGGGCCAGCACGGGTATCTACGTTAGGGAGCCGATCGAATGGGGAGTAGTGTGTACACCTAGTGGATTGTAGGGCCCCGTGGCGTCTACTTAGTCACCTAGGGGTACGCGAGAACTATTAAGTTAATTTTATAAGTCCAGGGGTGGGATCAACCTTTAAGTTAGGAATGACTGGTGTGGTGCAGTGTAGGAATTACCCTTGGGTGGGTAGATCTGGGGTGGTGTAATCTAGTAATTATCCTTGGGTGGATAAATGCGTCTTTACGGTTATCTTAGTTTATCCTAAGTCTACCAAGCTGCTTAGTGTAGCCATTCATCCCCAGACGTTACCGTATATCAAGCTTATGTCTTCTCTGGTTACTTTAATGATTGTATTGTTAAAGTTATAGGACTCGCTCAGACTTATGTCTGACCCCGTTGTTTTTATCTTTTTCCCAACCCTCAGGTTATCAGAGTGGGCTCAGTACGAGTAGGCTTTGATTTGGCGGCATTATTCTCTTTTGGAGCTTGGACCATAGGTGTAGAGCTCAGCTTACCCTTTCTTTTATGGCTATCAGTTCATGTATTGGGATTATGTACTTTTATTTATCAGGATGGATATTTTGTACTTGACTCTTATTATGGTTTTGTGATGTAACCAAACATGTTTTACTTTCCGCTGCAATGAAATGATGTTTTGAAATTTTCAAGTATTACTTATATCTGTCTTGTTGTAATTTTTCTGTTCTATATTCACTTAAAATACTCCACCGATGTTATGGCATTCCCTTAGAGAGTGACCATAGCGGGTGTGGGGTGTTACATAAGTCCTCTCTTTGTAGAAAGGCAAAGCATAGAGTACATAGCAAACTTTTACTTTATACCTTCCTTTGAGTTTGTACCTGGCTTGTTAGCAACACTAGAGGTGCGACCTACGCTTTTGGACTCAATAAGAACCGCACAACACGAAGACCCTCAGCTAGTTGATGTGATGGATAAGCTAATGAGAGGTGAGACTTCTAGTCGCCTCAATAGATACTCCATCGATGACAAGGGTTGGTTGAGACGGGATGGAAGACTATACGTCCCACAAGCAAGAAATTTGGTGAAAACCGTTCTCGAAGAAGCACACCATTCTAAATTGACCATAAATCCAGGTGGTGACAAGACGTATAAAGATATAAAAAGGGTTTTCTTTTGGAATGGCATGAAGAAGGATGTAGCTGAGTTTGTCTCTAAATGCTTGATATGCCAGCAAGTTAAAGCGAAGCAGAAGAAGCCTGGAAGTTTGCTTCATCCTCTAGAGGTCCCACAGTGGAAATGGGATAGCATTTCGATGGACTTTATTGATGGGTTGCCTAGGTCAAGAAGGGGCAATACCAGTATTTGGGTAATAGTGGATAGGCTCACTAAAAGCGCTCACTTTATACCTGTTAAGAGTAGGAGGAATGCCTCATCGTTAGCATCCGTTTATCTTAAAGAGGTGCTTCAACTGCATGAAATACCCTCTAACACAGTAAGTGATCGAGATCCTATCTTTACGAGGGAATTTTGGAAGAGTTTGCAGGAAGCTGTTGGCACACAGCTATGCTTAAGCACTGCCTATCACCCTCAAACTGATGGTCAGACGGAAAGGGTAAACAGAGTATTAGAAGATCTTTTGAGATTATGCATTCTTGATTTTGGAGGGACATGGGAGGATCATCTTCCTTTGGTGGAGTTCGCCTACAACAATAGCTACCATGCTACCATAGGCATGGCACCCTTTGAGGCTTTATATGGAAGACCATGTCGATCGCCAACTTGTTGGTGGGAGTCTACAGACAAGCTCGTACTTGGGCCTGACATGATCAAAGAAACTTCAGAGAAGGTGGACTTGATACGAAGACGAATCAAGACTTCACAAGATAGACTGAAGTCCTACGCTAATAAAAGATGGGCCGACTTTGAGTTTGAGGTTGGAGACAGGGTTTTCCTTAAAGTGTCTTCTTTGAGGAATGTCGTTCGCTTTGGGTCTACGGGAAAATTGGCACCAAGATTTGTAGGGACATTTCCTATCATTGAGAGGATTGGAAAATGGCTTATAGAGTAAAGCTGCTCGAAAGATTGGCTGGAGTTCAGAATGTTTTCCATGTCTCTCATCTACGAAAGTGCTTACATGAGTCTGCGGAAGTTGTGGAACCAAGCATACTATAGGAAGTAGAAGTGGAATGAGAAGCGACAGTGAGGAGAGTTCCAACTCGTATCTTAGGGACAGAAGTCAAAAAGCTATGCAACTGTGAAGCCAAGCTTGTTAAAGTTCAATGGAGTGACGCTGAGGAAGACGTGACTTGGGAGACTGAGGACAAGATACGCGCAGCCTACCCTTTTCTTTTTGAGGGTACATCCTTAATCTCTTTTCCATAAGTTTATACATGCTTACATCTATCCTTTAAGTATATCTCCTCAGTCCTATTCTTGACCCTTAGGTAGAAACTAATGGATGTAAACAGGTATTTGAAACATGTTATTATTGATGGTTGTAAGTGGTTGCTAGTGGTTGCTCATGGATGCGTATACACACACATTAGGTACTAGATCGGCTCAGTCACTTTCATATTGCATATGCATATATGTATTTGTATATGGATTGAAACTTGATGTGTTATCATATGGACGTTGCATTTGTACGAATGATTGTGCACTCATGTAGAAAGAATGATTAGGAATAATTGCGTACATAATGGACTCATGACACTATCATGATTTTCATTAAGGAGGTCAACTGAATCAGTAGACCGCCTGATTTTGCATTAGATAAGGACATATACACACACTATGTATATAGTCATGAAAGCATTAGAAATCTGTTTAAGGATAATGGATGCTTGTGTTTGATGGTTGAGTAGATGGACGATTGGATGGTAGGATATACATTCCTCTTGACTTGAAGATTTCGGGGACAAAATCTTTTAAGGATGGGAGAATGTAACACCCCGTATTTTCTATGAACATTAAAGCAACGAATTAAAGAATACTTAATTTTAAAAGTGAAAATTTGGGAAAACGGGTTTTGTCATTGCGTTCGTCTCGGAATTCTACTTGAGATAGAGTCCGGGTTTGCATGAATCAGACTTCGTATGAAGAAGTTAAAGAGTTCAGAAGATTTCAAGTTTAAACGGAAATTGAATATAAATAATAATTAAATTAAAAATCAGTTCAAATTCAAAAATTCCGAGAGAAGAGGCTGGGCGGGAAAATTCCCGCCCATAGGGGTCGACTCCCCCTAGGGGGGTGTCGACTGGGGTGTCGGCCCCCCTGTAGGGGTCGACCCTCTCGGCCAGGTCTGGGCTGTTTTGCCCAGTGACGTTTTTCTGAGTCATTAGGGCATATGTGGCGACTTCCGGTTGGCTCTATTTGGTATGGATGGCTTTGATTACTCTTAGGTTGATCTAACGATTCTCATTAATCTAAACTTCTATATAAACAACCCCAACCCTCAACACTAAAACCACATAAAATTGCTCTCTGAAGTCGTCATGTTGTCCATGGCCAAACTAGCGTAGCCTCCATTTTTCTCTAAACTACAAGTCAAGTTAGGAAGTCCCAAATCAAATCAAAACTAGAGAATCAGTAGTCTGCATCAAAGGATAGCTTTTCAGTTTCAGAAATCAGATCCTAGAAAATAAGATTTGTTCTTTTGTTTGTAAGTTCAGTTATTCTTTAGATTTGAACAAATAAAAGTCATGACTTGTAATGATACAGAACTAGAACTGTGCCTAGTTGTAAGATAATCATATTCTGATTCATGTAGCAATTTTGAAATTACCTATGCCTACGTGACTATTATGATTGATACAACCTATCATGTTGTATATTAATTTCGTGATGAACCTATCATGCTATATATTAAATTGGTGATGGACTTATCATGTTGTATGTTAAATTGGTGATGAACCTATCATGTTGTATAATAATTTGGCAATGAACCTATCATGTTGTATATAAATTTGGTGATTCCTTATGTTATGTTATATGCAAGATCATAAGCTAAGTCATGTTCATATATGCTTATATGTCTAGATCTACATGCTTAGATGATTAGATCTATGTTAATTTGATCCAACTCAAATGCAAGTTCACATTTACATGCTTAATTAAATTTGTGTAGTACTATGCCAAATTTATATTACACATGCTTAGTTGATCTAAACTGTTTTAGGTCGTTGGAATGTTACATGTCCCTTTTCTTTTTCCCTCTTTGTTTATGAGTTACACTAATTTGCGAGCCTAACGTTCTATGTAATTTATGCGAACAATTAATGGGAGGTACGTTGGGAAAAATATTAAATTATATGCTATTGGCATAGGTTGGCTTATAATCATGTAAATGATTAATGGCGTGAAATGGTATAATTTGTATGCCTAAGAGTTTTGGAAAAAATTTAAAGGGTAAATGGGACATGACTTGAGTTGAACATTGGTGGATAATTTAAATATAAACATAAATAGTAAATATGTAAATTAATTAAAAGATGAATATGCCTAACCCGAGGTTAGATTGAGTTACGGTGTAAGACTGCCCGGAACCGCCTGACATATCCAGCAAACGTAACAATACAGATCTAATGTGAGAGGTTAGCACATTAAGCCCAAAAACCCGAGGTTAGCTTTAATTCATTCATTAACTTAACTCTACCATTCTTGGCGAATTACCAGATTTGGCACTTGGCAAAGTACCAGGTTTGCCAAAGTACCAGGCTGAAAAACATGGTGAAACATTGGATTTCAACGTGTGCGCATCGGGCTTGGCACGCCTTGGATTTGGCACTCAAAAAATGGTGAAAAACACGGTGAAACATTGGATTTTCATGTGTGCGCATCGGGCTTGGCACGGCTTGGATTTGGCAAAGTACCAGATTTACCAAAGTACCAGATTCGACACTAGGCAAAGTAGCAGGTTTGGCACTTGGCACGGTATAAATCTAATGTGAGAGGTTGGTGCTTTAATGAATGAATTAAAGCTAAGAAACAGGCAGGCTAAGAATGGTAGGGTTAAGTTAATTAAGGCAACACTTAACCAATACAACATGTTAACTAAACCGATGGGTGGGGTTAGGTTAATTTGAGAACACTTAACTATTTTAATATGTTGATTAGGAAACCCTAGTAACGGGGACCCATTTCAGCAGTAACCCACATAGATGTATCATGGTACCCTGAACTAGGCAGGGTGGGGCACGATTACTGGGCTGATTATAAGCGGTCGAAATAACGGCGGATGGTGCAACAGTGTAGGTTCCGACAAAATATGGGCGTCCCCGTACTCCTGCATGGACAAATCAGGCACTAGGCATCAGTAGTATACACTGTGCATCTTGAATTTGTGTCGGGTCGCCACTATAGGAATTGATACACCCCATGGTGGGACCAGCACATGTATCTACAATCAAGCGGGGCTGAATGACACAAGTCATAAAATGCATGCGAGTAGAAGTCGATCGATAAAGGGGATCACTTTATCATGAACGCATGGTGCTAGTATAAACACTTGTTAGTAGGTGCAGAGAATTAGAAATGAGTGCTATATTCAGTTTACCTTGCCTTATTTATCGTTAGCTTATTTCTAGGGTATTTTCCTAGGTTCAGTTTTTTCATGTCATGATCCTTTTACCTGTTTGCATGCTAAATAATAACTGGACTTACCAAGCTTATGTCTGACCCGTTTTCTTTCGTCTTCCTGTCTTCCGTCCCCCCCCCCCCCGGTCCGCAGGGAGGGAATACTTCAACTTAGTCCAAACCTTTTCCAACTTGAAGAAAGTAGATGTATTGCTTGGACTCTCTTTTCTTGCGCTATGGCTGTGGTTACACTCTTAATTGGGGATTTATGCTGCTTTATTATTGTTTATGCTTCTTTATGTTTTAGTCAAGACAGAGGCTTTACTGAAATGATTTTGGAAGTTGGTTTTTAAGACAATTGTTGTAATGTTTTGACTGGACCACGTGCTTATGAAATAAAATTTAGTCTTTCCGCTGTTTATATGTTTGTCTTGTAAATTACTTGTACCTTTTACCTATAATACTCCACCAAAGTTAATGCATTCCCTTTGTGAGTGACCTTAATGGAGGTGGGGTGTTTACAACTTTTCTAAAATTTGATTTTGACATAACTCAAAAATTTTAAGTCAAAATCCAGATTTTTCTCTTCCGTTAGAAAATTATTATTCAATAGGTTCGGGCGTTTCTGATTGCATTAAATTCTAACTTATATTGAGTTCTGTATACTCAATTGAAGTTCGAAACGCCAAATTACGAACTACCGCGCCGCGGCAAGTTCGTTTTTAATAAAATTATATTATAAAGGTTAACTTCATTTTTCAACTCCAATCTTTCGTATCTTAATCTAAATTAAACCATTTTCTCAAATCTAAATTAAACATTTAGATTATCCAAAATCATTTATTATCTCCTTCAAATTTCATATCTCGGTTATAAAATTATTCACAACTCAATTTCGATATTATATTCCAACTTCCTCGGACATACATTATTTTTTAAAATTTGACATAATCGAATTCAAATTTTAATTTCCATTTTTTTTTACAATTAATCCATTGATTCAACATCCTCACCATTACAAACTAATACCATCTCTTGATAATAGTAAAGTCGTTCAAGTTGGGGTAGTTTAATTACCTCTCAGACCTCGATCGAAAACATTCTTATCTTAAGATAGCTAAAAGTTCATAATTCAAAACTCGATTAAAATATCATTTTAGATATGGGTTTTAAATGCCATTTCTTACATTTGGAAAATATATTTCCAAATTATTTGATGAAAATTCCTTCATCCCATTAATAAACACTGTTTATAAATTAACTTCCTTATTATAAATATATTAAAACAACTACTAATTTAATAATCCATTTGAAACTCGATTCTCATTTCATTTTATTATACAACTCATATATATAAGCATCGAATCTATTTGCGTATATGAATATTGAAATATTAGCTTCTTACGATTTATAGTTTCTAAATTATAATTTCAATTAAATATAATCATAATTTCCTTTCTGAAACAATTTGCCTTTGTAAATTCGATTCAGTTGAATTCTAGAAATAAATCTGATGGATTTATTTCAATTCAATTTATATTCCGAACATCGGAATAAATTCTATCGTTTTATTCTCGAAACAATTCCAAATTCACTTTTAAAATTCATACTTAAATTAAAAGTTCAAATTATCCAATAATAGTTATTTTTCTTTATTTATAAATATCATTTATAAATTTCACTTCTTGTTTTAAATATTAAAACAAGCTTTGATTTCAGATTCCACTTGAAAATCTAATTTCCACTTCAGAAAATAAATTCTTCCTTTTTAGAGGAATCCAGTGATATTCTAATATCCAAACACACAAATCATTCATTCAATTCAAAACATCACACACATATATAAATATGTAAACAACTGTAAATAAATTAGAGGAATCCAGTTGGATTCCTCCAACCTGTTTTCCTTGCATCCACAGATGTTAGTCAACAGTGTTAATAATACCGATCCTGCTTCGAGGCAGGATATCGCTGTATGAAGGTCATCCACTATATATATTGTGGGGTGCATAGGGAAATCATCCGCTAATGGTACTGCGGGAAATATCAATCACCATTATATATATATATATAATAGCCACAATCACCAAGCCTAATAACTAACATATGTATATATATATAATCACAATAATTCATGCATGCATCCAAACAATCAACATTTATTTTAAATAAAACGTTGAGTGAGATTTATCTCACCTTGAATTTTCTTTGTTGAATGTCCAATTTAATTCCATATTGTTGTGTCAACATATCGTCTTGAATAATCTTGAAAGAATATATTTCCCACCTATGATTATTTAATTTTATTTAATCAATTAAGCTGTAAAATTTTACATAAATTATTATCAATGAATAAATTAACTATCATATGTAATTTAAATTTCTGCAAATGTATACCTCAATCCTCTTGACCGATTATGGAGCGACTCGGCCAATTAGCCCTAAACTGCGATGCAACTCTGTTCGGACCTGGTATGAATTTGAAATTTTAATTTAAAATTTATCAACCTAAACAAACAAATTAATAACTTGATTAATATTATAATTACCTGATTTTGTTACCTTCCCCAATGTCACTACCTACAGAGATGGAAACCAAAACTATTGTGATCCCCTTCCTCCCATTCGAAATTGGCTTGAGCCATTTTTTATCACCTCCCCATTGTTGGCTACTATCGCTACTAAAATGCTTCACATCAGATATTCAAATCCCTCCTTGTTCATCCTGCATCCAACGTTAGTATCCCATTTCCGCAACTCGAAATAACCCGCTTTTCCCCCACAGAACATGTTGCAACCACTCAGCTAAAAGCTCAATAAAATCCGCCTCGTTCATGTCCTGCATTGGTGTATTCAGATCAGCCCATGCAGCTGAACCAGTTTCATGATTACATAAAGAAGCAATATCATAAACACTCTTAAGGCGTTGTTCAATATGAGATAAGTTCGAACCAAAAATGCACCCTTCGCAACATTTCAGTTGCGTTGACCCTTCTCCACAAACCACAAACTCCAACCGAACATCTACCATCATGAATTCACGTCTGAACCACTTGCGAGCTCCAATCACCATCGTACTCTGTCATTCTTCCTTCAACAAAACTTGCAAGATTCCTTCTAGTTTTCCGCAGTCGCAGTGCCCAAAACCTTCCCTAAATTACCATGGTTCGACATCGCTCCTTTCTAAATCAACATCACAGGTCCTACTTCACTCGTCACCCTCATCGTCGAGCTCCAGTCCACCATACTGCATCCAAAACCAAAGCTTTCACTCCCACAAAACACTATATACATGCATGGACCCCTTGAGCAACTCGCGACTCAGACCAATCGGCTATCGAACTCCGTCTCCCCATTTGTCGAATTCCAGAAATAGTCGTTCGCAACCCTCATCATCTCGTGAGTCCCTGAATCACGAATTGGGTTTGATTTTCGTTGTGTATTTGAATTGATCTGATTTTTTGAAAGAAAAGGGGGAACGAGTTTTCTCGATTTCGTGATTTTGCTGAGTATGATGAGTAAAGGGAGATAGGGATAGCGGCTTTAAATACACGAAGATGGAACAATTATTTCAGCTCCAGGCAGGGGGCAAAAGTTCAGCCATTAAATGTGCTTGTTTGCTTGGTTTAAAAAGTGGGA
Source organism: Allium sativum (assembly GCA_030737875.1). NCBI lineage: Eukaryota > Viridiplantae > Streptophyta > Magnoliopsida > Asparagales > Amaryllidaceae > Allium > Allium sativum. The sequence continues at coordinate 482,488,894 of CM060919.1, read as the reverse complement.
AACAATACGGTCTGTATATTAAAGAAGAAGAGGTGGCTACTGCAAAGGATAGGCCAGCTATGTTCTATTTGATTTGATTTTATTTTAATTAAATAATTAAAATATCTTGCGGTCCTTAGCTAGTGATCCCGAACCACTATTCTACCATGACGACCGACAATACCAGATTATAACGCTGTTCTAGTCTAAATGGAACGGTATCTAGAATTTTATTTGACTGTCTACAGGAGATATTTAATTTAAATTAATGGTTTAAATTAAATTCGATTTAAAATATAATTCGATTCCAAACAAATAAATTCATCGATAATATATTATTATTATCGTTTATATTCACATGTAGTTTATATTGATAATCTGAATTGCTTTGATTCAGTTTTAACTGCGGATTAAATTATTTCACTTTTTCGTATAATGATAATTTGATACCTTTGAAGTTAAATCGTATATTGATGATTAAATCGATAAATTAAATATAAAAAACCATTTATATATCTAATTTAACATTTAAAATAAATCGACAAATATCTGGGATGTTACATTCCTTCCCACTTAAAAGAATTTCGTCCCCAAAATTACTAAGGTAGAAGAAATGCTGCAGTCCCGTTAACTTTTCAAAAGTTCACTTTGTTATAACTCAATATTTTATAACTCAAATCTCATACAACCTTAAGTTTTCATGGAAATATTCAATTTCCTATTTCTCATTCAAAAATCTACTAATTGAATTCTATTTGGAAATCATCTCCTTTATCTTTACAAAAAAATTCAAAACTGAAAATTTTCTAACTCCCTAATTTTTGGAAATTTTTTGATAGAGTCTCCCCTGTACAGTGGAGCTTTTGCAATATACCAAAAGAGAAGAAAAAGTATACATCGACCCATATGGTCGGAAAGCAGTTCATATAATCCAGTTTGGTATTTTTGCATAGGCGTACCTTATATAAGCGTTAATTAAGTGTGCATGCTTAGCACATATGCAATCTACATATCCAAAATCATGTCAGGTAACTTCACATACCTGTACTTACTCAATTTAAACTCATCAGTCTCGTAAATATGAAATTTCAATAACCTTTATTCATTCAATTAATTAAACACATGGAATAAAATCTAAACATGTCATATCATGAATATTTAGCATGTATAAGCTAATACAAGTTTCAAATTTTGGTACATATGTCATTTTATTCAGATTATTCACCATATACTCGTATTTGTTTCATTTGAATGGTTTAAAATCAACATATTCACATTCAATTCATTCTCATTCAAATTCATTCAATTCAAATGATTTACAGCAAATAAATTTACATTTGACTTATATTCCATGTACATGCATCCCAATTTATTTAAATTGATTCTAATCAATTTATTTATTTCGTTTATGTCAACGAAAAATTTTCTATATATATTTGGTATTACTTGGTTAATGTAATAATCACTTATTATTTTCTGGCTAATTTTAATTTATTTCCAATCAATTCTTCAGTTTCACCTTTTCCAATTCAATTTATTTAACTGTGCATAAGTTAAATTTTAAATTCCAGAATTCAAATATCCGGTTTTCGTTTCAAATTCATTTGAAATCATATAAATATATACACCTATATTTATTTCCGTCTCAAATTCAAAACATTTGAATTTTTTTAAACAAATCGTTTTCTAAAATAGATCTTCGTTGGAAATCTCACCATGGTTGCAATCTATCACTTAGAGACTCGAAAAGGAACACCAATGATGGTCGACTCATCATCGGAATTATTTTCCGGTGTTTGAGTGAATTCAGTGCTTTATCATTTTCAAAATCCATTTAAAATGATTTTTTTTTATTCACAAATTGTTCCAAAACAAGCTATATATTTTAATATACTTTGGAAAAATATTTACCAACTTTCCGAGATTTAAATTCCAATTCTGGCTTTAATCTAATTCAATCTCATCTCATTTGTATATATTATTTATATACAAATTTTATTTGGTTATATATAATCATTTCAATTTTATAATCTCATTTGATTATAATAATAACCACCAACACATCCATATACTATAATAATTTCAGAAAAATATTCATTTATATCAAAATATAATTTTGGGTAAAATTATTTCATTTACCCACTTTAAAACAATATTATGTCGAACTATTCTATTCAAGTGTTTAGAAACTCCTATCGATGTCGTGGCATCCCACGATTCGATCATAATTCATAAACCACTCAACAGACAAGCCAACACAATATAAAACAATTTTTATATCAACTTATAAATACGCTCTCTCATGCATATACACTCAACTCATTCTAGGGTACTACCGACCCTATCTCTAATGAGTAAACCCCCACCAAAGCCTAGGTGTTCGCTCAACCTAAGCTCTGATACCAACTGTAATGGCCCGAAAATCTGTACTATCTGAGTTGACTAGAACATCACACGTCCAACTCAAATAACACAGAATTACAAGTCATTAGGGTTAAAGAAATAGAAACAGAAGAAGAAGAATAGAAACAACATCACAGAATCTCATAGCAGAACGAATAAAATATAATATCATATATTATTACTTTGAAATACAATATTTTGTATCATATGTACATACCATTATCAGAGATCAACATATATATATAACACAGCAGAAATAACTCTAAAATAACTAACGATGAAGCCTCCTGCTTCAAGCTCCTCCAATTGTATCTGTAAAGTCCTGAAACACTTGACTGCCCATACAAATTTGGGCACCCAAGAGTTTAGGGAAAAAACAAACAAAATAAACTCTGGGTCGGTCATGGGACTGGTGTGAGTAAACTCCAACCATATTGTTTAACTTTGAAAAATCCTTGGAAAGAAAAAGGTAATAGTATGACCAGCCCACACATAAACACAGATAGTTTTTACCTTACTATAACCAAACCTTTTTTGATATCAAAATTCGTGATTTATAATAATGTCTAATCAAGTAAATAACCAAATAGCAGAATGCTTGCATCTCAAGCTCCATATACATAGTATAAAATTAAAAACGACAAGGCACTTATTGGAGATTGGATTCCAACTATGACAAGGTATAGGACCACCTCTTGATCAGTGTACTCTAGAGGGGATACACTGCGGTTCAACAAGAACATCTTGCAACCCAGCCAAACATGACCGCCCAATCATTTAGCTTGAGTGTAGCGAATATATTGTCATCCACGGTTGTCGGCCGTCTAACCGTAATCCGTAAGATACAGAATCGAAAGTAGAACAAATAATTGAATTTTCTCTAGATTGGTGAAAAATATACCCTGCTTGGGTATGACCCAACTAGCCATGCTGCCTGCCCGATTTTTGTCATTTCCCGGTGGTGAGGCCTGAGGCTACGTTAACTTTTTAGAACATCTGGTCACCATTCACTTTGAATGCCACATCGTCAAACCCGTCAAATCACTAGTTTGATCTTCCCAAAAATATTACGGGTATAAAAGCTAAGAGAAACGAATTCCTCCGCCACCAGACGTAATATCTCGAAAAGATCGTCTTGTGTGATCCGTTAGGAATACTCTATCATACATTCGTCCATACTAGTTGTCCTAGGACTGGACAAACAGAGCAGCCCTTGCATTTTTACTCCGTCTCCAATTATCTTAAGCATTTTCTAATTCGCAACGCCTATGTCTATACGGAGTGATTTTCGGATATTAAATCCAACCGGTCTCTCCGTATTGATAACGATGGTCAAAAATCTTTGATAGCCGGTGATTTAACTATCAAAGGAAAATAAACATCCATCAAACAATCACTGGCCCCTTTTAATTATATTAACTATTTCCCATTTCCCTTATCAGTTTCTATATATATCGACATATTGATTTCTATTTTCAAAATTTCTTAAAAATATTCTACTCCTTAAATTTTTGGAAAATTTCGCCAGCACCTCCTTTTAATCGGTCGATAGTTCAAACCTCAACTCGCCTCTCTAGACCCTTTCCATTTAAAAAGAAAATCAAAAGGCCAAACGGATTGCCGATTCGGCACATAAAACCTCATATGAAAATTTAAACATGTACCTTTTTGTCGGCACTTAAATTATAATCTTCATACTCTTCATTCACTTTATCTCATACCTGTCTAATATACGTACACCTGCACATCCATTTATTTCAAAACCATACAACTATTTTGATTTCACCACATTAAATCATCTAATTTAGTTCTTTAAATAATTCAATTGCTCCATCTGAATCAATAGTGTTCAAAAATATTACAATTCAATTACACACAATTCGAATTTCATTTATAACTCGTGCCTCATATTTGAATTCGAATTCCAATTTTAGAAAACCAAATTATTTAACCCACATCACGTTCCATTCAAACTATATTAACTAACTTCTTTTGTTTTTTAGTTAATATCATTCCACAATTCAAATTCTGATTTTATTATCAAAATCACTTTATTCAACTTGCTTGAGTTCATATTTATTTTATACCCAAATCCGGATTTTTCTAATTGAAATTCGGATTTTTTTCAATAAAATTCCCTTTAATTAATTTATTAAATCGTTATGGTTTGAAACGATTTTACAGCGAATTTTCTAAAATTTAATTTTGACATAACTCAAAATCTTTAAGTCGAAATCCATATTTTTTCTCCCATTAGAAAATTATTATTCAATAGGTCCGGGCATTTCTAATTTCATCAAATTCCAACTTATATTGAGTTCTGTATACTGAATTGAAGTTTGAAACGCCAAATTACGAACTACCGCGCCGCGGCGAGTTCGTTTTTAATAAAATTAAACTATAAATGTTAACTTCATTTTTCAATTCCGATCTTTCGTATCTTAATATAAATTAAACCAGTTTCTCAAATCTAAATTAAACATTTCAATTATCCTAAATCATTTATTATCTCCTTCAAATTTCATATCTCGGTTATAAAATTATTCACAACTCGATTTCTATATTAAATTCCAACTTCCTTGGACATACATTATTTTCTAAAAATTTGATATAATCGAATTCAAAATTTAATTTCCTTTTTTTTACAATTAATCCATTGATTCAACATCCTCACCATTACAAACTAATACCATCTCTTGATAATAGTAAAGTCGTTCAAGTTGGAGTATTTTAATTACCTCTCAGATCTTGATCCACAACGTTCTTATCTTAAGATAGCTAAAAGTTCATAATTCAAAACTCGATTAAAATCTCACTTTAGATATGGGTTTTAAATGCCATTTCTTACATTTGGAAATTTTATTTCAAAATTATTTGATGAAAATTCCTTCATCCCATCCTTCATCCCATTTATAGACGTTGTTTATAAATTAACTTCCTTATTATAAATATATTAAAACAACTGCTAATTTAAGAATCCATTTGAAATTCGATTCTCATTCCTTTTTATTATACAACTTATATATATATATAAAAGCATCGAATCTATTTTCGTATATGAATATTGAAATATTAGTTTCTTACGATTTATAGTTTCTAAATTATAATTTCAACTAAATATAATCATAATTTCCTTTCTGAAACAATTTGCATTTGTAATTTCGATTTAGTCGAATTCTAAAAATAAATCTGATGGATTTATTTCAATTCAATTTATATTCTGAACATCGGAATAAATTCTATCGCTTTATTCTTGAAACAAATCCAAATTCACTTTTAAAACTCATACTTAAATTAAAAGTTCAAATTATCCAGTATTAGCTATTTTTCTTTATTTATAAATATCATTTATAAATTTCACTTCTTGTTTTAAATATTAAAACAAGCTTCGATTTCAAATTCCATTTGAAAATCTAATTTCCACTTCAGAAAATAAATTCTTCAATTCTTCCTTTTAAATTCATAATTGAATTTAAATTTGTAAATTATCGAATGAAAATTTCTATCTTTTATAAATATCTTTTGTAAACAAGATTCCATCTCAAATTCCATTTGAAATTCCATTTCTATTTCAGAAAAATAAATTTCTTTTTTAAAATCATGCTTGCATTCACATTTCCAAATTATCAAATGATAATTCTCTTTTCACTCATGAAAATTGTCTATAAATTCAGCTACTTGTTTTTATCACTAAAATAAGATAACATTTTCTAACTTATCCGAAATATCATTTCTAATTCGGGAAAATAAATTTTCTTTCGTAAAATATAAAAATCTCTTTTTATGATATTTTTAAATATCATTATCTAGGGCCAGTGATATTCTAGTATGCAAACACACAAATCATCCATTCAATTCAAAGCATCACACACATATATAAATATGTAAACAACAACAAATAAATTTGAGGAATCCGATTGGATTCCTCCAACCTGTTTTCCCTGCATCCACAAATGTTAGTCAATAATGTTAATAATGCCGATCCTGCTTCGAGGCAGGATATCGCGGTATGAAGGTCATCCACTATATATATTGTGGGGTGCATAGGGAAATCATCCGCGAATGGTACTGCGGGCATCCGTTAATGGTACTGCGGGAAATCTCAATCACTAATATATATATATATATATATATATAGTAGTCACAATCACCAAGCCTAATAACTAACATATGTGTATATATATAATCACAATAATTCATGCATGCATCCAAACAATCAACATTTATTTTAAATAAAACGTTGAGTGAGATTTACTCACCTTGAATTTTCTTTGCTGAATATCCGATTTAATTCCATATTGTTGTGTCAACATATCTTCTCGAATAATCTTGAAAGAATTTATTTCCCACCTATGATTATTAAATTTTTATTAATCAATTAAGTTGTAAAATTTTACATAAATTATTATCAATGAATAAATTAACTATCATATGTAATTTAAAATGTATACCTCAATCCTCTTGACCGACTATGGAGCGACTCAACCAATTAGCCCTAAACCGCGATGTAACTCTGTTCGGACCTGGTATGAATTTGAAATTTTAATTTAAAATTTATCGACCTAAACAAACAAATTAATAACTTGATTAATATTATAATTACCTGATTTTGTTACCTTCCCCAATGTCACTACCTACAGAGATGGAAACCAAAATTGTTGTGATCCCCTTCCTCCCATTCGAAATTGGCTTGAGCCATTTTTATCTTCTCCTCGTTGTTGGCTACTGTCGCTACTGAAATGCTTCACATCAGATATTCAAAACCCTCCTTGTTCATCCTGCATCTGATATACACGTAAATGTGTATATTTTATCCGCTTATTTATCTTATTTTCCCTTTAAAATAATTGATACTTTGTATTTATAGCTGTATTTTCAGATTGTTGACAAGAAGCATGGTTTAGAGCATTTGATGGATAAAGCATGAAGAATTTGCTTAAAAAGAGTGAAGTTTAAAATTGCTAAAGCTTGAAGAGTCTGAAGCTTGAAGAACGGTTGCAATTATATTTCAGTTAAGAAGATTTGGCTCAATAAAGACTCAAACTGCATTCACATTAGCTCATTAGGAAGGCCTCTTACTCATGTTGCGTTCACACTAGCCTATTTGCTAAACCACTCACTCTAAAGCTGCGTTCACACTGGCTTATGTGTTATTTGGGTAATTTCTTTAGTCCCGCATTATGTAATTAGCTAGCTAGCCTTTGTCATATCAGCTATAAATACCTTGTATCTCATTCATTGTAAAACACATTGGGTTTTATTCTGTAATTCTCTTCTTGGAATAAAATCATTCTTCTTCCTCTTTTCTATTTAGTTTTAGTTTTATTTATGTTCTTGTTATTTAATTTCTGTTTTTCTTCTTCTTTAGCTATGTCTAGCTAATCCCCTTTGATTAGGGGGTGATGACGCTGATAGTATGATTCAATATGAATCACATAGCCAAAAGATGAGGACTGTATACATGTAGATATGGATCTGAATTAAGGGTTAGATCTGAACCTTCATATTTTGTGTCGTTTAAGAGCTATGCTCCTTCACAGGATATATTCGTGTTCGATCTAACGTTTATCAGATCTAGATCTAAATTTAGGGTTTTAGAAATAAAATAGTGAATCTGTCCTGATAGCCTATGGTTGTAGAGCTGAGCTCCTGCATAGGCTATGCTTGTCGTTATTTACATATTTGTTTCTAAAAACCTATTATCGTTGATTCATGTTTGTGACAGAAACATGTATTAGATCTGGTTAATCTTTTGGCTATTGATGATTATGAATCTGATCTATGTCATTATCCCCTAATTACTTTCTTTATTGTTAAAAACTCGCTTTTTGTTTATTTTCTGTTAATTTGCAATCAATCAAAAGTTAGGGATAACTTGATTGGATTTATTAATAAAATAATTTGGTCCCAGAGTTCGACACCCTCTACAACGATCCTTGTTGTTTAGGAAAGACGAACGAATTTTACAGTTGTTTACAATTGTATAATTTGTTCGCAAACAGCATCCAAAGTTAGTATCCCATTTCCGCAACTCGAAATAACCCCCCTTTTTCCCCACAGAACATGTTGCAACCACTCAGCTAAAAGCTCGATAAAATCCGCCTCGTTCATGTCTTGCATTGTTGTATTCAGATCATCCCATGCAGCTGAACCAGTTTCATGCTTGCATAAAGAAGCAATATCACAAACACCCTTAAGGCGTTGTTCAGCATGAGATAATTTCGATCCAAAAATGCACCCTTCGCACCATTTCAGTTGCGTTGACCCTTCTCCACAAACCACAAACTCCAACCGAACATCTACCATCGCGGATTCACGTCTGAACCACTTGAAAGCTCCAATCACCATCGTACTCTGTCATTCCTCCCTCAACAAAACTTGCAAGATTCCTTCTAGTTTTCCACGGTCGTAGTGCCTAAAACCTCTCCTAAATTACCATGGTTCGACATCTCTCCTTCCCAAATCAACATCACAGGTCCTACTCCACTCGTCACACCCTCATCGTCAAGCTCTAGTCCACCATACCGCACCCAAAACCAGAGCTTCCACTCCCACAAAACACTATATACATTCATGGACCCCTTGAGCAACTCGCGACTCAGACCAATCGGTTATCGAACTTCATCTCCCCATTTGTCGAGTTCCAGGAACAGTCGTTCGCAGCCTTCATCATCTCATGAGTCCCTAAATCGCGAACTGGGTTTGATTTTCGTTGTGTATTTGAATTGATCCGAATTTATGAAAGAAAAGGGGGAACGGGTTTTCTTGATTTCGTGATTTTGCTGAGGAATGATAAGTAAAGGGAGATAGGGGTAGCGACTTTAAATACACGAAGATGGAACAAGTATTTCAGCTCGAGGTAGGGGCAAAAGGTCGGCCATTAAATGTGCGTGTTTGCTTGGTTTAAAAAGTGGGAAACAATACGGTCTGTGTATTAAAGAAGAAGAGATGGTTGCTGCAAAGGATAGGCCGGCTATATTCTATTTGATTTTATTTTATTTTAATTAAATAATTAAAATATCTTGCAGTCCTT